>CAMRHE010000490.1:0-1247524 GCA_947044405.1 Leptodactylus fallax
ACCGCCGAAAGCGTCCTAAATTATCGGATATCTGGAACCTTCTCAGCAATATGCCTACTAAGATGGACTTGGAAGCTATGGTCCGCAGAGTTGAGGAAAAACAAGAGAAAATCATGTCTGAGTTTAAAACGGAACTACAGACTCTATCTACACAAGTCTCTACTCCACAACAGCAGGCTGCTTCGCTGGACCAACGCCTCACTGCCGTAGAAAATTTTCAGTCTACCCAAAGAGACCTCAACAGATCCATCCTTCTTCAGGTCGATGATCAAGAAAATAGAGGTCGTCGAAATAATGTCAAACTTAGGGGTATCCCTGAAAGTCTACCCCCCTCGGAGTTCCATTCTGCCGTGACCTTGATCTTCAACACAGTCCTGTCTCGTCCTCTGGACACGGAGATCACCATTGACAGAGTCCATCGGGTGCTGGGTCCTAGGCGTAAGGATACCACGGAGCCCAGGGATGTCCTTTGTAGAGTCCATTTTTTCAGGGAAAAGGAAGATATTTACCAGGAGGCCTGGCGTGGTGGCCCACTCCCATTTATGGACACCCAAGTGCACCTACTACCGGATGTTTCCCGACGTACACTAGCCATGCACAGAATCCTTAAACCGACCTTACAAGCCATCCTAGACTCTGGGGCCACATATAAATGGGGTCACCCTTTCCATGTCCAGATACGTCGCAACGGAGCTACCTTTGCACTTCACTCTCCGGAACAAGAGACTTTGCTGGCGAAGTTTCTGGATATGCCTGAACTCTCTCTCCCTGACTGGCTGGTCTACCCACTGCTACCTGTTCCTCCGGGAGGGCGCCCGCCTTCATCTGCCCTGTCTCGGAGACGACCTCGAGGGGAGGGTGTCTGGCGGAGGTCTACTTGAAATGTGATGTATTTTTCTAGGGTGTTCCCCTTTAACATACATACTGGTTAATGACGAGCAGGGCACCTGGTATGCTTTGTGCGAGAGGGGGCACCTTGCGGGTCTCTAGCTTTATCTCCCCTTGGGGGATGTATAAGGGTTCTCAATCCAACAGAGGGCGGTTAGAGGCCTTTATCCTAAGTTCTTCCCCACTTCCCTACTAAAGTTGTTGAGCTTCTTGTGCCTTAGCTCCCCCTACCCAGTTGTAAGGCATTTCCTCATAGGGGGTTACATCCCCCCCCCCCGTTTGATCGGCTGGGATTACTTTTTAGTAAGGGCTCAGCCCCCCTCTTACTTCCACCTTAGTAGAGAGGTATTGATTACACTTTCCATTCTCATGCTCGGGGAAAGGGTGGCAACTAGATTTGAGTTTTTACTTTTCCCCCGATAGTCAGGCTTAGCAGCTCTCCGGGTGTATACTGCGGTGTGCTCCTGAGACCTGCTTAAGTGGGTTATCCCACTGTTTTCTGTGTACTGCTCTTGGATTAGCCTTGACTGGAATTAATTGTTGTATTTCTTGGTCTCTTAATCCCTCCCTTTGCACTCTCTCGTTCCCTCGCTTTCTTCCCCTCTTTTTTTTTTTTTTTTTTTCCCTTTCTCTTTCTCTTCTCTTTCTTTTCTCTCTGTGAGTCCTGTGTGCATTGTTTGTTTGTTTTTGTCTTCTCCCCTTGCAGGACCCCGGCCCTTCGCCATGGACTCTCTGGTTTTTTCCTCCATCAACGCTAATGGTCTCAACACTCCCGAGAAGAGATCATCCCTTCTCCGCCTTTTATGGGGTAAGAGGGTCCAGGTGGCCTTTATCCAGGGGACCCACTTTCGGGAGGGGGCGGTCCCTACCTTTTCCTCCCCAAGATTTCCAGACGTATACCATAGCTGTTTCCTGGGGTCCAAGTCCAGGGGGGTGAGCATTCTTATCGCACGTTCGGTTCCTTGGAAATACAAGGCAGCCTTGCGTGATGACTCAGGTAAATTCCTGTTTTTAAAGGGGGAATTAGCAGGCTCTTTGTTTACTCTAGCCAATGTCTACCTCCCCAACTCCAATCAGGCAGCCGCCTTGGAAGGCATTCTGGCTAAACTGGTCGATTTTGCAGAGGGCACTCTTTTGGTGGGAGGAGATTTCAATGTAGCCCCTCGGTAGACATCTCCAAAGGCTCGTCCTACATGCCTAAGCAGGTTCTCCGACGTATCCGTCGACTGCTTTTCTCTCACCAATTGATAGACCTGTGGCGCACGGTCCATCCTGACACGAGAGACTACACCTTTTATTCCCATGCTAGGGATGTGTACTCGAGATTAGATTATTTCTTCATTAGACATGCAGACGTTCCTTTAATAAACGGAGCGGTGATTGACCCTATCACTTTCGCGGACCATGCGATGGTTCATGCTGTTCTGACATCCCCCGCCACGAGACCCCGAGCTTGGCAGTGGCGTCTTAATGAGTCGCTCCTCCAAGACATCCCAACATCTCAGGCTGTCTCCTCTGCCCTGACCAACTACTTCCAGAAGAATGATACAGCGGAAGTGTCTCCCCTGACATTATGGGCAGCTCATAAGTGTGTGATTAGGGGGGTGCTGGTGCAGCATGGGTCCCGCATTAAAAAGGAGAGATCTCGAGAGATAGCCGCGCTGATTGCTGACGTGGTTTCCCTCGAGCAGGCCCACAAGCGCACTCACGCAATAGACACCCAGTCGGCCCTTCTAGTAGCTCGTAAAAAACTACGAGAACGTCTAGATATAAGTACAAAATATCTCTTGGCTAGGGGACGGCGCCATTTTTATGAATTTGGAAATGATGTAGATGTAGCCGCACGCTCGCCAGGTCCCTTAGGGAACAAAAGACACGCAATTACATCCCTTCGGTCACTGACTCGACGGGAAGGCGCAATACTGATCCACACCGTATTGCAGAAGAGTTTGCGGAGTTTTACCATACCCTCTACAACCTTCCGTCATGTCCCCCAGAGTCGAATGGCCCCTCCCTGGCCTCTGCTCTGAGACAGTATATAGCAGACTCCGGTATGCCTAAACTCTCGGCGGAAGCCCAAACTGCTCTTGACTCACCTATAACTAAGGAAGAATTAGCTCAGGCGCTTCAGACAATGCAACCTAGTAAGGCCCCGGGTCCCGATGGCTTTCCAGCCTCCTACTATAAAAAATACTCGTTAGAGTTGTTGGACCCACTGGTGCGTGCCTTAAACTCTCTGTCGGCAGGTGCGACCCTCCCCCCGGACATGACTAGGGCCCATATAACGGTAATACATAAGGAGGGTAAAGACCCTGCGATGTGTGCCAGCTATAGACCGATATCACTCCTCAATGTTGCCTTAAAAATCTTCTCTAAGGTAATAGCCTGCAGGCTGGCCCCTCTATTGCCTGGCCTTGTACAGTCCGATCAAGTTGGGTTTATCCCCACACGTGAGGCTAGGGACAATACAGTAAAGGTAATTAACGCCATACACTACGCCAAAACCCATGACCTCCCACTTTGTCTTCTCTCAACTGACGCTGAAAAAGCATTTGATAGAGTGAGCTGGTCTTATCTATTTGAGGTCCTGGATCATGTGGGGCTTGGCCCGATCATGAGATCCTGGATCGCTTCCTTGTATTCCAATCCGTCAGCTTCCACGAGAGTTAACGGAATTATTTCATCTCCCTTCCCGATAGGGAATGGCACGCGCCAGGGGTGTCCCCTCTCCCCCCTGATCTTTGTCTTAACACTAGAACCTCTGCTTAGAAAGATCAGATCTAACCCGGACATAAGTGGCCTAAGGATAGGCAGTAGAGTCCTGAAAATTGCAGCATATGCAGATGATTTCCTCTTCTTCCTGCAGGATCCGGCCAAATCCCTTCCCCCCCCTAATGTCTGAATTTCGCAGGTTCTGTCATCTTGCCAACTTTAAAATTAATTTCCAGAAATCTGAGGCCCTTAACGTTTCCCTTCCGCAGGGGATTCAGTCCTCTCTGGAGACTTCCCTCCCCTTCAGATGGTCAAGAATAGCTATTAAGTACTTAGGGGTGATGATACCCAAGGACCTAGGCGAGCTCTATGACAAAAATTACCTCCCCCTTCTGCGGGCCATTAGATCCGACCTAAAGAGATGGTCCATAGGTACATACACATGGTTTGGCCGCTGCGCTATATACAAAATGAATATTATGCCCCGTCTGCTATACCTCTTCCAAACTTTACCGATCCACATACCCCCCGGTTTTTTTAAGTTACTGTACAGTGACCTAATCAACTTTGTGTGGCAGGGTGGGCGAGCTAGGCTGGCGCGTTCTACTCTCACGTTACCTAAACAATGGGGTGGTCTGGGTCTTCCTGACCCCCGAAAGTATTATGAGGCCTCCATGCTCCAAAGAGTGCTGGACTGGTGTCGTCACGCTCCATATAAACAATGGGTTTTCCTGGAAAACGTATTCGTTGACGCCCCCTGGACTCGCTCCCCTGGTTAGACTCGCTACGCCCCGGGGCCCTGAGACACCACCATAGGACCCACTCTCCGGGTATGTAGATCGCTCTTCTGCAGGGAGCGGATCTCCCCCTCCCCTTCACCTTTACTTCCCATCCTGGGAAACCCTGCCTTTATGGCGGGTTTATCTCAAGGACCATTCCGGCAGTGGCGAGTGGCGGGCAGACTGAGGGCCCTACACTTTCGCTCTGGTGGCGACTGGGTGTCTCACCGGGAACTACTCACCACGCTGGACCTTCCGGCGTTTGGCCTATGGCGGGTCTTTCAACTCACGCACTTTCTTTCTTCATTACCTAACTCCCCGGGGTATGACAGACAGCCCACGAGGTTTGAGGAGACCTGCATGGGAAGGGGCCTGCTAAGACACTCACTTTCTGATTTTTATTTGCTCCTGGTGTCCCCTCCTCCGGGCCACAGGCCCTCCTACTTAACCAGATGGGAGGCCGACCTGGCCATGACCTTCTCTGACCAACAGTGCTCCAGAATTTTTGAGTTTACCCACAAAAGTTCGATGGCTAGCAGTTATCAGGAGGCAGGATATAAAATCCTGACTAGATGGTACCATGTTCCGTCTAAACTACACAGACTCTTCCGCTTGTTGGCGCTGTTGCTCGGAGGAGGGGACGCTTTTACATATTTTCTGGGAATGCTCGATATTGAGAGACTTCTGGGAGGGAGTACCCAGGGTGCTAGGTCAGATATTCCAAACTTCCATTCCTAACACGCCAGCCTTCTTTCTGCTACACATCTCAGATTACCCCCTGTGTACATATCGCAAATCCTCCCTACGACATATGGTCAATGCCGCTAGGGCGTGTATCCCAGCGCTATGGAAATCGTCTAATCCCCCTTCTCTCCTTCACTGGATTCGCAAAGTGGAGGACATCCAGTACATGGAGGATCTCACGGCATCCCTTCGTGATAAGAGGGAATCCTTTATGGCGGCCTGGACGCCATGGATTCTCTTTCAGGGATCCCAGGCCTATAGAGACCTGACGGGTAGACCTTGATTTAAGGTTTACGCAGCCGACATGGAGGGGTCGGGGTCCTTGCCAGTCTGTCATTTGTGTGTTAACTTGTTCCCACATTTGTTCTCTCCCTGTCTTTCTTTCTCTCCCTCCTTCTCCCTTCCTCTCCCATTTCCTTCCCCCTCTTTGTTCCTTTTTTCCCCCTGACAACTGTTATGATTAGCAGCAGCTGATGTTCTAATATATCTATTTCATGATACCATGTTACTATGTATTGACGCTGATGTATGCCTTGATCCTTGAGGCCAAGCGCTTGTTTGGCTCACGCCATCTTTGTTTGTTGTTATTTCTGTATAATATCCAAAATAAAGAATTTATAAAAAATAAATAAATAAATAAATAAACAAAAATAAACATAAACAGTTAAGGTATCTCCGTGCTCAAAAATGCCCGAACTATTAAAATATTTATCCCATACGGTGAACGATTTAGCGGGGAAAAAAATCAAAATAGCCAAATGGCGTTTTTTTTCAGCACTTTACCTTCTAAAAAAAAAAGAATAAAAAGTGATCAAACCATCAGACCTTACGCCAAATGGTATGCACAAAAACATCATCTTGGCCCACATGAAAAGACGCCATACCCAGCTCCATACTTGTAAACATGAAAAAGTTACAGGTGTCAGAACATGGCTACAAAAAATGTTTTTTCTATTTTGCTTATAATATATATATATATATATATATATATATATATATATATATATATATATAAATTTGGCGCAAATACATTTTTTTTTCTCTATTCCACCTCATTCTGAATTTTTTTCCAGTTTCCCAGTATATTGTACAGGATATAGAATGGTGTCATTACAAAGTACAATTTGTTTCACAAACAATAAGCCATCATGTGACTTTGTGATCTGAAAAATGAAAAAGTTATCACTCTTGGAATGTGGGGAGGGAAAAACGAACATGCAAAAACGAAAATTGGCCCGGTCATTAAGGGGTTAACATGCATATTGCATCTTGTATTTTTGGAGAAGAGCCTAGCTGCGACATCTTCCTTTCCTTTAATGGGAAGTATAGTTTTAATTGATATACAGATTACATTTGTTCAAAAAAATCCAGTTTACTGTAAATTGTCATATATCTATTAATTTTAACTTCAGTGATCCTACTCATTCTTCTTGTATCAGTGTGCATACAGAGATGGTTGTCAATCCTTGAGTGGAACCGCCCACTGGAGTCTTAAGCCCGGAATGAGCAGGTGTTTTAAAAAATAAATAAATGCGAAGTTAATCTAGAACTTTTCTAATAAAATTATATATGAAACTTCTCAGCTCCTCTTGCTCTATAACATAATGCAGATAGGGCTGAATTTTCAACGTGATATTTTCCCTTTAAATGAAATATTTCACATGACATAATATAGTAGCCTTCTGCATTATTCTACACAGGACTACTATGAAACAGAAATCTGTCATACCCCAATATGAGCCAATTGAATCTCTTAGGTTCTGTTACAAAACAGAATAAAAATAAATAATGTACCTGACTGTGATATCACATCAGAACCATTAAAAATACTGTAAATGGAGACTTACCAGTCATGATTTGACCACAGAAACCACAGTCATTGAATTAAATTCTCATTCTTTTTACAAGACAAACATATTTTTTTGCAGGAAGTAAATATTTTTATAAGTTTGTAGATCGGTCGTTTTTGTACACAGGGATACCTAATGTGTATGTGTATGTGTTTCACAGTAATTTTTCACTTTTATATGTATTCTAGGGAAAGGATGGGGTGACTTTTAGTTTCTTTTATATTTTTTAAACTTAGTTTTATTTTTTTTAAACTATTTTATTAGCCCCCCTAGGGGCTTGAACATGAAATCATTTGATCATCCCATCATCATCATAGACTGCAATACAACTGTACTCAATAGTAATATGCCTATGACAAGCCTGGGAGCCTTCAGTAGGCTCCCGGCTGTTGGGGGAACAAGCCGGCCTGCAATGATAAAGGTACGGAGTCGGTGGGGACCAACAACAGAGGTCATTTTTTTATTTGGGGGAGGGTCCAGGCCTGCATTGCTCACAATCAGAGTGGACTCTGATCGGGGGCATTAGTGCTGGGTTTCTGCTGTAGAATACAGTGGAGACCCGGTAGCTATAGCAGTTGCTCTGCAGCAGAGCAGCTGTCATCCATAAAGACCCAACATCCTCCAAAATAGGACGGCAGATGTCGGGAAGGGGTTAAAAGTATTTGTACATTTTGTCTGATCTTCCTGTTTTCCATCACATTTAGAGATGGGTGAACTGATTCCTTCCAAGCTGGGTTCGACCCGAATATTCCAAATTGTTCAGATTTTAACTAATCTGAATGTACAGCTATTTGTTTCGGACGACCTAAAATAGCGGCCATGACATGCATTGAGCAGTGAAAATACATAAGACACACATGTCTGTGAGTTTCTGTAACATTCTGACATCAACCTCATGGCATCTCAGCTAATAGTCAGTGGTAGGGAAACACCTTACAGTGTTGATGTCATTTACAGTATATAGGATACTGTGGGCTCAAATACAAGGCATTTTAGTGGGTGTGGAAGTAGGGGATGGATGTGTTATTCATCACCGCATGATCCAAAGCAATTTCTCCATTTTCTTTAGTAATACATAGCACGTAGTGCAGCAATAGAGAATCTTAGAAGTAAAAGATTTAGAACAAAGTTCAGTCAGATTTAATCAATTACAGGCAGATAGTAATAGAAATCATAGGTAGGAGTGAGGGAGAATATCTGTGCTATGTGAGCCTGACTACCACCACTCAGTCAGACATGTCCTGCGGCCTCGTCCATCAAGTTATTCCATGCCGCACAGCCACCCATGTTGCCACAACTACCAGCACTGCCACCACTTAGCCAGATATGTGCTGCTGCCTGGTCCATCATATTATTCCATGCCATACTGCCACACATGTTGCCACAACTACCACCACTGCCACCACTTAGCCAGATATGTGCTTATCTGCAGATAAGTGAAATTGGCTTGGCTAAGATCCCTTTTGCTGTCTCAAGGCTCGGTGAGTCAAAAGCAAATTGAGGATCTGTTACATCCAATAGAGGGCGCATGAGCTCCCCAGCTCCTTTCCCATAATGCCTTGTGATATGTAGATGCTAAGTAGAGGGCAAAAGGCAATTAAAATCTCTACACACCTTCACTGGTGCTCTCCTCAATGTGAGAGATTCTTGTCCCTAACAAAAAAGTAATAAGCCCCATTTTACCACACACAATTCAAATGAGCACCTTTGTACCACCTAATAGATTTTTGCACTCAGTCATCAGTTATTATAGCGCCTCCTTATAAATAATAGTCTCTACTTATAAATAATATTACACATTATCAGTAATAGCTCCCTTATAAATGATAAATAGTGCCCTGTATCAGTATTATTCCCTCTTATCAGTAACAGACACCACGTAAAAATAATACTGCTCCCTTATAAATAATAGCCCCCTCATAAATAATAGTTACCCTTATAAATAATAGTCCCCATTATCACTAATAGCCCCCTTTATAACTAAGCCCACTTAATTATACCCCCCTTATAAACAGTTCCCCTCTTATAAATAATAGCTCCCCCCTTATAATGGATGCCTTATATATAATAGTTCCCCCCTTATAATAGCCCCCTCATATTTAAGTTTCCCAATTATATATAGTATCCCATCCTTATATATAATATTTCTCCGTTATACAGTGTCGGACTGAAGGGCCTTAGGCCCACCAGAGGAACTTGTTCTGGGGCCCACCCAACAGCTTCCTACTAATAGCCTACACCACGGCTCCTTCACTGAAGTCTTACATATGTGCTGACTATCTGGTGTTACTGAGTATGTTCCCAGTATAGTCAGCCCCTATAATACTGTGCAGGCCCCAATAACTCCATGGCCAGTACTGTATGGGGAATGACATGGCCATGGAGCACTACACGTATGTGCAAGATTATAGTGAGGGAGCTGTGATGCAGACATAGCACACAGGGCTGCCAGCAGGAATTGTGAGCCCCCCCACAGTATAATGCTCTGTGAAGCATGGGATTTTCCATAAAACAATCAGACCTTGATTGATGCAAAGAAATCCACAGGAGTTTATTCTAAGTCCAATTTTAACAGCGAAAATATTTCATCAGAAAATATCCATACCGCATAAAACAATATCCTTGCTTTTCAGGCTGCTGTAATCTCACAGGTTTCCCACTATGTCAACTCCACCAACAACTACTGAGCTTGCTGGGTAATGGAATCCTTTTATATCATAGACATTTCCCACAATCCTATGCAGTTTTCTCTATAAAACCCTGGCGTTGATGCAGACTTGCCTCTTATAAGGCCAGGGCAGACACACCCTACTACAGCTCCACTACTGCAGGTAAGTAAATGAAAACATTTCTTTAGTAAACACAAATTGTGAGCATTTCCTTAGTTTTGGTACATTGTTTCCAGATGGCAAGACCAGAAAGAGTAGAAAAATAGAGCATTAGGTGGCCAGCCTAATGAGGAAAGAAAAAAATAAGAAGCAGTAATAGAACATTCACACAGAGGCTTTACCAGACCTGGCAACTCATGTACCACAACTAAGGTTACAAAACAGGAAATCAATTATAAACATAAAACAAAACATTTTACCTCTTCACATTCCTCCCCCCTTAAGACGAAGCTTGTCCTTCTTCAGACAACTTTTACTTCAGCACCATACCTAGACAAGTGATCGGCATTTTGGTGCTTCGCCCCTGACCGATGTTGTATCTCAAACTTAAATGGCTGTAATGCTAAATACCACCTAGTAATTCTGGCATTTTTGTCCTTCATGGTATGAATCCAAGTGAGGGGATGATGATCGGTTACCAAAGTAAACTCTCTTCCTAGTAAGTAATAGCGTAATGCCTCCAAAGCCCACTTAATTGCCAGCCTTTCTTTCTCAATAGTAGAATACTTTTGTTCACGGGGGAAAAGTTTCCTACTCAAATAAAGAATAGGATGTTCCTCACCATTATCCTCTTGACTTAGGACTGCCCCAAGTCCCACCTCTGATGCATCAGTCTGCACAATAAATGGTTTGTCAAAGTTCGGGCTTTGCAGGACTGGTTCCTTACACAAAATTTCTTTTATCTGTTCAAAAGCTAGCGTACATTCTGTTGTCCATACCACTTCCTCTCTTCTGTTCTTTTTAGTTAGGTCGGTTAAGGGAGCAACTATGGTAGCAAATTCTGGAATAAAACGTCTATAATAACCAACAAGACCTAAAAATGATCTGACTTTTTTTTGTGGCTGGAATAGTAGCGGATTGAATGGCTTGTACTTTTGATATTTCTGGCCTTACTTTACCACTACCCACAATAAACCCAAGGTACTTTGTTTCTTGGAATCCTAAAGCACATTTGCGTGGATTAATTGTGAAACCAGCTCTCTCAATTTCAGTTATGACCTTTTCCAAGTGATATAAGTGGTCTTCCCATGATTTACTAAAAATTGCAACGTCATCTTGATAAGCCCCCTGTGCTTTGAGAAGACTCATTTGCATAAAGAAGAAAAAAGAAAATTCTCAGAAATGGCGACGCGGATCAGAAAAATAAAGGTAGGAGAAGAATAGTCTTTCTAAAGGCTATTACAACGTGGTGTTATTGAAAAATGCCTTTCCCAATGATAGAATCCCTTTAAGTATGTTTATTGAGCGTACCACTATGATATATTGTGGGGTGGGGTCTAACCTTTGTAACTTCATTGTTCCTGAGAAAGAAGGGACAGCATTCCATTCAACATTTCTTCTGCAAAACCTACAGTGGATTAGTAGAGGTAAGAGCAGTTGGACCCCACTAATCTGTAAGTGTTGGCATGTCCTAGTGATATGCTATCATACTCAGTCTAGATACTTGCTTTAAATCTGTGACAATACTGCCATCTACAGTGAGACCACAAAAATGTTAGACAAATGATTCATAGGCATTCCTCTGTAGATATACTGTACTATACAATAGGTTACATGAAAAATACCATAGATTAAAATATTCTTAGTATCCTTTAATAGACATATAAGGAGCTTTCTCCATAGATTTACATAGTTTATGTGAATTTTGAACTCCTCTTATTGTTTTTTTTTTTTCTTAGGGGCGTTCACACTACCGTTGGTGACAGTAGTGTCCGTAGCTATTGTCCGTTACAAGATTTTAGCAACGGACACTAGCTGAACCGTCAGAAATCCGTTAAAATTTCCAATTATTTCAATGGGATTTTATCTTGTGTCCGTTAGTGTCCGTTAATGTCCGTTTACAGCCAATCCATCACATGTCCGTTTTTTTTTCACGGACAAAAAATCATACATGCAGGACTTTTGTGTCCGTTAAAAAAAAACCGGTTTCATGACGGACGTCAAGCGTCCGTTATTTTTAACATTAAAGTCTATGAGTAATGGACAGTAACGGACGGGTGTCTGTTACTGTCCGTTATACTGTCCGTTATTACTGTCCTTTTTATTCTGCGCATGCTCAGAAAGCAGAATCAGCTAAATGGATCAGTTAAAAAAAAAATGGGCACATTAACTTCAGTTAGTGTCTGTTATTGTCTGTCATGAAAGGTGTCCGTTTATTTATTTATTTTTTTTAACGTACACTATCATAACGGACATCAATGGTAGTGAACCCTGCCTTAAATCCCTTTTTCATAAATCGTTTGGTTGAACATGATGGACATTTCTTTTTTCAGCTGTAACTATATTTTGCAATAAATCTTCCCATCTTTGCATTCAAACTTAATCACCATGTATTAAAAATATAGTTGTTAATAATTTTACTCCCAGTCTGTGTTAGACCAATCATTGCATTGAAAGTAATGTAACAATTTACAAATAGTCTATAGGAAAAGGAATGAGGTGGGAGATAAGAGATCGAAAAGAAAATATTGAAATGGTCCAGGTGTACTGCCCATAACTTAACTGACTAAGCACCTGTTACTTTATTTTAAAAGCATGTACACATTGCTGGTATAAGGATTTAGGTTCACATGATGGAATTACTCTGTAGAATCTTCCATCTGCTAGTGGAAAAATTAAGTGTTTTGCTTGATCATCAGGCGAATTCCACCCGAGGGTCCCATGTGAATGTGAACGATATTAAGAAAGCTTCCTGCTGCCAGCAGGAAAATTTCAATGGTGAATTTTGCTTGGTTTGACCCCCCAAAATCCAGCACATGAACCAAGCCTAACCTGCCTTGACCAGTAGTGGTGCTGGTTTATGAACTTATATAACCTATCATTATATAGAAGAAAAATTTTATTATATAACATATAAATCATGTTAGATTACAGGAAAATTCACTATGTGTGAGTGATTAATGGAGAGACAGATAAACTATTCCTCCCTTACTCATTTTTGTTGTCCAGGACCACACAAGAAAATCACTGTGCCTTATGTCGAAAATAGCTGCATTTTTTGGGATTAGAAAATTGTTACATTTGTTTTTTAAAATAATTGTTGATTCTCTATTTGTTAGTTAATTCTAATAATAATAGAATAATATAGAATAATATAGTTACTGTTCATTTACTTTCTTTAGCCACAAGGAGGAGCTGTTTCTTTCTTGTGCTATGTATGACAATATTATCTGTTATGATATTGATGTTTTATACCTTTCTTTAACACAGCCTTAGGGATTTTATAGGAACTCTATTGAAATATATTTCAGTAATCTGCCTCATATGACATATAATCTCTCTATTAAATATACATTACTTTGCTTTCCGGTTAGCACTTACCGTAGCCTGGGTTCTGCTTTGTACCATGGATAAAGGTCTGTGTAGTATAGCTGTATAACACATAATGTTTACCTGCATAAATAAGTACAGCATAATTATTAAATCCATTTTAATTGTCAGTGGAAATAATAAGGAGGTTATGACCATAATTAAAATGCATACAATATTAGCATAAAACTATCTATTGTGTTGCCTGAAATTTGGTATATCAGCTAGAAGTCTGCTTACAATTTTTTTAAAAATAGCTGTAGAATGATGTAAAATAATAAAACATACAGTGCCTTGCGAAAGTATTCGACCCCCTTGAACTTTTCAACCTTTTGCCACATTTCAGGCTTCAAATATAAGGATATAAAATTTTAATTTTTTGGTGAAGAATCGACAACAAGTGGGACACAATCGTGAAGTGGAAAGAAATTTATTGGATATTTTAAACTTTTGTAAAAAATAAAAATCTGAAAAGTGGGGCGTGCCAAATTATTCGGCCCCCTTAAGTTAATACTTTGTAGTGCCACCTTTTGCTGCGATTACAGCTGCAAGTCACTTGGGGTATGTCTCTATCAGTTTTGCACATCGAGAGACTGAAATTCTTGCCCATTCTTCCTTGGAAAACAGCTCAAGCTCAGTGAGGTTGGATGGAGAGCGTTTGTGAACAGCAGTTTTCAGCTCTTTCCACAGATTCTCGATTGGATTCAGGTCTGGACTTTGACTTGGCCATTCTAACACCTGGATACGTTTATTTGTGAACCATTCCATTGTAGATTTTGCTTTATGTTTGGGATCATTGTCTTGTTGGAAGATAAATCTCCATCCCAGTCTCCGGTCTTTTGCAGACCCCAACAGGTTTTCTTCCAGAGTGGTCCTGTATTTGGCTCCATCCATCTTCCCATCAATTTTAACCATCTTCCCTGTCCCTGCTGAAGAAAAGCAGGCCCAAACCATGATGCTGCCACCACCATATTTGATAGTGGGGATGGTGTGTTAAGGGTGATGAGCTGTGTTGCTTTTACATTTTTACGTTTTGCATTGTGGCCAAAAAGTTGGATTTTGGTTTCATCTGACCAGAGCACCTTCTTCCACATGTTTGGTGTGTCTCCCAGGTGGCTTGTGGCAAACTTTAAAGTAGACTTTTTATGGATATCTTTGAGAAATGGCTTTCTTCTTGCCACTCTTCCATAAAGGCCAGATTTGTGCAGTGTACGACTGATTGTTGTCCTATGGACAGACTCTCCCACCTCAGCTGTAGATCTCTGCAGTTCATCCAGAGTGATCATGGGCTTA
Organism: Leptodactylus fallax; assembly: GCA_947044405.1. Taxonomy (NCBI): domain Eukaryota; kingdom Metazoa; phylum Chordata; class Amphibia; order Anura; family Leptodactylidae; genus Leptodactylus; species Leptodactylus fallax. Next base: position 14,464 of record CAMRHE010000490.1, read on the forward strand.
TTGGCTGCATCTCTGATCAGTCTTCTCCTTGTTTGAGATGAAAGTTTAGAGGGACGGCCGGGTCTTGGTAGATTTGCAGTGGTCTGATACTCCTTCCATTTCAATATGATAGCTTGCACAGTGCTCCATGGGATGTTTAAAGTTTGGGAAATCTTTTTGTATCCAAATCCGGCTTTAAACTTCTCCACAACAGTATCACGGACCTGCCTGGTGTGTTCCTTGGTCTTCATGATGCTCTCTGCGCTTTAAACAGAACCCTGAGACTATCACAGACCAGGTGCATTTATACGGAGACTTGATTACACACAGGTGGATTATATTTATCATCATCAGTCATTTAGGACAACATTGGATCATTCAGAGATCCTCACTGAACTTCTGGAGTGAGTTTGCTGCACTGAAAGTAAAGGGGCCGAATAATATTGCACGCCCCACTTTTCAGTTTTTTATTTTTTACAAAAGTTTAAAATAACCAATAAATTTCGTTCCACTTCACTGTCCTACTTGTTGATTCTTCACCAAAAAATTAAAATTTTATATCTTTATGTTTGAAGCCTGAAATGTGGCAAAAGGTTGAAAAGTTCAAGGGGGCCGAATAATTTTGTAAGGCACTGTACCTACTTTACTTATACCAATTCTCCTCCACTCCTGTTCCATTGCTTTGCAATCCCCCTCCGGTCTCTACTTTCAGCCCTGTCTTTGTACACAGGAAATGACCACTTAGCCAGTCACTCATGTGACTATCCAGAGGTTATTTTAGCTCACGGGATCGCCATCTCTTCATCAAGATGGTTGGCACATCAGAAATCTCCAATAAATTCTTACCTCCAATAATTCTTGTATCAAAACTGACCTCAGCCAGCTTTATTCTTCTGTTTTCACTGTAAAACAGCTTGTACATCACAGGATAAAATAAATCCTCACCCAACTGGCTACTAACTAACACATTCAGTGTCCCTCACTATGAGACCCTGGGCCTACTACCCAGTATCTTGACAAACACAGTGGCTCTCACCAATTCAACTTGTTTTATTATTTTATACCATTTTTCAAATAATAATCCCTAAGGCTAAGGCCCCAAGTGGCGTCCTGCAGCAAAAAAAGCACTGCGGGAAAAACCGCGGCGGGATCGCATCTCGGTTCTTCCTGCAGCGCTTTAGGCAAAAAGTTTGCAGAGTTTTCCTCTGCGGACTTTCTGTTTCAATTATACCTATGGGGAAACCGTCGGCGTTTCCGCGGGTATAATTGACATGCTGCAATTTCCAAAACCGTACCGGTTTTGGAAATCGCTGTGTGTCCGCAGCGTGTTTTTTTCCGCAAAGTGGGAATGGGATTCACTAGAATCCCATCTACTTTGCTCTGACTGTAAAACGCCGTGATTTTTTTCTGCGGTGCTTCCGTCGTGGGCGAATCGTGGCGATTACATCACGTGGGGCTTTAGCCTAATAAACTTATGTAAAATTCTCAGCACACGCCATGTAAACTGTAAAACAAATATTTTTTAGTGACCCTTGGATCAAAATAACCTTTAATTTTCATACAAAAAAATTAGCAAAATACAAATAGTGGCAGAACCATACATAAATAAACATGAGAGGCTGGTGGTCTAATACAAAGAAAAAGACTATGGTACTAATATTTTCCAGGAACCATAAAGAAACTTCTGTCACAAAAACCATTAAGAAGGAACAAGACACAACAAGAAAAGAAAAGAAATGAAAAGAGGAAGGAAAAAAATACACTAGCCAGTATTGCATAGTGGAGGGATCCATAAAGACATGAAAGATGACAAATTCCAGTTCTGAAGATTCGGTTGTACACTTACAATATCTAGGTATCACAGTGCAAAGTCCCACAAAACTGGCTAACGCAGCATCCCAATGGACGATAAAACTAAACTGTTGGTGCGCTGTTTTTGTTTACATTTACCATGTTCATCTGTAACATGTACATAGTTTTATATGTAATTCGTATATTGCCCCCTTAAAAGGGCTGATCCACTGTGGATGGGGAGAAACTGAACTAGTGGTAGCTTCCATCCATCTAGTTCTAGAAAGTAGGATTCCTAGAGTCTTTTGCCAGCTTCTGTAGTGGAAGGTTGCGTGTGAGCTGAATTTTTACTGTGCACTACTGCAACTGCATCCCTGAGACAAGGAAAAGTGAGCTGTCTTCAGCCAAAAGAAGACGTTCTAGAGTTAGAGCACAGACCCTGCCGAGAAACAAAATGAACAGGGCATACTGGTTAGAGACAAAGTAAAGAGATTGGCAACTCTTGAGAGAGAGAGGGAGAGAAAGACAGATCCAAGTGCAGGCTGCTGAAACTACCATCCACAAAAGCTCGCCCCATCCCCACAGTGGACCTTTGTATAAGAACTGTACCTCCGTTGGTTGCCTTATCACATTGGATATCAAATAAAGTTATGTGTGATCTTTTCCATGCAACCACAAATCTCATGGATGTTAATTTCTGCAACAACATCTTGAGCAATCCAACCCCTATCTGTCTCAGGAGAGCTAAAGACCATTAGGACATGCTCGGGGGAAGACTACCATCACAATCACGTACATTCAAGGCCGCCTAAGCTCTGCACCAGCCCAGGAGGAGAGTTGGAGGAATTGGTTGAGTCCACAAGCCACATGTACTGTTTTTACTACTACCACTCCCTGCCTCTGTTTCTCTCCAATGGGTTGATGCAACTTAGAAGTCCCTTTTTCGATCTAGGTAAGGAGACTGGGTTGGAAAAGTTAGGCAATTTCTGGACAAACCAGAACCCCTCCAGAACTGAAGATTAAGGTCCAATATGGCCTAACAAGGGATAAATCCTAGCAAAATGTGCACATAGAAGCTCGCTTTTTGCCTGCATCTCCAGCACAAGTTGCAGGTGAAAGAAACAAAATGTGGATGAAGTCTAAACACCTATACCACGTAGAAAGTATGTTAAAATGTCTTTACTAAATACAGCAAGGTATTGGGAAATGATGTGTACATTACAAATCTTACTGAACTAAGTAGAAAAACTCTCTCACATTTAAGAGTAAAGGGAAGTTTGCCCCTCTCTGTTGTGCAGCAAACCATAGCCTAATGAAATCATATAATATGTGATATGTAAACATAAAAGTTTAAATGTTTTTAGGGGATGGTATAGAGCAGGGGTGTCAAACTCATTTTCTCCGGGGGCCACTTCAGCCTCACGGGGTACCTTGAAGGGCCAAGATTATTTTACACATGTATAAAAGTAACTTCTCCTTAACAGTTAAGCGAGCTATTAAGCAGTAGTTACATTTGTACATTACCACTGTTACAATCAGCCCTTTGAGGTCAACCAGGAAGAACATAATGTATTGTTAAAACCTAAGACATTGGCATGTTACATACTATCCTCATCCTTTTCTGAATATATCAAAAATTAAGCACTATACAAATACTGTTTACCCCTGCAAACGGTATTATGCTCTATTGTTGCCTCTGCACACGGTATTACGCCCCACAGCGGCCCCTGCACACGGTATTATGCTCCATAGTTGCCCCTGCACACGGTATTATGCTCAATAGTTGCCCCTGCACACGGTGTTATGCTCCTTAGTGGCCCCTGCATTGGTATTATGCCCCATAGTGGCCCCTGCACACGGTATTGTGTCCCATAGTGACCCCCCACCCATGAACTATTATACTCTGGGGTCTTTTCAGACCCCAGAGTATAATGATCGGAGACCCAGGTGGTAACAAACATAAAACTAGTGTTACTTACCTGGGCTCCGTTGCGCTCCCTGCGTTCGGCCTTCTTCAATGTCGCACAGACCGGCGTCGCGACATAATGACGTCGGCCTGGCTCACGTGACGCCTGGGACATCACCAAAGAAGGCCGAAGCCGGCTGGGAGCAACATCGGATCGCTGGAGAGGTGAGTAACAGGTTTTTATGTTTATCACCTTCCCTGGGTCTCCGATTATTATACTCCGGGGTCTGAAAAGACCCCGGAGTATAATAATAGTAGTATTTGATGGGGTTCGCCGGCCGCGGCCTCATTTACTATCCCCACTCCTGCACACAGCCGCTTCTGCGTCCCATAGCAGAAGGGGAAGCGGGGGCAGCCACGACCAGCAGCGGGGATCGGTAAGTAAATAGGCCGTTACGTGCCGGGGATACTCCAGCAGGCAACGGCCTATTTATATATATAAAAAAAACTTATCCTCACCTGCCTTGATGCCGCCGCCTCCTCCTCTTCTTCTTGTCCCCGACGTCTGCGTGTCAGCGTAGGAGGCGCGATGACGTCATTGTATCGCCGCCTGCGCTGACATGCAGAGGTCTTGTAAACCAGCCCAGGACAGGTATCACGCAGCTTTGTTTGTTTTGTTTTTTTAAGCGGCCTGTCCTGGGCTGGTTTACATTACATAGACAATAAAAAATGCCGCGGCCCTGCGAGCCAGATAAGTGCCGGGCCGGATAACAGAAGGCAGCGGGCTGGATTCGGCCCGCGGGCCTTGTGTTTGACACCTGTGGTATAGAGAGTGCCTGGGTGTGAAAGAGAAATAAAACTGTGTCAGTCTTTTTCTGTATATAAAAAGTAAAGTAGTGCATAGGTCAGAGAAAGGTTTTAGTTGACTTTTCAAAAGCGCCTGTCTCAAATGGGGCCTCTGGCCCAATGGAAACAAAATAAACCATAAGAATGTGTCCTAGAATGAGAAACGGCCTTAGGCTAAGGACCAATGTAGCGGGCTGCAGCAAAAAAGCGAAAAGTGCTGCGGGAAAAACCGCGACAGAAAATTATCATGGTTTTTCCTGCAACACTTTTCATAGAAAGTTCTCTGTGGACTTTCTGTTTCCATTATACCTATAGGGAAACCGCCAGCATTTCCGTAGGTATAATTGACATATTGCGGCAGTTTTGGAAATCACTGCGTGTCTGCTGTATGTATTTTTCTGCAATGTTTGGATGGCACGGCGTTTCTTAGGCTGGTTTTACATGTGTCTGTTTCCCGGACTTATGCTGCTAAATAAGGATTGCACTTTTTCGTGGTAAATGCTGTGTACTTTCTCTATTGGGAATGAAAAAACACTGCCCTCAACTGAAAGAGAAATATCTATAATGCATTCTTCAATAGAAGTACATCTGTAAAATGGAACTTGTAAACCTACAAGTACCTCATTGCTCATACATCTACAGCAAATTATTTCAATAAGAACTAAATATGTTACAGAATAAAACCCATAATTATCCTAAAAATAATCACTGTGTTTTTATTGTCTGTATTCATTTCCTCTGGGAAAACTAGGGCACATGCAGCAGATGGATCCATAGGCCACACTGGCTCCTGGAGGCCAAGAGGATGTCCCTTTGGCCTCCATAGATCTGGCATACTATATACTGTACCTTGCAGTATGCTTTATCTAAACATGACAGACTATGGCTAATGTCCTTTTGATGTACTGTATACATCTAACATGCACTGCAAAAGCAATTTGAATAGCTCCTTACCAAAAACGAACAATACATAATTTCTTCCAGGCTACGGCCATTTTGGTAGATTATTATACAGTGGGGAAAAAAGTATTTAGTCAGCCACCAACTGTGCAAGTTCTCCCACTTAAAAAGATGAGAGAGGCCTGTAATTGACATCATAGATAGACCTCAACTATGAGAGACATAATGAGAAAACATATCCAGAAAATCACATTGTCTGATTTTTAAAGAATTTATTTGGTCATCAACAAACAAACAAGATTTCTAGCTCTCACAGACCTGTAACTTCTTCAAGAGGCTCCTCTGTCCTCCACTCATTACCTGTAGTAATGGCTCCTGTTTAACATTATCAGTATAAAAGACACCTGTCCACAACCTCAAACAGTCACACTCCAAACTCCACTATGGTGAAGACCAAAGAGCTGTGGAAGGACACCAAAAACAAAATTGTAGACCTGCATCAGGCTGGGAAGACTGAATCTGCAATAGGCAAGCAGCTAGGTGTGAAGAAATCAACTGTGGGAGCAATAATTAGAAAATGGAAGACATACAAGACCACTGATAATATCCCTCGATCAGGGGCTCCACGCAAGATCCCACCCCGTGGGGACAAAATGATCACAAGAACGGTGAGCAAAAATCCCAGAACCACAAGGGAGGACCTAGTGAATGACCTGCAGAAAGTTGGGACTAACGTAACAAAGGCTACCGTCAGTAACACACTACGCCGCCAGGGACTCAGATCCTGCAGTGCCAGACGTGTCCCCCTGCTTAAGCCAGTATATATCCGGGCCAGTCTGAAATTTGCTAGAGAGCATTTGGATGTTCCAGAAGAGTATTGGGAGAATGTCATATGGTCAGAGGAAACCAAAGTAGAACTGTTTGGTAGAAACACAACTCGTTGTGTTTGAAGGAGAGTGAATGCTGAGTTGCATCCAAAGAACACCATACCTACTGTGAAGCATGGGGGTGGCAACATCATGCTTTGGGGCTATTTCTCTGCAAAGTGACCAGGATGACTGATCCGTATACATGAAAGAATGAATGGGGCCATGTATCGTTAGATTTTGAGTACAAACCTCTTTCCATCAGCAAGGGCATTGAAGATGAAACGTGGCTGGGTCTTTCAGCATGACAATGACCCCAAGCACACCACCAGGGCAACGAAGGAGTGGCTTCGTAAGAAGCATTTCAAGGTCGTGGAGTGGCCTAGCCAGTCTCCAGATTTCAACCCCATAGAAAACCTTTGGAGGGAGTTGAAAGTCCGTATTGCCCAGTGACAGCCCCAAAACCTCACTGCTCTAGAGGAGATCTGCATGGAGGAATGGGCCAACATACCAGCAACAGTGTGTGCCAACCTTGTGAAGACTTCCAGAAAACGTTTGACCTCTGTCATTGCCAGCAAAGGATATATAACAAAGTATTGAGATGAACTTTTGCTATTGACCAAATACTTATTTTCCACCATAATTTGCAAATAAATTCTTAAAAAATCAGACAATGTGATTTTCTGGATTTGTTTTCTCATTTTGTCTCTCATAGTTGAGGTCTACCTATGATGACAATTACAGGCCTCTCATCTTTTTAAGTGGGAGAACTTGCACAATTGGTGGCTGATTAAATACTTTTTTTCCCCACTGTACATCATAAACCAGTTTCTTCATGTAGTTGTCTATACAGAGACAATACATGATATAAATGTAGACTACTAGGCCCCTTAGCAGTCTGTAAGTGGTCCTCCCTAGAATGTGCCATTTATAATTCCAGTGTCGTCTTATGTGGCAGAAGATCCATTGGGCTCTTTGAGCAGCAAGTCCAAGATGCATATGTTACCTCTACCCACCCTACAACTCCGTGTCTATGTGTTATACAGTATGTCTTTTATTTATCCATTATGTGTCCAAAGCAGTTCCAAAATGAGTTATCCTGTTACATTAGGTTCATAAAGTACTCAAACAATTGCATCTAACTTCATAGCCATCCCCTGTTAATAAAATATCATATCAATTATTTAAGCCAGGGCCATTTAATGTTGCATTGGCTCCCATAATGTCACTAGTGTTATGGAGGCGTGAGTGATCTACTACTGTGGTTTCCAGTCCTCAGGGCTCACTAATAGGTCGTATTGTAAGTTTGACCCTGATTTACCACATGATGACAGAATAAACTAAATGAAGTAATTGACTAACTGGTCAACTAACAACAGATCTGAGCTAATGACAGCCTTACTGTCTGCATGCAGGCTGAACTACATCGGCCCCATTTAGCAGCATTTATTGAACATAAGTCAATATTAATATTTATTATTAAATGAATTTTTTCTAAGGATTGTAGTAATATTTACAAACATGTAATAAAATATTTTTATTTTATTTATTAGGCTGTACACTTTATTTTTTGGCAAATCCATGCAGAAATCTGGAACAAATCTACAACAGAATAGAATATATTATGACTAGAAATAGGTGAACCTCCCAAGATTCGGTTTGTTTTCAGTTCGGGTGGCTCAGGTCCCTGATTTGCTTCTAGTCGAACAAGTTCAGATAGAACCAGAAGTGAAATTATTATACTCTGGGGTCTCTTCAGACCCGAGAGTATGATAGGTGGAGGCCCAGGGGAGGTATAAAGAAAAAACAAAACATTTACACTCACCTTCCCTCATCTCTTTTGGGACTCCTTGCAGCATCCGGCGCTCTCCTTGGTGACGTCATGCGCCTGGGGTCACCAGTAAGGCCTGTGATTGGGCCTTAATGGTCACATTGGCACACCGAGCATCATGACAGCCTGGCCATGTGACCACTTTCGCCTAATTACAGGCCTCAGTGGTAACCCCAGGCACATGACATCAATGTATGTTGCTGCGGCCATTTTAGTATGTCCTAAACGAATCTCCAATTGTTCAATTTCATTAAAAATATATAAATATTCAGGTTGAACCCGGCTTGGAACAATCTCTAATTATGGCTTTAAAATTCCAAAGCATGTTCTAAAGTCCTTGCAGAGTTTTCTCCTTAGCATATGTATGGAGTTTTTAAAACCTTTACCTTATGTTGGATTATTCTTTGCTGCAGATTTTTATCCACTATGTGCTTATATGAATGTTTTAGGCAAGTCAGGCAAGGTTCACACCATTGCTATTTTATCCGTTATTATGATCTGATATAGGATTGGGTACAAGAAAAGTAAACAAGGCAAGAAAGTTCCCATGTTGTTTTTAACATTACAAAGAATGGAAGCAGATGAAAATGGATAGTGTTCCATCTGCACTTGTCATTCTACTACTTTTGCAGTCCATAGTTCCAATCCTATTACGAATCAGAACAATGGACAAAATAGCTATAGTGTGAACTTAGCTTTGACTAGAAATGGAAAATTGAAGGTGGGTTTCCATAATTATCTGCTGTTATAATACTACTGCTAACTACTACTATAATAAACTACTACTTCAGGCTTGTGCATGCAGTTTTTCCAAGCAAAACCAGGTGTAGATCCCTAAGGCCAGCTTCACATGGATGGATTTGGTCTGGCATCCATACCATGTTATTTTTTTACCCCACAGTGAATACCATAAAATTTTTTTCATTCCACTGCACGAATACATTTTAAATATTTTTCGGTAAACTATATGGTAAATTAAAGGATGCCTTTAAAAATATTTTTAACTTAAGACCTCATAATAATAATACATTTTATTTATATATTGCCAACATATTCCGCAGCACTGTACAATTTGTAGGGTTCAAGTAGAGACAAAAAGATACATTACAAAGAAATAGTCAATTCACACACTGGGACTGAGGGCCCTGCTTACAAGAGCTTACAATCTATGAGGTAGAGGGGGGCGACACAAGAGGCAGCAGGGGCGGAATCTGAGGTAGCATTGCTTATACAATGGTCAGACAATTTTGTAATAGAGGTTACTGTCATTACACATATATAAAGCTGTATGAGCCGTCACCAGTCGTGTCCTTTAACGTGCAGATGGTGCCTGGACATATAAAGTTAGTCTGATACGGCATCATATCCTGTGAGGTAATGTGGGAGCGTGAACAGAGGAGGGTACGTTTTAGGGATTCCAACTACGGAAGAGTTTACATTAGGAGTTGTGATAGGCCTGTCTGACAACTATGTCAAAAGATATAGGAGGTTATTTATCCAATGCGCCTCTTTTTTTTGCTGAAATTTTGCGCAGTTGCGCCTATTTTGCGCACTTTCAATTTCTGACATGATATACTAATCGGGCGCAAGCTGTTGATAAATTACATGCACATGTCCTTGCCATGTGTCTTACGCCTTTTTTTTTTGTGCCTACATAATAAATAAGGGACAGACACAGAACAGAATGGTATTTAAATAAGCAGAAACAAGTGACTTCTCCCGATCTGCAAAGATGGCTGTAAATCCATTCAGCTTGTCCAATGAAGAGAGCTCCTCTGATGTTTCTGTCTTTGAGCAAACTGTGGCCAACAAATCCAAAATGAAAAAGAATTTCTTAAAAGAAGAGTGTGGCCAGGTCCACTGCACCCTCTGCCCCCCGCTAGCTACACCTCTGCTCTACATTCTTGATGCATCCTGCAGCCATGCAATTACGCACTTGAGTGGGCAATGCATTTTAGGATTTGACTCTAGTAATTAAATTTGATTTACAAAATTGTTATAAATGTTAAGTGTTTTAACTTTGCATAGTTTTGTGTGTGTCTTATGTTTTTGCAATTGTGTCCTGTAGTCTGCACTGTTTTTTACATGACCCGAGTAATTTTTAAAAAGGCGCAAATAATAAATCCAGCAAACACCTGTTCACCTAGGCAGCCACGCCTACTTTCTCGCCAAAATCAGGCGCAAACATGTTGATAAATGTGCCCCATAGAGTGCTTCTTAAAATTTGTGAAAACATGGATACGAAAAAAATTAAGTGTCTGGGATGGAAAATATTTCCCTCTCTTTACTATCCACCTCTTGCATTGGCATTTTATAATGTCATCAAAAAACTGTATGAAAATGGCACATGTGAAATCACCATGAGGCCAGGGCCCCACGTGGTATAAACACCCCAGCATTTTACAGTCCCTGCAAAGTGGATGGGATTCGCTAGAATCCCATCCTCACATTGCAGAAAAATACCCACAGCGGACATGCTGCGATTTCCAAAACGTCGCATGAAAAGTGCTGCGGGAAAAAACACAATACGGATTTGCTGCAGATTTTCCCACAGTGCTTTTTTGCTGTGGCCCGCTACGTGTAGCCTTAGACTAAAGTGACTCCAGTTTCTGTTGCTAAGTATACCTATTACATTCCTGATTTAGTAACACAGCAAGAGTAAAATTAGTGAGAGAAAAACTGTTAGTTCTTATTAAAACTGGTTCACTGCAATAAGTAGTGCTATCACTACTTGCTCATTATGTAATGTGCTATGTTGAGAAAACACCTTGTCTGTGTATGTGATACTGCATCTACAGCTGATATGCCACAAAGAATGTTGCTTCTACAAAAGTCAACTGCTGGCAGACAGGATCACTACTCAAGACATTATTACTTAAAGTTACTTTGCACTGCAGGTTTCCAATGTACTATATGGTTTGGCAGCAGAGAGTTAGCTGCCGCCAATTCTGCAGCAGTTAACCTGCTGCGAATATGCCCTATATGTTCCTGGCTCTCCCGTTGTGATGTACAGTAATAGCATGGTGGTTGAGACTTCAGTATTTCTCATACACAAACCCTTTACTGACCATTCATACATATTAACATAGCATATGGGAAAACTAATTTATTTGCCAATAACATACATTGAGAATGGCTGCATAGTTGTATTTGGTCAATTTAATACAGACTAAATGTCAGTGGCTTTTCCTGGACAAAACACTGATCTATGATGCTAGGAGTCACTGCCTGCCCCCGGGACTACTGTCCCATACTGAAAACATGATTACAGTAATGGATAGTAGTCCAGTATGGAGGCAGGGACTCCTAGAATCCCAGAGGACTATGGGGCTTGGATTCTAGATCACTGCTCAATGTATGATCCAGGAAGTACAGCTGACAAACAGACGAATGTACCAGTGTGAAGCCAGCCTAAACTGTTATCACTTACAGCTAATTGTTGACTTTATAATATGCTTTATGCTGTAGATATGTATACATACAATCTCTGGTTTCATACAGTGTTGTAAAAAGTCCTCATAGGGACCCTACCCACCCACCAAACTGTGGAATTGGGCTCAAAGATTCACATACATATGTACATACAGACACACATACGTATGTATCAATACACAGAAATATAAGCAAATACAGTTGTGCTAAAAAGTTTACATACCCCAGCAGATTTTTTGTTTTTTTTGTCCTTTTTTCAGAGAATATGAATGATAACACAAAAACTTTTTCTCCACTCATGGTTAGTGGTTGGTTGAAGCCATTTATAGTCAAACTTCTGTGTTTTCTCTTTTTAAATCATAATGACAACCAAAAACATCAAAATGACCCTGTTCAAAAGTTCACATACCCCAGTTCTTAATACCGTGTATTGCCCCCTCTAACATCAATGCCAGCTTGAAGTCTTTTGTGGTAGTTGTGGATGAGGCTCTTTTTCTCATATGGCAAAACTGCCCATTCCTCTTGGCAAAAAGTCTCCAGTTCCTGTAATTTCCTGGGCTGTCTTGCATGTGCTGCGCGCTTGAGATCTCCCCAGAGTGGCTCAATTATATTGAGGTCAGGAGGCTGAGATGGCAACTCCAGAACCTTCACTTTATTCTGCTGTAGCCAATGACAGGTCGACTTGGCCTTGTGTTTTGGATCGTTGTCATGTTGGAACGTCCAAGTATGTCCCATGCGCAGCTTCCTGGCTGATGAGTGCAAATTTGCCTCCAGTATTTGCTGATAACGTGCTGCATTCATCTTTCCTTTAAGTTTCCTGTGCCTTTGAAGCTCACACATCCCCACATCATCAGTGATCCACCTCCGTGCTTTACAGTAGGAATGGTGTTCCTTTCATCATAGGCCTTGTTGACACCTCTCCAAATGTAACGTTTATGGTTGTGGCCAAAAAGTTAGATTTTTGTCTCATCACTCCAAATTACCTTGTTCCAGAAGTTTTGACGCTTGTTTCTGTGCTGTTTGGCGTATTGAAGGCAAGATTCTTTGTGGCATTTGCACAGTAATGGCTTTCTTCTGGCAACTCGACCATGCAGACCATTTTTCTTCAAGTGCCTCCTTATTGTGCATCTTGAAACAGCCACACCGATAGTTTTCAGAAAGTCCTGTATATCAGCTGATGTTATGTGTGGGTTTTTCTTTGCATCCAGAACTATTTTCCGGGCAGTTGTGGCCAAACTTTTTTGCTGGTCTACATGACCGTGGTTTGGTTTTTACAGACCCCCTGAGTTTCCATTTGTTAATCACAGTTTGAACACTGCTGACTGGCATTATCAATTCCTTGGATATCTTTTTGTATCCCTTTCCTGTTTTATACAGTTCAACTACCTTTTCCCGTAGATCAGTGAACAATTCTTTTGCTTTCCCCATGACTCACAATCCAGAAACGTCAGTGGCTGTAGGAAAGATGCAACAGTCTGTCTGGATCCCAGAAACTCACTCAGCTTTTATGCACACACACTGATTACAAGCAAACAGGTCACAGTTGAGGATGTTACCTTTAGTAGCCATTCAAACCCCTTTGTGTCAACTTCTGGGCATGTTATCAGGCCAAAATCACCAGGGTATGTGAACTCTGAATTCTGATGTTTTTGTTTGTCATTATGATTTAAAAAGAGAAAACACAGAAGTTTGACAATAAATGGCTTCAACCAACCACTAACCATGAGTGGAGAAAAAGATTTTGTGTTATTCATATTTTCTGAAAAAGGCTAAAAAACCAAAAAATCTGCTGGGGTATGTAAACTTTTTTGCACAACTGTATATACACACAAATACATGCGCAGACAAATACTGTTCATACATACATGGCACATGCATAGAGGGAAAATCTACAAAGATACAAACATACACAAATACTTGCAAATTTACTTACTTACTTGGTACAGTAGGGCTTGTTGTAACAGGATGGCTTACAACATGGTGTTACAGGTAGGCAAGTGCCAGCCAGTAAGGGGACCAAAACACATTATCTATTTTACCAGAAAACAAATTAGAATTCTACCTGACACTGCTCTTCTGACATCACAGAATTTAAATAGCACATCAGGCACCAAAACTATCTGCACTTGTTGCTTGCTTGTTGCCTGGGGGCCAGAGAAAAAAATTCAACTGCACTGGAATCATTGGAGTGGCGCCTATTAACAGATGCTAAGAACTTGTTGGTGGAGGTGGTGAAAGGTCCTCTTTAAATTAATTGCCTCTGGTGTGGGTGCCCCAGATCTAAGCCAAGGGTGTACACAGTAATTAACCTTCACTGGTCCAGGTGTCCTTACACTTCTAAAGAGGGCACCTGGAGCTGAGACTGACGGTGCTCAGGCATTCATGTGTTTCTTTGTAAAATGTACATTAAACTAAACATTCAATAATTATCTTCAACTTACCAATTTTTGTCTCTGTGCCTTCACTAAAAATTTTTGCATTGGTATGATTTATGTACAGAGGTTGCAACTAATGCTAAGGCTATATGTAAAGATGAATGAATCGAAGCTAACGAAGTAAGTGGAATTCGATCCAAATTTCAGGAAATATTTGATTCGCATCAAATCCGGGTTTCCTCACGCTTCGTGGTAACAAATGGCATTTTTTCATAAAATGGCTGCTGCACATTAGGACATGGGCCATGGAACTCTGGGAACGTGGGATCACCCAAATGCCATGCGTGCAGCTAATCAGCAGGCAGCCAGCCCTGTGATGTCAAAGTCCTTTAACCCCTTTGCGACCGCCCACGGCATTGGGAGCGGGTGTTAGTTGTAACTGACAGCTTACACCCTACCCCATAACCCCCAGTTGGAGCACAGCTCCGATTGTGGTTTTTAACCTCTTGGATGCCACAGTCAAACATGACCGCGGCATCCAAGGGGTTCCTCCATGCTACATGTCCCCCTCAGCATGTCCCCCCGTGGCGAGATCGGGGGGTGCCGATATGCATCTTCTGCAGCCCGGGGTCTGGCCAGTGACTAGTAGCCCCCAATACCTGGATGATCCTGCCCAGAGGTGAGGAAGTCAGCCTATGCGTCTGCATTGGCTGACTTCCTCTACAGACTGCAATACACGTGTATTGCAGTCTATAGTGCTGAATCAGTGATCAGTGTATCGCTGGTTCAGGTCCCCTAGTGGGGCATCACTTCACATCATGTCTTCGCTCTATCTGAAACTGAATCTCTCAAAGACTGAGCTACTGCTGTTTCCACCATCTAATAGATCTGTCCCTGATATCTCCATTGCAGTCTCTGGCCTTACCATAACTCCTAGGCAGCATACCCACTGCCTCGGGGTTATGTTTGACTCAGACCTTTCCTTCACCCCCCATATCCAATCACTCGCACACTCATGTTATCTCCACCTCAAAAACATCTTCAGAATACGCCTTTTCTTTACCAGAGATACATTAAAGACACTTATTGTTGCCCTGATTCACTCTCGCCTTGACTACTGTAACTCATTACTAATCGGTCTTCCCCTTACTAAACTCTCCCCTCTACAATCTATTCTGAATGCAGCAGTCAGGCTCATCTATCAGTCTAGACGCTACAGCAATGCCTCTGGGAAGTGCCAGTCACTACATCGGCTGCCTATTCAATACAGACTACCATATAAATGTATCATTCTTATCCACAAGGCTCTCCATAATGCTGCACCTCCCTATATTTCCTCCCTCATCTCTGTCTATCGCCCAACCCGTGCTCTCCGTTCACTCAAAGACCTAAGACTAACATCCTCTATTATCAGAACCTCCAACGCTTGTATACAAGACTTCTCCCGAGTTGCACCACTTCTCTGGAATGCTCTACCCCGGACACGACTGGTGACAGCTCATACAGCTTTATATATGTGTAATGACAGTAACCTCTATTACAAAATTGTCTGACCATTGTACAAGCAATGCTACCTCCGATGCCGCCCTTGCTACCTCTTGTGTCACCCCCTCTACCTCATAGATTGTAAGCTCTTGCAAGCAGGGCCCTCAGTCCCAGTGTGTGAATTGACTATTTCTTTGTAATTTATCTTTTTTGTCTGCATTTGAACCCTACAAATTGTACAGTGCTGCGGAATATGTTGTCGCTATATAAATAAAATGTATTATTATTATTATCATTAATTCAGATCAAATCGAATTGTATCGGAAAATTCGGCGAAGCTGCCGAATCGAATTTTTGAAAAATTCGCTCATCTCTAGCTATATGCAGATGACTGTGACTGAATGGCAGCTGAGTGCTCCCCGTGCACTCACAGGAATTCACAGGAATAGAACTTGTTCTGAGTTTTTTCCTTGTCTCACGGCCCCATATACGGGTCAATGATAATATATAGTCGTATGTATGTGGCCATAGAAATTAATGGGTCAGTGTGCTAGCTGTGAAAAACATGGCTAGCACACTGACATTACACACAGTCGTGTGCATAAGGGAGGAAATACACATAAAGTTAAATATAGGATATTTGCTTTGTATCTGTTCTTTAGTGAGAATAATCCTGAGACATGCATTTTATATTTATGTGTCTCTGATAGCCAAGAAATTCTGACTCAGCATGTTTTACTATTAGGTACTGCACCTACATGTGTCAAAAGAGGACTGACTGCATTATCACTAATGCTGATCAGCCAGTTCCAAGGCTGTAATCAGAGGAAGCCCCAGGAGACCCAAACAAAGAATCATCATCACTTTCAGCAGCTTTTTTGACATTATTTTCCCACAAACCGTAAGAGCTGCTGTTAAGTAGTTAAACAACATGAATGGAGTCAGAAAGAGGGTGAAAGAGTCTTCAGAGCTACCACAGCCCATTATAATAGTGTATTCTCTGCCGTCAATCATTGCTTGCTGAATTCTGCATTACATATTGTTTAATGGAAATCACATACAATGTACCTTAGTTGTGGTTAAAAATATACAGATGTAGTAGAGTTAACCTGAAGTTCAGCAATTGGTTAATCTACTGCAGAGTAATATTTTAACACAAAAAACAACAAAAACCAATGGAAAAACATTTTTCAGTGACTTTTCATTGTTGTATTTTGCTGTTTTCTGTGATAAGCTATCACACTGCAGCAGTTTACCCAATGGCTGAACGTCAAGATAACTCTGCTACATCTGCACACGGAGAATAATTTGTTCTTATTATGTATTTAAACGTTTATAATATTTGTTTTGTACTATTCATGTATTAAAAAACTGAAACAATAAAAAAAACACTGTGTTTTACAGTCACTGTGTAGTCAATGGGTTTCTAGCGAATCCCAACCCCACAGTGCGGTAAAATATGCGCAGCGGACACGCTGCAATTTCCAAAACCGTTGTGGTTTTGGAAATTGCAGCATGTCAATTATACCTATGGAAACGCCGGCGGTTTCCTTATAGGTATAATTGAAGCAGAAAGTCCGCAGAGGAAACCTCTGGGAACTTTATGTGAAAATCACTGCAGGAAAAACTGTGATGCGTTGTCACCACGGTTTTTCCCGCATCACTTTTTTTGCTGTGGCCTGCTACGTGGGGCCTTAGCCTTAAGCATAAAATGTGCTATGGCACATGTGATTAAGAGCTGGAAATTCAGGTACCTCAACTTTCACCATCAAAAAATAAGAGTGTTTACTGCACAGATAAATATTTACAAAATGGACTAAACCATGAAGGATTCTAAAACATCATGTAGTCTAAGTTCAAAGTCAGCCGCACCCCAAATGACTTGTAACTATTTAAGGCACATTTCCTGCCTACCAAGGTCACTTCTTCTGAGATGCTTTTAGGCTTATTGTAGACTCATTTCCAAATGGTTTGCATCTTTTATCTATTAGAGTTATTTCTACTGTACGTCTCCTTGAAACGCCGTAATAAATTAAAAATTTATGCTGAACAAAGTAATTCTCCCAGGAATGGGGGAGTGGTGATCTGATGCAGCTTGCTGTGCTTGCTGAATTTAACCCAACTCATTCTATCAATACAACAAACAAGACTTAACATTAGTCTGCTTTGTCTTTATTCTATTGAAAGGATGACCATAATAGAAACAATCTCAATGATTTATCATAAGTTGTATGAAGCAGTGAATTGCATGATTCAGAGAAACTGAAATATGCTGAACATCCTAATTGCATAAAGGACAAATATTTTCCTAAAGTTACCGGAATTTGTATAAATGGTTATTTCAAATACCTAAAAAATTATATTAAGGAATTGCTTTAAGTGGTACTCTGATTTCAGCAAATAAATGTTATTTTTTGTATAATAAAAGTTTTATATAAGTTTCCAATGTACTTTATGTATTAATCGCTCATGGTTTACAAGCAAAATCTGCAACAAAAAAAGAAGCTTTTCCGCAATGTGGGGACTTTATCATTAAACTGATTTGTTATATAGTGTTACTTTCTAAAATGCTTTTTTTGAATAACACATCAAATGACCATCTACCCCTTCCTTCTGAGCAGAATCCTACCTGTTCTATGACACTGGAATGTCACAGAACAGGTAGGTTACTGTATGGCTAAGGCCCCACCAAGCGGAAACACATTTTTTGTTGCAGATTTTGCTTACCACTAGAGATTTTGTTCACCACTAGAGTGGAATTTTTTTTTTTTTTTTGTCAAAGTGAATCAGGCAAAGATCAATGAGGATTTTCACAAACCTTCCAGCTGATGCCTCCGAATAGAGCTGCCACATGTTCCATTTACTCTACAGCTGATGCTGCTCCTAAACAGCTGGATATCATTCCTTACGGCTTGGTCCATCACAACATTATTCCATGCTGTACTGCCACTCAAGTTGTCACAGTTACCACCTCTACCACTATTCAGCCAGACATGTCCTGTGGTTTGGTCCATCATATCATTCCATGCTGCACAGCCACTCTTGTTGCCACAGCTGCCACCACTGCCCCCACTCAGCCAGACATGTCCTTCGTCCTTCGGCCTGGTCCATCATATCATTCCATAATGCCACTCATGTTGCCACAGCTACCACCACTACCGCCCCTCAACCAGACATGTCCAGTGGGGCCTTGTGCACTGAACATCATGTTTCGACACAATGAAGTAATGTGCAGCACAGAGGGCCCCCTGGAGGCTGAATATGAGGTGAAGAAGACGACGGACAGGAACAGAGATCGTTAAGTTAATAGTGGCTGTTACCAGCTGGACTAATCAAGCTGGTAATGGCCTAATAAAAATGCAACAGGGGGCCAGTAGAGCTCCCTAAAGGCGCTGGGCCCACCAGGAGATTCAAAAGTATGTGAACCTTTGGTTTCAGTATCTGGTGTGACCCCCTTGTACAGCAATAACATTTACAGTAATTGTTGATTAGTCCTGCACTTTGGCTTGGAGGAATTTTAGCTTATTTCTCCATACAAAACAGGTTTGACTGTTATATTGGTGGGTTTCCTCCTATGAACTGCTTGCTTCAGGTATATCCAAAACATTTGTAATGGATTAAGGTCAGGACTTTGTCTTGGCCATTGCAAAACTATAACTGTATTCTTCTTTAACTATTCTTAGAATGACTTCTGTGCTTAGGGTTGTCTTGTTTCATGACCCATATTCTCTTGAGATTCAGCTCACAGACGGATGACCTGACATTTACCTTTAGATTTTGCTGGTATAATGTAGTAGTAATTTTTCTTTTAATGGTGCCAAGATGTGCTGGCTCAAAGACAGCAAAACAGGCCCAAACCATGATACCACCTCCACCATACTTCACAGATGGTATGAGGTTTTTATGCTGGAATGTAGCATTTTTGTTTCTCCAAACATAACATTTCTAATTTAATCAAAAACCTCTATTTTGGTCTCATCCTTCCACCAAAAACTAGCTTTTTGGCTTGTCTAGGTGATCTTTAACAATCCGCAGACAGGCAGGGGCTTTCTCCTTGCAATCCTGCCATACACACCCTTTGGACTCATTAACATTAATTGACTCTATCAATCAGACACTTCTGAAGGTTTTAGACCTCTAGGACCTAGTGTTATCAACATATTCACAAAAGCAAAGATAGCACCACTGGCATCTACATCAAGGGCCTACATCCATATCACATCAGATGACTCGTATTAGCCAACAGAAGTTTGCAGTTCCTTTATCTTTAGCCTCGCTGATATCCGCACAGTTTTAGTCCTGGTTTCCATAACAACCCATTTTTTTTTTTTTTTTCACTCTGCATTTCCATAACAACCCTGCAGCATAGTCAAAAAAGCAAATATGCTATCACTGGCTCCCACAACAAGGGTCTTCCTCCATATCATATCAGATAACCAGTTATAGCCAATAGAAGCTCAGGGCCATTTTTGTTTTACAGCAGGTTTCCATAACAAATTAGCCATTTAATAAGATGTTGGCTTCATAGCAAACAATGCTTTAAACCACACACACAAACAAAAGAAATAGACCCATGTGGATCTGGGTAATTCTGCTACTATAAATAAATGGCCAAGTTTAATTTGTCATGGACCGTCAAAATATAGGTCATGTCCTATTTTTGGCCGTTTTCATAGATCCCTCCATACACTGAAAATCTATGGGGAATCCATGAAAATGGACGCCTCGTGGGTGCAGGATGCCCGTGAAAAATTGACTTTTTTTTCACGCCGATTTTCACCTCTTTTATGTGAATCTAACCTAACACTGAAAGCTCTCTTTAGAAAACAATCTACCATCCAGCTGGATTACCACAATAATTCATGTAATCTACAGGCTACATCTAATAAAATAAACAGTATAATCCAATCACTTGAGCTTTACATAATATGATGAACTTTGTTTTTTTTTTCTTTTGGAAATAAAGCATATTTTTTTTGTCAAGTTGAATAATGTGAGTGATAGGTTACAAAAGCTAAACTTTTATTCTTGCCAGTATATAATATTGCATTGCTATGAATTCCAGGAGGAGACAATTCTAAATGATGTGGAAACCATTTGCAAGAATATTGTGTAGTAATTGGTAAATCAGTTTTTACACTACTACTGCCAAAAGAGTTCAGAAACTATTGTGTTTAAATTCCACCCTCCCTTCCAAGCCTCAGTAAATCGTCCAAATTCCAACTTCCTTTTAAGTTGATATTCAACATTTTGCCTCCCAAACACTGCATTTGCCTTGATTCTGTAGTCCTAGTTATTCCTCCAATGTCTAATCATTTTCTGAAATTCCACTCATGATTCCAGATTTCATTACAGGTCCAGATGTCTCTTTTTAGTATGACGCATCTCTGTAATTTCTGAAAAGATACTTATATTTGTCCACCTCGTACATTTATAGACACAAATGCAAATGCAGATTCTGCTTTTCTCCCAAAAAACAATACTATAGGATTTGGGGTCAAAAGAATCACATTAGGACAATAACAACATAAACCTAACTGAGAATGAGCAAAGGCCAGGACCAGTGGTGACCCTAACCTCTTTGCTGCCTGAGGCGGACTATAGAAAGACGCCCCCCCCCCCCAAAAAAAAAAAAAAAAAAAAAAATGAGTTTCCATGCTACTAGTTTAACACACTGTTATCGTCGCACAATATACACAATACACAAAGTTATAAAACAGTTTTTAAGAATTCTTCTTCCTGTATTACTTCAGTATCAGATCAACAACACGGCATTAACAATGAAAGTAACTTCACACATCTTCTGCTTGGTGGATGGACGAGCCCACGTGGCCCCCATTCTCTATAATAGGAGCCCTGCAGATAGCTGAGTACTGGACTTCGGCTATCTTTGGCGCTCCCATCGAAGTGAATGAGAGCCACGCGGGTTCGTCCATCCACCAAGTGACACACCTATATATATGGCTGCGGTCAGGCTGAATTCCCACCTAGTGGGGGGAAAAACCCAATTCTCAGGCTCAGTGGGGGTCTCAGCAGACAGACCCCCATCAATCAGGTATTTATCCTCTATCATTTAGGTGAATACAGTGCAGTAACATTCTGTGACTTACAGGTGACGTCTCTGACTAATCCTTCACATTTCCCTTCTCTTCCCTTTGGACCGCCATGACCACTTCTTCCAGCTGTGACTTGTCTCTGTAAAGGTTGCAACACAGATATCTTTGGCTCCTCACTTTTCCAGGCATCCAACCCACATTGTCCTCACGTACACACCCATCCTGCTGCTACCCCAATTATATAATATATGATATAATCCCCCATAATGAATAATACTCCCAAGTGCATCTTTATATTAATAATGTCCGTGTGTACCCTGTATAAATAGTGCCCCTTATTAATAATACCCCAGGTGTTAACTAATTAAAAGGTTTTCCAGGTCATTAATAAACTAATCAGTGGGGTTCAAAAACCCAGGACCCCCACTGATCAGCTGTTTGAATGGTACCTGTGTAAGCGCCGTGACCGCTTCTCTGTTTACATAGTGTATTTCATCTCATAGCGGCCATGTAATGTAACTGCAGCCTCGTCCTATACATGTCTACAGTATGTGACAAGGCTACAATTACATCACACGGTCATTATAAACAGACAGCGTATAATATAAACAGGTGCCATAGCCCATGTTTATAGCGCCCCATTTACACACACTATAAAGTTCCACAGCAGCCCCTGCACACAGTATTACACAGTGTTATGGCCCGCAGCGGCCCCTGCACACTGGATTATGCCTCTCAGCGGCCCCTGCACACGGTATTATGCTCCATAGTGGCCCCTGCTCACGGTATTATGCCCCGCATTGGCCACTGCACACGGTATTATGTTCCGCAGCAACTCCTGCACACAGTTTTATGCCCCATATTGGCCCCTGCACTGGTATTATGCTCCATAGTGGCCCCTACACTTGTATTATGCTCTATAGTGGCCCCAGCACACGGTATTATGCTCCATAGTGGCCCCTGCACAGGGTATTATGCTCCATAGTGGCCCCTGCACAGGGTATTATGCTCCATATTGGCCCCTGCACTGGTATTATGCTCCATAGTGGCCCCTACACTTGTATTATGCTCTATAGTGGCCCCAGCACACGGTATTATGCTCCATAGTGGCCCCTGCACAGGGTATTATGCTCCATAGTGGCCCCTGCACAGGGTATTATGCTCTACAGTGGTCCCTGCACAGGGTATTATGCCCCATAGTGGCCGACCCATGCACTATTATTATACTCTGGGGTCTTTTCAGACCCCAGAGTATAATGATTGGAGACCCAGGGGAGAATACAAACATAAAAATCAGAGTTACTTACCTATCCTGGACACCGGCGCACTCCTTGCAGCTTTCGGCCCTGTTTAATTGCGCACACACGTCACGTGATCAGGCCGGCGACGCGACCTGATGACGTCACCACAGGCCTCAAGCCTGCTCGGAGTTACATCGGATCGCAGGAGGTGAGTAACACTGTTTTTTATGTTCCCTCACCAAGCCTAGGCCTCCGATTATTATACTCCGGGGTCTGAATAGACCCCGGAGTATAATAATAGTAGTATTTGCGGCCCGCGGCCTAACTTACCGATGCCCGCGGCCACTCACAGCGGCATCCACTTCCCTTTCTGCGGCCCATAGCAGAAGGGGAAGCGGGGGCGGCCACGAGCAGACGCGGGGGTAGGTAAATAAATAGGCCGTTACCTGCTGGGGATACTCCAACAGGTTACGGCCTATTTATATA
Source organism: Leptodactylus fallax (assembly GCA_947044405.1). Lineage (NCBI taxonomy): Eukaryota > Metazoa > Chordata > Amphibia > Anura > Leptodactylidae > Leptodactylus > Leptodactylus fallax. The sequence goes on from CAMRHE010000490.1 coordinate 37,658, forward strand.
GATAAAAAAAAAGCTATACTCACCTGCGATGCCTTGATGCCGCCGCCGCCTCCTCTTGTCCGCGACGTCTGTGTCTCAGCGTAGGCGGCGTGATGATGTCATTGTGTCGTCGCCTGCGCTGAGATGCGACATCTTGTAAACCAGCCCAGGACAGGCGGCGCTCAGCTCTGTTTTTTTTTTTTTTTTTAAAGCGGCCTGTCCTGGGCTGGTTTACATTAAATAGTAAAATGCCGCCCCCCGGACAGTGCCGCCCCCCGGACAGTGCCGCCCGAGGCGGCCGCCTCACCTCGCCTCATTAGCGGTGCGCCCCTGGCCAGGACTATCTTTTACAATTCTCACTTTTCCCTTAACATTAGGCTTTAAATGCTACTGTTAAGGCAGTATGCCCTGAAAATACTATTGTGACATGCCCCTTTATTTGAGTGATGTTTCCATAATTTATAGATAGTACACTGGAGCTTATTTACTAATGGAGATGGGCACAACTATATGGAACTAAGCATAGCATCTGCCATATATTGGAATACTGACTGCAGAATAAAGCACAGCCACATTTCCATGTAAAAAAAGGTGGTGGAAATATGTAGTAAATGAATTGTAACTTGCAAGCATTTCCCACCTTAAAAAAAAAATGTGTGAAAAAGTGTTCACTATTTGTTAAACATCTAATGTGCTTAGTGTCCTCTATTTGCCTAATAGTGTCTGTTTGGCATGCATCTGGATGATATTTGTTGGCATAGATTTTTCTTACGCTGGGTTCACACCTGCATTCGGGTTACCGTTCTTTGGGTTGGAGGGTGCAGTCAGGGGGGGGCGGTGGTTCGGGGGGGGCCCATATCAAATTTTCGCCTTGGGGCCCAGCCATTCCTAGTTACGCAACTGGGGCCCAGCCATTCCTAGTTACGACACTGAGTATGATGGATGACTAGATAGATAGATAACATATAATTCACACATACTCTAATTAATAGAATGGCACTGCTCTGTCTGTAACCTTTTTCGTGCATGGACAGCATATTGTACATGTTCTGGCCTCCCAGATAGATAGATATGTGCAATATAGCATGTTAGATGGTGAAATAACTAAGGTTTATTTAGCATATTATGGAAACAAAATGGATTGCTATTGGTCAGTATAAATTTGACACATGGTCTAATTAATCTATTTAAATGCTCTACTTAATTATGAAATATCGATTACTGTACACTATATACTGTACATATTTATTATCTGATGGACTCTTTTTTATACTGATGTATATATATATATATATATATATATATATATATATATATATATATACAGTGGTGATCCTAAACAGAATATATATATATATATATATATATATATATATATTCTGTTTAGGATCACCACTGTATGCATGTTATAATTTAACTATCTATGTTAATAACTGACACTGTCCCTATAAAAAATAATGCCCCTAGAAGGTGGTGTTGGAATTGAATTTGTGAATGCAATGATCATGTGATTACAATATACAATAATATACAATAAGAGTGAAAGCGTACGTTTATTGGGGAAAACTGTACAACTGTATTGAATGCAGTAAAATATAGTTGGACATGGAGGCATACAGGTTCCATATGGTATTCTGCAGCGCATCTGCCCACAGATATTGCAGCTAGGCCAGTAGATCCTGTACACTTGCAGGTTTCTGACGCTGGAGTCCCAGCTGATCCCATAAATGCTAGATTGGCAATACATCTGCCAAATGAACAGGCCAAGTAAGTGTTGCAATCTGGTGGGAGACATTCCTGAAAAACCCTTGCTGTGTGTAGGCAAGCATTATGCTGCTGAAAAATGCCAGTTGGAAGCTCTGCAATGAAGGCAACATATGAGGCCACAAAAATGCCCAACACATATTGCTGAGCTGTTAGTGTCCCTCATATCAATACTACGAGTGACTGATTGTCATATGCAATGGCTCCCGAGATCATCACACCAGCAGTTGGGGAAGTGTGTCACTCTACAGAAAAAGCAGGATTGAAGAGCTCACCATAACTTCATAACTAAAGTTGTATCAGCCCCAGTTACAGGAAAAATCTGAAAAAAAAAGTTAAAATGCCCCTCTCAAAGGTCTATTTTTAAAGTGTAAAACAATAAAAATAAAAATATAAAACATATAGAAAAAAAAAATAAAGTGAAATAAAGCCACTACCATTCCCACATCACAGGCTTTGACCAGTGATACAACAATATGTGTCACCTATGTAAAAATGACTATAACGAAGAGGGAAAATTATTGAAAAATTTTTATAGTAGCACTTTGTGCTAGTACAAAAAAACATGAAAAATGTGAAAACATGCAAGAATACATAAAAATATTAAAATAAAGAAAAAAACATGGAAAAATAAAAACATAAAAATTAAACCCTATTTATCACCGAAAAAGACGCAAAAAATATTTGAGTAACCTAAAAGAAAAAAATAGTCCTCAAAACCACATGTATGAAAGAAGCTAAATGGCCCAGTCCTGAACTGGTTAATCCTGAAAATTCCTTAGAAACCTGTAGAACCTAATACTACTCACAGCCAAGAGTTGCACCCATTCTAGGGAATCTTCTGTGAGCTAATCCTGGAATCCAAATGGATATCTATTACTTGGACCTCATGCACATATTTGTATTATCATTACTGTACAGATCTGTAATAAGGTAACATAAGCTAGTATGTGCTTTATACAGTAAACCTGGGTGCCTTATATTTCAATACTGATTTTCATATACAGTGGGGAAAAAAAGTATTTAGTCAGCCACCAATTGTGCAAGTTCTCCCACTTAAAAAGATGAGAGAGGCCTGTAATTGACATCATAGGTAGACCTCAACTATGAGAGACAAAATGAGAAAACAAATCCAGAAAATCACATTGTCTGATTTTTAAAGAATTTATTTGCAAATTATTGTGGAAAATAAGTCTTTGGTCACCTACAAACAAGCAAGATTTCTGGCTCTCACAGACCTGTAACTTCTTGTTTAAGAGGCTCCGCTGTCCTCCACTCATTACCTGTAGTAATGGCTCCTGTTTGACATTGTTATCAGTATAAAAGACACCTGTCCACAACCTCAAACAGTCACACTCCAAACTCCACTATGGTGGAGACCAAAGAGTTGTGGAAGGACACCAGCAACAATATTGTAAACCTGCACCAGGCTGGGAAGACTGAATCTGCAATAGGCAAGCAGCTTGGTGTGAAGAAATCAACTGTGGGAGCAATAATTAGAAAATGGAAGACATACAAGACCACTGATAATCTCCCTCGATCAGGGGCTCCACGGAAGATCTCACCCCGTGGGGTCAAAATGATCACAAGAACGGTGAGCAAAAATCACAGAACCACACGGAGGGACCTAGTGAATGACCTGCAGAAAGCTGGGACTAACGTAACAAAGGCTACCGTCAGTAACACACTATGCCGCCAGGGACTCAGATCCTGCAGTGCCAGACGTATCCCCCTGCTTAAGCCAGTACATATCCAGGCCCGTCTGAAGTTTGCTAAAGAGCATTTGGATGTTCCAGAAGAGTATTGGAACAATGTCATATGGTCAGACGAAACCAAAGTAGAACTGTTTGGTAGAAACACAACTCGTCGTGTTTGGAGGAGAGTGAATGCTGAGTTGCATCCAAAGAACACCATACCTACTGTGAAGCATGGAGGTGGCAACATCATGCTTTGGGGCTGTTTCTCTGCAAAGGGACCTGGACGACTGATCTGTGTACATGAAAGAATGAATGGGGCCATGTATCGTGAGATTTTAAGTGCAAACCTCCTTCCGTCAGCAAGGGCATTGAAGATGAAACATGGCCGGGAATTCAGCATGACAATGATCCCAAGCACACCGCCAGGGCAATGAAGGAGTGGCTTCGTAAGAAGCATTTCAAGGTCCTGGAGTGGCCTAGCCAGTCTCCAGATCTCAGCCCCATAGAAAACCTTTGGAGGGAGTTGAAAGTCTGTGTTGCCCAGTGACAGCCCCAAAACATCACTGCTCTAGAGGAGATCTGCATGGAGGAATGGGCCAACATACAAGCAACAGTGTGTGCCAACCTTGTGAAGACTTACAGAAAACGTTTGACCTCTGTCATTGCCAACAAAGGATATATAACAAAGTATTGAGATGAACTTTTGTTATTGACCAAATACTTATTTTCCACCATAATTTGCAAATAAATTCTTTAAAAATCAGACAATGTGATTTTCTGGATTTGTTTTCTCATTTTGTCTCTCATAGTTGAGGTCTACCTATGATGTCAATTACAGGACTCTCTCATCTTTTTAAGTGGGATAACTTGCATAATAGGTGGATGACAAAATACTTTTTTTCCCCACTGTAATATTGCAGAAGTATTATCCCACAGAAAATAAAATCTATAGGCTCTGTAATGTGGTGCCGTGAACAGTCTTTGAGGGTCTGTACCGGCTTTGCATATATGGCTTTGGACTTGGAGAGGCCTAATTCTGAAACATTTTACCAAACTGTTAGGACAGTATAGATATTTTATGTTACTGCTGTATATATTTTACACTGCTTCGCAAAACTTTAGTTCTGTACAGGTTTTCAATATACATATAGCTGGCAAAAGATTTTTTTTTTTAAAGACTAGTATTAGCATTCTGTTTCATTCACTGGTTTTCTGTTATCATTAAAGTTTACCCAGAAGCACGTGTGTACAGATTAAGGAATGGTTAATGTACTATTCTAGGTCTGTCTGAATTAGTGTAACATCCTTATACTGTTTATTAAATATTTAGTTGATGGGTTCTACTTGCTGCCAAATGATTTCATGGGCCTAGTAAATGCGCTAACAATCTTTAGTTGGCCAGCTTTAAAAACTTCCTTTTATTTCTGTCCTCAATCACATTAATTAACCCTGCTTATGCCTGAGGCTCTGCCAGGATATTGCAGTTTTACAGCCCTCCTCTGGACTACTGAGATTAATGTACTCAACAGAAGTTGCAAGCAAGACATTTTTTATTGGATTGTGCATGCAAATATCTACATATTTCACATTTATGGATACTATTTAAATACATGACTTAAGTGTTGCCTGACTCCTTGCAATTCAATTGCTTTAATGTGATACATTTGTTTCTGTTTCCCTCAAATGTATATTTGAATCTGACAACTGATATTTCTGCCCTAGCACAGCCTAAATCAATACACTATTTCCTCCATGTCTTAATTCTGTGTAAGTGCTGATATACGAAGATACATTACCTATATGAGGAAACAAAATGTGCTGGAAGCTTTATGTAGACACCTTGTTATTAGCATACTGGTAAACTGAGACTGTAAATTAAATAAGATGAGGTAAGGTTTAATGCTTGAAGACCAAGCTCTGAGGGGCGCATGAGGACTTGTAGTGTTCTTATCCAATTATGTTACACTGACCTGACTGCAGAAGAGAATGTAATATGAAATAGGTAGGTGTCAAAGAACTGGAAAGAATGATTCACATAATTTAAAGGGGTTTCCCATGAACATAACCTATTTGTATTTGTAGACAATTAAAAGTCGAACATTTTTGCAAATTTGGTGTAAGTAATTTTATGTAAAAGTTTTGCAGAGTGTTATAGATTTACCCTAACCATCTTAGACGTGACAGTCAGTTGTCTTGATTGGTTGCCAATAGATAAGACAATGAATGCAGGAACTTCCCATAATCTTGTACTTGCCAGAAATCCAGTCATGATTTCGTTATTAAGGTCAGGTTATTTTCTCATGCATGTGGTGTCTCTGTCTGATAACTTGTCCAAGATAAGCAAATTATGGCTGGGTTTCATACAAGTCCCAGACTAAAGAGGGTTCCTGCATTCATGGTTGTATCCATTGGCAACCAATCAAGACAAAAAACTTTTACCACTAAAATGATTAGAAAAAAAAACTTTAAATCTTTAAAAAACTTTAACGTGTTTAATTGTTTAGATCTGCAAAAATGTTTATCTTTTAATTGTCTAGATATAAAAATAGTTATTTTCATGGGAAAAACCCTTTACAATAAGCCTATCAGACTGTGAAAGCAACCAGTCTGTAACATACATGAAGCTCACTATTTAAAGTGATTAACCTGTATGTTCACTTTACAAAGTGTTACATACTGAATTAGTCTACAAAATAGTTAACAATGTCACTTTGCCTTACTTACTTTGTAGTGATCCTGAATCATACTCTATTTTGTTATCCAGAGCTGAAATCACAATTCTGCAGAACTTCTGCATGAGCTGACATCTGAAATTTCAGGTGGAATTCTACAAGTCAAGTACACAATGCAAATTTAGGTTTTCTCTCTTAGCTGCTTATTATCCTTCAGAACAAAGAAATGTAACATGCCTGATTCTTCTTTTCTCCAACATATGCCTTACATTAGATTGTCAGAAGGTCCTACTGAACTTGTTGGGTTTGGCTGACTTTCCTGCTAAGTATATGGCCACATTAAAAAACTGATTTGCTGATTTAAACTTTGTATTTTTATGCCATCATTAAACCATCATAAAATCACTTGCATGACTTTTTAAGAAAAAATGCATCTTACGTTCCAGAACTCCCAACTCATTTGTGAGTTATTTTGCAGAATAAAGGTATCGCTTAAACCATGTTCTTGTATGGTAATTCATATGGCACTGGAGACTATGTAAACACATGCAAGCATTAAGTTACAGGATCTAAAAGCCTTACAATGCATAAAAGTACACACAACCATTTTTTCTCGTCTATTGCATTTGTATCTTATATCCAGTCATATTATTCACATATAAGATTACACTAACAAATTCTTCCATTTAAATTCACATTACCTTGAAACAATTAAAACAGACCAAGAACACATATCAAATGCAAATTTGCAGTAAACCAGTATCTGTACTCCATCAGTGCCCTCTTGGAACATCTCAATTGCATGTTTTATGCAGCAGAAAAGATGGTCAATGTTTCATAGCACATATTCCTGTGTAAAGAACAGTAAACTGCTGAAAAATAACAAAACTGTATGGGGTAGGAACAATCACAGTTGTAACAGTTTCTCCCCCATATAGTTTGCATCGGCCAATGTAAAAGGTGAGCACTGATCGATGTGTTACTGTATATCATCAATTACTGCTTGTCCATGAAACATTAGGCAGTATAACTGGGCCATTAGCATGTGCTCTGCTGGCTCACTATATTTTATCTGTGCATAATATACTTTGTCCCTCCGAAAACCCATCACAAATTCAACAAACCGTAACGCTAAGGTATGTGGGTCCCATGGTTAGTGTCCCTAATTGGCATGAATACTGTCCCCAATTGACATGAACACTGTCCCTAATAGGTGTGAATAGTGTTTCTAACTGTTTATAGAGTCCTTCATTGACCTGGGTTTTGTCACTAATAGCTTTGGATACCAAACTCAGCGCAGCTCTGTGGCCTACGTGTAAAGCTACAGTGTACATCAATATAATGTGCATTTTCCCACAAGATATAGTGGGGAAAAAAAAGTATTTAGTCATCCACCAATTGTGCAAGTTCTCCCACTTAAAAAGATGAGAGAGGCCTGTAATTGACATCATAGGTAGACCTCAACTATAAGAGACAAAATGAGAAAACAAATCCAGAAAATCACATTGTCTGATTTTTAAAGAATTTATTTGCAAATTGTGGTGGAAAATAAGTATTTGGTCAATAACAAAAGTTCATCTCAATACTTTGTTATATATCCTTTGTTGGCAATGACAGGTCAAACGTTTTCTGTAAGTCTTCACAAGGTTGGCACACATTGTTGCTTGTATGTTGGCCCATTCCTCAATGCAGATCTCCTCTAGAGCAGTGATGTTTTGGGGCTGTCACTGGGCAACACGGACTTTCAACTCCCTCCAAAGGTTTTCTATGTGGTTGAGATCTGGAGACTGGCTAGACCACTCCAGGACCTTGAAATGCTTCTTATGAAGCCACTCCTTTGTTGCCCTGGCGGTGTGCTTGGGATCATTGTCATGCTGAAAGACTCAGCCACGTTTAATCTTCAGTGTCCTTGCTGATGGAAGGAGGTTTGCACTCAAAATCTCATGATACATGGCCCCATTCATTCTTTCATGTACACGGATCAGTTGTCCGGGTCCCTTTGCAGAGAAACAGCCCCAAAGCATGATGTTGCCACCCCCATGCTTCACAATAGGTATGGTGTTCTTTGGATGCAACTCAGCATTCACTCTCCTCCAAACACGACAAGTTGTGTTTCTACCAAACAGTTCTACTTTGGTTTCATCTGACCATATGACATTCTCCCAATACTCTTCTGGTACATCCAAATGCTCTCTAGCAAACTTCAGACGGGCCTGGATATGTACTGGCTTAAGCATGGGGACACGTCTGGCACTGCAGAATCTGAGTCCCTCGAGGTGTAGTGTGTTATTGACGGTAGCCTTTGTTATGTTAGTCCCAGCTTTCTGCAAGTCATTCACTAGGTCCCCCCGTGTGGTTCTGGGATTTTTGCTCACCATTCTTGTAATCATTTTGACCCCACGGGGTGAGATCTTCCGTGGAGCCCCTGATCGAGGGAGATTATCAGTGGTCTTGTATGTCTTCCATTTTCTAATTATTGCTCCCACAGTTGATTTCTTCACACCAAGCTGCTTGCCTATTGCAGATTCAGTCTTCCCAGCCTGGTGCAGGTCTACAATTTTGTTTCTGGTGTCCTTCCACAGCTCTTTGGTCTTCACCATAGTGGAGTTTGGAGTGTGACTGTTTGAGGTTGTGGACAGGTGTCTTTTATACTTATTACAATTTCAAACAGGTGTCATTACTACAGGTAATGAGTGGAGGACAGAGGAGCCTCTTAAAGAAGAAGTTGCAGGTCTGTGAGAGCCAGAAATCTTGCTTGTTTGTAGGTGACCAAATACTTATTTTCCACCATAATTTGCAAATAAATTCTTAAAAAATCAGACAATGTGATTTTCTAGATATGTTTTCTCATTTTGTCTCTCATAGTTGAGGTCTACCTATGATGTCAATTACAGGCCTCTCTCATCTTTTTAAGTGGGAGAACTTGCACAATTGTTGGCTGACTAAATACTTTTTTTCCACACTGTATATGTCTGTTTGCTACACCAACTACCTGCACAAGGCTATACTTACATTTTGGACATTACAGCATTATTATATACATAGCATGTGGTGGTTTCATGGTTACAATAGTATGCATATACAGTGGCTTGCAAAAGTATTCATACCCCTTGAACTTTTTCACATTTTTTCACCTTGCAACCACAAACTTAAATGTATTTTATTGAGATTTTAAATGATAGTCCAACACAAAGTAGCAGATAATTGTGAAGTGGAACGAAAATGATACATGGTTTTCAAAATCTTAATTAAATAAATATCTGTGACATGCAAAAATATTCAGCCCCCTGCACTCTGATACTCCTAAATAAAATCCAGTGCAATCAATTGCCTTCAGAAGTCACTTAATTAGTTAATAGACACCACCTGTGTGTAATTTAGCCTCAGTATAAATACACCTGTTCTGTGAAGGCCTCGGTGGTTTGTTAGAGAACACTAGTGAACAAACAGCATCATAAAGACCAAGGAACTCACAATATAGGTCAGAGATAAAGTTGTGGAGAAGTTTAAAGCAGGGTTAGGGTATAAAAACATATCCCAAGCTTTGAGCATCCCAAGGAGCACTGTTCAATCCATCATCCTAAAATGAAAAAAGTATTTCACAACTTGAAACCTACCAAGACATGGCCATCCACCTAAACTAACAGATCGAGCAAGGAAAGCACTGTTTAGAGAAGCAGCCAAGAGGCCCATGGTCACTCTGGAGGAGCTGCAGGTGGGAGAATCTGTCCACAGGACAACTATAAGTTGTGCACTTTACAAATCTGGCCTTTATGGAAGAGTGGTAAGAAGAAAACCATTGGTGAAAGAAAGACATAAGAAGTGCAGTTTTCCATAAGCCATGTAGAGGACACAGCAAACATGTGGAAGAAGGTGCTCTTTTCAGATGAGACCAAAGTTGAACTTTTTGGCCTAAATGCAAAGCGCTATGTGTGGCGGAAAAGTATGACAAAGAGTGATCAGTGACATAAGGATGGCACAGCTCAGGAGTGACTGTGTGTGATAATTTAATGTCACATACAGTAGGTCAGTTTTGGTGGGAAGGGAATACAACTCCCAAATCCTTCTGGTGTTTGGTTGCAAATGCAATTTGAGTGGAAGGTTTTGGCAGTCCCCTATTCTGAAAGCTACCACTTACCCAAGGCTTGTTTTCTCCATGCTCAATTCCCTGCTTCAGTAATTTGTTGGTCCTGAGAATAAGCTTTAAGAGATGAAGTATCAACCACTTTAGAAAGCTGGAATATAGGTATGTGTTCTATAGTTTCAAAGACAAGTATATTTTAGAAAATGTACAGTATATAGTTTATGACTTGTTTTTTTCTGTGTACATCACAAAGAGATTAATAAGAAACATTTTACTGTGTCACATGAAAGCAGCTAAGTACTAAAACACTGTTTCAAATCATGCTAAAAACAATATTTCTTAGACAATGTTATTCATTACAGAAACTTCAGAGGATTCTATCTACTTCAAGGCAGATTCTGTCAGTAGATTTACTAACCACTAAACCTCTATAAAGAAAAATATAAAGCTGAAGCCCAGTGTGAGGTAAGGGTCAGACAGGAGTGTGCCAGGTATGACTAGGCACACATTAATGCCACACACTTTGTGCTTCTCAGCACAGTCAACCCATTAATAGTCTGGGTACAGGAACAGTAACCGGACAGTTTCACTCTCCAACAAAATGTGATTCTACTGCTGCAACTGCTACCTTTATAGCTACATACAGAAGTAAACAAAAAATAGGCAGCACTCCAAAATCTTCAGTTAAAAAACAGATGGATGTATTCCAAAAAGCAAGGTTTCAATCCTTACAAAATGAGACCTTTCTTAAGCAAAGAAGCAAATTCATAGAGAAAGTGGCTAAGTATATATAGTATATTAACAGGCAAACACATTGATCATGTCAGTAATACAAAAAAAGTGTAACAATAATATAATGCGTAAAACACTACAAGTGCATATTGTGCATAACAATCGATAAGGTTGATGAAATCACACAGTGTCAAATATAATATCATATATAAATACAATATGTGTAATTACATTAGTTAAGCATGCAAAAGTGCATACTATTACATAACCTAAACATACAGTGCCTTGCGAAAGTATTTGGCCCCCTTGAACTTTTCAACCTTTTGCCACATTTCAGGCTTCAAACATAAAGATATAAAATTTTAATTTTTTTGGTGAACAATCAACCACAAGTGGGACACAATTGTGAAGTGAAACGAAATTTATTGGTTATTTTAAACTTTTGTAAAAAATAAAAAACTGAAAAGTGGGGCATGCAATATTATTCGGCCCCTTTACTTTCAGTGCAGCAAACTCACTCCAGAAGTTCAGTGAGGATCTCTGAATGATCCAATGTTGTCCTAAATGACTGATGATGATAAATATAATCCACCTGTGTGTAATCAAGTCTCCGTATAAATGCACCTGCTCTGTGATAGTCTCAGGGTTCTGTTTAAAGCGCAGAGAGCATCATGAAGATCAAGGAACATACCAGGCAGGTCTGTGATACTGTTGTGGAGAAGTTTAAAGCCGGATTTGGATACAAAAAGATTTCCCAAACTTAAAACATCCCAAGGAGCACTGTGCAAGCGATCATATTGAAATGGAAGGAGTATCACACCACTGCAAATCTACCAAGACCCGGCTGTCCCTCTAAACTTTCATCTCAAACAAGGAGAAGACTGATCAGAGATGCAGCCAAGAGGCCCATGATCACTCTGGATGAACTGCAGAAATCTACAGCTGAGGTGGGAGAGTCTGTCCATAGGACAACAATCAGTCGTACACTGCACAAATCTGGCCTTTATGGAAGAGTGGCAAGAAGAAAGCCATTTCTCAAAGATATCCATAAAAAGTCTCGTTTAAAGTTTGCCACAAGCCACCTGGGAGACACACCAAACATGTGGAAGAAGGTGCTCTGGTCAGATGAAACCAAAATCGAACTTTTTGGCCACAATGCAAAACGATATGTTTGGCGTAAAAGCAACACAGCTCATCACCCTGAACACACCATCCCCACTGTCAAACATGGTGGTGGCAGCATCATTGGTTTGGGCCTGCTTTTCTTCAGCAGGGACAGGGAAGATGGTTAAAATTGATGAAAGATGGATGGAGCCAAATTCAGGACCATTCTGGAAGAAAACCTGTTGGAGTCTGCAAAAGACCTGAGACTAGGACGGAGATTTATCTTCCAACAAGACAATGATCCCAAACATAAAGCAAAATCTACAATGGAATGGTTCACAAATAAACGTATCCCGGTGTTAGAATGGCCAAGTCAAAGTCCAGACCTGAATCCAATTGAGAATCTGTGGAAAGAGCTGAAAACTGCTGTTCACAAACGCTCTCCATCCAACCTCACTGAGCTCGAGCTGTTTTCTAAGGAAGAATGGGCAAGAATTTCAGTCTCTCGATGTGCAAAACTGATAGAGACATACCCCAAGAAACTTGCAGCTGTAATCGCAGCAAAAGGTGGCGCTACAAAGTATTAACTTAAGGGGGCCGAATAATTTGGCACGCCCCACTTTTCAGTTTTTTATTTTTTACAAAAGTTTAAAATATCCTATAAATTTCGTTCCACTAAACGATTGTGTCCCACTTGTTGTTGATTCTTCACCAAAAAATTTAAATTTTATATCCTTATGTTTGAAGCCTGAAATGTGGCAAAAGGTTGAAAAGTTCAAGGGGGCCGAATACTTTTGCAAGGCACTGTATATTGGACATGCCCCCCAAGCAAAACATTGTAACAACTCCTCTGCTCACATGAGGAGCCCTGGCATCTCACATAGTACAATACACGCAGGAGAATAAACTGAAGCATATGGGTCCGAATACAAAAGCTCTACAAGAGAAAGCAGCGGCTCCAGCTACAGTACCCAGCTATCCTCTAGATCAGGGGTCTCAAACTCAATTTACCCGGGGGCCGCTGGAGGTAGAGTCTGGGTGAGGCTGGGCCGCATCAGGTTTTCCACATCGGTAATATGCTCCATATTGGCCCCTGCACACAGTATTATGCTCCCTAGTGGCCCCTGCACACGGTATTATGCTCCATAGTGGTCCCTACACTTGTATTATGCTCCCTAGTGGCCCCTGCACTTTTATTATGCTCCCTAGTGGCCCCTGCACTTGTATTATGCTCCCTAGTGGCCCCTGCTCTTGTATTATGCTCCATAGTGGCCCCTGCACTGGTATTAGGCTCCATAGTGGTCCCTGCACACGGTATTGTGCCCCATAGTTGCCACGAACTATTATTATACTCTGGGGTCTTTTCAGAGCCCAGAGTATAATGATCGGAGACCCAGGGGAGGTGACAAACATAAAAACCAGTGTTACTTACCGATCCTGGAAATCGGAGCACTCCCAGCAGCTTTCGGCCCTGTCTAATTGCGCACAGACGTCACGTGATGAGACCAGCGACGCAACCTGATGACGTCACCAGAGCTTCCAAGCCTGCTCGGAGTGACAGCGGATCGCAGGAGAGGTGAGTAGCATTGTTTTTTATGTTCCTTCACCTCCCCTGGGTCTCTGATTATTATACTCGGGGGTCTAAAAAGACTCCGGAGTATAATAATAGTAGTATTTGAGGCCCGCGGCCTCACTTACCGATGCCCGCGGCTGCTCACAGCGGCATCCACTTCCACTTCTGCGTCCCACGCCAGGTAGGGAAATAAATAGGCCGTCACCTGCTGGGGATACTCCAGCAGTTAACGGCCTATTTATATAAATAAAAAAACTTATCCTCACCTACCTGCGATGCCTTGATGCAGCCGCCGCCTCCTCCTCTTTTCCGAGACGTTTGTGTCTCAGCGTAGGAGGTGCGATGACGTCATTATATCGCTGCCTGCGCTGTGATGCGGACGTCTCGTAAGCCAGCCCAGGACAGGCCCCACTCAGCGTTGTTTTTTTTTAAAGCGGCCTGTCCTGGGCTGGTTTACATTAGATAGTAAAAAATGCAGCCCCCCAGACAGTGACGGACAGTGCCGCCTGAGGTGGCCGCCTTACTTCGCCTCATTAGCGGTGCGCCCCTGGTGCCATTCATATCAAACTCGTGCCGCACTAACATTAAACTTTGATATTGAGGTGGGGGCCACAAACTATTGTCCCGAGGGCCGCAGTTGGCCCACGGGTCGCGAGCTTGAGACCCCTGCTGTAGATCATCAGATAGGTCATCCCAAGTCTTACTGCGCCATCACAGTGGATAACCGTGCACGCACCTCACCACTTCTTGGTGCTAAGCTACTTGGGACTGAGTTTTGGCCTGTAGTTAGATTAGATAGGTTTATGGACTATGACAGGCCACAGCCTTCCGCAGTATCTAAGCAATGAATGACATGCCATTTTCAAGCCTGTTCAGTAAGGAGTTTCTGAGGAACGTTGTTCCAGCAATCTAGCCACTCTTCTTTTTCTCTTCATATTCTCTCTGTTATATTGGGTTGGGGGGGATAGAGTCAGTATTTATTAATATTGTAAGCTGTTGTGCTGTACCGTCTGTGCCCCGTATCACACTCCCTTTTCATTGTTCCTGTGTTAAGGGTATTAACAGGTAATAAGTGGCTGGTCTTTGGAAGCCTGGCAGTGGGTAAAATTATAGTATATATTAGTAGCAAATACCGCGCTGTGCAGCACAAGGGCCTCAGCATTCTGGCTGAGTGTATGTGAATTTTTTTGGTTACCTATCGTTCATGGTCACGGGTACCATGGTACTTAAGTAAAATCTTGTCGTGTTAGAATTGGTGTTGGAGTCATTTTCCTTGTTCGTGACTAAGCCTACCCTGGTACACGGCTTACAAGAGTAAAGCCAGAGTACAAATAAACATTTTTTGCAGCACTCTAGCATCTAGGAGGCTCTTTACTCAGGCAACTTTCTGTGGGACAAGCTGTCTTAAAGGGTTTATCCACATTTGTAATATTTTTAGCCTATCCTTAGGATAGGTAATTAATATCAGATATGCGGGTGTCTGACCCCTGCTGGGATGCCTACAGATCAGCTGTTCCAGGACAGTGCAGTGCCCAGTAATGTGTACATGCCGGGAGCTGTACTCCTCACATGCTGTACAAAGTTTAAGAACTGCAGTGCTGACCCATAGACTTCAATGAGGCAACACTGTAGTACCCAAACCCGCCACTACACTTTAAAGCTCCCAGTAATTTCACAAGTGCAACAATTAGAATCTCTAAATTTGGATATCCCTAACGCTGAGGTCCAACACATTATTAAATAGCTCAAATATCACAATCCCCTGACCTTGACAGCTGCTCAGTTTAATTTTATAAATTTTGAGACAACAGATTTCAATGCCTTTAACAAGTTATTATGATTTTGCCTAAACCAGGTTTAGATTCCCTAGCCACAAAGTCCTACTGCCTCATTTCTCTCATTAATCAGGGCCTGAAGTTAGTGGTCAAGATATTGGCTGACTGATGTTCCAAATCTTACCTAGAATAATTGTTCCTTCTCAGGTAGGATTTGTTTAGGGGAAAGCAGTGGTCAAAAACACTGAAAGCAGCCTAGCAGTCCTGGATAAGTAAGGCACTGCTGGCGAGCATGGGGTGGACATGCCAAAAAAGACTTTGATAATGTCTGCTGCCAGTGGCTCAAGCGATTCTCAATAAATTTAAACTGAAAGGCCTTCAGGAATTCTCTGATTTTCATGTTAACCCCACTAAGTGTGAGCTGCTGAGCCTTGGCACTCTCACGTGATAACAGGAGAGGATAATTTCATTGTTGAAAATGGCCCCCTCTAGCTATGAATTAAAATACTGTAGGATGCACTCCAGAGTCTCTGCACATGTTCAATTTGACTATGCTGTTCTGCAAATACAGAAGGACTGGGCAAGGTGGGAAATCCTCCCTTTGAATCTCATAAGCAGAAATTTTCCTTTGGCGGGGCAAGAGGGCTCGAATTTCTCTGGTCAAACTTGTGCTCACTAACTTGACCAAGAAACAAGGAGGCCTTAATTTTCCAAATGTTCGCATTTACAATCTGACCTGCCTGGAACAGCATGTCCTAGACTGGATCCATGGCATGAGTCGTTGCTTGAATTATGATCTGGCCCTTATCATAATTCATGCCATTCATACCTTATCATGCCATATGATCTGGTAGCAACACTCCACACCACCTTTGCCAAGCTCCCACTGGTTGCAAAACAACTAGATTTAATATATAACACAGTGGTCATCTGGAACGAAATACGTAAAAAATATAATCTATCCTTTCAGCTACTATTTCCTGCTCTGGTCTCATTCGGAATTTCAGGTGGGAAGGGCCCCTCTTTGCCCCTTCAAAGCAACAGGGTATTACCCACATTTCCAGAATGGCAGCAGTATAAACTGCATGACAAACAAGATTGCAAGTACATGCAAGTATACTCATTTTGCAATAGTAGACTGAGGGATTATACCAAGGACTTTGATGTAATGACTTTGATATCCTGATAGGGACCACATGCACCAGGAAATCAATTACTGAACTCTATGGGGGGATCCAGGGACAATGTAGGACTGTGGAGACACCACGCCAACTCACATGTTGGGAGTGTACTCTCCAGGCTTCGGAGGTCTCCCCTTGAATCATAGAAAAATGCAGATCCCTGCTGAGACATGTAAAAAGTGAAAAAAGTAATACTTCCATGCCATGTTTAAAGGCATTTTTTTTTTTTTTTAAAAGACCAGGGTAAAAACTAAATGTGTTGGAAGTGTTTGTTTTTATGAGTGTAAGCACTGTGCAAATATTACAGGGCTGTAGTAGGGAAATCAAATTCTTGCATTCTATCTGTGGCACAGCAGGGGAATGCTGCCCTGTTATATTATATTGATGTCACTCATAAAATTTAATGTAGAGTCACAAAAGGTATGCAAGTCAGTTTCCATTTAGAAAAACCTTGGATTTAAAGGGCACATAATAAGTTTTTATAAACATGTAGTCTCAACATGTGTTTTTTGGCTTTGAGAACTGGTAGTCTAGACACAGCAACATTTTCCCTGTTTCCGCTTTCATGCTAGAAAGTGGTTTTGAAACCACAATCTTTAATTTAGGCCTTGTGGTTCTAAATGAAAAGAATAGATTTTCTCAATGGATGCATAAAATGGAATCATTAACTATTTAAGTGATGCTCAGGATGTTTCCTGTGGTTAGGGTCATGAACAATTAATTATGATAGCAATAATAGAAATACCGCAGGAATTAAGGTTTATTTCCATTATTTAACTATCGAAAGACGAGAAAAAAACTTCAGTTTCAAAAATAGTGAACTGCTTGGGTGTTTTTGTCACAAAGGGGAAGCTGAAGGAAATGAATCTACAGATACTGGATTTATGGAGTGACAAAATAGTGCCTGGTCAAATAGAGGGCAGCTAAAAACCTCAAAGTGTGAGAAGGAAAAATTCTACTGCCAGAAGTGTTCATTAGTCCTGTGAGAAAATGTTAAGTACAGGACGGAAAAATAGTCTTCGACAAAAATAACATTCAACATGTCTCGTAATGTTTCTAGCACAGTTGCGATTGGCATAAACTACCAGTATTAAATTGCATGATGAAGAAGTGAATAAATCATAATACAGTATTATGAACACTAAATGAACAATTAACCTCAAATCACTGTCCATGAACAAAAATATACTGCACTGGGAGTATAGGAACCCCCAAAATTCAGATTTTTCAGTATATATTTAACACAGGAGAAGGCTAAATACTGTAGCATCTTTCACAGGTTTAATTTTCCTTTTACTTCCAAGCATATGAATTATTGCCTAGAGAATTTTTGTATTAGTAAAGCTGTTCAAATAGATTCTCACTTAGATAACCAGAATCTGCATTGTGATGAAGAGGACCATACAGTCCCAGTGCTTAGAGGAGAATGGAGAGTCTCTTCTCTTTAGTGATCATGCAGAAGCCAGAAGTGTTTATTATGTTTCCGCACCTCCTCGGGCTTCACTTATTATACACTGGGATCTGAAAAGACCCCAGCGAATTATAGTGATTTGTGGGTGATAAACCCAAAAAGTTTTGGGCTTGGGTAAAGCCCAAAACTTTGGACAAATTAGTATGGAATCCTGTGCGCTTCTCTCTAGTCCTACATTTCTCAGAGGACGAACAAAGTAACAACATAGTGTAAACTTGTAAGAAAATATGCTATAGAGTTATTACATTATAGGGAATGCAAGTATCTACTTAAATAGACTTGTTAGTAGTGGTGACAGGTTCTCTTTGAGATGGCTCAGAAAAGGTCATTGTATGCAGAAAATATTGTAACCTGTGGCCTCTGTATACTGGAGGATCACTGAGTTATCATTAGTTTATCATTATTTTACCCCATGAATGACATCTTCCATACACGTGCAGAGGAGGTACATTCAAACAATATAGCACACGCTGAGGAGCTTTGTCCTAAACCTGTGCTATATTCATTTATTTATTTAGCGGTTTTAGGCTGACACAGTGACCAACTATAAGGTGGAGCTGAACAATAAGGGGATCTCTCTTACAACTCTGATATCCCCAAATTTAGATTCCAGGGGGCCCGAGCAGTTGCTATGGAAGTCAGGGTCTTAGTGAAGGCTTCATAGGAGACTGCCAATGCAGCAATATACTATTATTCAGAACTGTGGCAGCATATTGCTCCATCGATCAGGCTGTCCCAGTTTTACGTTCCAAAAGTGAATAAAAAAGGTTAAAAAAAAATTGTAAGTAAAGAAAATCCCCACAAATATTAAAATTCAAATCACTCCCCATTTCCCAAAAAACATTATTTTTATCACTGCATCCAAACTAATGAGCCCTCACACAGCTCCATCACTGAAAAGATGTTCGAAAAAAATATGGCAACACAAAGAAATTTTAAGAGAATAAAAAGGTTTTTTCCTTTTGTATAACTACAGTATAGCATAAAAAATTATGTAAAATAGTTTTGTTCATGTTACCATTTTGCAATACATTATATGGAAAATTAAATGCTAATATTAGAAACCAAACTCAAGTTCTTATGTTGAAAATGTATACTGGCCTGGTCTTTAAGAGTTATTAAACAATTTTTAGGCTCACAGAAAAGTTATGCTTTTAAAAATCTTCTGAAATGTCACTGCAACTGACTGCGGCAAATGGGAGATTCTAACGTTAAGATGTGCGAGTGATTGGGATGGTGCTTGGAGGGATGTTAAGGCCCCTTTATTCTAGCCTGATGGACTGAGCAGTGTTTAGATTGGATAAGAATCTTGGTGCCTGGACTTTGGTTAGTAGAATAGCAACTGTATATAATCTCAGTATTCTGAAATCCTTTAGATCATTTATCAGAAATTTAATGACTTAGCATTCAATCACTAAAATGTAAAAAAGGATAGTCCTCTTGTCTTTATAACATATGGATGATGAGTTTTTTGGTAATATGGAACTGGGTCATATTCCTACCAACCTCAGAATGACTCATATTTCTTTGCCTATTAAACAAGATATTCCCATAGCAAACATTAGTACATTACTAAGCACGTTTTCTTTCCCTGAAATCAATGCAGTCTGTTCCTGAACCTCTCCAGGAAGCTTCTCTTAACACGCTGCTGTCAAGAGTAGTTTGCTTTGTAACTGGATGGTAAATTCAATGCTCAGTTTTGTGATGTGGTCTGCAGCTTGGTTTATATTATTGTGCTTTCTTCTAAGTTAATTCTGTGGCTTTATCAATTCATATATATTCAAATGATTTCCTTATGAGCTTAATATGCAACAGTAAAATATTCAGTAAGTTACATAGTTACATAGTAGATAAGGCTGGATAAAGACACCAGTCCATCAAGTCCAACCTATATGTCTATAGTGTTGATCCAAAGGAAGGCAAAAAACCCCAAGATATAGCATTTTTTTTTAAAAATAACTTTAATTAACATTAATACCATAATAAGTAATTCTACTGTACAAGTACACTATGAAAATACAGTAGCAATAATAAAAATGTGTTACCATTTACATACTGTAGTTGCCAGTTAATAGACCCAGCTTCTAGTTCTGTGCAATACATAGTATATTTGAAAAAATGTTAGACACTGAAAATACTAAATACTGTTGATGTACTAGTGGCTTTTAATAGAGCTGGACAAACCAATTTGCTACGAACCAGGTTGGACCCAAATAATCGAAATTATTTGGTTTTTAGCGAAACCAAAGAAAATGTATTGCAGAGGAAAATAAAGAAGAGACAGGTATCATGTGAGTGAGTATGATGTTCTAGCAACACCTGAAATCAGCTGACAGCCTCTCAGCCAATAGACAGTAGTAGGTGGACACAGTGTTGGACTGGGATGTCTAGGGCCCACCAGTCGAATTGTTTCTAGGGGCCCACCACCAGGACCCCTGCAGATCAGCTGTACCGAGACAGGGCGGCTACTGGTAATAACAATGCCATGCTGCTCACCCACCATACACACCACTGCACTACCTAAACCTACTGCTACAACCTGTATGGCAAGCAAGCAGCGTCGCTTCTGGAATTGTTAACATGACCTGTAGCTGCACTGTCCTGGAAAAGCTGAGTTCTGCAGAGTTCCTGGGTGTTGTACCCCTGCAGATGTAATATTGATGGCCTATCCCAAGGACAGGACATCAATATTAGAAAATGGATAAACCCTTTAAAGAGGACCTTTCACGTCCTCATGTATATGTGGTTTTACATACTGCTAGAAAGCTGACAGCACGCTGATTTCAGGGCACTGCTGGCTTTCCCGTTATATGCCCTGGGGCTGGAGATATCGGGGGTCTAAATTTCACTGTTAATGTCAAGAAGGGCGTTCCTGACAGTCTAGCGTCATCACTGGGCGGTAAGGAACGCCTCTTCTGACAGTACAAGGCTATGTTAGAGTACTGTCAGGGGGGGCATTCCTCACAGCCCAGCAATGACGCTGAGCTATGAGGAACGCCCTTCTGACAGTGGGGAGATATCGGTGCTGAAAATAATGGCACTGATATCTCCAGCCCCACAGTGCTCCAGAGTGGCCACCACACAGCATTATATGCTCCACAGTGACCCCCACACATTATTATATGCTCCACAGAGGGCCCCACCCAGTGTTATATGCTCTACAGTGGCCTCCACCCAGTATTATATGCTCCACAGTGGCCTCCACCCAATATTATATGCTCCACAGTGGCCCCCACCCAGTATTATATGCTCCACAGTGGCCCCCACCCAGTATTATATGCTCCACAGTGGCCCACACACAGTATTATATGCCCCCATAGTGGCCCCCACCCAGTATTATATGCTCCACAGTGGGCCCCACCCAGTATTATATGCTCTACAGTGGCCTCCACCCAGTATTATATGCTCTACAGTGGCCTCCACCCAGTTTTATATGCTCCACAGTGGCCCCCACCCAGTATTATATGCTCCACAGTGTCCCCCACCCAGTATTATATGCTCCACAGTGGCCCCCACCCAGTATTATATGCTCCACAGTGGCCCCCACACAGTATTATATGCCCCCCATAGTGGCTCCCACCCAGTATTATATGCTCCCCACAGTGGTCCCCACACAGTATTATATGCTCCCAACAGCCCCCCTTCACTCCGGTGCTATTATTATACTCTGGGGTCTCCTCAGACCCCAGAGTATAATAATCAGAGGCCCAGGAAAGGTGAATAAAAATAATAAACACTGATACTCACCTTGCCTCACCTTTCCTGGGCATCCTGGCTCGTTCCGGCTGTCTTCAGCATTTTCAGCCTCTTCAGACGTCCCTGCTGAGGCCTGTGATTGGTCCTCAGCAGTCACGTGCAGGGGCACTGACGTCATTACACCACCACGCCCCATGTGACCACTGGGGCCTAATCACAGGCCTCAGTCACATGACCGAACGGCCGGATGCAGAGCCCAGGAGAGGTGAGTATAACTATTTATTATTTTAAGTCACCTCCCCTGGGCTGAGATCTATTGGAAAGGGACCTGGCAACATGCCGGGGCCCCTTTTAATTTATAATATGTATAGCGTTCGGGAATCCAGGTTTTCCCCGACCGCTATCATAGTGGTCCGGAGCCCAGGTCATCTCTAGATGGCCGCGGACCCCTACCCCGCCGGTCGCGGTCGCACCCCCTGCGACCACAATCGCAATAGTTGGGGCTTGGGGACCACGGGGGGATTCACTGGTTCCCCGGTGGGCCAGTCCAAGTTTGGGTGGACACCTTACAGTGCTGATATCATATACACTATATAAGGTGCTGTAAGCATGATCATGAGGCATTTGCAGTAATAGTGGAGATAGGGAAGGATCTGTGATGCATTTCATTGCATCATACAGAGCACGGTTCTGAAAAGATTATGAATTTGCAAGCAATAGCGCTAGAGAATCAAGTTAGGAGTAGCAGAATTTAATCAGATTTAAGCAATTATAGGCATATAGTGATCTTTTTTAAACTCGTTTTATTGAAAATTGCGTATCAGACAAAGGAAAAGAAATCAAAACAAATACATAACATGTTGCGCACCAAAAAACGAGAATTTCAATGTAAATTCACTCAACGCACCACATCCCACCTCGCCAGGTCCTCGTCCCATCCGGACCATATAACATAGACTCGGTACAGAAAGAATATAATCAGGACATGCGTAATACTGTATACATCAGTTATCATGTACAAAACATGCAGTCAATAAGTCAAGGGTAACAACAAGGATACACTCCAAAATGAGAGGTCGTGGATACTCCCGGTGTCTCGCGCCCCTCACGGCATGAGTAAATTAATGGCAGAGCGCAATGAGGGAGCCGTATATTGGGTTACCGGAGAATTGCACCATGTTCCCCACACCTTATGGAATTTCTGAGGGCACCCTCTCCCTTTATACACAATCTGGTTATAAGGAAGAACAGTATTAACAAGTTTCTTCCACTGAGATACTGATGGGGGTTTCGGAGCCATCCATCGCAGTGCGATAGCTTTCCTAGCATAAAATAAAGACTCCCTCAAAAGGATTCTAACATGGTGTTGCCATATTTCTTCATCTAATACGCCGAAAAGGCATATCTCTGGGGTTAATGGTATAGGTTTAGCCAGAACTTCCGCCAGGAGATCCACGACCCCTTTCCAAAAACATTGTATGATCGGACATTCCCAAATCATATGCCAAAAGTCTGCCTGTGGACAAAGACACCTAAGGCATCCGGGGTTGGGCAGACGTCCCATTTTGTATAGACGGGAAGGTGTCAAGTAACATTGGTGTAGAATATACGTTTGAATCAGTTTGTTGTTAGCTGAAGGTGACACATGTTGAGGAGATTCAAGGATATCTTGAAACATCTCATCTGTGAGAGTTGGGATATTTATGCTCCATCGCGTCAAGGCCGGGGCGTCCAAAGTGGACACCTTGGCCTGTATCAGATGTGCATATAAAGTAGATATCAAACCCCCAGGGCCCTGTGAGCGAAGTATGCCGATAAGCGGATACTCAGATATATTGTCCAATCGATCCGGGAACTGAGAAGAAAGTGCATGTCTAATCTGTAGATATCTAAAGAACTGCGTTCTAGGGATGCCATAGGAGGGCATATAGTGATCTTTAAGTAGTAAAATTATAGATATGATGAGTGAGGGTGAATAGCTGTGCTGTTTGAGCCTGATTGCTTTCATTGCCAATAATCTAATTTTGCCTGTCTGCAATAGAGCAGTTTCATCTGTATACAGTGTTTTTACTGACAGTCATTCCTGCTAGAGAAAAATCATTTTCTAAGGGTTTTTTTGGACAAGAGTTACATTTTTTTCTCTTTAAATACATAGAAACTGCTTTTCTAGCAGCAAAGCACTGATTCCGTTTGGGTTAATCTGAAAAAATTTCTGTTATTAAAGCATTTTTTTGTTGTTCACCCAGTCTAACAGGCTGCACTATGTAGAAAAATCCTATCTTATTAAATGTTAGTTTTCTGCTCTGCTCACCCAATACACAGTGTGTAGGTGTGTGCTAATCTGAAAAAAATTATTTGTTTCTTAGGCTGGGGCCCCACGTGGCGAAACACTGTAAAAAAAAAATGCAGCATTTTACAGTCACTGCTAGCGAATCCCATCCACGCCTTCAGAAAAATATGCGCAGCGCACACTCTGCAATTTCCAAAATTGTAGTGGTTCTGGAAATTGCAATATGTCAATTATACCTACAGAAACGCTGGCGGTTTCCCTATAGGTACAGTGCCTTGCAAAAGTATTCGGCCCCCTTGAACTTTTCAACCTGTTGCCATATTTCAGGCTTCAAACATAAGGATATAAAATTTTAATTTTTTGGTGAAGAATCAACAACAAGTGGGACACAATCGTGAAGTGGAACGAAATTTATTGGATATTTTAAACTTTTGTAAAAAATAAAAAACTGAAAAGTGGGGCGTGCAATATTATTCGGCCCCCTTAAGTCAATACTTTGCAGCGCCACCTTTTGCTGCGATTACAGCTGGAAGTCGCTTGGGGTATGTCGCTATCAGTTTTGCACATCGAGAGACTGAAATTCTTGCCCATTCTTCCTTGGAAAACAGCTCGTGCTCAGTGAGGCTGGATGGAGAGCGTTTGTGAACAGCAGTTTTCAGCTCTTTCCACAGATTCTCAATTGGATTCAGGTCTGGACTTTGACTTGGCCATTCTAACGCCGGGATACGTTTATTTGTGAACCATTCCATTGTAGATTTTGCTTTATGTTTGGGATCATTGTCTTGTTGGAAGATAAAATCTCCATCCCAGTCTCAGGTCTTTTGCAGACTCCAACAGGTTTTCTTCCAGAATGGTCCTGTATTTGGCTCCATCCATCTTCCCACCAATTTTAACCATCTTCCCTGTCCCTGCTGAAGAAAAGCAGGCCCAAACCAATGATGCTGCCACCACCATGTTTGACAGTGGGGATGGTGTGTTCAGGGTGATGAGCTGGGTTGCTTTTATGCCAAATATATCGTTTTGCATTGTGGCCAAAAAGTTCGATTTTGGTTTCATTTGACCAGAGCACATTCTTCCACATGTTTGGTGTGTCTCCCAGGTGGCTTGTGGCAAACTTTAAACAAGACTTTTTATGGATATCTTTGAGAAATGGCTTTCTTCTTGCCACTCTTCCATAAAGGCCAGATTTGTGCAGTGTACGACTGATTGTTGTCCTATGGACAGACTCTCCCACCTCAGCTGCAGATCTCTGCAGTTCATCCAGAGTGATCATGGGCCTCTTGGCTGCATCTCTGATCAGTCTTCACCTTGTTTGAGATGAAAGTTTAGAGGGACGGCCGGGTCTTGGTAGATTTGCAGTGGTCTGATACTCCTTCCATTTCAATATGATCGCTTGCACAGTGCTCCTTGGGATGTTTAAAGTTTGGGAAATCTTTTTGCATCCAAATCCAGCTTCAAACTTCTCCACAACAGTATCACAGACCTGCCTGGTGTGTTCCTTGGTCTTCATGATGCTCTCTGCGCTTTAAACAGAACTCTGAGACTATCACAGAGCAGGTGCATTTATACGGAGACTTGATTACACACAGGTGGATTATATTTATCATCATCAGTCATTTAGGACAACATTGGATCATTCAGAGATCCTCACTGAACTTCTGGAGTGAGTTTGCTGCACTGAAAGTAAAGGGGCCGAATAATATTGCACGCCCCACTTTTCAGTATCAGTATCAGTCAACCACTGATACAGATTCCATTCTTTAGTAGCCATGTGGTATCTGTTGAGAGAGATATTCCTCAAAGTCAAACACTTCTTCTTCTTCATCTTCTTGAGGAGTTGGATGAGAACTGCCATGTTTTTTTGGATGTAGAGGAGGTATAGGTGGAATAAATGTGTGTTTGTGGAGGTAGTAGTGGCAGGGGGTATGCTACTGGTAGTACTGCGGGTAGGGGCCTACTGGGTCAATGTTTTGAGTGTTAGAGGCCACAGTCTAGAAATGCAGCAAGGCTTGGTGCTTTCTAATACTGACATCACCTCATGGGTGCAGGGCAGGCATAGTTTCAACACCAGGAGGACTCATCCACCTCCTCCAGTTCCTCCACACTGGACCATTTCCCGTCCCCAACTTCATCAATGCAAGCCATTGCTTACACTCCCTCATTTCAGGGTTGTAAGGTGAATCGCACATTGATCACATCATCAGTTTGAGCAGTAGCATACGGTGGATGATTACTGCATGCTGCAAGCCCCAGGCACAATGGAGTGGAACTGGATAACTGTGAGAGGAAGGAGAAGAACAATTTCTACCTCATGATCACTTTTTGGAAGATAATCCAGCTTTTTCAATTGGCAAGCTAGGCAGCAGGCACACTGCAATTTTTTCTTGAAATTATGTAAATTGTCACTATTTGGTGATGCACATGCATCCATAAAGCATCTTTTTTGGTGACTTTTCTACACTAAATTCTTTATTATTTTTTAACCCCTTCCTGCCGCAGAAATTTATCGATTTTTAAGTTTCAGTTTTTGACTCCCCGCCTTCCAAACCCCCATAACTTTGTTATTTTCCCTTTCACAAATCCATAATGAGGGCTTAATGTTTGCAGAACAAATTGTAATTTGTAATGGTACCATTTAATATTTCTTTTGATATACTGAGAAGCTGGAAAAAATTCAGGTATGGAATGGAACTGGAGAAAACTACGTTTGTGTGACATTCTTACAGTCTTTGTTTTTACGGTCTTCACTGTACAACCAAAATTACATGTCACCTGTATTCTATGGGTCAACACGATTCTGGGAAAACCAAATTTATATATATATATATATATATATATATATATATATATATATATATATACAGTGCTGGCCAAAAGTATTGGCACCCCTGCAATTCTGTCAGATAATACTCAATTTCTTCCAGAAAATGATTGCAATCACAAATGCTTTGGTAATAATATCTTCATTTAATTTGTCGTCAATGGAAAACCACAAAAAGAATTGTCAAAAAGCCAAATTGGATATAATTCCACACCAAACATAAAAAAGGGGGTGGACAAAAGTATTGGTACCCTTTGAAAAATCATGTGATGCTTCTCTAATTTGTGTAATTAACAGCACCTGTTACTTACCTGTGGTACATAACAGGTGGTGGCAATAACTAAATCACACTTGCAGCCAGTTGAAATGGATTAAAGTTGACTCAACCTCTGTCCTGTGTCCTTGTGTGTACCACATTGAGCATGGAGAAAAGAAAGAAGACCAAAGAACTGTCTGAGGACTTGAGAAGCAAAATTGTGAGGAAGCATGAGCAATCTCAAGGCTACAAGTCCATCTCCAAAGACCTGAATGTTCCTGTGTCTACCTTGCGCAGTGTGATCAAGAAGTTTAAAGCCCACGGCACTGTGGCTAACCTCCCTAGATGTGGACGGAAAAGAAAAATTGATGAGAGATTTCAACGAAAGATTGTGCGGATGGTGGCTAAAGAACCTCGACTAACATCCAAACAAGTTCTAGCTGCCCTGCAGTCCGAGGGTACAACAGTGTCAACCCGTACTATCCGTCGGCGTCTGAATGAAAAGGGACTCTATGGTAGGATACCCAGGAAGACCCCACTTCTGACCCAGAGACATAAAAAAGCCAGGCTGGAGTTTGCCAAAACTTACCTGAGAAAGCCAAAAACTTTTTGGAAGAATGTTCTCTGGTCAGATGAGACAAAAGTAGAGCTTTTTGGGAAAAGGCATCAACATAGAGTTTACAGGAAAAAAAAAGAGGCCTTCAAAGAAAAGAACACGGTCCCTACAGTCAAACATGGTGGAGGTTCCCTGACGTTTTGGGGTTGCTTTGCTGCCTCTGGCACTAGACTGCTTGACCGTGTGCATGGCATTATGAAGTCTGAAGACTACCAACAAATTTTGCAGCATAATGTAGGGCCCAGTGAGAGAAAGCTGGGTCTCCCTCAGAGGTCATGGGTCTTCCAGCAGGACAATGACCCAAAACACACTTCAAAAAGCACTAGAAAATGGTTTGAGAGAAAGCACTGGAGACTTCTAAAGTGGCCAGCAATGAGTCCAGACCTGAATCCCATAGAACACCTGTGGAGAGATCTCAAAATGGCAGTTTGGAGAAGGCACCCTTCAAATCTCAGGGACCTGGAGAAATTTGCCAAAGAAGAATGGTCTAAAATTCCAGCAGAGCATTGTAAGAAACTCATTGATGGTTACCGGAAGCGGTTGTTCGCAGTTATTTTGTCTAAAGGTTGTGCTACCAAGTATTAGGCTGAGGGTGCCAATACTTTTGTCCGGCCCATTTTTGGAGTTTTGTGTAAAATGATCAATGATTTGACTTTTTTTTCATTCTCTTTTGTGTTTTTTCATTGCAAGCAAAATAAATGAAGATATTATTACCAAAGCATTTGTGATTGCAATCATTTTCTGGAAGAAATTGAGTATTATCTGACAGAATTGCAGGGGTGCCAATACTTTTGGCCAGCACTGTATAACTCAAAAAAGCATTTGTAGCAGCACCAGCAAAACTGGGTATCGTCCCATAAACTGCACGGCAGAAACCCCTCTCCAGCTAGAAGGGTTCCTAATAGAAAAAACAATCCACTTGAGAAAGGTTCCTGTGAGAACCGATACGTGGTGTATTGCTTTTCCAATAAAAGGACATTTTCCATCTTTACAAGTTGCTGGCAGACTGGATTGTTTTATATATATATATATATATATATATATATATATATTTATTTAATTTTTTTTTACGTTTTAACTCCTTTAAAAAAAAATCCAAAACTTTGCAAAAAACACAATTTCTTAGAGTCGCCATATTCTGACACCTGTAACTTTTTTATATTTCCATATTTGGGGATGCATATTTTTTTGTGGGGCTTACACTTTGTACTTTTTAGCTAAACTATTTTGGGGAATGTCTGTGTAACGTCTCTGCCTGTCGGGTCTCTGCGTCACCCTCCACTCGCACGCTGCGTAGGTTTCTTGTTGCTCAGTCTGAACACTGTCCTAAACAATGTAATGGATTTCCAGCCACACCCGTGTTCTGAGCATTTCTCTCTGGACGGCATATAGTTAATCTCAGCCTTGCCTGTGTGATTGACAGCCTGTCTACCAATCCAGTCTGGGGATTGCCCAGACTTTCTATAAACAGGTTGTCAGCCCTCACATGGTCGCTGGTTATTGCTTTGTGCGTTCTAGCTATTATTCCTTGCTGTTTTGTTGCTTGTATTCGTATTCCTGACCTCTGGCCTTGACTTTTGACTATTCTCTTGGATTTTGATTTTGTACTGCATTGCTCGTCTGTTACCGAACCCTTGGCTTCCTGACCTCCCTTTTGTCGTTTGTTCTGTCTGTGTTCTGTGTTGTCACTTACTCAGTATAGGGCTTGTCTTCAGGTTGTCCTTTTACCGTTTAGAGTAACTGAGGCAATAGGAAGGACAGTGGATGGGGTGAGATTAGGGCTCACTTGTCTCTGTCCTTCCTCCCAGACCCCTGCAGTAGTGTAGGGTATTGCTACGTCTGGCAAGACCCTAACAGTCTGATGTTTTGATCACTTTTTTTTATGGTAAGACAAAACAGCAAAAAATGGCGGTTTGGCGCTTTTGATTTTTTTTCCAGTTACAGTTGCAATGCAGTTTTTAAAAATAACCTATAAACAAAAGTCCCCCAAAAAACTAAATATTCAAACAACCCCCTTTCCCTAGATTTTAAATAAAAATAAATAAACAAAAACAAACATAAACAAATTATACATCTCTGGGCCCGAAAATGCTACAAACATAAAAATATTTTATCCCATACCGCAAACACCGTAGTGGGAAAAAAATCAAAAGAGATAAACTGACATTTTTTTCACCATTTCTTCTCCTAAAAATTTTTAATAAAAAGCTATCAAAACATCAGACTTTCCCCAAAAAGCTATCACATAAAAAGTACATCTAGCCCCTTAAAAAAATACTCGTACATGGAAATCTAAAAAATGTATGGGTGTCAGAATATGGCTCCAAGAAATTTTTTTTTTTTTGCAAAGTTTTGGATTTGTTAAAAAAATATATAAATTTGGTATCCCTGGAATCATAATAACCCATAGAATAGAGGTGACGTCATTTTGACTGCACAGTAAATGTAAAAACAAAGCACGTAAGAAAATCGCACAAATGCAGTTTTTCTCCAATTCCACCCAATTCTAAATTTTTTTTCCAGCTTCCCAGTACATTGTACAAAATATTAAATAGTACCATTACAAAGTACAATTTGTTGTGCGAACATTAACCCCCATATGGCTCTGTGAAAGGAAAAATAAAAAAGTTATGAGGTTTGGAAAGCAGGGAGTCAAAAACAAAAATCGAAATTTAAAAAAATGCCTGCGGAGAAAAGGAGTTAATTAATTGCCCTGATGGGTCTGGACCACAGAATTAGACAAAATTGGATTAGGCAGTCACATTGGGCCACAAGGAATCAGACACTTTACCACCATGTATAAGGAACTAGAATATAAACCAAACAAAATAAATCAGTTTAAAAGGAAACACCTACTTTTTGCTAAGTTTCGAAATGTCCATTAGCAACAAGTAGGAGAGACAAAAGAGTAGAGTACAGTAAGGATCACACACCCATATCTGTATAGAAACTGTAGCCTTTTGAAGAACAGTCAGGAAAGAGTTACAATATAAGAACATGTTTGCACACTATAACACTGCTATATTTTATCATCATAAACTGAACTATTTCATAATGACTTTTAACAAACTTGCACTTTAAAATACAAATGTCAAATAAGCCATAATGACAATAATGTAAAGGCAAAGAAGGGAAAACACACATAAAAGTTACTGAAATAACAGGGCCTCAATGATACATTAAGGCAGGATGTTTCTTTTAATATTGATGAAAAATAATTTATGCTTCACTTTCATTGTAGAATGTCTTAACATAATTTTCATGTTCAAGTAGAGTTGATCTTGTGCCCATTCTATATCATATTCAGATGTTTCAGATCCTGCTCAGGGTTTCTTTGTTATTTGAGAATATTTTCTAAAGTATAAACCACAAATATATAATCCATAATTTTATTATTCTGTATCTGTTCTTAAATGCAATGCCTGTAAGAGTAGTGTCACATCTGTAAATTATACTGTTTTTCTAAAAGTCGCCAATGTCTTAAATAATATACAAAAACTGAGATAAATGTAATTATTCCATGTTTTAGATAAATGGAAAAATGCGCATATTGCTTTATGCAAAATATAGTGTATACTTAATTTATTTTATATATACACTAGAGGAAGGACCCGGCTTCGCACGGGTATATTTCATTTTTTGTTTGTGTAGTGACACCATAAGAATTGGCCAGTTTTGCACTTGACATCCAGTATGGCAGTCCAGTATAGGTATAGTCTATTTATGGCTGTGTTGCTATGGAAACCTGGTAAATGAAATGTGAACTTACATTGGCTAATACACGTCATATGAATATTTAAGGACCTGTGAACTGCTATTGACTCATGCAGGACATAAATAGCTTGGTTGCTATGGAAACCTGGTGTAAAGCTGTGTGTATGTCAAGACTGAACCTGCGATTTTCCATTGGTTCATAAGTGTCATGTGATCATGTGCATCTCAGTTTGGATATCAGTGAAAAACCTGCGATCGGTTGTTATGGAAAACCTGGAGTAAAGCTGTGTGTATGTGACCTTGTGTAAAAGTGTCATCCACAGCGCCCTGCCCCTTTAAAGCTGACCTACACCAGTGAAGAAAAATGGCTGGGTTGTTGTTGAAACCTGGAGTGCAGCTGTGTGCATGTGGCTGACAATGCTTTGTCAGATTGGAGACGGGCTTGGGTCTGCTGGGGAGTTTCAGCAGCTCACTGTTGTCTGTAACATACCTTATCAGATTGGAGACAGGCTGCTGAGAGTTTTCATTAGCTCAAGCAGCAGCCATGCGTTTTGCTGCAGGGGACATGAGTAGTTTAAAAAACGTTTCAATTTATAAAAATGCTGAAATCCAGTATGGCAGTCCAGTCAGTGGCGTAAATACCGGTTTAGCAGTGGTAGCAGCTGCCACAGGGCCCGAGACATTAGGGGACCCGGCGGGCCTCTGATGTTTTGTTTTTTTAACACCAGCAGGTAACAGGCCCTATTTACTTACTGATCCCCGATCCTGCTCACGGCCGCCTGCACTTCACCTTCTGCAGAGGCAGCTGTGAGCAGGAGTGGGGATTGGTAAGTAAGGCCTGTGGGCCGTGAACCCCACAAACACTGCTATCATTATACTCTGGGGTCTTTATAGCAGGCTTTGGGCCTCCTTGGTGGTGTCCCAGATGTCGGTGGGCCAGTCCGACGTCATTATGCGTTGCGATACATGCCTTGCTCACGTGACATCTGGTCCAACATTGAAGAAGTAGCGGAAAGTGCGCATAATACTATATGAAGGAGCCACTATGATACTGTGTGCAGGGGCCACTATGGGGCAGAATACTGTGTGCAAGGGCCACTATGGGGCCTAATAGTGTATGCAGGGGCCACTATGGGGCATAATAGTGTGTGCAGAAATGCAGTTTGTGCGTGGGGGGGTTGCCGGGGGGGGTCCCATGTCAAATGTTCGCCTTGGGGCCCTGCCATTGCCAGTTACGCCACTGAGTCCAGTATAGGTACAGTCTATTTATGGCTGTGTTGTTATGGAAACCTGGTAAATTAAATGTGAATTTATATTGGCTTATACACGTGATATGACTGAATATTTAAGGTCCTGTGAACTGCTATTCACTAATACAGGTCATACATAGCTTGGTTGCTATGGAAACCTGTGTGCCTGAGGAGAGTAAGCGCCTGTGAGCTGTTATTGGCTGATAAGGGACATGTGACCATGTGTATGGCAGTTGGAATATGAGTGAAAGACTTGCAGGCTTGTATAGACTAATGCTGGTCATTTTTTGGGAATACTGTACCTCAGGAACGGTACGTCCAAGAGAGCTGAGACCCAGTCTATAATATTCCCGGACACCTGATGTACATGTGTGCCAAATTTGGTGAGGATCGGTCCAGTCGTTTGGTCGCGCATAAAGAACAGACAGACAGACAAACAGACAGGAACTCATTTTTATATATATAAGAGATACAGTGGGGAAAAAAAGTATTTAGTCAGCCACCAATTGTGCAAGTTCTCCTACTTAAAAAGATGAGAGAGGCCTGTAATTGACATCATAGGTAGACCTCAACTATGAGAGACAAAATGAGAAAACATATCTAGAAAATCACATTGTCTGATTTTTAAAGAATTTGTTTGCAAATTATGGTGGAAAATAAGTATTTGGTCAATAACAAAACTTCATCTCACTTTGTTATATATACTTTGTTATATATCCTTTGTTGGCAATGACAGAGGTCAAACGTTTTCTGTAAGTCTTCACAAGGTTGGCACACACTGTTGCTGGTATGATGGCCCATTCCTCCATGCAGATCTCCTCTAGAGCAGTGATGTTTTGAAGCTGTCGCTGGGCAACATGGACTTTCAACTCCCTCCAAAGGTTTTCTATGGGGTTGAGATCTGGAGACTGGCTAGGCCACTCCAGGACCTTGAAATGCTTCTTACGAAGCCACTCCTTCATTGCCCTGGCGGTGTGCTTGGGACCATTGCCATGTTGAAAGACCCAGCCACGTTTCATCTTCAATGCCCTTGCTGATGGAAGGAGGTTTGCATTCAAAATCTCAGGATACATGGCCCCATTCATTCTTTCATGTACACGGATCAGTCGTCCTGGTCCCTTTGCAGAGAAACAGCCCCAAAGCATGATGTTGCCACCTCCATGCTTCACAGTAGGTATGGTGTTCTTTGGATGCAATTCAGCATTCACTCTCCTCCAAACACAATGAGTTGTGTTTCTACCAAACAGTTCTACTTTGGTTTCCTCTGACCATGTGACATTCTCCCAATACTCTTCTGGAACATCCAAATGCTCTCTAGAAAACTTCAGACATAATGTTAAAGACCAGATAGTCTGAATACAGGAGGTCCAGCCCTGCCTATAGCTCTATCAGGATTTATATATCTAAATTTCAGGAGGGAATTGATAGAGTAGAAAATAATAAAACTTCACTTTTATTTCTTATATAAATAAAAATAAATATAAAATCGTATTAGAAAGACGAGACTCACTAGTGCTCCCAAGTGCTACCATGTGATTAGTGAAAAAGAAGGGATGAGATCACATAAATTGCATATATAGTGTGCACTAATATTTATAGATGCCCAAAGCAGATATTAGCCCTGCTATTTTATTTTCTAATGACCATAATAATGATAGGAACATGAGTCATATAATTAATAGCATTAGTGTCATTTAAAGGGATTGTATGAAGGGTAGCTAAAACAAACAAACAGGGAGGGGTTAAACAAACAAAACAGGGAACTAAGACAAACAAACAGGGAGGGATTTGTTTAGTATTCAGCAAAAGTCCTCATATTGCTTCTCATAACAGCTGAGACAGCGTCTACTCTGCCTGAGGTGTAAGTATTGTCTGGTGCCTCAAATAAAGCCTCAAATGTATATGGACACACAGTCAGTCAGAACTGTGTGTCACCTGGCACTGAGGATTCACCAGATACACTCCACTGGCAAGTTATAGCGGAATACACCCTCAGTAGGGTAATTTTGTCATCACCCCACAGCCTCCCAGCACCCTTTTCACATACACCTCTAGCTGTCACCTATAGCACACATTTAAAAGTCTCTCCCTAAGTGCTAAAGAGTTAAAATAAAAAAAAATCCCTACGCGTTTCACCAGCCATTGCTGGATCATCAGGGGACTAAATTAGTATAACCTCTCAGTCTGAGAGTGAAATAGCAATGGCGCCGAAGTCTCAAGAAAGCCTTCCTTAAAATGGGGCTAAGCCCCGCCCACAGGTCGTGTCCCATGACGTCATGTCCAATCATAATGCGGGGGAGGTGGAGCCATAGCCGATGCTCCTCCCCTCACATTCGTCATCCGAGGTGCTCCTCCCAGGGGCAGGGAAGCTGTCAGTGTCGTCATGGAGACATAGAAGCGTGTCTCCTATGTTTACATCGTGCTGTCATCTCTCTGATCCTAATTGTAGGCAGTTGGAGCAGGAAACACAGAAGTCATGTTATCAAGAAATTCATGTGTATTGTCTAATATTATGCTTAAACACATAAGATGCTTGATCTATACCACACCAGCACTTCTCAGTTCAGCAGTACATATAAATGTTAATGCACAACAGATATCAAATCCAGATGGTACATTGCATCAATAGAGGTGGACAGGGTCCGTATTCACCTCTACAGTGAACAATAATTTCCCAACTGAGCTTATACTTATCAAGGTGCCATCTATATTACATATCCTCATTAAACTCCATAAGAGCCATGAATCATAGATCACCGTACTAACACTAGAGTGAAAGTCACTCAGCATATATCTATATATTATGTTCACATATATGCCCATATATGAGATACAATATTTTCCCATTTCCCAAAGGAAATATATATCACACAGATATACCAGAAAAATGGATAAGAGGATTACTAATAATGCCATCAGATTTAGGGTATGTGCCATAGTAGATATAATAAATATACTCAAAGAGATATGTCGGGGGGGGGGGTTACACTTTTTTTCCCCTCACCCCTAAAGACGTGTTTCATGTGGACAGCATCATAATGCATCCATCCTGAGTATATATATTCCCTAACTCCAAAATATTACAGGGAATCATAAAAATGGAGCGAAGGACAAGCATTCGTTAATCCCTCCCAGGGAAGTTGATTTAAAACGGTGAATCCATCCGCATTCATGTTGCAACAGAAGTCTATCCCAATTGCCACCCCTTCCTGGTGGTCGGATCAGTTGCAATCCTATGAATCTGAAGGATTCAGGTTGTCCGTCATGGTGGCTATGCGCATGTTTAGCTATTGGTGTGTCCCGATTGTTGAGAATATCATTAAAGTGCTCCCTTATCCTTACCCTAAATTCACGTTTAGTCTTACCTATGTAATCTTTCGGACAGGGGCACTGTGCTAGATAGATCACTCCTTTACTACGACAGTTGATAAAGTCGTTAATTGGGCAGACCTCACCAGTAATTGCACATGTTGCTGTTTTAGTTTTTTGTACCTGTCCACATGCGATACAGTTGCCACATCTGAAGGTGCCATTAGGTTTCTGGCTAAGCCAATTCACCGTTGATTTAGGGGCAACGTAATGACTCCTAACCATCCTGTCCTTTAAACTCTTCCCACGTCTGTAAGTGATCTGAGGGGTGGATCCTAAAATCTCTTTCAGATCATCGTCCTGGAGTAATATCCCCCAATACTTACCAACCAAGTATTTCCCTAGTCTCTTGATGCATATTATCAAAAGTTCCAACAATTCTAGTTACATTATCAGATTTTATGTTCTGACTATGTCTCTTTGGGATCAGAAGCTCTCTTCGATCACATGTTATAGCGTGTTGGAAATCTCCCTTTAGTGTGTTATCTGGGTATCCGCGGTCCCTAAATCTTAGCCTCAAGTCATCTGCCTGTTGTTTAAAAGTCGACAATTTTGAACAGTTTCTCCTTAGGCGGAGATATTGGCCCTTGGGAATACCCCTTTTGAGGGCCACAGGATGGGCACTCTCCCACCTAAGGAGACTGTTTGTCGCAGTCTCTTTCCTGTAGAACTTAGTTTGAATTGCTCCTGAATGATCTCTAGTAATAAGAACATCCAGAAATGGTAGATCACTCATACTCCAGGTAGATGTAAACCTTAGGTCCAGAGGGTTAGAGTTCAAACACTCCACAAACTCCTCGAATGACGTGTGATCCCCACGCCACAGGATAAAGATATCATCGATGTACCTCAGTCAGAGGCAGATATGGTCCTGCCACCGGCTGAGGTCATCGGCACCCACGATGGCCGCCTCCCACCAGCCCAGGAGCAAGTTTGCATAACTTAGCGCATAGGGACTACCCATAGCGGTGCCCCTGAGCTGGTGGTAAATGCGGCCATCAAAGGTGAAAAAGTTATTGTTCAGGCAGAAACTCAATAGGTCAATGACAAACCAATTATGTGGTCTCAATCTAATGTCCCTCATCTGAAGATAATATTCCACTGCTCTGATCCCCTGTTCATGATGGATGGACATGTATAATGCTTCTACATCAATCGATGCAAGAATCATATCATGCCCTAAAGTAATACCATCCAGTTTCAACAGGAGATCAGAGGTGTCTCGGATGTATGAGGGAAGGGACTCCACAAAGGGCCTCAAGATCTGATCGATATAGCTTCCCAGGTTTAGTGTGAGGACACCAATACCTGATACAATTGGTCTTCCTTTCACAGGATTGGTCCCTTTGTGGACCTTAGGGAGGGCATAAAAGGTAGGCATCACCGGGAATTTTGGATACATAAAATCCATCTCATCCTTGTCTATTAGTCCTTCCTCATAAGCCCTCTGTAACAGTGACTGTAAAGCTGTCAAACAGGCCTTTGTCGGGTTAGTGCTCATAATCCCATAGAAAGTTGTGTCAGACAAAAGCGTCAAACACATCTCCCTATAGTGCGGTGAGTCCATCACTACTATGTTCCCCCCTTTATCGGAGGGTTTTATCGTAATATTAGTGTCCATTTCAAGATCTCTCAATGCCCATATTTCTTCAATGCTCAAGTTATGCCCCCTACATCTATCATTAAATTGTGCCAACTGTTCAAGTTCCATATTGACCATAGACGAAAAAATTTCTATGTGGGCATTGTCACTTGGAGGTGGCATTTTGGAGCTTTTAGGTTTTAGATTGGTATGTGGGGCCCTTAGGTGACCAAAGTCATTATCATCCATTAGGCCAGCCAATACCTGCACAGCTCCCAAATCCTCCAATTCCAAGTTAAGTTTGGCGCATTGTCTTTTCTTAATGGCAGTATGGTACTTATGCCACTGTAGCTTTCTAATAAATAGTGCAATATCTTTGGTTCAATTAAATAAGTCAAATTTTACTGACGGGACAAAAGATAAACCCCTTGAGAGGACATCTTTCTCCGCTTTTGTCAATCTTTTACAAGATAGATTAATTATCTGCATCTTACTCATGTCACTCTCTGGGTTCGATTTCTGAGGGGATATTGGCCCTGGGCTTGTGCAATTCCCTGAGATAAAAAACCACTCCCTGTGTTTGTAGTTGGAGAGGATTGAAATGAGCTTCTACTATTCACAACCCCTCTCTTGCTGGTTCTGTTTCTACCCCTAGGACCCCTAAAGCGTCCTACTCCCCTTTCAAAAAATGATGATGTCTCCGTCTCGCTCCCAGAGAGATCAGCTTCAGATGAGGAGAAATCACCGTCAGGTTTATTATTTCTAAGATCTTTTTTAAGGAAGCTATAGGCCCTATTCTCCTTAAAATCTTGCAGGTCTCTTACGAACTGTTGGTGTTTCCTATCATTAAGATTGGTTTGAAATCTCTCAGTCTGTAGTTGAAGGTTAGATTCCTTCTGCTGAAATAAAGGGTCAGTTTTTAATTTAAGAACCTGTTCCCTTAGTTCGTTAATTTCTTATTTTTGGATTCAAAGGCCAACTTCAAAGGCCACGCTTCTATGTCTCCATGACGACACTGACAGCTTCCCTGCCCCTGGGAGGAGCACCTCGGATGACGAATGTGAGAGGAGGAGCATCGGCTATGGCCCCACCTCCCCCACATTATGATTGGACGTGACGTCATGTGACACACCCTGTGGGCGGGGCTTAGCCCCGTTTTAAGGAAGGCTTTCTTGAGACTCCGGCGCCATTGCTATTTCACTCTCAGACTGAGAGGTTATACTAATTTATACTAATTTAGTCCCCTGATGATCCAGCAATGGCTGGTGAAACGCGTAGGGCTTTTTTTTATTTTAACTCTTTAGCACTTAGGGAGAGACTTTTAAATGTGTGCTATAGATGTCAGCTAGAGGTGTATGTGAAAAGGGTGCTGGGAGGCTGTGGGGTGATGACAAAATTACCCTACTGAGGGTGTATTCCGCTATAACTTGCCAGTGGAGTGTATCTGGTGAATCCTCAGTGCCAGGTGACACACAGTTCTCACTGACTGTGTGTCCATATACATTTGAGGCTTTATTTGAGGCACCAGACAATACTTACACCTCAGGCAGAGTAGACGCTGTCTCAGCTGTTATGAGAAGCAATATGAGGACTTTTGCTGAATACTAAACAAATTCCTCCCTGTTTGTTTGACTTAGCTCCCTGTTTTGTTTGTTTAACCCCTCCCTGTTTGTTTGTTTTAGCTACCCTTCATACAATCCCTTTAAATGACACTAATGCTATTAACTATATGACTCATGTTGCTATCATTATTATGGTCATTAGAAAATAAAATAGCAGGGCTAATATTTGCTTTGGGCATCTATAAATATTAGTGCACACTATATATGCAATTTATGTGATCTCATCCCTTCTCTTTCACTAATCACATGGTAGCACTTGGGAGCACTAGTGAGTCTCGTCTTTCTAATACGATTTTATATTTATTTTTATTTATATAAGAAATAAAAGTGAAGTTTTATTATTTTCTACTCTATCAATTCCCTTCTGAAATTTAGATATATAAATCCTGATAGAGCTATAGGCATCGCTGGACCTCCTGTATTCAGACTAACTGGTCTTTAACATTATATTTATAAAAGTATTATAGTGAATTATGGCTGGCTTTCTCTCTGATACGCCTGATCTAGCTAAGTGGAGTACAGTAGCACAGACAGTCTTTTCAGAGAAGGAACTATCACAACAGTTATTAACAACTAATGTTAGGGTAGCATTCAAGGAATTAACACGTGTATATAAGGACTATATAGTGCCTTGGTGGGAGGTGCAATCTTTTGAGAGTTACATAAAACATGATATAGTACTGAAGGGCTTAAGAATTAATATTAGTCCTGCTGATAGAATTCGAAACTCATCTCTTATGACTAAGTGGGAAAAGGAAGCAACAGAGAGCTCCATTAGGTTTATGAAATTACTTTTAGAAGAAGAGAAGTTGGCCTTTGAATCCAAAAATAAGAAATTAAACGAACTAAGGGAACAGGTTCTTAAATTAAAAACTGACCCTTTATTTCAGCAGAAGGAATCTAACCTTCAACTACAGATTGAGAGATTTCAAACCAATCTTAGTGATAGGAAACACCAACAGTTCGTAAGAGACCTGCAAGATTTTAAGGAGAATAGGGCCTATAGCTTCTGTAGGTATGTGAGCCAGAGGGCGCTGTGGAGCGACCCAGGCCCAGCCCTGAAAAGGCCTTCAGCCACACCTTTGAGGGTGTGGCGTGTAACTCCAGAAGGCTGGAGTATCCTGCATGGAGCAGGAGGTGGTGGACCAGCGGCACAGATAGACGGTCTGTGCCAGAGGGCTGGCGTCCACAGGGGACTTTTGCTGAGTGGAGCATTAGTCCGGCTGCTCAAGTGGACCAGCTAGGACAAGAGAGATAGGCTCTGTCCAGAAGGGCTGGGTCCCACAGAGACTCTTTGCTAGAGCTGAGCAAGAGTCAGGCTAGTGAGGGGCTCTATAAGTGAGTTAGGGCCCTAACGGCGGCCTAGGCGTTTATTGTTTTGCTGAATAAAAGGCACTTTTATTTACACTCGGACCGTCTGAAAGCTATCTTTCCGGCGCCCAGTACCACGAACGACCGCTGTCTGGACAAAGGAAAAGCCACCATTTGAGTTTTATTTCCCCAAGCTGTCACATATGGTGGAGAATCGCGCGCATAAAGAGATCCACGCAAGTCCTGGAAGACAAGTGGTTTGTGATTGCAGTACTGCAAA
The DNA here is from genome assembly GCA_947044405.1 of Leptodactylus fallax. NCBI lineage: Eukaryota > Metazoa > Chordata > Amphibia > Anura > Leptodactylidae > Leptodactylus > Leptodactylus fallax. Next base: position 78,497 of record CAMRHE010000490.1, read on the forward strand.
GTGTGCATTGTGGCCTACAGCTGGAAGAAATCTGTGATTTCAACTGAAGAAACCCAGGAGGGGGTGAGTGAATTGCAACATAGCATGTGTGTAAAACTCTGGAAGAGGAATTCAGGGAATGGACTTTGTGTATACTGTGGCACAGAAGTCTGTGAAGTGTTTTGCGGATGGCAAGAAAATTAGCAATGTGTATAGAAGCTGGATATTGCAAACAAGTGTATGTGAAAGGCTATGGTGCCATGTTGGTGTTTTCTGTGGAAGACAGAAGAAAATGCTGGTTGTTGTAGTGCCACATAAGTTAACTGTTTGAATACATGTGACTGCAGAAGATAGCAAAAAGTTGCTGCCAGTTGAACCCCAAGGTTGTTGTGGAATATTGTGTAATCTTGTTAGTAAACCATGGGCAAGAAAAAGAGAATTTCAGCTTGTAAAAAAGCAGAGAAGTCTTGCACAGGTTTATTAGTGCAGCAGTCTGAATGCAGAGAGACACAAAACCCGGAGCAGATCAGGTGGAATGCAAGTAAAGATGATGTGTTGCATGGGAGTGACTCAGTTTTTCTAAAGCACCTCTGTTCTATGAAAGAATATGTCCCTGCTGACTGTATGTCTATGACTATGTCTCATACTGGAGTGCATCAGAGCGCCAAAGATGAAAATATTATGGTGCAGCAGCTTCAAGATGAGATTAAAACCATCAGGTTCATTTGTGAAGATGAAATATCTGATTGGAAATGGCAACTTGAGGTATCAGAAAAAGAGAACCTTAAGTTAAAGAAAGAGCTTGAAACTGTAAAGAGTTCATATCCTAGTCATTGTGAAAATGTGGTACTGGGTTTGCCTGGAATGGACTGTGTCACTAAGAAGGAGTTTGCTGATATGAAATGTGCTCTATCTAATAAAGTTGTACAGAGTGTAGAGCAAAAGCAAGTGCTTGAGAAGCAATTGCAGGATTTAAAGGAGCAGCATGTCCAAGACTCCATTGCCAAAGAGTGTATCATTGAAAAATTAAGAGATGACCTTGAAACTGCTAAACATGAGAGAAGTGAATTTTTGCAGCGTCAGTCAGAATGTCTGGATGACCAAGTGAGGAAGTGTGAAAAGCTTTCGGTGGCATTAATTAACAAAGAAAATGAAATTGCAGAGCTGAGGAAGCATGTCTCTGACCAAGAGAGTGATTTAGAATCTGTGGTGCAGACATTGCAGTCAGAGCAAAACTTGCATGAACTAAAGCTGGTTCGCCTAAATAGTGAAATCAATGAATGGCGGAGCAGAGCTGGAGTTCTGGAACAAAGAGAAAGGGAACTCAAAGCTAGAATATGCAGCCTGGAGAGGGCGCTGTCAAGATCTTGTGAAGATAAAGAGAAATTGTCTGTTTTGGTGCAAAATAAAGACAAAGATTTGATGGAAATGTCGTCTGTCCATGCTCAGAAAGTGCAAGCCTTACAGGAGAGTCATAAAAAAGTGGAGACTCAACTTCAAGAGCTGCAACTACAGGTCACAGAAGGGGACAGGTTTCAAGCGGAGCTGCTAGACAAGGCAAACAGACTACAGGTGGAATTGGATAATGTCACAAGGCTTCTTTCTCAAGCAGACTGCAAGTTTATCAAACTTTCCAAAGATTTTTCTACACTAGGATCTCAGCTTCAGGACACTCAGGAACTTTTGCAAGAAGAAACCTGTCAGAAGCTTGACCTTAGTACAAAACTAAAGCAAATGGAAGATGAGAAAAAAAGGTTTCCTTGAGCAACTAGAGGAAGAGGAGGAAGCAAAAAGAGATTTGACAAAGCAGATTTCAACACTACAGGCTCAGGCGACTGGTATGAAGAAAAAAATGGAGGATAGTATTGGGTCCTTGGACTCTGTTGAAGAACTAAAGGAAAAGTTGCAAAAGGAGCTAGAAGTTACAAATCAACGGTTTGAGGAGAAGGTTGCTGCTTATGACAAACTTGAGAAGACAAAAATTAGACTGTAGCAGGAACTAGAAGATGTAGGGGTAGATCTTGATCATCAACATCGGATTGTGTCAAATTTGAAAAGGAAGCAGGAAAAGTTTGATCAGCTGCTTGGTGAAGAGAAGGCTCTTTCTGCTAGATATGCAGAAGAACGTGACCGTGCTGAAGCAGAGGCTTGTGGAAAAGAGACCAAAGCTCTTGCCTTGGCTCGCTCCCTAAAAGAGGCCTTTGAATTGAAGGCCGAGTTAGAGAGGCTCAACAAGCAACTGCGCACTGAAATGGAGGATTTGGTTAGCTCCCAGGATGAAGTTGAGAAAAACCTGGAATCTGTGCAGATATTGTATGAGAACAAAGCTAATGCTTATGAGATGCTGGAAAAGGCCAAGAGGGAATTGGACCTCCAGACAGAAGACATGAGGATTCAGTTTGAAGGAAACCTGTCTAATTTATCTGCTGAGATTGTAGATCTAAAAATGCTTGTTGCTAAATTAAAGGTGCAAGTGAACAAGCAGGAGGAAATCAAGAAACAGCTGGAGTTTCAGATGGGTCAAGTGAAGCGTGAATCAGAAATAAAGTTGGAAGAGCGCACTTCTCAGATTGAACAGTTAAAAACTGAAGTGGAATTTAAAAAAGAAGAATTGGATCGATTGCAGCAGTCTTTATCCAATACGGAACAGTCGGCATCTGCACTATCTTCAAAACTGGCAGCACTAGAAGATGAGAGAGACTTGCTGCAGAGCCTGTTAACCTCTAAAGAATCAGAGCTGTTATCCCTGAAAAATGTGATTCAAGAAATAGAGTCTTTATTCAACCAAGAGCAAGATAAGAGAGCCACTGAGATACGGGACTTGAATGAAAGACTTGACAAAAAGTCTGCAGATCAGAAGAAGCTTTATTAGAAGATGTTGGAGGATCAATCCAATATAATTCAGGGAACAGTGGGGGAAGCAGAAAATATTATCCAAGATGCTGACCTGACAAATGTTAGAAGAACATTGCAGAATATCCTAGAATTAGGAGGCGTAGTGGATAAAGAGATGGCATCTACATCTGCTGCCATAGAAGATGTCAGGAAGATTGAGGAAGTTCAGCAAGTTGCAATAGTAAAAACTGAGATGGAGGCTGTGCAGAAAAATGTGGCAATGAAGAAAGTTCCGGAACTGGAATCAGAGATTTGTGTGCTACAGAAGGCGGTAGAATTGAAGAAAGCTGCCAGCATAGAGGCAGAGAAAGCAGAACCATTAAGGCAGCCAGAACATGTAACCCAAAAGCATCTGGGTACTGACAGAAAAAACTGTGATGGTCAAAACTTGGTGTCCCAGCCCTCCGGTGTTAGCACAGGGAATGAAAATAACTTGAAGAATGTTGAGATGACGATGTCACCAGCTCCTGTACTGTCAGAAAGGGGTTGGCACGAAAATTCTTGTAATCTATCACAGCACCGCAACATGCCTCCAGGAAGTTATGCGTATGAGAAAGAGGAAGTAAGACTAGAGTATGGAAGTGGTTGTCCTGCTGCTGTACAGGTGTGGAAGCATTATACAGAAACCATTCCAATATATGATGTGACAGTTGTTAAAGACATACCAGAAAATGTAGTTCAGCGTGATCTATTGTGAGGGTGTACGGTATGGCCCTTGTGCAGACGGAGAAGATATTGCGGTACAGAGTTTGTGTATCTCAAACAAAGAGGAGAGCAAGCGGCCTATGTCTCCTAAACTTCTAAGCCTTGATGGTTATGGCAAAGTTTGCTTTGAGATGAAGGTTACAGAAAAGGTACCCGTGAAATATTTATACTCTAAAGACATTGATGTGCATGAAGTACGTGTTAGCTGGTATCTGAGCTCCTGTGGATTCGTGATAGGAGAAGATGAAGGTTCTTGCGGCTATTCACTAGATGAATCGAGGTCATGCAATGGTATGGCTGAAGACTGTGACGAGAAATGTGATGAAGATGATTTGATCCACTGTATGGCGAGTTGTGAAGGTGATGAAGCGGAACTTGCCTTTGCGCAGAATGGCCAGGATCTTGGCATAGCGTTTAAAGTGAAGAGAAGACGGAAGGCTCGACTGACTGGAACGTGGAGGTTGAGACTGCCAGATGGTGACATCTGGAGAGACACTGGACAAATGTATAGCATTGAAGAGGGACGGCGACATATGTCTTGTCCCATTGTAACTCACCCCATGGGTAGTGAGCTGAGGGGGAGGGTATGTAGGTATGTGAGCCAGAGGGCGCTGTGGAGCGACCCAGGCCCAGCCCTGAAAAGGCCTTCAGCCACACCTTTGAGGGTGTGGCGTGTAACTCCAGAAGGCTGGAGTATCCTGCATGGAGCAGGAGGTGGTGGACCAGCGGCACAGATAGACGGTCTGTGCCAGAGGGCTGGCGTCCACAGGGGACTTTTGCTGAGTGGAGCATTAGTCCGGCTGCTCAAGTGGACCAGCTAGGAAAAGAGATGGGCTGGGTCCCACAGAGACTCTTTGCTAGAGCTGAGCAAGAGTCAGGCTAGTGAGGGGCTCTATAAGTGAGTTAGGGCCCTAATGGCGGCCTAGGCGTTTATTGTTTTGTTACGTTGCAGTTTAAGCTGAATAAAAGGCACTTTTATTTACACTCGGACCATCTGAAAGCTATCTTTCCGGCGCCCAGTACCACGAACGACCGCTGTCTGGACCACGAAAAGCCACCATTTGAGTTTAATTTCCCCAAGCTGTCACACTTCCTTAAAAAAGATCTTAGAAATAATAAACCTGACGGTGATTTCTCCTCATCTGAAGCTGATCTCTCTGGGAGCGAGACGGAGACATCATCATTTTTTGAAAGGGGAGTAGGACGCTTTAGGGGTCCTAGGGGTAGAAACAGAACCAGCAAGAGAGGGGTTGTGAATAGTAGAAGCTCATTTCAATCCTCTCCAACTACAAACACAGGGAGTGGTTTTTTATCTCAGGGAATTGCACAAGCCCAGGGCCAATATCCCCTCAGAAATCAAACCCAGAGAGCGACATGAGTAAGATGCAGATAATTAATCTATCTTGTAAAAGATTGACAAAAGCGGAGAAAGATGTCCTCTCAAGGGGTTTATCTATTGTCCCGTCAGTAAAATTTGACTTATTTAATTGGACCAAAGATATTGCACTATTTATTAGAAAGCTACAGTGGCATAAGTACCATACTGCCATTAAGAAAAGACAATGCGCCGAACTTAACTTGGAATTGGAGGATTTGGGAGCTGTGCAGGTATTAGCTGGCGTAATGGATGATAATGACTTTGGTCACCTAAGGGCCCCACATACCAATCTAAAACCTAAAAGCTCCAAAATGCCACCTCCAAGTGACAATGCCCACATAGAAATTTTTTCGTCTATGGTCAATATGGAACTTGAACAGTTGGCACAATTTAATGATAGATGTAGGGGACATAATTTGAGCATTGAAGAAAGACGGGCATTGAGAGATCTTGAACTGGACACTAATATTATGATAAAGCCCTCCGATAAAGGGGGGAACATAGTAGTGATGGACTAACCGCACTATAGGGAGATGTGTTTGATGCTTTTGTCTGACACAACTTTCTATGGGATTATGAGCACTAACCCGACACAGGCCTGTTTGACAGCTTTACAGTCACTGTTACAGAGGGCTTATGAGGAAGGACTGATAGACAAGGATGAGATGCATTTTATGTATCCAAAATTCCCGGTGATGCCTACCTTTTATGCCCTCCCTAAGGTCCACAAAGGGACCAATCCTGTGAAAGGAAGACCAATTGTATCAGGTATTGGTGGCCTGTTGTGGAGTGTTTGAACTCTAACCCTCTGGACCTAAGGTTTACATCTACCTGGAGTATGAGTGATCTACCATTTCTGGATGTTCTTATTACTAGAGATCATTCAGGAGCAATTCAAACTAAGGTCTACAGGAAAGAGACTGCGACAAACAGTCTCCTTAGGTGGGAGAGTGCCCATCCTGTGGCCCTCAAAAGGGGTATTCCCAAGGTCCAATATCTCCGCCTAAGGAGAAACTGTTCAAAATTGTCGACTTTTAAACAACAGGCAGATGACTTGAGGCTAAGATTTAGGGACCGCGGATACCCAGATAACACACTAAAGGGAGATTTCCAACACGCTATAACATGTGATCGAAGAGCGCTTCTGATCCCAAAGAGACATAGTCAGAACATAAAAACTGATAATGTAACTAGAATTGTTGGAACTTTTGATAATATGCATCAAGAGACTAGGGAAATACTTGGTTGGTAAGTATTGGGGGATATTACTCCAGGACGATGATCTGAAAGAGATTGTAGGATCCATCCCTCAGATCACTTACAGACGTGGGAAGCGTTTAAAGGACAGGATGGTTAGGAGTCATTACGTTGCCCCTAAATCAACGGTGAATTGGCTTAGCCAGAAACCTAATGGCACCTTCAGATGTGGCAACTGTATCGCATATGGACAGGTACAAAAAACTAAAACAGCAACATGTGCAATTATTGGTGAGGTCTGCCAAATTAACGACTTTATCAACTGTCGTAGTAAAGGAGTGATCTATCTAGCACAGTGCCCCTGTCCGAAAGATTACATAGGTAAGACTAAATGTGAATTTAGGGTAAGGATAAGGGAGCACTTTAATGATATTCTCAACAATCGGGACACACCAATAGCTAAACATGCGCATAGCCACCATGACGGACAACCTGAATCCTTCAGATTCATAGGATTGCAACTGATCCGACCACCAGGAAGGGGTGGCAATTGGGATAGACTTCTGTTGCAACATGAATGCAGATGGATTCACTGTTTTAAATCGACATCCCCGGGAGGGATTAACGAATGCTTGCCCTTCGCTCCATTTTTATGATTCCCTGTAATATTTTGGAGTTAGGGAATATATATACTCAGGATGGATGCATTATGATGATGTCCACATGAAACACGTCTTTAGGGGTGAGGGGAAAAAAAGTGCAACCCCCCCCCCCCCCGACATATCTCTTTGAGTATATTTATTATATCTACTATGGCACATACCCTAAATCTGATGGCATTATTAGTAATCCTCTTATCCATTTTTCTGGTATATCTGTGTGATATATATTTCCTTTGGGAAATGGGAAAATATTGTATCTCATATATGGGCATATATGTGAACATAATATTTAGATATATGCTGAGTGACTTTCACTCTAGTGTTAGTACGGTGATCTATGATTCATGGCTCTTATGGAGTTTAATGAGGATATGTAATATAGATGGCACCTTGATAAGTGTAAGCTCAGCTGGGAAGTTATTGTTCACTGTAGAGGTGAATACAGACCCTGTCTACCTCTATTGATGCAATGTACCATCTGGATTTGATATCTGTTGTGCATTAACATTTATATGTACTGCTGAACTGAGAAGTGCTGGTGTGGTATAGATCAAGCATCTTATGTGTTTAAGCATAATATTAGACAATACACATGAATTTCTTGATAACATGACTTCTGTGTTTCCTGCTCCAACTGCCTACAATTAGGATCAGAGAGATGACAGCACGATGTAAACATAGGAGACACGCTTCTATGTCTCCATGACGACACTGACAGCTTCCCTGCCCCTGGGAGGAGCACCTTGGATAACGAATGTGAGGGGGGGAGCATCGGCTATGGCTCCACCTCCCCCCGCATTATGATTGGACGTGACATCATGGGGCACGCCCTGTGGGCGGGGTTTAGCCCCGTTTTAAGGAAGGCTTTCTTGAGACTCCGGCGCCATTGCTATTTCACTCTCAGACTGAGAGGTTATACTAATTTATACTAATTTAGCACTTAGGGAGAGACTTTTAAATGTGTGCTATAGGTGTCAGAGGTGTATGTGAAAAGGGTGCTGGGAGGCTGTGGGGTGATGACAAAATTACCCTACTGAGGGTGTATTCCGCTATAACTTGCCAGTGGAGTGTATCTGGTGAATCCTCAGTGCCAGGTGACACACAGTTCTCAATGACTGTGTGTCCATATACATTTGAGATTTTATTTGAGGCACCAGACTATACTTACACCTCAGGCAGAGTAGACGCTGTCTCAGCTGTTATGAGAAGCAATATGAGGACTTTTGCTGAATACTAAAGGAATCCCTCCCTGTTTGTTTGTCTTAGCTCCCTGTTTTGTTTGTTTAACCCCTCCCTGTTTGTTTGTTTTAGCTACCCTTCATACAATCCCTTTAAATGACACTAATGCTATTAACTATATGACTCATGTTGCTATCATTATTATGGTCATTAGAAAATAAAATAGCAGGGCTAATGTTTGCTTTGGGCATTTATAAATATTAGTGCACACTATATATGCAATCTATGTGATCTCATCCCTTCTCTTTCACTAATCACATGGTAGCACTTGGGAGCACTAGTGAGTCTCGTCTTTCTAATATGATTTTATATTTATTTTTATTTATATAAGAAATAAAAGTGAAGTTTTATTATTTTCTACTCTATCAATTCCCTCCTGAAATTTAAAACTTCAGACAGGCCCGGATATGTACTGGCTTAAGCAGGGGGACACGTCTGGCACTGCAGGATCTGAGTCCCTGGTGGCGTAGTGTGTTACTGACGGTAGCCTTTGTTACGTTAGTCCCAGCTTTCTGCAGGTCATTCACTAGGTCCCCCCGTGTGGTTCTGGGATTTTTGCTCACCGTTGTTGTGATCATTTTGACCCCACGAGGTGAGATCTTGCGTGGAGCCCCTGATCAAGGGAGATTATCAGTGGTCTTGTATGTCTTCCATTTTCTAATTATTGCTCCCACAGTTGATTTCTTCACACTAAGCTGCTTGCCTATTGCAGATTCAGTCTTCCCAGCCTGGTGCAGGTCTACAATTTTGTTTCTGGTGTCCTTCCACAGCTCTTTGGTCTTCACCATAGTGGAGTTTGGAGTGTGACTGTTTGAGGTTGTGGACAGGTGTCTTTTATACTTATTACAATTTCAAACAGGTGTCATTACTACAGGTAATGAGTGGAGGACAGAGGAGCCTCTTAAAGAAGAAGTTGCAGGTCTGTGAGAGCCAGAAATCTTGCTTGTTTGTAGGTGACCAAATACTTATTTTCCACCATAATTTGCAAATAAATTCTTAAAAAAATCAGACAATGTGATTTTCTGGATTTGTTTTCTCATTTTGTCTCTCATAGTTGAGGTCTACCTATGATGTCAATTACAGGCCTCTCTCATCTTTTTAAGTGGGAGAACTTGCACAATTGGAGGCTGACTAAATAATTTTTTCCCACTGTATATATTTTCTCATCTATGTATGGGTGGGTTCACACCTGCGTTTGAGTCTGTCCGCTGCCAATCCGAGTGAAAATCTCGGGGATCGGCATCGGATACGGACAGGTTAGCTGGTGTCCGATTGCACCCTCTGCACTGTGAATCCTTTTTTTTCGTCGGAAACAAAGTCGTACATGCAGGACTTCGTGTCCGACGAAAAAAAATGGCTTCGCAACGCAGAGGGTGCAATCGGACACCCGCGCATTGCTTTAAAAACCCATTCGAATGAATGGGTTTTTAACCAATACATCGCTAACCTGTCAGAATCCGATGCCAATCCCGTTCCCCGAGATTTTCACTCGGATTGGCAGCAGACGGACTCAAACGCAGGTGTGAACCCATCCTAAGCTGGTAAATATCTTCTCTTGATTCTTGAAAGAGGTTCTTCAAAACTGGATATTGGCCATGCTGAACAGTTGCAGCTCAACTCCCATTCAGAAGCAATGGAGCAGCGTGGCCACTACACTGTGTGTGGCATAATCTCCTTCCAGCTCAATACATTGTGATCTGAACAGCTGATCGGTGAGGGTGCATAGTATTGGATAGGCCATAAACACTAGTCTTAGAAAACCACTGTAAATATTCAAATTGTTACCTGGATTTGTGGATTAATATTAGTAGTATGTTATTAAAATATAGGTATTGTGGAATTTAAAGTGTACCAAATATTATACTGCATTTTTTGTCATAATCATTAGTACATAGTACATGATAACATATTTTATTAGTGGTGCCTTTCTTAGGCTGCTTTCTAGAGATCAGTGAACCTCTCAAGATTTATTTAGTTTCGGGTGGTTCGATGAAAAGATTTGTTTCAGGTCGAATAATTTTGGTATGAACCTTAGCTTAAATTGTCTTAAAACATAGCGTTTGACGCTTTCAGTGCCCTTAGAAACCTATCTATCCAATTTCTAGCTCTATGTCAAAGTAAAAGTGACATGTATGTCTATGGAAAAAAGGATGGCAAACAGTGGATCCAAACTCCTAGTTTAACTATACACTGCACTTCACCTTGCTTTTTAACATTTAAAACGCTCCAAAAATTACCTTTCTATTTGGAGAAAAGTGATTAACCATGTTTTTTTGTTTTTTTATATACACACAGTGGTTATATTGCAAAAAACAATGCTTTTGCTTTTTTGATGACATGTAAGTGCTACAGGCTTGTTATGTAAGAAAAATGAGTGGCTGTGTTGAAAAGTGATGAAAAGGACACCAAAATTATCCCTTTATGGGAGCAGAATGCCATGCCAACATTGCATTTGTAGTGGAAGAAGCAATGGTGGAATTGTTTGTTTTATTTTCTTGTTATTATGCCAACGGAGTGGCAATAGGAAGTGGCACTGGCAGTTGCAGGATTTGAAGAAAAATTTGTGGCACACTATCAGCATGCCTGCCACTTCAAAAAAAAAAAAGCCACCTTTATGGGAGCAGATGCAGCACCAATGAGTGACAATTTCAGAATTTCAAGAAAAGTTTGTAATACTCTATCAGTGTGTCTTGTCTGCCAGCTGAAAAAGTTAGAATATACTCTGAAATGGAAAGGATTCTATAACCCTGAGAACAGCACTTGGGAAGCAGAAAAGAACCTAGATTATCCTACCAGTTATCCCCATATGGAAGCAAATGCCACATCAACATCGTGTTGGCAGAGTGACAATTTATATAATTTCAAGAATTTCTGACACATTATCAGGATGCCTGAAACCATGTTGATACCAGCTGAAAAAGCTAGAATATCTTATGAAATTCAAGACTCTTAGAGCAGCACTTTGGGGCAGAAAAGAACTTGGATTATCCTGTCAGTCATCCCAGTATGGGAGCATATGCTGCACTGAATTTTAAGAAAAAACTTTGCCACACCATTAGTGTGCCTGCCAGTTGAAGTAATAATGAATTGTGTAGAAAAAAGACACCAAGTTGTGGGTACTAAAGCTGTATCCCTTTCAAGTATCTGAAATACTGCTGAAGCACCCAATACTGTCACTATCAAGGATTTGCTGTAGAGAGGAGGCAGGTGGCCCCGGAAAAAAGTTTGCACCAGGGCCCACAAGACTTTAGTTACACTACTGCCAGCTCCCCAAGCATATTCAACTATCACCACTGTATTACAGAGCACATGACAATGATCACCAACATCCAAATCTACCAAAGTGACACACATAACAAAGGTATGTTGTTTATTATTGTAATGTGTTCTTTAACATGGTGGTGACAGGGCGTCCGTTATACTGCCAGTTTTTTTTCTGTGCATGCTCAGAAAGCAGAAACAAAAAAAAAAGAAATGCTAATGTGTCCATTTTTTTAACTGATCCATTAACCAACCCCTTAAAGACCGGGCCATTATTCATTTTTGCATTTTCGTTTTTCCCTCCCCACATTCCAAGAGCTATAACTTTTTCATTTTTCAGTTCACAGAGTCACATGATGGCTTATTGTTTGCGAAACAAATTGTACTTTGTATTGGCATCATTCAATATGCTGTGCAATGTACTGGGAAGCTGGAAAAAAAATCAGAATGAGGTGTAATTGGAGAAAAAATGCATTTGCGCCAATTTCATATGGGTTTAATTTTTACAGCCTTCACTGTGTGGTAAAAATGGCATGTTATCTGTATTCTGCAGGTCAGTACAAACACGGCGATACCAAATTTATATAGTATTTGTAATGTTTTGATACTTTTTAAAAAATAAAAATCTGTGCAAAATAGAAAAAAAAATTTGTGTCACCATATTGTGACACCTGTAACTTTTCCATATTTACATGTATGGAGCTGGGTATGGTGTCTTTTTATGCAGGACAAGATAGGAAGCAAAGTGTTGAAAAAAACGCTATTTGGCTATTTTGATTTTTTTTTTTTGCCGCTACGCTGTTCACTGTATGGGATAAATATTTAAATATTTTAATAGTTTGGGCATTTTGGAGCCCTTTCTAGGGAAAGGGGGGTGATTTGAACTTTTGTGATTTTAAAATTTTTTTTATACTTTTAAAAACTTTTTTTTTTCTTCTTTTACTTTTATGATCAGACACCCTAGGGACCTTGAAACTACTGTATTGCAATGAATAGCAAAATGCTTAGCTCTCTATTTCACGCTGCCTCTGGCAGCGTGCGATAGATCTAATGCAATGCCAAGCCTGGGAGCCTTCAATAGGCTCCCGGCTGTCATGGCAACCAATCGCCACCCTCGTTCAGGAGGGCAGCGATCGGTGAAAAATGGCGCCGGTGGCGCTTGCGCAGTTTAGTCAAACGGGACTAGGGCGTCTAAAGGGTTAACAACAGCGATTGGTGTAGGCACCGATCACTGCTGTTAGCAGCAGGTCCTGGCTGTATTATACAGCCGGCATCCACCCTGTATGGAGAGAGCTCAGCTCCTGAGCCCTCTCCATACATCCCCCATGTCACTAATGACATACAGGTACATTTGGTCGTTAAGGGGTTAAATGGATCAGTTAAAAAAAACTGAGACATTAACATCAGTTAGTGTCCATTAATGTCCGTTATGATAGGTGTCCGTCTTGTTTTTTTTAGCAGACACTATCAGAACGGACATCCAACATTAGTGTGAACACCCGCTGTTGTGGAAATGCAGGATTTTTGGCATTTTACAGTAACCGCAAATGTAACAGCAGATGTCAATGCTATGTTGCTGTGGCATTTGCTCCCATAAAAGATAACTGGCAGGATAATCCAGGTTCTTTTTTGGCTCACAGGTTTTCATGTTAAGAGAAACCTTTCTATTTCAGAAGATATTCTAGTTTTTTTCAGCTGGCAGGTCAGGAATACTTACTGTAAAGTGTGCCACAAATTGTTCTTGAAATTCTGTAAATTGTCTCCACTTCCAGCATGATATTGCTGTGGCATCTGTTTCCATATAGGGATCATTCTGGCAACGTGTTTTATAATGCCAATTCAGCCCTTTTCAACTGGCAGGTAATCCAGGCATTCCACAGTCCACTGTGTATATGGAAAAAAAACACTGGCAAGCATCTTTCCCAAAAGAGGTAAAATTTTGCATTTAAAATTTTAAAAATTGTATAGGAAAGTAACCGGGCAGTGTATAGTTAAACTAGCAGTTTGTATCCACTAGTTACCATCTGTTTTCCAATGGACATACATTTCACTGTCACTTTGACATAACTTTGGCTGAGTTTGATTAGAGAGCTAAAAATGGGCTAGATAGAGTCCTAGGAGCTCTGGCAGTGTCATACACTATGTTTTAAGACAATTTAAACTCAAGTTTGTGACAAACTTATTCAACCCTAAACAATCTTTGGACTGAACCGCCTGAACCTGAAACAAATCTTCAGAGGTTCACCCACCTCTATTTGATACTTTTCCACTAATACTTTGTTGAAAATATCTTTTTTTTTTTTCAATTCAAAATTTATTGATTTTCAACAAAAATAAAAGAACAAAGATAATACAGTAGGGTACAAAAGTCATACCAAGTACAGAACAGTACCCAGGTAACAACAGAATCAAGTACCCTGAGCGACAGCTGCAGGGTAGAGGGAAAAGGGGGGGGGGACAGGTGGAGAACATAGAGGAAGCAGGAGAAGAAGAGAGAAGAGGAGGGAAGTAGAATGAGTAGCTTAGAGAGTAAGACGATAAACAATAGAAGGGAGAAAAACACAAAAAATAAACAGGAAGGGGGGTGAGGAGGGAGCTGAAATCAAGAAGTGAAGTCTGGCCCAGAAGTGGCCCAGACGTCTATATATAGAAACAAGAACATGGCATAGCTTACAAAAGATGAAAGGTGCACATAAGAGGACTAAATCCCCTTCAATTCAAGCTAAATATAAATATGCCTACCAAAAAAAGCGTGCCACTGTAAGAGACAGCCAATGTTGTCTTAAGCTTCATTTGTCTGTATAAACTGTTAATGTTGAATGTATTTCTGTAATTCTGTTCCTTTAAGACAGCAGCCATTGTAATTGTGACATGATGCTGGAGTGAGACCCCCCCCCCTTTTATGTCAGCCTGCCTGTTCTGCAGACAGAGTGTGAGCAGAGAAGCAGGAAGTGACGAGACAGAGAGCAGCAGCCATCTTGGCAAGTGTTGTATTGAACTGGTGTGGAGATTTTTCTGTACAGCTAAGCTGTATCTTGGTCCAGAGACAAACAGAGTGTAAAGAGACAACAGGACTAGTGAGTCCACGTGAAAGGAACTGTGCTCAGTGGCTGATCAGTGAGACTGACATTGTGACTGTGTATATGGATACCACAGATAGAGACTCGCAGTGCTGTTGATGTACTGGACGGCACCTGCTAAATCCCGGCTTACATCCCAGCTCAGTGTATGGATTCGGCAGGACTGTCAGTGTGCTGAGTGGAATCTGCTGTTGGATTACATTGCATTCAGTTGGTTTCCCTGTCTGTTAAAGAGGACTTCATTTCTCCCAAGATCCTGATAACAGTGAGGAGAGGACGCTTCACTATAAAAGAAAGGACCGACTTTGGGCCCCACCGCGCGCTTCTACGGACTGTAAGCGGTCCACCTGGACCACTGGGGAAAAGGGGGTGCACCCAAATGTGAAGTCAGGGTCAGTTAGGGATAGTTTTGAGTATATTGTTCATTCAGTGTCCATACTGCAGAAGTGGACAGAGTAAAAGTAGAAACCATTGCAGAATTTGCCTTGAAATTGTTCATGCTATATTGTATATTTTGCTTGTCTTTAGCCCTGTCATTTTACCTTTAACTAGCCTTTATTAACTTATAGTAAATATATTTTTTTTTCTTGAACTACCGCGTGTGCGTTCATTTCTGGTTGCGGAGTCCAAACCACCTGCCTTGCTCTCGGTTCACAAATTGGCGTAGTCGGCAGGATCCGCTTACCAGAATGGACGGTGACGCACCCGTTCGGGAGAATGGTGCTGGAGGAAGAATGCCAGCAGGGGCTATAATGAGTCAGTTAGCTAAATTTGATGGCAATAATATGTCAGTGAGTATGTGGGTGGAACAGATACGAATGATACAGCGAATGTACCAGACCGCACCAGAAGTACTAGTAGAGCTAGCAATATTGACATTACAAGGGGATGCTAAGACCATGGTGATACTGAGGCCATTTGAACAAAGGCAGACATTTGAGCAAGTAGTCCAGATTCTAGAAACCATCTATGGAGAAACTGCATTGCTGGGGTCTCTGCAGGCTCGGTTCTTCCAGAGGGTACAACAGGAGAATGAAAGCCTTCCCCAATATGCAAATGCCCTACAAGAACTGCTCCGAGATATTCAAAGGAAGGAAAGAGGGGGAATACCAGCATTTGGCCTAGTGGTCCGTCTGAGGACCGATGGTATATTATGGGGTGGGGCGGGTTTGGGCTGGGAGGGCCCGGGGGGTTCCGCGGGAGGGGGGGGGGGGGGGGGGGGATAGGGGGGGGGGGGGGGAAACCCCCGGGGGGGGGGGGGGCGAAAAATATTCTTTTGGGGGGGGGGCCTTTTCCGCGTTTTTTTTTTTTGTGTGTGGGGGGTTTTTTTTGTGGGGGGGGTTTTTGTTTTTTTTTTTTTTTATAAGAGGGGGGCGGTATTTTTTTTTGTTGTTTTATTTTAATATTTTTTTTTTTTTTTTTTTTTTGTTGTTGTTTTGTTTTTTTGTTTTCTTTCGGCCAACAATACGGGGCGGCCTGCCTTTTTTTTTTTTTTTTTTTTTTTTTTTGGTTTTTTTGGTGCCGGGTGGCGGCGGGGTGGGGTGGTGTGTTGGTGTGGGTTGTGGTGGGGTGTGGTGGGGGGGGGGGGGTGTGTGGGGGGGCGGGTGGTTGGGTGGGTGGGGTTTGTTTCTGGTTGTGCCGCTGCGCGGGCGGGATCCCTCGGAGGAACCCATCCACATCATTCAACTGTAATTCTCCTATACTTCACCCAGACCGCCCAAAGAGAAGTATAAGGACCCTCTTTTCCCCTCCCCTTTTTACTCTCCTTCTCTTCTCCCCCCCGCCCCCTTTCTGTTTTTTTTTTTCTTTTCCCCCCCCTTTCTGTGGGTGTGGGGGTGTTTGTTTTTTTTTTTTTTTTTTTTTTCTTTCTTTCTTCCCCCCCCCCCCGCGTGGTCCCCCCCCCCCCCCCCCCCCCCCCCCCCCCCCCCCCCCAGGGAAATTGGAAAGCAGATGGGAGGCTTTGCCGTATCGTGTTGTTGGCCGCAAGTATGCGAATGGGCCAGTGTACCAGGTCCAGAAAGAAGGAACTGATTGTGTTCGAGTACTTCACCGAAATATGTTGCGCCTGTGTCATTCTGAAGGGACAAATCACGATGGGCCTTCCAATGTGAATGAGCTCCCACAGTCAGAGAATGGAGGTGCGGAATGGGCCTCCGACGAGGAGGATGATTGTTGGCCGATCCCTGCTCCTGGGGATGTTCCACCTGTGACTACTGTATCTCCGGCCTGTGCCCCCTCTGGTGCGGAATCCGCTGGTCCTTCTCAGCCCATAGCTGCAGCACCCCATAATATACCACCGGTCCTCAGACGGACCACTAGGCCAAATGCTGGTATTCCCCCTGTTCGGTATGCGCGGTGACCCAAGTAATCAATTTCAGATTGGAACAACCGACATTTACTGGGTTTCAATTTGAGCCCATGTTCCCGCAATCTTCGAAATACTTGCCCCAACTGGTGGAGATGGTCTTCAAAGGTCGCAGAATACACTATAATGTCATCCAAGTAGATGAGAGTGAACTCAAAGTTGAAGTCACCGAGACATTTCTCCATCAACCGCTGAAACGTTCCGGGTGCATTTGTCAACCCGAAGGGCATCCGGTTAAATTCGTATAGTCCCATGGGCAAGATGAATGCCGTCTTCTCCTTGTCTTTTGTGGCCATCGGCACCTGCCAATACCCACTAGCCAGATCTAGTGAGGAGAAGTACCGGGCTCTCCCTAGCGCTGAGAGGGACTCCTCAATCCGTGGCAAGGGGTAGGAATCTCGTACGGTGCAAGCGTTTAACTTCCGATAGTCTACGCAAAATCGGATGGACCCATCTTTTTTTCTTACTAACACCACAGGAGCCGCCCAGGGACTCTGGCTTTCTTGGATGATCCCACCCTGTAGCATCTTAGCTAACAGTTCTTTCACTTCCTGATACAACTGTGGAGGAATTTGTCGGTAGCGCTCTCTAATTGGAGGGGTGTCTCCTGTGGGAATCTCATGGTAGATCCCTGTGGTACATCCAAAATCTTCAGCATACCGTGCAAAGGTGGCTTGGTTCTCCCACAACAGCTCATCTACCTTCTGCACCCATTCCAGAGAACATGAACTTACATCCATCTTCATCTGTTCTCGAATTGCACAGCCATTCCATTCAGAGGTGGGTTCCTCATCTTCTCCCATGGACACAGTTACGGTCCACTCATCCCTTTCAGTCGGCTTCAGCTGCATTGGAGTTACTTTCCTTACTTCCTCCGGAGTCACATAGATGTTAGCCAGCAGCCTCCCTGGGGTCAGGTCCACACTCTGGTCCTGAGTGTTTACACATCGAAGTGGTACTCTTCCATTGCGAACTATTGCCAAGGAACGGGCCACTTGCGGATCAACACCTCCTTCGGCTGCCTGCAGTGGTTCTACCAACACAGCTATGCCCTCTAGTTTCCGACAGGTGCCTACGGTCATGGACACTATTGTCTCCCGACTGGGTGGCAGTGTAACTTTTGTATGCAAAGGAACTGAAATTCGAGCCAGAGGACGCTGTGCATCTGAACTTTTCTGTAAGCCACATGTCCGGATCAGCCGCTGGAAAGCTGTTTGAGTAGGCCGATGGGTGGTGGTTTCTTTCCAATAACCGTGACCTTTCTTTTCAAAGAGGATCTGATCTAATTCTTTTAACACATTCATCCCCAAAATGACAGGGACCTTTACTTCATGTGACTCCTGTACCACCACAATGCCTTTCCTACCTAGATCTTGGCCACATACCCGGACATTCATCCAGGCCACTCCCACGACCGGAACTGGTAACTGGTTAGCTGCGACCACTCGTACGAATGTATGGGGATCATATTTCACATGTTGCCGGAAGTACCGTTCATAACAGTCTCTACTCAAGGTCGTTACTTGGGAACCCGTGTCAATCATCCCGGTAACCGGAATACCCTCCATTTCCACCTGTATGACAGGACTTGCAGCGATCAGGTCATCATCAGGGCATTCTCCCCACATAGTCTCCTTGTCAGTCTCCCCTACTACACGCCCTTCAGCAGCAGGGGACTTCAGTTTAACGGCGGTCTCTCATAAGTTTGTCGCTGCTCTGGACATCTAGCAGCAACGTGGCCCATCCGTCCACACTCCCAGCAGCGTATCCCCCGTCGTTCTGGCCATCTGTTTGGGCCCCTAAGGTAAGCCCCTTCGATTTCTCCTGAGCACTGCACTAAATGATTTGGACCCCTTCGGTAGGTCCTATCCTCACCCCTCCAGCGGGGTGGTGGGTGATTCTGACTTGCTGGGTGTGGATGGCTCACCCTTTCATCTCCAGTCTTCTGGAAGTCTGCAATTTTCATAGACTGCTCATCACAACGAGTGTGCAAGTGTTCCATTTGTTCTTGCAGTTTCTGCATTACTGTGAGAATTTCTTTAACCGTCCCTTTTTCTACTGTCTCTGAGCCAGAACTAGCCCCCTGTGACAAAGTAACTCCAACTGCGGTCTGCGGCCTCGGGACCATACTATTGGCACGGGAGATGGCCTCTACCTGTACATCATGGAATTTAGCATCAGTCTCTCGTCGTATAAAATCCTGCATAGTCACAGTTAAACTACCGTCACGTATCCCCAGGACAAACTGGTCACGGAGAGTCCGATCAGGGTTACAGAAGGCTGGCGAGCCCCCTCTTTCCTTCCTTTGAATATCTCGGAGCAGTTCTTGTAGGGCATTTGCATATTGGGGAAGGCTTTCATTCTCCTGTTGTACCCTCTGGAAGAACCGAGCCTGCAGAGACCCCAGCAATGCAGTTTCTCCATAGATGGTTTCTAGAATCTGGACTACTTGCTCAAATGTCTGCCTTTGTTCAAATGGCCTCAGTATCACCGTGGTCTTAGCATCCCCTTGTAATGTCAATATTGCTAGCTCTACTAGTACTTCTGGTGCGGTCTGGTACATTCGCTGTATCATTCGTATCTGTTCCACCCACATACTCACTGACATATTATTGCCATCAAATTTAGCTAACTGACTCATTATAGCCCCTGCTGGCATTCTTCCTCCAGCACCATTCTCCCGAACGGGTGCGTCACCGTCCATTCTGGTAAGCGGATCCTGCCGACTACGCCAATTTGTGAACCGAGAGCAAGGCAGGTGGTTTGGACTCCGCAACCAGAAATGAACGCACACGCGGTAGTTCAAGAAAAAAAAAATATATTTACTATAAGTTAATAAAGGCTAGTTAAAGGTAAAATGACAGGGCTAAAGACAAGCAAAATATACAATATAGCATGAACAATTTCAAGGCAAATTCTGCAATGGTTTCTACTTTTACTCTGTCCACTTCTGCAGTATGGACACTGAATGAACAATATACTCAAAACTATCCCTAACTGACCCTGACTTCACATTTGGGTGCACCCCCTTTTCCCCAGTGGTCCAGGTGGACCGCTTACAGTCCATAGAAGCGCGCGGTGGGGCCCAAAGTCGGTCCTTTCTTTTATAGTGAAGCGTCCTCTCCTCACGGTTATCAGGATCTTGGGAGAAATGAAGTCCTCTTTAACAGACAGGGAAACCAACTGAATGCAATGTAATCCAACAGCAGATTCCACTCAGCACACTGACAGTCCTGCCGAATCCATACACTGAGCTGGGATGTAAGCCGGGATTTAGCAGGTGCCGTCCAGTACATCAACAGCACTGCGAGTCTCTATCTGTGGTATCCATATACACAGTCACAATGTCAGTCTCACTGATCAGCCACTGAGCACCGTTCCTTTCACGTGGACTCACTAGTCCTGTTGTCTCTTTACACTCTGTTTGTCTCTGGACCAAGATACAGCTTAGCTGTACAGAAAAATCTCCACACCAGTTCAATACAACACTTGCCAAGATGGCTGCTGCTCTCTGTCTCGTCACTTCCTGCTTCTCTGCTCACACTCTGTCTGCAGAACAGGCAGGCTGACATAAAAGGGGGGGGGTCTCACTCCAGCATCATGTCACAATTACAATGGCTGCTGTCTTAAAGGAACAGAATCACAGAAATACATTCAACATTAACAGTTTATACAGACAAATGAAGCTTAAGACAACATTGGCTGTCTCTTACACCACTAACAACCAATAAATACATGAGAAAACAAATCAAGGAGAGCATTATACCTCAATCTGCAATATGGGTATGTATCCCTGCATAACATTGTACTATTCATGCTTTTGTTGATACTGTTTATTTGCTAGCACTGATTGCAGTTGAAATGTCTCTAGTACACCTAGTTACTTCTAATTACTAAGGATCTATTCACTATTACTCTATGTGCTTTGAGACTTGTTTCTCTAGGCTGAAACAATTGCTAGTGTAGAGTTTTATTATACAGCCTGATATTTTAGCATGTTATGATCACATATGAGGCAGTAATGTGTTTGCAGTGAATATTGGAACTAATGCATGTTGGGATTATACGGATTATTATACATATATATTATATTATACATCTTTCCCCTTTTGGTGCATATTACATACACTGATAGGTCTGTCCGTTGCTGTTAGTCTGACACTTTTGGATATTATATTTTTGTCATTCATGAATTTATTTTTATACATATTTTTATTTTCAATTATTTTGAGTGCTACTTCTGCCCTCCTTGATTAGTTTTCTCAGAAGTCTATATAGTCTGAGCCTCATAACAGAGGGAACTGTACATCTATGTCCAGCAAGGCATAGGCACACAAAAGGGATACACACAGGTAGGAGATCTCTAGCCTTATGAATCATTGTGACACAATCTAGTCCCACAGGGTGGGCGCAGACCCAAGAAGCATCTGGTATTCTCCAGTGTGTTGGTACTCCAGCCAGTTGTACCAGGTTTTATTGAAGACTTCAACAGTGTCATGCAGGAAAGAAGTGAGGTTCTCCATGTGCATAAGCTTATTGACCTTCAGAATTCAGAGGGAGAAAGAGGAAGAGGCTCCACTCACTTCCAGAATTGCAGTGGTGAAAATGCGAGCGTTTTTGAAATCACAGCATTTCCGCTGTGGATTTTTTTTCAGCAATTTTTGCTAATCCCATCCACTTTGCAGGTAGTGAAAAATGCAGCATTTTTTGCCACGCCATTTCCACCATGTGAGGCCCCTGGCCTATTGAAGAGTTTTCAAATAATGTGAACATGATTTTAATCATCTGTTTAATCATACTGCTGTCACCTATAGTCTATTCCATTGATCAGTTACCATTATAATGATCAACAGGCACCATCAGGATATCTGTCTTCTACAACCACCTCCACTTTCCTCCTGCTGCTACAAGACTGCTACTAATGTTAATGTATCTTGTATCCAGTGTTTCTCATTTTCTCCCCCTCACTTCCTATGAAGATTTTCATCAATGTCCGGTGTTCATCACTTCTAATGATGTCCATTTCCTATACCTTGTCTTCATTAAAACCAGCTCTCCTTCTAACTCCAGTATCCCTATTACATTTTAGTATAAGTGTCTTATCTTGTTTGTACTATAAATTACTTAAGCTTTTTCCCATACATTAATTTCAAGTTTATGAGAAGTCATTTCATATGTTGCTGCTATGTGCTTCTGTGTTTTACCAAGTATATCATAACTTTTTGTTATAAAGGCTTTCCTAACTTTACAGTCCTTCTTTCGGTTGAAGATGATCAGTTGAGCACTATGGACTCAGCCTCGAAATCCCCTGGCAATCAACTATTATTGAGGGAGGAGGCCTTAAGAAAAATGTAGAACACATCCTTTCAAATGAATTGTTGATCACATAATAGATGAATGGACTGAGTACATATCAACTGCATAAACCTAATGAAAATGCCATAAACAAACAGTTGTGGATAAATATGTTTTACTATAGACTCCAAAAAAACATATGGTTGTAGAATTATATCTGGTAAATGATGTGCCTTAAAGAGAACCCATTATGTTAAAAAAAATAATAAAATAAAATAAAAAAATGCCGCCATAACAACTGAATTTCCCTTTTGAGTTTTTGTTGCTTTTGTTGGTGCAGATTTTACTACACTTTTTTGTAACCCAAGGAGTAGATTCAAAAGGAATAGGAGATACAGTATAAAGGAAGGACTTATCCTTCTCCTTCCTTCTGAATCCATTCCTGACTTTGCCTCAAAAAATTGGAGAGAAGTCTGCAACTGAAAAGCAACAAAAAACTCAAAGGGGGAATTTACTAATCCATCTACACCAGTTTTCTGATGTAACTGACCACAACTGTGGAGCATCTTTGGAGCATGGAACTTTGATATTTCTTTGGTGCCACATTGTTGGTTCTGTGGAGCAAGGTCACGGCAGACTGGGGCAATGATGCCGCTTAATAATTTAGACGCATGTCTTGTCAGCGGGGAAATTACTAAAGACTGTTGTAGGAAAAGTCAGTATGAGACTAAGGCCACATGTAGCGAAACACAGCTAAAAAACCCTGCAGAAAAGACGTAGTGGAAAGAGACTGCAGTGGAAACAAATTGCTGCATAAAAAAAACCACAGCATTTTTTCTTTTTTGCCTCTCCGCCACATAAATCTATGGGATAAAATGTAGCATTTCCATAGGAAAAATTAACATGCTGCATTTTCTGAAAACGCTGTGTTTTCCACTGTGTTTTTTTTGCACAGGGTATCGATGAGATTAAATGAAATCTAATTCACTTTTACTGGGACTGGAAAATGCTGTTTTTTTTCTTCTTCCTCAAGCCAAAAACACTGCATTTCTGCAATGGCCAAAAACACTACATATCTGCAACTTGTGGCCTTAGCCATAATAAATTCCCTCCAGTATGTGTCTCCAGCCTAAAGGAAAGACATATACAGTTAGGTCCAGAAATATTTGGACAGTGACACAAGTTTTCGCATTTTAACCGTTTACCAAAACATATTCAAGATACATTTATATAATCAATATGGGTTTAAAGTGGAGACTCTCAGCTTTAATTTGTGGGTATTCACATCCTAATCGGAGAAAGGGATTAGGAATTACAGCTCTGTAATATGTAGCTGATTCTTTTTCAAGGGACCAAAGGTAATTACAATTATCTCAAAAGTTACTTAAAAGATTGCATGAGCTATTCCCTCATTAATCCATCATCAATTAAGCAGCTAAAAGGTCTGGAGTTGATTCCAGGTGTGGAATTTGCACTTGGAAGCTGTTGCTGTGAACCCACAACATGTGGTCAAAGGAGCGTTCAACGGAAGTGAAACATCATTAAGCTGAAAAGAAGAAAAAAATCCATCGGAGAGATAGAGGAAATGTTAGGAGTGGCCAAATCAACAGTTTTGTACATTCTGGTAAAAAAGAGTGCGCTGATGAATTCAGGAACTCAAAAAGACCTCAATGTTCACAGAAGACAGTGGTGGATGGTCAAGAGAAGCCCCTTCACTGAATCCACCCCAGTGAAGAATACTCTCCAGGAAGTATGTGTATCTGTATCTAAGTCTATCAAAAAGCAAAGATGTCATGAGAGCAAATACAGAGGGTTCATCACAAGGTGCAAACTATTAATCATCCTCAAAAATAAAAAGGTCAGAATAGACTTTTCCAAAAAACATGTAAAGAAGCCAGCCCAGTTCTGGAACAGCATTCTTTGGGCAGATGAATGGGAAGAAGAAAGTATGAAGAAGGTTTGGAATGCTCTGTAACATTCTCTGTAAAACATGGTAGAGGCAGTATGATGGAATGGGCATGCATGGCTTCCAATGGCACTGGGTCACTAGTGTTTATTGATGATGTGACAGAAGCAGCCGGATGAGTCCTGAATTGTACAGGGATATACTTTCTGCTCAGATTCAACCAAATGCAGCAAGGTTAATTGGATGGTGATTCACAGTACAGATGGACAATGACCCAAAACATACTGTGAAAGCAACCCAGGAATTTTTAAAAGCAAAGAAGGGGAATATTCTGCAATGGCCGAGTCAATTACCAGATCTCAACCCGATTGAGTATGCCGTTCACTTAGTTTTAATTTAAGGCAGAAAAACCCACAACCAAAGCAACAATTGAAGAAAGCAGCAGTAATGACCTGGCAGCAAAGCAACACAAAGGAGGAAACCCAGTGTTTGGTGATGTCCATGGGTTCCAGACTTCAGGCAGTCATTGACTACAAAGGATGCTCTACAAACAATTAAAATTAACATTTTATTTATGTTAATGTTAATTTGTCCAATTACTTTTGAGCCCCTGAAATGAGTAGGCTTTGTAGAAAAATGGCTGCAATTCCTAAACGTTTCATAGGATATTTTTATTCAACCTTTTGCATTAAACCTGAAAGTATACAGGGACACTTCAGTTGCATCTCAGTTTTTTTATTTCAAATCCAATATGGGGGCATGCAGAGTCCAAATCATAAAGATTATGTCACAGTTCTAATATTTCTGGATCTAACTATATGCTTCCTTCCTGTTGGATCCTCTTCAGGATGTTCTTCAGTGTCTGGACATACTGTGCAGTGCCCTCTGGAGCCAAAGCAAATTGACCGTGGACAGAAGTGGGTGAATAAAATATTGGTGATTAAAATATTGCCCCATACCTATTGTAAAAATCAAGCAGGTACTGGCCAATTAAAAAAAAAAAAAGCCATATAAAGCATTAGCTTGCGTCCCTGAGGCCTCGTTGTGTTATGACTAAAGTTGCCCCTTTCTATAGAACCTGCCAAGTGACAAAAACACATGTCTAAAGTATTGCAAAAAATGCCACAATATATGATGCAAAAAACACACTAAAAAACTTGTCATTTTTTTTTATTTAGAATTAATAAAAAAACAAAAAATAAATATGCGTAAAGGAAGCCTTATGCTTGTCAGTCACCTGTAATTTTTTACAGCCCATAGTACACTATTAACTGCAATTTCACTGTGGATTTTTACTAGTTGTATTTTTTTTGTGAAAATTCTGGGAAAACGTTTCATTTTCCTGTTTTCTGTATACACAAAAATACTAAAAAAAAACAGCAAAAAACCTGTGTGAAAATATAGGGGGCCCAGGGACCACTCTGACTTCGCCACACAGTTGTCACTCTTGGGTGAGTTCACCTTCCCCTACTCTGACTCACCCAGGACCAGAGCGGCCAGAATTCCTGCTAAACCCAGGCACCTTGGGTCAGATATATGACAAGATGCATACCTCCTCATAAATAAGTTGCACCCTCCACCGGGCTGTACACCTGACATGCAGATTAATGTCATTTGCTCAGCAGTAGGAAGCAGCCAGGATCAACCTCAGTGGTACATTCAACAGGAACAGAACATTTCTTGTGTGAGAATAATGGTCCCAAGGCACACACAGCAATTGCTCAGTTCTCACATGGTTTGTGCTTAACACTCACAATGACTGCTTCTAAGGATCACAACAGATTTGGCAGGGTTCCGGCTCCCCATCATGAACGCTCTGGTGTTCTCCTCCATTCAAGCCAATGGTCTAAATACTCCTGAGCAGAGGTCCTCTCTGCTTCATTTGCTTTTGACGCCTGCCTTCTACCTGCTTCACCTCTCTGACTTCTCCCTCTGCGCCTGTATCCAGGCGTTTTGGAAGTCCACCACCCCACCTTCACAACTACATTGGATCCGTAAGGTGGATGACATCCGAGGCATGGAGGATCTCACGGCGTGCCTCAGAGACACGCATGAATCCTTCATTGCTGCCTGGACGCCATGGCTCCTTTTCCAGGGCTTGCATGATTACAGAGACCTTGTAAGTTGAACTGGATTCCGTGGCCGTCGCTTCCGGTGCTGGGACAGCTGTACCTCCTGTCCTATTATTCCCTACTCACCCTTCCCTTCCCCCTGTCCCTCCCTCTGTATTTGCTCCACAGTTTTCTGCTTTTATTGCTTGCATTGTCGTCTACATTACTATGCTGATATTTCTGTAGTTTATACAGTTTGTTTGCCGGCTCCTATTTTAATGGCAGCCGTTCCCTGTTTGTTTGGTTCGTTATGTTTGTTTATATTTTCGATACAAATAAATAATTTATAAAAAAAAAAAGAAATGAATGGCCCTATTACAGATTTAGCACTGGGGATCAGGAGCTTTAAGAAACTTTCTTACTTTTTATAACAATTTTGGCAAGCAGGAAGGCAAAACCTAGTCACATCAAGATATTGTCAACTCTATTCACATGATCCAGTCATATTGTGTTTGATAACTTAGGATGAACTTTCAATGTCTGGTGCTTTCCATTAAGGAATGTACATTTTCTGCATGGTAGCACAATTATTCCTTTGTGAAGTGTAGCTCTTCAGAGTCATTCAACATGGCATATACATGGAAACACATGTTATTAAACACATGTTATTCTCTTACAGAAGCATTTGTTGTGAAGTAATAAATTGACTGCAGCTTGAGGATCAAGATCCCCATAGGAAGGCATATATTTTTCATGCTTTAATTTGAATTTATGTGAATCTAAAGTGCATGCCATTAGTTCAACATTCCAGAAAAAAAAATCTATACTCATCATATGTCGGAGTAGGAGAAGAGCAGAAATTACACATCTATTAATAACCTGTTCGCTCTATAACATTTATTGGCAACAGTAGATATACTAGTTATGGTTGGGTTCATGTATATCTAAAATTTGCAAGAAATTTTAGATATACATGAATTGCAACTGTACATTGACTCTAATAAGGCAATACATCTTTTCATACCATCTACATGAGTGCTTAAAGGGCTGTTCCCAACTAAGCAAATCATTGCCTACATGGGAATAATGGTTCTTAAAGGTGTTGGCCACTTTCAGACCAATATTGAAAGACATATGTTATTGTTTGGATAATAAAAAGTTGTACAGTTTGCCAATACACTTTCTGTATCAATTCCTCACAGTTTTCTAGATCTCTGCTTGCTGTCATTCATTCTACTTACTTCTAGTGGATGAAATTCTGACCATGGTCATGTGATATACAGTCCATGGTCATGTGATATACAGTCCATGGTCATGTGATATACAGTCCATGGTCATGTGATGAGCTGTGCACCTGTGTGTCCATCACATGACCAGGGTCAGAATTTTATTCACTAGAAGTAACAGAATGAATCACAGCAAGCAGAAATCTAGAAAACAAATGAGGAATTGATACAAAAAGTATA
Source organism: Leptodactylus fallax (assembly GCA_947044405.1). Taxonomy (NCBI): domain Eukaryota; kingdom Metazoa; phylum Chordata; class Amphibia; order Anura; family Leptodactylidae; genus Leptodactylus; species Leptodactylus fallax. The sequence continues at coordinate 105,976 of CAMRHE010000490.1, forward strand.
TTGGGAAATTGTTTAACTTTTTTTATTATGCAAACAATAACATTTGTCTCTCAATATTGGTCTGAAAGTGGCCAACCCCTTTAAGTCCCAACCACTATGGGAACTTGGAACAGTCGACCATGGCTGCTCTACACTGTTCCTGTAAGGGCCGGTTCACATCTGCGTTCGGGTTTCCGTTCGGGGAGTCAGCTTGGGGACCTATACGCATTGAAAAAGCGGTTTACCTGCGAACCCCATAGACTATAATGGGGTCCGTGTGGTTTCCGCTCGGTTTCTGCACGAAATATGCGGAAACATGCGGAGAGGAAAGCAAGTCCCTTTAAGATAGCGAATGACTTGCTTCACAGCATTCCAGTCCATCTGACTTGGTGTTGAAGTCTTTCTGCATAGGATTCCGACTTCTGCTGCAATGTCAGGCCTTGTAGCGGTGCTAATGTACAGCAATTTTCCTATTGTTTTCCTGTACTGAGTGTTAGTTGGTAGTGGCGTATCTTGGCTGTCTATCTTCTTCAGGTAGTTGGTTTCCATAGGAGATTTTACTGGTTTTGCATCTTCCATTCCAAATGTCTCAATTATTTCTTGTATTTTGTGCTTTTGGTTCAGAAGGAAGCTGCCATCTTCCTCTCTCTCATTCTGAATGCCAAGATAATTCTTTACATTGCCGAGATCTTTGGTCTCAAAGTGCTGATTTAGGGTTTGGAGTATTTCTCCTTCATCCCCTTCTTGCTTGAAACAAATCAGAATATCGTCCACATAAATGAGTACATAGATCCACCTGTCTACCAATTTCTTTGTGTATAAACAGGGGTCTGCTTTACTCCTCTGAAAGTCCGCATGTGTAAGCACTTCGTTTATTCTCCTATTCCATGCACTGGTGGCTTGCTTTAGACCATATATACTCCTCTGTAGTTTGCATACTAGGTCTGGACTTTGCTCATCTTTAAATCCTGGTGGTTGTTCCATGTAGATATCTTCTCCTAACTTGCCATGTAGAAACGCTGTTTTTACATCAAAGTGTCTTACTTGCATTTTCCTTATTGCGGGTACTGTCAGCAAAGTTCTTATTGTAGCATGTTTGACTACTGGCGCAAATGTCTCATCATAGTCCTCTCCATATTTTTGAGAATATCCCTTGGCTACGAGTCTTGCTTTGTATCGCTCCACTGTGCCATCTGCATTGTATTTTACTTACAACCTATGGATTTCCTTCCAGGTGGTAGTTCTGTAAGTGTCCATGATTTAGTGTCATGCATGGATTTTATCTCTTCCTTTGCAGTCTTTATCCATTTACTGGCTTCCTCTTCTGAAAGCTGAGATATGTCTTCCCAAGTTGCAGGTTCATTAGAACTGGCAGTGTTTGCCTTGTATGAGAGACGTACAGGTGGTTTACCTTTATTCTCTCTCATCGAGCATCTTGGTTCTGTGTGTGAGCTTGCTTATGTCCGTTCTTCAGTACTGAAGGAGTCTGCGCTCACTTCAACTGTTTGTTCGGAAGTTGCAGATGTTGGTTCTTCTGTTTTCTCTTCTGTTACTTCCTCTGTTGTCATTACATAGACTCTCAGATCTTCAACAAAAGTTATGCTGTTACTAATGGTAACCTTGTCAGTTTTGGGATTTAGGATTCTGTAACCCTTAACATTGTCACTGTATCCAACATAGACGCCTCCAAATGCTCTGTTTTTAAGTTTGACGCGTTTTTCTTCTGGAATGTAGATGAATGCCTTGCATGCAAAACCTCTTAGATGTTTTACACTTGGCTTCTCATTGTGCCACAGTTCATATGGTGTTTTCTCCATTGTTCTAGAAAAGAGTCTGTTTTGCTTTCCATATACTGTAGTGTAGTCTTTCTTTATGTGTCCTTGTCTGCAGCATCTAAAGCACACTCTGGTTTCCTTCCTGCGTGACCTTTTGTCTGTAGCCTTAAGAGTGGTTTTGGTGTCAGTTTCTGTGTAGTCATGCACAAGCTCCTTTGTTCGCTGATACTCATCTATGAGCCTGGTCTTTACGAATGTTAGTGTCAGATCTGTCTCAGGCTGTGTCTCCAGCGCATTGATCAGTGCAGTGTATGTGTCAGGTAAACTGCATAATAAAATGGCTACAGCGTGACTGTCTGTTATATTCTCACTGACTAATCTGAGTTGTATGATCACTTCCAGCATGGCATTTATATGCTCTTGCATGTTCTGCTCTCTGCTAAGCCTCATTTTGTAGAGTTTCCTCAGCAGAAACTTACTGTTTAAACTGGATCTCTCATGCAGTCTTTTCAGTACATCCCACATGCCTTTCGCTGTATTCTCACTGCGTATGTGAATAAGCTGATCATCTTCTACTAGTAAGCTTATAGTGGCCCGCACCCGTCTGTTTTTCCTGTCCCAGTCCTGATAATCATCTTGTGGTCTCGCTGTAGTGATAATTTCCCACAAGTCATCCCTGGATAATAGCATTTCCACTTTAAATTTCCATAGCTGATAATTGGCCACTGATGGTTTAGGTTCTGAACTACAGGCCATTCTCCCTCCTTTATATATATAGGAACAGTCTTACTTCTGTACAGGAGATGTCTCTGTGGAAGCTTCCTTATGTCGATCTCCGCATCTGCCGCACTGTCTTCCGTTCTGGACTTTGCTCTGCCTGGGCTGCTTCTGGTCACTGGGCTTTATCTGGTTACTGGGGCTTCATTTGATCACTGGGCCCATAACCTGTTGCAGAGTGTGAATGCTGGATGTGGCAGAGTCAAAATCAGATAGACATTTGTGATATAACAGGAACAGACTTTACTGGAACATGAGTGCAGTAAGAGAAAGTCCACCTCACATGGTGAATATCAGATCTAGTACAGCACACAAAACAGTAAGTGTATCAACAGCATCAAAACTACAAAGTACAGAGTGTCTACAGATAAACATTTGTTAACAGCTACATCTAGTGTCATAAATGTGAACTGCAGTCACTCCAGGAAATACAGACACGAAGCTAAGCTGTTGCCTATCCAACAGTTAGGGCACATTCACATGACCGATTTCAGCAGGTAGATCCAGCCAACACACTGACCAAGTTTCACGACTGAAACTCGGTCATGTGAATGCGCCCTTATTCTTGGAGGTAGGCAACAGTGTAACTATTATTACAACATGAACCTGACCCTCCCTTTGTTCTGTGCCAGCTGTCTTCCATTTACTATTGTCATTGTGAAATCTGCTTGTACAATAAACCTGTTATTGCAGTTAAGTAGAAATGTTTTTTTTATTTTTTACACATCATATGCTGCCTGCATACTTTTTTTTTTTAAATCTTGGACAAACCATATAAAAAATATTACGAGGACATGACGGAGCAGTATGTTTACACAGGTGCATCAGAGACATAATATAATGGGGCATTAAGGGGGTTTAGCCACTGGGGAAATGGGCTATATTAATTTAAGGTGAGATGTGGGCAGTATTAATTAGATGGCATGATTAGTTTACTTGCGCTATTATTTTAAAGGGCACAAGGTGTATTATTAATTGAGAGGGCACACAGGGCTCTACTAATTTAAGGGGGGAGACATAAGGTATTATAAATTAAAGGGGCACATAGGAAGTATTATTAACCTAAAGATGCACACAGGGAGTATTATTCATTTCCAGGGTATTTTCATATTATATATTTTATAATTGGGGGTAGGAGCAGGATGGGTGTGTAGGTGAAGTCAATGTAGGTCAGGTGACTGGAAAAGAGAAGAGACAAAGAAGTCTGTGTTGCAAACTTTACAGAGACAAATCACAGCTGGTAGAAGTGGTCCAAATGGAAGAGAAGGGAAATGTGAACGATTACAGTCAGAGACGTCACTTGTTACATTTTTCCAGTGCTGTATTCACTCAAATGGTCTGTAGAACCCTGTGTACAACTGATATCTATCACTAAATGGTCACTAGCTGTATGGTGGTAATATTGGGGGTCCACTCAGATATGTTTGCTCCCATTGTGCTGAACCCTTAGCTATGCCTCTGAGGGAAGGGTATAATCCAAGTAGGTAAATTGCTAATACTATACTCATCCTAGTATGTCCCTATAGTTTTCCATACTATGCATTCTATAATCTGAATATCAAAATCAAAGTTACAGAAGATAAATAACATGTTAGGATGTGAAACCATACATGACTGACATGTGGCCATAACACTACACAAAAAAAGGCCTGAATTTTTTTCCCCTCTGCAATGTTAGAGGTTCATCAGGGGACTACAGAACGAAAACCCTTAAAAGCAAGGTAAAGGCCCTGAGAGTAGAAACCAGATATGCCTGTGCACCTAACAATGCACAGGCATCAACTTTCTGTTGATCTGTTAATTGGTCTACCATTGGTCCCTAAATGATGGACATAGCAAAGATCAAGTCAGCATGTACTCACTGTATACTACATTGCTTATCTGCACTCAAATGAGTATGTCGAAGAGCTAGGGCAACAGTGAGAACAGTTTGCAGGCGCTCCTAGTACTTGTGTACCTGACACATACCTGCATTGTGATAGAACCTTTAAAGAGCTTGCCGACTCAATCATCATCCAGATACACTTAATAATTATCTAAACAGGAGATAGTGGGGAGGACTATTAATAAAATCTACTGTGTCTATAATTAAGGGGCTAAAGAATTAGACAGAAACTAACACCACTAAAAATACTGATGATTGGTAATATATACCTAAATCAATTCACATTGGGAACAGTCCTGTCCCAAACTGATATATCCCATGGGTTAATTAATGTTAAATGGACCCATGAATACAACAAATGGCATGTTAACAGATGATGTTTAAAAGCATCAATTTTTAAAGAAAGATTATTAAAGAAAACAGACACAAGACAAAGTTCAGATCCATAGGGTTAACCGTTTCATTCTATAGATCCATTCAAACAACTAATCAATGTGGACTAAGTTCTCATACCAGATCACTGAAAGAATGTGGAAAACCTAATAAAATGAACTTTTATTATTTACGGGTAAAATGTAGTCATGTAAGAAAATAAAACATCATATACCTGGTGTGAATTCCCACTAACATAGGAGCAGTACAGTATATCCTCAGTGATACATACACCAAAAATCAATCATGGGGACAAAGATATTAAATTATAACCCAGCTGTGCTCTATGGAATGATGTGCCGTAATTTTACCAGGCACCTACACTGAGAGCCTACTACCCCAACATTCTCAGGTTAGACTTAGCAATTATATATACAGTCTCATCATGGATTTTCTGAAATCTCCTGCAGTGGCCTGTGATTGATATGTCTCGCAGATATGCAATAAATGATAGGCAGCAGACATAGACCTCTTTTAACTCTCCTAAAATGTGTGTTAAACATGGAAAGCCATCAAATGTCTGCTGCCTAGCAATAAAAAATTGTCTCTACACTTTCACCTGACCTAATATGATCGAAGGGCACACCAGAAGACCGGTAAACAGATACATTATGCAGTTAAAAGCACAGTTTCAATAGTTAATTGCATTGAAAATTGCAGTTCCCTGGGCCGTTCCAGTGGGTCCTGATAGTTGGGCTTCCCAACAAGTATCGATTAAATCTTTGCTTGATCTTTACATCCAGCCTGACTCTGCCTACTAGTGGTAAATGCTGTATCACAGCGGCACCAATTGGAAGGAACTGGAGAATGGGAGAAGTAGTTGTGTTGGTGATGTCATGGTTAGGTCAAGGACACTAAATTGAACTCTTCCAGCTCACCTTCCAGTACGAATTAGTAGAGAGGGGGGCCTGCAAGGTACCTGATGGTGGTGGTAGCATTCTCCCTGGGGCGCTTCCAGTCAAAGAGGGGTTCTCTCTTACCCTGAGCCATGAGGTGGTAAGCACGGGAACAGCTCAGGAGGCAGTGGTGCAGTTAAACCAAGATGTAACTTTACTGTGACACAATTGGAAACGCCCAAAAGTAGGTGGGAGGGGGCGTTTCCAACTGTGTTAAAACTATATTTAAATCTGCATTCTGTGTATGTTGTTAAGCGCTGCTACTTTCCTGTACACTTGAAAAAGGGGTTTGAAACCCGGAGCGTGTACAGTTGGAAAACAAAGTTCTTTGGATTCTATTAAGTCTGGGTTAAGCGCAGTTCCTTCTACTGACCCAGGATTGGGTCCCATCCGGTCCTTCCTACACAGTATAAGACGATGGTATGGTGCCTTTCTCTACTCCAATAATACAAAGTCTCTGCCACATCCACCATGACTATGGGGGCTGAACTTTATGGTGCTCTCAGGAAACCAGACATCTGGAAATTAATGGGTTCTGTAAACCATGGCTTCCTCCAATTTGGTACTCTTTATACCTCTATGGGGCTGACAGCAGTATCTTCCCTGTCTCAGGGATGTAGCTAGTTTCTGTTGGGAAGTTGGTAAGCTCTTTTCCTCAGGGGATGCAGAGGACTCACAGCAGGTGGTTCTTGGCTGCTAGCACACTACTGACTACTGAACTAACGGTCCCTGGAGACTTAAGGCTCCACCCCTTACCCAGTGGCCAGTGATTGGCCAGGGATGTTCCAAGTCCTCTAAACTAGAGGGATAGCCAAACATAGTTGAAGGTACCAATGGAGAACATAACTGTAAGGGAATCACTAGAGGAGCGATTCCCCAGTAGCTGCTGGAGAACTTAGGGGGGAGGGGCACAACAAGACAGTGGACCCTAAGCTGAATCACCCCCCACTGTCCCTGGCTAACTTGCCTGATCTGTCCTAGGTGACAGCCAGCAACCAGTCGACAGTCCCTCCTTATAATAAGTGATAACACAGAACACAGACAAGACGCACAACAAAGGGAGGTCAGCTAGCCAAGGGGTCGGTAACAATCGAGCAATGCAGTACAGAATCAAAATCCAAGAGAATAGTCAAAGGTAAGCCAGCGGTCAGAAAATCAGAAGAGCAGGTAACAAGGAACCAGGAGTATAGCCAGTAAGCGAAATGCAATAGCAGGCGCCAATGGGAAAGTGAGCAAACAATAAATAGGGAGAAAGAACCCGCCCCAGACTTGATAGGAGGATAGGCTGTCAATCACAAAGGTAGGACTAAAGTTAACTCTTAGTGGAGCAGGGGGAGAGCAAGATGAAGGAGAAGGGCGTGGTGGAAAATCAATTAAGGAGGTGAGGGAATAGGACAGTGTTCAGACAATACAAGAAAAACCCAAGGAAAGAATTACAACTGGGCACGCCTCCTGCGCCGCAGCGTGCGCCTGGAGGACGGCGCCAAAGCCCGGACAGGCAAGGATGTTACAATAACATAAGGGAACTGCAAAGCATACAAAAAAGAGGGAAACACGTGCAAAACAATATAAAATACAGATATACAACCACAGTGGCACAAACATAACAAAATGAAAGAAAACAGTTTAAGTAGTGTTCACTGGGATGATGCATAAGCATCCTTGTCCTTTCAACACTGAGAGTGGATATAAAGGCTCCATTAAGAACACTCTGAGGACAACCTCTTTCCAAAAACCTAGATTTGTAATTCTTTCGACTGACAAAAAATTGGCTGTAAGTACGTATTCGCTATCCTACTGCAGAATAAATCTGGAGCCAATCAGATGCCTCCCTAATGGTTTTGAATGCTGAGAAATATAAGGACATACTTATCCATCATGTAATACCATCCGGGAGGCGTGTGATTGGCTACAAATTTATTCTACAGCAGGACATCAGTCCCAAGCATACAACCAATGCTTTAAAGAACTATCTTCAGCCTGAAGAAAAATAAGGAGTCCTGGAAGTAATGTTATGGCCACCACAGAGACTGGATCTCAACATTATGTATGGTATTAGATAAAGATGATTTAAGCAAGCCTACATTCACAGAAGATCTGTGCCTAGCTCTCTTGGAACATCCTCCTTGCCGAGTTCCTTCAAAAACTGTGTACAAGTGTATCTAGAAGAATTTCTCTTTTGAAGGCAAAAAATGGTCACACCAAATATTGATGTGATTTAGATTTCACATTCACCTAATTTTATTAATTGGCAAAAATAAACTATTAACACTTCTATTTTTGAAAGCATTCCTACTTTGTTGCATTTTCCACACATATTTATTGATAAATTGTATCAATTTGTTGGCTACTTATTACACTGAATTTGTCTTTAGTTCAATAGTAATGTTTTTACTGTTTGCCATGCAATTTCAAAATTTTATAATGGGTAGTAATGATATTATAAAATATTCCAGATTTTTTTTTTGTTTGCAAACAGTAAACTGCAAACTACATTTTAGGCTATTTGATACAGGTAAGACAGTAACCTTCCTTATGGTCATTAATATTACAGGGCAAAATTGGCAACAGACCATGCTTTAAAAGGGCCATTTCCTGTAACAGAAGGATCATTACGCTGGAGAGAAGGCTCATTTTAATATAAGAGTGCCAAATGTAATATATCATCTTCCTCTTTATATTATATGGAGAGGAACTCCTTTCTCCTTGGTCCACTTTAGTACATAGCAAGTTTGCAAACTCTGTTCAGTAGAGATTTATAAAATTTGATAGGCAACAACATAATAGTAGCTTCAAAAAACAAACATACACAAAATGCAGCTAGCATCTATTTAAACTGAAGTTTTGTCCTTACAATAAATAGAATGAATAGTAAAAAAGGCAGTTGCTTCTATATTGTTTTTAGATTGAAAAATCCTGTGTATTATTTTTTTGTTCTCAGCCAATTTATGATAGCTCTTTACATTGTCAAAGACAGGAAATACTATTTAAAGTTCATAGTACAGTCTGAGTTGACAAACTACTCATTGAACTGAATGGAGTCTTACCTACCTACCACACGATCCCTCAATAACAGGGCCATTTTAACTGGTGGACCCAGTGCAAAGGCTTCATAAGTGCCCCCCATCTACCACTGCTTAGGCATACCTCTCAACTTTCAGAGGTCACAAGGAGCAATGCTGATTATTTTTGTGCCTAACCCTGCCTATTTCCCCTTTGGCATTGTCCATTCCCACCATGTCCCTTTGTGCCCCACACAGTAATAGTGTCCTTCTTTGTGTAACACACAGTGATGATGCCTCCTTAGTGGTCCCCATACAGTATAATGCCTTAGCGTCCCCCGCACAGTATAATACTCCCTTAGTGTCCCTCACACAGTATAATTCTTCCATTGTGGCCCCCATTCAGTATAATGCCCCCTTTGTGGCCCCACACTTATTTATTAGAAAAGATAAATAATGGCAAACATCAAGGTAAACACCAAAATCCATGGATAATATTATCAGGGTGCAAAGGTTATTCGCTCTTCCCAGCCTAAAAATATCAACCCAGTCAATTGATCTATCAATTTATGCATTATTCATTTTTATTCATATTTTCGGCAATATTAACAAGACCCTTGCAAGATCAATGCTACAAATAACTCAGAGTCCATGAAAGTTTTCCAAGTTTTCATCTCGTATCATATACTGAGGTGCAATCAATTTGCTCTCCAACTCTTCCATTGTCATGATATATGACAATTCAACAAACCACTCACACAGAGAGTGAACCACGGAAGTTCTCCATTGTCTGTGAATGACAATCCTTACCGCTGTCAATAGGTCTCAATATACCCTTCTTTGCCAATTGCTATATAAGTGCTATATATGGGAAGAACACGGTCCCAGAACTGCTTAATGGTGTCACTTCCACCAGATCTTTAGCATTGCTACCCATTCTTATTGACATCCCCAGAAGATTTCAGAAATGCACAGATATACCTGGTGGACATCCACTAATAATCAAACTCAAACTGGTCACTATGAATAATAACTGTGATTATGGAGCCCAGCAGTTGGCGAGGATTTTGGAGTACTTTTTAGTGTCACAGCTGATCATCGAGAGATCCTGCATAACGAGTCATCATCTCCATATTCCTCCCCTGCTTTTGCCATAATCTCCTCCTTGATGGTATAATAATGGAGGTGGCAAATGGCATCATGTGGCTTGTTGACATTTGGATTAATGGGGCATAAGTCCCGTTGTGCATGATCTATTTCTAGTGATAATAAACACAGGCTTGCCACCCAAGGATCGTGGTAAAGATACCTTGAAGCATTGGAATGAGATCTGACTCAACCAGTCCTCTGATCCCAATGTTATTACGCCTAATGCAGTTCTTGGCAATCATTATGGAGATGATACAACTGCTTGATAAGTTGCTTGTGGATGTCCTATTTACCACATAAATCCAGCACCTTGATGTTGATAGTGTCTTCTTGGGCTGTTAAGTCCTTTACTTTGTTGTCAGGGGCCTGCATTTCAGATTTTACAGAATGCTCCTGCTTATGAGTTTCCACAAAGCGCTCCATCTCAGATCTTATGCAATACAGCTTCATATATTGTCTTCAGTCCTAGTTAGAGACACTGCAATCTGCAAAAGATCCCCTCAAATCAGAAGACAAGGGTGCTGACTCACCAGTACTGCAGGTGCGAGAGATGCCTGACGGATGGCTGCCCCTGTCATCTTGGAGTCATGAACAGAATGGGCGCAACATTGTCCATAATGGTGACCCTTCATCATCCAGTCAAGAATCAGGGATGGCAAATTGGAGATATGAAATGTGGCAGAACGTTCCTCTTCGCCTTCACTAATATAAACAGGCATCTACAGAGCCAGAACCAAAGTAGACTGTGCCAACTTTTGTGCCTCCGAGCCCTCCTGGGCGTTGAAGAAACACTGGATACTGTTGTTTTTGTGCTCCCTTTTTCATAAACCAGTGCCAGCAGCCCCTTTCTTCTGCCTCACCATTTTAATCCATAAGAGAGCTGCGGGTGATTACTCTGGATTTCACTTAGTGAATCATTAAGTTTCCGCCACTTTATACTCCACCAAAATGCTAGAGTAAAATTTCAACGATTTTTGCGACTTTTTTTTAAAAGTCGCAAGTTGTAAATATGTTTAACCCACTCCTGACACCTAAGCCATGCTCACAATTCATGACAAAAAGGGAAAGTAGTAGTTTTGGAGCATATGAGGCGATAAATTGAGCAAATGATTGATACTTCCCTGGAACCATCGCTATAGAGTGGACAGGGTTGCACGGCCATTGATATTACTCGAATAGGAGCAGCCTGCAAGCACTCCCCATCGACTGTGCGGGATCCGTGTTCAAATACCCACAGATACTGATGACCTATAGTTTGGATAGGTCATCAGTATGGAAAATCCATTTGGGGCTGGGAAAACCCATTTAAAGGAAGAATAACACCTCCCAAAAGCATATTCAACTGTCACCACCATATTACAAGGCACATTACACTGATAGTCAACATATCTTTGTTATTTACATCACTTTTGTGGATTGGAATAAAATAACTTTGAAGTATTCTGCAAATTAGGCATTTGGTGCACTGGTGCAGGCCTTCTGCTCCCTGGATCACTTCATGCTCAGACACCTGTTGTGCCACCCTGTGCAGTGGGAGTTGATCTTCCCATATGCTACTTAAATAGCAAGAAGATCCTCCCACAATGCACCAACTGCCTCATTTTCAAATCACTGCAAAGTTGTTTTCCTCCAAAACTACACAAGTGACATACATAACATTACTGTAATATGCTCTGTTATTCTTTGCTGAATTTTCTAGTTGAATATGCTTGGGGAAGTGGTAGACTTTTTTTTAATATATTTCCCCTGAAAAACTGAATAAAAAAAATATCAAAATGTCAGACATTGCCAAAATGATAACTACTATAAAACGGTCTTACATTCATGGCTATATCCATTGGCAACCAATTGAGACTGTCACCTCTAAGATGGTTAGAAAAAAATCTTTAAAACTGCAAATGTTTTAATTATTTATATTTGGAAAAATGTTTACAAATCTAAATAATGCTTCTATTATAAACTGCACCAATACCTACAGGAGACTTTGAAGAATTGCACTATCCATCCAAAACACCCAGAAGACAAAAGCTCTTAATGAGCACAAGGTTTAGCAAATATTCTATTGAGTCTCTGCAAATATTGTTACATTACACAAAGTGACCTTATAGTAATAGAGAGAACGTCTGTAATAATCTCTGGATGCAGCTAAAAATGAACAGAAAATGAAAAGAGAAATAGGATTATTTATAACATTAAATGGTACACGGCGAGCAACGAGACTACATCAAAATACTATAGTAACCTATATATACTCAGTTAATAAAATACTATATTTATACATGGGAACAGTATTAAAACCGTTATATTCATGAACATAGGTGATAGTGTTAATGTATTTATATTGAACATAGGAGGCAGTATTATACTGTAGTAGTGTACATAGGAGCAGTACTATAGTAGTTAAATTCTTGTACATAGGAGGTAGTATTATAGTAGTTATATTCTTGTACATAGGAGCAGTATTATAGTAGTTAAATTCTTGTACATAGGGGGTATTATTATAGTAGTTATATTCTTGTACATAGAAGCAGTATTATTGTAGTTAAATTCTTGTACATAGGGGGTAGTATTATAGTAGTTATATTCTTGTACATAGGAACAGTATTATAGTAGTTATTTTTATGGGAGAACACCTTTAATGTGATAAATAAAATTGGGAAAAGCAATATGCTTCACTACTAAATAGTTTGTGTACCCACTATTAAAATTTCAGCCCAACTCAGCTCAAGACTTATGTCACTGACAGCTGGTCTTCTCTTCCCTGTGCAAGGACAACGTAGTGTGGAGGACTGAGCCAGAGCTTCGACTTAGGCTGGAAGTGGTTGTGTTTTGTTCTGCAGTCAGGGATTTATTCCTGTTCACCTTTTAGGAAGTTGAAGTGCAGTTTAATAGTGTGCTATATCTACTAAATCAACAAATTTCTATAATTCCCAGGCTGTAGTGTATAGACTCAAAAGGGGTTGCCCTGTCTGACCTGAGGCTGCAGGTAGGACTGTAGCTATGAGGTCCATATAACTTTACCTTCATATACTGATCTTGCACACTTCAACTTCCTAAAAGGTGAACAGGAATAAATCACTGCATCATATGTACAGCACTGTGTGAGACGTTCTAGCCATGCCACCAATTCATGGTTCAGTGCTGGTAAGGGGTAAACATTCCCCAGCTTGAAATTGATTTATATTATATAATTCATTTGCCTGGATTGGTTCACATAGACACTCCTGAAACGCTTTACACTAAGACATTAAGAAAACATCCATTATCATCAAATGTATTGTGCAGTATATGACTTGCTGTAGGTTTAGAAGATTCTGCATTTTCCTTTGTAGTGAAGTGATTCAGATAAGACAATGATCACTTATGCCCAAAAGACTCTGGCTGTACCCACTGTCTAGACTATGTAATCCTCTTTATCTTTGTTGTCAAACTTGTATGCTGCAGACATTTAGTGTAACACATTTTAAGAAAGTACGTGATCTAGCACAAGGTGACAGAGTAAAAGACAGAACTGGAGATTTGATTCATCTGTATGTCAATGTTATTCTGCAAGTGTCTCTACTGCTTCAAGCCACGAGCTGAAAGTCCCATATAAACCTGAATATTAGAAACACAAACTAAGAAACAATAAAGGATTGTGTATGGGTTTATTGTGGATTTATTATTGTATTCCTATGTAATAAATTACAATGTTGTGCATCTAGCTTAACTGTGCATCAGGGTGTTATATTTAGCATTACAAGTTATATGAGATCATTTCAGATATGCAAAATGTATCATTCCATTGGCAAATCTAAAAGCACAAAAGGGTTTAGACATTTACCAAATGTTCACAATATATTGGAAATGTGATTTGTGTAGGAAATGTGTGTTACCTGTTAGCTATTTACATTTATACACTATTATTGATCAAAAGATTGACCTTCCGATTCTGATTCTGATTCTATAAGTATGGTGTACTTTTACAAGCCACTCTTTCTATGGAAAAATAGGTACAGTAAGCAAATTGAAAGTAGATTAAAATCTGTTCTGCAAGAAATCAGTAGGAGGATCAGTTCTGTTAGATGGATGGCAAAGTGAAATGCACTGCACCAAGAGAAAACCTCTATTTTGTTTTCTTTGGGGTTTTGTTTTTTCTTTGTTATGGCATAAAAAGAACATTACAAATGCAGGTATTTATATGCCAAGACCAAGAGCGATCACAGCATCCATGGGGTTCCTGTCACTAACTTTCCCTGCATTGGCCTCCAGTCACACGATCACAGTCTAGTCCATTGTTGGGACCAAACAAAAAAGTAAATAAAAAAATTTCTGAAAATTTTTAAAAAAATGTAAAATAAAAACCCCAAATCTCTTTTTTCTATGTAAAAATTATCTAAAAAGTAAACATCAATAAAAAATATATATTTGGTACCGCATCCTTTTAACGACCAAAACTATAAAATTAATGCATTATTTATCCTACTTAGTGAACATTGTTTAAAAAAAAAAAAATCTAATAAAGATATTCACATTGCCTACAAAAAAATGAAAAAAGTCACATGCACCACTGAATGATACCAGTAAAACATGCAGCTCATCCCGCAAAAGGCATCAACCAACTCTATTGGTGGAAAAATAAACAAGTTATTGTGATACGAAAGCAAACGGGTTTTAATTTATAAAATTATGCAAAGATAAATAAACTATATAAATTAGATATTGCTGCATGTCTGAAAACTGACACTAACTTATTTATCACACACGGTGAATGCCATAAAAAAGTCCTCTATTAGCTTAGTCAATTGTAAGAACACTTATGGCCTTTAAAGAATGTCATGGAAACATCAAATGCTTTTCTCAAAAATATTGTTTTATTTGTTAGCAAAACATACAAACCTTTGGGGTAGATTTATTATCTCCTTTTGCCATTTTTTCTGAGGTGGTTTGTCGCAATTTTAAGCTGCCCTCACATAATTCTTAAAAAAAGATGTGGTAACAGTGGGAGGGGTGAGCCATTGGCTATAGCAGTGGGTTCAGTGATCCTACAAATTTAGCTGGTGCAGATTTCAGACTAGGCACATGGACACTGGGAGGATGCGTTTAATTGACAATGAGGCTTGTATCTTTTCATACATTAAGCACATCCAGAACACCATAGGAGATATCAAAACTGAGGTGAAAAATGCCAGCCTTGATAAATCATTCTTTCTCTATAGTTGGGTATTGCCGAAATCATACTGACACATGGAATAAAGAAAACCTGCTATTTTCCTCTAAGGTGAACACTGCAAACTTTAAAGATAAAATAAAATGCCAGAATTGGTATTTTTTCATGCCCCAGAAATATTTAATAAAATTTAATCAATAAGTTATAGGCAACCCGAAATGATACTATTGAAAAATACGACTTGCCTCGCAAAAAAAAAAAGTCCTCAATCAGCAAAATTAAAATGATGGTTTTCTGAATACAACAATGACAAAATAAAAAAATCATTGTGTTCTGAAGGCCAAAACTGGCTTTGTCCAGAGAGAATGTGTCACCAGAAAATGACCTGTTTTTTAAAACCTAGCCTTTTTTTAAACATATTGTTTAAGTTTTTTTTTTAAATTTTCCATGTCACTATATAATATTTTAAAAAAGTACTAAATCCGCCAATTTTCACTTCGGCCCTTAAGTCTAATAATAAACACACTCTTTATAATTCTGTAGGGGTTTCTTTGTAGCATCTCATTTACATCACAGACAAGACAGCCAGGATTACAATATAAGATAATACCTCTATAGGTAACACCACATAACATCCACCATTGCATCCAATACTGACAATATAATGTCACAGCTTATCTACTTCCCCTCCCTTCACAAAGCATGCCTAGAAATCTCTCTCATAGACCTCAATGAGATGGCTCCAGTCTATTACTTAGCATGGCTATGTCTATGCTGTAAAGCATATCACTGAATGCTGTTAACAGAGCAGAGAAGAAGATCAGGCAAGATGGCAGACCCCATAATCATATACAGAAAATGTAATTAAAAAATCTACGTTTAGAAAATAAAAACAGATTACAAAATAAGGGATAATTTTACTGTAGTTTTAATAAATAAATAAATAAATAAAAATGGCAATAAGCTCTTTTAAGGGGATTAATACAGACTCAAGACCAGACCTCATATTAAATACAGCCTTTAAACCAAACCCCCAAAATACAGATACCCAATCCCTAAAACAAGAATAAACCTCTGGCCAGACTCCAAAATAAATCGAGACCCACTTCTAACTATAAATACAGACCCTAGAATAAGGACAAATAAAAACTGCAGACCCCAACATCAATAGAGACCCAGGAAATCCCCCTAAACTAATACAGATTCCTACATAGTCCTTATACCCCAGACCTCAGACCCCCAAAACAACCACAGACCCCACACCCCAAATTAAATAAACACCTGAAAATAATGATAGATGCAATCCTGTTTATGAGCAGAAACTGTGAACTATACCCTGTTCAACGCATCATTTTGGCCGTGGTGGAAATGCTGCGGCAAAAAAAAGCTATGTTTTACAGTACCTGCAAAGAGGATGAGATTACAGCTAAGACTTACGAAAAAAATCTTCAGCGGAAATGCTGCTTTATAACAAAACCCCCAAAAAATGGCAGTATGTCAATTATACCTGTGGAAACGCTGTTGCTTTCCGTATAGGTATAATAGGGGCAGAAAACCGCAGAGGAAAACTCTGTGAGATCGCAATGAAAAATGCTGTGTGTTTTTTCCGCATAGTCTTTTCTGCACTTCACTATATGGGGCCTTAGCCTAATATAGACCCTTCCCCAAGCTTCTCCTTATGCCTTCATTTAGCTGTGACTTTTAGCTATGTAATGTGGTCATGTGATCTCAATAAAGGGCCTCCAGTTACATGAACAAGAAGACTGCAGACGGGAGGCTCCTGTATACATCTGTGTATATGGGAATCATTTTCAATAAAGTTTTTTTCAGTTTTTGTTGTAAAACCTCAATGCACAATTTCCTCCACATATGCAGATGTATACAGGGCTGTGCGGTGGTGCCCCAGGCAGCCAGGTACTCTGCCTACCCCTTTTACATACAATATAATATGGAATACTATATGGAACTTTAAACACATAACAAACAACATTAATACTATTTATGGATCCTTGAAAATGTTTCTTCCTTACAGTCATCTAAAATGCCAGTGGTCACCTTTATCTCTAACTTGAAAGAATATTCCAGGTTCAACAAATAATAGTTATGCACTGTATAATGTAAAGTAATTTAATGTTATAATTATTGATTTTATCTATATACTTATGTACTTTTTGTATCAATTCCTCTCAGTTTTCAAAATCTCTGCTTGCTGTCATTCAAGTGAAAAATGTGTGTTTACTTCCATGCTGCCATGCAGCTATGTGTTTTGCACATGATGGCTGATTTTTATCCACTTGGAGAAAACAATGAAGCCTGCTCTTGAATAACTGCAAGCTGAGATCTTAAAAATCTTGAGCAATTGATACAAAAAGTATATTGGTAAGTATTATAACTTTTCATTACGCAGCAAACTGACATTTGTCTGTTGAAACTGAAACACCTATATAAAGCCGGGGCCCCACATTGCAAAAACGCAGCGGCAAAAAACATGGTGTTTTACAGTACCTGCAAAGTGGATGGTATTCTGGTTAATCCCATCCACACACTTTTGCAAATTGCAGCATGTCAGTTATACCTATGGAAACACTGGCGCTTTCCGTATAGGTATAATAGGGACATAAAGTCCGCAGAAGAAAACTTTTTGACTGTGACTAGCTATGTGGGGCCTTAGCCTAAGAGTTCTCACTCATCCATTTTAGAGTTGAAGATTTGGATAGTCATGTATTGGTCGTGCTGCCAAGTGAATAGGTAGACTCTTGAGTCTAGGAACACTGAGTGACAACAGCTGTGTGTGAGTTTTTACAGTGGTCACATTAGTCATCCAGCCTTCCCAGAAACAGAGATGGCTTAAAAAAAGGGCTGAATAGAATTTTTCACAACTTTGCAGAAAAGGACTACTCATGGTTGTTCATTCACTGTTTGTTTATACAGGAAACGCAGTTGTAGTTACTATTTCTACCACAAGAGGTCAGCAGAGTCCTCCTGACAGACCTGAGCATCTTTCCTGTCAATGCGGTAGATTTCTCCGTTCCTTTTAAATTACTGCGGAAAAAAAAAAATCTAAAACCACAAATGAAAAGGCTTCTGCCCAGGCACACATTCTAATGTTATAGCCATCAATGTGTGTTGTGATGTGCATGCACTCATCTGATACATCTAGCTAGCATGCAGGCTACATAAGTGAGCCTTGAAGATCCTCCATGCCTTCTTATCTGACATGTCGTGTCATCTCCTGAGCACTGATCAGTCTTTTACATCATAAATGAATCATTATGAGATATACATGATTTAGTAGCTGTATGCACAGAGGTGGCTATTTCTGGGAGCTGAATGGATGTGCTCCTGCAGTCTGCTGCTCCTTATGTGCATATTAATAGCAGCAGGTAATTGTCATGGTAAACAGCCTTGGCTTGTGCATTCCCATCACGTCCCCTGTAAGGTCTGCTGTAGGTGTAGTTGCTGCACATGAGCAGAGCATGGATCCCCTACACCAGGCTTGTATATGGTAAGTGTGTAGTGCACACTGCACTGGTGTGTGGATGTGTGTGCAGGGCATAGTTGTGTCTTGGTGAAGACAAAGCCCCACTGGTCTCCCCTCTTGTTGCTTTGTCTTGCTCCTTTGGGCTCTAGGAGAATTAGCCTGAGTCACTGCTCACGTCACTTGTTCTTCCCCAGCTATTGGCATGGGGATGGGAGGGAGAAGCTCTACTTATTATTAGCACTGGAGAGACAGTGTGTAAAAAGCTGAGACTGGATCCCTTGCACAGTCAGTGCAGAGCAATCCATCCATGTGTAGATCTATGAACTGAGATCACTGCAGCCTCCCAGGTAGGAGCTCTCCCCAGACACTGCTCTCCTCCTCTGTGCTGCTGATCATTTGCTGGATTCCACACGAGTGCTGGCAGGACTGGCAGAGTAGACCAGAGCAGCTCTATGTCAATAGAAATGCAGAGCAGAGCTGAGTGGTACTGGCTGGCGTAGATGCAGGTGCTGAGATAACCATCTATAGAAGCAGCAGATGAGTGATGCTATGAAGTAGCTGGGAAATATGGTGAGTCCATTACTACAGCAGAGACTGGACGTGTGAATAACGCTCTACGTGTAATGATGAGTCAGGTTTATACTTTAATCTGATGATTCTGTCTACAGTAGATTGCTATCTGCTTGATGCATATGTAAATGGAGGGGGGGGGAGTCAGATTACCCTGATCAATATGTATAGGAGGTATAGGGATATTGGTGACGGATTGCTAACGGTTACTAACCCTGGTTGAGTGTGTATTGAGGGTGAGTTGTATCTGAGGGTGAGGTGTTTGGCTGTACATATATATATATATATATATATATATATATATATGGAATAGTTTCTGGCTGCTGGATCTGTTCATGTAGTGATTTCTATCGGCTTGCTCTTGCTGATGGACGTGGAGATTGCTTGTTCATCCTGATGTATGTAGATAGTAAGTTGCTGGGAGCAGATCAGATGTGTCCGTCTTTATCTGTGTCTTTTCCTTCCAGAGGGAGCTATAGAGAGAGCTTGTGAAGAGCGTTAGCAACAGCAGCATCCATCCGTCTGTAGTAGAGTACCGTCACCATAGAAGAAGCAGCGGCCCGGGAGACCCTCCTGCACAGCAGCCATTGTATAGACCTGTCCAGCGGCTCCAATGATGCTTCACATCACCTAACAGCACGACTTCTGCTGAGGATTATGACCCCCGCCACCCTATAAAGGCTGTGTGTCACCAGGAGGCTCTGCACCCAGCACTGCTGGGGTTATAAGGGGATTATTTGCCTACTCTTCTATAGGGTCGCTGGGAGTTGGCAGCTATCATGGGCCTTTGGAAAGGTGGGCACGGACCCAGAGTAACACCAGTGCGGGGCTATACCTGCTGGATCTTCCTTGGGTTATTTTGGAGGGCACTGGCCTGCCCTGATACCTGCACTTGTAATTCCACAAGGATCGTCTGTGATAGGACACCGGGGATCGGAGCTTTCCCAGTGCTGAAGGACATCGCTCATGCTGCCAACATCACTGAAATGTAGGTATCCTTACCAGACTCATCTATCTATCTATCTATCTATCTATCTATCTATCTATCTAGCTATCATTTCTATGCTGTATTATGAATCCCTAATCCAGGGGTGGGGGATGGGTGTCGATGGGAAAAAGCCTTAAAAGCCTGACTCTTCCTTTCCTTTACTCCTCACTGATATGGCCCTTTAGATAACAAATCTCAATTGCTCGATAGTACAATTCCCTAGGCAGAGATGTGATGGCAGGACGTTCAGTGGCTGGTGCACCTGATGCTACTGCTCCTGCATATGCCGGGACACGTTGACTTCCAAGGTACAGCGCTGATGCACTGGATGCTGCTGCTACTGCACAGACCACGGTGTTTATCCCTGCAGCACTGGATGCTGCTGCTACTGCACAGACCACGGTGTTGATGCCTGCAGCACTGGATGCTGCTGTTACTGCACAGACCACGGTGTTTATGTCTGCAGCACTGGATGCTGCTGCTACTGCACAGACCACGGTGTTTATGCCTGCAGCACTGGATGCTGCTGCTACTGCACAGACCACGGTGTTGATGCCTGCAGCACTGGATGCTGCTGCTACTGCACAGACCACGGTGTTGATGCCTGCAGCACTGGATGCTGCTGCTACTGGCTAGAGTAAGATACTCTCATCTGCGAGGATCAGTGCTACTGCCTGCTTCAGTGCTATATTTTACATACTTTTATCACTTGGAAGACACCTACATGTACTGGTCACATTTTTCATAGACTTTCCCATGTGGGACAATCCATGGTAACATTATCATAGCATGTATGTCCTTTTAGAAACACCAATAGAAAATACTGGAACGCTTGTTTGTCCAGGGATAAATTATTACTTTTATTGCTAACATTAGATACTTCAGTGCTGGAGATGGATGTAGAAGTGAAATGTCCCCACATGTTGAGGTATGAGCCAGTCAGTGTATGCTTATCCCTTTCACACCATGCCTGTAGCCCTGTCTACACATGTAAAATGGTTCCATTGGAAAGCTTCTAGCTTACTTTCTACACCCTTATATCATTAGGACAAGCATATATCCCACTGATAGATCAATTACCTCTGCTTCACTGTATATCCTCCTGATCTGTAATATTGTTAATAGTATTATTATCTAGAACCTCAGTGCAGCAGTAAATCAATAGGTTCCAGACAGAAAGAGTCAAATCCACTGTAGAAATGCTTGCATGGTTATCAGTGTATATCATGAAATGCACTGCAGATATTTAGTACTGTGCATTCTACCTGCTGCCTGATGCAGGGGAGTCACAAACCCTGTGCATTCTCTATTGCTGCTCCTGCATGTGTGGGTCTGTGAGTGGTAGTAGAGGATTTGCTTTACACCTCTACATACTAAGCCCATATAAGGCATCTCCTTCCTCCCCATCTCTCGCTAGTTCCTTGGTGCCCAGTTACTTGATGGCACTTAACATATATTCGCTTCATTTTATATATGGATAGTAAAGTATTTCAAATAACATGGTTGGTGTCTACATAGTTGTACGTAACTTTATGGCATGATTATATGTGTTTCTGGTATCTGCACAATCTGATCTGTAGATTTGGTTGCACACCATACATAATGCTGGTGTAATACTTCTGGTGTGGTGGGGGAAAAGGGTTCCTTAATATTTTGAGAACCCTTTATTTCAGGCATCATATTTTCTGACTATATTCCTCTCATAGACCGATGCATCTGCTCTTCTGTTGGAAATAAAGTGTTAACATTTTACTTGTGCCAGGGTAAATTTCAAGGAAGAGCAGAGTTTGCAGTTGTGCAGCATGAGGGGGATTAAACCTCCCCCCACTCTACCCCATATTGAGGGGACTAGTACTGTGAATGAATGGTAAAAGGTGGGTTGTCTTTTTACAGATATGCTGGGGTCCAGGGGGACCTCTGAGTCTGATATTAGTAAAACTCATCATTATTGTTTTTGTTATTAACAAATACTAACATTATTAATATGACTCCAATTCTTGCAGTGAAACATTGAGTGTATATTTGCACTCAACATAAATGTTGTAAAACTTTCAGCTACTGTCTCATTCATCTGAATGGAGCTTGAAGAAAATAATACCTACCTTTCAGATTGATGGAACTAATTTTCAGTTGCAGAAATCTCTGCATAAAATCAAGGTGGGGTGCATGTGTACTAAAAGCTCATAACTAGGGTGTGTTTCACTATTACACCCAGGCAGCTATTGTCTAGCATGTCATCCATACATGAAACTAGAAGATAAAGTAAAAAAGAAGTTCAGCAAGTTTTTTGTATGTGCGGCCCATACTGAATACCTACAACATGTGTAGTTATATCAGCATGGTTCCAGTTCTATATATACTTGCTGCTTTAGCAAATCTCATAAATAAAAGCCTTTGTTCTAAGCTGGATTGGAAGATGAAGTCTGCTTGGTCATTATGTGAACCTTACTTGCTTGCTTACATTATATTGGAATGCTAGTTTGCTGGTTTTATTCAAGGTGTGGTCCTCCATTATGGGCCATTTGTTAATGTGTTTGACTTTACAACTACAGTTACACTTGACATTGGTGAAATGAAGCAAAAAAAAAAAAACACAGCAAAATCTGCAACATAAAAAAACGTTTTTACGCAAAGTGGGGCCTCAGCCTTGTGTTTTGTACTGGAAATAATAAAATCCATACTATGCATGTGCTCATAATATTTGACACATTTAGTTCACACAGTGTATTTCCTGCCCTGTGTACATTTGTCTTCAATACAATGACTGATTATTAGAACATCATACTGTTTCTTGCATACAGAGTCAGAGTTCACAGTGCACTGACCTACAATTCTAACCATCTTTGTTTTCATTTAATGTTTGTTTTTCTGGAGTGATTGGAGACATGCAGTGTTAGTGAATAGCTGCATGATGTTGGAGTGGATTTATTTGTGGAACTTTCCTTACATTGACTTCAGAGTGGAAAAATGCAACGTGAGAAGATGTATGTGCATTCTTGTGACTGGTTCCATAGAAGTATACTAAATGTCTTCAGACTGACACTAACTTACATGTCAAACCGATTTAATACAGCATTAGATTTGCACATTAAATTATGTTACTGTGGATAAATTATTTTCATTCTATGTATTTATCTTCCTTTTTATCTATCTATCTATCTATCTATCTATCTATCTGTCTGTCTGTCTACAGTATCTATGACAGTATTTCTCTGGGTACTAATGTCACAAAAATGCTTACTTATGTACACTAACGTCATGTACAGTGAGATATCTCATTGACACAATCGGAATGGGGGTTGAATCTTTCAATTATTTCTATGGAAAGTCTTGGATAATTGCATAAGATTTTTTTCATCATACAGTGATGGGAAATAATCAGTTTTCCTGATGATTAGAAGCATTTTTTCCTTACACTCATGGCCTGGCTTTTTGCATGATCATAGTACTAGGACAATATTAACTGCTTTGAAGTTAAATGCACAATAACCAGAAAAAAAAACATAATGTGTATATAATCACAACTACTGCATTTCTATATCTCCAACTTGTTAATAAAATGAACTATTATTATCACATAGCTCTTTACACGAGTTTACGTGGATGTGGTTGCTAACATCTCCACTCACATTATCCAGGATTTCTATGTATAAGACATTAGAAGTTTAGTATTTTTTGAACTGGTTTTGCTTTATCCTGAAAATGTCTCGTCCTTTCTGATTTATTCTTGCTTCCAAAACAAATACCTTATATGCAAAGACTTTTTGTTACTATGTGCTTGCTTACAGAAAGGAAAAAAAAAACCCTAAAGAAAGTAGGAGAAAAATATTGTAAGGAAAATCCTTTAAAGTACTGTTATAGTTTTTATATATTAAAAAAGTAAATCAGCTGCTTATAGTTTACAAGTTATTTGCCTCTAAGTAATGAGTGTAATATTCAGAGTGACAGGGATATACATATTGGAAAATATGTGAAAATTCCAAACTGCATAAACATAGATAGACAAAGCAGCAACACTGACTTATTATTCTTTATTTCCATTACATAAAAATAAATTAAAACAACAATATTTTGCTCTCTAAAGTTGATTTCAATTTGCAGTTAAGAAAATATATAGTATGTCTGTTTACTCCTATGCCTTATTACTGATGCCTTATATTAATATTCTAATATATTTGCATATTGCATGTTCTTCATTAAACATTGGCAACCTAAACAAAATGTAGCTCTGTATTTAAATAACCATACTATAGTAGAGCGGATTGTTAGTACCTCCCTGGTACCAAATACACAATGCACATGCCTGTTTAGCTACTCTAGGTATGAACCAAGGCAAAGTTAAACATTTAAGATAGGGCTGTCAATATCTTATACAAGATTTATTTTTAGAATATTCTGCATTCTAGTCACATTTGTGGGCAAGTGCATGATTGCTTTTTTGCCAAATTTCTGGTGTATTTCCCATGTTCTCATGTTTCCCATGCCCATGTCCAATTTGCGGCTTTTTCTCATTGTTTTGCACCTTCCTAGACTGTCTTATTACTTAGCGAATTGAAAGGGCTTGGATACAACACAAAATTAATTTATTTTATGACTTATTTACATTTTGGAAAAGTCACATATTTGTTGCAAACGTACTCCTTGTATTGCTGTAAGCTATGTTCACATTTTACTGATGTGTTATGGATGTGGGTCACTTTTTGATCCCAGCAAAAACATTCTGTGTCTGTGATCAGGTTCATGTTAACACAGTATAAAAGCAATACAAGGAAACTTTCCTATTGATCCGTGACTTGGTAGTAAAAATTATAGGCGTAAAAATGATAATGCTGTAAACTTGTATAGGTGGTGAAGTGTAGACTGGAGATTGATTTAGTCATCAAGGAAAGCAAATTCACATACAAGTACAGTTTATCTTTCCGCACCATATTATGTGCATTAAAGTAAAAAAATAAAGTTAAAAAAGGGCTCGGTAAACTCAAAAACACTTGAAAAACCCAATGAAGAATGCATTATATGTCTTTTTGCTGTTTAGACATTTACACGGATAATTTATATCTGCTACTAAATCTATAAATTACTTAGTTTAAAATAACTGCTGAAGGCTGAGACCACACGTAGTGGAAACACAGCATTTTTGGCTGTTGCGGAAGCACAGCAGATAAAAAAAATGTAGCATTTTATAGTCCCAGCAAAGTAAACGAGATTTAATTTAATGTGTGGAAAAAACACTGCAGAAAATGCAATATGTTAATGTTAAAATTTAATTTTAATGTAAATTCTGCTCTTTTCCAATAAACTTATATGGAGGAAGCAAAAACAAAAAACACAGGTGAAAAGCAGTAGAAAATGCAAGTGTCTACTGTTTCTATTGTGTTTTTTCCCTGCAGTGTATTTTAGCTGCATTTCACTGCGTGTGGCCTTAGCTGAACAATGATTGTGAACTTTATCTGGATATCAGAATAGAAAAAAATGTCTAAACTGTTTTCCTTGTACTAACTAAAGTGTGCAGGAAGTAACTTCCCTAATAATTTTAATTATGGGACTGTGTCTACAAACATTTCACCTTAAGTATTGTGCACTTTTACCTTGTTAACAATGTGGGTATTAGTTTTAGGCTAAGACCCCACATTGCGGAAACGCAATGTTTTTTGCCTGCAGTAGCGAAAAACTCTGCATTTTACACTAGCAGCAATGTTACTGATATTTCATTAATCTCATTAACACATTGCGGAAAAAGAGAGCTGCAGAAAAGCTTTTTAAAAATGCAACATTTAATAAAAGAAGAAAAAAATACAGAGAAAAACGCGGCAAAAACGCAATTCAAAATGATGCAGAAAAAAACGCATTGCGTTTTCACAGTTTTTTTTCCGCAGCGTTTTGTTTTCACTATATGAGGCGTAAGCCTTATGAAGATAATAACCTTGTCCTTCATAAACTCATTAAGAATATATACAGTGCCTTGCGAAACTATTCGGCCCCCTTGAACTTTTCAACCTTTTGCCACATTTCAGGCTTCAAACATAAAGATATAAAATTTTAACTTTTTGGTGAAGAATCAACAACAAGTGGGACACAGTTCTGAAGTGGAACGAAATTTATTGGTTATTTTAAACTTTTGTAAAAAATAAAAAACTGAAAAGTGGGGCGTGCAACATTATTCGGCCTCTTTACTTTCAGTGCAGCAAACTCACTCCAGAAGTTCAGTGAGGATCTCTGAATGATCCAATGTTGTCCTAAATGACTGATGATGATAAATATAATCCACCCTTGTGTAATCAAGTCTCCGTATAAATGCACCTGCTCTGTGATAGTCTCAGGGTTCTGTTTAAAGCACAGAGAGCATCATGAAGACCAAGGAACATACCAGGCAGGTCCGTGATACTGTTGTGGAGAAGTTTAAAGCCGGATTTGGATACAAAAAGATTTCCCAAACTTTAAACATCCCAAGGAGCACTGTGCAAGCGATCATATTGAAATGGAAGGAGTATCACACCACTGCAAATCTACCAAGACCCGGCCGTCCCTCTAAACTTTCATCTCAAACAAGGAGAAGACTGATCAGAGATGCAGCCAAGAGGCCCATGATCACTCTGGATGAACTGCAGAGATCTACAGCTGAGGTGGGAGAGTCTGTCCATAGGACAACAATCAGTCGTACACTGCACAAATCTGGCCTTTATGGAAGAGTGGCAAGAAGAAAGCCATTTCTCAAAGATATCCATAAAAAGTCTCGTTTAAAGTTTGCCACAAGCCACCTGGGAGAGACACCAAACATGTGGAAGAAGGTGCTCTGGTCAGATGAAACCAAAATCGAACTTTTTGGCCACAATGCAAAACGATATGTTTGGCGTAAAAGCAACACAGCTCATCACCCTGAACACACCATCCCCACTGTCAAACATGGTGGTGGCAGCATCATGGTTTGGACCTGCTTTTCTTCAGCAGGGACAGGGAAGATGGTTAAAATTGATGGGAAGATGGATGGAGCCAAATACAGGACCATTCTGGAAGAAAACCTGTTGGAGTCTGCAAAAGACCTGAGACTGGGACGGAGATTTATCTTCCAACAAGACAATGATCCCAAACATAAGGCAAAATCTACAATGGAATGGTTCACAAATAAACGTACCCAAGTGTTAGAATGGCGAAGTCAAAGTCCAGAACTGAATCCAATCGAGAATCTGTGGAAAGAGCTGAAAACTGCTGTTCACAAACGCTCTCCATCCAACCTCACTGAGCTCGAGCTGTTTTCCAAGGAAGAATGGGCAAGAATTTCAGTCTCTCGATGTGCAAAACTGATAGAGACATACTCCAAGAGACTTGCAGCTGTAATCGCAGCAAAAGGTGGCGCTACAAAGTATTAACTTAAGGGGGCCAAATAATTTGGCATGCTGCACTTTTCAGTTTTTTATTTTTTACATAAGTTTCAAATATCCAATAAATTTCGTTCCACTTCACGATTGTGTCCCACTTGTTGTTGATTCTTCACCAAAAAATTAAAATTTTATATCCTTATGTTTGAAGCCTGAAATGTGGCAAAAGGTTGAAAAGTTCAAGGGGGCCAAATACTTTCGCAAGGCATTGTATGCTACAGTTATACTGGGTTATGAATGTAGATGATATCAGGGTACTTTATTAGATTAATGTGTTTAGATACTGAATTGCTAAGCATTCTGCATTTTATTTTACAATTTGCTCTTTGTCCTGCGCTTTTGCGACCTTTCCTCATTCAGTTAAGCGCATGCTCTAGCTCTCCATTGCACTAGTTTTTAGGGTTTTTTTTTTTACCACTTCCACATTTTGGACCAGATTATTAGACAGCGATGGGGCTACAATGAGGTAACCTGAAGAAGCTATTGGGTGGTGACTTACTTTAGTTGTTTCACTACATTTCAGTTAGTCTTGTGCTCATCATCCTCAGTTCACATTATCTTCATTGCTAAATGAATCACAACAACCTTGAGGGATGTCTTATCTACAGATCCTAACAAATCGTAATGAATCATAGGCTAGCAGCAATGTGATCAGAGTCTTTTAATTTACTGAAATTTACTTAAGAGCTATAACATATGGCTCTTTTTTTAATATGACACATAGGGGAGGAGAAAGCTTTTTGTGATACAGCTTGCTAAGACTCTTTCCTGCTATCTCAATGAGTTGTCATTTCCTTTTAATTATCATGTTTATAATCTGTAAATGCCTCTCCAAGCTCTATAGTTCTATATATTCTGTACTTACTGCAGTGTGTTTTCCGATTTGAAAGTGAGCCTGTATGTAGTACAGTGTCATTTAATAACTTACTGACAGCTTGTGAAGTTATATGCTCCCCTCTGGAGCATTGGCCTCCTCTCTGCTCCTCTGATACACAGTGTTCACTGTATGAAAAGGAGGTCAAACTATCAATCAAGGTGTATTAAAGATAGAATAAGGCTCTAACAGACTGGCATTTGACCTCCTGTTCATACTGAAAACGCTGTGAGAGGAGCAGACAGCATAACTGTGCTCAAGAAGGGAGCACATAATCACAAATAAAAAGACAATTTTTACAAGAATGGGGCTGCAGTCCAGAATAAGAAATACATCATTGTAAACTGTGCTGACAGCCGTACAAGGAACTGTGATTAGTTTATATTTCAATTTTATGCTGACAGACTCCCTTTAATCTTCTTGCAACTGAAGTGATAGTAGAATGTTAAATGATGATTGTATAAGCAACCTTCCAGAATGGCTGTTTCAGGCATTAATACCTTTTGGCTCATCATAAGAGAATGGAAACTGCTTGTAGCATTCCTGCTAATTGATAAAACGGGTTAAACCAATGTGTGCTATTTTTCTTACATAGTAAGCAGTGAGGGTGATATGTGAATGGGGTTATAAATTTAGTCTTTCATGGTAAGACCTTGTTCATTGCATTACATTATATGCATTGTCAGCTCCATCATTTTCCCACAACACTTAAGGAATTTGTGGCCAGATCCTGGGGAATTTGTGGCCAGCTTTTAAGACACATGGGCTTGTTTAGTATTCTTAGTTAATCATGGAGGGTTATCATTGACTGCTCCAGCTACCCTTACCACCCTACTTCTCTCTGAGTTCACAGTCATTCATAATTGTTAGATTAACCTATTCAAGATGTGGAGATTTTTGAGTTTATGTGACCAGAATAAATTAATGATTTTTTTGCATTTTTAATCTGCTGTTTGCAGTGTGCCATTAACCTACCCAGGTATGTTAGCATGAATAGTGGACCCTTCTTTGCCAACATATATTTATTATGTGCAGTTTGATTGGGTTTATAGCTGCACTGATCCGAAAATGATTGGCAGGATCCACTGACAAATTTATATGTTTGGGGCAGCTAAATCCTCTTGGCATTCCCACATAAAAGAAGCACAGAACAAGAGAACTGCAAGTGTCTGGCAGCTACCCCATCTTGTTTGCAGTGCCCAGTTTGAACATAGCAGAGTGCTTATCTGTGTAACACATAAAATACATTGAAATGATCTTACCTGGGAATATAATGAAGCAACAATTTTGCATCATATATATTTCTTTATATGGCAGCTAAAAAATCTGAAAAATGCTTGTACATGTCTATATAACAGTTCCATTTTGGTTTTGTATATCTATTTTGGTGGTTCTCAAAACTAAAAATCTTCATTTAATTTAGTTCTGAGTCCAAGTAAAACAATCAATTAAATTAAATCTGTCAGCTTAATATGTTGCTCTGTGTAGGGCTAGCATATTACTGTTATAGATAAATACTTCTAATAGGCAAAAAAGCACAAAAAAGTAACCAAAATCGTACTTGTGCTCTTTACTAGGTTCCCTGAAAGAATATTGCAGGCACATAGTTTATGAGTCCAGATGTTACGTATAGGGAATATGCACTCCTCAACATTGAAATTGCAACACCAAGAAGGGCAACCCCTAAGGTTTTGCAAACTGAGTATGAAGCAGGTGTCGCATAAACGCCAGAGTGAAAACAAAGTTTTTTAGCCACATGAAACCTCAAAAATCTAAACAGGAGGTGTGGGATAATAGTGCAATGCCTTCTGTTCATCGATGTGCCAGGAAATGCCACTAAAAATGTGGTATTTAGTTACTAGATGCCCTGAAAGAAGGTGTTTGCATGATGTTGGCCTATGACTCAAACATCCAGCTACAAGTGTTCCATTGACCTCAAGCTACCACTCTCAAAGATATGGTGCACGGCAAGTTGGAGACTGGAATGGAGGTCTATCCTCTTCAGTGATGAGTCCCGCTTTTCTCTCAGATGCAATAATCGCCGGAGATTTGTCTGGAGACCATGTGGACAACACCATTAAGAGGTCTTTACAATGTACCCCTCTGGTATTCAGGTACACTACCAGCTTGGCATTACATTAATTTGGTCATGGAACCAGTAGTATGGCCTCTTCTCCAAAGTATCCCGTTTCGCTGCGTGGTGCTCATATGCGATATTGAATAAATCGAGATGTTTTTAATATTTTCTTTCCCTTTTTTATAATTTGCATATCATTAACATATTTATTGATTCTGTGATTTCCAGAATCCCTATTCCAGGGGTCGGAAACCCCCGCCATGCGTGCCACTCTTGGCAGCCCGAGTCCTCACCCAGCTGTTTCAATCGGACCAAACACGTCCAAAACGAAATTGCTATTGTTATACTGTGGGGTCTCTTCAGACTCCAGAGTATAATAAGTGGAGCCCCAGGGGAGGTGATCAAACATAAAAAAAACAATGTTACTCACCTTCCCTGCCCTTAGTGGTGGCCCTGTGCTCTGCAGTCGCTTCTGCCTGAAGTAAGAGACTGCTGACAGGACCTCAGGGGTCACATCAGGCGTCATAATGAATAATGAGGCGACGTGACCCCTGAGACCCAATCAGCGGTTGCTGACTACAGGTAGAAACGTCCGAATAGGACAGAGCTGCTGCTGAGCGCAGGGAAGGTGAGTAACATTGTTTTTTAAGTTTGTCACCTCTACTGCCCATCTGTTTACTCTTCAGACCCCAGAGTATAATAATAGCTAGTGAGTGGAGAAATTGGAATATTATAAAAGTTAGAATATTATACTGTGTGGAGGGGCCGCTATGGGACATAATACCATGTGCAAGGGCTGCTATGGGACATATACTGTGTGCAGGGGCCACTATGGGATATAATACCGTGTGCAGGAACCACTGTGGGACATAATACCATGTGTAGGGGCCGCTATGGGACATAATACCGTGTGCAGGGGCCGCTATGGGATATAATATCGTGCATAGACCGCTATGGGACATAATACCGTGTGCAGGAGCCGCTATGGGACATAATACAGCATGCAGAGGCCGCTTTGGGGCATAATACTGTGTGCAGGGGTCACTATGGCATATAATACCGTGTGCAGAAGCCGCTATGAAACATAATACCATATGCAGGACCCTCTATGGGACATAATACCGTGTGCAGGGACCACTATGGGACATTATTCTGTATAACGGTGTGTTTTCTGTATTAAGGATGTGTTTTTGCACAGAAAACTCAGGCATTTTTTTTTTGTGCAAAAATGTACCATGTGAACGCAGTTTTACATCAAAGTAAAAGTTCCAGTGGCCTAAGAATATAGCTGAATCCAGATACATAGTGTGTTTCCACCATAAGGATGCTGCCATATGTTGCTCCTGGACACATACGGAGAAGTATGGAGAAGATATAGAAGGACTCACATACTGCATAACGGACTACATTAATTTTTGTGTGGACAACACAGTACCCACAAAAGTGGTGAGGTGCTTCTCCAACAACAAACCATGGATTAACTCTGATATAAAAACACTACTTAAGGAGAAAAAGATGGCATTCAGGACAAGAGATAAGGAGGGGTTGAGGGAAGTACAAAAGGAGCTGAGGCATCTAATCAGGCAAGGAAAATCCAGTTATAAGGAAAAAATGGAGAAGCAAATGGAAAGAAAAGACATAAGGGGGGTCTGGGAGGGGCTTAAGTCAATTTCGGGTCATAAACAGTTGGTCTGCCAGATTGAGGCAGATGTTAACTGGCTTAATGAACTAAACCTATTCTTCAACAGATTTGATCACACACCAGCTCCTCCCACCCCAAAATGTCCTTCAGCTCCCCTCACCACAGTGACTTCACCCCATTCACCCCATGTGGCTACTTCCCAACAGACCAGTAAATCCAGAAATCTGTCTTTATCTGACCACAGTCTGACCTTCACACGGGCCCAGGTGAGGAAGGAGATGAAAAAGATCAAGGTGAGGAAAGCCGCAGGGCCAGATGACATCAGTGCAAGGCTAATTAAGACTTGTGGGGACCAGCTGTGTGGTATAATTACATATATGTATAATATGAGCCTGAGGCAGGAAATAGTCCCTGAATTATGGAAATCTTCTTGTGTGGTACCAGTTCCAAAGAAACCTCACCCTATGGACCTCAACGACTACAGACCTGTAGCACTGACATCCCACTTGATGAAGATCTTAGAGAGATTGGTTCTCACACATCTTCGCCCTCTAGTGAGCCCCGCTATGGACCCTCTCCAGTTTGCTTATCGACCGGGCATTGGGGTAGATGATGCCATCATCCACCTTCTGCACAGGGCTCTGTCTCACCTGGAAAAACCAGGGAACACAGTGAGAATAATGTTCTTTGATTTCTCCAGTGCTTTTAACACCATACAGCCCAGGTTACTGAGAGACAAGCTGGGCCTTGCTGGAGTGGACCACCACCTCTCCAACTGGATCCTAGACTACCTCACAAATCGACCTCAATACGTGAGAGCCCAAGACTGTGTGTCAGGTACCGTGATCTGTAATACGGGGGCACCTCAGGGTACGGTTCTCGCCCCTTTCCTCTTCACACTGTACACTGCTGATTTTAGGTGCAACTCATCCAGCTGCTACCTACAGAAGTATTCTGACGACTCTGCAATAGTAGGCCTCATCACAGACGAAGATGACAAGGAGTACAGAGAACTGAACCGGTTTTTTGTGGACTGGTGCCACCAGAACCACCTGAAGATTAACGCGGGGAAGACCAAGTAGATGGTGGTGGACTTCCGTAAAGGCAGATGCCCTCCAAAACCAGTGGACATCCTGGGGACGGGCATCGAGATTGTGAACACCTATAAGTACCTGGGTCTGCTCCTTAATAATAAGCTGGACTGGGCAGATCATATGGAGGCCCTGTACAGGAAGGGCCACAGCAGGCTCTACCTGCTTAGGAAGCTGAGAGCCTTTGGAATCCGGGGGGCACTTCTTAGGACTTTCTTCAACTCGGTAGTGGCATCAGCCATCTTTTTTGGAGTGGCCTGCTGGGGGAGCAGTATATCAACCAGGGACAGAAATAAACTTGACAAGCTGATTAGAAGGGCCAGCTCTGTCCTGGGGAGCCCACTGGACCCAGTGCAGGTGGTGGGTAACAGAAGGATACTGTCCGTTGTGAGCTCCATGCGGGAGAATAACTCCCATCCCATGCATGAGACTGTGATTGCGCTGGGCAGTACTGTCAGTGACCGACTGCTCCACCCTAGGTGTGAGAAGGAGCGCTATCGGAAGTCTTTCCTCCCCACCGCGGTTAGGCTGTACAACCAACACCGACCTAAGCGGAGATCATTACATACAGAGAACTGAAATATCTCTCTGCCTGTTAAATCCCCCCCCCCCCCCCTCTGCTACGTGCTATCTGTCTGTCTGCTATTAATGTAATGCCTCTCACCTTGGAACATTCCTGTACATGTTGTATTTGTATTTGTATCTGCTTATCTTATCTTTGCTGCTGTAACACACTGAATTTCCCCACTGTGGGACTATTAAAGGACTATTATTATTATTATTATTATACATTTACCACTAATTGGCGGCTGTACATGTACTTTCATTGCTTCTAATCGGAAAGTACAGGAGCGTCCCAGGAAATAGCAGTAAATGCATGCGTTCTAAAGCATCTGGTGGCAGCACTTCTGTGTTATGGTTTGTGGTATACGACTTTAGTTTAGGGGTCGTCAGACTTACAATTATTGACTGGCACTCCAAGTACCTCATTTTTGATTTTTTTATTAAAATCGTCATGCCGAACAAAAAAGGTTGCCTACCCCTGGTCTATACTTTTCCTTGATGTTGACGTTTCAATGATGAGAAGTGCAGATGTTTTAGGGCAGTGTTTACATGCTATACGACTAAAAGGTTTTCTGTAGAACCATCCTAAGAATTTTTTCTACAACAGCTTCTTTAGAAAAGCCTACTGATTATCCTGACCAATGTTTTTTTTATATTTAAAATTTAAAAAAACCAAGCAACGTAGGTTGCATGCAGCACTGTTCTCACTGTCAAATTTTGCAAAATTAGGGGGGGGGGGCTCTACAGTCAATGTATTTCATTGTATGTGTTAGCTCTATAAAGAAGAAGATGTCTGTTCAATTAATAAAGAAGTATAGATGTAACAGATCTGGGCTTGAAATTTAGGTCTGCTACATCTGTGCATTATTTTTACAGTGATCTTGAAGTTCCGATTGCGGATTTCATTAACCAGATATATCCCTTCCCTAGGATAATTCTGCCAGTGATTGGTTCTGCTCTAGTTATTACTTTGATACTGTTAATAATTGGTGATGAGTGAGTATGGCCATGGAT
Source organism: Leptodactylus fallax (assembly GCA_947044405.1). Classification (NCBI taxonomy): domain Eukaryota; kingdom Metazoa; phylum Chordata; class Amphibia; order Anura; family Leptodactylidae; genus Leptodactylus; species Leptodactylus fallax. The sequence goes on from CAMRHE010000490.1 coordinate 140,697, forward strand.
ATGGGTATGTTTATATAGGTAAAGAAACAGCCAATTAACTTGTTTCTCTTCTTTGTCTTTAGTTACATTACAAATCAGCGTTCATTTGCCTCAATCAACGAGGATGATGTTAAGATTTATACCGGACTGCGAAACTTGTAAGTATTCAATTTATCCTTTAAACATTGGTGTAGAATATAGATGTATGTGGCCGACCTGTACGGATTTGCCTTGATGACTATCACTGGAAATATTTGAGAAATAAGAATTATTTTTGGGTCATTTAAATGAAAGTTAACTATATTTTACAGTATACTAATGATCTACTTCAATATGTGGCTTATAAATCTATTCTTAAAAAAATTTCACAATTTAAGTTTTTACTTATATACAGTAGATCCTTCTGATTTTCTAGTTATGTGAATTATGTGTTTCTTTAGTTTTTGTTTCTATTCACAAAATATTTTGATCTTCATTTTTGTATGTAAGGGAATAGATACATCAACAGATCTCATTCATTTACATCTGTTTGGAATGGTTAAAGGAGCTGTCAATGATGATAAAAGGGTCTCCTCACCACTTTTATCAATGGGCTGTGGTTTTGCAGCTCAACCATAAATTGCATTATGTCTATATCTTGTCTGTTTGTTAATGTACACATTAAAAGGATTTGTTTTATATAAGTTCCTGCTTCCTTCTTTATACATTAGATGTATATGGACCAAATCTATGCTTTTCAACTGGTTTGGCCCACATCTAATATGCATGAGGGACTCCCAGCTCTCCCCAAACAGCAGATATTGAGGGAGATAAGGATCAGTCAGGTGGATTTTTACTCCCAATCCTTTTGGCCTTGGGGAGATAAGCCATTGCCAAAGGACTCTGTCTACAGCTCTATGCCTTCACTCATTGCGCACAGCTATTAAAAAGCAGGGATTGTTGGACACTGCTGGGTTGGACCATTCAGAAGACAGATAGGAAGGTGCTTGGTTGAATTTTTATAGATCATCTACCGCAGCAACACTTTGTGCCTGACCACGGTCTCCATCTTCTGAATGGTCCAATACAGTAGCCCCCAACAATCCATGCTTTTAACCAATTGTTTCCCCCTAACCCTCTGTACACAGGCCTGTGTTCCTCCAGCTCAACGAAGGAGCAGCAGCTGTGGACCCCTAAATATTAAAGATCCACATTACTACATACTGTCACCAGGGTTGTGTCTGTTTTTCACACAACCCCATAAAGTGAGCAAACTACCTATTGTCCCATTTTTCAAATTCTCCTCCTGTTCAATACACATGAAATGCTCAGGTGAGCTGAGCATACATGTGTATGGGTCGATGAAATAGCCAAATGAGTGTTCTCCTGACAGCTATCTAAAGTGTATGGATGGCTAAACCTGGCCATACACATAAAATTAAATTAAAGTGAGTTAACATCATGTGTCTGGGAGAAGTTTTCTCCATTGAACAGTGAGAGGTGATAAAAAAAAAACTGCCAGGTAACCCTGTCAGAGACTTATCTCCGCTGAAAAAAAAAAGATTGGCCTTATTGAAATCTAACTGCCCAAATGTGTTGTCAGGTGACAATGTATGGCCAACTTATCTCATGACAATATTTCTCCAAATTGCCTTATTTGTCCAATAAATAAAGAGAGTCTACCACCTCCCCCAAGGATACTCAACTTCCACCGCCGTGTTACAGAGCACATTTCAGTGATAAACAACATACCTCTGTTATGTATGTCATTTTTGTAGGAAAAACTGGAGAAAAACTTTGAAGTTGGTGCCCTGGGGGTAAGCCTTCAGCTCCCTGGAGCTCTGCTCTTGCCAGTCAGACCCCTACCATCTCCTGGTAGCACCTTCCTGTGCAGTGACATTTGGTTCTCCCCTTAAAATGATATCACCTATCCTACTGGAGTAGCAAGAGCAGTGCTACCAGCTCTCAGGGCTGAAGGCCCACCTTCAGGGCACCAACTGCCTCATTTCCATAAGTTATTTTTCTCCAAATCCACAAAAGTGACATACATAACAAAGGTATGTTGTTTATCACTGTAATGTGCTCTGTGTTGGCAATTGCATATGCTTGGTGGAGGTGGTAAACCCTTTAATCCTAGTAATTCTGATCACATGTTTCTCATTTACTATCACATAAAATTAATGATGGGGACCAAAGAAAGGCAATACATGTGTTATTAAAGATAACCATCCCATTGCATTAGTTAAGTGACACATAAGTTAAAGGAGCAATCATTCTAAATTATGGTTTGGGCAAATCTCCAGAGATAGGTAGATACTGTAGATAGATAGATAGATAGATAGATAGATAGATAGATAGATAGATAGATACCAAAATGTTACATTCAGCAGCAGCTAACTAGAAGCTCTGTGTCTTTATACTTTTCATTTCACAAAGAGCACTTTAATATATGCATATTTAAGCAAATCTGTGGGTAAACTGTGAGCCCAGTTGAGCTAATATCCTTATCTAGTCTCAGGCTATCAAATCTTGGCAGCACACTGTGTTACTTGTGGACCTCTGAATTGAATGCTTTATTTCAGAACTGTGGTGGACTCAGCACTGAAGGTTATATTTCGCCAAGCATTCCGCAAGAACCTCAAACTTACTTACATGTAAGTAATTGACTTACCAGACTTTCTGACTTAAATAGATGCTTCAATACTGTACAAATAAAGCAGGTAAATTGCTCCACAAAGGAATTGTGCAAATGGTATATTATCCTATGAAGAAGTGGCTCTATACAAAGCATTTTGTAATGAGATGACTGACTGGTCTTGGACCTGGTGTTTGGGGTTCATAGACCCTCCAGTCGCATTAGAAGACACCGGTTGTAAGCCATATGATAGGCAGGGACCCTGGTATTGCATTGATGCCCAGGAGTATATAGTTATGACTCTAGAGCCAAGTACTTATATAGGTAACTACATTACACCATTATATCATAGACGGCCCATGTGTACCCTTTACATTTTTCAAACAGGAAACTGCAAAAAACTTTTCACATAAGCCTTTCACAGCTCTATGAGTTCAGTACAGCCATTCAATGACAACTTCTAAGGAAAAGGAAAATTTGTGTATTTGTGTTTTTAATGAGTCAGGGCCTTGGATTGAATTTCTGTGATTTACTACTAATGGGAGTTAAGCAATCACACCCACCAGGTCAAAATTCATTTATTAATGTAGTCTTTTGATGGTGCTGGGCAGATTTGCATTGGTTGGTTTCCCTGAATCTGGTTTTTGTATTATCCAAAGAGTGCATTTTAGATAACCAGAGCAATTTGGGGAATTGATGTACATGATAAAACATAAGTTCATGTTTGCTTTAAAGTGTACCTCCAGTTATAAAGAACTTTCATAAATACAATAGTACATGTGAATATGAGAAACTTTGGAATATATTTTATTACAGAAATCTGTTTCCTTTTCAACTTATTAGGCTGCATTCCTACTCCTGATCTTCACTCAGACTGTTTGTTTACATAAGCTTCCACTTTATGTATTTATTGCCTCAGGGTGGGTTCACACTTGCGCTTGAGTCTGTTCACTGCCAATCCGAGTGAAAATCTCGGGAAACTGGATAGGCACCGGATAGCAACAGGTTAGCGACGCATTGCTTAAAAACCCATTCATTTGAATGGGTTTTTAAAGCAATGCGCAGTTGTCCGATTGCACCCTCTGCACTGCGAATCCAGTTTTTTCGTCGGAAACAAAGTTGGATATGCAGGACTTTGTGTCCGACGAAAAAAAAAACTGGTTTCGCAGCACAGAAGGTGTAAGCGCACACCTGCGCATTGCTTTAAAAACCCATTAAAATGAATGGGTTTTTAAGCAAAGCGTTGCAAACCTTTCCCTATCCAGTGCCTATCCAGTTTTCCGACATTTAGGTCGGATTCGCAGCTGATGGAGTGCCACCGCAAGTGTGAACCCACCCTTATCTGGAAGATACAGCAGTGTCAAAAAAGCTATCCCTCACTCAAAGAGTCACAGAGTGTAGCAGCAGCAATTATTTGTGTGTCTTTTTCAGCAGCCCCTTCCTCCTACTCTTTCCGTCATAGACTTGTATGAAGAAAGTAATTCAGCCTGAGAAGTGGAAAAGAAAGCACATTTCTTTAATAAGATATAGTTCTTACATTCACCTGTGCTATTCATTTATACAAAGTTGTTTATAAATTTAAATATAACCTTTGCTATTAATACTGGATATATGCATAATGGTCATGAATTCTGAATATACATATATGATCATGAATTGTGCATAAATTCTATATAAATAGTGAGGCTAAAGACTTGCCCAATGTTATTAAAAATTTAGGCTGGAAGTTTAAAGGAGTTGCCCAACTACATTTAAAAAATGTAGGCTGTCTTTAGGCTGGAAATAGCCCAGTCCTCACTGTTAGCGACCTTTTGTTATGTCTCCTGATGGCATTCTGTTTGTGTTCAGGTTATTGCTGCAACCGATCCCTGGCCTCAGTGATACCAGTGAACAAATGGCACTTGACTGCTGGGGTCAGCAATTGACTGCAGCATTGGTCTGGGCACAAATGGAATACTATCAAGAGATGTTATTCAGGACCAGTAACAGCAAGGAATTGAGCAACTGTCACTGGTACAGAGGACATGTAAATGGCGTGCAAACATTTTTTTTTTTTTAATTTACTGTATTTATAGCATATAGGCAATGTTTTATGGAGTCAAACAAGGTCCTTCATTTTAAGTCCAAATTTGCATAGGTTTTAAAGTCAGCTAAATATTTGTCTTTTATTTTCAGAGACCTCTTCAAAAATAAGCTGCCTACGCTAAACAGAAGATTATTTCGTCACCTCTCCTTAACTCACCTGTAAGATACATTTTATTATATTATAAAGTTATACTATATATATTATATCACTATTTCACATATCTCCAGCAGCATCTCCATATATATGTATATCATATAGTTACAAAAAATTGGAGCATAATGTCTAGATAATAATGCTAACAAATGGAGGAGAAGTTGCCTATAGCAACCAGATTTCAACCAATCTCATGTTTTAAAAATAGTAATTTGATTGGTTGTAATGGGGAACTTCTCAACTTTTTGTGTGCTCTCTTTTTCATCATGAGACCCTGACCATTTTGCCTAAAAGGCCAGAAATCCTTATTAGAGATTTGAAACAAATATAAAGATACTACATACAAAAACATGTGGAAATCATTTTACATGGTGTTTTCTAAACATACACACAGCATGCTACATTCCCTGTGAAGCTTCAATTTAGGATGGGCCGAATGTGTCTACAGAGCAGCTGCATTTTGATGTTACCCTTACACAGCCAAAGTACGCACTGTTATACTACTAGATATCATTGTGCAGTAATCTATTGCTTTAACCTAATACAGTGGGTATTGTATATCCCATAACACACTAAACTGTGAGATATGCCAATTTCCATTCTGTATTATATTTCCTAAACTTCCTGAACTGTTGGGACAAATTAGGTCATATCAAAATTTATATTTGTTTTGGCTTGTAACAATTTATTGTGGAGTGCTAGAATTGGACAGTGCTGCCCTTTAGTGCAACTTGTTAACCCTTGAGTTATTTCAGTGCTTCTGCCCAAGTGGCTAGTTTAGTATATTTCCAGGGGCGTGCACAGGATTTTTCAGAGTGGACAGTTCTCGGTGTAATGTTTATGGGGGTAGTGTGGGGTGTGGAGTGAAGCAAGGTGGGGCGTAACAAGAAAACTCCACACACACAGTATAATGCCCTCATAGTGCCCGTACAAACTGTAGTGCTCTCCACATGGTAAAATGTTCCCTTTAGTGACCTCATACACAGTATAAGGCCTCCTTCTGGCCCCCACAAAGTGTAAAGCTTCCACACAGCCACACAGTATACTGCCCCAGCCTCCATACAGTATATTACCCCCCAGTCTCCATACAGTATATTCCCATCAGCCTTCATACAGCATATGCTCTCCAACCTGTATAAAGTATATTGCCCCCAGTCTCCATACAGTATATTGTCCCTCATCCTCCATATAGTATATTACGGCCATCCTCCACATAGTTCATTGCCCTCCCAGCCTCCATACAGTATATGGCCTCCTAATCTGCACAAAGTATATGCTTAATACGCACCAATCATCACTCCTTCCGTTTTTTGCTCTGGCACCAGTTACAAACCAGCAGCACTAGCAGCAGCAGAGAAGGAGTAAGCTGTATGGCAGTGGTGAGTATTGAGATATCTACAGTTCACTGCAACTGGGAAACTAGGCATTACCATTTGAGGGCATGTGCCTACCCCGTCCGCATTCACGGATGTGTGAGGTCAGTGCTTTTCACTGACAGCACCTAACCCTGCTCTTTTGCAGGTGGTGTACTGTCTGTGGTTAACCCGCTTTTCAAGTTTGTGAACAGCAGATGACCTTTTTTTTTTATTTTCATTTTCTATACTTTGTATGTCTCTGGGTCCGTGAAAAACGGATGATATCTGTGTCATCCCTTCTTCATGGACCCGTAGACTTTAATTGATGGGTTGCATCCATGAAGAAAGGACAAGTGTCCATTGTTTTTTTGTAGACCTATGGTTCGCAAAAAAAGCTTTGATATCTGAATAAACACATTTGCAATAAACGGGGTATGTATGGCATCTGCGAAAAATGCGGACACTATACGCACGTGAAATGTGGACGTCTGAACAAGGCCTTACACTGTCTATGTATATATCTTTGTCATATCTATGCAAACAGTGCAGGGACACAGCCCTTTAACAAGGGTAATTCCCAATTGTCAATTTATACCTAAACTTCTATGGGGAATAACAGACAGACACTGCAATGTAGAGACCTAAGAAAATATGCTCTAAAGTTGTTTCAATACAGGAAGTATCTACTAACACAGACATGTCGGGGTGGTTATAACATATATACTTATAATAAATACTAATTTTAGATATTAAAACAATATATACATATATGTATTGCATAATAAATATGAAGTCATTCTATAACTTTTCTATAACTAATTGTACCAGTTATGATACTAAAGAAGTTACCTTTTGTACTTCTGTGCACTGATCCTGGGGTTTGCAGATGGGTGGGTATAAGGTGAGAATGTCCATGTATGTTTTATCCATTTAAAGGAGTTGTACTAAATTTTGAATTTATCCCCGATTGATAGAATTGGGGATAATTTCATGATTGGTGGGAGTCTGACTCCAGAGACCAACACTGATCCAATTCTCACTTTCCTTGTATTCCATGAGCACTGTGCAGTAACAGTATAGAGCACTCAAGGCAGTCTGTCAGCAAAAGAGATCCCTCATTAATTGTAGAATGGGAAATCAATACAGGAAAGCAGCTGTCCTGATACATAAGAACAAGTATAGGCAGGGGTATCCTGGGCATCACTGGAAGGCACAAGCCCACATGAGAAAAGTCTTAGACCAAACTGCATATCAGGGGTCTGAGATTGCATGAAATACACTTTTTCCATGTAAAGATATCCATAGACATAAATAAATAAAGTTTCACACTTAAAAGGGTTTTCCGAGAATTTATGTTTTACAGGCAGAGAAGAGAAAAAATGTGCTGAAATGAGTTGTTGTAATTGAAAATCTGCTAATCTTTTGTAGAACTATGTATGCAACACAGTCCCTGTTCCAATAACTTCCTTACTGGTCCTGATTATGTACTGTCCATGAACATGAAGTGTTTTTAGCCATGCCCATGTGATGAATGTGATAAAAGCAGCATTTGTCTAAACTTTATTGACCTGCCAGAGCAGCCAGGAAGAGGTGGGGACTGGTCCTGATCACCTGACAAGCTGGCGGCTGCTTTACACACCTAGATAATCGCATCAGTTATTAGAGGCAGCAGCAGCAGGGACAGATAGACAAACACATTTTTTATTTGTTTTTTATTTTAACTTATCAGGTACTAACAGGCTGACAACATTGTAGATGCATAGGAAGAGTGAAGGAGACGAGCAGCATGTGTTACTCCCCTCTGCAATAGATGTGAATGCTTAATCATCAGCATCATGAAGATCCTGCTCAGTCTGTATTCACATGGTGTGTTTTTTCCCAAAAATCAGAAAACCACATGTGTTTTTGGAAACGTATGTGCAGGTTTCAAAAACTGCATGTGTTTTTTTGAAAACTTGGTAAAACTCTGATAAAAATGCATGCGTTTTAAAGCAAAAATGAACCATGTGAACACAGGCTTACTGGAAATTGTTGTGTCATGGGACCAGATTGTGTGACAAAGGCAGACAAAGATATAGTGTTAGTTGACTTAGGCTAGGTTCACAAATGCGTCGGAGTTTCCTTTGAAAACTTTGTTGCAGAGTCCACCAAAGATTGGCGGAGGAAAAAGTCCTAAATAGAGGACTTTTTTCTCCGCAGATTTCAGCTTAAAAATGACGGACACTTGATGCACCCCATTATAGTCAATGCAGTCCGCCGAGCTCAGTATATAACCGCTGTTTTAGAGGTCCGCCTTTCAGTTGTTCGGGTTCCCCAATGAACCTGAACAATGGAAAGCAAACGCTAGTGTGAACCTAGTGTTACCCTATCTCTTAGTATCTGTCAATCTGTGGACTGTAAGGAGCAGTATGTGTGCACATGCATGTCTGTAGTAATTTGCTTTGGGGGTCGATTAGGGGCAGTCTGTTTTTGAGGATTTATGCACACACTTATTATTTATTTCTCTTCCTTGTATAGCGCCAACATATTCCACAGCGCTTTACGGACATTCTCAATCAATACATGTACAGATACACATGCATATTCTTGTGTACTATACATATATATATATATATATATATATATATATATATATATATATACATAAACTGTTCATATACTGAAAATATGAGGAATGGAAAAATGGTCCTAAATGGCTCATTCATATAACAAGCATTTCCTGCCTTTAGTCACATTTTCTTAGTCTCGGAAAACCCTTTTAAACATAAAGAATGTCAGGGGTGTTTTTTAGTGGATGCCGTACTTCACACAGGTCATAGTGTAAGTTGGACAGCCTAGTTTAGAAAGCCCCTGCAAATGACAAATCTTTAGTCTAGCACCATATTTCAGATAGGTTATCTATCTATATGATAAGTGATCTATCTATCTATCTATCTATCTATCTATCTATCTATCTATCTATCTATCTATCTATCTATCTATCTCACATATCCAAAAAAACAAACCTGTTCATCCCTAGTTATAAATAATGGTTGGAGGCATGTCACATTTCTTGTCTTTACCCCTTATTTTACAAATGGATTGACTTTTGCCTTTTTTAATACATATTAGAAATAAGCTATATTTATACTTTTTACTTTAAGGCTAAGGCCCCACATAGTGAAACGCAGCTGAAAAACGCAGTGGGAAAAAACACAGAGAAAACGCATTGTGTCTTTTTCTGCAGCGTGTTTCATTGAGTTTTTGTTGTATTTTTCATTGCTTTATTTCCTTCCCCTATTAAATCTATTGGGAAAAAACTTGCGATTCTATAGCTAAAATTAACATGTTTTTAACAAAAATGCTTATCTGCAGCTTTTTTCTCCACAATATGTGGATGTGATTAACCCAAATCTCATTCACTTGGTGGTACTGTAAGATGCAGCTTTTTTCTCCAGTGTGTTTCTACAACGTGGGGCCGTAACCTAATATAGCTTTTTTATGATTTATATACCAAAAAATCTGAGTTCAACACCTGTGGCTGTCTACCTATTACTTATCAATTATCTGTTACAAATGTTTAGGAATTCTAATATGCTATTATCTGCACAGCTCCAATGAGAAATTCTATAAAGTAAAAAATAATTGCACACAAACATCTAATGTTGTGCTACTATCACATATGGATTTTGTCATGAGTGTAATACACATCACTTGTTACAGGGTAAAATATCCCCTCTGTCAACCACCCTCCCCCCTTCCCCAATTGTCATTTACATTTACAATTGTCATAAATGGTCTGTGGTTGTGTTCTAGCCTTGAGTTATTTGTCACTATCATTGATACTGCTGGATTACATTATGTGAAGGAATGTTAATATGAATCACTTGGGAATGATAAACTGTATTTAAGGGTCCTTTAAAAACATCTCTGTGAGATTGTACAGCCAGGCAAGATGGTTAACTAATCTTTGAAGTACTACAAAGTAGATTAAATGGAGTGCAAGTTGCGATCTCATCACAACATGAGAAATGAAGAGTAACCCAAATATAGATTACTCATTACTTATCAGGACTCCACCATGTTAACCATTCCAGTGAATGGAGCTGTTCAATAACTACGCTCAATGTTCCCATTCATGTTACCTCCTTTGACTGATTGACAGTCTAACTATTTTACCTTGAACAATCTTGCCATAAATTACCTTTATATCTTTTAAAGTGATTGTTTGTGTAACAATTAACAAGTTCAGCATATCTACAGAAATAGCAGCAATTCTTTTATATATGTTGAAGTATAAAGATGCTAGTGCAATGCCCAATGCTGGGCAGGACAAGTACCATAAGGCAAAAAGTATATATATTGGCAATCATTTGCATTGCCTATTTTCGTAGGCCTGTGCAAAGTGGCCAGCGGAGGAATGATCACTACTGTGATTGATCCTCTCCCATTTGGCTGTACCGATTATCAGCAGCATATCCATGTTTACATAGGGCAAGAAGCTGCATCTTTAGTTGCTCATTGGTTGGCTGATCAGCACCATTAAATATGGCAGTTATCATTGACAAGCGTCTCTAGGGATGCTTGTTCCCGATATTTGCCCTAGAGATTGTACCGTGTACTGATTGTGTAATATACTATATGCTGTATGGTAAACTGATTCTGTAATATGAATGAACAGTGTCCAGATCATATACTAAACTGATTACTGACGAATTAATGATTTGATCATTTATTTATTTTACTTACTTATATAGCGTCAACATATTCCGCAGCACTTTATAGACATCGTTAGTCACTGTCACAATCTAAATTCTCTATCAGTTTGTCATAATGATTTTATTGTGAATTGTAGCAAAATCAATTCTAAAGAGATGCTGATATAAAGTTGTCTGTTCTTCCAGAATTCTAGGTAACAATCCATTCCAGTGTTCTTGCGATATAATGTGGATCAAAGTGTTTCCAGTGACAAGCTTTATAGACAAACATAACATATTCTGTATCAATGAATATGGCAAAAAGATACCTCTAAACAGTATGCAAATCCCCAACTGTGGTAAGATGTTGTTATTAATTCTATATTTTCGTGTTGGTCCAATCTAGACATGGTCCCGTTTGACTACAGAATTATACAAGGTTCCTAAGAAACTAATCACCAACTTGTTAGTGTATGTTCGCACATGACAGACTATCCCATACATCTAAAAGAGGTTTGTAGAAATTCATGCTTATGCCACAGAAACAACCCCATTCAGATGTGCGGAATGTATTGTTTGTTGTGTGTGAACATCCCCTTAGGGTACTGTATCTCCGATTGCATCTGTAATGTTTTATGGATATTATGTTTGTGTTGTCACATTTGTTGTTACATAGTGTTGCATACAGATTTTTGTGGGAATATTTTAGCCTATTAAACATTTTTCCTTGGAATATTGTGTCATTTTATAAAGGAAGAAAATAAAAATAAAAAACAGACTGGCAAAATGTATATGGCAAACAATATAGCCCCAGAAAAGCACCCGGATACACAGACATTTGTCCTAGCCTGGGTTTGCTGCACCTTTGTGATATATGTTTTTAATATTGAGAAAGCTCATAACAAAGACACTAAAATTTTCTAGAGTTTTACATTAGCCAGACAGTGGCAAAAAGAGTATACTCCAATACATGCATGTCAGTATACCAAAAAATGGTGAGGAGTAGTAGTCTGTTCAATGGTATACAGGAAAAAATATGTATATATGTATAATATGTATATACTGTATACATGTACATGAAACATATGTTTCTTTGCAATGGGACCCTAAAGGTAATGGGAGGAATTAAAACAGAGGCCATAAAGACAATGGGAATAGAGCATTAGTCATGCTCCCAAAATCCTCCTAAGTATGCAGTGATGCCTACAGTACTGTAATCTAGTCCTGCCTTCTAACAGGCAACGCTACATTTATAGAAACCTTTTCCCCCAAATTACATAAACCTCTGAAATTCTCTGATCATGTGCAACATGTGCAACTATTCGCCTGTGTGACGTTACATCAAGGTAAACAAATGCAGCTATGATAAATCACTATGTTAGAAGATTTTAATGGCGGTAGTTATAATGTCTTTATGTGCACATGGAAAGCTCTGTAAACACTATTAGTGTAAAAGAAAGGCATATCATAGAATTTTCTAGATGTACCTCAATACAGCTGACCTTGTGTATTACTTTTTTAATGTAATGCAACATTGCAGGCCCCAATCTTGATGTTGTTTTTATATATAAAGATGTAGCATATTTAACCTGAACTTCTGCAATTGGTTAAACTGCAGAGTGATATTTTATCAAAGAATACAACAAAAAACAGTACATGTTTTTCCAATGACATTTCATAGTTTTTTGTTGTCTTCCGTGATAAGACGCTGAAGCAGTTTAATCAATTGCAGAAGTTCAGGTTAACTCTGCTACAACATATATATATGTCCTTAAAAATAGTGTTTTGCAAATCATGGTGTGATGTCTAAAACTGCTACAAATAGGCTAATACTTTGTAAGGCTATGTAATAAAATAAGGAATATAAGAGTCAAAGTGCCCAATCCTTGGAGAAATATGATCACACATCACAATATTGATTTACTAAGTGCTGGTAAGAGAAACATTCCCTAGAGTATATTATTTTTAGTGTTTAATACTGGTTGATAATTATGTATAAGCATAATTGATTTTTGTTCATACTTTATCACTACAATTCTAGTAAAACGTTTGTTTGTACAACTTTAAGTGGATAGTCCAAGTTGGGCATTCTTATTGACTGTTCTTAAGGACTGTTGTATACTGTCATTTGTAATGAAGTGACACAATGCTTAGCCTGAAAGCACCACAATTCAGATCTCTGTCAAAAGTAGGTATCTGTGTATGATAAATATAAGTCTATAGGGTTATAAATATTATTCAACATGATTCAGTTATATTGACACAGATATTGAATTTCCTAGGTGCACTTGGATGTACCAAATTGTTTATGCTCAGTAAAAATCCAGACTTCTACCAGTTTTGTGTTGACATTATAGAGCATATGTTCACATTTAAGATATATTCCGCATAACAATATTTTAAACTGTTTGCTATCAGCAAACAATTAACAAAGGTTTCATGTTCAGGGGTAACAGGGGTGGGGGAGGCGAGCACAGAGGAGGGTTAGTATTAGGGAGCATAACTGCAGAAGTATTTAGATTAGGAAATGGGATAGGACTGTTTGAAGAGATGTTAATTTGATTACCCAGGGTAGAGCATTCCAGAGAAGTGGGGCAAATTGGGAGAAATTTTGGAGATGGGAGTGGGAGGTTCTGATTATAGAGGATGTTAGGGTTAGAATGGAGAGGTGGATTCTGGAGGTGTTTCTGAGGTGCAAGTGCCATGACCATGCAAGTTATTGAATATGGGGGTAATGGAAAGGTCTGAGTCAGACATAATCCCAAGGCAGTGGCCATGCCACCTCAGTGTTATGATAAGACCACATACTGAAATGGCATTATCAGGAATAGGTCAGTTAGTAGATGGTGGAAACACCAGTAGTTCATTCTTTGAAAGATTCAGTTTCAGATAGAAGGAAGACATGATCTTAGAGACAGCAGAGGAACAGTCACTGGTGTTCTGTAGTAATGCAGGGGTGATATCACGAAAGGAGGTAGTTGGGTGTCATCAGCATAAAGACGATACCGAAAGCCAAATCTGCTGATGGTTTGTATAAGTCCAGTGTAGAGTAAGAAAAGAAAGAGTACCTAGGACAGAGCCCTGTGGAGCCCAACAGCAAGAAGACGTGGGGAAGTGGCAGAGCCGCAAATGATACACTGAAAGTATGGTCTGTGAGATAGGAAGAGAACCTAGTGAGAACAGTGTCCTGAGGCCGACAAAGCAGAGCATACTGAGGAGGAGTTGGTAGTCTACAGTAATAGGAGGAGTTGGTAGTCTACAGTATCAAATACTGCTGAAGATCCAGAAGAATCAGAAGAGAATAGTTGTCTTTAGATTTAACTGTCAGGAGATAATTGGAGACGTTTGTAAGGGACATTTCAGTAGTGCAGAAGCCAGATATCTGCTAACTCAAGAAGATAGTGGGTTAAATGAGAATAAACCAAGCATTCCATGATTTTGGAAATGAAGGGAAGTTTGGATATCTGTCAAGGGAGGGTTTCTTCAATAGTGTGGTTATAACAGCTGGTTTAAAAGAGTAGGCAAAAGATTCCAGAAGAAAAAGAGAAGTTAAATATTTTAGTAAGGTAAGTAGTGACAGTCGGGGACAGAGACTGGAGAAAATGTAAGAGGAAAAGGGCACTAATGCAGGTTTCTTCTTTAGTAATAATTCTTTTAATCACGCTCAAAATATTTCAGTTAGTAGAGCACAACTTTATTGGTACATATCATCAGGCATCAGCTTTATATGCAAACTAGCAACATAAATCATCAGGCATATATGTAGAATCCCAGAAAAGTAATAAAATCTGTTAGAATATTACATTCGAACATATTCGTGAAAATGTGACCTTCCTCAGCGTACATCTGCCTCAGCCAATGTGAAGATAAGGGAGCCTGGTCTCTTGTATAATAGTTCAGCCAATCAGGTGCAAGATAAAAGATGCAGATTAGTGGCAGCACATCACCATGTATAATGTGGTCAATGCTGCCGATAATCCATGCAGCTGAATGAGGAGAAATTATTGCTGCAGAGATTGCTCCTTCCCCCCTTCAGTTTGCATCCATAAGGCTGATGCAAGCAAATACCAATGTTTCTCATTGATCAGCTCTTCATCCACAGGAGATCTGACTGTCTAATACAGCTTTAAGACCCCAGTATGTGACAATAAATAAGGGGGTGTGATATCATGAAGTCAGCTGAAGTCAGAGTGATAAGAATAAGAAATTATTCTCCTCTTCCTGCATACTGTCAGCAGCATATGTTCCCCTGCATACAGGCTGAAGTGAGAGCTGTGAGTATATGCAGCTCCTCTCTTCAACCAGTGCTAGCTCTAGTTCTAGTTTCTTCTGAGATTACAGGCATGATTTTGGGTTTAGTTACCTTTAAAGTAACTGCTCACTCTGCAGTTTCACTGCCCTGGCTATACTAATAGGTACTTTGATCAAAGCCTGAGCAGAACTTGGGTAAAACTGTTTGGGGGGAGGGGGGTTAATGTATAATCTTTAGCTAATCTAACCTATCTTTAATAAAGCAAGCCTGAATCTAGGAACTAAAATTAGTTAGCAGGTATATAATCTACAGTAGGCATTATAATACTTCTTATGGCGTTATGTGCCATATGTGTCTCTTATACTAAATGAATATACAGTGGGGAAAAAAGTATTTAGTCAGCCACCAATTGTGCATTAGTTCTCCCACTTAAAAAGATGAGAGAGGCCTGTAATTGACATCATAGGTAGACCTCAACTATGAGAGACAAAACGAGAAAACATATCTAGAAAATCACACTGTCTGATTTTTAAAGAATTTATTTGCAAATTATGGTGGAAAATAAGTATTTGGTCACCTACAAACAAGCAAGATTTCTGGCTCTCTCAGACCTGTAACTTCTTCTTTAAGAGGCTCCTCTGTCCTCCACTCATTACCTGTAGTAATGTCTCCTGTTTGACATTGTTATCAGTATAAAAGACACCTGTCCACAACCTCAAACAGTCACACTCCAAACTCCACTATGGTGAAGATCAAAGAGCTGTGGAAGGACACCAGAAACAAAATTGTAGACCTGCACCAGGCTGGGAAGACTGAATCTGCAATAGGCAAGCAACTTGGTGTGAAGAAATCAACTGTGGGAGCAATAATTAGAAAATGGAAGACATACAAGACCACTGTTAATCTCCCTCCATCAAGGGCTCCACGCAAGATCTCACCCCGTGTAGTCAAAATGATCCCAAAAACGGTGAGCAAAAATCCCAAAACCACACGGGGGGACCTAGTGAATGACCTGCAGAAAGCTGGGACTAACGTAACAAGGGCTACCGTCAGTAACACACTACGCCGCCAGGGACTCAGATCCTGCAGTGCCAGACTTGTCCCCCTGCTTAAGCCAGTACATATCCGGGCCCGTCTGAAGTTTGCTAGAGAGCATTTGGATGTTTCAGAAGAGTATTGGGAGAATATCATATGGTCAGATGAAACCAAAGTAGAACTGTTTGGTAGAAACACAACTCGTCGTGTTTGGAGGAGAGTGAATGCTGAGTTGCATCCAAAGAACACCATACCTACTGTGAAGCATGGGGGTGGCAACATCATGCTTTGGGGTGGTTTCTCTGCAAAGGGACCAGGATGACTGATCCGTGTACAAGAAAGAATGAATGGGCCATGTATCATGAGATTTTGAGTGCAAACCTCCTTCCATCAGCAAGGGCATTGAAGATAAAACATGGCTGGGTCTTTCAGCATGACAATGATCCCAAGCACACCACCAGGGCAATGAAGGAGTAGCTTCGTAAGAAGCATTTCAAGGTCCTGGAGTGGCCTAGCCAGTCTGCAGATCTCAACCCCATAGAAAACCTTTGGAGGGAGTTGAAAGTCCGTGTTGCCAGCGACAGCCCCAAAACATCACTGCTCTAGAGGAGATCTGCATGGAGGAATGGGCCAACATACCAGCAACAGTGTGTGCCAACCTTGTGAAGACTTACAGAAAACGTTTGACCTCTGTCATTGCCAACAAAGGATATATAACAAAGTATTGAGATGAACTTTTGATATTGACCAAATACTTATTTTCCACCATAATTTGCAAATAAATTCTTTAAAAATCCGACAATGTGATTTTCTGGATTTGTTTTCTCATTTTGTCTCTCATAGTTGAGGTCTACCTATGATTTCAATTACAGGCCGGCCTCATCTTTTTAAGTTGGAGAACTTGCACAATTGGTGGCTGACTAAATACTTTTTTTTCCCCACTGTACGTAACATATACAATTGTTATGTAACATGACCTATAAGTAGCCACTTAACTATCAGCAGTGCTGTATGTATATCATCTATAGTCTGAAACCACATTTTACCATTACTTCATTCCATTTTATCTTGACAAAGCTGTTACTTATGTTAAATGCATTTATTATATGAGTCCACATCTGATATGGACTGACTTAATCCTACACACTTGGAGAGTAATTCTTTCCGCCAAGAACTGACATCCCATATTGTTTTGAGTCGAGAGTCTGGCCACAGTCCAGTCACTGGAAGAGGATATGATAGATTGTATCTTGCAGGTGAACAAATAAAAAAAGAAGACAGTGTGAAATTCTCTGTGCAGGGAGTTGTAAGGATTTTATGAGAATCACATGATAAGAATGGAAAAAAAAACCTTTGCAAAGTAACCAAGGCTTATTTTATGTGTAAATTCAGTCTTAATTTATTAGGTCAAGATATGTGAGAAACATGGAGTAGGGTACTATGCATTACAGAGACTGGAAAAAAAGACAGGATTTTCTCTTGTTTTAAATCCTAAAATTTAAGGATTAAATTTCAATATACTGAAACACCATAAATTACTTAAAGGAGACCGCTCCTTTTTTACATGTATACAATGTATACATGTAGCAGCAGGAGCAAGGCAAGCTGTGTTGATGCCCAAGATGGCAGTTTTCGAATGCATTCCCCTTTCACTCCTTTCAACATACTAGTTGCTGAATGGATAGTCTTGCATGTAACTGTCCCAGTTTGATTCTCTTCTCCACCAATCTACAGTGTTCTTTTCTAGAGAGAAATTGGTTAGAAAAATTTTATGGCAGAACATTGCGTTATTTTTAAAACCATAAATTGCACCTATGTGGTATGCGGTAAATGAAAACTGAAACAAATAACTGCATTTTTTGCTCTTTTGCATACTTGAGTAAAGTATCATTGTTTCATAAGACAAGGTCCATATGGCATGGAATTGCTGAATATTTTACCAGTGGAATTGCAGAAGAATATTGTAGCCCCAGCAAAATATAGTATCCCAGCAGAGGGATGAGATTTTACAAATTCCATCTTTTCTGCAAAGAGATTATGTCAATTTCTGTTCTACATTTTCATCACGATTTTGCCCCCTTTCAGTGTAGCTGAATGAAGTCTGATATAAATCCACAGTAAAGTCTGCATGTTATGCATGCATATTTTGCTGAGGACTTACTACAAATTTGGCATATAAGGACTATATTGTGCATTTCTTGCTTTCACCAATTATAGATTTCAGTACAAACACAGACATGGATGACATGAAAAGTGAGGGTTATATTTGGATGAAATGTCTCTAAGCTTCATTTCTAATGGTTGCTATTCATTGTGTTCTGTGGTTGTTCTACACTGCGGCTAGAGGCATTCGCCATCTTCTGATAAGTGCGAGGTGATGAAACGCATGTGATGATAAAACATTGTTAGCAGCTTGACCTGAGATTTTAACAATCATCTTTTCCTGTCTTTGGTTCCTCCTCGAGAGTCTCACCATTCCTTCTCCCCACCCCTGCCACTGCAGACATGAAGAGGCACTGCGCTAGTGAAAATGTAATTCTAGTTCTCACTTGTTTCCATAGCAACAGAACACAGAAATGAATAAACTAGTCATGTGGTGAAATGTTCCTGATCATTTCCTTCTCTTCCCTGCACACCATAGAATTCTGTCAGATGTTCTACGATGTAGCTTATAAAACCAAGATAAAACAGCCTTTAGATGGACCTGAATAGTATCCCTGCCTTACCGCAGCCTGCCTGTATTGCTAGAAGCAGACCACTGGCCATTTACGGGAATGTTTTCTGCTTTCTTTCATCCATTTTCTGCAGTCTCAATTTTATCAGTTTAAGATGGCTGCTCAAAGTATTGTTAGGAAACCTCATGTAATATTGCAGTAGTGTGTGGCTGACAATATAAATATCATAAGGTTACACCACAAGGCTGGGTTCACACTACCATTGTTACTGTCCATGGCTGTCATCCATAATAGGATAAGAGCAATGGACATTAACTGTAGCAGAGAAATGGACACAGACAGGTCCACCTCCATCTGTGTCCATTCCCGTTGACACTACTAAAAGGAAGTTCAATAGATAATAATAAATAAAGTATATTTCAAAAATATCCACCAAACACCCCCTACACAATGGTAAACAAAATGTTAAACAGCACCTAACCATTAACACATAATTAAAAAAATAAGCTCCAGAATTGTTTTATGGTGAATACAACTATTTACTAAAATGTACAAGTCAGGGGTGCTGACAGGTTCTCTTTAGGCTCATTTCACACATGTGCAGTTGTTTCTTGTGATGTTTTTGTAAGCCTTTTTGCTCCACTCTTTCTCAGTTTTGGTGCTTCATTTGAGTCCGCAGCATTATTTGTTTGTTTTAATGCACCATGTTCTAGGCATGGCATTTTCCAATAGACTTTCCCATGTAGTAAAAATAAGAGTCTAATAAACAATGTCAAAAAAATGTGACCAAAAGTCACCTAAATGATTGTAATATAGCTTGAGTTTACTAGCTCCGAAAAAGTACTGTGTGTGAAGGTAGCCTTAAAATTGTTGTCTGGCCCCAAATCGATTTTTCACACTGTTCTGTGGACTGGTCATCACTATATAATTAGTGGGGGTCCGACACCTGGATCCGGCACAGATCAGCTTTTCTGGCAACATCTGAGCACTCGCACGTGCAGTCCAGCTGCCCCATCCACTGCACTGCATAGCAGTAGTTGCAGGGAAGTACAGCTCTGCTTCTATTACTTGAATAGATGAGTATGCATGTGCTCCCAATCCACTGCTGCTCCTGGCACCTACAGGCTGCCAAAACAGCTGATCTGTGCAGGGTCCTGGTGTTGGATGCCCACAGATCATATCCTGTGGATAGGTCATCAGTATTAAAAATCAAAGGGGCTGGAAAACCCCTTTAGGTTGGGGGCCCTACTTGCACTGCGGCAAAAAAAAGCTGTTTATTACAGAACCTGCAAAGTGGATGGGATTCCTTGGCTAATCCGCAGTGGAAATGCTGACATTTAAAAAAACCATTGCATTTTTGCAAATCGAATCATGTCAATTATACCTACAGAAATGCTGGCAGTTTCCTTATAGGTATAATAGGGACAGAAAGTCCGCAGAGGAACACATTAATTTCCGCAACGCTTTTTGGCTGCGGCTCGCTATGTGGGGCCTTAGCCTAAAATGGGTTGTATAAAAACGTGGTTGCTTTCTTTCGCAAACAGCTCAAATCTTGTCCATGTTAGGCGTCACTGAATGAGAAAGAAACCAACATTTTTCTAACCCTTTATAATGCAGCAGATAGATTTGGATAGATCAGATACTGTAGATAGATAAATATGTTTAATTTTTGCAATAGCTTTTTTTTTAAAATAAAACCATTATAAATACATGCACAGCATGATGTATAGGACTTGTAGAATGCCTAACCTCGAAATATACCGTAGTCATCGTCTGTTTTACATGCTGGAAAAGAGAAACCAAATTATGGGAAATGATTTGTTCCTCTCTGCTGTTAATGATTCCCAATTCATTTTATGGGCCCAATTAAACAGAGAGTGATAATTCAGGAAGAAATTGCTGTCTGCATTATTGAGTCTAAGTGTAATGTAATAATACAGTTAGGAAGACACATGATTTAAAGATATAATAGAATGCAATGCTGTAAATGATATTTAATTCATACCCTATTACTCTGACTAGATCTGAATATCCTCTCCTATGTGATGTTTCCTACCCTCGGGTATCCTAAACATATATTTTTTTAGTTTATAGTAATCGGTCCTTCACAGAGAGTAACCCAGAATTCTTGCTTGATTTTTATGCTTTATTTTCTTTAACTAAATGAACTTATATTTAACAACTAAAACAAATGTAATTATAATAAGTAATGCCATGAAACTTACAGTCTGGTCGTGTGAAAATCCCAAAAGATATGTATAATTATGTATGTATAATTCCAAGCTTCGGATTTTTTTTTGAATATTAAAGCAGAGGTAAAATCTGTAGATTTGTTAAATGTAAGATACCGCCATTTTTATTGCAAATGAATATGTGATTGTATATATTTTCACTCAATTTTCTGTGTATCATTATGGGGGCTGACACCCTGGCCAATAAGCTGTTTGTAGCAGTGAACATCAATTTAAAAACTATTGACTTCTATGGGAGAATGTTGTGGGCTTTTCAATTTGAACAGAAAGCACTGTGTCGGGAATGGGAGCAATATGCTTTGTTACAAATATATGATAGATAGATAGATAGATAGATAGATAGATAGATAGATAGATAGATATGTTTGTGTGTACATATTCAAGGCTGCAGCATATTGAGGGACAGCTCTATACACAGTAATAGCCAAGCTTGGACCCCATAATCTAATATTAATAACCTATACTACATAGGTCACCGGTATATACTGTAGATTATGAAAAATCTCTTCAGATCCTACCTCTGTAAACTAGTTGTAAATTGTAAGTTTTACTTCTTTGATATCTGTTTTTTGATTATTGTCATTAATAACCACTTATCTGTTGTTGAATTTACAGTCTTTTTTTTTCATCCACAGCTGTGCCTAAAGCTAATACAAGCACTCAAGAACTTACAGTTCTGGAAGGTAACAATACTACTGTATACTGTGAAGCCTCCGGACTACCTGATCCCAATGTCTCCTGGGATGTATCACAGATTAAGTCTAACACTTCGGTAAACCCCAGCATAAAAATACAAAGTAATCTTGTGCATATTATCAAACCGAGTGAAAATCTGACATTATTTATTATTTTTATATCTCCTTCAGATAGAAATTGTAAAGCATGGTAGTTACCTTACACTGAAGAACGTGACATCACTAGACAACACAAAAACTCTTGTCTGTACAGCTGAAAATGTTGTGGGAGAAGAGCAAGTCTTTGTGGAGCTCAATGTACATTGTAAGTAAAGATTGGTTAGAGACTAACATTTAATATTTAAATGTGAAATTTGCTGAAAAAAATATGTTTGTTTATCATGAAGACATTTTGTTGAATATATGAGCAGACCATTATACACTGTACCATGATGAGTGGTTCTCTAGGGCTTCTCTCTGCCCTGCCTCATTTTTCTAGAGCAGAGGTTCCCAGACTTTTCTGGCAGGGCATATCAAAGATATGCCATTTAACTTAGTATTAAAGTAGTATTCTTATCCAGTGGTGTAACAATCATGGTAGCAGGGGGTGGGACCGCGACTGGGCCTGGAGGGGCCCCGTCCAACTGGAGATGGCCAGGGCCCCATCCCACCATGATAGCGGTCGGGGAAATCATGCTGCTGGCCCCTTACCAATAGATGCCAGCCCAGGGGAAGCGACTAAGGAAAACAAATACTTATACTCACCTCTCCTGGGCTTCTCACATATCCCAGCATCCTCTCTGGGCCTCTTCCGGCCTGTGACTGAGGTCACATGCGGAAGAGGACTGAAGAAGATGCTGACGAGATCCGGATAGAGCGAGGATGCTCAGGAGAGCCAAGGCGGTATAATTGTTTGTTATTTTTAATCACTTCCCCTAGGCCTCAATTTATTATACTCTGGGGTCTGAGGAAACCAGAGAATACAATAATAGCACCAAAGCGAAGGCTCTTGGGAGCATGTTATACTGTGTGGGGCCACAGTGGAGCATATTATTCTGTGTGTGGGCCACTGTGTAGCATATTAGACTGTATGGGGGCTCTTCACTATTCACATCACATGCCATCTGTTTTATAGCAGCCATGCACTATTATATCAGGCTGTAATAACATCACATGGTGATTATAAAACACATCTTGTGCAATGTAAGTAGTATAGGAGTCACGGCGCTCAAAAAAGCACCACAGTACCTTCAAAAAGATGATCAGCAGGGGACCTGGGTTTTGGACCCCCACTGATCTCTTACATCTCTTAGAAAGTTAGCCTACAGATCAGCTGTTTCTCACAGCATGCAGCTCCCAGTATTGATTACATGCTGGGCGCTGGTCACTCACCGTATTTTTGATAACTGCAGTTGTGGGTACTAAAGCTGTATCCCTTTCAAGTATCTCAGATATTGCTGCAGCACCTGTAACTGACACTATCAAAAAGTCACTGTAGGGAGGCCCCGGACAAAAGTTTTCACCAGGACCCACATGACTTTAGTTACGCACTGTTCATATCTCACACATGTATATCATATCCACAAGATATGGCATAAATGTCTGATAGATTCAGACACCTATCTAGAGAATGAGGTCTCCCCGTCTCTCATTTGCTATAAGTGGAAAGATGGCAGCACATGTTGGGAAACTCCTTCCCCCATTGTCGAGATAGATGCCCACATCTATCAGGCATTTATGGCATATACATCTCTCTTGAACTGCCTGTGATAGGGTTTTAACCCTTGTACAAAGTTAAGTAATACTATGACATTGCTGGTGTCACTAGGAAACGATAATATTTATTGCTGCCCCTAGCTAGAGATCCATGTTACAGCAGAACAGCAGTCTCCAACCTGTGACTCTTCAGCG
The DNA here is from genome assembly GCA_947044405.1 of Leptodactylus fallax. Lineage (NCBI taxonomy): Eukaryota > Metazoa > Chordata > Amphibia > Anura > Leptodactylidae > Leptodactylus > Leptodactylus fallax. Next base: position 164,359 of record CAMRHE010000490.1, read on the forward strand.
ATTGCAAAATTGCAATTCCTAATGTGCTTTGACAGCCACAGGTTCATAATCTTTGCTTTTAGTAATAGCTGAGGATAGGAGACAGATGACAAATGGAATATTCTGTAGAAGCTAGATAGAACCATTATATCTTTTCACCCCTCTACGTTTCTCTATCGAGGAACCCTGGATCTGTGATTGCCACAACTTTTTCTATTCAATGCAGATTCATATAAAATGTGATTTCTTTTTTATTTTGGCCCTGGTTTACTATGTATTTTTGCAGTTTATGGTGACAAATGGAATGGAACAACATTACTTTATGATGAGGATGTTTGTGCCCTGTCTTTTATTTTTACTACATTTGAATGTCTAATTTTCTGTTGTTTTTTATTTTAGTCCCACCAAACATCACACTAATAGACTTCCCAACTTTGGACCATAACTGGTGTATCCCTTTCAGTGTGAAGGGGAACCCAGTTCCTAAACTGCAGTGGTTTCATGAAGGAAATGTACTAAGTGAAACAGATTTTATTTGGAGTAAAATTCATGAGTCAAGCAACAATTTGAGTGAACATCATGGCTGTCTTCAACTCGACAGTCCAACACATCTAAACAATGGAATTTATACTTTGCGCGCAGAGAATGAATATGGAAAAGATGAACGTACAATTATGGCACAATTCATGAAAAATCCTGGAGATGGTATGTACATATGAATTTTCTTCTTTTTTTGGAATCTGTTGTTCTTAAATACCTGGCAAAATGTACACTTCTCTTTACACACACAGCCTAGTAAGTTAGAGAAAAGTGCTAGCCTGAACTGTTTTGGTGATATCATTGGAGAGTTCCAGATACACAAATCTTTGTTGCTTTATATTTGGCCAGAAAATACTACTTTTATGTGATGCCATTGATATTATGTTCACTGTACTGCTTCACCATTTCATGGTCATGCTACTCATTTTAGTATTAGTATTATTATCATTATTATTATTAGCACAGTTAAATAAAACTATGTTATATTTTTGGTTAACACAAGTGATTATTGAACAGAGGTAGGCCACAGCATGAACATATTTAAGAAAGTATACAAGGCATACAAAAGATTTAAAAGGAATGTGCTATTACAAAATTCCTTACTAAACCAGCCCCAGTACCTTTCAGTGCACCATCTCATGAATAGAATCATACCTTTATAATTGCAGATTGATGCTTGTTTAAGGAGAAATTAGCATTTTTCAAAGTTTGCAAATTAGCACCAAGTGAGTGCCATCGGGGCGTTACTGAACATGGGTGGGCTCAATCGTCTGTGCTGTCTCCCCCACTAAAACCCCCTCTAGCAGTTCTTGGAAACTGTGATTGACAGCCTTTTGTTTCTTTCCTTCTGTGAGGCTGATATTGAGGTCTCCTGCCCAGAACATATGTAGTACAGTTCCTCAGGCTGTCTTGAGTTATCAGGGACTGTATTGCTCATGCATTGAAAGGGAGAAATTTGCAGCCTTACAGTTGGAAACAACAAGAGGCTGTCACTCAAATGTCGGGGGCATTTGAAACATCATTTCTCCTTATAATGACAATATATGCAAATATCTAGAAATGAATTATAAATTAATTTCTAATACAATCACTATAATTCCATATTTGGTACCAAAGTGCTTCACTGGGTTAGAAGGAGTTTCAAAATATTCTGAAAATTCACCGGAAACTGCAACAACCAGTAACAACAGCTGTTTGCTATATTGAGGGAATTTGTGATGCCCCAAATGCCAGTTTTGGCTTAAAAAAAAAAGTTGCAAATTATTGAACAAACCCATGCTTGCTCAAACATTTTTGCCTTTTTTACTATTTCATGCTGGTTACTTTCCGAAAGAATGGGCAGGCTTAGTAGGAGGAGCCGTGTCCTCTTGCTGTGTTACAGATTTACTATATTTTACTTCAGAGCCTGGCATAAATTATAGTCCAAATATGCACCATCCTCTAGATGGTATAGATTTTACCTTCTTGCACATGGAGGGTTAGACATGTGCCTTATTTATTAAGAGGTGTGTGCATCTTAATAAATTAGGTGCATCTTGCTCCATTGCACAGGGGATCAAGACTGATGTGTGACCCCCTATGTCTGCAGTTTATTTTCTTCTCCTGGGATTACTAGGAAATATTTTTTTATGTATGTCTGCATGACCGATTATCAAGTCACAACAATCCCACACCTACAGTATAAGGTCCTATTAGAGCTCAAATAAATTATATTATATTAACTTTAATGGCATAATGTGCTATAGCCTGCAGTTGGTGAACTAAATAACTATTAGATGCAATTAGAACTGCAATATCATCCATGCCAGCCTGCAGACCCTAACATTAACTGTAGTTATATCAGAGCCCTTATGGTTACACTGCAGTTGGTGAAATAAAATTTACTTGCGGTAAAAACTGTAGCAAATGATGGTCTCAGTTGTAGCCAAAACTGCAGCTAATGAAATCGATATTACTTGTAGTTAAAACTGTAGTTTAGCCGGTTTCAGCAATACTTTATATACATAGTATAAATAATAAATCTTGTAGCATAATCTATTTTGCAGCAGACTACAGGTAGTCTGCGTCCCATAAGCAAGTTATAGGGGCCAATTTATCATGCCTTGTACTCACAATTTTTGTCACTTGCTTTTTTGTTTCTGCCTGTCAGATTTACTATATCAGAAATCTATGGCAGTCCCTGCTGGGGCAGGTTTCATATCTGGCGCACAGGACCTCTTGCAGTGTACCTGAATTATTAAGATGCCACATCCTCTTAATTATTCTGGTGCACATCATGTTAATGAATTGGCGACATAGACTTCTGTATCCTATAGCCTTTAGTCCTATAGGAATGTGAGTTTTCCTAGACTTTTGCATGTTATTGTCAGGTCACAGCTAGAGAAAGTGTTATATGGTATAAATCGGAACTTTATCTTGAAGCTGTCTAGTGGGTGTACCAATGCCTCTGCTGTCTGTCTTATTTCACTTGTTACAAATTAAATTGAAAGCTTTCCTACTACTCTATAAAGCTGTTTACAGTGTGGTACCATCATACTTACATGGTTACTGTACATAGTATGGTTGAAAAAAGACATATGTCCATCAAGATCAAGTACTTCTACCCTCCATTTCCATTTATCAGCCCACTTTCACTCTTGTCTCATCAATGACTTCTCACTCTCACCATTCCTTCTCACATTCTTTCACTCTTGTCTATGCTTCTCCTGTGTTGCACCAGTATTTTACAATTCACTGCCATAGACTATTAGACATTCTCCTAACTTAAAATCTGGAAACTAATTTCTTCAAGGAGGTGTATGTAAAACAACTTTCTTTATGTTACACAACTATAGGTGTTCTCCCACACACCCACCACCTGACCTGTTCATACTGCTCCATTCTGCTGTGTCCCTTGCTAGCCTTTTTGCACTTTTGCACATCTTTACTGACTCGGATTCTGACTGAGTGACTGATTTCTACATCTGTATCTATGTTCCCCACTGCCAATACCACTAGCTGATTACCCTGGAAAATTCTAATGCTATGTATCTTTAGGCCAGGGCTTTACGTGGCGTAAACGTCGCGGTTTGCACGTGGCGGAAACGCTATGGAAAAAAATGTAGCGTTTTACAGTCACTGTATGGCGGATGAAATTCTAGCGAATCCCATTACCACAGAGCCATAAAATACGCACCGCGGGTTTTTCGCGCAGCGCTTTTCACAGAACTTTCTGTGAAAAGCGCTGCGGGAAAACAGTGATGCATTGCCAACGTGGTTTTTCCCACAGCGCTTTTTTGCTGCGGGACGCTACATGGGGCCTTAGCCTTGGGGTGAGTCCGCCCCAGTTCATTCGGTATGTAAGCTCTCCTTTCATCTACTTATCCATTTATTTCCAATTGGAATTTTACATATTTACAGCTTCCCCAGTTATAAAGTACAGCAGAATATATTAAAAGATATAATAAATAAAGAAATTACTATAGTACAAAGTATCATAAAAAGTGCATGATGTGTCTATGAGTATTAACTTATATCCTGTATGACCACCTGTGTGCATAATTTTTTTTTCTAAAAGAAATATTAGGCTGCTTTCACACTGTGTTTACTAATGTCTTCTTGCCATATATCCGGGCATCTTTAAACATAAACCTGACAGAGGACTCAATAGTCTCCTTTTGGCCTCCTTCTGACTGATATAGGTCAATACCAAGCTTTTGTTGTTGTATGAATTAGGGCAACATAATTCACCATTCACCATATAGAGGTATTCAGTAAACTACACACGTGGACAAAATTGTTGGTACCCCTCGTTTAATGAAAGAAAAACCCACAATGGTCACAGAAATAACTTGAATCTGACAAAAGTAATAATATATAAAAACTCTATGAAAATGAACAAATGAAAGTCAGACATTGCTTTTCAACCATGCTTCAAAATAAATAAATAAATAAATAAAACTCATGAAACAGGCCTGGACAGAAATGATGGTACCCCTGAAAATAATGTGACCAAAGGGACATGTTAAATCAAGGCTTGTCCACTAATTAGCATCACAGGTGTCTACAATCTTTTAATCAGTCAGTGGGCCTGTATATAGGGCTACAGATACTCACTGTGCTATTTGGTGACGGTGAGTACCACACTCAACATGGACCAGAGAAAGCGAAGGAAAGAGTTGACTCAGGAGCTTAGAAAGAAAATTATAGAAAAGCATGTTAAAGATAAAGGTTATAAGACCATCTCCAAGCAGCTTGATGTTCCTGTGACTACAGTTGCACATATTATTCAGAAATTTAAGATCCATGTTACTGTAGCCAACCTCCCTGGACGTGGCCACAGGAGGAAAATTGATGACAAATCAAAGAGAAGGATAATACAAATGGTAACAAAAGAGCCCAGGAAAACTTCTGAAGAGATTAAAGGTGAACTTCAAGCTCAATGAACATCAGTGTCAGATCGCACCATCCATCGTTGTTTGAGTCAAAGTGGACCAAGAAGGAAGAAGACCAAGGAGGACACCATTGTTGAAAACAAATCATAAAAAAGCCAGACTGGAATTTGCCAAACTACATGTTGACAAGCCACAAAGCTTCTTGGAGAATGTCCTATGGACAGATGAGACAAAAAATTAAATTTTTGGCAATGCACATCAGCTCTATGTTCACATTCGGAAAATGAAGCATATCTTGAAAAGAACACTGTCCCTCCTGTGAAACATGGAGGAGGCTCTGTTATGTTCTGGGGCTGCTTTGCTGCATCTGGCACAGGGTGCCTTGAATCTGTGCAGGGTACAATGAAATCTCAAGACTATCAAGGGATTCTAGAGAGAAATGTGCTGCCCAGTGTCAGAAAGCTTGGTCTCAGTCGCAGGTCATGGGTCCTGCAACAGGATAATGACCCAAAACACACAGCTAAAAACACCCAAGAATGGCTAAGAGGAAAACATTGGACTATTCTGAAGTGGCCTTCTATGAGCCCTGAACTAAATCCTATTGAGCATCTTTGCAAGGAGCTGAAACATGCCGTCTGGAAAAGGCACCCTTCAAACCCAAATTAACTGGAGCAGTTTGCTCATGAGGAGTGGGCCAAAATACCTGTTGAGAGGTTACAGGAACCGTTTGATTGCAGTGATTGCCTCAAAAAGTTGTGCAACAAAATAAGTTAAGGGTTCCATCATTTCTGTCCAGGCCTGTTTCATGAGTTTTCTTTTAAAAAAAAATTCTGTTGAAGCATGGTTGAAAAGCAATGTCTTAATTTGTTCATTTTCATAGAATTTTTATACAGTATATCATTACTTTTGTCAGATTCAAGTCATTGTGGGTTTTTCTTTCATTAATAGAGGGGTACCAAAAATTTTGTTTACGTGTGTATATACAGTTGTGCTAAAAAGTTTACATACCCTGGCAGATTTTTTTTGTTTTTTTGGTTGTCATTATGATTTAAAAAGAGAAAACACAGAAGTTTGACAATAAATGGCTTCAACCAACCACTAACCATGAGTGGAGAAAAAGTTTTTGTGTTATCATTCATATTCTCTGAAAAAAGGCCAAAAAAACAAAAAAATTTGTCGGGGTATGTAAATGTTTTAGCACAACTGTATGCTGCATTCTATATGTTTTTTAGACATGTATCTCCAAAAATAAGACCTACCCCAAAAATAAGCCCTAGCTAAATTTTTCAGGTTTTTTGGCGTAGGCTTGAAATATAAGCCCTACTCCAAAAATACGCCCTAGCTAAATTAACCCCTTCCCGACATCTGCCGTGTGATTACAGCGGATGCCGGGTCCTTAAAGATGGCGGCCGCTCTGCTGCAGAGCGGCTACCATAGCTACTGTACCGAGACTCCATGGAGACCTGGAGTTAATGCCTGCAATCAGTGTCTATCCTGATCGTGGGCATTGTTGAGCGTGACCCCCCCCCTCCTTCCCACCAAAGTAGCACAGCCGCCAGAGTTAATGCCCGTGATCACAGTAGATTCTGATCACGGGCATTGTTAAGTGTGACCACCCCTTCACAGTCCCTAGGCCTGGTCCCAACCCTATATAGCTACTATACCGGGTCTCCGTTGTACAGCGGAGGCCCGCAGGTAATGCCCGCGATCAGAGTCCATTCTGATCGTGAGCATCGTTGAGTGTGCCAGTCCGTGACCCCCCTCCCCCAAATCCAGCCCCCAAAGCAGAGTAACTATCCCCAGGACCTGTCCCCACCGGCGACATACCTTTCACATTGCCGGTCAGCTCCCGCGCGGTGAGATCACGGAAGCTGACCTGTTCCTTTGACAGCAGGGAGTCTTATGAAGGTTTCCAGGCCTATCATAGGAATATTACTATTGAGGCTGGCCTCAATAATAATGTAGATGATCTCCCATAGACTGCAATACTTTGTATTGCAGTCTATGGGATGATTGCAGGTTCAAGCCCCCTAGGAGGGGTTAATAGTAAAAGAAAAAAAAAAGTTAAAAATGAAAAAAAAAAACAAAAAACAAAAGTTCAAGGCCCCCCCCCCACTTTCATTAGAATACATATAAAACTAAAATATTACTGTGAAACACATACACATTAGGTATCCCTGTGTCCGAAAACGCCTGCTCTACAAATTTATAAAAATATTTTACCTCTATGGTGAATGCCGTAGCGGAAAAAAAAAAAATCAAAAGTGCCGAACTGCTGTTTTTTTGCTGTTTCACCTCTGATAAAAACTGAAAAAAAATAAATAAATCAAATGTGTGATTGTTGTTCATGGAAAAAAATTAAGACCTACCCCGAAAATAAGCCCTAGCCCTTTTTTCGGAGAAAAAAAATAATATAAGACACTGTCTTATTTTCGGAGAAACACGGTAGAAGCCTATGTATAATGGATGATGCCATTGTATATCTACATAGTAACATCTATCAGAGGTAGAAATCAGTGAGTTTGCCATTTAGCAATTCTGACAGACACTGCAAAACACAATGTGAAAAGAGCCTTACTAAGGTGTTATAATCTTACTGTTTATTACTGCACATCTACAGTAGATAACAGTTACAGTACTTGTAAAATGTTACATGTCGTGCTTTCTATGTACATTGTTCATGGACAATATTAGTTCTAATTCGTATACCCATGATGTGTCTGTGACATAGCTGGCATTATAACCAATGTTAACATTAGAACCAGCATCACTTTAAAATAGCCAAAAAAAATAAAAACAAAAGAAAGGCAGAATGATGGCATTAACACTAAAGTAAAATATTACATAACATTATAAAATGATAGCACAGATCCTACTCATAAGGCACTGTATAATAGGACTAATATGAAAGACTGTATTATAGGGTGCAGTGCTGACTTTGTGGCTAAGTTTGTTGTTCCCAGTAGTTACAATTATGACTGCTGTTCTGGACCTAAATACCAGCAGATATCTCATGTATTTGCTGTACTTAATTGTATTTGTACCCTTTTTAGACTTGCCATTACATAAATTGTAAAATTGAAAAAGATAGCAAATTTATATCAGAATGTTATCTACAGTGCACTTGTTTAAAGGAAAATCCCCCCCTAAATTAATTTTGTTATCTGCCATGTAGAAATGTTAGAAGAAGACATGTTTGAGTTCATGAGCTGGACTTGAGTTCATTTCCAAATCAAAGTGTAAGCTTTACTCTGAAGGAGCCCCACATCTCTTTGCTTATAGATTAAAAGCCATTGAAACATGATGTTGCTTGCATTGAAATGAAGGGTGTTCTAGAATAAATGATATGACAAAAACTCTGAGCAGCCCTAAAGATTGTCAAGAAGTTTAGCTGGTATCTGCAGCCACTTCAGTTTCAGGATCAGATTTGTATGTTCTTATATGTTAATATAGGTGTGCAATGATGAATAGGCAGGAGTCCCCACTAAAAGGATTAGATTTGGAAATCCCGCTTCCCTAATCCTGTGAGAATTGGATTTCAGATTCCCAACTAATGAACTGCCTGTTTATGACCATTACCACACCCTCTGTGATCCACTGACAAAATATAGACTTCTTTAGTTAGCTAATTTTAGTTCTGCTAATACAGGATTTCCATTCCTCACAGCTCTGGATGAGCATTATAATACTGCTCCTATGTGTAATTTTCTTGATCTTATTAAATTATTTTTTAAGAGGTTTCTGGGATTTTAATCTTGCCTATCCATAGGAGGGTGTGGGATATGGCTTTTGGGACCTCTGCTCCATCTAAACTAAGCCCTCTGGGATTGATTTAAGAAACAAATGCCCAACCTACAGATCAGTAGACCCATTTTTGGTCTTGATGACCTCATTAGTAGCTGTTTTAACTCTTTCCAGAGTACACAGCTTATACAGAATATTGCCCTTAATTTCCTGGCAAACCCCCTTAATAAACTTCTAGTTATGCCAAAACTCCTTTAATGAACATCTATTATAATATTAATGACATGTTCTTAGGACAAGTCATAAATATCAAATTGAGTGAGTCAAGTGAATGGGAGCTGAGCTGCAGTAAACCAGTTTGGTAACTACATAGAATAGTACACAATATTCCAGTTCCAGTCCTGTCTATTGTGTAGTTGCAATGGCAGCTGCTGTGAACAGCTGATCATGGTGATGTTGGGTGTCAGACACCATCAATATCAAAGGGCCGGACAACCTCTGTAAACTTCAAACTGAGCCTGTCAGGTGATTTCTCCTGCTCTTTCTGAGAACGAGATACAATGATAGCTGAGCCCTATGATATATAGGTTTATGTGACTTGGAACAAAACTTGCTGAGCAAAAGCAAAGTGATTGCTGACATGACTCGTAGGAGAGACAGTGAGAGTCATAACTGATCTTAGCTTCTCTCCCTCACTCTGTTCTATTCTCAGATAGGGCATAAGAAAGCACTAGAGGTGGGCAAACTGACTCGTACTGAGCCGGGTTCGACCCGAATATCACAAATTGTTTATGAAACCAAACAAATGGAGATTAATCTTGTGTGAACTAAAATGGCCGCCACATTATACTGTGGGGTCTCTTCAGACTCCGGAGTTTAATAGGTGGAGGCCCAAGGGAGGTGACAAAAATAAAAAAAACATTCATACTCACCTTCCATCTTTTGGACCTTCTTGCGGCGTCTGGAGCTCTCCTGTGACATCATGTGCCTGAGGTCACTGCTCGGGCTTCTAATTGGGGCACGCATGATGTCACAGGAGAGTGCCAGACGTCATGGAGGAGATGGAGACAGAGTGCCGAAATGGTAACACAAGGTGAGGTATGAATGTTTTTTATTTTTTACACCTCTCCTGGGCCTCCACCTATTATACTCTAGAGTATAATAATGTCACTTTCACTTTGACATACTTTTCTCTGTGTTTGTCTTAGAGAGCTTGAAATTGGATAGATAGGATCCTAGGAGCCTTAAGAGTGTTCTACACTATGTTTTAAGCTATTTTAAGGTGTGGTTTGTACCAAACATATTCGACCCGAAACAAATCTTGGACCCGAGCCACCCCAACCTGAAACAAAACGAATCCTAAGCGGTTCACCCATCTCTAGGGATCACTTGCCAGGTTCACTTTAATGTAGCTCCAGGCTGATGATTAACTGTAGAAGTTCAGGGGAATTTCTTATCTCTCCATAAATAAAGGCACTTATAACCACCGGCTGTGTCGCATATTGTAGTTCAGTCCCATAGTAAAGGAGCATTGATATACATTCATACAGTACTGTACACACATTTTGCCTCCATTCACTGCTGATAAACTCCATTGTGACGTAATGCAAGGTCCTGTTTCTAGATTGACTATTATTTTTTCACTTTTTTGTTCTTTGGATAGGTGCATGTACAATTTATTAGCTGCTAAAATGTGAATCAATGATTCATTTTGTGCAGTACTTATATAAATTACCAGAAATAAAAGGTCCCATGTGGCATACATAATGCTGTATGTGTAAAAATAAAAGAAAGATTAGTAAGAGCTAAGTGTATGGAACCTATGACATTACTCACACATTTTCTCTTACTTTCTTTTCTGTTTTTCTGTTTTAGGTGAATTAAGTGATCCAATTACTGACCCTGGATTTTATGGTACATATACAGAATTTATTTTATTCTTAGATGGGTTGGTGAGTGGGATTGAACACATAATCTATACATTAATGTCATCAAATGACACACAGTTTGTAATGGAACACATCAGAGAGACATGTCAGTAATAGAGAAAAATAAATAGTGGTAAACACTATAATAAAACGCTCTGCCAGTTATTCTTTTGTTAGCCTCATGTGCTATATGGAGTATATGTACTGTATGTAGAGATTGTTCATTCCTCATGTACTTTCCAATGTTAAAAGCTGGTGCAAATGAGTGCCATTTGATGCATTTATCAGTGCTCTTTCTGCCCAAACATTAGGCCATGTAATAGAAATCTTAGGCTACAGGCACACAGTTGTGTGCAGTCTATGGGTCAGTAAAAATAGCACGGCTGATACACGGATTGGTATCTGTGTGTCATCTGTGGTTCTCACTGACCCATACATTATCAATGAATTGACAAAGCTCCAAATACAGACAGGTATAGGACCTGCTCCATATTTTGCAGCTCTTCAATTTGGCCAGGATACGCTGCCGCAAAAACTACGACTGTGTTTATGGGCCCATTGAAATGCATGGGTCCGTACTTTTATTTGCAATTCCAGATAAAAAGTACAGTTGTGTGCATGAAGTCTTAGGCCCGGTTTACATCTGAGTTCGGGTTTCTGTTCAGGGAGTCCGCTTGGGGACCCCCCCGAACGGAAACCTATACGCATAGAAAAGCAGTTTACCTGGGAAACCCGCGGACTCCATAGACTATAATAGGGTCTGTGTGGTTTCCACTCAGTTTCCGTACGAAGCAAGCGGAGAGGAAAGTGCTGCAAGCACCATAGTGTTCTGATTAGTTTTGTAGGAGCATACTATAACCTAAAGAGGACCTCTTCTGACATTTCTGTTGAAATAAAAATTATAGAGCTCCTTTTCTTAGAATTTGCCTCCCCTCTTCCTTTTTAGGCCGGGGCCCCAAAAAACGTAGTATTTTACTGTACCTGCAAAGTGAATGGAATTCTGGCTAATCCCATCTATGCATTGCAGAAAATTATCCGCAGCAGAAATGCTGCAGTTTAAAAAACTGTGGCATTTTTGTAAATCGCAGCATGTCAATTATGCCAACAGAAACGCTGCTATTTTGTGTATAGGTATAATAGTGGAATTGTTATTTCATGGGAAATACAACTGTTTCTAATAAGAGTCATGTCAGGAACAGTTACAGTTCCTAAATTGTGGCATACTACATAAGTGGACTCTAAAACACCACGATTTGCCCCTACAGGCTACTGAGATTTATAGCTTGTATCTTTCTTCTTCATATTCTCTACTTGTTTTGGCAAACATTAAATTTGTACTTTGGAAATCCGGTTTTAAAAACCATTTGTGTGCAGTTTTAGTATACAGAAGCCACTTCTCAGATTGGTGGATGTGTGACTGCCAGCATGCTGCAGATGATAACTCTATTATATATCACAGTCTACATCCTACCTGTAATACCATCATATAGTTGCAAAATGGTATTCACATCTGGCTTGATAGCTTCATATCAGTACATTTTTCTGTTTCATGTGATATGTGTATTTTTGTGTGATTTTTTTTTTTATTTTACAGACTTACAGTGTATCATTAAAAGCCCAAATGGTAGAGAATCCAATCCTTTAACTATTTTATTACTGTCTTGAATTATTATAAATTCAGATTGAAGACAGTCAGTGAATAGAGCACTATGCTCATGTTCCCATGACAACACTTTTTGTTCCTCTACTTTGGAGATTTGGGAGTTCTGTGTTATCATAGGCACACTGATCTTTTTTGCAAACTTTATATTTTTTATTTAATCACTATAGGCTATTTTAAATGTATCTGTGTAATTCTCAATACGCCATTGACAACACTAAGCTGCCGGTAGCAAGAAGTCTTGCTAATGACAAATGTCGAGATCTGTAATTGTTATGCCTGAAGTTTAATAATAGCAATAACATACTGTAAAAGATACCAAAGAAACCTTAATATATTGTATTCTTCATTGTTTAACAAACAAGATGGGAGGTTTTTGTAAGTTGCACAACAACAGTCACATCTACATTCACATAGCAACCAATCCTGAGAGAGCCCAATAACTATAATGGGTGTCCATTATTGTTTTTTACAGACATTACTGGATGAAAAAAATTTTACTGAGCTCTGCACTGGAGGTGCAGACACAGTTATGAACCTAGACTTACCTAGTGCTACTTAGATGGCCTCAATAGTGACCAGTGACTATAAAGACATCTCTTTTTAAGACAAAGCCAATCCCACCTAGATCATAAGGCCACACCCACATGACACAATTTATATAAACGTCTACCTTCTAGTTTTGTGAAACCTTTGCTTCTTGGTTATTTAATTATGCATATAAAGTATTCTTGACTAGGCTAGTCTCACCTGCACCACTGTGCAGCCATTGGGTGTAGCAGGTGTGTGGGTCTTCAGCGCTTGCACTCTCTGGCTCCACCCTAAAAGCTATTATTTTAAAATATATTTATTGAACTTAACATGTATTACCACTATTAAAATCCAACAATTGTCCCTTTATTAGGGGGGGTCATACAGATTAGATGGTAAACTGGTCCTGCCGAAATCCGCAATTTCAGGCAACATCACTATAATGAGTATAGTCATCTTTATAGTTTTTCATTTAAGACATGATTGTTTTCTATTACATATATTTTTCTTTCTGTTGTTATCACTTGGGTGCTAAACTTTGAACATGCATGTGTGTAATGTTTCGGCAAGTCTCAAGTTGTGTCATGTGTTATCATTTTCAGAAAACAGAATAGCAAAGCCACTAAGTAATGTAACTAAGGATGCCGTGCTCCTTCTAGGCATACATTAGAAATCAACTTTAACTAACTATTTTTTCTTTAATAATGATCAGATGTTTTGATTATCATCAAATGCGTGCACAGAGTCTAAAATATCAAAGGGCTTTAATTGTGTATCATGTATTACTCAATAAATGTAACAGTAATAATTATATATATCTATATATATATAGATACATATATATATACACATAAAGACCCTCCCAATTTTGCCACAAGCACTAAAGGGACTAGACTACAGGCAATAGATACAGGATGTGGTGTAAACAAGCCCCATTTAACTGTCAAGTATATTCTGTATGCTAAGTAAGACAAGCAATCACCTCATCTCATAAAGACCATTTTACTTGAACAATTTCCCCCAATTTCTAAAAATAAATGAATATGTAAGTCAGTGATATTGTTACACTATACTTGAAGATGGGTGCAAGTATAATTCTTAAAGTAGCTGCTTTATCTAAAATCTTTAATACACTGGAAAGCCTTTAAATACTAGTGGATAATGTGGCAATTCTCTCTGTTTTAAGATTATGAGACTACTTCTAATGACATTGGTGGAACAAGTACAGACAATGGAGTGACTTCAACAGATGTTTCCAATGGGGGGAATGAAGACAGCATTACAGTAAGTATGATAGTTGTATTTGTAATGCATAAGTATAGTAAGTATAAGTATGATATTTGTACTTCTAATGCATAGGTATAGTATAAGGTTATGGGACCCCATAGTAAGAGGTTAAGAAAACAGCAGTAAGTCAATGGGGAAGTAGGGTGGGCATTTTAAGGCAATTTTTCAATGACATAAATCTAGTGGCAATAGTTGTAAATTGATATGATTTTATCCTCAGGTTCATGCAGTGCCAATATAGAAATTTATAGAGGGGGGGCAACAGTGTTGCAAGCGATACCTAGGTTAAGCTACATTGTTCATTCAAGATTGCAGTTTAGTCTTTTTACTGGGAGGCAAGAAAGAAAGTTGCATTAGTCAAGGTGGTAATTTACAGTGGTATGGATTTGGACTTTGTGGATCTTATGAGTTGGGTAGGTATACACATCGAAAATGTTGCCCAAGTAAAAGTGTCAGAAGTTAGAGGAGCAAGGGAGACACCCATGGATTCTGTGTTTATCAGAGGTTTCCCAACATCAACAGCCTATGGCAAAACAATAGCTCTAACCACTGTTAAAGAATCAATAATACTGTTATATATATATATATATATATATATATATACTGTATGTATATTAACCTTCAGAAGCACTCAATTAAATGGTGTCTTTTTTTAGTATCTCAATGTATGATCCACTATCATTGCATCCGAAACAAAAGCGGGAGTCATCACTAAAGAGGTTAGACCTCCTTCCAGTCTGCATTGTCATGCAGATGCCTTCTGATGGTTTGTGTTGACTCGGATGCCACCAAGCTTGGAGTGTGGCATCCAATTTCATTTTAGTACACAACATTCTTCCAGTCATAAGATCTCTTTGCATCGTTTCTCCAACCACCGGGACACGCAATGTTGAAAACAGCTGAAATCTTGGCCTAGGCGTATTGCTGGAGTGATAAACCAAGGTTCCTCAGTTCAAGTATTCTGTCACTTTTAGTTTGCGACTAATGCCAATAACTGGCACATCAATGAACAGCAGGTATCGCACAATCATCCCATCCTCCCACATGCCACAGATAGGAGTTAGGAATTTGAAAATGTGATAATTTGCAGATGTTAGCGACACCTGCTACTTCCTCGATTTACATAACATTACAGCTTATTGTTCTTGCTATTGCAATTTCAATGTTTAGAAGTGTGTTTCAGGAAATTAGTCAAATGAGTCTAACAGGTTTGCCTCTTGAATTGAGTCTATGAGGTGGAGCCTGTAGAGATGTTGCTAAGTATTGACTTTTGTGTCACATGAGAGTTCCATCAGTTGTCTCCATGTACGGGAAATTGCTAAATTATGTATTGTAACTGCTGATGATTCTTCATGAGCAACCATTGGTGTTCTGGAATAAACTATATAAGCTAATAAAAGTAATTAACCCTTACATTCTAATATAACTTCAGCAAGGAGAACCCTCATTTTAGTGACTGATTGTTAGGGTCTTGCCAACCGTAGCAATACCCTGACACTACTGCAGCGGTCTGGGAGGAAGGACAGAGACAAGTGAGCCCTAATCTCACCCCAGCCACTGTCCCTTCCTATTGCCTCAGTTACCCTAAACGGTAAAAGGACAACCTGAAGACAAGCCCTATACTGAGTAAGTGACAAAAACAACACAGAAGCAGAGTGAGCAAGCCAAGGGGTCGGTAACAAACGAGCAATGCAGTACAAAATCAAAATCCAAGAGAATAGTGAAAAGGCAAGCCAACGGTCAGAGAAACAGGTAACAAAGTAGCAAGGGATATAATAAAGAGAGCAGGCAAAGACAATAACCGGCAACTTGCTGAGAAAGTGACATCCTGTATAAAGAAAGTCTGGGCCCAGCCCCAGACCTGATAGGTACACAGGCTGTCAATCACACAGGCCAGGAAGAGATTAACTCTATACCGTCCAGAGAGAAATGCTCAGAACACGGGTGTGGCCGGAAATCCATTACACTGACTAGGACCATGTTCAGACTGAGCAGCAAGAAACCTACGCAAGGAATCAAACTGAACACACCTCCTTCGCCACAGCGTGCGAGCAGAGGGTGGCGCAGAGACCCGAAAAGGCAGAGACGTTACACTGATACACCTTAGGATGTGCAAATGTTCAGGTACTTTTGGGAAGAGTAATGAAACTGCGGAAAAGCACCTTTTTTGTTGCGGATTTTGCTGCAGAATTTTGAGCCAAGAGTGGCTTCAGGAGGAATAGGAAATATATAGGAAGTACTTATACTTCTCCCTTCTGCTCAATCGAGTCCTGGCTTTGGCTCAAAAAAACTCAGCAAAATATGCAACAAAAAAAGGTGCTTTTCAACAACGTGAGGTCTTATCCTTAAAGAAGAACTGTCTTTGTTGCCAATGGCAAACCATCACAGCACAACTGTTATTTCATATCCTATTCTAAAAAATCAAAGCTGCACTGTGATTGGTTTCTATGGGCAATGAACACAGGTTTTCTTGTAGACAGTTTTTATACTATAATTGGTGTTTTGGAGGAGATAGGTAAACTTTCTATATAACCTTTATAACTTTTTTTTGCAGGTTTATGTTGTGGTTGGTATTGCAGCCTTGGTATGTACTGGATTGGTGATAATGTTAATCATCTTAAAGTTTGGAAGGCACTCCAAGTTTGGACTGAAAGGTAGGACATTTTAATATTTTAATATTTGGTTCTTAACATTCTTAAGATTTCTTAGCTAATTTTTATTCTTATCTAATTTTTATATATTTAAGGAGCTATAACAAGATGTTCTTGTTTTACACTTTGTGTTGGTGTCCATATTTTTCATGATTGAATTTATCAAAGTAGTTGATGGAACTGCTCTTACAGACTAAACTCTTAGTTTTTACGCATACTATGTGATGAACTTTGATGAACAACTGAAATGTTTTTATAGAGTTTGTTATAGTATGCCCCTGAAGCAGTATTTCACATCTCAGCTGTCAGTGGTCAATTAAAAAGAGCATTGTATGTATAGAGTGGAATGTACACCCTGTCCCGAGTGACAGCTACTTATAGCACAGCCATCACTTGCTTGCTACAGCACAGATGTCAGGCTTTCCTTGCTTAGAGGTGCCTTCAGGTGTATCAGAGGTTCTTGTTTACCTAGTCTGGATTAGCATGACTTCAGGTCTTATTACTTATATAAATAGATTTGTTATATAACACCACGCTTGTCCTTCTGCAGTCAACAATTCTGTTCATTCATTTTGCTGCTGGACCTCTTTCTAAATTAAGTAGGTCTTGATAAAAGTTTAAGGAGGATTTATAAGGCTGTTTGCACACTACCAAGTCTTGGACATGAGACTCGAGCTGTACATGCGCCAAATTTACCAGCCTATACATTATGTCAGGAGATGGACTCCTAGCATTATAGTTATATATAATGCTAAAAGTCGCTTTCTCTCTCTTGTGTACTGTTCATAGTAGTAGTCACTAGTGTAAAGGCCAGTAAATGCGACACATACATGGACCTAGTCTCACATACTAAACTTGGGTAGTGTGAATCTTAGTGCCGAAGACTGTTTCAGGATTCTGTTTATTATACTGTATAAATTCATGTTCTTTTTTATTTTAACTTAGGTTTTGTTTATATTTGCATTATTTGATTTTCTTCAGGGGTACAATCATTTTTGTCAGCAAGAACAGTGTAGTCTGCAGTGCTATTCTTGCCAATAAAAGTACTGGAATCTCAATGTAAACCTGACAGACCCTATTATAAATCAATATAGCCATCAAGATGTATTGAAATCTGTTTGAAAAAGGATCCATTGTAACTGTCATGTCACTTTATGAATGAAAGGCGGTGTAAACATAGCCTTATGTTATGACTAAATATTCACTATAGTCAAAATTGTTCTCTTAAGATCAATGAAAGTGTATCATCATGTCATACAAGTATAGTGGAATTGTTCAACAATGTTTCCAATGCTATGAAGATGGTATACAGCCAACACTAGTTATTTGTGAGGTTGTGAATGAAAAATGTGTGCAATATTAAATTGAAATATAATGTGATTGTGATATCCATACAGTTATTCCTAAGCTGGAGACTTGGCCACTATGTATGAAAGTGTTTGAACTGGCAATTTTCCACATCTGTGTGATTTATGAATTATTAATTCTTTATACCCTTTCTTGAATAGTAGCTACAGTAGTATCGCCCCATAGATCTATATAATCAGAGAGACTGCATATTAGTGCAGGGAAGATGTTGTCATTCTTATTGAATCTTTTAAATAACATCATAAGATAACATAAGATCACATTCATACATTGGGGTAATTTATTTTGGTGTATTTTGCACCAAAAAACTGTCTAGCATGCTGTGTGCCACTTTCTAGACACTTTTTACACCTGACTGAAAATGGGTATGGTTTCACTGGAAAGGGGCGTGACCCAACTTGTGCCTCTGTGCAACAAAAAAGCGCCACAAATGCGCCAAGAACTTTTATGCCAACTGATAAGAGGCGTACATTTAGATTAGAGAGACTAAGAATACATTAGATTTATCAAACAGTATCAGACATTTTGATAAATTTGGTGCAGTTTAATACTGTCTCTTCTCAGTCTCTCTCTCTCCCTCTTTTCACTTTGCACTTTAAAACAACATTTTGAAGTACCCTATGGCTCCAGGATATTTTCTTTACATTAGTTGGAAATTACACTGACAAGAAAACATATTTTAAATGTGTGCTACCTCTTTAAATGATGATGAAAGTGGATTTCCGGAATCACATTGATTCTGCTAGATTGGCTGATGCTGAATTCTAAGTGTACTTTAAGGCTTGTACAGAACTGGGAGTGCAGCTGTATTTACCTGAAACAAGCTCAAGTGGAGTTCTTCATACTGCATATGACAGATTGCTCAACTATTGGGATAATTCACTTCTACAGTGTGTCCATCCCGCAATTGCCAATAAACAGTGGTGCATGAGTCTGCTTTATTGTTCAGTTCTATCTAGAGGATGAGAAAAGAAGTAACCTGTAGAGAAATCCTTATTTGTAAAATCTTTAAAGAGGACCTTCAAGAACCTCCACAAAATCCAGTTCATGGCATCTTTTATTAGGCACCGCTCCACTGACTCCAGCGCAGTTGAAATTTTTCTGTAGCCCCCAATGTTCCTGAGCAATTGGTGCAGTTAGCTGTGGTACCTGATATGATAATTAGGCTCTTTGCTGTCAGGTGAGCAGTGTCAGGCAGGAGCAGGCAGAGCATTGTGATTCAGAGCTCCAATAATAGGTGTCAGAATTCAGAGTCACACCCCCGTGCCTGCTCATGCCTGCCACCACCCACCTGACAGTACAAAGCCTAACTAGCATATCAGGCAACAAAACTAGTAGCACTGGCTGCTCACGAATGGTGGGGGCTAGAGAAAAAATTCCAAATGCACAGAATCAATAGAATGGCGCCTATTAAAGGATGAAAAGAACTGGACCTATTGAAGGTGGTGAAATGTCCTCTTTAAGGCCTTCATACAATAAGATCACAGGTGGTCCCAGCTGCAATCTGGCCCAGAAGCCATGGGGCCCCATAGGTCACCCTCAACACACTAGGGCTAGATAACCTTTTTTGTTCTCCTTTCTAATTTCTGTATATGGCTGGCAGTTGAATTTTAACACACAAATCTTTTATTCTCAAAGGAAATAAACTCGGCCCTTGTGGCTACTCTCGGCCACTATGACACTTTACGCACATGATAGCAGTAGGTTTTGATGATGTTTTCTTCCATAGGAAGTGATATCTATGGCTAGTATCAGAGGATACAGTCACATGACATGCTGTCACATCAACAAACCATCACAGCAGTACTAAGATGGACAATATAAAGTATATGTAAAGTGTGTGTAATAATGATGGAACTCCTGATAAAGAAATAATGGAAGCAGTTTATTGGTAGGTAGCTGGATGAAGTAAATGGAAATATATTAAACATAAAATATCATCTCTACCAAAATTCTTTCTCTGTCATCCGTCCGTTCTAATCTAAGCAAATCTTCCATTTAGAGCTACCATGTCAGAAATGAAATATTCATATAAATGTGTTCAGATGGATGTACTGCTAAAATGGGCATGTAGGAGCTACAAGGATTGTTATGCAGCAATATAGGAACACGTCTTTTTTCTATTTTTTGCATACGTGTTTAACAGATCCATCCAGGATTAATATTGTATATTTTGTGACGCTGTGACACTGACTTATCCAATGCGATAATGTGTTTTGACAGAGAACAGTGCTGCGCTGTTTTGTGGTATTTATCTCAGATTGACCTGTTTATTCTCTAGGGACATTATGAACTATTCTCCATTATTATGTAGTCTATTGATCAAACACTGGAGCTGAGCAGTATAAAGTAGTCAGTACTAGTTTACAGAAGGCCGCTAGTCTCACTTATGGAGTCAGTTGAAGAACTTTTCGGTCTGGAAACTACAGACCATAAACTCAATACCAAAGCTGATTTAATGACCAGTCTATAAACTCTTTATGAATTCATCTAAATTATTGTATCTGCTTGTCCTCATGATCTATAGAATATAATATGTAGAAGAATTATGACATACTACAACATATTGGAACAGTCTCAGCTATGTAACTAAGGGACATGCTATAGCCGTAACTATTGGGAAGGGAGAGACTAGTGACCCAGCTATCAATAAGATGTACAGGTGCTGCCTTTTTGTTTGGAGGTTCTCCAGACTTCTGGGGGGATTATGTAAAGCATATGTGTGGATACAGAATGTAGACCATAAAGAATAGAAGTAACAATGCCATTTTACAGTCTGTCATTATACAGAATGATCATTTTATACTATTCTCCCATGAATTGTGTATAATTACACCAATGGTACATTCACCGCAGGAGAGCAATATCAGTGTTAGTGATAGGTATTTTTGTAATATATTTTATTAACCTATCTAACTTTCTTTTAATAGAAAAAAAGACTGTAAAATTTCCACTAGCAATGTTCTAACTAAACATTGTCATGGAGACCATGTCTGTACACCTGCACTCAATACAGCATGTAAAGCTGAAGCATTTACCAAAGATGTGGGGGGGGGGGGAGATAGTCATTTTAAATGGCTGTATGTGATGTTTTATACCACCTAGAAATATTTTCAGCTATCATATGCTGCCAAGATTGCAGTACTCACTATAAAAGTATTACAGAAATCAATAGTTAAAAACACAATCGGGAATGTGATTTTTATATGCTGCATTCCCGACTGTGTTTTTAACTAGTAATATCTCAGGTTTTGTTATAGCTAGTACTTCAATATGCATATTCACAATACAAATGTATACAGACTTTCCCTTCCTAAAGGAAGTTAGATATGTTAAGAAAGTATATTACAAAAATGTTCACCAAACACCCCCCACACACACACACATAATAGCAAGATATAAAATAAAATGAGAGTTACACTTTAATATTTAAGTTAATCTAGCTCTATATATGTGTTTTAGTTATTGTGCTGTTTCTGCTAATTTTTTTCTGATGGTTTATTGCTGTATTTTCTAATCATCCTGTCCTTGCTGTACTGTAAATCAATAAGCCGCACATTAAATTCCTGGTGTGTTAGTGATGGGCTGCTGTTTATACATAGTAGTCAATCTGAGCAAACAGAGTAAAGCATAAAAGACAGGCAGGGCTGAATCACAGGGCATAAGGGTTACGTGCATCAGTGTTTGCTTCACCTTGGGGATCATGGGGGCCTCTAGAACCCACCCTTCCTGCCTATACACAGGCTGTTATATATCAGAATGTGGATTCAGAGAAGCACACACACAGCAGAATCTGCAGATGGAGGGGGTGAAACACACTGTTATATATCAGTGTTAAGGGAGAGGAGAGCACCTACCGCAACATCTGCTGGCGAAGGGGGAATCACATACTCCTCAGCATCAGTGCCTGTTAGCATCGTAAAGTCTAGAGTCTAGAAACCTCCAGGAGGTATGGCATCACATGGCTATGTGAGGAGGTCACATGGTGCTCATGTAGCAGGGTGGTAAAAAGAACTAGTGCTTATGAAAGTGCTGTGTTTTTTTTTTTTTGTTTTTTTTTGGGGGGGGGGGGGCATTTGAATTAATTGCTGTTTTATTCATATGCAAATAAGTGGAAAAGTGCTTTGGGGACATGCCTTAGCTTGTCTGGGCTTTGGTCTCAGCTCTAGATTGCGGAACATAGCACTTTCCCTCATTTGCATATGAATAAACATTGATTTACATGAAAATAGAACCGCAAAGCTGAATAAATAGAGGTATATTTGGAAACTGTAGAATCACCTGTTCAATGTTGTAGGATTAGGTTTATATCCAATTTACTGCTGACAGACTCCCTTCAAGGCCTTTTTCACGTAACAGTATGAAAAAGCTGTCACACGGCCATTTTGAAAACACATGGGGTGGGTTCATGCTATGGTAGAGGATTTGCCAGATTCATGATGAGGCCGCACCCCATCATGAAGCAGGTGCATCCTCCACCAGGCCATGTGCCTCTGCAGAGATCTGTAGAAATTTACGGCACATAAGTGGCATAAATATTACTGAATTTGACATGGGTGTTGCCTCTGCCCCTTTAATGAGGTGCGAAGGCCAGCATAAAAAAACTACTTGTGGCTATTTTAGTTGCAAGTGTTGTTAAAAAAATCTCAAGCCACCTGTTTGCGACTTTTTAACTCCAACATAGTGGGGCAGATTTTCTATTTTAATGGCCTGCCATAAAATAGGATATGTCCTTTTTCTAGCTGCTTTTCATGAACTCCTCATAGACTTAAGTTCAAGAGGGAACCATGAAAACGGTTGTCCCATGAACGCAAAATTGGCCATAAACACACCGTTTCATCGTTTTTTAACGCCCTTGTTTTTAGCTGCCTTGTTTTTAGGATAAATAAAGGTGGCGTTATACTGTGTGGACACCAGTAAAGGCGCCGTTAAACCGTGTGTGGAGCCTGGGGGGGGGGAAGGCCAGTCAAAAGCTTGCTATGGGGTCCCACCTTTCCTATTTATTCCTCTGGATTCAGTTAACTAGAGCAGTTGCAGAAATTTCTGCAAGTAATTCGAACATGTGAATTCAGCCTTGTATGATTTTTTGATTTTATGATTTTTATTTTTACAATTTTCAATACTGAAGTAAATATTTTTAGTGTGTTTCAAAAAATAGGTAATACATATAAACATGACAGCTTGAACATGGGAAACAAGCAGTAAAAGTAGTTAGTAACTGTTTCATTGCTAGCAATAAGACTAACCTTTTTCCTGTAAGAATTTTTACCTCTCCTCTTACATTTCTAATAGGTTGTTCTACACATCTGGTGTTGTGAATACGATATTTTAATACAGATTGTGTCTGGACTGTGAATCTCTAGAGAACACCGTCCATTTCCTTTCCTCTCTTATATTTCAGATAGACTAGCTGAACTGTTCACCTGATAATAAAGATGAGAAATAGGGAAATCAGATGGATTAAGAACATGATGAATGGCACATAGCTGCTATTGTATTCCCTCCAGTGAATTGCATGGACTGGTGAATATAGTTAAATACAATTGGTTAATAATACGGTAGTTATCAATCTCATGACGATGTGGAACCAGTCAAGACAACCTATCAGACCATTTCTTTCATGTTCTAACATTACATGACAACATTTCTTTAGTTGACATGGGCTGATCTTATTTGTACTTACTTTTTGTACAATATGCAGGATGTGTTTCTTTACCAGTTGCCTAAATTACCATAGAAGTCAAGTATGTACAGGACAGTATGTCGCTGGGAGACAAAGATCCCTAGGATCATAAATAACTATTGTTAGGAGTCCCTCTCTCGGCATACTGTTCAGGCCAGTAAATCCGGCCAATACATGGGCCAAGTTTCATGGCTGAGGCTGAAGCCCCATGTTGCGGAAACGCTTTGGCCTCCGGAAGCCAGCTTGCGCACCATTCATTGCAGGCTCTGCTGCAGGCCCAGCAAGTAAGGAATGCACCTACATTTGGTATCTATGAAAACAGCATAAGTTGCTAAATATATTATCAGAGGTCCAATATCTTTTATATGTCCTTTATTGAATACCTTGGGGGGGTCTAATTTATTGAGTGGAGTCATTTTGGGGGTGTTCATACTGTTTTGGGCCTTCACAGCAGCTGTAATGATAGTATGGTGTCAGAAAACCAGCTTTGGAAAATTTGGCCTTCAAAAGCCAGTTTGCGCACCATTCATTGCAGGCTCTGCTGTAGGTCCACATAATGGAGAAAATACTCAAATGTGCTATCTATACAAACAGAAGAAATAAGAAAATATATTTTAGAATATATATATTTACTATAATTTATTTTTTTGAGGTTATCATGTGTTTAAATGTAGGAAAAAGCATTTTTTTAAAACTTTTTTTGCCCTTTTCCCTCTATATTTTTGTAAAAAGTAAAATGTATTGCTTATTTTGTTATAAAATGTGAAAGCCCATTATGTTCCGAGAAAAAAGAGACCAAATACATGTAGGTTGGCACAGTAATAGAAAAGCAATTTTCAGTTAAACTGGAACATGGCTAAAACTTGAAAATGTGCCTGGTCTGGAAGGGGGGTAAAGCATCTGGTATGGAATTCGTTAAACACCCGGCATCCGCCGTACTATTAAGGTGGATGTCGGGAAAGGGTTAAAGAATTAATACAGTTTATCGTTGTCTTTTTCAGTGAAAACAATTGTTCACTAGTCTAAAATACACTGCTTGGATGCTTTTTAGCTTTGCACAGCACAGCTACTGTATTGCCTGTGGTTCCAGTTTAGTTGGATTGTCTACTGGAATTTTAGGTAGTCTGAAATCTCCACCTCCAGTCTTATTATAGTCTTTATAGCTGCTACTCTGTTTTTCTCACTGTGCTTTAGGCCAGGGCCCCATGTGGCTTAAACGCTGCAGAAAAAAAAACAAATTCCATCCACAAATTGCAGAAAAATACGCACAGCGGACAAACTGTGATTTCCAAAACCGGTTTTGGAAATCGCAGCATGTCAATTATACCTACGGAAACACTGGCGGTTTCCCTATAGGTATAATTGAAGCAGAAATTTGCAGCGGAAACCTCTGCGGATTTTCTGTGAAAAGCGCTTGATGCGTTGCCCCCACGGTTTTTCTTGCAGTGATTTTTTGCTGTGGCCTGCTATGTGGCCTTAGCATTAAGCTGCAACACAGCTTCTTCAGGTAAGCTACTACCACATCATAAGCTTGCCAGTTAGGTTGCATTCTTATGGTGTGTTTTTCATAAATGCATGCAATTTTCCTGTAAATGCACCTTGTGAACCCAGCTGAAATCAGTGCACATATATATACCTGTGTTATATATATATATATATATATATATATATATATATATATATACACAGTATAAGGCTAACAAGATATCAGGTCTTTGAATATGGCACCCACTAAGAAGCAGAGCAGGTGTCATTACACAGTGGCTGCGATCAGATTTCTCTCTAAAAAAAAAAAAATAGAGGAAAAGTATTAAAAATATTTATTCTCTATCCTGGGAATGGTGGGGAGTGTTTCATCTCCACTGTGAATGTAGTTGTGAAGGCAGGTGCAGTCCTGTTCCCATTCATTTCAATGGGATTTTGTAACGTCTCTGCCGTTTCGGGTCTCGGCGCCGCCCTCCGCTCGCACGCTGTGGCGAAGGAGGCGTCTTTAATTTGGTTCTTTGTGTAAGTCTCTTGATGCTCAGTCTGAACATGGTCCTAATCAGTGTAATGGATTTCTAACCACACCCGTGCTCTAAGCATTTCTCTCTGGACGGTATAGAGTTAATCTCTTCCTGGCTTGTGTGATTGACAGCCTGTGTGCCTATCAGGTGTGGGGTTGGGCCCAGACTTTCTATATACAGGTTGTCACTTCTCTGCAAGTTGCCGGTTATTACACTTGTGTTTTGCCTGCTCTCTTCATTATTTCCCTTGCTACCTTGTTACCTGATTTTCTGACCACTGGCTTTGACTTTGACTATTCTCTTGGATCTCGATTCTGTGCTCCTATTGCTCGATTGTTACTGACCCCTTGGCTAGCTGACCTCCCTTTGTTGTGCGTCTTGTCTGCGTTCTAAGTGATCACTTATTTTAAGGAGGGACTGTCGACGTGGTTGCTGGCTGTCACCTAGGACAGATCGGGCAAGTTAGCCAGGGACAGTGGGGGGGATTCAGCTTAGGGTCCACTGTCTCGTTGTGCCCCTCCCCCCTAGTTCTCCAGCAGCTTCTGGGGAATCGCTCCTCTAGTGATTCCCTTACAGATTTAGGAAATACTTGTAGCTGAAGTACAGCACTTCTCCAGAGTTCACATCAAAGTGAATGGCAACAGAGGTGCATCTGTGTTCATCGCAGCTACATTCAGATAACACCCCCTTCCCCTTTCACCGCTTTGTTTCCCCCCCAAAAAATCTAATAAAATGGTGATCAGACATTCCCAAAAATAGTTCGAATCAACACTACATCTTGTGCTGCTAAAAAACATACCTTACACAACTTCATACACAGTCAGAAACATAAAAAATGTTCAGAGTGTCAGAATTTGGCCACTAAATTTTCTTTTTTTTTTTTTTTTTTAAGTTTTCAAAAATAAGAAAATCGAGATTCAAATTGGAAATCGTCCATAGGGTTGAAAAAAATGTAGATTTTTTTTTTTTTTTGGCAAAGTTGCCCGGCCTTTCCTCACACGATGATGGTTTATAGTATACTGTTATGTTGGTCCTTTCTAGGAATATAGAGTGGAAGTGTTTGATTTGCCATATGTACAGCTGGTCACTTTAAGGAATGGAGTGTGAATGTTCTTCAGGGTATTGTATGGGCCGGCAGCACAGCTGGTCACATTAACAAATGTAAAGTGAAAGTGCCTTGAGAGTAATTTACATAAATCTGTTATGGAGGATATTATCTCTATGGCTATGAAAAGGTATTCTTACATGGCACTTCATAGTGTCCTGACAGCTCTGTATGCTCTTCTGAAATATTGGTAGTGTAACTTACAGTTATCTTCTTAAATATACAAATAGGATTGAGAAGATGAGGCCCAGGGAGGAAGGACACTGGTTGGCCTGACTCTGCACCTAGATGTCATCTCAGCTGCCCAGTGTGTCTACAGTATATAAAAGTGATCTGGGTAGTTTCTTAAATTATATCTACACAGTATTTTATACTGAAACGAAGCTTGGTTGAAATGCTGTACGATAAGTATCTGTATGAAGCAGGGCTGTCGAGTCGGTACGCCAAAGCCCCGACTCCGACTCCTTAATTTCCCCTGACTCCGACTCCACAGCCCTGGCACTGCTAAACCTTATAGGTTCACTCAGAACTCAGTCCCATCATTATATGAGGAATAGAACAGACCTTTACAGGACATTTCATCATTTTCAACATTTCATCATTTTACCAAATTCTTATGAAAATATATTCAGCACATACTGCATTGTACTACTAACTGTACCAATTTATTATATATTTTGGGAGTCGGAGTCGGTCCATTTTATACCGACTCCGACTCCACCAAAATAGGCACCGACTCCGACTCCACGACTCCGACTCCGACTCCACAGCCCTGGAGTACAATGAGTGTACTGCCATGCCAGGGTAAGCTGGGGACCCACCAAGCTCAGGGGCCCACCATTGGACTCACCTGTTTACCTGTTGGTCTGTCTGAGCCATTTATGGAACAGAGCACATTAGCTGGTATCATTCAGATCTTCTATGCAAAAGATATTAATGAGTCTTGAGAACCAGAGCATGAGCCTGCTGGGCCCCAATAGTCTTCTCATACTGAGAAGAGACACCTTGTGGGCCCAGTAAGCCTCCTAGGCGCGATCACACCCTCTCAGATTATGATTTATAATAGCACCACAATGCCACAGGGAGATAATCTAAAGGAATTGCAGACTACTACTTTATTGTTATATGCTGCCATTTATTTGGTGGGCAGCATATAGGCAATCAGTAGCCACAATCATAAGAGGGTCAGCATGTTTTTGGATTTTCCTTGTTTTCTGTCCTAAACTATAGTGAAATATACATGAATGGTGAAATACCTAATTTTGGATATGCCTGTGTGTTTATATTTTAGTACATTAGTTAGGACATGTCTGTATGACATCACTATAGGCTGTGAGAGGTGCAGAATATTGGAGAGATCATAATAGCTGCAGCAGAGGAGTGATTACTAGGATTTTGCCGATACAGAGAGTGAACTGTATAGTGAATTCAGTGGGCAGAGAGCAGGGGAAGGAGTTGCCATAGCAACCACTCTTAGTCGCAGACACAAATGCATCCTGATTTCAAAGAACCGAATAAATACCTTTAAAAATGTATGAAGGTTCATACATGCTTGATACATATGTTACTGCTCAAAACCGTCAAGGGAAAAATCCCATCTACCCTCTTATCCACTGTTTACTATTTAAATACTGCTTTACCATTAGAAAGCAACAAAGAAACTGAGCGGTGTGCAAGTCATCCCTATTTATAGCTATATAAACAGCAAATGAGGATCAATACAGTTATATTACACACATTGGGGCAGATTTATTCACACCTTCCCGCCGCTGCCATTTTTTGATTTTTGTTTTTAACTCCCCGCCTTCAATTAACAGAGCCGTATGAGGGCTTATTTTTTGTGGGCAAATTGTGCTTCATAATGGTACCATTTAATATGATCTACTGGAAGCTGGAAAAAAAATTCAGAATTGGGTGGAATTTGAGAAAAACTGTGTTTGCACCATTTTCTTATGACATTTTGTTTTTACGGTGTTCACTGTGCGGCCAAAATGACGTGCTACCTATTTTCTGTGGGTCAGCACGATTACAACAATACTAAATTTATATAGTTTTGTTTCCGTTTTAATATGTTAAAAAAAATTTACTCATTCACATTCAACTTTGAAAATTTTTTTCTTGGAATCGCCATATTCTGACATTCCATAACTTTTTTATATTTCCATATACATGGCTGCATAAGGCTGTGTTCACACTGCGAAAAATGAAGAGGAATTTTCTTCATTTTCCGCCGCCGGAATTTTCCAATGCAGTGCATCAGCATTCCGTCGCGCCATCTCGCTCCTGATTAGGCCCAGATGAATGGGCCTAACTAGGAGGGTGTCCCGAGCCGCGGACACCGCGGGTGGAATCCGCTGCAAGATCGAGCAGGACGCTTCTTCTTTCCACGTCTTGCGAATGGGAGGTGGATTTGGGAGGAATCTGCTCTGGATTCGGGGGCGAATTCCGCTCCCAAATCATACGGAGATACCTTATGTGGTTATGTTTTACTTTATTTATTTTTAGATGTGTTCTAGGGAAAGGGGATGATTTGAATTTTACTTTACTTTTTTTAAATTTTTGCTACTTTTATTTTTAGACCCCATAGGGATCTGATCACAATATACTAGAACAATATACTAGTATAAGTATATTAGTATTGGAAAATCCATTGTGTTCTATTACAGGATGACCAAGCACAGCCTGTAATAAAACTGTGCTAAAGATTGGACTCGGAGCCTTCAATAGGCGCAGAACTGTCTAGATAATGGATTGTCGCCCTCGGATCTCATGTTGGGGGGTGGTGATCCTACCCAAAATGCGGCTATGGCGGCCTCTCAGCTCCTGTTTAAAGACTTGGCATCCTCCGTATTAGTACTCTCATGTGCCTATTTGGAGATCTATGCCAGTTAGGAACTGATGTAGATTTTAGTTATAACTCACACCAGAAAACTGGCATGAGTTATAATGAATATGTTGGTCCGAGGTGTCCCCACCCATGCATGCCCCGCTCTTCACCCCACCCTGCCTACATTCGCACACGTGGCAAGAGAGGTACAGAACAGGGATTGCAGTGCACGTTTGCACAAGAAAGGGCCTACTATTTCAAATAGAATTGGCTACATTGTGTTCAAGTACATAGAATCGGCAGCTATTAATATCTACATAATAAAAAAAGGTACATATTCATAGGCTAAGGCCACACGTTGCAGAAAAGCAGTCTTTTTTTTCTTGCAGGTTTTGCTCCATTTTTTTTGAGCCAAAGCCAGTAATGGATTTAGCATGAGGGAGAAGTATAAATACTTCCTATATTTTTTCCATGCTTTTTGTAGCCACTCTTGGCTTTGCCTCAAAAAGTCGCAATAAAATCTGCAACACAAAAGCAGCTTTTCCTTATGGGGCCTTAGCCATAAGGTTATGCCCAGAGGGGACTAAAACCCTACAGAATTTATGGGTGGCATTTCCATGCACAAAATTTGCAGCATTTTGCAGTAGGAGCCAAGTGGATAAGATTTCTTAAAATTTCATCCACCTGCTGCAGAAAAAAATAGAATATGTGCGGAAATTAATCTGAATTACTGTAGATTAATCTTCAGCATGCCAATTATATGCTGCAGATATTCTCAGCAGATTTCACCCTTTGCAATCACACTAAAATCACACATCACACTTTTTTTCTGCAGCAGATTTTCAACAGAAATTCTGCTGATTTTCTGCTGCCAAAAATGTTCAGCATATCAGTCCTATGTGAATATATCCTAAAAGATTAAGCAGAAGCTAAGAACATCCACTTTCTAGTGCACAAGGTATGTAGCATTCCGCCTTCCAAACTCCAGATTCTAGTGGTTGGTTTTAGTTACCCATGGGTGTCATGGAAGTTTAAAGTGAACCTGTCTCTTGACAATTTATAGAGAATAGATATCTCATAGAAGAGTAGAAAAGATGTTCTGCTTTGTATACAGAAATCTGAAATACAGGAAAGCTTCATTCTGGGCCTTCATAGGTATAAGCTTCTGTGCCCCAATGCAAAATCTATAATGGGAACCCTAACTACCTTGTGCCATTTAGAATAATGGAATATTTTATGTGTCAGTAGGACCTGTGGGGTCCTCTCGAGGTCCGGGTCCTGATTGCAATTACTACCTCGGCACCCCCTATAGCTGCGCTCCTGGCAGCTCTCATCAAAGTGTTGATTTCAAGGAGTAAGTCATCCAAGCAATGATCATTTGCAGAATTTACCCCCGCCCTTTTTTCATATTTTTGTTCTTCTTATCTGTGTAAAATTCAGTGTACCGAGATAAAATCACACAATAACTTGTTCAATCTAGGAAGGTATAATTCTAAGGAGATCAATATCCTATACATAGCTCAGAGACTAAACTCATGCTACACACAGCCTGGAATGCAAAGTCCTATTAACCTTAAGTGCAGATCAGAGTGAGCAGAGAAGATAGCACATTTATTAGTCTAAACCTAAACCCAGACACATTCATATTGTTAAAAGCTGGTCTTGCTGTGTAGTCTGAAAGCATCTGCTAAAATATTTTAGCTGAATGAGTGGGATTTATTTTCTGCTTTATGGTAACCACACTGCTCTGTCATTATAGTGGGACAGCCGCAATGGAGTCTCATTAATGTCTAGGTCCCAATGATAATATTAACCCTTTATATTATAGGTGTGTTGAATTCTTCATCCTTATATACCTGTAACTGGAATTTATGATATTTATTGATTCCAGTGCTTCAAGCTTATTATGTGTCCATGGCTATATATAATCTTATATGAGAGGCATTTACTGTGTAACATAGACGACTCTGTGCGGCAACTGCTTTAACAAAAGTCTCAGGAGTAAAAATAGTAATTGTGTTCAGGAAAAGTTTAATTAAAAATGTATCATGCCTTCTTCTTATTAAAATATATTTCTTCGCTTGTGCGTTGCCAATATTGGAATGCTGCATTTTAAGCTTTATAACCACTTATGCTGCACTACAGCCACCTAAATTGAATTTGTTATGCACCCAGACTCAATTGATGGTTAATGTTCAATTAACAGTAGACTCTGAAAATGAGAAGCTCTTAGAAGAGCACTTACAAGGCTTCCTCTCTGATCATTTGCACAGTATGCAGGAGACGAACACATGATACTTAAAGGGAAATCACCATCTCCCTTCATCTTGTTCTGAGATGATTGGTGTCTGGATTATACATAGAGGGATAGGGGAGCATGGGAGGATTAAGACTACCATGGCCCTGGGCTAAAGTTTTCAGGACCTTTCAAATGTGCAACAGCTCTTTGCGAGGAAGGCCAGGAGGTTTTGAGTAGTAGTCACTGGTGGCAAGAATCTTCACTGGATCCTCTGGCATTCCTTCTAGGCTTGTTTAATGCTGAGGAGGCCTGAAGGGTGTCTGATGGTAGTAGTAGTGTTTCCCCTGGGACATGTCAAAATGGTGGGCCTTCCTGAGTCTGATAGGAGTCGAAGTGGCTGTGATGGTAGATGCAGGAATGAGACTCAGGAGACAAGGTTGCAAACATAGTAACTAACAGTATACTGATAAAGAATGGGTGAATCAAACAACTTCTTCCAGATGCTGAAGGTATAGTTCTTAGGCGCATCGATGGGGGCTGGAGTTCAGCTTAGAGATGGTACTTCCTGGGTTGCAGTCTGTCTGCCTTGATGAGGCAGTCTTACTCTTTAACAGTGGGCTGATCTCTCTCAATCCACATGTGCCTTCAAGGCCCTGGCTGCAGGGTGCAGATCCAAAAAGGGTTGCCCTGTCTAACCTGTGGCTAGCAAACTGGGTCGTAGCTATGAGGTCCATTTAACATTAACCTCACAGTCTTGTCTACAAAATACAATAAGGATAATTCCCATTTCCTGATTTCATAACAACATGATGAGCTGGTTTGGAGATCACCTCATCTAGGATTCTAGGAATCTCCTTACTCTCCCTAATTGGGGAGAATTCACACACTTCCTCCTTCTTACTAAGGGAGAGAGAGACTAACTGTCTCTTCCCACTCCCTCCACCAAGATACCTAAGTCATGGTTCATACCATCTACCCAGCTGTTAGCCCAAATGGTTTGCTCTGTTAATAGCACATTGGTAGATTAAAGATTTTCTCTAAACATTTTAGTGGTAACCGTCTTTTGTTTTGATCAGTTACCAGTGGATACAACCATGAATGCAAGAACTTTCTATGGTCTGGTACTTGTAAGAAACATTGAAGTCAGTGGGTGCTGAGCTGCAGCGAAGGCGCTGAGCTGCTATACAGCAGACAAAGCTTTCTTCTGGCCCCATATTTACAGGACAAGTGCCGGAATCGGCTCAGTACAGCTGATCGGTTTGGGGTGATTGTCGGCCCCCAATCGATCAGATATTTATGGTCTATCCTGAGGATAGGCCATAAAAAAAAATAAGCCCAGAGAACCCCTTTAAACTGTATTCACACAACTGATGTCCAAAGCAGAAGCAGAGAGGGCACACAAATCTCCTGGTCTCTGCTGTTTTACACAGCAGGGACCAGGCATCAGAGGTAACTTTAATTGTGGGCATTTAACCACTCCAATGGTTTGACCACGGCATCTGAGTGGTTACGTTTACTTTCACATGTGATTCCAGTAACAGGGCAGCCTCCCTGCTGCATGATCGCGACATCCGTCCTGTTACATGGCAGCCTGGAGTCTTCTGTAAACTCTTAGGCTTGCTATTGAAGCCAGGCTATGGCACAAGCGATAGAAGATAACTCTGTTTGAATTCTTGAAATAGCCACATGACCTATCTCATAACGGATGCGTTATTTTACGACAACCAAAAAAAATCATTGAGACCATCTTTTTTTCTAGAGGCAAAATTTTTTCAATGAAATAAAACTGTATATTTCTCTTTAAGAGTCACCAAGATAGGTAAGTGATTTTCCAATATACCGTTATACACACAGTGATGAAGTAGTCATCCAAACTTAAGGGTACACTGAAACTGGATCATATAACTGTTGCACAACTCGGATTGTAGTAGATCCTTGGGGTATCTCTTGACAATGCATTTCTATGAAATTGTGATACTTCTGTGAGTTTTATAGTAAACTATATGTAATGCTAAGGCTCCCCCTTAGGCCTGGCCCCCACGTAGAAAAAACTGCAGCATTTTACAGTCACAGCCACGTGGTCCTTAGCCTTAAAGAGTGTTTGACACCCCTTTAACCAGAAATGGCCTAATATTACAATCAATAGGAACAAACTTGGCTTTGCTACATCTAACAAGCAAACATAAAGGACTGTTTTAACCACTAGGTTTTAATCCTTTAACATCCATCAATAAGGATTTTCAAAAACGGTATCCTGTGCAGCTTAACGTATGGGGTCTGGTTGACAGGGGCTTCAATGCTGAGATACATCAGATGCCATATTTATAGAACATACAGAGTATGCTGAATACTAGGTCTGGACAAAATTGATGAAAAAAAGTATGAAAAATATCTAAAAAAAAAAAAAAAAAAGTTCAGACAAAATGAACCAATTTGATTTCATCTATTATTTTTACATGTTAAAAAAAAACACAAACATTGTTCTAATGGGTTGCTTTGTATAACATCTGTACTTAAAGTCTGTAGCACTTGAATACAATTAAGCCTGGCGACTAAATCCAGCCCATTCTTTTGGATACAACTGCTGGGACGCAAATTAATTAATTAATGCTTAATGACCTGTCCCATCAATAGGTCATAAGACATTATGGTGGCTCAAAATACATCCAGCTATATACATGTTGGTGGTCAATAGCTTTGTATAGACACTGATTAGTATCTATCCTGCAATATTAAGAGAATAAATGTCCATAGAGCTGTAGTTATTAACAAAGAATTTGATATTAGTGTAGAATTACAAAGGCTCACCTTGCACTTGCACTTGGGATGCGCCATAAATCATGTATGCATGAACAGTAGCAGCTTGGCTTCCTGTACCCTGTGAGGAGCTGTGTCACAGCAGTTAGCCACTATAAAAAGACTTACATATTAACATAGAAATACAAAGTATTATGGCAAGCTGTAAAGCTTTGTGGCTTAAACAAATACTGCATCTCTGAAAAAAGCACTACGACTTGTACTGCACTACAGCTTGTACTGCACTACAAGTGGTATTAAACCCTCTGATGTGTTTGCACACAGTAACTACTGCAGGTGTGCTCTTTTCCTAAGGTTTGCTGTTTCCAGCCTTGTCATGTCTTCTACTAACACTACAAAAAATGTGCCTGCTCTGCCAAACTTGGCATGACTTTAGATTACATTAAGGACTATTTTTTGAATGGATGCCATGTAATGCTCCATATTCAATGCACTGGCTACCTTAAAGGCAATGTGTGGCCACCCACAGCTACCCTCAGAATTGTAAGTTGATAGCCAGGGGTTTCTTTAGTCAGTCGTACAGTTATCTCTAGAGGCCTGATGCTACATTTAGAAGTCCTACAAGGGTTTGTGTTTGTTCCTAATATCAAGCAATGATAAAATAGTTCTAGTGTGGGTGAGTGACTGACATTTTTGGATTTTAGCAAAGATCAATATCGCTGACAGTCTATGCCATAGCTGGATGATAAATGGAAAACTCTTTGACACTTTTAGTTCAGTTAACCTTAACATAGATGCTAAAAGTTACCTGAAAATGTTTTTTTTTCTGGGAAAATTACTATTATGTCATCTTCTCTGTATCACACTAGAGCAGTTAACCAGTTGCTAGAGTTTTTAGTAGCAAAGTAAAAAGTAGGGGATCACAGACTAACAAGGTTGTTTCTGAAAAGTGAGAAC
This sequence comes from Leptodactylus fallax, assembly GCA_947044405.1. NCBI lineage: Eukaryota > Metazoa > Chordata > Amphibia > Anura > Leptodactylidae > Leptodactylus > Leptodactylus fallax. Next base: position 199,994 of record CAMRHE010000490.1, read on the forward strand.
TCATTTATGGGTATATTTATGGATGATGTGTACATTTTTTGTAAGGAATATCTTTTTTGGGGCTATCAAAAGATTGGCCAATGATTTTTGATAAAGAAATTATGAAATAATTGATTAGAAAATATCATAGGTCCCAAGTAGAATCACTGTATAAATATATTCATATGTGTAAATATGTAATAGTACATTAAGCTTTTATAAAATAATTAATTACCATATAAGCAGACTTAGTCCTGTTTATTAACCCTAAGTGTAAGTAAATCATGTTTTTATTGCATTTATTTAGTGCCTTGAGTAGCAGAGAGGACTAAGAGATTCCCAATAAATTTATGGCACACTTTCATTTAAACCTGTGTTCTATGTAGATGGTTCTAATTCTCCTTGCTCCCCATAAGCAATAGCCACAGGTGCCCAAAAAAGCATAGGAGCTTGTTGCACTATTATTTATTTATTCCTCTTACTTGTATAGCGTCAACATATTCCGCAGCACTTTACATTGTCAGTCATGGTCCCATATAGGGTTCACAACCTAAAATTTCTATCAGTATGTCTTTGGAATGTGGGAGGAAACCAGATTACCTGGAGGAAACCCACGCAAACACATGGAGAGCATACTCATTTCTTGCAGATGTTGTCCTTGGTCAGATTCGTACACACACGAGAGCTGTTTAAGGTGTTATTGTGCCTGAACATCTGATGGCAGGTTAATCTTCAGGAAATTTTCTTAACTATTCCTGTGAGAGGACAGGCTAGCTATTACACAGTGTGGATTAGCTGTACATGCTGATAGGAGTAGAACAGGTTGCTTAGCACCCAAGGTGTGGGACTGCCACTGATCTTTATATTTAGCTGTATACAGAGGTGAAACTTGAAGCTACTGGACCCCAGTGCAAAATATGTAACAGGACCCCACTTACCATGTGCTATGTGTAATACTGGATATATATCGCTGGTCCCGCACACTCAGTAATAGTGGTGATGGTGGTGCTTGTAGGTATGGTTCTTCAACCCTCTATACAGTAGATAAAAGTCACAGCACACACCTTAAGTGTATTGTATTTATTTTTTCCAAAGAATATAGGTAATATTCTGCATTTCACATCACAACATCATATCATACGCTAAACTTCTGTACAATATTTGAGATGCAGATCAGTAAGTAGTGTATGCAATGTTTTGGTCAATCAGTGACCTTCATCTGGCTTGATCTCTCATGTAGAGATGAGGAGGCAAGGAGGGTATTGGTGAGGTGTGTGCTGTGACTTTTATCTACTATCTATAATACTGGTGTCTTATTATGTTGTAGACATTTCTTTGGGCCCCCTCATGCTCCAGGGCTCTGTTGCCACCTCTGCACCTCCTGTACTTACGCCACTGGCTGTATAGCAGTATTTGTTTAAACATTGTATTATACTATTAGCACTTGCAGCTGTTAATTGGCTCAAATATTGGTATTACTTGAGCAATGTATGACGGTATTTAGTTTGGCATTGTGTGGCGCTGTTAATTAGGCATTTTATAGTTTATAATTCTTGCTGTTATTGAGACAACTCTATTAAAGTGCTATTTTGCCTATTTCTGGTGTTATTTCAAAATCATAGTGTAAGGTGCTTAATAGTTGTATGTTTTTTTTATACAATATAGTGCTGTAGTGGGGGGGGGGGGGAGTTCCAAAATGTTCTGCAATGTGCACCCATCCTTGATCTACTTTTAATGAAAAGACCCTTCCTTCAAATAACAACTCTAAATTCTGATTGGTTACAGTGGGGAAAAAAGTATTTAGTCAGCCACCAATTGTGCAAGTTCTCCCACTTAAAAATATGAGACCGGCCTGTAATTGTCATCATAGGTAGACCTCAACTATGAGAGACAAAATAAGAAAACAAATCCAGAAAATCAAATTGTCTGATTTTTTAAGAATTTATTTGCAAATTATGGTGGAAAATAAGTATTTGGTCACCTACAAACAAGCAAAATTTCTGGCTCTCACAGACCTGTAACTTCTTCTTTAAGAGGCTCATCTGTCCTCCACTCATTACCTGTAGTAATGGCTCCTGTTTGACATTGTTATCAGTATAAAAGACACCTGTCCACAGCCTCAAACAGTCACACTCCAAACTCCACTATGGTGAAGACCAAAGAGCTGTGGAAGGACACCAGAAACAAAATTGTAGACCTGCACCAGGCTGGGAAGACTGAATCTGCAATAGGCAAGCAGCTTGGTGTGAAGAAATCAACTTTGGGAGCAATAATTAGAAAATGGAAGACATACAAGACCACTGATAATCTCCCTCGATCAGGGGCTCCACGCAAGATCTCAGAACCACACGGGGGGGACCTAGTGAATGACCTGCAGAAAGCTGGGACTAACGTAACAAAGGCTACCGTCAGTAACACACTACGCCGCCAGGGACTCAGATCCTGCAGTGCCAGACGTGTCCCCCTGCTTAAGCCAGTACATATTCGGGCCTGAAGTTTGCTAGAGAGCATTTGGATGTTCCAAAAGAGTATTGGGAGAATGTCATATGGTCAGAAACCAAAGTAGAACTGTTTGGTAGAAACACAACTCGTCGTGTTTGGAGGAGAGTGAATGCTGAGTTGCATCCAAAGAACACCATACCTAATGTGAAGCATGGGGGTGGCAACATCATGCTTTGGGGCTGTTTCTCTGCAAAGGGACCAGGACGACTGATCCGTGTACATGAAAGAATGAATGGGGATATGTATCGTGAGATTTTGAGTGCAAACCTCCTTCCATCAGCAAGGGCATTGAAGGTGAAATGTGGCTGGGTCTTTCAGCATGACAATGATCCCAAGCTCACCACCAGGGCCACGAAGGAGAGGCTTCGTAAGAAGCAATTCAAGGTCCTGGAGTGGCCTAGCCAGTCTCCAGATCTCAACCCCATAGAAAATCTTTGGATGGAGTTGAAAGTCCGTGTTGCCCAGCGACAGCACCAAAACATCACTGCTCTAGAGGAGATCTGCATGGAGGAATGGGCCAACATACCAGCAACAGTGTGTGCCAACCTTGTGAAGACTTACAGAAAACGTTTGACCTCTGTCATTGCCAACAACGGATATATTACAAAGTATTGACATGATCTTTTGTTATTGACCAAATACTTATTTTTCACCATAATTTGCAGATAAATTCTTAAAAAATCAGACAATGTGATTTTCTAGATATGTTTTCTCATTTTGTCTCTCATAGTTGAGGTCTACCTATGATGTCAATTACAGGCCGGTCTCATCTTTTTAAGTGGGAGAATTTGCACAATTGGTGGCTGACTAAATACTTTTTTTCCCCACTGTATATAGTTTGGGAAAGACATTGAGCAGTTTTTTAGTAAAAATGTGCTTTAACTTTTTGATTCCAAATTTGACCTTGTGGTTTTTAAGTTGGACACAGAGTACCCATATGCTTTTTAACTGGAGTGTATTTTCATAAAGAACAATCCTGGAAACACTGCTGTAAACAGTACCACTTTAAGTGGACTAAAGTCCTGATCAGGAACATCTTGTTAAATGAATTGTTATATATGAATATTTATTGCCTTTGTTTCTAAAACATTCTAATATTGCCATTTGTGGCAGCAGACAGATTTTGTCTTTGCTGAGGCCAAAGTAGCAATGTATCAAGTTACTTCGGCTCATAGCCATAGCCAATTGAAGACAATGCCATATCGTATATCTCTCAACCACTTTGGCACTAGTTAATGTAAGTGTGTGTTAATATAAGAGAACCAGGTCTTAGATGGCCTGATATAATGGCTACAGTGAAATGTAAGACCCTTACTTACACATTATTGATGACAGTACTAAAAGGGACATTTGCTTATCTGTTATAGCAATGAAAAGGATATAATGACTTTAATATAATTGTTTTGTTGATCCAGGATTCTCCTGGACTTGGTATGACAGCTGCATATACTGTACATTTTGATATGCCTTTAGTGACTGGTCACTTGACAAATGAGAATATGGCTCATAATAGGGGGTTGCTGAATTTGTTATATGGCTGTGGGTTGCCCACAGCATTTTATTGACCATTATCATAAAATGGTTTTCTACGCTCAAATATATATTACCTATCCTAAGGATATCAGATTGGCGAGGGTCTGACACTCAGCACGCCCCAGGAATAGCTGATATACAGGGAATGGAGTAAGAAGCAAACAGCTATATTCTCTGAGTAGTGAGTGGCTGAACCGAGTACTGTTCTGCAGTAACCGAGTCTGGTCATAACACAGAAAAAAACAGCTATCTGCTTCTTGCTCCATTCTCTGTGTGTAAGAGCCCCACAATCTGATACTGAAGACTTATCCTTAGGATAGGTCATCTAGATTGTCTTTTCACATTCTTTTATTGACTTTTGCAAAACGAACAAGTAATCCTATAAAATGTGTTGTTGAGAGCATTAGAAAGTACGATAAGATACCATGAGGAACATCACAGCAGTGGCTGCCCAAAATGACAGCAAAACTATATGGTGAGGTCAGCTATATTTTTAGCCTGGAAAACCCCTTTATCATCTAGCCACCACAACATTATAATAACCATTAGCTGTGGCTTTAAACATTGTTAAAATATCTCTATTTTGGCTTTAATAAAATAAAATCTCTGTAAATAAACAGAACGCCTGTAACCTGTAACTTGGCTAACAAAAGGGACTAGCAGATGGGCCAGAAAAGACTATTCTTTCTACCCAGTGGACACACTGAGATATGGTGTCAGCAGCAGCCACCAAGCAGGAAAGTATCAGCTGTTGGGAGCCTTTGAGCTGCAGTTAATGTAATAATAGTAGAGTAGACCACCTCTGCATGCAATTCTTCTGTATCCCTGTGGTAGACACAGAAATGAAACATTTAATGTTAACTACAGACTTATTTACAGACTCCAGTTGTTAATGAATTATATATTTCATTATGTTTATAAGTGTTGTGCATCATTTAGTAAATTGTTTATCTTTTCCCACAAGAAATTAACTAAATTGCAAAAAGAGGCTCTGGGACTATAAATTAGATGCAATTAACCTGTTACTTGTTTTTCGGTTGGCATTTTGTTGAGAACAATGCAACGAGTGCTCCCAGCGCTGTTTGGCTAACAACACATTGCTGTTTACATGCTGTTAATGATCATGCTAATCTAATTTCTTTATGGAGAAACTCTTTAGGGTTGATCTGCCAATGCCTCCGAGATTTGACCCCAGGAGATGTCATTGTTTTGGCTATGTGTCCGCAGGCAGCATTGAATATCACTGTGGATATTTTTCCATCTTTCAGAATGATCTTTATACAAATAATACTACTTTAATAATAATAGTAGCAATGATACAATATTATTATTATCATTAATAATTATTATTATTATTTAGAATTTTAATTCACAGTCATACTTAAATGACAGTCACAGTTTGCAGAGAAGACACCAATGCAGTTATGTTGAGTCATGTTAAATCAGTAATCTTGATTTCTATATAATAATTGATGCTTGATAATCTGGAATTTTGCAATGCTGAAAATAATAGCATGAGTAGAAATTATTACAGGTTTACAGGTTTTGGCACAGAAAATGTTGCACATATGTTATAAAGGTGTCACATACTCGGGACATTATACACCTTAAACCTGAAGTTCTGGCGACTAATGTGAGTGCTAACAATTATATAAATATGGAGCACACCTTGGTGCAGTTTTATACCTTGACACTATATTATATCCCATGGATAGGCAACGAATGTTCGTTGTTTGAATACCCCTTTAAAAATAAATATCCACAAATACAAAAGCATTCCAGGTATCATGAATATGCTTCATTATAAACTACTTCTTAACAAGAAGATAAAATATATTATTGTCCCTTAATCAACCCCATGAATTGCTGTTTTCTCTCACAATTATTTATATTGCTAGACAGGAAGGTCTCAGATAAGAAAAAATACAGTACTGCATATTGTTACTTTTTTGTAAAGTCTTATGTTAGTTTGTAGAATTCTGTAACTTGTGAAGGTGCTATTCATCCTTACATAAAGCTGTTATGAGAAATTTATATAAAGTCCGGTATTTTACATCTACCTGTAATCAGCATTCCATCTACAGAGAAGAAAGTTGTTCTCTCCTCCACAAACACTTCAGCTCTCGGCTTATTGATCCATATAATGTACAGCCACACATTAAGCAAAGTATAACAAGCTCTAGGCTTTTAAAATGAGTGTTGATCTTTGTGGTGCGGCAGAAGGAAGCTCTATGTTTGGACTGTAGCTAATAATAGATTTCATTGAATTAGCTATAACATTTTTAAAAATATTTATGGAGAAAATTTTGAAAGAACAGACTGTGGCTATGATTTCTTACTAGAGTAAACTTTCCTTTAAATTGCTGTGAGTCAAAGCTGTGGCTTCTGATCATAATCGCTGACATAACTGAAAAGGCTAACAAAAAGTAACATTATTATTATTATTATTATTATACTATTTTAGAAGGTGTCAACTTTCTCACAGTGGCTTATTGTTATTATTATATAATAATAATAATAATAATAATAATAATAATAATGATGCATATTTAATAAATTTTTCTATATAGTTGAAATGTAACAAATGGCTTCTTCAGATGTACACACAGGATTTGCTGCGGGTTTGCTGTGGAGTTCACCTTTTACACTGCAGAAGCTACATTTGCACTGCTTGACCAATTTCACAGAGAACACTGTGGGTTTAAAAATGTGTTGCTCAACCTAAAACCCTGTACAGATTTTTTTTTTCTGTAATGTCTCAACAGAATTTTGTAAAACTCCATTCCCCAGCATTGTAATATACTTTATTTTGCATTATCAGTGTAGAACCTACAATAAATCTATGTCTGACAATTGCTGTACTGTTTGGAAGTTTGGCCACATGCACATGACAGTTTTAAAAAAAATGGACATTAAAAACGGATGAAACTTTTAGTTTTTTTCTTTGTTAACCCAATCTACTCCGTTTTTAACTACACTGAAATCGATACATTTGCTAAAAAAAACAGACATTGTTCACTGTCAGTTAAAAAAATGGACATGTGTATGTACCCATTGAATTCCATTGTTCTAAAAATGGACATATGATGGACATTAAATAAAAAAGAATATCTGTTATAATGTTTAATGGTTAAATTGTATTCTGTTTGATTGACCCTATTAGCATTATCTGCTTATAAAACCAAATTGTGGAGAATTTGGAGATCTGTAGACTCTACCACCTTAGAAGCAATGCCAAAATTACATTTTTACTGTTGTGGTGTGATCTGGACCCCTGTTTTATAAGTGCCCTATCAGTAAATATTACAAGGCAGATGTCTCATCTAGACTCTTGTAAACCCATTCCAATTCACCAGGAAGTTGACAAATTTGCCATTGAAGTTGGAAAATGTTTATATTCTTTGCACTACAGCTATCGTCTGTGGGAAGGGGTTGAAATGAAACTAAAGCTTCTACTTTTATTGGAAGTGTCAACTTACTGCTTTACCTGGCCTAGCACTGCTTCATGATATATTGCCAAATCCACATCCAAATACTTGTTCAAGCTGTACATGCTATTGATGTACTTGCTATCAACTGCTGCATTCTGGGCTCATGAATATGCTTGTTTTATGCTTTTAAAAACTCAATAAAAAGATTTCTATGAAATCGGCTATCTAGGATTAGAAGAATTTCTACTCTTATGTTTTTATCACTTCCTAACACTTTCCCATATCCCAGGTTCTTCTGGAAATCACAGAAAATGAGAAAAGAGCAATGGCTTGATTGTTGTAATTATCATATATTCTTTTGTGGAGCTGAATAGAGCACAATATTCCCACAGCGCATAAAACAATAATAGCATAAATTTCATATTGTCAGGAAAGTTTCATGAGGTGTTAGTACATGTCCTAAAGAGGGCAGTTCAATAGGCTGATTACTGTCTTAAAATATGTAATCATTTCACCGACGCAAGAGAAAACATGAGCTTTATCATATGTCACTCATTTGGAAAGTCAAGTGCTTACAATGAAGCTAGTCTTGGAAGAATCCCCATCACTACGGGCCTGTATACTAAGAGCATTTCAAGTTTCTTTTTTTTTCCCACCAGTGATGTATTTCATACATTTTATGTCAGAGTTACTGAAGTTGAGGTTGTTAGATTCACTATTTGACTGTGCAGTTAGTAGGTTGATATGTTCAGAGCCTAAATTACTATGGATATTAGGTAGATTTGGTAGATTGGCTGGTTGCCAGTCCCTATAGGAGCTGCAATAATATACATTTTTGTTGTCTACCAGTTCCTTTTATCTACCACTTTATTTCTGGCTTTTATCTATATTTTACCAAAGTATGCAAAGACATCCTGTGCATAAAGAGAGAGAGCTTCTGATACACATACTGTAACTGTAATGAACCATGCATCTATGTGTCCATCACACAACCAAGACAGATTCCCATCCACTGGATGTAAACAATATAGTTCCTACTGAATGACAGCACGTAGACAGGCATTGGAAAGAAACTGCAAACTATTTTGGGAAGTTGTATATAAAGAAAAACATATTTTGTGCTGCAATGTCAATGACCTTATCAAAAACCAGTGATGACGCAGCTAAATGTTTTTTTTTTTCTAACATCCATCCATTAATTATATTTTAGTTAGTTATGACAGATTTTTTATTTGCTAACTTTATTTTATACCTCTTTAGCTCGGCGGAGTTTAGTTGTCACATGACTATGCTTCTGCCAGTTGACAGCCGTGTAGACAAAGGTCATTAACATAAGGACTTAAGAATAAGAACTATATGCCCATCATGCAGTGACGAGGAATGGTAACAATGTTATGAACGTTTGGCTTTCAGGCTCCATATCTCACCATCCACTACAGCCTCGAACGTGAGACTACCATCATTTTATAGACAATCATCTTGGCTATCTCATACATAAATTTGACTTGCAACTATTTAGCACATGATGCAGATTCTTGTCATGTAACTTGTAATATATAAGAAGAAAAAGATTTTTCCACCACCAGAAGCAAAACAATAACAATGCAGTTACATGACAAGAATCTGCATAACTAATCATATGCTAAATAGTTGCAAGTCAAATTTATGTATGAGATAGCCAAGATGATTGTCTATAAAATGATGGTAGTCTCATGTTCATAGCTGTATTGGATGGTGAGATATGGCGCCTGACAGTCAAAAGTTCAGAACACTGTTACCCTTTTGCTCATCAGTTTATAGGTGGTGTAAGTAAACATGTTTCACGGCTATAACTGCCACTACCTGTGAGAAGATGTTATTTCCCATGAGAAGATTTTTTGCATCCAAATAATAAAACATTAATCAATTATTCCCTGGTTATCAGGTAATCACGTTATCATTTCCTTTTAGCATGCAGCAGCTATAACATTTGTAATCTGGCATGGTAGAACGCATCCAAGAGAGAATGAGATAACATAACATTGCTATTTTGCCACATATCGCTGAATTGTGGGGCATTGCGGCATTTGCACTGGCTCGGTTTGTCCTCCTGTAATATGCCACCTCTTTTCCTCTGCATTATGAATTTTTCAGACCTGCCCACAGCTCACAGATCTCAGAGTAAGCCGCCTTTTCAGCTGCAGTTTTTTTTAATGTCCTTGGATTGTACTAATCAATAGAAAGCAGAACAAGTACATCAGCCGCAGCACAGGCCTCTGCAGCAGCAGCAATGTCCTCTAAACAGGACTGCATATAGACATCTGAATAGCCACGTGTAGGATACACACAATCCATGTTTATTCTCATGATGTTGTATGTACAAGTCTTGATCTGCTTTCTGTCAGATAGATATAAACTGCTTGTTCTGGGGAACAGACATCAAGTATCCACAGTGTCTCAGAGCAGGGAGAGTTAAGGTCAGTAGAGTCTATGTGACAGTTCTAGTGAACAGATATTCATTTCATCTATAAAATGCTGATTTCGCAGATTTGACTTTAATTCCCCTATTCTGAATAATTGTGTGGCAGGAATATATTTATTGGACATGGGAATAACAGCATTAGCAATCTTTCTCTGACCTTTCTTTCATGAAGTATATCAGTTAGTATCTAGTCCATTCAGAACTGGTATACTGGCTCAAAGCATTTGGATTGTACTTTACTATATTATATACAATATTTAGATGCCAAGCTACATGACTTTGCTTTAAATTTTCCAAACAAAGAGACTTCTATGACATATTCAATACTAAAGTTAGATCACTTGGGCTCAATAGTTGGAACTTCAGAAATCCTGAGATAGAATCAGCTCTTCTCAAATAAATTAGTATTATATAAACCTTCGTGTGGTTTCACACATAGGTTTCCATAAATCCATTTTATATTTCTGACTAGAGTTAGGACCCATTAACAGACAGCTCTTGAAACCAGGGGAATCGATTGTTTGCCAGGTTCCCACCATCAATTATCGGTCAATTATATCTTTGATTTATCAATGGAGCTTTCAGATTTCACAAGTTGATATTTCTAAAAGGAGATAAGCTACCATGGGTTAAGTTTGCCAAATGGTCTTCACTATAACCAGATGCTTAGTCGTATTTAGAGTCAACGATTCTTGGATAAACAGAAACAAATAACTTTGTGAATTAAAAGCAGCAGTCGGGCTCGGGCTTTGTTATGTCCTATATTATTCGACAATCAATCTGATGCTGTTTCGGGGTATGTTGAGGTCAGTGACTAATACAATGATGGAGATGACCATACACTACGACAAACCGGCTACATCATTAGGCCTGACACCACTATAGTGATTGCATTTCTGTTATTAATTGGTCTAAAAATGATGTCATGCCTGAGGCTGCTGTTGTTTTAGAGCAGTCACTATATGGAGACTGAAAATGGCAAGAACTTAGGACTACAAAAAAACCCAAACAAACCATGGTAATCATTAAAGGGGAAGTATTTTCTGTAACAAATATTTCTTCCATTCTTATTATCCCTTATATAGTGCCCTGATAATATAATGCTATGTAACTGCACCATACAGTGCCCAAGCAATACTGCACAATGAATAAGCTAGGGAATTAATCTATTACAGAAAACTTCCCATAGTTTTGGGCACAGGATCAGGGCTAATGGTGCATCTTTCAGGAGAGAGGTGATGCCGCACAGATCAAACATTCTTAAAGTTGACTAAAAATAATACACAATGGGAAATATTTATCAAATGAAAGAGGGGGTAATGTGCATTAAAATTGTACAAATAACATTCAAGAAAGGGATTAAATAGTTAGCATACATGTATGACACCCATGAGTGTAGGGTGTCTGAGTGTGTAATACCTCTGTCTATTGCCTTTATATTGCGATCAATGTCACATACATTATATAGTGTGTACCATGTTGATATATTTAACACAGTTTGTGCCAAATAAAGTTTCTCATATCTCCTTTTTAATATATAGTTTTCTCAACCCTTTATATGGTTCATAAGTAATTGGCTATTTTTCTTATTTGTGGTCCTTACTTTCTTGCTCAAACACCAAGTATTGCCTGTACTTTTGCAAATTTGGTAGTAGATACATTTCAGTATCTCAGCAAACAAGCATGTGTGATCGTAAAGGGGTACTCTGCTTCAACACTCACTTATCAAACCAGGCTACAAAGGAATGAATCAACCCCAACATCCACACATTACCTCAAAAGCTGCCACTTCCGCCACTTATGGTAGATGAGGTACTGATACACCCAGACCACTCACACCTGCACTACATGGTGAACCTCTAGCACTCTGGCATACAAAAGGTAACAAATCTAAGCTGTGTTTTCCCTTTTTGGGGACTTTTAGAGCCAGGGGCAAATTTATTAAATTTTTGATTTAATATGCACAAAAAAGTACAGTTCTTACAGAAGAATGATTTCATAAAAATACATAAATACAAGCAATCAGTATACAAAAATATAAAGGGAATAAAGAAACAGACCTCTTACAAGCCTCACTGTGGAGATTGGGGGCAGAATTGGACAGATGGCAAGTTTAGTTGTCTCATCTGTCCATCACCAATTTGAAGGGCTCTTAACCCACCCCCCTTCTGGGAACCTCCTACTTGTGACTGAGGTTGGCTAATTATATGAGACAAATCAAGAAAGATATGAGCTATTGTGGGAATATGCCATACCTCAGGTGGGTACCACATATGATTTGCCCAGCAACTGATGCCAAATGTTTTTAAAAATCCAGGCATACCAAACAATAAAATCACAATCCCTTCCACAGGATGGTATGGAAGGTTAATGGCACCAATACTCAATGTCATAGACAGGTTTGTGTCCCTGACCTATCACTCTTGTACGCAGATGAGTGTGAGACATGAATTATGATATACAAGTCATATTGTCCCCTATACAGAGTTTTGGCCTGGTATGCTTCCAGACTGAAAAAGTAGCCAAGGTTTCTGGTCTGAAACTCCCACAAAAACACGCTTGGCTTCTTTGCATGGACCTGCAACTGAGTTGACTGTTTACAATTTAATTAACACCGTAGGCCTAATTCACTATCTGCATCCTGGGATGTGGAATGGAATTGGAATTACCATACACATTAGACATACACCAAGACATAACCACTACAAGGAACAAAATTCACAACTACATAGTACGATACAATACATAGTATGTATTCAGATTTTACTACTGAAAATCTGAAAACAGAAAAAGAGAATGGTGAGTTTTTTCTTGAAATATCCACTAGAGGTTAACCTGTTCTATGGATTCATTTTGGCTGTGCATGTGAGCAATATCCGTAATTAAAACCATTCGTACTGCAGGATCTTGGATGGCAAGAAAACAAAAAATAAAATGAAAGTGCAATGTGCATGACACATTCATTAACTTGTTAACTTGTGGTTTTGTACTTGCTGTAGGGTGATGTCAGACATGTTGGCAATGACAAGGCCTGGTATATACTCTACAATATAAACATGTGATAACAGGATTTATGCTTGTTGTTTTTACCAGATTAAAGACGTGTGTAACTAATACATGTGTTCTTATGAGATGTAACTAATACATGTGTTCTTATGAGATTTAATGTTTCTCTAATACAGATCATTTTATGACTCTGTTCACACTACTCTCTTAGCTTGCACTAATAACAGAGCTATGGCAGATACAGTATGCTGGATCCAGACAGATTCTAGTGATTTAGTGCACCGCTAAAACATACCTGCAGACACCAGTGGACCCTGTTGACTATAATAGGGACTGCCGGGTGTCCGCTGTTTTCATACTGAAAGAGCGCAGAGAAAAGTCCTCCGTGCATTACTTTTCTCTCCGATTTCTGACAGTTTCTGCAGCAGAGTCTCCGGCACAGAAGTGAACTCAGACTAGTTTGTTCTTCAACACCAGATTTCCAACATAATGGATTTCATTCCTAAGGTGATGGGTGTGAGACATGAATTATGATGTACATCCTATGAAGTCATATCTTCCCCTATGCAGAGTTTTGGCCTGGCATGCTTCCAGAGTGAAAAAGTAGCCAAGGTTTCTGGTCTTAAACCCCCACAAAAATTCCAGCCTTAAGAATGAGTGGTCCCATATATGGTATGAATAATTTAGGTATAATTCTATACTTAAATACATCTATATAGTGCCATAGTTGCATTCATGCCCTGTGCAAGGCAAACTTTGCTTTTTTTGGCTTACTCTAATAGTTACATTACAGCTCAAATGCCAAAATAAGGTTTATGTCAGAGAAAGTGAAAACTATTTGTTAGTATAATTGTTATGAAATTACCTATGTTGTTGTGACAAACACAAGGCATGTAGTAAATGGTATCAATTACTTGGGTGTATAGTTAAAGAGCTGAGTAGAAGCACAGTCTTTTTTATGTTGCTGTTGTTTTTTTTATATGTCAGGAGTTTAAAACGCTAAACACATCACTGATGTTCTGCATGAATAATTCCTGGTCCTGAATTTCAGGGAGGTGGTTGAACTTACACTGGTCTAAAACTGAAGACCCCTCCTCTGAAATGGAGACCAGATACTGCTTGTTTAAAACATAGGTAGGTGTCCCAACTCCTGGACCCCACCACTGTGTTTATTTGACATGTTCATTTAATGCATCAGAATACCTTATTCAGCTTCATATGTGATTCACTTGACCAAGACATTGGGTATCATACCCAGTGCATCTGAAAATTTACAAATTGTAAAGGGCTTTCTGAGCTAAAAATATTGATGACCTATCCTATAAATAGGTCATCAATATCAGATCTGTGGGGGTCCGACACTCAGCACTGCGCTTGATCTCAGCAGCTGATAGACAGAGAGTGGAGCAGGAAGCAGACAACTCCATTATTTGTGTAGTGGCCAGACCAGATTACTGCATGTCAGCTCCCATTCACTTGAATGGAAGCTAAGCTGTAGTGACTCAGCTCAGCCACTATACAGAAATCAGCGCTGTCTGCTTCCTGCTCCATTCTGGTGCTAGGTGTCTGACTCACGCCAATCTCATATTGATAACCTATCCATAGGACAGGTCTTCATCAAAATTAGTGCCCTGAAAACAACTTGGGTCGTGCTTGAACTTTTTTATTGTACAGTGTGAAGAATTACAAATGTGTCTTAATGTTTGCATTTGGTTGTATTTATCTTACTATAATTGCAGCATCATTTAAATTTCTTATTAATGTATATCATAAGCTTTAAATGTGAATACCACTTAGGCTTAAACTGTTGTTTCAACAAGCTTTTCATGAATCAATAGGATAGTCTACTGTAAGAGAGAAATACCTCTTTCTGCTCTTGTCAGGCTGTTTCCTGCCCCCCCCCCCCCCCCCCGCCTCTGCCAAACTACTTTTCACTCTGAAAATTACTACTTTATTTGTCTTGATGTGGGCTGCAGGTCAGATGCCCAGGCCGCAAAATGGACAGATATAGGATAATACATGGGTGTTTGTATGGGGCAATTAGAATATAATGGGTCAATGTGCTAGCCGTGATGAACACAGCTGAACACACACTGACAATGTATACGTTTGTGTACATGGAGCCTTAGACTGATACTGGAGCTGAATAAAAATGTTCTATCACAGCCAAATCACTTTGCTCACATCAGTACAGGTCAATGCTTTTATATATATATATATATATATATATATCCTGCTTGTTCCTGGAGTTTTTGAATGAGAGAGAGTCAGTTAGAAAGCTGATTCCTCCTTTTTACTCACTGTGTGCAGGGTTTGGCAACTAGTTTCCACCCACCAGCTGGTAAATAATGAAAAATATAAATCATATAATGGTCAGATATAGTGTTAGTCCTCATGTACACACATATACAGTAGCAGATTACCCTAAAAAGTCAAATTAAATCCCAGATACACTATAAAAGAACAACAAGGTAAGGGTTCGGTTGTTCAAGTCATTGTCCCTTACTTCATCATAGAGGATAATAAAATAATTAAAGCACATACTCTTCATACATTTTTACTGCTTGTGTTCATTGGCAGATGTCATTTTATTATCAGAAATATCACATTTCCTCTCTCCCAGGCAGCAGACTCTTGACAGTTCTGAACTTGCACCTTAAGCAGCGTGTCTGGAATGTTATTCCTTCCCACATTGATTAGTTATGACTTTTTGTTTTTGTTGGCTGATCATTATAAGCTATAGTCATTGTCTCAAAGTGAAGGAATTCTGTATCCGCCCTTTAAACAGCTTTTACCTGAAGTGTGCATATGGTTTAGGATTCATAGGTGCAAGAATGCCTTGAGGTAGTAACAGCAAACAAGCTTGAAATGTCAAACAAATCCTTACGCTCTTCCCAAAAAAAAAAAGAATTAGTTTTAGGGGCACAATATATTTTAATGTTTTTTCCTTTAAATAAAAGTAGCATTCTTTACACAGTCTACAATATTTTGTATTAATCTCAGCAAATAAAGATTTAGGCTAAAACCCCATGTTGTGAAAACACAGCTTTTTTTGTTGCGGTTTTTTGAGCCAAAGCCAGCAGTGGATTAAGCAGAAGACAGAAGTATATTTCTCATTTCTTTTGTAGATACTCTTGGCTTTGGCTCAAAAAAACGCAACAAAATCTGCAACAGAAAAAGCTGCATTTCCACAATGTGGGGCCTAAGCCTTAGTTTGAAGTTTCAAAACACTATGGGCATGTAGAGGTAGCAGTGGCACAGAAAATGGTGCCTATGTGTCTCTTCTTTCCTGCTTTAAGATGGTTATACATGTTAAATCAGCTATAAAATACTCAGCTCACTTACTCCTGGAGCCAATAGAGTTAATGTTGTCTTCCAATATACAAGTGGTGCTTGGAAGAAACTACCAGGTCATAAGCAGACAAAAATCTTCAGAAAATCAGGGGGATTCCAGTATTCTGCAGTACAACATGACTTTATTGCCAACATTAAAACATGACGTACATCATCTTCCTACACATTTCAGACCACTAGACAGACCCTTATTCATGGCATAGACATTAAATGTTGGCTGAACCCTCAAATTTTGGGAAGACCAGTCGACCATCTAATGTGTATGGTAGTGGCCTGATTCTCTGCTGATTGGAGGGGGTTGGGCACCCTGTACCGCAATGAATCTGCTGTTCTCAGCATCTGATACACAGAGAATGGAACAGACCACTATCTTCTCTGTGTAGTAGTCAGGTTACTCCAGATCAGCTCCCAATGAGATCTAAACTGCAGTGACTGGGTTCTGCCACTACACAGAGAACAGAGCTGTCTGCTCCCTGCTTCATTCTCTGTGTATCAGCTACTGAAACAGCCGATCAATGGCGTTGCGGGGTGTCATACCCCCTCCAATCTGACATTGATGACCTATCCTTCAGATAGGTGATCAATATTTTTAGCCCAGAAAACCCCTTTGATAAATGTAGTGTTTTCTCACTACAACACTTCCATAGCTTGCTCAGAACACAGTGTAAAGAACAGCAAGTGGAATAATCACACATTGAGCTGTCTTGGCTGCTAAAGCACTTTTCTGAAGTCACTGAGGTCTTCCCTTGCAGCTATAGCTTGGCAAATGGCACAGACATAAACAAATGCTACACATCAGAATCATTCATGTGAAATTATATGACTGCTTTAGCATCTTCACATGCAGACTCTAGATATAACTGTTTGTAGAAGTCAAAAGATATTTTCACTGCATATGGAAAGTAAACGTATTTATTAAAATGTTGCATATACATATATAGACTCAGCACAAACAAGCATGTTGTCTACATAATTGATTCTCAACCTACCGGGTTACATATCTTCATTTCTGGGGTTTTGTGTCAGGGTTCGTTCCCTCTATGTCATTTACATAAAGTCATCCTCAAAGTTGTATTGTCAGATAATATTTCTCATTTTAATTAGATCATCTGTTTTTTGGGGGGAGACGCTTTAGGGACTGTGATCAATTAAGTGACAGGCAGGAGCTGCAAAAATCATCCCTAATTTAGCCAGCCCTACACATCTGTTCATGGCACAGATGATCCATTGATTTCAGTGGGCACCAACTACGCCATTTCTCAAGTGTGAAACACTTGTTGGGGGACACAAAGGGATTATAAAACCAGATAGCTACTTTGAAATAAATTATTGAGTTTCCAGAAATGTGATTCATTGGTAATAACTGAAATTTACCATATAATGATGGCTATGCATTTAAATGGAATAGATGGGCATGTGGTGAAATATATGCTTTTAAGTTGATCCTATAACATATAATTATCAATAAGTTATTAACTATTAAGCTTTTCCATGGCAGCACATGTACATGGGATAATAAAAAATCACACTATGTCAAGTTTTCATCCATCTATTGTTAGCTTATGAAGTATTTCTTTCTTTATGATGATTTTTGCTAGCAGTGGTTGGAAACTGTAGAGAATGGACTCAGAAACTGAACTTCTGATTTCTTTAGTTTATTACACCTTTTGCCACAATAATAATTTTTTTTGTCAGTACAGCACTTCTGTTTTACACATTTCATTTATCAGGATCTGCTGAACCTGCATTTATTTATTTTTCTTGATTTTTCATGTGTTTTTTTTTTTGTTGTTTTTTTTATTAGTGACTTTTGTTATAAGTTGAAATGTTTCCATTTCCTTTACAATGTGTCTTTTCACTTTACTTTCTAGTCGATTTTATGCATAAATTTGATTTGTGTTGCTTTTGTTTTTATTATGTCTTCTCAACTGTTTATTTTGTGTTTCTTTTAGGTTTTGTTTTGTTTCATTCGGTCCCCTTGGATGGGTAGGTGACATAAACAAGAGACAGAGAGGGACTTCAGTAGTTCACTGACCTAGTACAGCATGGGAATGGACTACCCTATCTATGTCCTTGTAATTGTGAAATATAAGCTGCCTCTGACCAGTCATTCTTGACCTGAGGTAGCATTTGATGAACTTTTGATGTACAGGTCATATACATAAACTAAAACTAAATTAAGACTAACCCCACTTGTGCCTTGATGGATACTAAAGTTTCATGTAACAAAATAACCCCTGGGGTAGACTAACATTTCAGATAATATTAGGATGCTTCCTGCACTGCATAATTCATTATTACTCTCTTTTAAGCAAATCTGAATCTAAGCTTTTAAATAAATTTAAATATTTTAATATTTATTTTTATGTCTTCTAATAAATTGTATCTTAAAAGTTTATTATGTGTCGCAAGGGTGCATCTACTATGATGTGTGTTATCTGTTATTTTTAATAGATACTTATGTTATGTCTTGCAAGTACTATGTATTTTTTTTGTATATTTCCAAAAGCTTCCTAACTGAATGGTTCTGATAATACTGTGTTGAGAATTTTTCTACCTTTTATTCATAGACAAATATTGAACTGAAATCATAATTTGCAGCAGTAGTAAATGTTCTCAAAAACAAAAATGTATAACGTGAAACTCATGGAAACATTGACTTTTAGAAAACTACAAATAATTTAATGGTGGGATGGATTGCCCATAGGGCTTAATGAAACTTACGTTTTTGCATACAACAAAGCCATGTTTCAAGACCAGAATGCATCTCCAATACAGCATGCAGTGAAGCTTGCCACTAACCAGGTGGAAGAGTGGTGTGCTTTAGCTCATATCTGAGGAAAACAAGTTTTAAAAAAGTCTCTTAACACAATAATACAAAATTATCCAGCATTGGATGCAAGAATGTTCCAACTTTATTGATGTAAAGAGGACCTTTCACCACCTCCAACAGTTCAAGTTCTTAGCATCTGTGAATATGTGCGGCTCCACTGATGGAATTTTCTCTCCAGCCCCCACTATTCCCAAGCAACAAGTGCAGGTAGTTTTGATGCCCAATGTGCTATTTAAAGAGGACCTTTCACCACCTCCACCAACTCAAGTTCTTAGCATCTGTTAATAGGTGCCGCTCCACTAATTCCAGCACAGTTGGAATTTTTCCTCCAGTGTTTCTGAGCAACAAGCACAATTACTTTTGGTGCCTGATGTGCTATTTAATCTCTGTAATGTCAGAAGAGCAGTGTCAGGCAGGGTGGCGTAATTCAGAGCTCCAATCAGAGGCAGCCAGTGTCAGAGCTCAGAATCACAGCCCTTGCCTGCTCCTACCTGACACTGCCCTCCTGACAATACAGAGACTTAATAGCACATCAGAAACCAAAAGTAACAGCATTTATTGCTCAGGATTGTTGGGAGTTAGAGAGAAAATTCCAACTGTTCCAGAATCAGTGGAGCTGCAGCTATTAATTGATTTAAGAGCTGGACTTGTTGGAGGTGGTGAAAATGTAAATGGATTTGATGGAAATGACAGATTTAGTACTATATTAAAGATAGTGACATGTAAAATTAAACAAAAAATAATCAAACATTCTTACAAAATATTTTTTAACATAAAAAATTGGCTTAAAAATAGGTTATTTTCTGGTGACACATTCCCTTCAACATTTTCTTTTCATAAAGGACATTTATTGTCATAATAAACTTAAAGGCTACCAGATCAGACCCCTTCAATTTTAACCATATCTGATATATAGCCAAGACATACAAACCATTTTATCCATTTTTCAGCTTTTAAAAGTGCTCATGGAGGGATATGGTGATGTGGTACATTCTCCTTTAGTAATCACTGTGTCACAAGAGGTCATTCTTACCTCTGACAGACACGTTAGAAGCATTTCATTGTTATCGTCTATGACAAGGAAAAACCCAAAGGCAGTTTTATTGGCTTTCTGCTGGCAATAGGTTACATCAATATGTAAAATAGGCTTAATTTCACCCTACCCTAAACAGTATTGTGTGGGTACACGTAGTGGATGCAATGGAAATCTACGCCAGTTTCTACCTGGCATAGTTTTCCATTATGGCACAGGCATGTCCAAAATATTTATGAAGAGGCTGCAGCTTCTTCATAAATCTCCCATTTCCTGTGCCAGTGGTGTCCTTTATTAAGACTGAACTAGGGGAATTGGCCTGGTACTGAAGTGGTAATGGGATGAAGCTTCAATATCCTGTACCACTGCTATTAAGTACATAGCGTGCAAGTAGATGGACAAAACAAACAATGGATAGGCTGTTGTATGTCTTCCCTTCAAATAGCTGAATGGTGCTGAGAGTCGGACTTTCAATGATGTGATATTGATGGCCTATCTTAACCATGGGCTCTCAGTTTTCTGGTCCTGGAAAACATCTTTAACCATATTTTGTAAAATTTTATGTGAAGAATCCATTTAACATTTTTTTATAGTTATATCTTAATCACATGACAGAGAAAAACAACTGTATGATGGCTGCTTTTGAAGGCCTGTCACTTGGTTGTTTTCAAAACAGTGAGAGCTGATGGGGCTATTTACATGTCCGTTTTTTGAAAGACTGTGTATATGGCCTGTCAAAAAATAGGATGTGTCCCCTTTCTGGCCGTTTTTCATAGATAGTCTTAAGTATTTTAGGGGATCCGTGGACGAAAGTCAGCCATGAAGACAGAATGTTTTATCCAATTTTCACAGCTGTTTTTCAACACATTTTATATCTTTTTTTTTTTGTGTATTAAACTTTTTATTCCTCTATGCACTGCAGTTGCAGGTAGGTTTCAGTAATGGATAGATGAGACTTTTTTTTTACTCGGAATAGTTAATGCTCTGCTCTTTGAAGAGTATTATTTTTGTAAGGTGAATCAGAAGAATTTTTTTTCAAAGAGAAAACAGTATAATGACAGAGTTCTCATGTGGGCTCCCCTGCCTATCAATATATAGAGATTTCAATCTTTACAGAGGTTAAAGGGTGAAAAGAAATGTAATTACAGAGCCCTTGTTATTTTCATCCAGCTGTCCGAGATATTTATCTGTGTCCATCAAAGTCTCATCTCTTCACCATGCTATGTTTATTTTCTCATACTAACTGCAGAGACGTTGTATAGTCCCTTTTTAGAACTGCACATGGGCCATCCATTTTTACCTTTAGGATTGTTTCTGATTCTCCAAGCAGCACCTCCTTTTTAGGTATTTTAAAGGGAGATTATAGTCAAAATGATCTTCCTATATTTAAGATCACATTGGTGAAATCTGTGATCAATGGCGTATATAGCACCAATCCATTGGCCCAATACTGAATTTTGCCACCCACTATTTTGTACAATAAATGGGCTTCATAGAGCTTAAACATTTAGCAACAGAAAATCTGATACATTCTAAACAAAGGGCTGTCTAAATCTGCAGTGGTTTCCTTACAATATTGTGTCAGATACCAGTAACAGGAATCTCTGCCTTACATTTTATTCTGGAAGTTACCAGTGGTTCAAAACATCAATATGTGATCCTCTCACATGTATCCTTGACTTTTCAGAAAATCATTCTGATTGGATTTCCTCTTTAAATGAAATATTGCATATTTGCATATTTGTCTGCAGTTTTCTAAAGCAGGGTGGCAGAGCAATTTCTATTGTGGAATATATATTGTGGAATTTCTATTGCTTATGAATATTGAATATTATTATTGCTACTAAACTGATTTTACTCCTTTAAGAGGAGTGTTCTGATAGTAGGCAGGAGCAGAGTCATAACTAGAAGCTCCTGGGCCCTGATGCAAAATCTGTAATAAGGGCCCCCCCCCTTAATATGTGCTATGTACCATACTAGTGCCTTGTTATGCTGTAATGATGCCTTTGGACCCCCTTTTATGCACATATGCCTGACTATGGTAACATTTCCTATGTAGTTTATTATATTAAGGCGTATTTTTTTGCTAAAAGAATGTATTACATATCTTTTTTATTAGCATCACAGGGTGCCTTGTTTGCATATACTTCTGTGATGGGCAACCCATGGGAATCCATGTAGGTGAACCATTTGACCTAAAATACTTACTAAATCCCAAAAGATACCAATCTACCAGATATACAGGGTACAGGGTCACCAATTTCTGGTGTAGATTAATTATAGTACTACAGCCTAGATCTATATTTGGTAAATCAATCCTTTGTCATGTGTCAAGGTCAAAGAAATCTATTCAAGGTCAGTATACTACCAATATGTTATTATATATCGGATTTCCTGCTGAAAAATACCTTCAGGTTGAAAGAAATAAGACAATCCAAAAGCAGAAATGAGATCTGACCACCCAAAATTATAACGAACAAATAATACATTTTAAACAAAATGGACTTTTTCAACCATACTAACTATGTAACTATGACTTTATGCCATGAACAACAAATATTTAAAGTGGATGTCCAGTATAAATTTATAGCTTAAAATTTGTGTGAGAAAAAGTTATACAAATGCCTGCTTTAATTCCCAAGGACTACAAGACTCTTCTTGTAGTCAGCAAATGAAACCTTAAAGGGGTATTCCCACGAACATAACCATTTATATATTTGTAGATAATTAAAAGTTAAACATTTTTGCAAATATAAGTAATTTAACATTTTGCCAAGTTTTACAGATTTTCTCTAAATATCTTAAACGGTTGCCAGTGGATATGACCATCAATGCAGGACCTTTCTAAGGCCAGAAAAACAGCCATGATTTCCTTAATGTGGCCGGGATATCTTCTGATACATGTAGTGTCCCTGCCTGATAACCTAGCTACAATAAGAAAATAATAGCTGGGTTCCTGACAAGTCCCAGACCATAGAAAGTTTCTGCATTTGTGGTCATATCCATTGGCAACCGATCAGAGGCGTAGCTAGGGGTTCAGCACAGGGGGGGCCAACATGTCCAAGTGGGCCCCCAACTTGGACATGTTTGTATACCGATACTATCAGTATACGGTGAGCGTATAGTGGTATATAGCGGCTCTACACAGGGCTCTGCAGACGATTTAGGTGAATACAGGGCAGTAACATTTATTGACTTACAGGTGACGTCTCTGACTAATCGTTCACATTCTCCATCTCTTTCATCTGGACGGCCATGACCACTTCTTCCAGTCTCTGTAAAGTTTGCAACACAGACATCTTTAGCTCCTCTTATTGATCGCGGTTCTTCCTGCAGCACTTTGCACAGAATGTTTGCAGAGGTTTCCTCTGCGGAATTTCTGCTTCAATTATATCTATAGGGAAACCGCTGGCATTTCCGTAGGTATAATTGACATGGTGTGATTTCCAAAACTGCGACTGTTTTGGAAATCACAGAGTATTCGCTGCGCATATTTTACTGCAAAGTGGGGATGGGATGGAGGCCCCATGTGGCGAAAACCCACAGAAAAAAACCATGGCATTTTAGCAAATCCCATCCACACATTGCGGAAAAATATGTGCAGCAGACGCACTGCAATTTCCAAAACCGTTGCGGTTTTGGAAATTGCAGCATGTCAATTATACTTATGGAAACACTGGCAGTTTCCATATAGGTGTATTGAAAACAGAAAGTCCACAGAGGAAACCTCTGCGGACCTTCTGTGAAAAGCGCTGCGGGAAAAACCACAATGTTACCGCCGCGGTTTTTCCTGCAGCGCTTTTTTTTTGCTGGAGCCTGGTATGTGGGGCCTTAGTCTTAATAAAGCCCAAGTGCAACTTTAATTAAATTGATTGCCCCCTCATATTATGCCCCTGATTCCCCCTGACATAAATACTGCACTTCTAATGACCCCTTATATCAATGACCACCCCCTTATGTTCATAATGCCTCCTAATATAAATGATGCCCCCATACTGGCCCCTTATATAAATAACCTCCCCCCTTGGATTCATAGTGTCCTCCAATAACCCTTATATAAATGACCCCCCCATCATCATAATGATAATGCCCCCTAATGAATCCTCCCTTTATAGTTATATTTCCCCTTCCTAACCACCCCTTATACTATTACATACCTTCCAACTTTCAAAGGACAGAAAGATGGACAAAATATACGGCGTGCTATGTGTGCCGCAGAAAATTTAGCTCCACCCACTTCTATGTTGAATCCGCCCATTCTCATCTATTTTTCCATGTGCTCCCACACAGTATAATGCTCCTACAGTAACCCTAACATTATATGCCCCCTCATTATAATGTTCTCCTCTAATTGCCCCACAGTATTAAGTCCCTCTAATCGTGCCCCAGAGAGGGACATTAAACTGGGGCAGCTATAGGGTGACATTAAACTATGGGACAGTTGTAGGGTGACATTAAACAGTGGGGGTAGTTGGAGGGGAACATTAAACTGGGGGCAACTAGAGGCAGACATGTCCCCCTCCAGATACCCCCCACGTTTTAATGTCCTCCTCCAGTTGCCCCCAGTTTAATGTCACCCTCCATCTGCTCCCCCAGATTATTGTCCCCTTTATCTGCCACCATCTTAATGTCCCTCTTCATCTGTCACCAGCTTAATGCCCCCTTCATCAGCCCCCAGTTTAATGTCCCCCTTTATCTGCCACCAATTTAATTTCCCCCTTCATCTGCCCCCAGTTTATTTGCCCCCTCCATCTACCACCAGCTTAATGTCCCCCTTTATCTGCCAGCAGTTTAATTGCCCCCTTCATCTGCCTTCAGTTTAACTGGCCCCTACATCTGCCCCCAGTTACCCCCTCTTGGTCACACATGCTGTGTCTCTGCCTCTTCAATCACTCTCTGTTCCCAGCAGCTTTCTGTGTAACATCACAGTCTGTCCCGCGGTATCACAAAAGTCTGATCACATGGTCATGACATCATCAAAGATCCTTTACCCACTAGGATTTAGCATCTACCCTTTACACTACCCTAATAAAGATTGTTAATAGCAAAATACTTCAGGGGCATATCGGAACAAAATGTAAGCTATGGGGGACCGCGGGACAGCTTGTTTAAAATCGGGACTCCCCCACTGGGAGCTATGCTATTAATATACCCACAAAAAAAAAGAAAAAAAAAAAAGTCATACTCACCTACCTTCGATCCTGATGAATGGAACCGCCGCCTCCTCCCTGTCCACACACAGGACGTCTGTGTCTGAGCGCAGGCGGCGCGATGTTGTGACGTCATCGCACCGCCCGTGCTGAGAAGCAGAACATCCGTCTGTGGTCTTAGCGTTTTGTAAACCTCAGGCCTGCATTGCCTTGTGGTTTACAATACTGTTAATTATTGCAGGAAGCGTTTTAACTAGATCGGTGTCTGCAGACACCAATCTAGTTAGAAATAAAGGATGTATTAATGGCAGCCCTGAGGTGGGTCCCAAAGACTCAGTGGGCCCAGGGCAGCCGCCCCCTCTGCCCCCCCCGCTAGCTACGCCTCTGCAACCGATGAAGACAATAGACTGTCACCACTAAGATAGTTAGAGAAAATCTTTAAAACGCTGCAGAATTTTTAACTACTTATATTTGCAAAAATGTTTAACTTTTAATTATGTACAAATATAGATATGATTCATCTGAAGGATAACATTTGTATAGACCTGATGCTTCTAACATCTCACAATTGTCTAAATGTATTGAGGTTAATCCATTGTAGCCTAGAAGCCTGAACTTAGTTCCATTGAGCATCGTATCAGTATATATGTACCTTTTTGTGATATTGTACTCCAAAATAGTGTTTTACCTGCTGTGTAACATACAATACTTGTTAACCATTTTCACCTGAGGTTAGAGCCATTTGTGCCATGCACATCGATCATAAATTGCAAAGTCATCAATGAGAGAAAGTCGCATCTCTACTCACACAGACTCAGAAGAGTCAAATCTTAGACAGTGAACATTAAAAGCAGTGAATTCAGTTGTGCCAGATTTATTAAAGGGGTTTTCCGGGGCTTATATATTGATTGCAGACATTGGTGATATAATTGGCAGCATTCGTGATGTGCTCAGGTCACATATTGATGACCTATCGTAAAGATATATAAGTCCCAGAAAACCCCTTTAGGCCAGGGCCCACATGGTGTAAAAAAATGCGGTGTTTTTCCTGCAGCACTTTTTTGCTGTGGCCCGCTACGTGGAGCCTTAGCCTTAGGATACATAACTTTTTTTGTTTCAGATTTTGCTGCAGTTTTAAAGCCAAAGCTAGGATCAAATTTAGGGGAAAATATAAATGCTTCAATAAGCTTGGGATATAGAAAGTAGCACAGCAAAACATGCAATCAAAATGCAGCTTTTCCACAACATGTGGCCCCAGTCTAAAGAAGGAATATGAATTCATAAATTTGTTGCAACGTTTGTCAGTAAGTTAGACTACTTTTAAGTTACACATTGTTTCTTTTGAGAAATGTGAGTCTTGGTCTTCTATTTTCACTCTTCGAATGTGAACAACAATCTTTTAATTCACTGACAGCAAGCAGAGCTCTTGAAAATGGCTAGGAATGGCATGTATTACTAAATTGTACAACTTTTCATTGTACAGTGATTAAGCTTTATTTTTTATTATTTTTACCCCCCTTATTGTCTTCCTTATTGTAAATACAAATTTTGAAATTGTATTTTTATTATGGTCTTTCCAGTTTTATAAAAAAAAAATATATAGTAGAATCTATTTAAATTGTCAGTGATGTTACTACTAATTTTTAATTTTATACATGTGAATAAAGATATATATCATCATTGTGTTTGCCTCCTCTTATGTATATCGGAAACATTGTAAGTGAGGCAGTACGTTTTCCACAAGTTCACCCTTTTACAGTTTTTTAATCCCACTTTATTGAAAAATATAAAGACATAAGAAAAAACTTAAACTTTATTAAACAATGAACATTTATAATAGATGTAATTTGCATAAAATAAGAGGTTAAGGAGCCTTGTGAATAAACGCCAGAACTCAGGAGAGTTAGTCCTTATTCATACATCCACTCTTCATGGAAGTGTTTTCAGTACAAACACCTTGACAGAGGCTGAATAGCTGAACATGTAGACCATACGGTTCTGGGCACATGGTCCCCTGCTCACTACCATACAGGCTTTATGCACATAGCTTTGAAAAACCAAAATACACAATGCAAAAATTGTGTCAATATTCTAGTAGTTGATATAGACTTAGACAAGACAATGTAATGATAAACCAGATTTATCATCCTGCATCACCTACTGTGATTCATACTGAGACATTTTCAGACTGCTTGTCTAGGTTTACACTGTCTTATTAGTAAATGTGGCCCAGTGTGTACATAGTACACTACCTTCTTTAATGAAACTGCTCTGTAACACATTGCATGACATGGTGATATTAAGAGCCAGCAAGCTATATGTAAGTCCATTAAGCAGGTAAGTGATTGCATGCACAGTGGCCATAAAATAGGGAATTAACATTTTATCGTCATCATTTTCAGTGTCATGTTGTGCAAGCCAGGTATCATGGCTATATTTGTGCTATATGAGTTGCAATAATATACTGGGACCCTTCATACTTAACAGAAAAGGGGCAATAACCTATTCACCTTTAGCCTTAAGGTCATACATCACTCAGTGCAGAATGTTTCTGAATGGATCAGTTTCCATTTAATGTTCATTATGTAGTTTCCCACTCCAGTAAAGATTATAACATGACAGACAGATGTATAATTAGTTGACAGAAATCCCTGAACTTATGTATAGGATCTCCTTAAACAATTGAGTGCTATTTTGTACCCTTAAGAACATGTCCACGAGTTAACGTACCCCAGGAAACATAGACATCTTCATTAATCAATAGTCTCATTCCCTGGACACTGCACTTACTGCAGCATCATCTATAGCATATTAATGTCTTTACATAAGGAGGCAAGGATCCAATAAATTATCAATTAATAACAAGTAATAGCTAAATTGCCATTCAGTGTCTTATCTGAAACTCTAGTCAGCAGCAATTATCTTTTTGGCAGCCTTTAAATAAGTGAGCTTCCATCCACTTATTCTTTTATTGCACTGTGGAGTGTACAGAATTATCTTTATACCCTATGAGCGCTTTTAAAATGATATAGTTTATTAAGTTGTTGTAATACAAAAACCTGTACATTCAATTGAGACAAATATAAGTCACAATGTAATGGTATTACGTAAAGGCTGAAGGGATAGTGAGAAAATCCACAGTGCAGAATACATGACATGAAAAGCATCACGTAGTAAAACGTAGATCATTATAACAATCTTTTTCTCAGAAGTAAGAAGTCACCACCAGAAATTTACCAGCAAAATGCGCTGTATTGCATCTTAGTTTATGTGCTCATGCAGCAGATGTGTTGCAAAAAATTCTGCAATTGTTCTGTACAACAGTCATATCCCTGCACATGCTGTGGAACAACTACATTCAGATGTATCAGTCATTAAAGAAGATGCTTCTGTCATATATAAACCAGGGCTTAGTCAACCAGGGTAGTTCGTATACAAATCCAGCCCTGTAGTTTTCAACTTACAATAACTGGATATATGCAGCACTATTAAAGCACTAAACTTTGTACTAATATGCTATCTTTGGTGTATCTAAATATCTTAGTCATGTACCATCTCCCCATGTGCTCTGTATTTTGCACAACACAATGGGAGGATTTATCATGACTAGCACCCTTAATTTATGATGAAGCTATGCCCTTGCGTCTAAGCACGAAAATAATTTCTAACGTCATTTGGGCATAACTGATAATGAATTTGTTGCCTATGAAAGACCCGCCGATGCCTCACCCTGGTCCTGCCCACTGTGTGTGTGTGAACTCTGCAGATCAGTTATTTCCCTGGTGCACAGCTCCTGCCATTGTCTACATGTGCTGCTAACTTGCTATATTCTTGATAGCAGCAGTTGTTGGTACTGCAGTGGTGTCCCATAAGCTGGAAAGGAACAGTAGTACTGCAGTACTCATAAACGGCGCTATCAATAATATAGAAAACTAGTAATACATTTCTCCTTGTTTCTCTAGTAGCATCTATGGGAGTTACCAAGTCGCAACATATGACTCCTTACTGAGCCTTGCAACATAAATAAGGATATTAACCAAATTAGAGTCTCCTCTAAAAGGAAAAGACACCCAGGTCTGAAAAGAGTGTGTCTTTAATATGTCCATCGGTACTGTAGAGTTTAGAGTAATGAGCACCAAGTCATGTTTTTAGGGTGTTCTTAATATTACACAGGTGATAAAATTATTGTAAGGAATTTTCACAATTGTTTATTGTGGTATGGGATATTCTAGAAGAGTTGTGAAACTGTAGTAAACCATAGCACTCAGAAGTTTTTTTCCTAAGCAATGTAATACAAATAATGGCTATGGCAAGTTTGGTGATTATAAGATAATATGTATCTACACCAAGTTGTTAAGTCCCCCCAAATCACCAAGGTTCTACTTTTCTTATAATGTATTTTTAATTATATGTACACCCAATATCTAAACGTTGGTGGTTAACTAGGCTTTTCTGGGTTTAGTTAATGTGTTGCCCGAATTATATGTAAAAAATATAAATGGGCTCAAAGTGCTCCAAATAATTTTTTTAAAGTCGTACTTATGTCACTGATTGCATCATTCCAGGTTCCATGCTTCCTGGGTCCCTTGCTGGTCTCTCAACACACAGGAAATGACTTCTCAACCAATCAATGGCTGAGATTTGTACCACTGCATGAACCAGTAATTGACTAAGCGGCCATTCTTGTGTGTCAAGAGAAACCAGGAAGCAGAAACCAGTCATGGACCCAGGATACATTGAATTTGGAGCCATAGCTGATTGGTGAAGCCCCTATTACATTTTTTTTTATTTACAGTACTATGTGCCCTTTAAAAAAGCCCTTAGACTGGGCAAGCCCTTTTATAGATAGCTATTTATTTTGCTACATTGTAAACCTACAGAATTGTAGCCTGCATACAAATCTACTACACTAGCCTCGGCTTTTACCGGAGTTTATTGGAAAGTGTATGATATCACTGATCTACATAATTAATCTCTAGCTCAGCTGAACTCCATCAGTTAATTATTGTGCTCATTTTCCCAGTCTACTTTCTATAGTAAAAAATAAAGTTGTCATTTGTGTAAGCCAGAAAAAAATCTGCCTCTCAGTCCATGCCACTATTGGCTTACTGTGGTATTGACTTACTGTGCCTAATGCAAAATCTGTTCCAATAAGCCCAGAAGTACAGTCATGGCCAAAAGTTTTAAGAATGATACAAATATTAATTTTTACAAAGTCTACTGCTTCAGTTTTTCTAATGGCAATTTGCATATACTCCAGAATGTTATAAAGAGTGATCAGCTTAACAGCAATTACTTGCAAAGTCAATATTTGCCTAGAAAATGAACTTTATCCCCCAAAACACATTTCAACATCATTGCAGCCCTGCCTTAAAAGGACCACCTAACATCGTTTCAGTGATTGCTCCATTAACATAGGTGTGGGTGTTGATGAGGACAGGGCTGGAGATCAATCTGTCATGATTAAGTAAGAATGACACCACTGGACACTTTAAAAGGAGGCTGGTGCTTGCCATCATTGTTTCTCTTCTGTTAACCATGGTTATCTCTAAAGAAACACGTGCAGTCATCATTGCACTGCACAAAAATGGCCTAACTGGGAAGAGTATTGCAGCTAGAAAGATTGCACCTCAGTCAACAATCTATCGCATCATCAAGAACTTCAAGGAGAGAGGTTCCATTGGTGCCAAAAAGGCTCCAGGGCGCCCAAGAAAGACCAGCAAGCGGCAGGACCGTCTCTTAAAAGTGTTTCAGCTGCGGGATCGGGCTACCAGCAGTGCAGAGCTTGCTGAGGAATGGCAGCAGGCAGGTGTGAGTGCATCTGCACGCACTGTGAGGCGGAGACTCTTGGAGCAAGGCCTGGTCTCAAGGAGGGCAGCAAAGAAGCCACTTCTCTCCAGAAAAAACATCAGGGACAGACTGATATTCTGCAAAAGGTACAGGGAGTGGACTGCTGAGGACTGGGGTAAAGTCATTTTCTCTGATGAATCCCCTTTTCGATTGTTTGGAACATCTGGAAAACAGCTTATTCGGAGAAGAAGAGGTGAGCGCTACCACCAGTCTTGTCTCATGCCAACTGTAAAGCATCCTGAAACCATTCATGTGTGGGGTTGCTTCTCAGCCAAGGAAATCGACTCTCTCACAGTCTTGCCTAAAAACACAGCCATGAATAAAGAATGGTACCAGAATGTCCTCCAAGAGCAACTTCTCCCAACCGTCCAAGAGCAGTTTGGCGCTCAACAATGCCTTTTCCAGCATGATGGAGCACCTTGCCATAAAGCAAAGGTGATAACTAAATGGCTCAGGGAACAAAACAGAGATTTTGGGTCCATGGCCTGGAAATTCCCCAGATCTTAATCCCATTGAGAACTTGTGGTCAATCATCAAGAGACGGGTGGACAAACAAAAACCAACAAATTCAGACAAATTAAAGCATTGATTCTGCAAGAATGGACTGCTATCAGTCAGGATTTGGTCCAGAAGTTGATTGAGAGCATGCCAGGGAGAATTGCAGAGGTCCTGAAGAAGAAGGGTCAACACTGCAAATATTGACTTGCTGCATTAACTCATTCTGTCAATATAAGCTTCTGTTACTCATAATATGAATGCAATTATATTTCTGTATGTGATAAAAACATCAGACAAACACACATAAAAACCAGAGGGCAGCAGATCATGTGAAAATAGAATATTTGTGTCATTCTCAAAACTTTTGTCCATGACTGTAATCATTTATTGTCAAACATATGATATGATGTTTGGTTTGAGGATGGAGAAAATTTTAGTACTAACCTTCTGCATCTTCACATCTGCGCACTAGTATCTGAAAACCTGTCTGGTTTGTAGGAAGAACCAAAGTTGGCGTCTCATATTTTTGATTCTTGGAAGTCTGTCATAGTCATTGCCTCTCAATCTAATTACAGCCTTGGGTAGTGGTGAGAAACACACTGGCGAGCATACCTCTTTGTGTTGGTTAACAGTCCTTCTGCTCTCTGAAGTCTTGTGCATGTGGCCTGCAGTTGCAGGATGATGCATGTGGAGTGCAGACTGTGGCCCTAGACTTCAGTGAGGTGTATGTGCAGTATGTTACTAACAAAGGGGAAGGCACAAGTTAGGGACTATGGAAGAGTCCTAGAAGCTCATTTACACATTTGATAAAATTATAACGCAGTTCACATCAATATAGATATTATAGGTATATATTGCATGCGAATACATTTCTCACTCCTAACCAATGCTGTAATTATTTTATGGAGGTCAATGGCTCTGACAGACTCCCTGGAAGTGATTAAATTACACTTCTTTATCATGTTATTGACAAATTATCAATGATCCAATTCTTAATACAAGACACTTGTAGGTAAAGATTACATCCTAAGTCCTCTTCTTGAGATACAGCTCCATAATACACTACGGTTTTAACATATTGAACAAAAATGGGAATTTTACAAAGCACCTTCAATGTAATATACTGATGGGTTATAAGCGGTGTCCCCTAGCTGACCATCTTTTGATAAGAGCAGAAGTTATTTTTAATGTTCAGTTGCTATAATTCACTCTATATGTATCTTTTTTCATAGTTGATTTTATCTTATTTACAGGTACTGTGAATCTAATTCTGCTGCACAAATGAAATAAAATTCAAATAAATGTGACTTTTGGGATATTTGTAAACACTGCACATCTTTCTGTAACAAATCTGTTGCATGTGAACAGGCGTTTAGGCTAAGGCCTAGGGAAACGCAGCAAAATAACGCTACGGAAAAAACACAACTTTCTAAGCACCAATGAAAGTTGGAACAGTTGTGGATATACATGCTATGTATTCAGTGTTGCCATTATTAAAACATATAAACATACATATAAATCTATAAAATTTGCAAAAATGAATTTTATGGTAAACATTTGGTCCATCCATATACTGTACCATTGTATGGTGTTTATCTGGAAGGCAGTAGACACTCCATCATGGCATGTAGGTGGACTCTGCTTTTTGTTACGGAGATAGACAAAATGAAAACAAATCATCTCTGCCCTGGAAATTGTTTTAGTGAAATTCCTTCCCTTGGCCTGTAAACATAAAAAGAAAGTTGACATCTGGGACGTGTAATGCTATGTGACATTCACACTTTCCAGAAATGTGGAGGACATGTAGAAGATTTCAGAGGAAGCTCATTCATCCCAAAGTCTTTAAAACCTTCAGCTGTCCCTTTGAATCCGATTGGGAAAGTAGAGATGTGGTGGACGTCATCTTTCATCCACCTGAGGGTACTTCTTCCCGAGTGCTGACAGAAGGCATTTATCTTGGATAGCAAAATTCCATTCCTTGATTGATCTCCAACAATCTCATGTTGTGAATACTGTACAGGCCTAAGACTGATGAGTCCGTAAACTGTCTAGAAAGTGGCACCTGTCAACATTCAATTGTTTTTTCAACACTTAGGAAATTAGGCTACAAAAGTGGAGTAAAGTGTTTCATTTTTGTGGAATTATGGGTATTAAAATCAAATCCAGAAAAAAAATCTAAATGGTTGCTATAACTAAAAAGGCTAGATTATATACCAGGGGTAGGCAACCTTTGGCACTCCAGATGTTGTAAAACTACAACTCCCAGCATGCATACTTGCTCTGCTGTTCTTGGAAGTCCCATGGAAGTGAATGGAGCATGTTGGGAGTTGTAGTTTCACAGCAGCTGGAGTGCCGAAGGTTGCTGACCCCTGTTATATACTGTGTGTTCAAGTTGTTGCCAATAAAATTGGAAACTTTTTCACAAAAAGAAATGTTTGTTCACAGGATAGTATGTAGTGTGTTCTTATAAAGAATGGTTCCAGTTATGATGGAATATGAGCATATCATTTTACACAAATAATCATAAGTATCCCCTATTTACGTATTACCAAATCTTTAGGCTGAATCCCCACATGGCGTAAACGCCAAAAAATGTGTTTCTGCTGCAGTTTTTCCCACTGTGCTTTTTCCTGCAGCGCTTTTTTTTTTTGACTGCGGCCCGCTATGTGGGGCCTTAGCCTTAAAGGGATTTTCCTGGCAAATAATATTGATGACCTATCTTCTGATACCTGGGACCCCCACTGATAAGCTGCTCTCACCAGCTGTTATTTGGAGAACAAAACTGGAAGCAGATAGCTCTGTTCTCCATGTAGTGGTGGTGGTGAGTTGCTGCAGCTTAGCTCCTATATACTGCAGTGCAGCCAAGACACAGAGAACAGAGGTATATGCTTCCAACTTTGCTCTCCGTATAGCAGCTGAGGAGCACAGCTGATAAGTGGGGACTGCATGTGTTGGACCTCGCTGATCTGATATTGATGACCTATCTTAAGGATAGGTCACAAATACCATTTGCTTGGAAAACACATTTAATATTCTCCAGAGTAAATTTTGCTCTATCCTTTGCTATTGTATATAGGATACGTATATTACCATATCAAAAAAAGGAAGGAAAAGAACTTTGCAAAAAGTCCAGGCAAATGCACAAGTAGTAAAATGCAGTCCTCAGGTTCAGACACATGGCAAGTAGGGTAGATGATATGGAGGCACTAAATTAATTGGATCAATCTGAATGACATTAAATTATCACAAAATGAAATAATACAATAAAACAAAACAAAGTGCACAAAAAGTAAAGAAAAAAATTATGCCCGCAAAGAATATATTTCCATTTTTTGAAAGGTAAAAAACCCAATATTCACGTTTTCCTAATTCTGCCTTTTGTCACCTTGAGACCTTAAAATCACCTTAACTGTTGCTCAATATATTACATAAATCACAAGCATACAAACACAAATGATCATTTCCGTTAACATGTGCCAACGCTGACATATTAATTTAAAAACAAGCAAACATTTCGGTTCCAAGGATATGTTCTTACTATATTTTTTAATTTGAACTGGGTTTTTGTTATACAGGACTTATGTTCATTGTTTCTATGGCTACATATTTACATACACAACAAGGAATTTCTCATTTCTTTATATACTTTAGGTTAAGGCCCCACATAGCAAGCTGCAGCGAAAAAGCGCTGCGGAAAAGACAGAGGCAGAAATTCATTGTGGTTTTTTTTCACAGTGCTTTTCTCAGAATGTCCGCAGAGTTTTCCTCTGCAGACTTTCTGCCTCAATTATACCCATATGGAAACCACCAGCGTTTTCGTAGGTATAAATTGACATGCTGCAATTTAAAAAAAATAACAGCGTTTTTGAAATCACAGCATTTCCGGTGCAGATATTTTTCTGCAATGTGTGCAAGGGATTAGCAAAAATCCCATTCACTTTGCAGGTACCGTAAAACGCTGTGGTTTTAACGCTATGTGGGCCTCGGCCTAAAGGGGAAATCTGGGCTATGACAATGTATGTATATACATCTAGATTAGCCATAACATTAAAACCTAATATTGTGCAGGTATCTTTCTTGCCACTAAAACAGTCCTGACCCATCAAGTCTAAAAGGCTTGGATACCAAAATTTGTTTTGAGGTGGAGACTTTATGGCTGGACTTGTCTTGCCAGCAGATCTCGCGGGTGCTTGATTCGATGGAGATCTAAGGAATCTGGAGGCGAAATCAGCTTTATGTTGTGTTCCTCAAACCATTGTTGAGCAATTTTGTAGTGTAATAGGGCACAATTTCCTGCTGAAAGACACCACTGCCATTAGGAAATACCGTTGCCATGAAGGGGTGTACTTAATCTGCATGTTTGGTAAGTGGTATGTGTTAAATTATAAGTCCTGTGTCACTTTTTTTTCCTTTGCTATTGTGTAGGGGGTTGTTTGTTGAACATTTTTGCAATACACTTTATTAACCTATTTTACTTAATTTTAGTAGAAGACAGGCTCTAAAGCTCTCCCTAGCAATGCTCTAAGTATTGTCAAGGAGAGTCTATCCTATACAACTGTACTCAATGGGGCAGATTCATTAAAATGCCTAAGACCAGGGGCCCTATGTGGTGTAAACGCAGTGGCAAAAACCATGGCGTTTTACAATCCCTGCAAAGTAGATGGGATTCTAGCGAATCCTGTCCACACATTGCAGAAAAATATGCGCAGCGAAATTGCTGTGATTTCCAAAACCGCTGCATTTTTGGAAATCGCAGCATGTCAATTATACCTACAGAAACGCAGGCGGTTTCCTTATAGGCATAATTGAAGCAGAAAGCGATGCATTTCCACCGCAGTTTTTCATGCAGCGGCCAGCTACGTGGGGTCTTAGCCTAAGGGAAAACTGTTTTCGTTACCTACGGCAACCAAAAACAGCATATTTATATTATGAAACATGAAAGCTACACTGTGACCAGTTGCCATGGGCGATAAATACAGTTTATCTTTTAGACACAACAATGAATCTGCTACAATGTATATTGCTAGTATATATAGATGTAGCAGTTGCCAAGGAGGGAGGGTCACTTCAAATAGCTGCATATCTGGGGGAAAAATGGTTCTGGAGTCATATGAAGTCTGAGGCTCTCAGCTTTCATATGCTATCAAGCACTTAGTTGTAGCTGTAACAAAAACGGAAACAACACTGGTTAAAACACAATTGTTTTTAACTAGTGATAGCTCTGTTTTTTATAGTTAGAAATATGAGAAATTCAAAATGAGAATCTTCGCTTCCATATAACATCAGAAGTAGTTTTCTAGGTGGTATAAAGACAGAGAGAGACACAGCTATTTGAAGTGCCCCTTAATAACTACTTCAACTCTACATACTGGTGATGCAAATGGTGTGCATGGATTTCCCCTGGCAACAGCTCAGTTAGAGGGCAGCTAGGGAGAACTGTTTTCTGCTAAAAATTAAATTAGGTTAATAAAGTATATTACAAAAATGTTCCCAAACACCCCCCCCACACAATAGCAAAAAAAGTGAAACGCGACTTACACTTTAATGTAAAATGCACATAAATACTAAGACCCAAAGTTTCCCAGAAGAAAATTACCTAAAACAAGAGTAAAAAATGCTCCTAGCTGTCCACATGATGCAACATGATGTCTACAAAGAAAATGTGATTCATCAGACCTTCACCTTCCATTGATCTATGTTCTAGTTCTAATCCTTACATGCCCATTGTAGGAGCTGTGAACAAAGGTCGCCATGGGCACTCTGATCAGTCTTCACATTCATAGTACCATATGCAACAAGCTGCAATGCACTGTGTTTTGGCACCTTTCTATTATAGCCAAAATTAAATTTTCAGCAATATACGCTACATAAGCTCTTCTGTGGGGTTGGACTAGGCACGCTAAACTTCACTCACCATCCAAATCATTGAGCATTGAACCTTGTCACTGGTTCACCAGTTGTTCTCTCTTGGACCACTTTTGATAGACACTAACCACTACATATAAAACACCCTACAAGACCTGTCAGTTTGGAGATGCTCTGAACTAGCCCCATAGCCATGCCAATTTGGACCTTGTCAAAATCACTCAGAGCCTTTCTCTTGTCCATTTTTCCTGTTTCCAACAATAAACTTAAAAAACTGGCTTCACATGCTAAATAATAATTGTCATCCACTGACAGATGTCATTGTCACATTATCAATGTTACTTACTTCATCTGTCAGAGGTTTTATTGTTATGTGAAAAGGATAATTATATAAAATACTGGGAACAGGTAGAGCACAGCTTGATCAGTTAGTAGACGAACAAAGCCAATAGGCGTAAATAATCTTTTTATTCTTTATTGTTTTTATCCATTTGAACCAGCGTCTTTCTCAGGCCAACTAAACAGATACATAAATAAAATCAGAAAGTGTCCAATATGACCATATATATGACATAACTAGGACATAATAGTAATAATCATAACAAAGATAAAAACATAGTGTGGTACAATAATCCAAAATGTATATAAAATATATAGTGATAAAAATATACAAATATAAATATATATATAAAAAATATGGAGGTAATTTTATCTAATAAGGACAATTTGATATAGCACAAGAATATATAAATATGTACATACATAGATAAATAATATAGATAAATAATAGATAATCTTAACATATAGTTAAAGAATGGGTAAAACTACAGAAATGATAATACAGAAACCGATGAGTGAATAATTGCACATTGACTATAGATACATATACAGTATATATATATCTTTATACACCCGTGACCATTCTGTGTATTATTATGAAATCATTATGATAACCTTGATCAATAAATAAATAAGTGGACAAATATATACTATAGTAAATATGTATCTCTTATTCATAAGTAATGTATAAATGGATGAGGTAGGGGACAGTATAATGTATGTTGAGGGTAGCAGATCATATGTACAACGTAAATGGATGGATTATTGGAAACAATGTATGCTCAAATAAAAGAAAATAGACAAATGGGCAAACGGAGAAAGTAAGGAAGAAATGAAATACTTTAAAAGTACATTGAAAATAAATTGGTTGGAGAGTAAATGGTTAAGGAGAATATTGGGAAACCAGGATCAATAAGTAATAGTAGCTGGGGCTGGGGCACACAGAGCATGCACGTAACAAACAGTTTGCACATGTGCGATCGAGCAGAATGGGGGTATGATGGTATGGGCAACATTGCGGGCAATGGCGCTGAAGAGATGCGCAAGGGAGAGTGACAAAGGAAGAAGAAGGCAAGGAGTGAAAGGTAGGCAGAACAAGTGGGAAGAGAATAGGAAAAAAGGAGGAAAGAGGGGCAGGAACAAGTCAAAGGGTAAGAGGGGGGAGGAGAAAGTATAAAAAAGAAAGAAAGGAGAGAAAAAGAAGAACAGTAGTAGGAAGATAGTTTGGATGGAAAAAAGGGGGGGAAGAAAAAGAGAGCCAGCGAATAATACTGGGAAAGGGAGAATATTGTGAAGTGAGGACAAGTATTAGAGGAAGAGAAATGGATGAGGGATACCCAGAGTACCAAAGTAGGAAAGAGAAGTGGAGAAATGGGGGGTACGAGGATGTATCAAGGGATCTAGCAGGAGTGGTTGAGGTTGTAAATTGGGGTGGTGGGTAAGGGTATGTCGATTTAGGGGAATAGGTAAGAGAAATGAAGGAACAGATATTTGAGATGACCGTGTGAATATGACAATGAAGAGTATGGGGAGAAAGATGGGAAAGCAGGTAAAGGAGAATGGGTATAGGAAAGACAAGAAACAGGGTTGTGAAAAGTAGCAATATTCTATGTTCTGAGGGCGTGATCATATGAATGTGGATGTTAAGTACTAAAAGCAGGATTCCACAGTGTAACTGAGACCACTGGGGACTAGTGTTGCCAGTTTGTAGATCCAAAAAGATTTGGATTGTCGCAGCTTTAGGTATCAGTTGGGACTAGATGTGGAGATCTGTTCTATCAGAGTGATAGAAATGCACTTGAAGTTGCACTGGTGCTTCAGGGTATAGTGTAGAGATAAATTATGTTTTTGGAAGCCCTTGCTAACATTTGAGCGATTCGACTGTTCATCCTATTATAGATTGGTTGGATAGTTCAACCAACATATTGTAAATTACAAGGACATTCCAAGAGATAAATGACAGTCTGATTACAGCTGAGGAAAGTGTTGATGGGAAACTCCTCGTTTGTAACTGTAGATTAAAAGGTGGTGGCTCTGTGTTTAATGATGGTGCAGCACGTACATCTTGGTTTGTAGTGGAAGAATCATAGATCGGGCTAAATTGTTCTGTAGTGTGGTGGACCTTTGGTCTGGGAGATGATTTTTTAGGTATGGATCGCTCAAGAGAATTTTCCATTGTTGTGATAAGATAGAGCAAATCTTTTTATGGTCTGAGTTGAATGTTGTGATGAAGTTAGTTTTTTTACCATTTCTGAGAAAGTCTGGTTTGTTGCTCTTCTTTTCGATAAGACATGTTTCCTGTGTGAGTTGGGATGCTTTTTGTAGAGAATTTTGTAGAGCATTTTGAATGATGGATCGGGGATAGTGTTTTTCTGTGAATCTTCATTTCAGGATATTCGTTTGATCCATGAAAGTTTTTCCATCATCACAGTTCTTTCTAATTCTTTTGAACTGACTGAAGGGTATGTTATTGAGCCAGGGAGTATAGTGGGCGCTTTTGTAATCTAAATAACTATTAACATCCATTGATTTAAAGAATGTGGAAGTAGAGAATCTACCATCAATCGTTTTTTGAAATTAGTAGATCCAGAAATTCAATTTTTTTCTGTGGAGTAATGGTGAGTGAAAGACAGACCCAAATCATTATGATTGCGTGAAGAGTTAAATTCAGATGCTGATTCTTCGTCACCATCCCAAATAAAAAACAAGATATTGATGTATCTTTTATAGAAAATGATGTGAGGGTTTTGTTGCTGTGGGGAATGGATCTATATATATTTTAAAAGAAGCCCATATATAGGGTAGC
Source organism: Leptodactylus fallax (assembly GCA_947044405.1). Lineage (NCBI taxonomy): Eukaryota > Metazoa > Chordata > Amphibia > Anura > Leptodactylidae > Leptodactylus > Leptodactylus fallax. Next base: position 240,634 of record CAMRHE010000490.1, read on the forward strand.
ATAAGAGGGTCCGAACCTCGTGCCATCTCACAGCCTCTTATCTGGCAATAGTGTTTTGAAAAGAGAAAATATTGTGTTCTAATATGAACTACATTCCATCTATGATAAACTTTCTTTGTGAGGACGTCATAGATTAATTTTTCAGAAGGAAGTGGTCAACTGCTGTAAGGCCATGTGAGTGTGGAATATTTGAATATAGAGCTGACACATCTGCTGTGAGTAGGCCCCAGCTGTTCTTGGGTTGTTTTGTGGAATTTAGAAATATGAGAGGTTGATGAGCTGAGTGGAATCCTTTAGGTATGTGGGGAGTTGTAGGACTAACCCCTGTAGATGTAGATCTATAAAGTGGGATAGGTTGCTGGTAAGCGAAACTATTCCTGATATTATAGGGAGGCCTGGAGGGTGGGTCAAAGATTTGTGTACTTTTGGAAGGTGGTAAAAAAAAAAAAAGGGGTGAGGGGGTTCAATGATGTGAAAAAATATGAGGTCTCTATATTCCAAAACATATGCTGATGATGGGTTTTTTGGCAAGGGTTCATAGAATTCTTTATCTTCAACGAGATGGATAGCTTCCATTAACTAATCCCCTCAATCCTGGATCACTATACCAACTTCTTTATCAGCAGGACATATTACTATGTCCAAGTTATTCTTAAGTCGTTTGAGTGCTCTGAATTCAGTCTTTGACTCTTACATGGTTTCCAGATCATGGAACTCTTCATTCACTAATGAAAAAAATGTTTCAATTGCTGTGCCTCTATGGTGGGATTAAAGTTAGATAGAGAGTGCACTTCAACAGGGATAGGTTGTATGGAATGGTTATCAGTAGTGTTCTTTGTTGGTTGGGAGCCTCCAGTAATTTCTGAGATAGTAAAATGTCTAATCAGTGTGAGCTGCCTGATAGATGTGTTCAAATCGAGGAACAGTTGAAAACTATCAGGTGGTGTTGTAGGACAGAAGGAAAGGCCTTTACTCAAAAGGCTAGTTTCATCAGGGTTGAGGTCATAGGTGTAATTTTTTTCTTTTAGAATTTGGTCTTTCTTGATCCTCCTCGAGAACCTCTTGATTGTTTTTTCTTTTCATGGCGATGCATCGACTCGTGGAGAAGAATTGGGTAATGGTGGTGAAGCTGGTTATGGGGGGTATTAGCGTAGTGGTGGATTGTTGAGTGGGTAGTGTCCTGGATATAGGAGGTATGGTAAGTTGGGGGGGGGAAGAGTATATGGAAAAGTTGAGAGAGGATGTGGGGAGGGCCACAGGGTGAGAGGTGGGGCTAATGTCCCTAAATGGTTGGGCACTATTGGTAGATGTAAAAGGTTGTGGACTGGGTGAACCACATGTAGAGGCAGGTGGGATCGTCATATGTAGATAATTGTGAAAGACTGATGGTATCAGTACGTGATTTGGGTTCGGAGGGTAACTGAAGAAGGTGGGCTTCAAGGTCAGTGGCTTTAAAAGCATTGTTGGGAATGCGCCCACTGGCAGCGGTTGGTATGGTGAAGAGAAATCAGTAGAATTGGTTGGAGGGTGGTCCATAAGAGGACCAATCCCATGGTGAACAGTTGGTTGAGATTCAGTAGTGTTGGAGGGAAGGGCCTGGTGTACTTTGGTACTATGGGTTTTTTTTATTGGGCATATGAGAATATCTGCCTGTATGAAAGTCCTGCCTGATAGGGAATTCAAAAGCAGCGTGGTGGAAGGTTTGGAACGTTGAGGTAGCAACCTTTTCCTTTTCTTGGATATAGAGGTAAACGGAGAACTCTTGTGAGATTGAGTAATGGTGGAGCAAGAATCAGTGATGGCTGGACTAGGTACATTGGGGGTTATAGCCATCAGGTCTGCATGGTCTGTAGTACTTGTAGTAACAGTAATGATCTGGTAAACTTTATGGTCTCCTCTCAATTTCTCAACTTTTTTTCTCTATCAGTTAGACTTCTAGATTATATATTCTTTGGTTGATCGTACTGATGCGATTCAGAAATTCTGGATGCTTCTAAAATTTAATTTCAAGGTGGTTGATAACAGTGAATCTGTGTAGTGGCTTCTTCATAGAGGGATTGTCTTTTGTTGACTAATCATTGTAGCAAGCCTTCTGAGCAGGATGATAAGAAGGAGTCCCACTCATGACTCAAGCCAGGGTCATTAGAGAATGGGGATTTTAGAGCCAGCTTGAGGCCTTTAGGGCATATTTTCTCCTTCAAATAAATGTTGAGGAATTGGCAGTCAATGTTATGCATTGCTTTGATTCTTAGGAAGTCTTCCAGTTTGATGAAGACATCCCTCATGTTCCAGGAATCATCTGGTGTATATTGTAGACCTTGAGTTGGTTTTCTGATTAAGCGAATATCCTGAAACAGAGATTCACATAAAAACACTATCCCCAATCTGTCATTCAAAATGCTCTACAAAAAGCATCCCAACTAACACAGGAAACCTGTCTTATCAAAAAGACGAAAACGTCCAACGAACAAGACTTAAAAATGGTAAAAACACTACATTCAACTCAGGCCATAAAAGGATTTGCTCGATTTTATCACAACATTGGAACATTCTCTTGAGTGATGCACACCTCAAAAAACATTTCCCAGACCAACATTTCAAAGATCCACCACCCTCCGGAACCATTTAGCCACAAGTAGACTTTGATCTAATATAAGCACTTCTACAATTCTTCCACTACAAACCAAAGGAGTATTCGAATGCGGCCACTTAAGATGTGCATATTGCACTAACATTGAACACAGAGCCACCACCTTTAAATCTACAGTTACAAACGAGGAGTTTCCGATCAAGACTTTCCTAAACTGTAATTCAGACTATGTCATTTAACTCTTTGAATATTTATCTCTACACTGTACCCTGAAGCATCAGTGCAACTTCAAGTGCATTTCTATCACTCCAATAGAACAGATCCTCACATCTAGTCCCAACCAATACCTGAAGTTGCGACAATGCAAATCTTTTTGGATCTACAAACTTTCAACACTAGTCCCCAGTGGTCTCAATGACACTGTGGAATCCACCTTTTCGTACTTAACACCCACATTCATATGATCACACCCTCAGAATATAGAATATTGCTACTCTTCACACCCCTGTTTCTTATCTTTCATATACCCATTCTCCTTTACCTGCTTTTCCCATCTTTGTCCCCATACTCTACATTGCCATATTCACATGGTCATCTCAATTATCCGTTCCTTCATTTCTCTTACCTATTCTCCTAAGTTGACACACCCCTATTCTCCCTTTCCCCCTATCATTCTCTTGCTCTCTTTTTCTTCCCACCCCTTTTTTCCTTCTAAACTATCTTCCTACAACTGTTCTTCTTTTTCTCTCCTTTTTTTTTCTCTTTTATACTTTACCCTCCCCCCTTCCTGACCCTCTTTCCTCCTTTTTCCTATTCTCCCACTTGTTCTGCCTACCTTTCACTCCTTGCCTTCTTCTTCCTCTGTCACTCTCCCTTGCGCATCTCTTCAGTGCATTGCCCGCAATGTTGCCCATACCACCATACCCCCGTTCTGCTCGATCGCGCATGTGCGAACCGCTTATTACGCTCTGTGTACGCTCTATGGTGATACCATGCCAGCAGCACCTGCTGCACGCAGGTGCTGGCATCTCTCACCATACCGTGCTTTTATCTATTTAACTACTGATTCCTACCCCTCCAACCCATCTTTCTATCCTAGCACTCTGGTAAGCACCAGCTACGATTGCTTATTGATCCTGGTTCCCCAATATTCCCATTAACCATTTATTCTCCAACCAATTTATTTTCAATGTATTTTTAAAGTATTTAATTTCTTCCCTACTTTTTCCGTTTGCCTATTTTTCTATTTTCTTTTATTGGAGCATACATTGTTTCCAATAATCCATCCATTTACATGTCCCCTACCTCATCCATTTATACATTACTTATGAATAAGAGATATAAATGTACTATAGTAATTATTTATTTGTCCACTTATTTATTTATTGATCATGGTTATCATAATGATTTCATAATAATACACAGAACGGTCACAGGTGTACACACGTGGACAAAATTGTTGGTAACCCTTGTTTAATGAAAGAAAAAGCCACAATGGTCACAGAAATAACTTGAATCTGACAAAAGTAATAATATATAAAAATTCTATGAAAATGAACAAATGAAAGTCAGACATTGCTTTTCAACCATGCTTCAACAGAATTCTTTAAAACAGAAATGATCGTACCCTTAACTTAATATTTTGTTGCACAACCTTTTGAGGCAATCGCTGCAATGAAACGATTCCTGTAACTGGCAATGAGACTTCTGCACCTCTCAACAGGTATTTTGGCCCACTCCTCATGAGCAAACTGCTCCAGTTGTCTCGGGTTTGAAGGGTGCCTTTTCCAGACGGCATGTTTCAGCTCCTTCCAAAGATGCTGTCTCTAGAATCCCTTAATAGTCTTGAGATTTCATTGTACCCTGCACAGAGTCAAGAATCCCTGTGCCAGATGCAGCAAAGCAGCCCCAGAACATAACAGAGCCTCCTCCATGTTTTACAGTAGGGACAGTGTTCTTTTCAAGATATGCTTCATTTTTCCGTCTGTGAATATAGAGCTGATGTGCCTTGCCAAAAATTTCAATTTTTGTCTCATCTGTCCATAAGACATTCTCCCAGAAGCTTTGTGGCTTGTCAACATGTAGTTTGGCAAATTCCAGTCTGGCTTTTTTAAGTTATTTCTGTTATTTCTGTTTTTAAAGTTATTTTGTTTCATTAAACGAGGGGTACCAACAATTTTGTCCACGTGTGTGTTATATATATATATATATATATATATATATATATATACACACACACATGTATCTATAGTCGCTTTGCAATTATTCACTCATCGGTTTCTGAATTATCAATTCTGTACTTTTACCCATTCTTTTTGAACTATGTTAAGATTATTAATTATTTATCTATATTATTTATCTATATATGTACATATTTATATATTCTTGTACTATATCAAATTGTCCTTATTAGATAAAATTACCTCCATTTTAATTTATATATATATATATATATTGATATAGTACAAGAATATATAAATATGTACATACATAGATATAATATATCTATGTATGTACATAAATATATAATATATATATTTGTATATTTTTATCACTATATATTTTATATACATTTTGGATTATTTTACCACACTATGTTTTTATCTTTGTTATGATTATTACTATTATTATAATTTCTATTATAATGTCCTAGTTAGGTTGTATATATTGTCATATTGGACACTTTCTTATTTTATTGATGTATCTGTTTAGATGGCCTGTGGAAGATGCTGGTTCAGGGTCGAAACGCGCTGCCTCTAATTCCATATGTTATGAGTCAAAATGGATAAAAACAATGAAGAATAAAAAGATTATTTACGCCTATTGGCTTTGTTCGCCTACTAACTGATTAAGCTGCGCTCTACCTGTTCCCAGTATTTTATATAATTATCCTCTTCACTACTATGCTACCACTGATCAACGGATTCATTGGTCCCTGGGATGAGCAGCAGTTTACCAATCCACCTTTAGAGGGAATGGAGTAATATGCTACTAACTTTGTTAATTAAATTAACTATTTCTATGACGAGGTGCCAGTGTGGATATAATTTTTTTCTTGAATATTTAAATTTATGTTTTATTGTTATGGCTGTTATATGGTTATATGTTCTGGCGTATACAACCCTCATATACAATGAATTGGGATGAGATCCCCTTCCTAGGAACATCACAAACTTTCCAAATGAGATGGGTTATTCCAAAATAATCAGACAGTGTTGGCACTATGTATAGCCACGTCAAAAAAACTAATATACTGGAGTACTTTTATTTACTTTAGCTGTACTAAACATTATGATAGCTGTAGGAGTCTGGATAACTTTATGAACTGCATCAACTAAAACTTCACCAAACAGTAAGAAATCATTGTTATTGCGGGAAATATAGCTAATTCTCCTAAATTCCCCCTATAAAGTACATTTCATATACTTCTACTGTTCATAACAGTAAATAATGTCTGAGTACTTCCTTGTCTACTTTTGCATGTAACCCATGAAACCCTGAGGAATACTTCTTTCAGTGTTATGTCTCACTAATACCCATTCAAAATCAAGTAGCTGCCAATATACAGGAGCCATAAATTCATCATTGATCAAAAGGGGCAATATCATTTGTTCTACTAGTCATATAAATGGTCCTTCAGAAACCAAACTACTTTATGACTGTCATTAATTTTTTACCTGGCAGTGTGTTATAGCCTGTTTGGCAATACATATGAATTATACACATAACCCTAGCATGAGTTCGGGAGCTCGATTTATTCAATGTTTAAATGCCATTAGTCGAACATTAACATGGATTGAAGAAGGTATTTGAGAACCCAGACAGGGTTGAACATATTGCTTTGTAATACATATCTGGTGCACCCAGAGAAATGAATCACAGATTCAGTCAAGCAGAGAAGTTGGCACTGCAGCAGGGGTTGTACATTCTTACTGGCCACGGTTGGCAATGTTTCTAGGTAGTAATTTCCCTAGAGGGCCCTCCATAGCAACCTTAACCATACATGTTTTCCTTTAAACATGAATTACAAGGCAAGAATAATTTCCACTACTTAAATATGACCTGGTTACTTACTTTAACTCTTACCCTACCCAACAGATATGGGATGTAAAGGTGAAGAACTGACGGCAACACAAATATGGAACATCCTACATGACACAATGTTATTATAAAAATGAATGGATCTGATTTATGCAAGAGCTTTTCTGACTTCCAAAATTAACAAAATGGAGCAGATTTATCAATCTCTCTACTCCAGTTTTCTGTAGCGCTACAGTTGATTTTAACTATTGAGCTACAGTTGCAGTTTAAAGTAACATATGTACTGTAGTTGTATGCAGTTTCATGGACTATTACTCAATAGTCAAAATCAATTGACTTTTAAATGCACATGAACGTGTGCAGCAATGCGTCTGTGGAAAAACAACACAGAAGGCACATAGATGATATCCATGTGCTGTCTGAGCCTCCACGGATGCATCGATTTGTTTCATATAGCCTGGCCACAAAATGGACAGATATAGGACATGTCCCAAGTTTTGCCCTGGGCTCACACCCCTACACTGACCCGTGATAATACATGGACGTGTGTATGGGGCCATAGAAATTAATGGGTCAGTGTGCTTGCTGTTTAAAACACATCTAGCACACTGACAAAGCACAACAGACAAAAAAACGAAGGTGGTCATCTTCCCAACCAGAGTGTCATAGTCCCCTTGGCGGGTTTCCAAGGCACCCCTTTTAAAATCACTGCTCTGCCCCAGTTTCTATGATTTTCCAGGAACCCAGAATGGTGTGTCATAAAGACACTTTCCTGCCTTAATTTTTTACTACATATAGCATACAGTAGTATGTAAATATATAGAATTTTGCATGGACATGTTTTCCATTCAGCAGAATGTGACAATTCCCTTTCTTTGTTCTTTGTGTTACTTGTTATCATTAAACTTTAATAAAATGCATTGGATCCACAGCGGTAATATCAGATATCAGCCCTGTTAACCCTTCTAATCTCAATGCTCCAGCAGTCAGCAAGTAATAAATCTACCATCTGCTTTACCATTGATTTTACTGCACATACTATATATGTTAATGAGGTACCAGTTGTTGAATCTGCTCAGTACAGTTCATGCCTGATCAATGTGACTTTTTGTGTCTTTTTACTAGAAAATGTCCCTTGCCTTAGTCATTTCTATGATCTGCTCTACATCTACAGGGCTACAATATTCAACAAAGTATGTGTGTTTTGTGCAATACATTACACTAAATCCATATTAAGATCAAAAATGTAACTGGTGTGATAAATAGTGGATCACACAAAGTTAAGATATTGCTCAACTAACTAACATTAATGTTCTGTCTACCTAATCTGAATTAGTACATTATTTGGCTGCATCCATAAACAAGCATACATATAGATGCACAAAATGATATTAGCACCATTCAAGTTATAAGTATTCTTATTAAAATTATTCTTCAAGGTCACTGTTTAATATTCAGCCAAAGCCACTTTAACGCATTCAGTATTTGTAAGCCAAAACCAGGAGTGGGTCCAGGACAGAGTAGGGGTACATATTTTTCTATGATACTTTTTACAGTATGGATTTCTCTTCTGGTTTTGGCTTACAAATACTGATGCAAAATACTGATTATGTGAAAGCAGCCTTAAATCTTGCAATTATACATTTGGGTTTTCCACTAAATCATGGCTCTGCTTACATATGCCCTTAAACCAATGGAAAGAGTTAATCATTCAATAATAAATGTCATTTCTGAAGGTGGACAGGTATTAAAAAATGAAGAGATGCCACACACTGCCAGTAACAGGAATGAGCTGTGTGATAAGACAGAGTCAATACTGTCTGTCACAATTTGGCTTCTTAGAGCTTTGTGACAAGTAATTAGGTGACCCCATTTAATGTGGATAACCAGAGTTTAGGCACTTTACAGTGTCTACATGATTCATGAGGGGGCACACGGTGACTCCTTGTCAGCAGAAATCTGCTTTTTTAAAATTACACTCCAGAAGATTGTTTTCTCATTTGTGATTTCTGGGTGTTCTGCTCTACAGCATGTGTCAGCTACGTGGCCATCACTGCAATGTGATTTAGTCAGAGCTGCATTAAGGGAATGGAGTTTAGGCAACTTCATGTAAAACAGCTAATTTGTCAAACAAGCAAGCATTTAACAGCATTTGTCATGATTGGGTCCATTTATCACAAGGTTACTGAAAGCTGATGTAGCCATTGCTCGCAGATAGTTCAGACATGACAGACCAAGCCAAATGCAGCATGTTGCTACAGCAACCAACTGTGATCTATGGCCAGATTTAATTCATCCATATTTTACTGTATCTTCTCCATCAATCATCTACAAAATTGTGTTATAGTCATTTCTCTGATATGTAAAGTGGATTCACATGCGTTGGCACCCTGTCATTGTATTTGGGGAAAAGGAAGTAGTTAAAGAAACACAAAACATATAAAATGCATAGAAATCTTTTTAAAAACTCCCAGCAATGTCACCCTTAAAGCAACACTCAAGTTTTAAAGTTAACTTAATACGTTTTATCTTTTCTCCAGAGTGTATTGTGTGTGATGCACACACTGTTCTTGTAATTATAGTAGTAGACCCTTTGAGCTCTGCATTTCTCTGTTATCATCTCCATTCCAGTTCACAATATGTCATATGACTTACATTGTGTGTCTGCTATGTGGACCTTAAAGGGTCATTGTGCCATAGGGATAAGTGTCACATTGCTGGATGTCCAAGTACTGGGTCCTCCAGCGATTGGGAGAAAGGGGGACTGAAAGTCTACCTGCATCCTCCCTGTAAATCAGCATTCTCCAATCTTACTTGTACTAAGGACCACTATTATGCAAGCCAGTTTTCCCGTGGCCTGGCAGGGATGGATGGGGTGTTTGATGGGGCAGGGTTGGGGCCCTAATAGTGCCCCCCACAGGTAATAGGTTCCCACCCCCATACACAGGTAATAGTCTTCCCCCCCACACACATACAGGGAATATTATTAACTATGGGGGTGGGCACTGGTAGTGCCCCACCACAGGTTACCTATGCAGCTCCTGAGACCTGTTTTACTGCACAGGATGTGTGCATAGCGAAGGTTTTGGGAGCAGAATTGAAGATGCACATCCTGTGTGCAAGATTAGGTCCCAGGAACTGCAATAGTAACCTGGTGTAGGCTACAGAGACCCCAATGACTGAGCCAATCTGGTACCAAGTGATCCATGGACTGGTACTGGTCTGCAGCCCGGTCACTGGGGACCTAGGTGTAAATGAAATACCAGTGTGCATGTGTAACCAACACTCCATTCACTTTTGTGTGACTGCTGAGGTTGCTTGAGTCCCATAGCAGTGAATGTAGTTCCGTGCAATGGCACTTCATTCAGTCCTCCATTTTCTCTGATTGCTACAGGACCCAGCAGTCGGACCCCCAGTGATGTCACACTTATCCACTATCCTGTAGATAGGGGATTAGTGTCTGTAATTGGACAACCCCTTCAAGTTACAATATTTACAGCAGATTATGTGTTTGTCAAACAGTCCTAATGCAGGTCACATGACATAACAGCAGTGATCACAAAGACTCTTATATCTACAACTGTGCACAGCCGCTACACTACACACTAAACTTTTCTTCCAAGGGCACTTTACTCTCTTCTTTTCCTTTGACCCTTTTTTGTCTCATATTACAGTTAAACCTGAAAAAAATTATATAAAGAAATCCTCTGTATGAGAAAATAAATCATGCCCCACTTCTCTTCACTAACCTGTGTCTGACAGCTATACAACTAGCTGGAGCAGAAACATCCCTGCTCTTCTCCTTTAATATCAGAAAACAGAGATTTTTTAACTCAATCCCTTTAGCTGTTTTCTATCTGAAAAAAAGAGCAAATCAGTAGGATATTAAAAAAGGACTATAAGATAAATGCACTTACACTTTCCTGCATCCTTCCCTTCGTTCTTGCATTGGGCTGACTGTCAGCGTCGCTGCTCTGCTTGTATACAGAGTGTCTACAGTAGTGACATCACTTTGACAGGACCGGTGTTTGGCTGCATTGGTACCGTTGATGTGATGTCACTGCTGCATTGACCCTGTATACAAAGAGAGTGGCAGAGCTGACAGCCGGCCCAATGTGGGAACAGGGGATAGGATGCAGGTGGGTATAAGTGTCTATTTATTTTATAGCCCTCTCCACCAGACTGCATGTATTTTTTTTAACCCCAGACAACTACTTTAACCCTTGTGTTCTCTGCAGGATTTCTAGAAAACTGTCTGGAAAGGATCATGCGGTCACAGCTCAGTAATCAGATATCTGCCTGGTAACGAGCTGTGCACCTGTGTGTCCATCACATGACCATGGACTGTAGATCACATGACCATGGACTGATTTTTATTCACTGGTACAAAACAAAGAACAACAGCAAGCAAAGATCTAGAAAACCTTAAAGAATTGATACAGAAAGTATATTGGAAATTTGTATACATTTTCATTATTCAAACAATAATATTTATTTGCTGAGACTGGACTAGCCCTTTTAAAGAATTCTTTCATGCTGATTCTGTGTTGCTTTTCACATCAGAGTCAGCGTGATATAATATTGTGTTAACATATTACTAAAATACAGTAAATTAACAAGATTTATTTTCCTTTTCCAGGTCCATCCTCTGTAATTAGCAATGATGATGATTCAGCAAGCCCCCTTCATCATATCTCCAATGGCAGCAATACCCCATCTTCCTCAGAAGGAGGCCCTGATGCCGTTATCATTGGTATGACAAAGATTCCTGTCATTGAAAACCCACAATACTTTGGAATTACCAACAGTCATCTAAAGCCTAATGCATGTAAGTTCAATGCTTTGTTTTCTTTTCAATTGAGCTTTCTCATAGTGATGATACAGGTGCATCTCAATAAATTAAAATATTTTTGAAACGTTCATTCATTTCAGTAATTCAGTAATTCATAATCAGCGTCTTCCATGATTGTGTGTCCTACTGAATCAGACTGAGGGACCATTTAAAGGCTTAGGAAACCTTGGCAAGTGACACACTGAATTTAAAATACAGAACTTTTTTACAATATTCTAATTTTCTTAGATTTTGGTCTTCATTACCTGTAATCCATAATCCACATTTACAGAAATAAAACACTCGAAATAGAACATTCTGTGTGTAAAGAATCTAGAAAATATAGGAGGTCACTTTTTTAATTTAATTACTGAAAGAAATAAACGTTTCAAAGATATTCTAATTTATTGAGATGCACCTGTATCTCTACAAATACAGATGGATGAAGGTCAGTTTTCATTCTACAGTTGGCCATGTACCTTCTAATCTTAAAGTGAAAGTGTACCCTTGAATACCATTTAATTTTTTGTTCTAAATTGCTCCAAGATTCTGTATACATTTTTATACTGCCACTAGGGCAAATGAATACAGATTAACTCCTATATATACAAAGTGACTTGTGTAAGTGTATTTACAGTGAATGATCATTAAACATTGCCGTTATTAGAGCCATTAAAACCTCCATAGCATAGTCATGCTCCCAGCCAGAATTCAGAGATTTCTAATTAGAGATATACATATACCAGTAAGAGTGTCTGCAGTACACACTACCAATATAGTAAAGCCAGCCCCATAGCACTGGTAACTACCTATGAAAACTGAAGAGGAGGCTGTGCCAAGCATGTGACCTGGGTATGGAACAAACCCAGAACCCACTGGTACAGCATATAAATAAATAAAGAGCCCTTACATATCTCTGTCAACAAAACAGTAAAAAAGTTATAGGCATCAGAAGATGGTGATCCTAGGAAAATTGTTCATTTTCAAAAAAAGTGATAAGACGTAATAAAACCAAAATAAATATGGTTTAGCTGCAACATTGCCATGTCATTTTGAATGCAGAGGGAACGCCATAAAAACAAAATGCAAAAAATTATGATAGAATTGTGGGTTTTTTAGCGTTAATAAAAGCTGATCAAAACTTATATAAAGCTGATCAAAAATTATATGTACCCCAAAATAGAACCAAATGAAAGTACAAATTGTCACACAAAGAATAATCCCTCACTTAGCTATGTTGACAGAAAAATAAAAAAATTATGAATTTTAGGAAGCGGAGAAGGAAAATATGAAAAAAGTCGCTGAGTATTAAGGTAAAAAGTACCCAGTGTCCTTAAGGGGTTAATGGGCTGCATGGGCTATTCCCGCGTTAATCCATCATCAATTAAGCAGGTATTGAGTTGATTCCAAGTGTGGCACTTGCATTTGGAAGCTGTTGCTGTGAACCAACAACATGCTGTCAAAGGAGCTCTCAATGGCAGTGAAACAGATCATCATTGGGCTAAAAAAAAGAAGAAAACCATCAGAGAGGTAGCAAAAATGTTAAGAGTGGTGAAATACACATTTTGGTACATTCTGGTAAAAAAAAAAAACAGCGCACTGGTGAGCTTAGGAATTCAAAAAGCCCTGGATGAGAACTGTGGTAGATGATTGCAGAATCCTTACCATGGTGAAGAAAACCTTTTCACAATATACATCCAAGGGAGTATGTGTATCAGTATCTAAGCCTAACATAAAGCAAAGACTTCATGAGAGCAATACAGAGGGTCTGCCACAAATGCCAAACCATTTATCAGCCTCACAAATAGAAAGACCACATTAGGCTTTGCCAAACAACATCTAACAAAACCAGCATTTTTTGGACAGATGAATGTAAGACCAACCTGTACCCGAATGATGGGAAGAAGAAAGTATGAAGAAGGCTTGGAACTGCTCATGATCTAAAGCACACCACATCCTCTGTAAAACATGGTGGAGGCAGTATGATGGAATGGGCATGCATGGCTTCCAATGGCACTGGGTCACATCACTGTTTATTGACGATGTGACAGAAGACAGAAGCAGCTTGATGAATTCTGAAGTGTACAGGGATATACTTTCTGCTCAGATTCAACCAAATGCAGCAAGGTTAATTGGACAAATATGTACAATGACCTGAAACATACTGTGAAAGCAACACAGGTGTTTTTTAAGGCAAAGAAGTGGAATATTCTGCAATGACAGATCAAGTATGCTTTTCACTTAAAAACTTAAGGCAGAAAGATCCACAAAAAAGCAACAACTGAAGACAGCTGCAGTAAAGGCCTGGCAAAGCATCACAAAAGAGGAATCCCAGTGTTTGGTGATGTCCATGAGTTCCAGACTTCAGGCAGTCATTGTCTGCAAAAGATTCTCTACAAACAATTAAAAATGAACATTTTATTTATGGAAATGTTAATTTGTCCAATTACCGTAAGGAGGCTTTGTAGAAAATAGAGAGGCTTTGGAGAAAAATGGCTGCAATTCCTAAATGTTTCACAGGATATTTTTGTTCAACCACTTGCATTAAACCTGAAAGTCTACACTTCAGTTGCACCTCAGTTGTTTCATTTCAAATCCAATGTGGTTGAATCAAGATTATGTCACTGTCCAAATATTCCTGGACCTAACTGTAACTCTGTCTCATTTTTAGACTGTCTAATCTAAGTTTCAACTGTCTAAATCTTTGACATTATTAGTACATGTGCTCCATTTTCTTTCTCTCCTTCTTACTTTATAGTGCAGATATGTAGCCTAAGTGTAATAGCGAAAAACAGCTTCTTTATGTGGTGCATGGATGCCACACTGACAGGTGCAGCAGCATAAGGCTAGGACCCCACGTGGCGTAAACAAGACTGTTTGGCCAAAAGCTGCAACATTTTACAGTCACTGCAAAGTGGCAAATCTCATCCACACATTGCAGAAAAATACGCACAGCGGAGATGCTGGGATTTCCAAAACCGTCACATTTTGGAAATTGCAGCATGTCAATTATACCACGGCTGGTGGTTTCTCTATAGGTATAATGGAAGCAGAAAGTCTGCAGAGGAAACCTCTGTGGACTTTCTGTGAAAAGCGCTGCAGGAAAAAATGTGATGCGTTTCCGCCGCAGTTTTTCATGTTGGCCCTCTACGTGGGGCCTTAGCATAAAAGAAGATAATTTGATCTAGCATGTGTATAAAAAACAAAACAAAAACACCTTAAGCGTTTTCTGAATAAATTTTACAATCCATGTGGCATGATTAACACTCAAGACAGTAACACATACAGGGTTGGCCTGCCCATCGGGTGACCAGTGAATCCTCCAGTGGGCCCTGTGCCTTTAGTGAGCCCTACCGGACCCCCACTGCTTTTTTTAAGAGGCAGTGGAGGTCTGGTAACGATCGTGGTCGCAAGGGGTGCAGCTCCCAGTATTGTTTCCATGTCGGGCGCTGCGCTGCTCACTTACCATATTCTTGATAACCACAGTTGTGGATACTATAGTTGTATGGGCCATGGTAATGTTAACAATTCCAGGAACCTTGCTGCTCGCTTTCCATACAAAGTGTAGCATTGGGTTTAGGTAGTGCAATGGTGCACATCATATGGCGGGTGAGCAGCATGGCATTGTTATTACCTGTAGCTGCGCTATGTCAGTACAGCTGATCTGCAGGGGTCCTGGCAGTGGGCCCCTAGAAACAATTCCACTGGTGGGCCCTAGGCATCCTAGTCCGACACTGAATACATACATATTTCAAGTGAGAATGTATTGTGAGTTATAGTCACTAAGGGCATCTAGCACTCGGGATTTGAAAGTTTATTCAGTAAAGCTATTGTATATATATGAATAATTGTGGATCAAAATCTCTTCCATCTAGGGCCAACCTTTTTTTTTACAATAAAACTTCCTTATAAACAGCAATTTAAAAAAAATAATCATTGTTTGACAGTGGTGGGTCCTTTACAGAGTTTGCACTGGGACCTTGAACCTTCAAGTTATGCCCAGTATGCTATCAGCAACATTGCAACTGATCATGCATCTTCTCACTACATGATACATGTTATTGATCATTACTTAGCTGAAATACCACGCACAACCTGTGGATAACTGTGGCAGTGTTTGTGGAAGAAACAAGCTACAATTTTCTTATCCTAAACTACTCTTTTAATCAAGAGGAAAGAAACATGCAACACAAGAAAAAACCTCACTAGAGGGATTGTTTGCATTTAAAAATCTCAGAAAGTTGGGAAATTAATATATTTCCTAAATATATGATGACAAGGTTAATGAGATTTGGCATCGTTTGATAAGATCATTGCTAAACGTATTCTTTTTATTTTTCATAAAACCTTTTAGAATGTCCCAGTACATAGCCAAAAGATTTATTTATGCATAAAACACGCACAGTCGACAGATTTACTACCGGGTAGTCATTCCACATTAAAGATACAGTCACAGAGCAAAATGTTTTAGTGTCGTAATGGAACTCAAATTGCACTTTTCAGATTCCAGTTTTTATTATTCCTAGATAAATACTGTACATGGCTTTCCAAGTAAGAGTCATTGTTAAAATGAACAATAATGACATTTTAAGAGCAGTTATGTGATACATGCACACCAATACTCATACACATGCTCCCATGCCAATATACATATACTATATAATAGTTATATATACTTTTATATATACTGTTTAGCAATCAGGCAGCATGAGGTAAAAAAAAAAATAAGATAAGCAATAGCAAGTGATACCAGCCGCTCCAGTACTTATACTGGGTCCCCATTGAGGCCTACTTTCTGGTCTCATTTCAAAACAAAGGAAGGCTAAGGCTAGGTTCACATGTGCGGTCAGTGAGTGCTCGGGGATTTCATTCCTCATTCTGCTTGAAAAATGCGGAGAGAAAAGTCCTGCAAACAGAACTTTTCTTTCCACATTTTTCGGGCGGAAACCGGGCAGAAACTCGGTGGACCCCATTATAGTCTATTGGGTCCGTGGGTTTCCGTGAGTAACCGCTTTTTAAGGGGATTGGGTTTCTGTTTTTCGGGTCCCCAAGCGGACCCGAAAAACGGAAACTCAAGCGCAGATGTGAATCTAGAGTAAGGCATAATGGCAACAATGGGAGAACTGTGAAGTTAGTATTGTTTATTTTATTTTTATAACCTATTCTGTCTGTTTGGTACATATCTTTGTCCTGCCAGAAAAAGATTTAAACATGACCTAAAGACCGGACGAAAAGAATGGAAAATTCTATTTTGGTAGAATAACATTCTTTTTTTTTCTTTTTTTTAAAATCCTCATCAGCGAGATCGATTTAGATAAGTTTGTAGTTCATTACGGCATTCTAGAAACAGGCATCTGAGATACTTTCAGATATTTCAAAGGACAAGAATAGCAGCAGAACACAGAAACACTTCAAGATGTGGTCCAATTTTAACTCTTAATCCCCCAAGAATCAAGATGGAGAATGAAAGATTAGTTAATCCTCTACGCTCAATCCACTGAACTCATTCTGGAACATGGAATTATGCAGTCATATTACAATAGGTGTTTTTTGGTAATTCATCAACCTATCTCGTCTATAAATGTTGAATTTTAGGGATGTTATCAGTTCTAAGGGGTATTAGCAATTTATTTTCATACATATAGTTAGGACAAGGTTAAAGATCCTTTTTTATTGGTTTTCACTGAGACAATGGGTTCCTCTCCAGCTTCCCTTTCCCGTCTCCAGGATTTAACCCTGACAACCCCATAATTAAGTGTGCTGCTATGGAAGTCAATGGGAATCTAACCATTGCTCTACAGTGAAAGCACCATGGCCACAATTAAGTGAATTGCAGGTCACAATCTCATGGTATTGATGGCAATGACTGATTATTTCTGCTTTAAGGAGTCAGTTGTATACATAGCTTTTAAAATGATGTATATTCTAAAAAAGTTAAAGCAGGCCATCCTCTTGAACTTTAGAAGACCTACAATTATAGCCATGGCTATAAAGAGCTCTGTCTTGCAAGATCAGTTAAATAATGGGTACAATAAGTAAGAGACACAAAGACTCTTATGGCTCCAAATGAGTGAGAAGGGTTATATAGTCATTTGTTTAAGCAAATAAAGGCCTATATTAGAAGGTAAATGGAAGTAAAGTTTGGGAAACCTCACACTTTTCGGTAATGACCTACTTGTCAATAGACTTCTGCCCCATTAACACTTGAATGACAAAATTATTCACTAGAAAATTAGAAAGGGTATTTTATGTACTGTTATGACTTTTCCCTAAAGGTTGCTTTATTTACTTGTTGACTTATACCACTGCTACATTTTTAATACTATCTATACTTAATATATTTTATGATGTCAAAGAGCGCTTCCAAGCCCATACTGCATCTACTTACAGCCTGAAAATCAGGTTTAACAGGAGAAAATCAAATGTCCTATGATCCCTAATCACTCCTACAGTACTATCAAATAGAAAAGAGAAAAGAGATTTGCAACTGGTTTTAGGGTTGATTTACCCTTTCTTTAGATAATGTGTTTTGAAATATGTGGTATCAGATCTTCTATTATGAAGTTCCTGAGCCATCCAGCAGCAGTGCTTTTGCTGCCTTTTTAACCTATTGTTACTGTTTGAGAATACTGTAGATGAAGAAGGCAGCAACCCCTGATATCAATGTGTACAATGTTTGATAGATAGTATTCTGCAAAATTACACATGGTAGATATAAATAAATCACCATTGAATTTTAGGCATCCTATAATCTTGGTTATCTTGTTTTACTACCCTATGGATGTCCTATATTCTTGTTTTCACATACTTTACTACGCTATGGATATCCTTTATGCTTGTTTTCGCATACTTTACTATACTATGGATGTCCAATATTATTTTTTCAAATGCTTTACTACACTCTGAATGTCATATATTCCTGTTTTTTAATACTTTACTACACTATGGATGTCCTACATTCATTCTTTTGCATACCTTACTATACTATATATGTCCTATATTCTTGTTTTCACATACTTTGCTATACTATGGATATCCTATATTCTTGTTTTTACATTCTTGACTACAGCATAGATGTCCTATATTCTCTTTTTCACATACCTTACTATACTATACCTGTCCTTTATTTTGTTTTCACATACTTTACTGCACTATGGATGTCCTATATTCTTTTTTTTGAATATTTTGCTACACTATGGATGTCCTATATTCCTGTTTTGCATACTTTACTACACTATGGATGTCTTATGTTCTTGGTTGCACATAATTTACTACACTATGGATGTCTTATATTTTTTTTTTTTTTGCATTCTTTACTGCACTATGGATGTCCTATATTCTTTTTTTAATATTCTACTACACTTTTAATGTCCTATATTCTTGTTTTGACATACTGTTTGCAAGGTCCTCACAGTAAAGAATTGATTTACATTCCCTATGCCTGAAGAACTAAAAATGACAAACAAGATACAAACAAAATCCCCAAGTCTTTTTCAGTGGCAGTCTTACCTAGTAATTTACTATTAAGCACATAATCATACATTTTATTTCTTCGACCAAAATGCATAACCTTATATTTGTCTGGGATCACTTTTTGACATTTGCTATGCACCAGTCTTGTGGGACAGAGGCTGTTTCTAAATGGAAATGCACAAAGATATTTATAGCAAGAACCCAAATACTTCCCACTGTATCAAAAGTCACACTTAAGACAATTCACACTTTAGACAAAGTCATGTTCCCACACTCGCTGTACAGTGTTGCGGAATATGTTGGCACTATATAAATAAAATGTATTATTATTATTATTATTATTATTAACTGGCTTGTTATGCCAAATAGACTAGTTTGTCCTCTTGCAGCAAAACCCTAATAACGAGGGCAAAGATGAAATTTGCAATTCTTACTTCCATTTATTTTTATGCCATTTGTGATGTTTTTCTTACTTGCTTCCCAGAATCCCAGTCACAAGTTTCATAATCTAAATAAGCAGCACGAGACAGAAATATTTGCTTCCTAAATTTGATCGAGAGAATTAAGATTACAGCATCTGATGTGAGTGCTATTCTGAGAAGCACGATGAGTGATGAAGACATTTGTTAGATCGGCTTGTCATACTTGTTATCAAGCCTTTTAAATAATCATTAACAATGATCCTTAAATACATTAAGAATAATTCATTAAAATATTTCTAAAACTGTCTCGCCTGTCAACTGAAGAACTTTTCTTTGAGCCCAGATTAGTGCTTTCTATTTATATTGCAGTTCTGGTGACATTCTGAGCATTGCTGAAAAAGCTTGGCTTAGCTCTCTGTACAGGGCAGGTCGCATTTATATGTCTACCCATATTACTGAAATTGTATTATGGAATAGTCTTCAGTTCATCAAAATGTGTTCCGTCTATATACATGGATTACTGTCATATTTCACTTAAAAAGCATTAGTCACCAAAACGCTCTGTGTTAGGATACATGTATGTAAAAAATAATAATGAAAACATATTCTGAATATGAGAATTATTTTTTTCATGGTGGCTTAGTGGTTAACACTGGTCAAGGGTATAACATGAGGGCATGCAGTGGGTGCAGTTGCCTTAGGGGGCCCTTAAGGTGCTTCTTCCCAATAAAAGGAGACTAGAAGTATAAAAAATACAATCTAGTTGAGGAGACTGTTACAGATTTTGCATTGGGCCCACAAACTTCATGTCGCTTGCAGTGTTGGAATCCTGGGTTCGAATCCAACCAGGGGAAACATCTGCACAAAGTTTGTATGTTCTAACAATGTATGGGTGGGTTTCCTCCAGGTAATTCAACTTTACCACACCAAAAATCATACTGTGAAGTTAATTTGAGTTAGCTTTTGAGCCCCAGTTTGAGCAACATGTTGGCAGCACTCTATAAATAAAAAAAATTACCTTTAATTGTGACTTTATGCCACTGAATGCAATCTATGAATCATAATAAAAATGATCATTCATACACATAAAAGCCCCCTTAGAATACATAATTTTACAGTTTTCTCTTTGTGGTAATAACTATTTGACCTTCATGTGACCTCATTGGTGAGCAACAGTGAATGTTACTGGTCAAGACTTTCCCTGAAGCCCCAGCCTGTAGATTCATTTAGAGGAAAGCAAGCCTCTGAGACTCATTCATTGGTAACTAAAATGTCCTAAAATAACAAAAACAAAACAGAGAGTCCCCCCAAGTTTAGCCTTCCTCCCTAGTTTCCTTGTTGCTTCCCTCCCTATCCCTGTTTTTTGATGTACGTATTTTGTACTATATGTCTGTTTGATTTGTTCATTATCGTTGAAAAATTTCAATAAAATTCTTAATGTAAAAAAAAACCCAAAACAGACATATTTTTATTAAAACTGCCATTACAATATAGATAGAGAAGATAGATGATCTTTAAAACTATCATACAGGGATAAAAACAAAGAGATTTAGGAGACTTTCATCATGGTGTCCATAATTTTACCTGACAAATTAGCACTGCATGCTGCATTATTTTTTTCTGGAAAATGTGATGCCATCTGCAATAGAAATGTGTACAGAGCCTAATATTAATTTCAACACATGACCGTATGTGATAATACAGAAACATCATAACCACTGAGAGTGTACTTAAAACAATGCTTTTGTAATTGGTAATTCATTACCTGAAGCTTCTATGCATTTTGGGTACAACCTAGTGGTAACTGTAGAACAGTTATTTGTATAGCTGGTAGGGTAGACAATACACTCATTTACATACTGTATAACTATGAAATGCTGTTCAATTTCATTCATGGTAATCAAATATTCTGTAGAAGCATTAGTGTACACTATTTCTTTACATTAAATGCAAGAGTGTAAACTTTTTAAGAACTTTTTGAGCAGCTTTACCTACCTTCTTGACCAAGCACATTTTCAAGTTTTATCTATTTACCAACCTACTTGCAGTTTTCTCAGAACATATAGGGCTTTGATATTCTGAAGTAAGACAATGATTAGAGTGGTATTACAGATTTGGTATAATTTGGTCTCTTACATACAGTAGTTGCTTAGAGGTTTACTATGTCACTCATTTCTTGGATTGCACATATACAGCCATCATAATAAAGAAATAACCATTTCATCTTTAGAAGAAATAGCAGAGAACACAAATAACATTTTCCACTTGATTGAGGTTGACATTGTGTTTGTCGGAGTGCAATATTATCACCATGTAATTAATAATGGCCAAAGTTTCACAGTGCTATCTAAGAGTCTTTTTGTGGCAATAAGTCTACCTTTTTATCATTACAGTTGTTCACCATATAAAGAGACATAACATTGTCTTGAAGAGAGAACTGGGAGAAGGAGCATTTGGCAAAGTGTTTCTTGCAGAATGCTATAACCTGAGGCCTGAACTTGATAAGATACTTGTTGCAGTGAAGGTAATATGTTACACATCTACATCTTGCTTCCATTCATATATGCTTTAACTATGGGATAAATAACTAAGGCCAGTTTTACAGAAAATGGGGTTCTAAAAAACTATCAAAGGATGGTTACTTCTGCATCCAAAGTCCACCAGTCCACCTGACAAGCATAATATTGTAGCCCATTCAGCTACTTTTTTCTCCACAGCCTCCCTGATTTGACCTTATATTGACCTACTGCTACTCTTTCATAAATGAGTTAATGATTGCCTGGCAAAGTAGGGGGGCATATCTGGCAGCCTCAGTAAATAGAGCTGGGGTAGGGGGTTTATGAGGCTTAGACTGGCAGACATCAGAGAAGAAATGTTGTGAGAGGGACCCGTGGGCCCCTTCCCTCCATAGGGTCCCCGAGCAATTGCTTATCCTGCCTCTATGGTAGGTATGCCATTTCCCAAGATATTAATGACATATATAGCCTACTTACTATCACCATATAGTTCCCAAATAATCAGTGACTTAAAGGGCTATTCCCATCTCACGAACAGGGTGTTCTGACCCCTGTCTTGCAGCTCCAGTGACTGTAGAGGTAGATGTGAATGCCCATATCCTGTGGGTAGGCTGTAAAACTCCCAGATGAGAATACACATTTAAGTTTACTATGGATGCAACTATAATAATTAACTCTCCAAGTTATGTTACAGTTTTCAGCAATAATTGTTTCCATATATGGTACTAAAATGTATCATTTCAAAGTGAAATCTACCCCAATAGTTGGGACATTAATCATTTAAGCTTTTCTAGACTGTAGTATATCATAAGTGTAATCATATAGTTTAGTTTACTACTAGCAGAGAAAAAGACTTGTGAGTTAATGCAAATGCACAAAATCTCTTACAATACATACTTTGTGATGGGAAAAAAGTTGACTAGGTATAAGGCAGAGATGCAGATCATATGCAAAAAAACCTGTCAATTAACAAAATCAAAGCTCATCGGGATTGAAAAATATAAATCCAATATAAAACATAACCTTTATTGTGTATGGCTAAAATAAAGTCCTAAAAGACATACAGTGGGTACAGAAAGTATTCAGACCCCTTTAAATTTTTCACTCTTTGTTTCATTGCAGCCATTTGCTAAAAGCAAAAAAGTTCATTTTATTTCTCATGAATGTAAACTCAGCACCCCATCTTGACAGAAAAAAACAGAAATGTAAATATTTTTGCAAATTTATTTAAAAAAAAAACCCTGAAATATCACATGGTCATAAATATTCAGACTCTTTGCTCAGTATTGAGTATAAGCCCCTTTTGAGCTAGTACAGCCATGAGTCTTCTTGGGAATGATGCAACAAGTTTTTCACATCTGGATTTGGGGATCCTCTGCCAGTCTTCCTGGCAGATCCTCTCCAGTTCCGTCAGGTTGGATGGTGAACGTTGGTGGACAGCCATTTTCAGGTCTCTCCAGAGATGCTCAATTGGGTTGAGGTCAAGGCTCTGGCTGAGCCAGTCAAGAATGGTCACATTGTTCTTCTGAAACCACTCCTTTGTTATTTTAGCTGTGTGCTTAGGGTCATTGTCTTGTTGGAAGATGAACCTTTGGCCCAGTCTGAGGTCCAGGATATCTCTGTACTTAGCTGCATTCATCTTTCCTTCAATTGTAACTAGTCGTCCTGTCCCTGCAGCTGAAAAACACCCCCATAGCATGATGCTGCCGCCACCATGTTTCACTGTTGGGATTGTATTGGGCAGGTGATGAGCAGTGCCTGGTTTTGTCCACACATTCTGCTTAGAATTAACGCCAAAAAGTTCAATCTTCGTCTCATCAGACCAGAGAATCTTAATTCTCATAGTCTGGTAGTCCTATGTGTTTTTTGGCAAACTATATGCGGGCTTTCATATGTCTTGCACTGAGGAGAGGTTTCCTTTGGGCCACTCTGCCATAAAGCCCCGACTGGTGGAGGGCTGCAGTGATAGTTGACTTTGTGGAACTTTCTCCCATCTTCCTACTGCATCTCTGGAGCTCAGCCACAGGGAACTTTGGGTTCTTCTTTACCTCTCTCACCAAGGCTCTTCTCCCACTATTGCTCAGTTTGGCTGGATGGCCAGGTCTAGGAAGAGTTCTGGTCGTCCCAAACTTCTAACATTTAAGGATTATGGAGGCCACTGTGCTCTTAGGAACCTTGAGTGCTGCAGAAACTCTTTTGTAACCTTGACCAGATCTGTGCCTTGCCACAATTCTGTCTCTGAGCTCCTTGGGCAGTTCCTTTGACCTCATGATTCTCATTTGCGCTAACATGCAGTGTGAGCTGTGAGGTCTTATATAGACAGGTGTGTGCCTTTCCTAATCAAGTCCAATCAGTTTAAACACAGCTGGACTCCAATGAAGGAGTAGAACCATCTCAAGGAGGATCAGAAGGAAATGGACAACATGTGAGTTAAATATGAGTGTCACAGCAAAGGGTCTGAATACTTATGATCATGTGATATTTCAGTTTTTCTTTTTTAATAAATTTGCAAAAATATCTACATTTCTGGTTTTCTTCTGTCAAGATGGGGTGCTGAGTGTACATTAATGAGAAATAAAATGAACCTTTTTTGCTTTTAGCAAATGACTGCAATGAAACAGAGTGAAAAATTTAAAGGGGTCTGAATACTTTCCGTACCCACTGTATATCCACTCTCTATTCATATATTAACTTAGGTGAGAAGACAAATGTGAGTTTCTTTGAGTCATCAGTCTCAGCTACAGATATAGAGCAGTTATCTGAACTGCATTCACTAAGTTCATATAGTATATACAAAGATAACCCAGGGCAGGAATTATCAAGTAGAGAGACTCTAACTCAACTCACACATAGCCACTCTATCTCCAAGATGGCATAAATAGGTAATTATTTATTGAATGATGTGTTTTGGGCTATGAACAAAGCCCTTTCTCAAATCTACAACTCGATGCATAATCTGTGTTATGTGTGCTCCCAGATAGAGTCTCTCTACTTGATAGAGTAGATATATGGCTTTAGGACTTTATTTCAGCCATACACAATAAAGGATATATTGGAAAAAAGTTAATTTTATGGGAAATATATTTTCACAGTTCTACGTTTCTGACAAGTTTTAGAGTGCTATTTGTTCCATAGAAAAGTTTCTAAATCTATGGCTAGCTTACGTTTAAAGAGCAGAAGGGCCATTTCACAGTTCAAGAATGTGAAAAAAGTTTCATTAAGTTTTTTCTGAAAAAAAAATTATGATATCTGATCAAAGGGCTTTTCCGTTTGGTAATATTTTTTTTTTTTAACTGTTTAGAATGACCCATAAAAACATAAAAGAACTCACCTTACAATTTCCCTGCCAACAAATCTCTCTTGTGAAAATATGGCTGTTGAGCCAACCACTGGTTGAGATTGATCATAGCTGCAGCGATTGGCTGAGCAATCACATTTCCTTTTCCATCAATTTTTTTCAGACCATTCCTTTATGTAAAAAAATAAACTAGCTGGAGAACCAACATGAACATCTAAAAATCTAGTTATAGTGCATGTCAATGCGATGTTTGACCATTCTCATTTGGATGATCTTGGTAACCAGTATTTTGAGAGTTAGTCTTTTTTATTAAATCTATATGCAAACAATAAACTGAATCTGTTTAGAAATAGTAAATAAATATTGCACCCACACTTTCATGATGTACAGCTCATACCAGGATGGCACAGTATTATCAGCATAGGAAATCATGTATTCCACATGAATAGAGAATATAAAATAAATGCAGTAGGTGGGCTTATCATATGTTTTTACTTACCTATGTGAAATGATCATCAGACTTCATGTCCATGTTCCCCATCTCTGACTTTTTCTTTTGACTTCTTTTGGTTGCTTGGCAACACTAACAGCTTTGCATTCCGTAAATCTCAGGTCACTTTTATTGTGTTTTTTCCCTATGTTACAGGCTTAAATTTTCAGCTTTGTGCAACAATTACATAATCTTTAGATGACATATATATTGTATAGATTCATTTAGACTATTTCTGCCCACAGACTGGTCAATAATGTGGTAACAGTAATACATTTGTTAATATGAATTATATTCATTTTTCAGACATTAAAGGATGCAAGTGACAATGCCCGAAAAGACTTCCATCGTGAGGCAGAGTTACTAACAAACCTACAACATGAACACATTGTAACGTTTTATGGGGTGTGTGTAGAGGGCGATCCACTCATCATGGTGTTTGAGTACATGAAGCATGGTGACCTGAACAAATTCCTAAGGTAATGGATATGTGCCAAGTTATTCCTGTTCAGTTAGTCTATGAAAATAGACGGTACACATGAGCACCTTGTTATGTCAGTGTTTCGTTCAATCCATTATGTTTTGACCACAGGACAGGAAAAAGGAAAGATAATTTCCCCAGTATACTGTACGGATCATGCATACATTCTGATAATAATACAGAGGAAGCCCATTGTGACTTTAAGTCTAAGGACACACACTGTGTGTTCGCAGTGGGATATCCATAAAAGATATCCCGCAGCAGACCCACCTGCAACAAAAATTAACTAAAATAGGCTAGTTTGTGCTGTGAGTTTCATGGATGGCATCCCGTGCAGCTGTTCCATGTTTCAACCTTTGCATAGAGTGACCTCTTTTTTCCATTGGTTGCTGTGCAAACAGTAGGTCTCTCTCTGCTGCCTGCAGATACTATTGAGAACTACCATGTGACCTCAGATTCATTAACATCCCACCCCCCTGTTCTTCACCCCACCAATGGACTGGTTTCGACCGGGATATTTCAAATTGTTCGGTTTTTAATGAAAAAAAAAAAATGGGATTCCTCTCAGATGAACTAAAATGGCTGTTGTAACGTGATTTGCGGTAATTATACTATGGGTTCTCTTAAGTCCCCAGTATATAATAGATGTAAGCGCAAGGGAGGTGAAAAAAATAAAAAAACATTTATAGTCATCTTCCCTCAGGCCTATTTGCGGTGTCCAGCATCTTGTGTCTTCCTAGATATGCCCAGTTCATTCTCTGAGGCCCAATCACAGGCTTCAGTGGTGACCCCGGCCACATGACATCACAGAAGATCTGTCGACAGATCTTCTATGATGTCATCTTCTATCTGGAGCTCTTCTGTAATGTCATGCACCCGGAGGAGGAAGATACAGATCTCTGGACACCATGAAGCCCAAAGAGGTGAGGCAAGGTGAGTATAAATATTTTTTATTTTTTACACCTCCCTTGGGCCTACACCTATTATACTCTGTGCTCTGAAGAGACCCCAGAGTATAATAATTTCACGTCTGGTTCTATCTGAAGAAGTTCAGACCAAACCAAACCAGAGAATCGCTTTGTCCAAACACCGGACTAAACAAATCTTCATCCTTAACCCCACCTCTTCTATCCAAATTTCTCCCTGTTCCTTTTCTGCCCCTGGCATAATCTGTTCCCCATAACCCCCCTCTCATATAATGTCCACAGTTGTTCCCCATTATCTTTCCGAGTGTTGTCAGTGTCCAGGACTTGTAGTGAGGTCATCATCACAGTCTAAGGCAGGGCTTCTCAAACTTTTTTGACTCAGGCCTAACCAGTTAATCTGTTGTGATGCAGGGGCCATGGAATGGCAAACAAATGCCATTGTGTTGTACACATACTACTCTCAACTGTGGCAAACATATACTCTATGGTAAAACACACCATACCAGTAGCAACAGCAAATATTACACCTCAGCAGAAAATACCTCCCCAGAAATGCCATATACAGTAGAAGTGTCCAGCAGAAAATACCTACTCAGATGTTACAAACAGTGCAGCACAACATCTCACCCGAGCAGTGTCAAACATACCACAGTAGATAACAAAGTACCTCTGCAAAAGTGCCAAACACCACATTGCAGAAGTACATCTCACCCTGGGAGTGCCAAATATGACTGTGCAGTACAAAATTCCTAAGCAGAAGTGTCAAACACCACAGTACAGCATCACTAGTAGTAGCATAGCCCCCCAACCTTTCCTTCACCTAATGGCAGGTACAGTCTCCCCCTTTCCACCTCTAACCCATTGATAGAAGCATTCTCTTCAAATAAAAACTTTCAAACTTGCTTCAAATCTTTCCCCATTTTTATACCTCCCACATTCTTTCAAGCATCCTTGCAACAGAGAGATAATAGAAGAGTTTCATATCTACAGTACAAGTCTATGATGCCTCTACCTCCAGGTTACAGTATTCAGTCTGCAGACTCAAGACTGAACTGTTCCCAGGTGACAAAATGTAGACTCTTGGTGATAATGTCATCATTGGCCCTTCCTCATACATAGCCATGGAGACTGAACTGATAAGTCCCTGCTTTGTGCTGAAGCTGACACTGGCACAGGCCTGCACCTCACCAGCCAGTGAGCCACACCTCACTAATTTCCTTGTTGTTGAAGATAGTTGTGGCAGAATGGGGGTTTTATTCCAAATTTTGCTTGGAAGTTCCAACATTTTGTGCCCAAAAATGCACCAAAATCTGCCAAGAAATAGGTGGCATAAAGTTAGACTAGACAGTCTAAAAATGCTCCTGAGTTATCATCCAGAATCAGCCACTGTGATGAATTTGGCAGAGTTTAAGACTGTTGAGTCTAAGTTTACACTGTCTGCCCCATTATGCATAAAATATTTTGTGCTGTTATGTGATTTAGATGAAAATTTTACAATAAAATAGTACCAATCATGTACATATGACAACCCATAATGTATGGCGGAAAGTATCTTAGTATTAAATTTCCTTTAAATGTACAGTATTTGCTGTACAGACACAGTATGAACAGTTAGGCTCAGTTTAGTTCAAGACATCTGCACTGAATGTGCTAAATTACATTACACACTATTGGCATACAAGCTGCATACCAGTAGCTCATCGTGCCCACTATGTCCGTTATGTGTGAGGACTAAATAACTCTGAATGCTGCCTGATATAAACCATGTAGTCATAGCAGAACAACAGGCAAAGCAGTCGAGGAACCAAAATAGAATAATATAGCATGATACACTGCTAAAATAACCAATGCTATGCATAAAAAGTTTGTTCTTCACTGATATTTAGTCTAACATATAGCTTTTCATTTAATTTTCCATGTACTCCTTGTATTGTGCAGATTTCACTGTGAAACTGATTCAGATTAGTTTAGGTTATTTTTATAGAATATTTTAATAAATGTAAACACTGAATTTGATGGGGAGTCACACATTTTCAGAAACAATCACAGCAAATTTGGGCATGTCCTGGCCTATTAATGGGCACAGATCACTATGCCCTGCCTAAAAGTGGATGGTCTCACTCAATTTAGGGGTGTGTCTGGGCAGTTTATAGAGAGAGATAAATTGGCACTTTGGCATTTGATTAGAAAAAAAAACCCCCCAAAAACAGGTCTTGGCCACGGGATGTAGAGAATTTATTTCCTTTATTCCTCTATTGTTACTTAATGCCATTTTTGATGCAATGGTTGTGATGTCATTATTACCACCTAGGCTTTTTAGATGCAGAACTTTCTTCTATAGTGCACTTACAGTCAGTACAGACAGGGAAATAAACTGAAATGACCAATATATTGTGTTATTTCTTCCAATTCACATCCAGGTGGAAGAGTTTGGAGGGAGAGCAGGGGACTGGGCAGAAAGTAAGCTGGAGACTAGCTATATTGATTATGATACCAGAGATGGTGGGATCCAGAGGGAAGCATACCAAGGTCAACATAAGCATTCTTGTTACAAGGGCAGAATTACTTGTAACAAGACTACATTTAAGGGAAATTTTTAATACTACTAATAAAACTATAGTCAAAATGATTTATTATCCCATTGTTTACCACTATATACTATTTTGCTACTACATACCAGCATTCATAAACTGTCCCTGCTTGCTCATGTTGAAAATATGTCATTTTTTGAATATGCCTCTCGAGTGAAATGATGAGAGTATTGTAATGAAATGATGAGATTACTGTAATGAAATGATGAGAGTATCTTTAAGAAACACAATGGCAAGTTCTGGTCAGTTTACAAAGCAAGAAAATTATAGAAATTAAAAAATATTTCTCAATTACTGTACCTAAGGTAAAAAGTACAATAATTAAGCCAAAATCAATACTGTGTTTTTTTTATTCACCCTGTCTGCCTTAGAACTGGTCAATGCAGATAACTGCAGCTGAAAACAACTTGCAGTCAAATTATTGACCTCTAGTGCCCCTAGAGGTTGTCTTACAGAAAAGCATTAGGGACCTCACTGAATTTTAACATCAGCATTTCCTGCAGCATAGCTTGATGTTTCAGACAGCAGACCACATGTTGAAGGTTAAACAATGTCTGAGAGCAGAGTTCACTGTAGGGAGAATTATTCGGGGGAGTATAGGAAGCACAGTGAAAATGATTGTGGCTTTTACATCTGCACTCTGTGGGAGATCTTGGTATTATGGGTAAAGGAAGGATTCTACAATAAGAAATGCAGTCTGAACTCTTCAGATAAAGGATGCTTTTCTCATATATGAATTTACTACAGAAAGTACTTGCCGCAAACTGTGTGGTGGGTCATACGTCAATAGATGTGCCTGGGTTTTTCTGATTAGAAAATTTAATACTACACTAAAGCTGTGAGTGACTTTTATCTGGAATTTTTTCCAGATAAGATGCACCCAGGTTTTAAATAGGAAAATAGGAAAAAAATATTTTGAGCCAATTCCTGGACAACTTCTAAGTATAATGTCCCATAGTTGCCCCTCCAAACAGTATAATGTCCCATAGTGGCCTCCACACAGTATAATGTCCCATAGCAGCCCCTCCACACACTATAATGCCTTATAGGGGTCTCTCCACACACAGTATAATGTCCCAAAGTGGCCCCTCCACACAATACAATGTCCCACAGTGGCCCCTCCACACAGTATAATGTCCCACAGTGGTCCCTCCACACAGTATAATGCCTTATAGTGGCCCCTCCATGCAGTATAATGTTTCAAAACTGCCCCCTTCACAGAGTATAATGTTCCATAGTGGCCGCTCTACACACTATAATGCCCTATAGTGGCCTATACGGTTTTCTATATGAATTTTCCAAAAATTTTGGGTTTGGAAGAACTCAAAATTCTTGGGGTTCACCACCCACAAACCGTTATTATACTATGGGGTCTCTTCAGACCCCGGTATATAATGACCGGAGGCCCTGGGGAGTTGTTTAAACATAGTAAACAGTGTAGCTCACCTCTCTTGGGCTCCGGTGCCTGTCTTCCACGTCTTCTGCTCACAGAGATGTTTCTGAATGAGATTGGGCCTCAGCAGTCACGTCGAGTCATTTTGTGTGGTAATGCTGACATGACCCATACCGGAGCCCAGGAGAGGTGAGTTACACATGTTATTATGTTTAGTCACCTCAGAAGACCTCAGAGTATAATAAGGGTTCGTGCTGGCAATTGTGCAATAGCACTGGATTGGCTTAGCGACAGGAGGATATTTGTTGGGGAAGCTATACATGGGTTGGGAGTAATAGGAGGTAATGGGGGTAAATAACAGGCTCTGTCACAACAGAGCAAATCAGAAAGAAGACAAGAAAAAAGAAAAGGGGGGGGAGATAACTGAAGCTTTTAAAGGGAAGTTTCCAGGTGTGCTGGAGTGTAAAACCGTGACAGAAAATGCGGCAAAAACCACAATGAAAAACGCGACAAAAATCATGTAAAGAAACGCGTCAAAAAACATTTCCTAATTCCTGAAGCAGATTTTTTCAGCCTGCAAAAAACTCTGTGTGAACATACCCTAATAAAGCAAGCAAAAGCACCAGGTTCACTGTAGTACACTGTTAACTGCACCACCTATGTATTGGTGCCAGGTGCCCCAGTTTAACAGGCACCACCTGAAACATCCAATGTCATGATGCCTGAATCCAAGCATCATCACTGCCTCAAACAGCGAGTCTTATTCAGCGTTGCTACCTACAGTGAGTACAGAAAGTATTCAGACCCCTTTAAATTTTTCACTCTTTGTTTCATTGCAGCCATTTGCTAAAAGCAAAAAAGTTCATATTATTTCTCATTAATGTACACTCAGCACCCCATCTTGACAGAAAAAAAAACAGAAATGTAGATATTTTTGCAAATTTATTAAAAAAGAAAAACTGAAATATCACATGGTCATAAGTATTCAGACCCTTTGCTGTGACACTCATATTTAACTCACATGCTGTCCATTTCCTTCTGATCCTCCTTCAGATGGTTCTACTCCTTCATTGGAGTCCAGCTGTGTTTAATTAAACTGATTGGACTTGATTAGGAAAGGCACACACCTGTCTATATAAGACCTCACAGCTCACAGTGCATGTCAGAGCAATTGAGAATCATGAGATCAAAGGAACTGCCCAAGGAGCTCAGAGACAGAATTGTGGCAAGGCACAGATCTGGCCAAGGTTACAAAAGAATTTCTGCAGCACTCAAGGTTCCTAAGAGCACAGTGGCCTCCATAATCCTTAAATGGAAGAAGTTTAGGACGACCAGAACTCTTCCTAGACCTGGTCGTCCAGCCAAACTGAGCAATCGTGGGAGAAGAGCCTTGGTGAGAGAGGTAAAGAAGAACCCAAAGATCACTGTGGCTGAGCTCCCGAGATGCAGTAGGGAGATGGGAGAAAGTTCCACAAAGTCAACTATCACTGCAGCCCTCCACCAGTCGGGGCTTTATGGCAGAGTTGCCCGAAGGAAGCCTCTCCTCAGTGTGAGACATATGAAAGCTTGCATAGAGTTCGCCAAAAAACACATAAAGGACTCCCAGACTACGAGAAATAAGATTCTCTGGTCTGATGAGATGAAGATTGAACTTTTTGGCGTTAATTCTAATGGGTATGTGTGGAGAAAACCACTGCTCATCACCTGCCCAATACAATCCCAACAGTGAAACATGGTGGTGGCAGCATCATGCTATGGGGGTGTTTTTCAGCTGCAGGGACAGGACAACTGGTTGCAATTGAAGGAAAGATGAATGCAGCCAAGTACAGAGATATCCTGGAAGAAAACCTCTTCCAGAGTGCTCTGGACCTCAGACTGGGGCCGAAGGTTCACCTACCAACAAGACAATGACCCTAACCACACAGCTAAAATAACAGAGCCTTGGTCTCAACCCAATTGAGCATCTTTGGAGAAACCATGAAAATGGCTGTCCACCAACTTTCACCATCCAACCTGATGGAAATGGAGAGGATCTGAAAGGAAGAATGGCAGAGGATCCCCAAATCCAGATGTGAAAAACTTGTTGCATCATTTCCAAGAAGACTCATGGCTGTACTAGCTCAAAAGAGTGCTTCTACTCAATACTGAGCAAAGGGTCTGAATACTTATGACCATGTGATATTTCAGTTTTTCTTTTTTATAAATTTACAAAAATATCTACATTTCTGTTTTTTTTCTGTCAAGATGGGGTGCAGAGTGTACATTAATGAGAAATAAAATGAACTTTTTTTGCTTTTAACAAATGGCTGCAATGAAACAAAGAGTGAAAAATTTAAAGGGGTCTGAATACTTTCCGTACCCACTGTATGTTGCTTTGTCAATGGAAGGAGTCACCTCAAGTGACGCTATTGAGACTTACTGTTAAGAGCCTATCTAGCCACACTGTCAAATGCCTTGGATGAAGGGGCATTCTAACTACCCAGTTCACAAATCCTTCACGTGCTGATCAGGACATAACCACCTCAAACAGTGAGTCTGGACACTAAAAGCCCCATTTACTGACGTGCCCCTCTAGCTGGCAAACTTCATAGGCATATTGCTTGCTATGTTAAAACTATAAACACACATGTCATTATTACTTTTGACTTGAATAGAACCGTGTACAGTCATGGCCGTAAGTGTTGGCACCCCAGAAAATGAAGTATTTCTCCCAAAAAACTATTGCAATTACACGTTTTATTATACACATGTTTATTCTCTTTGTGTGTATTGGAACAACACAAAACAACAGAGAAAAAAAAAGCCAAATATGATATAATTTCATGCAAAACTCCAAAAACGGGCCAGACAAAATTACCACCACCCTGAACTTAATATTTGGCTGCACACCCTTTGGAAAAAAATAAGTGAAATCAATTGCTTCCTATAAACATCAACAAGCTTCTTACACCTCTCAACCAGAATTTTGGACCACTTTTCTTTTGCAAACTGCTCCAGTTCTCTCATATTTGAAGGGGGCCTTCTCCCAACAGCAATTTTAAGATCTCTCCACAGGTGTTCAATGGGATTTAGATCCGGACTCATTGCTGGTCACTTCAGCACTCTCCAGAACTTTCTTTCCATCCATTTCTGGGTGCTTTTTGAAATATGCTTGGGGTCATTATCCTGCTGGAAGACCCATGACCTAGGAAGTAAACCCAGCTTTCTGAAACTGGGCCCTACATTGTGACCCAAAATCCTTTGGTAATCTTCAGATTTCATGATGCCTTGCACACAGTCAAGGCACCCAGTGCCAGAGGAGCAAAACAACCCCAAAACATCTTTGAACCTCCACCATATTTGACTGTTGGTACTGTGTTCTTTTCTTTGTAGGCCTCATTTTGTTTTTGGTAAAGAGTAGAATGATGTGCTTTACCAAAAAGCTCTATCTTGTTCTCATCTGTCCACAAGGCGTTTTCCCAGAAGGATTTTGTCTTTCCCATGTACATTTTGGCAAACCGTAGTCTAGTTTTTTCATGTCTCTATGTCAGCAGTGGGGTCTTCCTGGGTCTCCTACCATAGTGTTTCATTTCATTCAAATGTTGACGGATAGTTCGCGCTGACACTGATGCACCCTGAGCCTGCAGAGCAGCTTGAATTTCTTTGGAACTTGATTTGGGCTGCTTGTCCACCATCCGGAATATCCTGCATTGCAACCTTTCATCAATTTTTCTTTTTTGTCCACGTCCAGGGAGATTAGCTACAGTGCCATGGGTTGTAAACTTCTTGATTATGTTTCGCACTGTAGACAAAGGAACATCAAGATCTCTGGAAATACACTTGTAACCTTGAGATTGTTGATATTTTCCCACAATTTTGGTTCTAAAGTACTCAGGCAGTTTTCTTCTGGTCTTTCTGTTCTCCATGCGGCACACACAGACACACAATCCAAAGACTGCGTAAAATTTCTCTAATTTTGATCTGGTTTCAGGTGTGATTTTTTTTTATATTGCCCACACCTGTTACTTGCCACAGGTGAGTTTGAACGAACATCACCTGCTTGAAAGTTATTTACCCACAATTTTGAAAAGGTGGCAACAATTTTGTCCGGCCCATTTTTGGATATTTGTGTGAAATTACATCCAATTTACATCCTTTTTTTCTCTATTTTTTTGTGTTGTTTTAATACACACAAAGGAAATAAACTTGTTTATAAGAAAACATGTGTAACTATAATAATTTTCTGGGAGAAATACATTTTCTGGAAACATTTCAGGGGTGCAAACACTTACGGCCATTACTGTACATCAGGTAAAGTTTGTAATACACATACTGAACAGCATTATTTAGGTGAAAAATTACTAGCAAATTGTGACACAATACACTGAAACATATGCTGAACACTCTTCCACCATATTTTTGATGTATTTGTGCCATTGTTGGCTAAAATATATTGATAGATGCTTTTGATGTCATTCAAATGAGTTACTACACATTAAAGCTAGACTGGGCACCATTTATCTTATATTTGTCATATTGTCATATCTTTACTTTACAACCTATTTAGTTTTGACTTTGTGATGTGATTTATGTTTGATGTACCCTCTAAATATTTATGGCATTCTTCTTATCTGTTTTCTGTATTGTAGAGAAGGTATTTATATAACATACTGTGAGAAATTATTGTAATTGTTTTCATGTGAAACATATTACAAAATATTGCTAATGATAGATGTAGCAAAGCTGAATTTCTATTTTTTCATTGTACTCATATTTTAAGACTGGACAGGTCTTCTTTGGGTTATATGAGACACTAAACCAGGGGTTCCATAAGAACCTGTTGATGGATTTAGTGTCACAAATTTACATGAGAGGTTCTCTTTAATAAGTTCAAAATTATTTGTTAAATAATTTATTCATATATCTATATCTTCATAACAACAAATCTATGTGTAATAATAAAAAACAATGCAGGAAGCTCCTTAGCATCTCCCTTAGCACCTCCCTTTAGTGGTGTCAGAAAGCCATCTTTTAAATGTGTGTCTATGTATGAGATTTAGAGCTCTGCTATAAAGATATCTTAAGAAATTAATCAGCTAAGAATTATGGACCTAAAAACACAATGATGTTAAAAGATAAACATGCACTTTAAAACTTTACTATTCACTTCTAGTAGTGCTGGTAACTAGAGATGGGCAAATCGGTTTGTCCTAAATATTCCAAAAATGGTCGCCGCCATGTGTTTGACCAGTAAATACAGAGCAGACGTGTGCAATGACTCACATATGTCTGTGACATCTGACAGCCTCTCAGCCAAAAGACCTTACAGTGCTGATGTTATATGAAGTATAAAAGCTTGTACACTTGTGATCAACCTTTAGTTGCTGTAAATGGTGGACATGCAAATAGATTTGTAGGCAGCACAGTTTAGAAAATTCAGGAATTCCAATAATAGTTATAAGACTAGGAGAACTTAGAGAATCAAGCAAACATAAATAGGATAGATTCAGTGGCGTAAGCACCGCTACGGCTGCTACGGGGCCTGCGACCTTAGGGGGCCCAGTGGAGGTGATCGAAGATAAGAACGAGTGTTACTCACCTCTCCTTGGAACAGGTGCGACTTCATGCTGTCTTCGGGCCTCTGTAGTGACGTCACAGACATCAACTGAGTCTGGCTTGTGTTGCGACGCATAATGACGCGGGTGTAACCCACGTCTGTGACATCACTAAAGAGGGACGAAAACATCAGGGAGAACATTGGAGCCCAGGAGATATGAGTAACACTGGTTTTTATGTTTGTTACTCCACAGGGCCTCCGATCATTATACTCTGGGGTCTGAAAAGACCCCAGAGTATCATAATAGTTCGTGGGTGGTGTACCACAAAAATTTTGGGTTCTGACAAACCTGAAATTTTTGCAGTATTTGCAACGAGCATCGTAGGGGCCTCAATGGGACATAATACTGTGTGGAGGGGCCACTATGGAACATTATAGTATGTGGAGGGTCCGCTATATGACATTATACTCTGTGGTGTGAAGGGGCTGCTATGTGACATTATACTGTGTCCAGAGGCCGCTATATGACATTATACTGTATGGAGGGGCCACTATGTGACATTATACTGTGTGGAGGGGCCACTATGTGACATTATACTGTGTGCAGGGTCTACTATGGGACATTATACTGTGTGCAGGGGCCGCAATGGGACATTATACTGTGTGAAGAAGCTGCTATGGGACATTATACTGTGTGGAGGGGCCACTATAAGTCATTAAACTGTGAGGAGGGGCTGCTATGGGATATTATACTGTGTTTAAATGGGGCGTTATGCTGTGTGGGGGCCAGGAAAGGGGGCGTCATGCCGTGGGGGGAGGGGACAAGATGCTACGGAGCCCAGTCTTTGCTAGTTACGCCCCTGGACAGGTTTATAGACAGTGACTGCAATCTGTGCTGCTGCTTACAAAGAAAAGTAACTCTTTCATTGCCAAAAATTTAATATTGTCAATACAATTTTTTACTGACAATCATGTTAGTTAAAAGCATTTTGTGAAGGACTTTTTGGGAAAGATTTAGCATTTTTTCATTAAATACGTATTGCTACTTTAACAGCAAAGTGCTGCTGATTTTACCTGCGGAAACCTTAAAAATCAATAATTGGGTTTCTTGTTGCTCAGTCTAGCCTGTGTGCATCTTAAAAAAAGCATTTTGTAATTTCATGTTTTCCGCTTTGGTCTGGTGGCTGACCCATACACAGTATGAAGGAGCATTGTTGGTGATCTAAACAAAATATTTTAAGTGTTTCTCTGTATGTGGAGGTGCTTATATATACAGTGGGGGAAAAAAGTATTTGGTCAGCCACCAATTGTGCAAGTTCTCCCACTTAAAAAGATGAGAGAGGCCTGTAATTGTCATCATAGGTAGACCTCAACTATGAGAGACAAAATGAGAAAACATATCTAGAAAATCACATTGTCTGATTTTTAAAGAATTTATTTGTATATTATGGTGGAAAATAAGTATTTGGTCACCTACAAAAAAGCAAGATTTCTGGCTGTCACAGACCTGTAACTTCTTCTTTAAGAGGCTCCTCTGTCCTCCACTCATTACCTGTAGTAATGGCTCCTGTTTGACATTATCAGTATAAAAGACACCTGTCCACAACCTCAAATAGTCACACTCCAAACTCCACTATGGTGAAGACCAAAGAGCTGTGGAAGGACACCAGAAACAAAATTGTAGACCTGCACCAGGCTGGGAAGACTGAATCTGCAATAGGCAAGCAGTTTGGTGTGAAGAAATCAACTGTGGGAGCAATAATTAGAAAATAAAAGACATACAAGACCACTGATAATCTCCCTCGATCAGGGGCTCCACGCAAGATCTCACCCCGTTGGGTCAAAATGATCACAAGAATGTGAGCAAAAATCCCAGAACCACACGGGGGGACCTGGTGAATGACCTGCAGAAAGCTGGGACTAACGTAACAAAGGCTACCATCAGTAACACACTACGCCGCCAGGGACTCAGATCCTGCAGTGCCAGACGTGTCCCCTTGCTTAAGCCAGTACATATCCGGGCCCGTCTGAAGTTTGCTAGAGAGCATTTGGATGTTCCAGAAGAGTATTGGGAGAATGTCATATGGTCAGATGAAACCAAAGTAGAACTGTTTGGTAGAAACACAATTCGTCGTGTTTGGAGGAGAGTGAATGCTGAGTTGCATCCAAAGAACACCATACCTACTATGAAGCATGGAGGTGGCAACATCATGCTTTGGGGCTGTTTCTCTGCAAAGGGACCAGGACGACTGATCCATGTACATGAAAGAATGAATGGGGCCATGTATCGTGAGATTTTGAGTGCAAACCTCCTTCCATCAGCAAGGGCATTGAAGATGAAACGTGGCTGGGTCTTTCAGCATGACAATGATCCCAATTACACCGCCAGGGCAACGAAGGAGTGGCTTCGTAAGAAGCATTACAAGGTCCTGGAGTGCCCTAGCCAGTCTCCAGATCTCAACCCCATAGAAAACTTTTGGAGGGAGTTGAAAGTCCGTGTTGCCCAGCGACAGCCACAAAACATCACTGCTATAGAGGAAATCTGCATAGAGGAATGGGCCAACATACCAGCAACAGTGTGTACCAACCTTGTGAAGACTTACAGAAAACGTTTGACCTCTGTCATTGCCAACAAAGGATAAATAACAAAGTATTGAGATGAACTTTTGTTATTGACCAAATACTTATTTTCCACCATAATTTGCAAATAAATTCTTTAAAAATCAGACAATGTGATTTTCTGGATTTGTTTTCTCATTTTGTCTCTCATAGTTGAGGTCTACCTATGATGTCAGTTACAGGCCTCTCTCATCTTTTTAAGTGGGAGAACTTGCACAATTGGTGGCTGACTAAATACTTTTTCCCCCCACTGCAGACACACAGACACACAGTAGTAGTAGTGCATCCTCCATTAATATAAAAAAGAATCCTTGTTATTTAAGCATTTTTTTGTGCATTAACTCAATGTACAGTCTAACCTGTGCTAATCTGAAAAAAAAAACCTGCACTACTCACTGAAAAAAAATTGTCATTTAATATGATCTGGACTAATACTCACTGACCAAGAGGTGATGCTTTTAGTGCAAGTTTTCTTGAAATATTTTTTGTTAAAAAAAAAAATTAGCTGTCATGAATCATTGGGTCAATGTTTTGAGCATCAGAGGCCACAGTCTGATGGTGTTTCGCCAGCTGATGTCAATGCACAGTCTCTATAGAGAATACCTAGCTGCCATTATTTCTCAAGGAAAGTTGTACCTACTGGATTGTCATGTGGGCCTCTCCTTGTAAATGTCTATGTGGAGCATAAATTATGGGCAGGGGACAATACATTAGCTGTCATAGCCCACTGGGTCAATCTATTGAGCATCAGAGGCTATAGTCTAGAAACACAGCAAGGCCCGGTGCTTTCTAAAACTGACATCTCCTCACAGGGGCAGGGCAGGCACAGTTTCAATACCAGGCGGAACCCATTTCATTGTACTGCAGCCTGGTCCATCATATTATGCCTTGCCACACTGCCAAATGTGCCCATCATATTATGCCCTGTTGCTCTGCCACAAATGTTGCCACAGCTGCCTAGTGCCTACCACCAGTGGCACCACTCAGGCAGACATGTTCTGCAGCCTGATCCATCATATTATTCCCTGCTGCACTGCCACACATGTTACCAGAGCCTCCTAGTGCCTACCACCAGTGCCACCACTCAGTCAAACATGTCTTGTGGCCTGGTCCACCATATTATGCCCTGCTGCACTGCCACACATGTTGCCACAGCTGCCTAGTGCCTGTCACCACTACCACCAATCAGGCAGACACGTAAGTCCCTGCCACAC
The DNA here is from genome assembly GCA_947044405.1 of Leptodactylus fallax. NCBI lineage: Eukaryota > Metazoa > Chordata > Amphibia > Anura > Leptodactylidae > Leptodactylus > Leptodactylus fallax. The sequence goes on from CAMRHE010000490.1 coordinate 281,055, forward strand.
ATGTTGCCACAACTACCACCACTGCGACTACTCAGGCAGACTTGTCCTGCAGCCTGGTCAATCATGTTGCAACAAGTGCTTAGTGCCCACCACCACTGCCACCACTCCGGCAGACATGTCATGTGGCCTGCTCCACCATCACATTCCACTACACCACAATGTTGGTGACACAGTGTTGGTATAAAAAAAAAAAAAAAAAAAAAATTTGATTTCACATCTGCTCCCATCATGGGATTACTTTTGGTGGATTTTTTTTTCACAGCCACAAATTTATCTCCCAAATAACAATAAGTCTGCAGCACATACAAGCCATCAACAGGCTAATTTTTTTACAAAACCATTGCTTTTTGCAATATAACCACCACACGTGTCTAAAAAACCACAGGAAAGCACCTTTTCCCCAAAAAATGTTAAATGTGTAAAAGCGAGTGTCAGCACTGTGTATGGTTAAACTCTGAGTTTCTATCCTCCGCTTACCATCTGTTTTTCCATAGACATAAATGTCACATTCACTTTGACATAACTTTGGCTGTGTTTGCCTTAGAGAGCTAGATATTGGATAGATAGGATCCTAGGATCCATAAGAGTGTTTTACACTATGTTTTAAGCCAATTTAAGGTGTGGTTTGTACTGAACTTGTTCAACCTGAAACGTATCTTGGGACAGAACCACTAAACAAATCTTGAGAGGTTCGCCCATCTTTACTGGAACAACTATGATCACAATGGCACTGTTTGCATTGAAAGAGTTTAAAATCATATCAGAAGATAGGGTAACTGCTCTATATCCTCTACTATGTTTTACACGGCAGCTCTGCTTGGTCACAATAGCTGTTATGTACAGAATCACAATGAGCTCAGTGGAATTCAATGCATAAAGTGTTTATATGGGTTACAATAATGATAATTCTACAAAGGAAAAAAAAGATTAACATGAAACTGCCACATGCAGTTTGTTTCAGACTATCTGAGCTCTCTTTCATTTATAACTTCATTTTATCTTTTAATTTCTGGACTGGGCAGATCACATGGAGTTCCTGTACAGGAAGGGCCACAGCAGGCTCTACCTGCTTAGGAGGCTGAGAGCATTTGGAGTCCAGGGGGCACGTCATAGGACTTTCTTCAACTCGGTAGTGGCATCAGCCATCTTCTTCAGAGTGGCCTGCTGGGGGAGTAGTATATCAGCCAGGGATAGAAATAAACTCGACAAACTGAATAGGAGGGCCAGCTCTGTCCTGGGGAGCCCACTGGACCCAGTGCAGGTGGTGGGTGACAGAAGGATATTGTCTGTGGTGAGCTCCATGTGGGAGAATAATTCACATCCCATGCATGAGACCGTGATAGCGCTGGGCAGTACTGTCAGTAATCGACTACTTCACTCTAAGTGTGAGAAGGAGCGCTATCGGAAGTCTTTCCACCCCACTGCGGTTAAGCTGTACAACCAACACTGACCGAACCGGAGATTAGTCCATACAGAGAACTGAAATATCTTTCTGTCTGGGATATCCCCCCCTTCCCCTGCTACTTCTTATATGTCTGTCTACTATCAATGAAATGCCTCTACCTTGGAACATTCTTGTATATGTTTGTATTTGTATTGCTTATCTTTGCTGCTGTAACACACTGAATTTCCCCATGATGGGACTATTAAAGGATTATTATTATTATTGTTATTATTATTAATAATAATAATAATAATTTCAGATATTTCTGTTGTAAGATTCTGGTTATGTCCTAACTTAACATTTCTTGAAATATTTCTTAATATCTGAGATTCAAGTGCTTAATTTTACAAAGCTGTATAAGAACAGTTTCAAATCTAGAAACTTGTTGTATTGTACCATATGATCTTTACTTTCCTTTTAGGGCTCATGGACCCGATGCTGTTCTTATGGCAGAAGGAAACCGCCCTGCGGAGCTCACTCAATCCCAGATGCTTCATATAGCTCAGCAGATTGCAGCAGGTATGGTGTACCTGGCCTCTCAGCACTTTGTCCACCGAGATCTGGCCACGAGGAACTGTCTGGTGGGAGAAAACCTCTTAGTGAAGATTGGAGACTTTGGAATGTCTAGAGATGTCTACAGCACTGATTACTACAGGGTAAGATGATTGTCCCAGTCATTTCAATAAGAATGGGATTAAGCAACATCTTTCATGTATGTCCACATTAATTACTTCATGGGGATGAGTGTAATGAGATACATTCATGAAAAGGGACCATGGATGAGATCATAACATAGTTTGAGAACTGGCAGCATTTGAAAAACAGTATTGCATCATTTACAATAGTCTCACAAAGCATTTAAACAACAATAGCACTAAAATAAAACTATTGCAAAGCTATAATTTCCACATACTATTTTACTAAAATATGAATCCATATTTTCTATATTTAATACATGACAAATAATCACAATGCAGAGAAAATAGTTTAGCTATAGCTTACAGTCATTAAAATACTTTTCTGGGTTCAAAGTATTGACAACCTGTTATCATTTAATGTGCCGGGAGGAAAACAATAGCGACAACCGGATTGCTGTTTTAACGTATCTTACTAAAGTCTTCAGATGCCTGACCTGTGCAAGGGAAATCTCCCACGCCTTCACATAGAAGGATGGAAGCCACAACTTCCCAGTGGTAACTGGGTTCAATGTTCACTTCTAAACCATCTGTGCTCACTGGCTCTCAATATGGCCACCTTCCTTTGTATGATTGTCTTTAGCCTCCTCGCTGAAAATTGTCCTGTCACCGCTGCCCGTGCCACTGGGTCTGGTCCTGCTTCCTGTTTAAGGACTTAACCCTCTATCTCCATCTCTGGGAACCCCAAATAGGCCTACATCAGGCCTGACTCCTTTGCCATCCTTCTTCGCTAATGTCTGCGAACAAACTAACTGCGCACTTTTCCAGTGATCATGTGAAGATATTGCCCAACCTGTCTCCTTGTACCACAGTGGCTGCCTGATTGTCAAGGCCCTCTAGTGTTCTATGGGTCAGCTGTCTGTACTAGAAACTGATTGGTGGGTGTCCAACTCTTGGACTTTATATGTATATCCCTACATGTAAAAAAAACTAGTATGGCTTTAGCTTACAGTCATTAAATGGGTTTTCCAGGTTCAATATATTGATGGCCTGTTGTCATATTGGTATATTGGTGAGGGTCCAACTTTTGGCACACCCATCAATCAGTTGTTTGATGGGTTCCATCACTCCTGCTGTTGTTGCAGCCTCCTAATGTTCACATTTCTGCACTGGACAGAATATTGCAGATTTGTCCTATTCAAGTGAACGGGATAAAGCTGCAGTATCCTGCACTCCTGCTACTATGTAGATGGCATTTAAATGAAGGACTGTACAACCCCAATTCCAAAAAAGTCGGACACTTTGTAAAGAAGTTGAAATTTAGACACTAAAAGCTAGACAGAAATTGAAATTTAGAAATTTTTATTGAAAACATAATTAACTAATTTACAATTTGATGGCAGCAACACATCTCAAAAAGGTTGGGACAGGGCCATGTCTACCATTGTGTAGGATCACTTCTTTTTACAACAGTCTATAAACATCCAGGAAGTAAGGACACCAATTGCTGAAACTTTGGGAGAGGAATGTTGGCCCATTCTTGTCTGTTATAGGATTCTAGTTGTTCAACAGTCTTGTCTTCTTTGCAGGACTTTTGGTTTCATAGTGTGACAAATGTTTTCTATTGGTGACAGGTCTGGATTGCAGTCAAGTCAGTTCAACACCCAGACTCTTTTGCAAAGCCATGCTGTTTAACTCCTTTAATATCTCCTTATAACTGAGGTTCTCCATGCTCCTTATCAGCTTTGTGACCCTTTGTTGTACCTTTTGCGACTTTAGGACATCCTTTCTATGAACTTGTGCCCAAAACTGGTGTATACTGCAGATGGGACAGCACCGATGATTTATAAAGTGGTAATATTACATCACTGTCCAAGTCCATACTCCTTTTAATACATGACAATATCCTATGGGCCCTAGAAGCAGCTGATTGACATTGAATTCTATTATTCAATCTATGATATACAAGTACACCCAGGTCCTTCTCCACTAGTGACTCTCCCAGCTTTACTCCCCATAGGGCATATGTTGCATGCAGATTATTTTTGCCCAGATGCATATGTTTACATTTATCCACATTGAATCACATTTGTCAAGTGGATGCCAAACACTCAGTCTGTCCAAGTTGGCTTGTAACCTATGCACATCTTTCATACATTGTGCTGTACTATATAGTATATACAGTATATATACCTGCAAAAATAGAGACAGCCCCATCTTCTATATCATTAATAAATAAGTGAATCACTTCAGGACCATGCTATTTCCCCTGGTATAGGACCGGACACACTTTTGCGTTTTTTCGTTAATTGTTCATTTTGAGAGCTATAACTTTTTTCTTTTGGGTTATTCAAATAATTGTGCGTCTTTTTTTTTTTTTTTTTGCTGATAAATAAAGCTTTATTTTTATGTTATTTTTATTCTTCCATATTATTTCTTTATTTTAATATCTGAGAAAATGTAAACAAAAACTGTGTCTCTTTTCGCATTTTTCATGTTTTTTTTAATAGTACCAAGTGCTACTTACAGTTCTCGGCGCTGTCGGATCATGTGACCACCAGGTCAGAGGGGAGCTGCATCATGTTACAGCTGCAGGATTTCATGCAGCAGTCTGACCTTGCTAGGACATATGGGTACAACCTTGCAGGGTTAGAAGTAGACTACACGGACGTATATAGTCAACAGGCAGTCCAGAACTAGTTAAATAACAGCAGGCCTAGTTTTGAACCCTGGGGTACACCAAAGGACCTGTCTGAATAGCAGTTTTCAATCCAATAACTAACTATATTTTCCAAGCCAATGGACCTGATTACTGTTATTTAGGGGACCTACCTTTTCTGCCCTTGTTTTTTTTTTTTGCATTTATATATTTAAAGAATTTAGGGTGGTTTGTTTTGCTTTCCTTAGCCACCCGACTTTCATTATGTATTTTATTTCCCTATTACAGATTTTATTAAGTACTTTGTAATTATCAGGCTACAGATGACCCTTCGGATTTAGATTTTTTTTTTATTCATTTCTTTTTCTGTTAATTACCCTTTTAACAGTACCTGTAAGCCATGGGGGGTTAATTTAAGACATTTATATATGGTCCCTATACAGGTATATAGCTTTCTATATAGTTACTCAATGTAGATTTAAATTTCTCCCACTTAACTTCTGCATCACTATCTGCTCCCTATGTCCTGAAGTGCAACACTCAACCTGGGAAAATTGGCCTTTTTAAAATTGTTTTAAAACCTCTATTTTACTGCTCAACATCAATAGTGCCTTTCAAGATGTGTAAGCTGCCCATGCCACAGGCACTAATGCAACCTCATACCATCAGAGATGCAGCTTTTGAACTGTGTTCTGATAACAAGCTGAATGGTCTACCTACTCTGGAGTTCACAGGACATGGCATACTTGGTTTCCATTTTGATTCATCTGATCACAGAACAGTTTCCCATTTTGGCTTGGTCCATTTTAAAGCTGAGGCCCCACGTTGCAGAAATGCAGCTTTTTTGTAGATTTTGCTGGTTTTTTGAGCCAAAGCCAGGTGTGGATTGAGCAGAAGGTAGAAGTATAAGAGCATCCTAAATATTTCCCATTCCTTTTGTAGCCACATCTGGGTTTGGCTAAAAAAAAAAAAAAAACTGCAGCAAAATCTGCAACACAAAAGCTGCATTTCCACAACATGGGACCTCAGCCTAAATGAGTTTTGGCCCAGAGAAGACAGCATTGTTTATGCATTATGCTGCTTTATGATGTCTTCTTTGCATGATACAGCTTTAACTTGAATTTGTGGATTGCATGGCAAATTGTGTTAACAGACAATGATTTCTGGAAGCATTCTAGAGCACATGCAATGATTTACATTACCAATTCATGCCTCCTTAGGGCCCATAGATCACGAGCATGCAATACTGATTGTCGGTCTTGTTCCTTGTGCACAATAATTTTTCCAGATTCTCTGAATCTTTTGATGATATTATGTATTGTAGATGGTGGGATATTCAAAGTCTTTGCAATTTTACACTGATTTTACATTTACTTTCAGCATAAAGCTATACTACCTGTGTATATGCATTGCATGGAAACTACTGCACCATGAATATACACATTTATATTATTTCACCCTTAGACCTTAGGTCTATGTAATTCCCTAATAGCTCAGGTACCTCCAAATAGGGAATACATATTAATGTTGCATTCTTTCAATATTATTTAATACATGATTTTAAGGAAATAATAATAAAAGAATTACCTTACTTCTATGACTTTAGGAATAAGATGCAGGCGAATCAGTTTTATATGGAGGTCATCATTTGTGGGTGTTAATAACATCATGCATCGTACTTATAAGTAAAATCCTGTAGATATATATCACATGTAGGGATAAATGGCTTCTCAGCAATCCTTCTCAGAGTTCACGTTCAGGTTTCCTAGGTTACAAATCCATAGAACAAATGAGCAAGAGACATGCAGGCGACATTTATTGGAGTACAGAAATCAGGTCTTTCATTTTCCCATCTGCTTCTGAAATCTTAAAAAAATACATATTATCTTCTAAACATGTCCTACGCTTTATGCAGTGATGTCATATGGACTAGCCATGTTAGTTAATGCAACAAATTTACAGTGTTTCTTAGCAAAATCAATACACTAATATTACAAGACAAGTGTGTGCATGGCTGCAGAATGCTTGACTATTTCATACATCTTCATATGTTATTTTTTGGGGAATAAAACGAAGAGCTTACATCATCAGGATCTCAGATACGATCAGGCATTTGTGTTCCATCCAGAGAATTTACAGACCAAGAAATTCAGCAGAATTCCTTGCTTCTTACATATTAACCCATGAATTGTGCACACATTTGATGATCATGTCTGTTGTACTACCGAGCTGTTGCCTAGTAGCCAATTAATTCAGATCTCAAGCACTTCATCTGCGAACAACACAAGAGATACTATTCAGAGGTTGCTAGGAAACAGCCCTCTGCAGTACAAAGGTAAAATTGATTCAAAAGGGTTAATGCAAGAAAGCATACCAACATAGCATATGCATACTTTCATTTTATTACACTTTTATGTTTATTTGAATTGGTCTAAATTTTCTGATATTTCATTTATGTCGCATGTTGATATAACTAGGTACAGGAATATGCAGAGGCATAACTTGAAGCTCCAAAATCTGTCATAGGGCCAACACCTACCAAGTGCCATTTATAATACTGATAATGTATTATGTAGCAGAGAGGCCTTCACTTTAGTACAGCCAGGAATGTGTGTAATTTGCATATTGTAAGTCTTTTCCCTGATGGTTTCTGTTAATGCACATTTTCCCTCGCAAAGCTTACTAACTGGGCAGGCTCTACCTGTGGTGATGTAAGACCTGTGTAATGTGGTCTGAGTAAATGAAATGTCCCTCACTGCTACCCGCATGCCATGTCTCTAGGTCATCATTGAAGAGCTGTAGTTGCATCCCCTTCCTCACTTTCTCTTTGTTTTAAACTAGTTACATGCAGCCCTATTTCTCCAATCCAATTTAACAGAGTCAGCATTGCAGGTTACACAACCTCTGAGGCAAATGGGAACAGATCCAGAATTGGAAGGTAGAAGTTGGAAGAAGACGCTGCTTTCTTTCAATAACATATATTTTGCAAAGTTGTATATTCACAGGAATTACTGAATTATGCAAACTTATTGTAATGTTAGGTATGCTGTAAGAGACCTCTGTTGAAAAGATTGGACTGGAGTTCAGCACCAGAAACTCATAGCACAATGTAGTTCTTGACTTTAAGATAAGAAGCATTGACAAATCAGAACCAAAAGTCACTTCTTCGCTACAATACACAAATCTGCTTTGACAGCTGTATATTAGATCTATACTAAGGCAACAGAAAATCAGGTGAAAGTATGAATTTACTAGTGGTTATGTCTTATCTTGAAAAAGATTTATGATGTCTGCACACATCACATTCATTTGCAATATAAATATAAATTGTAACATCATAATCCCTTCCTTTACTTTTCCAGTGCACAGAAAACACTTACAAAAGGCCACGTTGAAGAAGAATCAACTGATTAAAAAATATCAAAACATTTAACCTTTCAACCCATCACTGCTATTATCTATCCAATGTGAGAAAGTTATCATGAGGTGTATGGTATTGTATGTCCCAACTGATGTGGAGACAAAGATGGAGGCTGGCTTAGCTAATGAACTGAGCTGGATAGCCAGCCCCTTCATGACTCCACTGACAGATATGGGGAGAAGTTCCCTGTCTTTGTCAGAGTAGAAGTAGTAGTGAAGATAGTGATATAAGCTCGATTCATTTCTATTTGTAAAAGATTCAAATCAATTTCTATCACTCCAGACAAGCCCCTTAAATTGGGCTAAAAGGCCATCACTGTATGCAAGTTAGACTAGCCCTATTTAAAGGGAACATGTCAGGTGGTTTTTCAACCCTAAACTGGTCCCAGTGTGTGTATCATCAAGCAATGACCTTTCCTATGGTGCATCTCACTAAGTTTTCTGTTCCTGAAAAGTCATGTTATTAGCTTTTAAAGCCTTGTGCAAATTTACCTTAACTACTCACGGGGGCGAGGAACAGATTCAGATATTCAAGCTGATGATCTAAGGTTTTAAAAGCTTACAGAAATCTTAGTGAGGGCAACCACAGGAAAGGTCAATACCTGATGCTGCGCATGCTGGGGTCAGTTTAGGGTTGACTAACTACCTGATAGGTTATAGCTCCATCAATATCTTTAAAGGGGTTGTCTGACTCCTGCATAAAATATTTATTCATTTTTGTATTCATTTTGCTTACTTGTATAGCGCCAAAATATTCAGCAGCGCTTTACAGACATTGTTGGTCACTGTCTCATATAGGGCTCAAAATCTAAATCAGTATGCCTTTGGAGTGTGGAAGGAAACCCTTGAGGAAACCCATGCAAACACGGGGAGAAGATACAAAACTCCATGCAGATGTTGTCCTTGGTTAGATTCTGAAATAAAGCTTACTTTTCATAACAGGTCTTCCCATCCAGCATTGACAGTCTGGTCTCCACCGCTTTCAGTCCTTCCTGGACCAGAAGTGGTGGCATTTCATTTATATTCATATCAACACTGCAGCCAATCACAGGTCAGCAGTGACCTGTACACAAGTGGCTACAAGACTGCTGAGACTTGTCAGTCACATGTACAATCCAGTGATGAGTCCAGTGATTGGCTGCAGCACTGGCCTTAATACAAATGAAGCACCACCACTTCTGGTCCAGCAAAGACTGAAAATGGCAGGAAGTGGGTTATTGACGCTGGAAGGTAGACCTGTAAATGGTGAGTTATTTTTATTTTTTATGCTGCCAATTTTCAGACATTGTATAATTTATTTTATTAGTTGGACAACCCCTTTAATTCACTATGATCACTTTTACTATCAGTTTTACCCCTGCAAGATGCAATTTGCTATAAGGTTTGAATGAGTGCAGTTCCTTGGAGATGTACTGTTTTTAAGGAGGTGAAATGCATATACTGCCATGAGGACTCGCCATTTTAAGTGCAAACATAACCTTAACCAAGAATAATAGATCCGGCACCCAACTATAACGTACATTAAATTGACGATTTAATAATTGAATAGGTGCAGCAGTGCTTAAGTTGCAGAAGCTACCTTAGTGAGGGTTACTTACCATTAATACTAATGCATTATTAAAGTAGTAATTTAATCTGTTGCTGGCATAGTCACCTGCTTGTAGCATTAACTGTAATGCAGCAATACTCTACAGCAATATCCCCAGTCTGTTGGTTAACATAATAATGTTAGAATGATGCTTCCTCCTTGTTTCATTTTAGTTTAACCTCTTTTTCTTCTGCAGTCTTAAGCAAAGAGTTAAACTGTGAGCTTCAGAGCGGCAGAGCGCTTGTTGATTGTATGGGTCCTGTGCATTCCCGGGCTCAGTTTCCATGGCAGCCGACCGGCTCTGCTTGAAATAGGCAATTCAGAACAAGGAAGGTAGAGATTGGAAGAAGTCATTAGTTTTTCAATTAGTATGCAGCGCCATTACTACAGTTTGCTTTCATACCACATGTGTATTATTTTTACATATTTCAGCAGATAAAGGTTCTTTTTTGTAGCTGTGTGTGAGTGTCATTTCCTATTGGGAGTAGTGGTGTGAAGAGGATGAAGAGAGTTATAGCTGTCATATAATAAACCTTCAGAATAATGTATGCAGGAAGCATTGCTGTCCTCGGCTTTGAATGTGGCTGCAGAAAAATGTTTATTGCATCATCAAGGTAGATTGACACAGTAATGTTTATGCTAAATGCATGCCAACATCAAGGGTTAAAATGAGTCCAGTTATCACCTTCTGGCTTGTCACTGAGGTGGGAGGCGTAACTTGAAGCTCCTGGGTCCCAGTGTAATATCAGGGCCCCTACCTGCCTTGTGTCATTCATCATACTGATATCTACTTATATGGCTGAAGGCCTTTGTGCCTCCGGGCCCAGTTGTGACTGTTACCTCTGCGCCTCCTATAATGGGTCCTGTAACGCAGAGGTCTTCAAACATTCTCCTGGGCAGCTTCCTATGTATTAGGACAACGCAGAGGCCTATTGTGTACAGAGGCCCTACTCACTACACAAAAAAAAGTCATCTTCTGGACCTTGGCAACCTAGGGAGATGTAGAGGAGCTTCCTCAGGACAAATACTTGGGGGTCTATGGTGTTTTGAGTTTCCCTGTCCTCAGAGTATAAAGGATACTCTGTATGCTAGATTACACCAACTAATATGGGGTGTTTTTATGCCATGTCTACTATCTCTGACAGACCCTGTTATCATGAGAACTGTCTACAATCATAGATCAGGGAATCCACTAAATCTCTCCATTGCCAAATAGGTAAAATTGGTGTTGTTGGTAGTGCTTACATAAGCAAAAACTTTATTTATATGTTCTGCATTTGACGTATTATTTAAATATAACTGAAGCTCACGTTAACAATATTTTAGATGGCAACCCTGAAATATGTATAGGTAAAATCTGTATTCTCTGTGAAGTAGCAATTCATGTATATCTTTTGTACTTACTCGTTCCTTAGGGATGTATCCCTTTAAAGTATGACCTTGTCAGCATGGGACTGTGTCATTTGGCACTGTGTTAGAGTATTTAGGCTCACACCCCAACTGACCAAATTTTTCTTAACATTGCCAGAAGGAATGAATAACAAAAGGAACAATGAAGTATTCTAAGAAAAGATGGTCCAGAATTATTATTTTATGGGGAGTTCAAAAATTAAGAAAACAGACATTGACACAGAACTGACACAGCCTCTTTATATGTAAATAATCAATTATTTCAATATAAACTAATTTGCTAGAAATTCTAGGTAGGTGAACAATGTATGTCTATTTAAGCAAAGTAAGCATGGTAGCAAAAAAATAATGTGCTATTTTACTTTTTTTGTGTCCACCAAAAAGACAGATGCTAAAAACAAGTGAATGGCCCCTAGTACTACAGTGCTTTTTCTTAGTTGTCCATATGTATCAATAAGTGTATCCGAACATAGTCAGAATGTGGTTGATGAGCTTCACTAACAGTAAATCTCTGGCCACAAAGCTCTTTGCTATTTATGGCAGATTATTGAACCACCATTGCAAATGTTTCTGTAGCCTTTGGAGCCTGGTAACTTCTTGTCAGTCCCATTGAGATTAGCATTGAGCAACAGATTTCACAATTGACATGTAATAAATTGTGGGTAAAAGCCATGGTTTTGCATTATAAAGCACTTAAATAGACATTAACTTTCACCCTGAAACATCCTAGAGCAAGAGTTACATTGTATCACAATTGCAACACCATAGCAAAAACTAAGTTTCACAGCATATTTCAGCATCATGTTCATTATATATGCCAGAACATTCTACTGACATGTACATCAAATGTGCTGGCAGACTTCTGTTAGCCAGGCATGTGTTCTTTTGGTATATGCCAGTATACATTGATATAACTTCGTTTTAGTTATGTTACAGAGCACACGTGAAAGGGGTACTGTACCATGCTGGAATATAGCAGATGTTTTTTGGTATAGCACACCCACATGATCACTGCACCCAATCACTGTCCAGTGAAAGACTGCAGCAGCCATATAGGTAGTCGTGCATATCATTGCTACAGCCAAGTAAACAAAGACCAGTAGGACTTTGTGGTTTCCGCTCGGTCTCCGCACGAAACATGCAGAAACATGCAGAGAAAAGTGCTGCAAGCAAACCGAGCGGAAACCACACGGACCCCATTATAGTCTATGGGGTCCGCAGGTTTCCTTATGTAAACCGCTTCTCTCTGCGTATAGGCTTCCATTCGGGGGGTCCCCAAGCGGACTCCCCTGTACGGAAACCGAACTCAGATGTGAACCGGCCCTTAAACATAAATCAAGTTAAAATAGCCACATGAGTTTTTTGAAGAATGGGGGCAAGTAGTCAATATTTGAAGATGAGTGAGTAAATAAGTCCCTCTATGTATTCCTTCATAGAATAATTCATTTGATAACACCTAACAAACAAACAATCTTTTCACGAGAGTGCCCTCATGTGGATACTTGATGTCTGTTTACAATTCTAAAAAATAACTAGGGATTAAAAACTCTGTGAATCTAAATTCTGGCATATGTACTTTTTATTGACATCTATAGCCAAGTTATACTGTATGGTATAGCATTACTTAAAAAGGTATAATGACATTGAAGGTAGCTATCTATCAAAATTAGCTACACCATATTTTTGTATGTGCTCTATGGATATCAGGCCTTATGTTTCCTGCATTAACTATTACAGTATGGTTTCTATGTTTTGTAATTTTTATAATATCATATTTCCATCTAAGAAAATCTCATATGCTTGTTATGAGTCAGAGTACATAGCCATATGACAGTCACTCTCCCCTTCAGGGGAAGTAACACTGTATTTGTAGATACAGCGATACAGTATCAGGTCATTTCATAGAACTTATAACTTTTCACTATACAACCCCAAAATATATTCCCATGAATGCTGCATGTCAATTTGCATTTTCAAAATCTATATAAAATAACATTTATGACTTTATCCTTTGCCTTACAATGCAACTGAAATCCTTAGTGACGTATATATTTATCAATATTAGTTGTAATATTTATCACTCCTATTTGTTACTTTGTAATTCCATTTAAAATTCAGGGGCGATTACAGTATCTGACTCACCTCCAAGGAAGCTATGATATGTGTTGTTGTTTGCTGCAAATGAAGGTTGAAGTGGTAACCAGTGATTTGGAATGGACTCAGTACAACCCCCCACATTTGTGTTAATCCATAACCAGACAGAACTCTAAATGTTGAGGGAGAAAACCGCATGTCATGATCTCACAATCAATTAATGCAATAAATTCCCTTGTGGCCATTGCTCATTTTTATAGTAAACGGCAGTCAGTCATGTTCACTTGGGATACCTATATAACCCTGTTCTTCTGTGAGGACGTTGACATAATTTCATTAGCAATGCTACTATGTAAAAAGTACAGTATTGTAGTGAGCAGCTAAGTATGTTTGATGTCTACGTATGTAAAATATAAAGTTCAATACAAAGTAAAATAACTTTTCATGGCTGCCTACAGCAAGCTCAATGTGATAAACTAAAATGTTTGGGCTCTACTTGATAGTGGCCTTAATATTGTAAGTACATCACTATATATGTCTGGAGAAATAAAAGTCGTCTCAAGGGTGTAACTATAGTAGGTGCAAAGAAAGCACCTGGGCCCTGGAAACTGAAGGGGCCCAGCAGTCCCTCTGCTACTTAAGAGGATACTGGTAATATTGTTGACATATTCCAGTTTGGGGTGCCCTATTACACAAAGTTTTAACGGGGGCCCGGTTTTTAGTTGGTTGTGCTTATACCCTGTTTATTATATTTCCTTTATGGCAATTGGGTCTATGCCATTAATAAAGTTTTTTTTGCCTTCCTCTAGATCAACTTGGGTTTCTAAGTATAAAATGGCTGAATTTGGTACTCCAGCTATGCAATTTGGTTGATTTGTAGCCCAAGGGTAGACTACAGGTGTAGCAAACTTTAAAGGGGTTTTCCAAGACTTTTAAATTGCTGATCAATCTTTAAGATAGGTAATCATTTGAAGATTTGTGGGGTCTGACACCCGGGACCCCCTTGGGTCAGCTGGATGATGCAACAGTAGCGCTCCCTGATCGTGGCTTCCACTTCACAGGCTGTGTTACATTCACATGGCCAGATTGCAGTTCAGTCCCATTCAAGTGAGTGGGCTGAGCTGCGATACCCAATAATCTGCTATTTATGGCAGATTATTGAACCACCATTGCAAATGTTTCTGTAGCCTTTGGAGCCTGGTAACTTCTTGTCAGTCCCATTGAGATTTGCATTGAACAACAGATTTCACAATTGACATGTAATAAATTGTGGGTAAAAGCCATGGCTTGGCATTATAAAGCACTTAAATAGACATTAACTTTCACCCTGAAACATCCTAGAGCAAGAGTTACATTATATCGCAATGGCAACTTTGCAATCAAATGTGCTGGCAGACTTCTGTTAGCCAGGCATGTGTCCTTTTGGTATATGCCAGTATACATTGATATAACTTCATCTTAGTTATCTTACAGAGCACATGTAAAAGGGGTACAGTACCCCGCTGGAATATTGCAGATGTTTTTTGGTATAGCACACCCACATGATCACTGCAACCAATCACTGTCCAGTGAATGACTGCAGCAGCCATATAGGTAGTCGTGCATATCATTGCTACAGCCAAGTAAACAAAGACCAGTTAGGTGCCCTAGAATGTTAGCACTGGAGTGGCAGGCGACTAAGTAATAATGTTTTCTTTTTTTTTTATTATATGAAGCCATTCCTTCTCTTTTTGGAAAACAGAGGCAGATAAAAATATTGTAATTTTTGTCTTTAAGTATGTTGGCTTTGCACCAAACATTCACATATACTGACTGTTCTATGGAAGGGGAATCAACCTGATGTGCTGCAATTTGTAAACAATCATTTGAAGATTTGTGGGGGTTTGTCACCCAGGACCCCTTGGGTCAGCTGGATGATGCAACAGCAGCGCTCCCTGATCGTGGCTTCCACTTCACCGGCTGTGTGGCATTCACATGGACGGATTGCAGTTCAGTCCCATTCAAATGAGTGGGCTGAGCTGTGTTACCCAGCACAGCCTCTATACAAATATACGGCACTGTGCTTAGTAAGTACTGAAGAGGCTGCAGAATTCACCCATACACTAAAGCCTCTTCAGAGAGCTACACAGCTTGGGACCCAGGTTTCGGATCCCTGCAACTTTGATTCAATTGTGTATTTATAACGGGGTTTTCCAGGCTAACCAGTAAACCCATTGGTGGCTAAGGAGGTGTAAAATAAAGTTATATTCACTCAGCAGTGACATCAAGGGAATTATAATTGTGTCTGTTGAGGCCAGTGATTGGTCACAGTGATCACGGGAGCCACTTCCACCCAGCTGGAAACTAGAGACATGCTTGGTGGAAGTGGTGAGGGACCTTAGTCACCAGTGCGTTCTCCAGATAGCCTAGAAAACCTCTTTAACGTCTTGAGTGTCAGATTATAGCTTGCTACATTTATATTCTGTTTTTGTGCATCCCATACAAACAGTTTTTAATTAAACCATTTTATTATTCTCATAAAAGGTAGAAAGACACACTTTGGCTGAAGAGTCAGTGGGGGAAATTTACTAAGCAAAATGCACCAGAATTCTGGCACAGTTGGCGCCAAAAAGCTGTCTAACATGACATGCACCACAGTTATCAAGTGTTTTAGAGACTTTTAATGACTTGTACAAAAAAGATCATGGAGAGGGCAGTTGGATTATTAGAAAGTGGGAAAGGCCTATGTTGCAACACCATGCGCCTAACATGCACTGAACGTCTGGTGCATTTTTCTGGTGTAAATTAACTAATAGTGTGTAAAGTTAGATTAGACTAGTCTAACAATGCAATAGATTTATCCTGCATCATCAGAAGATATAATAAATCTGATACATTTTAAGTCTAATTTTGTACTGTCTAAATTTTAGAAAGTATTTATAAATGTGTCCCAGTGTGCCAAATGGCTAAATGGCTTAGTTGCCATTTAGCCATCCAGTGAATATATTGACATCAGTTCCCATTGGGTGAATGACAGTATACACAATGCTTGTGCTTGTAATACATATTCCTTGTTATTTATTCATTCATTTTGTGGTCAAGCAATTCCCCCCTGTGCTGCTCTGAGCTGTTTGTTTGCTTTAAGAATATCATAATGGTTCTGAGAACCACAAGATCAAGATTGTAATGAAGCTGTAATTGTTGAGGTAGGTGCTGGCCATTCTTTAAGGGGCTTTTATTTCTATCTGGACTATTAAAGATGTGGTTCTATCTACTGCATGGGAATATTATGGTGTGGTTTTTTGTAAATTGTCTATCACAGTAATGTATTGAAGTGAGTTAAGCTTTATTGAGCAGATGATGGAGACATAACAGGAAGCAGTATCAATAAATAAAGCCATGATGGATAGGCAAGGTGATGTGTATTGAGTGTCTTAGGCTTTTAGGCGCATTAACTGACTTTCAATGTCTTCCTACTGTCATTTCAATTGGTTTAAGTTACAATATTTTTTCAATTTTTTTTTAGCTATGTGGTGAATCACAAGAAATATAATTAATTGTACTGTGAGGTTTACCGCATTATCCATAGCACTAAAGAGTCTATTATCTTTGTTGGTGTTTCTTAAAGGGGTCTATATTTGTGTATAAACAAAGCTTTGTGTAAAAAAAGCCCTATATGTGCTAGGACTTTAAGATACTGCATGATATATTGGTTCCCAAATCTTGACCTTGGGCTTCATGGAGACGGCTGAAGGGGCCCAGCTGCTCCTCTGCTATTTAAGAGGATACTGACAGATTGACATATTGCTTATGTTAATAAGCATATAATTTGGGGTGCCCTACTACACAAAGTTTTAAATGGGGCCCAGATTTAGTTGGTTGTACTTATACCCAGTTTATTATATTTCCTTTATAGCAATTGGGTCTATGCCATTAGCAAAGTGTTTTTGCCTCCCTCTGGATCAACTTGGGTTTCTAAGTATAAAATAGCTGAACTTAGTCTACTAGCTATGCGATTTGATTGATTTGTTGATTGTCACAAATGTATTGGGTCAGTAGTCCAAGGGTAGAGTACAGGTGTAGCAAACTTTAGTGGTGTTTCAAGACTTAATAATTTGAAGATCTGTGGGGTTCCAACACCTGGGACCCCCTTGGGTCAGCTGGATGATGCAACAGCAGTGATACCCAGCACAGTCACTATCCAAATATACGGCACTGTGCTTAGTAAATTTGGAAGAGGCTGCAGCATTCACCCATACACTAAAACTTTTTAAGAGAGCTACACAGTTTGGGGCCCAGGTGTCGGACCCCTGCAACTTTGCTTCAGTTGTCTATTTAAAGGGGTTTTCCAGGCTAAGCAGTAAACCCACTGGTGGCTAAGGAGATGTAAAATCAAGTTCTACTCACTCAGCAGTGACATCAAGGGAATTGCAAATTTGGCTGTTGAGGCCAGTGATTGTTACCATTTACATCATTCCCTGTTTGGAAAATTCATGCAGGTCTTGCTCATGGTTAATTTGAAAAAAAAGACATCATACTGGAAAGAGTTAAATTATTACATATGAAACAATGCTGTGAAGTGTGTCTCTTTGGGCACATAGAGGTTAAATGTGCATAAAACAAAGTGTGTCCTTATAGAGTCAGCTCTGGTCTCAAGCTATGAAAATAAATAAAATGTTTCTTATGTCAGTTATTGCACAATGGAGCCAGCATTATAATAATTTACAGTTTATACAGAATACGTCAGACTCAGGAAGGTCTACAACTCTTAAGAGTATCAGATGTCCAGCCTGCGTTTGGTTTCTACTTAGCCCCCATATTGCCTATGACAAAAGTGAGAGCTTGAACTAATGCATTGTTAAGTGATAGTCTTCATGTGGCTAAAATCTGGTGTATATTTGTAAAGTGACTAAACTTACAGCTCATAGAACATTTTTTTAGAGGGATTTTTCTTTACAATTCAGCATGACACAAAAAAAATTGGAAAAAGGGAAGTTTTTAACTTTTTAATAACTATTATTAATTATCCATACTTGATAGTTGTAACATATATAACTTGTCACTCTTTTGACTGGTAAGGTGTTAGAATTATTGATAGATATGGTATATACAAGTCAATATTCTGTTATCAAAACAATGTTATTGTTTGAATAATAAAAAGTTGTAGAATTTCCCAATATACTTTCTGTATCTATTCCTCGCGGTTTTCTAGATCTCTGCTTGCTGTCATTCATTCTGCTACTTCTAGTGGATAAAATTCTGACCATGGTCATGTGATGAACGCACAGTTGCACAGCTCGTTACAGCTCAGACATCTGCCTGGTAACGAGCTGTGCACCTGTGTGTGTCACATGACCATGGACTGATTTTACCCACTGGGAGTAAGCAGAATGAATGACAGCAAGCAGAACTGTGAGGAATTCATACAGAAAGTATATTGGAAAATTGTACAACTTTTTATTATACAAACAATAACATTTGTCTCTCAATATTGGTCTTAAAGTAGCCAACCTCTTCAAGCATTTTCCTATTCATTCTACAACCCTTATAATAAGAGGTAATAGTTTGACAACTTGTACAGGCATAGTCCTGCTTCCACATGAGCGCAGTTTGATATAGATACAATGTAGATTTTGTTTCACTGTACATGCAGGACTGGTCACAATCAGATCTTAACCCAGTGGACTCTGATGGTCTCATAATAGTGATATTAAAAATAAACATTAAGAATAACACTATATATATTAGAAAGCAGAGGGAACATAAAAGTTTTATAGATATATAGATATTTGATTCTGAAGTACGTTGCTTCTGTAGTACATGGTTAACATCAATAAGTATATACAGTATTATCTGTCTCTGTGGTACAATCTTTCAGGCATCTTGTGAAATATTGCACCATGCATAACTGGCTTAAAGGGGTTGTCCGGGATAACTGGAAATCCCTACACTAATCTAAACACCCTCCCCCTCCTACTTTTTAAATAACATAATTAATCAAAAATGTATGTTTACCCATATCCCTGGGGCGGTCATGTGACCATCCCAGGGACATTTTCTGATTATCTGGTGACGATCCGTCTCCCCATTTCCAGAAATGGATCGTCACTACTACTCCCCCCCCCCATCCACCCCATTATACTTACTCTCCATGCTTCTTCCGGCGAGATGGCTCCTCCTCCTGTACTGATTCTGTCTGTGCGCACTCTTCTCCAAGCGCTGTGCGCACTGTTGCCAATAATTCACCAACACTGCGCATCATTGTGAGGGTAAGTATATAATATGGATCGGGCGTTTGGCTGAGTAGGTAGGGAACGGCGGGATAGCTAGAGAGACAAGGGGGGGGGGGGTGAGGTGAGAGGGGTTAGTGAAGAAGTTACATAGCAGGAACCTGAAGCATGTAAACAAAAGCAGGAGCTCCCAGAAACACCCAAAAATCACTCAAAACATGGCTAAAGATATATGGGTGCATTTATTAACCCATTAATAGCACTAACAGACATTTAAAAAAAAAAAACATTTTTTGCCCGGAAAACCCCTTTAACCATCAGCAAAAAATAAAATGATGAAATACGATGATAATCTCAAGGCCATTCTCCTAAAAGTAAGGACATTTGTATGTAAAATCAATTACTGGTGAAATCCTCTTTTAAGTCGCTTTTCTGTATTTGTGAATGTGTATGATTACAGTGTAGCTATTTTTTTTGTCTTTAGGTTGGAGGACATACTATGCTACCTATTCGTTGGATGCCTCCTGAGAGTATCATGTATAGAAAATTCACAACAGAAAGCGACGTCTGGAGTCTAGGAGTGGTGCTATGGGAAATTTTCACATATGGAAAGCAACCATGGTACCAGCTATCAAATAATGAGGTTTGTACATATTTTATGTAGACTTATGAGGTTTGATACTAGTATTTGAAAAGTTGTCTCATCTTGGTAACCAGCCAAGTGATCATCTGATGAACTGCTTCAGTGCCATCAGAGATCAGATGCTGTATGGGAACTACAGTATGAAAAAATGCATATTAAAATGTATGGGAGACCCTGAAATGCATGGGCAGACCTGTTCTTTTATATCTGCCTTCTGCTTTGCTTCATAGAGAAGTTTTGAGAAGTATGAGGACTCCTTCTATAATGTTCATGTTCCTGTGTGCAAAGGGTTTTACTTTAACACTTGCTGAAGTCTACCCCTTTGAACTATATTATATGGAGCATTTCCAAACAGATGGCAATGTGCATTTATTTCAAGAAATGACCTTGCAATAGCCTAGAGCTCATTTTAAAGATATTGGGATTTAATGCCTTGTCATCTAAAAAAAGAACAAAAAAGAAAGATACATTTTGCCATTTTTCCCGTTTTAGGCTGAGGCCCCACGTTGCGGAAACGCAGCTTTTTTTGTTGCAGATTTTGCTGCGTTTTTTGAGCCAAAGGGAGGAGTGGATTGAGCAGAAGGTAGAAGTATAAGAGCTTCCTTTATATTTCCCATTCCTTTTGTACCACTCCACTCCAAAATCTGCAACCAAAAAAGCTGCATTTCTGCAATGTGAAGCCTCAGCCTTAAGAAAAAATATTACATGGACATACAGTGGGGAAAAAAGTATTTAGTCAGCCACCAATTGTGCAAGCTCTCCCACTTAAAAAGATGAGAGAGGCCTGTAATTGACATCATAGGTAGACCTCAACTATGAGAGACAAAATGAGAAAACAAATCCAGAAAATCACATTGTCTGATTTTTTAAGAATTTATTTGCAAATTATGGTGGAAAATAAGTATTTGGTCACCTACAAACCAACAAGATTTCTGGCTCTCACAGACCTGTAGCTTCTTCTTTAAGAGGTTCCTCTGTCCTCCACTTATTACCTGTAATAACGGCAAATGTTTGAGGTTGTGGACAGGTGTCTTTTATACTGATAACAATTTCAAGCAGTCACACTCCAAACTCCACTATGGTGAAGACCAACGAGCTGTGGAAGGACACCAGAAACAAAATTGTAGACCTGCACCAGGCTGGGAAGACTGAATCTGCAATAGGAAAGCAGCTTGGTGTGAAGAAATCAACTGTGGGAGCAATAATTAGAAAATGGAAGACAAACAAGACCACTGATAATCTCCCTCGATCAGGGGCTCCACGCAAGATCTCACCCCGTGGGGTCAAAATGATCACAAGAACGGTGAGCAAAAATCCCAGAACCACACGGGGGGACCTAGTGAATGACCTGCAGAAAGTTGAGACTAACGTAACAAAGGCTACCGTCAGTAGCACACTACGCCACCAGGGACTCAGATCCTGCAGTGCCAGACGTGTCCCCTTGCTTAAGCCAGTACATATCCAGGCCCGTCTGAAGTTTGCTAGAGAGCATTTGGATGTTCCAGAAGAGTATTGGGAGAATGTCATATGGTCAGATGAAACCAAAGTAGAACTGTTTGGTAGAAACACAACTCGTCGTGTTTGGAGGAGAGTGAATGCTGAGTTGCATCCAAAGAACACCATACCTACTGTGAAGCATGGGGGTGGCAACATCATGCTTTGGGGCTGTTTCTCTACAAAGGGACCAGGACGACTGATCCGTGTACATGAAAGAATGAATGGGGCCATGTATCGTGAGATTTTGAGTGCAAACCTTCTTCCATCAGCAAGGGCATTGAAGGTGAAACGTGGCTGGGTCTTTCAGCATGACAATGATCCCAATTACACCGCCAGGGCAACGAAGGAGTGGCTTCGTAAGAGGCATTTCAAGGTCCTGGAGTGGCCTAGCCAGTCTCCAGATCTCAACCCCATAGAAAACCTTTGGAGGGAGTTGAAAGTCCGTGTTGCCCAGCGACAGCCCCAAAACATTACTGCTCTAGAGGAGATCTGCATGGAGGAATGGGCCAACATACCAGCAACAGTGTGTACCAACCTTGTGAAGACTTACAGAAAACGTTTGACCTCTGTTATTGCCAAAAAAGGATATACAGTGTAACAAAGTATTGAGATGAACTTTTGTTATTGACCAAATACTTATTTTCCACCATAATTTGCAAATAAATTCTTTAAAAATCAGACAATGTGATTTTCTAGATATGTTTTCTCATTTTGTCTCTCATAGTTGAGGTCTACCTATGATGTCAATTACAGCCTCTCTCATCTTTTTAAGTGGGAGAACTTGCACAATTGGTGGCTGACTAAATACTTTTTTTCCCCACTGTGTGTGTAATTATCAAAAGTACAATCTTAAAGGTTATGATCACAGGACAGCAATTGTGCATTGAAATCTGCATTTAAAACCTGCACCATACTTATATGGATTTTGATTACTATTTGCAGATTTCCCCCGCAAGGGTAAAAAATGTTGGGGGTTTTGAAAATGAGAGAAAATCCACCTGATGTGTGCATGCTCTTAGGAAATCTTACTACAACATAGATATGCTTTTCTCTAGTATAAACTGGTATAGAAAATGTTGCATAAATTAGATCATACCCAATAACATATAAAATATGCAAAATTATGCTTTCTTTGCACACTGCACCATTTTTAGTCCCATATCTAAATATCAAAAACTGATTGACATATGGTTTTCTGTTAAAGTCCTATTTTTACCTTTTCTATTTACAGTAGTACACCATAACTTTTCTTTAGTATAACATAACCAGACCATAAAATAAATATCTCCCACTAATAATGGTATTATTGACTAAATCAGTATATAAAGCAGTTAGTTGCATTATTCCAAGGTCTCCAAACTGATGAGAACAGTAATCTGCAATCTCCTTATTCTTCCGTCTTGTAGGTGATTGAGTGTATAACTCAAGGTCGAGTCTTGCAACGACCTCGCACTTGTCCGAAGGAAGTCTATGATCTAATGTTAGGCTGCTGGCAGAGGGAGCCTCACATGAGGCTGAACATCAAAGAAATCCACAGCCTCCTTCAGAACTTGTCCAAGGCATCCCCCGTTTACCTTGACATTCTCGGCTAGGCGTTGAAGGTGTTACCTGTATGGGCTTGATGAATGAATGTGGTGAACAGCCGCTGAACTCCATGAAATGTGTTATAACCTCTGACAGTATTATTAACAAAGATGCTGAGAAGCTATCAAAGGGCAAGCAACACAAACTTCTCCATCTGTACAATACACAATATAATTAACAATACATTAACAAGTTGTATCTTTTTATCCTGAGCCTATCTCTTCTTTTACTTCTTTCTTTCCTCTTCCGTCTATGTTTGGTTGTCTCTCACTGTCTTTCCTACTCCGTGCTTATGCCTTTCTGTAACTCAGCATACATAGACAAAGGCCTTAAAAGCGTATCTGTTAATCAGCAGGCTCGCATGTCTGTCCACCACATCTAACAATGCCTTCTTGTATTCCTGCCTTTGATGTGGATGAAAAAAGGGAAATATTGTATGACACAAACTAAATGACTTCTGCTGTACATACATGTAGACTTTCTATTAACTGTTGCTCACCTCTACGTTTCTGGCTATGTGCACTAATGACAGACAATTTCTGGATATCAGGATGGAGAGTTTGCAGAAATCAGTTTGTGGTAGTAAGGAGACATGTCAATGGGAAGACGTTTAACCATCAACCCAAAAAATCCTGAAGGAACACAATCAATGCATACTATTCTGAAGAGAATAATTCCACCCTGCTTTGTATGTGGCTAGTCCTTTATCACCATATATCCCATAATAGAAAAAAACATGTCGCTTGCTTCTAGCAAGCCGCCATACCTGTCTTCATCATTTTCTTTTCTAAGTGCAGTAAACCATTGTCAGAGGCTGAATCATCCATTTTAACAGACTGAAATCATCACAATGTGATGCTGAATTTATCCGATACAATGTCCAACAGACAATCTCTGTCATTGACCAGTTTACAAAGCCGTTCTATACAAGTCAAACAAAGAATACACATGACGAGTGGAGGCCAAGAGCTCAGAAAAGGCTTGGGTTGTTTTCTATGGAGATGGACAGATGTGATATGGGAAGCTTAACTCATGTATGTTATTGTGGAGGAATAATAGCCTCAGATGAGGGCTGCTGCTTGTATTCTGTTCTGGTAACAGAGTCAGTAGGCAGTGTCACAACCAAAAGATGTTGATGGTCCACATTCAATGGTTGGTGGCTACCTTTGTTTTTCTTTTTTTATTAATAGTTTCTCATCCGTGGGCTCCGGATTAAGGTTTATATTTCTCTCTATTACATTGTAAAAAGAAAAAATGTGGCAGCCTTTCTACAAATGTATGTGATGTTAAACTTGGAGGCAGCGCATGCTTATATATGTTACCGGCATGATGTGTCCAATGCAAAGATATTGAAAGTTGTTCCCCAATACACATACAGTGCAGGGATCACCCCTGTATCACAGTCACATTTACCATAATGTAGAGAATTATCTTTCGAGAGAAGAGGCCCTATTGTAACGCCATGCATTCCTCTCTGTGGGGGTTAGTTTTTGAAGAATGTAGTAGCACAGTAATGGAATCTACCATTTGTATAGGTAAATGTAAATAAATGCAGTACATTGACTTAAAACTGGTAATTGTAAAATATATTTGAGAGTTAAGATAAAAAGTATATGAGTATTAGCCTCGATAATTGAGGCATTAGTAAATAAATTAATCTCATCTCTTGGGGTCTACTAATGATTGTAACACATCTCTATCAAGGTTTTAAAGCAAATTATAAAAGTGAAACAATGATACTTGTACAGATGTGATTTGTGCTATTGCTTTGGTACATTGTTTGAACTTCTACTCTTGATTTACTATGTATACTTTTTCACACCCGTTTGCAGTAAAAAAGACAAAAGCGTGTGCCTATTTGCTTAGTTGAGATGGAACAGGCAATATGTACTGCTTGTAATGAAAACAGAAAGAAAATGGAGGGTACTCAAATGTTCTACATTCTCAAGCACTTGCCTATAAAACAGTTCTACTGCTACTGTTCCATTTACTCTACACATACAGTAAAGCTAACATTAGACACTGAGATGTACAGGATACATACATTGGGATTATAAAAAATAAATCTCTGCCTTTTAATGCTAAACATCATTTTGCCTGAATTTTCATGAGAAATGGTGATTGCTTATTTTCAAGGTGTAATGAACAGTTATATTGTATAATCCATAGCAATTACAAACTAATGAATGGTAACACTTTGGATGTAATATGTATGGAGCTGCAAACATAAAAAAATCTAAAACAATTTTCCAAACTGCGCAAAAAAAAAAAAAAAAATAGAAATTGTATGTATGTGAATGAATATTAATCATCCATAAAATCATTATGCTTTTATTTTTCTAGTATTTGCCAGAATGTGATTCCTGTAGGTAACCCTGTGAACAGCTACAGTCCAGGCTGGAAATGATATAGCTTCCTCTTCCCTTTCCCCAGCAGGAATTCCCAGTACAATCTAAAACGCCAGCCAGTTAGCTGCATGTAAATACTGTAATTATTTGCCTAAGATGAGAATTCTAGGAATTTATAAAAAGAAGTATACTTCTCTAAGATTTTGTGTTAAAAACATGGACCATTTGGCAGAATACTATTGAGCAGGAAGGACTAAGCAGAATGATATATAGCTTTGTGAGAAAACTTTATGAAGACTGGTGTTAATAATGCCAGTCTTTATAGCCTTGGAGCTGGCGAAGGATCCACCTTAATATATGACAAGTGTATGCCTCCTCATAAATGAGACACAACCTCCGCCGGGCTGTGCACCTAGGAGGAGATGTATGCCAACCAGCACTCAGCTATAAAAAATGTACATGGATGCAAACCTGCCATTAAAAACAGATCGATTCAGCCATTTTTCATCTGAATAAGAATCAATGCCAGTAGATTGAATAACTTTTACATGGTGACAGGTTTTCACACTTTTGGATGTTCTACGTTTGGCACAACACCAGTGTACAGTATACAAAAAGAAAGAACACCAGCCTACTGTTTCAAACCACTTGCTTTGAGGTGCCAGGGTTCCTAGAGACTACAAATGCTGTAGAGATAAAAAAGGCAAGATACAATGGATTTGAAGTGAGCACATTTCAAAAGTGTACCACACCTTTTATCAGGTCATGGTGAAACATTTTACAAACCTTTTGACAATATGGTTACCATTGTTTCCTGCCTTGATTTTATCTTGTCTTAAATTTGTAATTTACCAGTTTGCAGTTTAGAAATACTTCAAATTATTCTAGATTTTCTTCCTAAAATTCAAAGTCAAGCTAACCAAATGAGTCCTATGGATGGAGCTACAGAAAGGCACAAATGCTTGTAAGTGCAGGTGTAGATAACTTCCATTTATTGTAACGCTTTCCTCTCCTCTGACTACATGACTATAAATTATTTATTCTCTAGATTCGTTAATAACATAAAAATAAGATAATATATCAAGGTCTCTTTAGCTTTTTAATGTAATGGTCAGTTTAACTCTCATTTCAGGTGACTTTTCAGAATAAATTATAGTGTGTATATGAGAAATAACCCTATTTCTGGTCATTATATTGTATGATGCATTTTACAGAAGTTTTCCCCTTTTGCAGTTTCTCACTGCCAGTTTGTCAGAGCTGGTGCGTGGGCTGCTACGAGGTCTCTTATACACTGGCCACAGTGAAGAGGAGATCCTACTCTATTACGTGCACACATATATTGAAGTACTGAGCAGTTTAGCTGTAAATTGAGCAATGCGGAGACACAGTAACACACTTAGAGGCTTTTCACATGGAGAAATTTGCAGATGATTTTAAGGTGGATTCCGCCTCAAAATCAGTTCAAAATTCCATGTGGACTCTTGCTCCCACTGAAAACAATGACAGTTGTAACAGGCGCTTCTTTTTTTAGGACACCAAAAAACTTTCTTGATTTTCCCATGGAATCTGTGCCTCAGTTAGGCAGGACTTGTAGCACAAGACTAAGATTAAGCATTGTATCTCAGACTAATCAGGGAGCAAACCCACAGAAGAAAGTTCTGCCTTGGTTTTCCACTGCAGGTTACACAGGGCCAGAATTTCTAATGGAATCTGAGGCAGAAAACCACCTCAAATTACTTTTCAGATTTCACTGTCTGAACATATACCTTTGTGAGTCTATACTTCTGTCTTACTCCAGTAGCCATTCCTCCTGGAGTCTCCTGAAAAAAGGCTGTAAAATTTCTGTAATAAAATATATTACAGTGTTATCTTATCTTATTACAAAGGCAATCTTATCCTTGCTTTTACTATTGATTCATTAAAAATGTATATGACAGTTACTCTTTAACATTCCACTCATTGTGGTAAATTTATTAATGCTGGCATCACAGTAAGATGGGCCAAACTTATCATGAGGTGCCTCTTAATAAACTTGCCAAATGTTCAGGCAGTCTACCCACCAGAAACTGAAATGTGCTGGTTTAGAATTCAGCCATAATTTCCACCCGTCTTCTGGTGTAAATTATGATAAATCTGGTAGGCCTACCAGATTATACATTTGATAAAGGAGCATCTGCAAGCTCTGAAACGCGTTATGTTTTATGATAAGAATAAAGGAATCTTCAGAAGAATATCCTGGTAAGCGCGGATCTTCTTTTTTCCACTTCCCATTCCTAATATTGGTTGTGGTTGTGGTTATGGTCCTCTCCCAAACATTTGGTGTGTGACGCCCCTGTGACGGTGATCCAGCAGCTGCCTTGACATTGGATGTATAGCTAACTATTCTGCATTACAGGGAGTTGTGACTTTTTCACAACTTCCAAAGGTGAGCGGCCTTTTATTATTCATATTCTTTCATTTTTTGTGTCTAAAATACTACACCAGAGAATGTGCGGTACTGTTTATTTGTGTATTTACCAGTGAGTATAAAATAACAAAACAGTGTGCAAAAAGGGGCTTGGGAAAAAAATTGCCACTTTTTGCCTTAAAAACATGCACATGCATGTGTCCTTTTTTGACACATTTTATTTAACATTTTTTTCTATAGGATGTAAACTTATACAAAATAAAACAGTTTTCTTCAGATGATATTAAGCATGTATACCACCCTAACTATGGTTAAAGGGGTATTCCCATGAACAAAATCATATCTATATTTGTAGATTATTAAAAGTTAAACATGTTTGTAAATAGAAGTAGTTAAAAATTCTGCAGAGTTTTAAAGATTTTCTCTGATCATCTTAGTGGCGACTGTCTGTTGTTTTGATCAGTTGCCAATGGATACGACCATGAGTGCAGAAACTTTCTATGGTCTGGGACTTGTTAGGAACCCAGCCATGACTTTATTATTGTAGCTGGGTTATCAGGCAGGGACACTACATGTATCTGAAGATATCCCAACCACAATAAGCAAATCATAGCTGATTTTCTAACCTTAGAAAGGTCCTGCATTCATGGTCGTATCCATTGGCAACTGATCAAGACAACAACTTGTGACCACAAGATATTTAGAGAAAATCTTTAAAACTCTGCAAAATGTTTTATTACTTATATTAGCAAAAATGTTTAACTTTTAATTATCTATAAATTTTAAAATGGTTATGTACGTGGGAATACCCCTTTAAAGTGTTTTTGTAACTAGTTGGAATTTTCTCTCTATCTCTCACCATTCCCGGGTAACAAGCGCAGGTAGTTTTGGTGTCTGATGTG
This sequence comes from Leptodactylus fallax, assembly GCA_947044405.1. NCBI lineage: Eukaryota > Metazoa > Chordata > Amphibia > Anura > Leptodactylidae > Leptodactylus > Leptodactylus fallax. The sequence goes on from CAMRHE010000490.1 coordinate 309,895, forward strand.
CTATTTATGCTATTTAAGGGCAGTGTCAGGCAGGGAGGCGTGATTCAGCGCTCCAATCAGAGGCAACCAGTGTCAGAGCTCAGAATCACACCCCTTGTCTGCACATGCCTGACATCGCTCTTCTCATAATACAGAGCCTAAATAGTATATTAGGCACCTGACTGCTCAGGAACAGAGGGAGCTAGAGAAAAAAAAATCCTATTTTGCTGGAATCAGTGGAGCAGCAACTATTAAAAGATGCTAAGAACAGGAGTTGGTGGAGGTGTCTCAGATGGCAGCTGGCAATAAAGAAGATTTTTTTCCTTTACAATAGCAGCACATTTTTCTTGTAGTTTGAAGCTGTCCAATATCAGATTTAAAATCTTGAACTAATGTCTTCTTGTCTATATTAAATGTGAATACAAGCAAGGATGGTAAGAATGTAGAGGAACAAAATGCTACTTTTTGCTGTTTCCAGTGGGTTGTCTTTTCTGTCTGGCAAAGTACAGTACAGACACTTGTGTTTCTGCTTGGAAGCAGTTATAGTTAGACAATATGATTTACAAGTCACAATGTCCCAAGGCGAGTAAAAAAGATTCTCAAGTATTCACCTATGCATCACAATACTTTAGGGATCGCAAGCTAAGAGATTACTTACAGATAATGACTGTCCAAATAAGAGCCATAAAGAATCAATTCTATTTCTATAGCTTCATACCTATATTTCAATATATCTTTACCATATAATACAGTCACAAATAAAAAAAAATGTTGGTCTACAATACATATTGTTATGGAAACTTTTACACAAAACCAAGAGATAAACTATCTCTCAGGTGGATAAAGCAGATGAAAGTTTATTTAGAAGTGAGGTTACAGAAAAAAAGTGTTATACATAGAGGTAATAAACAAAATAAAGAGATGTAGCTACGGAGACCACTGATAGGGCAGAGAAGTCTGGGGTTCTTAAGCTAGATTTCTGGCAACCAGCCATCAGACGTCCCCTTACTATCAACATCAATCTCATAGGAGAATTAGCATAATTATACATGTGACATATAGTTAACGCTAAAGAACATTATGTGGCCTAAACATTAGGCCCGTCTTACTTCAAAGTAGCCCTTATTAAACTATTTTGACTCATCTATTTAAAACAAATTTTCTGGACTCACTCAAGTTACAAGATCATAGGTGAACATTCTTGATCACTTAACAAGGCTACTTATGAAAATGTCAGCAATATATAATTAGCAGTATACATATATGCCATGGGACTGCAATATATTAGCAATTATTAGTAAAGACTATAATGATTATTTCTCTGTTTCAATATTGACATAGGTTTTTCTTGGCAAATTAAGTTCATGATTTATTGGGTCAACAATCTTAGATTTATGGACATTGTTAAATAATTACTTGTCAATTAATCTGTTGGAGGAAAGATTGATGTAAAACATTGGATTTTTCCTGATTCTCCTGTTTTCATCTCAGAAAAGTGGAATTGAAGATATCAGTCATGTACTGAGGACATGAAAGTGAAGTATGAGGTGTACAACATATTTAGGGATTTTACCTCCAGTATATCTTGGGTTCTTTAGCACATGTTGCCTTTGTTGATTTTTGTAGGTCGCTTGTCTATTGCTCTTAGCTAAGTCCTTCAAGTTGACCAAGTTAACAAATTATGCCAATCATAAATCTGTGGCGACAAAGAAAAAAAAATCACTACATTCTCTAGGTGGGAGGATAGGAAAATGTACTTGTTTGAACCTGAAGGATGTGGAACATTGAGAAATTGCTTCCCTATATTGGAAGTTTTATTAGTTTCAAGACTCCTCGCTATCATATTGTGACAAGCCAATGGGAAACTGTAAATCCCAGCCCTCACGTAGTAACATTGTCTTAAAGGCACAGTTGTCAAGTCTATCCCTAGCTTAGACATTCAGAGGTGATTCAGACCATATTTTCCCGGTAATCCAGTGTCTCACTCTTTATCCCTACACCATATTCTAGCCTGATAAGGTCTCAAAATACTTCCAAATGCTAGTTATTATTGATATTAGCTATGCTGCTAGATGTTTCTGTGTGTATCTAAGAATGTTCATTGGCTAGATCATTGACTGAACCAAATTCAGAAATACATAGCCCATCTACATGCACGTCATCTTAAATGGGCATGTGGTGTATGGACAGGGTCTTATATTGCCATATGTACAAGGAGGAGCTTATAGAGTAGATTTTTAACTTTGTGTTACATTGTCTACATAACTCAGCACATCAGGCTTTCGTGGCAAGGTTTGTATTACTGCAGTGTATTGCTAACCATGTAGTGCAGTCAAATCCAGTCTATTGTTCTGTCTACATAGTCATGATATATAAATGATAACTGTGTGTAATATATCTCTAGTTCTGACAAATTTGCAGACGTCTGCGTAATATTATTTTGTTAGCTTTTTTATTTATGCATTAACAATTTTAGGTTTTATATTCCTTTAAATTTCCCCCAGGTGCTACAGTTTCCTTCCATTGGCCAAAGATATACTGGTAGTTCACCAGGTTCTAAGATAATTGGTCCTGAACTTCATGTGTTTGCCTGCTGTATGATAATTAGTGTGTACGCTTCACTGTGGTGTTTTTAATGGATTTTGATAGAGCAGTTAACTTCAGAAGACTACCCCCCCATCTCTGGCACCATTGTTTTTTCCTTTTTTTCAGCATTGTCATGAATGTGTGCCTTGTTATACAGCACTGTGGAAACTATTTGTGCTTTACAAATAAACTACAATAATATTAATAATTATAATGAATTTTCTCCTAGCTGCCTGCTATACTTATTCTATTTCTGTCTAGCTCTGACATGGGACCTTTGTCAAGAGACCAGTTACCATGGTGCTGACTCAAAAATAGCGTAAATCCAATGCACATCAATATCTGTACAATAAATAGAATAAATTGCTACTTATAATACATTATTTTGCATGCACTGGGTAGTAATTTGTGCACAGGGCTGCAACTTATTCTTTCTCATTTAATTATGGGGAAGCAATTCCACAATTCAGAAGTACAGACTGCATGAAAAGCTATGAAAGGTTAGGCTTTTTAGTGATTTTAAAGATAATTTGCTGGTTAGGTCTCCTAGGAAACACAAAACATTACTTATTACTTTACTAAACATTTGTCAGTACTTGCCTTCAGCAGCTGTTTTATATAGCAGTAGACATAAGAAATAAGCTTGGATCAGCTCCCCCAAATCATTTTCTAGTAATATTTTGTGTTACAGTAGTAAAAAATCATCTGTCTTTCCAAGACAACCAAAGGAAAGAGGTTTGCTTATTCAATTCAAGAAGTGTTCCAATGCAGGATATCTATGTCATATTGATTGTAGCGTTTATTGGAAGCAGATTGTGGGCCCACTGTGCCACCTAACTGGTTTGACTTTGGGCTACTCCTGAGGGAGTTATCTAAGTGGTCCAGCACCAGATGATCAGGCAAAAGCGTAGATGAGTCTGGTTTGAAGATCAGGCGCATGCAAAGACTCTATGTAACAATGATTATGGGCAGGGGTGAACCTAGCCTTTTTGCTGCCTGAGGCGGACTATAGAAAATAAATAAATTTGAGCTTACATGCTACTAGTTTCACACGCTGCTATTGTCGCACAATAAACATACACTATACACAAACTTATAAAACAGTTTTCAAGGATTCTTCTTACTGTATTACTTCAGTATCAGAGATCAACAACACGGCATTAACAATGAAAATTACTTGACACATCTTCTGCTTGGTGGATGGACGAGCTCACATGGCCCCCATTCTCTATAATAGGAGCGCCGCAGATAGCTGAGTACTGTACTTCGGCTATCTTTGGCACTCCCATCGAGGCATATGGGAGCCACACGGGTTCGTTCATCCACCAAGCGACACACCTATATTCAGCCTGGCTGCGGTCCGGCTGAATTCCCAGAGGGGGGAAAAAAAATATTTTCAGGCCCAGTGGGGGTCTCAGCAGACAGACCGCCATCAATCAGGTATATATCCTCTATCATTTAGGTGTATACAGTGCAGTAACATTTTGTGACTTACAGGTGACGTCTCTGACTAATCTTTCACATTTCCCTTCTCTTCCCTTTGGACTGCAATGGCCACTTCCAGCTGTGACTTGTCTCTGTAAAGTTTGCAACACAGACATCTTTGGCTGCTCACTTTTCCAGGCACCCGACCCACATTGTCCTAACATACACAAAGCCCCCATCCTGCCACTACCCCAGTTATACAATTATAAAATATATGATATAAACCCCATAATGAATAATACCCCCAAGTGCAGCTTTAAATTAATAATGTCCGTGTGTACCCTGTATAAATAGTGCCCCTTATTATTAATGCCCGTGTATACCCTGTATAAATAGTGCCCCTTATTTAATGCCCGCGTATACCCTGTATAAATAGTGCTCATTATTAATATTGCCCCAGGTGTTTCCTAATTAAAAGGTTTTCCAGGTTATCAATAAAAAAAAAAAACAGTGGGGCTCAAAAACCCAGGATCCCCACTGATCAGCTGTTTGAAAGAACCGTGGTACCTGTGTAAGCGCCGTGACCAGTGACGTAACTAGGAATGGCTGGGCCCCAAGGCGAACATTTGACATGGCCCCCCCCCCGAACCGCAGCCCCCAAACCCCCCTGCACATACCGCCGCCCCAACCCCCCCGCATAAACTGCATTCCTGCACACACTATTATGTGCCATAGTGGCCCCTGCACACAGTATAATGCCCCATAGTGGCCCCTGCACACAGTATTATGCCCCATAGTGGCCCCTGCACAGGAGTATTATGCCCCATAGTGGCCCCTGCACACAGAATTATGCCCCATAGCGGCCCCTGCACACGGTATTATGTCCCATAGTGGCCCCTGCAAACTGTATTATGCCCCATAGTGACCCCTGCACACAGTATTATGCCCCATAGTGGCCCCTGCACACAGTATTATGCTCCATAGTGGCCCCTACCCACAGTAGTATGCCCCATAGTGGCCCCTGCACACAGTATTATGCTCCATAGTGGCCCCTACCCACAGTAGTATGCCCCATAGTGGCCCCTACACACAGTAGTATGCCCCACAGTGGCCCCTGCACACAGTATTATGCCCCATAGTGGACCACGCATGAATGATTATTATACTCTGGGGTCTTTTCAGACCCCAGAGTATAATGATCGGAGACCCAGGGGAGGATACAAACATAAAAAACAATGCTACTTACCTCTTCCTGGCTCCGGTGCACTCCCGTGTGCTACTTCGGCCATCTTCTATCTTGGAGCAGATCTCGCGTGAGTGAGGCCGACGTTGCGAAGCATAATGACGTCGGCAGACGTCTGGGACGTCACCAAACAGGCCCGAAGCCTGCGGAGCGTAGGAGAGGCGAGTTACAATGTTTTTTATGTTCCCTCACCTCCCCTAGGCCTCTGATCGTTATACTCTGGGGTCGACCCCAGAGTATAATAATAACAGTGTTTGTGGGGTTCGTGGCAGCTGCTGCCACAGGGCTCCGGGTCCCGGGCCCCATAATGTTCCGGGCCCTGTGGCAGCCGCTACCACTGCTACCCTGATATTTATGCCCCTGGCCGTGACCGCTTCTCTGTTTACATAGTGTCATTCATCTCATAGCGGCCATGTAATGTAATTACAGCCTCGTCCTATACACATCTATGTGACAAGACTGTAATTACATCACATGATCACTATAAGTAGACAGTGTGTGATATAAACAAGCGCCATAGCCCCTCCATACAGCTGATCGGGGGGGGGGATTCACTGATCTCTTATTGATGATCTGTCCTAAGGATAGATCATCAATAAAAATGAGCTGGAAAACGCCTTTAATAAAGCCCAATTGCCACCTTAAAGGGGTTGTCCAGGATAACCACTTTTTTAATATGAGGCCAGAGAAGGTTCTCCAGTGTCTCCCAGCGTTTTCCAGTCCTGTTGCTCCGGTGTTTTCTTCCAGCGGAAGTTTCCACGGCACTATGATGTCCCATGTCAGGGACATCAGCAGCCATGTGCAGTGGGGGATTTCTGCTAGAAGAAAACACCGGCGCAGCAGAACCAGACCAAGGTGGGAGACATCGGAGCACAAGGGACAGGTGAATAGGGGTTTTTTTTTCCTTACACCTTTCCCAGTCTCATATTAAAAAAGTGGCTATCCTAGACAATCCCTTTAATTAATTGCCCCCTTATATTATGCCCCTGATTCCCCCTGTCATAAATACTGCTCCCTTAATGAACCTTTATATAAATGATGCACACTTCTATTCATAATGTCCCCTAATGCCCCCTTATATAAATAACCACCCATATAATATATATATATATATATATATATATATATATATATATAATGTTCTCTAATGCCCCCTTATATAAATAACTCCCCCTTGTATTAATAATGCCCCTAATAACCCTTATATAAGTAACACCTCTTAAATTCATAAAGCCCCCTTATATAAAGTGCCCCCTCCTAATGACCCCTTAAAATACCCACGACTGTGCTAAAAAAAAATAAAAGTTATACCCATCTACCTGCGATCCCTTGATGGAGCCGCCGCCTCCTCTTCTTCACTCGCGCATAGGATGTCTGTGTCTGTCTTCTGAAGTGGCTTGCGGTTTACAAGACAGAGTCTAAGCTTGAGTTTTAACTAGATTGGTGTCTTGCAGACGCCGATCTAGTTAACAGTAAAGCATATATTAATGGCGGCCCCGGGGTTTGGTTCCCACAGAGCAGTTGGCCCGGGGGAGCCTAAGAGTAGGAGGGCAGCCTAGGCTGCATGCGTCACGTCAGGTAAATTTACCTGCAGAGCGATATGACCTGAAGGGACGCACGCAGACCAGCACTCCTCCTAGTTGTCGCAGATAGTGCCGCCTGAGGCGGCCGCCTCACTTCGCCTCATTAGAGGTGCGCCCCTGATTATGGGATAGGCATAAACATATACAGTGACCCAGGGCTGATCAGTGTGGAAATGGTGCAGTAGGAATAGGCCCACAATGGCAACTGCAGTGGTCACGGTGGCAAAATCATCTTACAGGCCCTAGGCTAGCACAGTCATGAGGGGGGTCGTACAGAGGGTGTGGTGGTGTTTTGGGGTACCCTTGATGTTAGGTGCAAATAAATCACAGGAGACAGGTAGGCAGTTAAAACAAGCGATACTTGTAGATCAATTTACTTGACATGATTCATCCAGTAAGGCTATGTTCAAACTACCATTATTAATATCTGTTGCTGTCATCCATCATAGGATAGTAGCAACAGACATTAATTGTAGCAGAGTAACTGACACAAATAGAGGGGAGTCTGTCTGTGTCCGTTCCCATTGACACAAATATAAACAATAGGATGTTGTTTATTTTTGTAACAGAAGAAGAAAAAGTCTTCCATGTACAATCTTTTCTTTAGTCAGATAAGTAAAAAACATGATAGAAGAAATCTTCCGTCATGTTTTTTTACATTAGGGTGAATACTTGATGGAGGGGGCTCCCTCTGTATTTGTCATTTAATGTCATATCACAGATGAGAGCAACGGACATTAAATAACAGTAGTGTGAACCTACCCTTACAAAGCAACATGGAGGCACCTCAACTAACAGCAGGTTCCACACGTATGCAGGGCACATTTCAGCTGTAGATATCTAAGTTTCCTCACTGGTTCTACAGTGGAGATGTGGATATGTTCAGTAGTAAGTTCAATAAGTCCTGGTTCTGTAAGCATGGGGTCAATTGATATGGGACTACTAAACACTCTTAATTCCTATCTGCCATTAGCTAGCCTGCAGAGTTGAAGGTGCTTTTCTACAATTTAGTTCCCTCTGTTATGGCTAATTATAGACTGGACTGAACAGGAACTAACTGGCTTAAAGACTGGGGTCTCCAGCAACCATTAAACCCCTTCCACCTTCTAGAAACCAAGATCAGAAGCCATTACTGTTTGTACAACAACACAGAAATGGCAGATTAACTTCACAGTTTCCATCATAATGCAAAAAATGGCAAATAGCCAGTATTAGAACAGTGTAAAACATTATAAACAATGAAGAACACATTGAACATTAATTAAGCAGTAAAGTTCTTAGCAGTGGACTTTTTGAGGGGCACTACACATATACTCTTCAGTACCCTTTATATTTAGGGTTCTTTGAGGTGATGAGTTCCTGGACACTTTATGAATTAGACATCTACAGTATAGTGTTTCCATGTAATATGCCACAAATGTCTGTCATCAAAAATCCCTTTAATATGAACTTTAAAAATGAAGCATCCATTCTTAGTGAATATATTTACTATCTTAGTGAAGCTATTTAATTTTATTGAAATGGTGTGAAAAAAAAAAACATTGAGACCATGTTGAGAAAAACATCCTAAGAGTATCCCACTGTAATAGTTCATTTAGGAGTCCTTTGGACCACAGCATTGCTATCATCTTTTGTAAAGTTCAAAATGTGGCCACCACATTCAGAAGACACATCACCAGCATTCTGACTATGGTGAGAACTAGGGTACCATAGTAGAACTTCCAGAAGCCAAGATACATTACTTTTACAAAACCTAATAACCTTCCCATGCTCATGTGATTAATAACCGAAAGAAACAGAATAACCATACAGACTATATTGAATCATGTTGACCAATAGGGGTGACCCAGGTCTATTTCATTTAGAGAATACATTGTAGTGAGCTTTTTTCTTGATAGTGATTAAAATTACATTTGGATATGCTACTGATGTCAAATAAATTCATGATCCACCTCTGAGACACCTATTCAAATCTAAATTTTTAGTACAAGTCAAAAACCAAAAAGCTTTTTCCATTGCCTGAGCAAGATTTCTAACCTTTTTCCATAATTCCCTCAAAATGTAATGGAAAGAGCTGCACACATGCACTTCTGACTCTCCCCAGCTTTTCTTCCTCTTAATGCCCACCATCAGGAACCCTCATTGTTTAAAAAGGTGCTGGCCTCAGAGATGGAATTTCCACTTGCAAGACATAATGTATATAGGTGAAATAGCCTTTTAAATCAACCCATTACAAAATCATATTTCCGATCCCTACAGCTGATCTTTACGGGGTCCGGGTGTGAGACCCAACAGATCACATACTGATGACCTATTGTGTGGCTAGATCACCATTATGAAAACTCCATTTGGGGCCAGAAAACCACTTTCAATATTGAGTTTTAGGGTTCATGCACACAGGATGGTCCAGTACCTGAGGTCTGTTTGGTATTGCACAGAGGACTTTTGTCTTCTTAGTACACAGTTATACATCACAGCATATGTACTGCTGTACAGGCTCTGTCAGACTCTGTGAGGGGAATTTAAGAAGGGTTTTGCTGTAAGCCACTTTATACTCTTTTACGCTATTCTTGACACACTTTATGTGGTCAGGCTTAGCAGGAGGGTGTTGGCTTAAAACCCAGGGTTTAATAAATTTCCCCTGTATTTATGAATTACCTTTCCCTCCAAGTATTGCTTGGTATGTGAAAAGCATACAATTTTCTCTGTCATTAGAATCTATAAGGAATCTGACAGAAAGAAAACTCTTTATAGAGTACTATAAGCACAACTATACTGTACAGTAGAGGCCCAGTTTACCTCTATGTCAGCCATATTACAGCTCCATATAAAACTGTAATATGGCCAAGTGCTTGAACCCTATCAGTAAGATCTTGAACATTACCAGTTTTACGTTGACCTGCAGGAGATATCTTTTTAGCAGAATAGTACTAAATAATTAAATGACCACAAATAATGACATTTGCCTTAAGAGTTCATACTAAATGTAGAAAATTACTTTTGCTATTTTGAATACATTATCAGAAAGTTAAAGCTGCAAATTTTGAATTAGTGATTTTTATCTTTAATTCTTTTACGTTTTTACTTTGGTGTTCCTACTTTATATATTGAATATAGGCCTGGCTGTAAATGAAAGACACCTATACAGTTCAACATATTTAATTCAGTAATGATTTGATGTGCATTATAAATCCCAATGCATTAGACAGCCAGCCATGTCCAACAATCCTTGAAAAAGCTCAGACTCTAAAGAGTCGAAGTATTTTAAATGTCACCAAGGGATCTATTATCCTGGAGACTGATGTTACCCTTCGGCTCCATTCCCAAAATCATTAGATATTTTTCAACTATAAAACCATGTCTAAATGTCTCATCCCTAACAAAGTTAAACTTCACTGGGTGATTACATCTAAATGAAAGTCGAGGTCTACTTCCTTACAAACATCATGAGTGCCTATTGTTACTACAATACAGAGTGTAAATGAATACTCCATTGTCAGAGCTAGTGTCTTATTTGGGATACTAGCTAAAAAAAAACAATATATCAAACCCTTTAACCTCCTGGAATAAAACACATTCCAAAACAAAAGCTGCATGACTTAAAAAAGTTCAGTATTTATCTGCAAATTCAATGCTCCATTACTTAAGGAAACACAGAACAATAAAAGACCTAATAAAGACTTTGTCAAGTATTAGGCATTAAACATAGTGATAATAAATAGACAAAGGAGTGTATGAATGAACTGGAATGCATTAACTGTGTAGTAAAGCTCCCTATGCCAGGCATTCATATAAACTAGTAAGAAAAACAAATAGCCATGTTTACTCATCAATCACAAGGACAAAGCCAGCAAATAAACTCAAGCATCCATGTATTTAGGAACATTTCTCACCGAGCTTATTGATCTGTTGACCACAACCATGAAATAGCTTTATAGACTGACTAATGTGTCATATTAGCTGTTGTGAAGCTTTTGTCCCTTAGCTAGTAATTCTGCCTAGAAGGAAAGTGCTACGCTTGAGCAGTTTTTAGAAAAATTCTGTAACTTAGTTATAACTATAGTATCTACTAACTATCTAAGGTCTACTAACCTTGAACATACTACGGTATTAACCAGTCTAGTTATATCCAGTCCGAGAAAACATTGAAAGTACTTTGCTAGTACTGAGCTGGACATACTGTATAAACCAGAGTACAGCCAGGAAACTCCCATACACATTAGATTGTTGATGAATCTCACCAATTTTATCCCAATGCACCTACATGCACCTCTAGTGAGCATAGGCACTTTTACCTACATATAATTTAATAATTATTAGCCTTTTTTATTGAGATGCAAAGCTCAATTAAAAATACTGCTTTGCATTTCTCGGAGCACAGTGTTCACCAATTTTATCCCAATGCACCTACATGCACCTCTAGTGAGCATAGGCACTTTTACCTACAAATAATTTAATTAATAATAAATCAATGTTGGACCAGACGTCACGTGAGCCAGATGTCACGACGCATAATGACGCTGGCCTGGCCACGTGACGTTTTGGACGTCACAAAACAGGCCCGAAGCCTGCCAGGCGCAGGAGAGGTAGGCAACATTGTTTTTTTATGTTTGATCACCTCCCCTGTGCCTCTGATCATTATACTCCAGGGTCTGAAAAGACCCCAGAGTATAATGATAGCAGTGTTTGTAGGGTTCGCAGGCCCGCGGCCTTATTTACCGATCCCCGCTCCTGCTCACAGCCGCCTCCGCTTCTGCAAAAGGGAAAGCGCAGGTGCCAGTGAGCAGGAGCAGGGATCGGTAAGTAAATAGGGCCCATTACCTGCTGGGGTTACTCCAGCAGGTAACGGCCTATTAAAAAAAAAAAAACATCAGGGGCATATAACATGCCAATGCAAACCTAGCCAGGACACCAACCACAGGAAGGATTGACAGTCACGAACTCCAACCCTCAGCCCCAATACCTGTTTTCCCCCACAGTTTCCTCTAGGGGCTGTCAATTTGCAATAAAACAAGAACTGTCTCTTTTACTGAACAAGTGTTCTCCAGTACAAAGTGTTGCAGCTCTAACCAATTTTTGTCTTGGCTTTAAATGATATATCTGTATATGTGCTTTGTAATACAATGCTTTATGTGTAAACAAGGCATCCTGCCTATAAGTATAGTACCACCATGTAGTACAGAAATCCAACTGAGAGTTACGAGTTCATTTATATAAACAGAGACAAAAAGTCTTTCACCAGCAGGAACTCAATGACTGTCTTGACATATTTATCTCTGTAAGTAATTTACCTGGAACTAAGAATGGTTGTGCATTAGTGTAATGGTTATTGCTTTATGTATTGTAGTTCTCCTTTGTACACATAAGTCAAGCATTTAGCAATACAGTGAGCTTTTACTAAATAGGCAGCCTAAAATGGCATTAAAAACCTTTTCAGAAATATCACAAATGGAAACACTGCATCACTCCAAGAAGAAATAACTTTAATTCGCTTAAAACATGTTCCAATGTTTCAACTCCATAAGAAGTCTTTATCAACCTTCTTAAACTATATTTCTGTAATTATCTTTGTCTTCACCCTAGAGTTCATTTACAGATGGAGAGTAATTTAATGCACACCATCATAGCTCGCAATCTAGAACCTTCACTCATACATCTGTAAAGAATGGAACACATGTTTATAGTATACCTACTTATTTTGTGTAATTTTTTTGCCATAGTATAAAAGAACTACAGATGTGTCCTTGCTTACCTTTCCTCTTGGCTCATAATATCCCCAGATGAATGGCACAAGATAGCCAGCTTTCTGTTATTCACAGCACTGGACAGTAGCAAAAAAACACTTTGCATGCCACTTTTGTTGGGATATCTTGAGCCAAGAGGAAAGCTAAGAAAGGACATATGTTTTGAACTAACTGGACTTACCTATTGAGTGCTTCTATAAGTTAGGCAGTAGTGGCCCGCAACCTTAAAGGGCCCGTTGGGGTTCTGCTGCTTTTTTTTTTTTTTAATAGGCCATTACCTGCTTTATTTACTAACCGATCCCCGTTCCTGCTCACAGCTGCCTCCGCTTCCCCTTCTGCTCTCCATGGCAATCTGTGCGTCCCAGCAATTTGATATAGGACTCATGGTGCCCTCTGAAGGTCAGAAGGGGAAGCGGAGGCTGCCGTGAGCAGGAGCGGGGATCGGTAAGTAAGGTCACGGACCCGCGGCAAGAGTATTTGTTGGGCGAACCCCAACAAATACTGCTATTATTATACTCTCTCTTCAGACCCCAGAGGTTCTGTATACTATACCGGTCAGTCTATACTGATAAGTAGATAAGCATTTCTTCAAATTCCTGTACCATAAATGATCATGTTACAAGCTGATCACTTAGCCCCAGAACCTCCCCCAAAGGTACTATAAAAGCTGTAGAAAGCTATTGTTTGTGAGTCTTGGCTGGAATCATGGGAAGATGTCCAGCACCTCTGGAAGTCATCAAACCATGGGTATATATCAGTGCATGATATATAATGGGGCTCCCCATCCAGTGAGCTATTACATCATTTGCAACCACAGCTAAGTATTATCTCTTCATTTATTAAACACGTATTATTTTATTATATTCTGGTGTGATTATAGTCATTCTTTGACCATCTTTGAGTAAAATATCCAAAAAAAGAAAAAGACATAGACCGCACATCCCAATCTTATACATTGATCTTGTGCTTCTCAGCAAATTCTACAATACTGAACATGAGGTTCTTAGTATACATATTGATCAAGGTGTATAAGCCCACTAGCCACTTCATGGCGACCTCTTTATAGTGTGTCCCTACACTACTGGGTATGGCACCGAACAGCGACTGCCACCACCACAATACAGCGCCCACAGGGTGAGTGGCCCAGCAGCCCAGCAACACCCCTGCTGCCAGGCTAAGCCACATCACCCATGGGCACCGCGCCACAGCAACAGCAGACACCACACAGCACTGCACCATGTGAACAGATCACAAAAAAGTTCACCTTATCATATGGTGTCAGTCAAAGGACTGCAACATGTGAACAGGTCTCAAAGAGTTCACCTTACCATATGGTCTCAGTCAAAGGACTGGGCCAGTAGAAGGCTCCCTTAATTTAAAAACACCTATGCCAAATGGGAGGAGTGCTGGTACCAAGGCAAAACAAAAAAAATAGAAGACAGAATGCTATACATAAAGTATCCAAAAAAAGAAAAAGACATGGACCGCACATCCCAATCTTATACATTGATCTTGTGCTTCTCAGCAAATTATACTAAATACTAAACATGAGGTTCTTAGTATACATATTGATCAAAGCGTATAAGCCCACTAGCCACTTCATGGCGTCCCCTTTATAGTGGGTCCCTACACTAATGGGTGTGGCACCAAACACAATACAGTGCCCACAGGGCAAGCGACCCAGCAGCCCAGCAACACCCCTGCCGCCAGGCTAAGCCCCTAGGTTCTGGGCCACATCGCCCCATGGGCACTGCACCACAGCAACGGCAGACACCGCACAGCACCGCACCATGTGAACAGATCACAAAAAAGTTCACCTTACCATATGGTGTCAAAGGACTGCAACGTGTGAACAGGTCTCAAAGAGTAAACTTGTTATAAAAAAACCCGTTTGCCTACAATAATGCTATTTGTTAGCCATACTTTTTCGATTGATAGAGTGCAAAAAAGGAATCCTTAAATGTATACAGCAAACACAGTGTGAATAAGTAAAGTGGTGAAGGTCACCACCCTCCACAAAGGTATCCTTTAGCAGATGTACAACTTGAAATACATATAGACTGTCATATCACATCAATAAGACACTATGATTTTGTGGAAAAAAAACATGTCCTATTACAATTATTTATGATTATGATTTATTATTATACTCAGATCTGGTGTTAGCCACAAAAATATGATAAATAAAAAATACAGGAAAAAAGTGCTTATGTATGGAAAGCATTCATTGTTTAGCACGATTTTGCTGAGGATAGTGTGAGATAGTCAGCTATGCTAGCCAATGTCCATTTTAGGCTAAGACCCCACGTTGCGGAAACGCAGCTTTTTTTTTGTTGCAGATTTTGCTGTGTTTTTTGAGCCAAAGCCAGTAGATTGAGCAGAAGGTAGAAGTATAAGTATAACTTCCTATATATTTCCCATTCCTTTTGTAGCCATTCTTGGCTTTGGTTTAAAAAACTGCAGCAAAATCTGCAGCTAAAAAAGCTACATTTCTGCAACGTGGTGCCTCAGTCTTTGTCTTGCTGTTCTTGGCATAAAAATGCAGTGTAGAATATCAGAAAAAACTGTAATAATGGAAGCAGGCTGTTGTTACAGCTTCACATAATAAACTCTGTTCATGGGACACATGGTGTTTGTTCATTACTATATGGAGGGCTGCATTGTCATCCAGCCAGGGGTAAATGTATCAACATTATAATTTCATACATTTTTACACAAAAAATTGTGAGTGCTTTACTCCAGAAAACCGGTATGAGGGGATGATAAACTCCCCCATCATCTTTAAATATTTGATAACGACTATCCTAAGCTGTAATACACTGCTTCAGAGATTTAACCCTTTCCCACCAGTGACATTTTTCGATTTTTGTTTTTGACTCCCCGCCTCCCAAACCCAAAAATATTAGGGCTTAATGTTTGCGAGACAAACTGATCTTTATAATGGTGCCATTTATTATTCTGTACAATGTACTGGGAATCTGGAAAAAAAAATTCATAATTGGGTGGAATTGGAGAAAAAGTGCATTTGTGCGACTTTCTTACGGGCTTCGTTTATACGGTGTTCATTCTGCAGCCAAAATGACATGTCGCCTGTATTCTATGTTTCGGTACGATACCAAATGCATATGCTTTTATTTACATTTTATCCCCTTAATAAAGATCTAAAACTTTGCAAAAAAAAATTTTTTTTTTTACCTTTTTTTTGCATTTATTAGACCCCCTAGGGGTCTTGAACCCAGGGGATCTGATCACTAATGCAATGTATTACAATGCTAATGTATTTCAATGGATTGCAAAATATCAACACTTCTATTACAGGCTCCAGTTAGGAGCTGACTCCCGCCAGTCACTTCAGAGAGCTGGCACTTATAGCTGGTTCGTTCATGAACAAGACATCACTAGCTTTCACAGTATATCTTGATCCAACTTCTGAGGAGGAGAGAAGTTCCAGCACAGAGCTGAATTGAAGTCCAAGTATACAGCTGCAGCCCTGAGACAGAAAAAAATATTTGCTCTAAGCCTCAGAAAGGTGGAGAGAGAGTTTTGTAGCAGCCTGCAATAGAAGTAAATGGCAGACAAGCCTGGGAGCCTTCAATAGGCAACCTGATGTCATGCCAACAGGACACTGGCCCCAGATCTCGCTCCGGGTGCTGCTGATCCTCAGGAAAATGGCACTTCGGTCAGTTTTTACAGAGGTGCCAGGGGGGTTAATACCTGCGATCAGCTCCTGAGTGGCTACCATATTTAAATATCCGACATCCACCGTACTATTATGGAGGATGTCGGGAAGGGCTTAATGATATTGGTGAAGCAAGATACGGCAACCCATTGGAGGGACCCAGAGGATAGGCATAGTAGTAGTTGCCAGTTGACTCAACCAACACCTCCAGTTCAGCTCCAGAGTTGGTACAGAGCTGAGGGGGCCTGCATGGTACCTGATGGTCGTGCTAGTTTCTCCCAGGGCAATTCCTCTGGTGGTCTTCAGCTCACTGAGCCTGGTGGTAGTTGAGTACAGGAATGGACTCAGGGACACTGGTTGCAGGTGCAAACAGCTTGAACTTATCTGTAGTTATTGGCAACCAGCACACAGCTTACAATATGGCATGGAGGTACAGACTGTAAGGGCAGTTCCATTGGGGTTGGGAGGATGAGCCAGGTGATGGTTTTCCAGCAGGATGAGTCCAGATATGATGACATTGTGTAAACTCGAGTTTCTCAATCTCTCACTGTCTCTTGCCCTGTATAAACTCCCAGGTTGGCCCTGTCAGTCCTATAGTGCAACAGGGTCTATAATCCAAGGCTAATAATGACCTCAGACTCTCCAGCAATGGCACTTGTAATATCCAAAACTCTCAGATGGTACTGGTGATGCCTGAGGCGCCACTGCATGTCTCCTATAAGATATTTGGGCATCACTGAAGGCAATCATGGTTTCAGCATGGCAGGTAGTGTGAACACGGAAGATAGATATGGAGGTCTGTGAAGGATCTCGTCCTACTGAAACCACTTTCAGCACCCCTGAGATCACTTCATTACCTCACACCCACCACCAGTGAGCGTTCTGGGCTCATAGGATAATCCGAAATTAGCTTTCTAAATTTTATATATTTATTTACCCCTAAAAGGGTCTGTACTAGACACTTAACACATAAAGAACATATATGTAGCGGTTATCAAGCAAATACAAGTGGAAAACAGCATGACACAGTGCACAAAATAAAAATGGGAATAAAAAGTAGAAGAGGAAATATTACTAACACAAGCCTGCGATTGGCTCTCTGGGCTCCTTAGGTTAGTCCAAAAACATGCGTCCAGTAGCAGCACCCCCTTGGCTCTGGGCAGTGCTGTTTAGATGGCTTTCAGCAGCAGAACACCATGTGGCCCCCACATGGAAGGCTTTTTGTGTTTTCCCTTCCCCCGCCCAGAGTGAGGTCACTGGGGAGGGAAGTTACACCAACCAGCTTGAAGCCACCGGACACCTGATTCCTCATCAGGTGCCCGGATTGCCAGGCAAGTGGTTTGATGGGAGTCAGGGCAAGATCCCCATCGTGTAGACACCAAGGATGGCACCCCAATTCCTTTGGGTAGGGAGTTGAATGTCTGGAACTGTCTCGGGCTCACAACGACGTCATGATTAGACTGAATGCATGCGTCTTTCTCTGGGGCATCTACGGAATTTATTGGGGTAACTGTGGGGTGCCCACTTAAGGAGATATGAGCATAAAACTATGATCCCTCTGATCTATAAGGTTGTCTATCTGTAACGTGGTTGACCAGGAAACCCCTTGGTGAGAGGTTGAATGTTGCAAGAGTGTGTTAATTACTCAGGACAATACAACAGAAGGACTGTGATTAGATACGTATTTGTACAGAAATACATATACGGGAGTCGCCGATCATCACACCTCCCTCTTTTAGATGGTGCTGAGAGGAAGAAAGAGCTTATGCTCCTCTTCCTCGAGCACCTCCGCAGCCTCACCGCGCTGGGACAGGACATCTGCGTTGTCATGGGCCCGGCCGGGCTTGTGCCGTATGTCGAAATTGTATTGCTGGAGCACCAGGCTCCAGTGCAACAATCGCCCATACTGACCTGTGATCCATCACCACGGTGAAGTGGCGCTCATACAAGTAAGGCTGCAGATGCTGCAGGGCCCAAACAATTGCTAGGCATTCCTTTTTCACCATTGCGTAGGCCACCTCCCGCGGCAGAAGCTTCCTACTGAGGTACTGCATCGGGTGCTCTTGCCCTGCTGAGTCAAGCTGGCTCAGCACTGCACCAAGACCGTAGGTGCTGGCGTCTGTCTGTAGTACAAGCGGATGGGATTCATCGTACGCTTGAAGTACAGGGGTGCTTGCTAGGGACGCCTAGTACTGGATCTCGTGCATACCTAGTTGACACTTTACCAGTTTGATGGTCAAGCCCATGTGGTGGATCTACCCCAGCACCTGCGACAGGTGCTGTAGGTGTTCCTCCCAAGTGGAGCTGAAGATGGCGATGTCGTCCAGGTACACAGCCGCGAACCCTTCACATCCCGAGAGCAGGGAGTTGACCATCTTCTGGAAAGTGGCAGGGGCATTCTTCATGCTGAATGGCATGACAGTGGACTCGTACAGTCCGAAAGGAGTGATAAAGGCCGACCGCTCCTGTGCCTGTGGGGATAGGGGGATCTGCCAGTATCCCCGGCTCAAGTCCATGATGGACAGATACTGGGCCTTACCTAACGTGTCCAGTAAGTCGTCGATGCGCGGCATGGGGTATGTGTCATCGACTGTAACCGCATTGAGCTCCCTCTAGTCCACACAGAACCGGGTAGTCTGGTCCTTTTTGGGCACAAGGACTACAGGCAAAGCCCATGCACTGTGGGAGGGCTGAATCACCCCCAGTTCCAGCATCTTTCCGATCTCCTTGCGCATCTGGTTCCGTACCTCTGAGGAGACGCGATATGGAGGCCGCTGGATTGGGGCATGATTTCCTGTATCCACGTGGTGGATGGCCTGGTCAGTTCTCCCGGGCTTCCCAGAGAACAGACCAGAGGAGGGTGCACAGAACATCGTTCAGTTGGGACCTCTGGGTCTAAGTCAGCAGGGGGTTCACCTGGGTCTCTTTGGGTGACCCCCCTCCCCAAAATGAGTGAGCAGGTTAACAAGGAATTCCTCTTCCCCCTCTTCTAACAGACTGCACACCAGAAAGGCATTGGCTTCCCTGTCATGATGATCCTTCATCATGTTGACATTGAAGGCCTTATGCCTGTTCTGGCCTGGATTAACTGTGACCAAGTAGCTGATGCTGTTGGCCTTCTGGTGCACGACCTGAAGCTTGTCCTGGGGCTCAGGGACTAGGAACCATACCTTCTGCCCCGTCTGGTATGTTCTCTCACGGAATTCTGATCATACCAGCGTTTCTGTGCCATAGTCTGCATTTGGTCACGGAATCGCAGGACATACTCCACAACTGGCACACCTTGGATGGCTGTGTCTCCTCCCAGGACTCTTTCACGAGAACTAGGGGCCCACAGACACGTCTCCCATACAAAAGTTCGAAGGGGGAGAACCGCGTCGATGCTTTAGGCACTTCCCAGTAAGCAAACAGCAGGTTCAGGAGTGTACGTGGCTCAGAGCCTGAGCCTTAGAAGTGTCCCTAGTCAGACTAGAGAGGAGGAGGGCATCGCGGTCAGGCCACTAAGGTGCCTGCGGAAGGTGATCGCCGGATCCGCCTTCCTCCGTGCACGCTCTAAAAGGGGGAGGTGTGATGATATTAGGTGCATGTATAGTCTTAGGATATCAATATTGTTCTATATTCCTGCACAGCGGGGGTTGGTGCCTAGAATCAGGCTTAGAAGAGCACCTGGAAGGTGGTCAAACTACTTTTGTCCTGTCCCTGAAGCAATCAGCCATTTGGTCAAAAGCCTTCATCTGCATAAGACTGCCATCCTCACTAACCCAGCGGGGTTCATTTAGACAGGATATCTTATGCAAACAATCCACCTATAGTTGCCAGCCACCCTGGCACCATTATTAGGTCAGAGGGCTTATGATTTTATGACAATATCTGGCCTGGGGAACATCTTATTGTCGATCCGATAAATTCCCCAGATGCGTCAGGTCAAGGCGCACGCTCAGAATATACACATAACACCGTTCAAAGTCCAGGAAAGGTGCAGGCACTGATCTCCTTACCCAAAGGGAGCTGGAGTGTCAAACTTGGTGTCTATGTATTGGGGATCTCGCCAGGAACCCCATTATACTACCAGCCAGACTCTATAAACATCATGCATAGAATTATACTGAAAAGTTATTCTGAGAGATGTAGAGAGGGGGCGGGGGCTTCTCCCCCCTGGTGACCTCACTCAGGGAGGAGACCAGGGGAGACAAAAGGGCTCTGCCCAGGCTGAGCCAGGGTCTGTTGTCTGAATTTGGAGATGCACGCTTCTTGGAGGCAAGCTGTGGGGGAAGCCATGTGACCAACATGTGGCTGCCATGCTGGCTGCCATGCGGCCTAAGGAGCCAAACTGGAGGCCATTTTGTGACCCTAAAAGAGGTATCACTGCCTGTAAGCAACACATGATTTTGCCCAAGACTGCTCTGAGCCTACCACATGGGCTCAGAGAAATGGACTAACTACTTGTTCCAGAGGTCTTCGGCCATTTTACCTTGTTAAGGTGGTCTGCTGCTGGTCGTCCCATAAGAAAGTGCCCTGGCAACCATTGGAAGTCAGAGATAACCTGCACAAGCTGGTGTTGGTAATATATATTCTTTTCTTTCTTTTATCCCCATTTTTATTTTGATGTACCGTGTTATGCTGTTTTCACTTGTATCTGCTTGTTAACCGCTGCATGTATTCTATGTATGTGTTGAGTGTCTAGTACCGACCCATTTAGGGGTTAATAAATATATAAAATTTAGAATGCCCGCCTTGTATTATCCTCTGTTGACCCGCCTTACTCACGGAAAGTGGGTGTGAGGTAATAGAAGTGATCGCAGGTAGGCCAGGCGCGAGGCCCTGGTAAACCCGGATCCTTCACAAGGAGATAAGGCTCCCAGTCGCTCCCGTGGGACTCGACTAACATCCGAAGCATCTGCTTCAGGGTGCCATTGAACTGTTCACACAGGCCATTGGTCTGTGGGTGAAACGGGCTGGACACCAGATGTTGCACCTCCATTACCTTACACAGGCCTTGCATCAAGGCAGACATGAACTGGGTACCTTGGTCAGTGAGCATCTCTCTGGGAAACCCAACATGGGAGAAGATGTCTACCAGGGCCTTAGCCACTACATCAGCCCGGGTTGAGGACAGAGCGACAGCTTCCGGGTACCTAGTAGTGTAGTCTACTACTGTTAATATGAAACATTTCCCGAAGCGGCTGGGGATGGACAGGGGTCCAATGAGGTCCACAGCCACCCGCTGGAAAGGTTCGACTATGATGGGCATAGGTATCAGTGGGGTCTTTGAGCTTTGCCCCGCCTTGCTCACCCTCTGACATGTGTCACATGAACGGCAGTATCTAGCTACGTCCTTCCCCATCTTAGGCCAGTAGAATAAGTGGCTGAGGCGAGCCTTGGTTTTAGCAATCCCCAGGTGACCTGCCAGTGGAATGTCATGAGTGATCTGCAACAACTCCACCCAGTAGGGTTGGGGTACCACTAACTGTTTCTCCAGGAGCCGACTTTCCTCCCCCATGGTGGGGATAGTTTCCCGGTACAACCTCCCTTGGTCCCAGTACACCCTGTCCTTGTCAGACTTCTTCAATGCATCCAGACTGAGGTCAGATTGGACAGCTTCTCTGAACTCTTGGCTAGAATGAGACAAAAGAGAGGTGCATGTCACATAACCACTGGACCCTTCCGGCTCCAGGGTGGAAAGGTTAGTCACGGCGGTCTCAGTACCGTCTCCGAGTGACAGGGGGACGTGTTCAGGGGCTGGAAGGCCTTCCACCCCTTTTGTACTCTGGCTGCAGGTGACCACCGCAATATCAGCAGTCTGTCCTTCACCCTGATCGTCACTGAGAGCCCCATGAGTTACTGGGCCACCTGGTAAACAGTCAACAGTTTCATGGCAGACATTTACAAAAGGACATTGACAGCATCTTCAGCAGCAATGGTTGACTCACACTGAGCGGTAGTGATGTCTGGGTGAGACAGAGTCACAAGCTGGGGGGAGGGGCCCCCGCATATGTGGGCGTGTCTACAGAACAGACGTCACTCAGCTCCTTTGCAGGTGTAAACAAAGCCTCATTAGCATTTTCACTGCTCTCAGCTGAAGACAGCTCATTAGAATTTTCACTGTCCTCGGTTGAAAGCACTTCAGAGGGGGGTTAGAGGCCCCCTCTGCAGATATGACAGGCTGGGACAGTGCATCAAAATCAACATCATGAACAAGCAGTTTATCGCAGTAAGTTGGGGTGCTCCCCACCCCATATTGGGACACCATGGGCCCTAAATCTGTCCCCAACAGTACAATAGCGGGCAAACCAGACATCAGTCCCACATTCCGCATTACCTTTTCTGCACCCCAGTCCAGATGGACACAAGCCATGGGTACAGTTAAACGCTCGTGTCCAATACCCCTCAGGGTCAGAGTTTTCCCGGGAATAATACTGTCCAGAGGGACCAAATCAGATTGCACCAAAGTAACATCCACCCCAGTGTCCCGAAATCCCATGACCACTTTATCCCCCACAGTGACCTGTTGACAGTCGGCATTGGATCGTGCCCCCACCCTCCCAGCCAAATACACCTGCTGTGGCTTGGGGAGCAGGTGGGTTCTTAGGGCAGTTGGGGCACTCCCTTTGGAAATGCCCTGGTTGGTTCCAGGCATGGCACCGTCGGACCTCTCCTTGGGGCTTGGGTAAGGACGCTGGGGCGCCAAGAGTTCTGGGGACAGGGAGTAGAGGGGCCACCCAGGACAGAGTTTGACTTACCCCAATTGGAAACAGGAGGCTGTGGGGACCTCCAGCCTGTAGAAGGGCCCCCTGGGGCAGAGTTCGTCTTAACCCCCCTCCAGCCGTCGCTGGCAGGTTTCCACAGCATCTTGTTGGCGACATAACGATCCGCATTGCTGCAGCCGCATGAATGTCCTTGGGTTTCCGGTCCAGGATGTACTTCTGCACCTCCTCAGCACACATATTTAAGAACGGTTCTTGGAGCATGAGGTCCGCGAGGTCCTCTTTGGTGGTGATGGACTTGCCATCTGCCCACTGCCGGAACCACACGCACATCTGGGCCGCTGCATCCTCATGGCTCTCTATAAGTTTTTTCTGCAGGTCCCAAAACTTTAGGCGGTACACCTCAGGGATGAGCCAGTATCTCAGGATCAGCGCCGCTTTGACGGACTCATAGTCCTGGTCCTGTTCAGTTGGTAAGTTCGTATAAGTATCCAGAGCTTTTCCCCTCAGCCGGGAAGTCAGGTAACGGACCCAGTCTGTCTGTGGTAGCTGATGCTGTTTACACACTTACTCAAATCCCCGCAAGAAAGAGTCCAAGTCCCTGTTTGGTTCTAAGACTGGAGAGTCCTCGCATCGGGGCCTTGGTGCTTGGGCTCCTGGAGTTTGCGCAAGGGAAGATTGTGCCTACTGGGAGAATTTCAGCCTTTTTAGCTGAAGCTGATGCTCCCGCTCGGCCTGTCGTTCTCCTTGCCGTTCACGGGCCTCCCTCTCGGCCCGACATTCTGCAGCAGCAGCTTCCCTCTCCGCCTGCTGATATTGGAGGATCAACTGTAGGTGAGTGTTAGAGTCATTGGGGCCTAGCTGTTGTAAGGCCATTTGCAAATATAAGTCCATTCCCCCCACAGGGCTGGGGCTACTGGTCCCTCCAGGTGAAGTGATCTCTGGGACAGGGCTAATTGCTAATTGTACCTTCTGGCCTGGCAATGATTTCTTGTCCCAACACCTCAGGACTTTGCCTCGCCTCCTGCATGGCTGTGACACCTTCCATATCAGCCATCTCCTGGAGTTCTCTAGAAGTCCACTAGCCATCCACTGGCACCTTTGCCAAATAAAATATAGGAAAGAAAACGAAGAGGGGAAAGGGGGGGAGCACCATATCAAACTTTCACCGTATCTTAAAGCTTGACCTAGTATCGAGCTCGATTTGTAAGATTTGCCACAAATCCCCAGCATCTGAGTGATACCACACACACACACGCTGTTTATCCTATATCAACAACACTGCCACCACTGTGAAGGATCTCGTCTTACCGAAACCACTTTCGGCACCCCTGAGATCGCTTCATAACCTCCCAATCACCACCAGTGAGTGTTCTGGGCTCATAGGATAATACGAAATGAGCTTTCTAAATTTTATATATTTATTAACCCCTAAAAGGGTTGGTACTAGACACTTAACACATACAGAACATACATGTAGCGGTTATCAAGCAAATACAAGTGGAAAGCAACATGACAGTGCACAAAATAAAAATGG
Source organism: Leptodactylus fallax (assembly GCA_947044405.1). NCBI lineage: Eukaryota > Metazoa > Chordata > Amphibia > Anura > Leptodactylidae > Leptodactylus > Leptodactylus fallax. The sequence continues at coordinate 334,375 of CAMRHE010000490.1, forward strand.
GAATAAACAGTAGAAAAGGAAATATTACCAACACAAGCCTGTGATTGTTTCTCTGGGCTCCTGATGGTGAGCCCAGGTTGCATCCTTAGGTTAGTCCAAAAACATGCGTCCGGGCATGCTATTCCAGTGGCAGCACCCCCTTGGCTCTGGGCAATGCTTATACAGTACAGATAGCTTTCAGCAGGAGAAGACCATGTGGCCCCCACATGGCAGGCTTTTTGTGTTTTCCCTTCCCCCACCCAGAGTGAGCTCACTGGGGAGGGAAGTTACACCTACCAGCTTGAAGCCACCGGACTACAAAATGGTCCTGATTCGTCATCAGGTGCCCGGATTATCAGGCAAGTGGTATGATGGGACTCGGGGTGAGATCCCCATCATGTAGACACCAAGGATGACACCCCAATTCATTTGAGTAGGGAGTTGAATTTCTGGACCTGTATCGGGCTCACAACAACGCCATGATTAGACTGAATGCGTGCGTCTTTCTCTACGGAATTTATCAGGGTAACTGTGGGGTGCCCCCTTAAGGAGATATGAGCATAAAACTATGATCCCTCTGATCAGGTTGTCTATCTGTAACGTGGTTGAGCAGGAAACCCCCTGGTGAAAGGTTGAATGTTGCAAGATTGTGTTAATTACTCAGGACAATACAACAGAAGGACTGTGATTAACCAACAAAAGGGGTCCAGCTTCCTATAGCTGAGTTGAGTGAGCTTGAACAAATGGTCCACAAAGGGGGAGGAAAGGGGTCGGCTAGATACGTATTTGTACAGAAATACATATACGTGAGTCCCCGATCATCACAAGGTCTTTCTAGTGCAGCTCTGGAAGGATTGGGGCCATAGGCAATCCCGGATGGTGTAGGGTACATACATATTGGTATGGCTTTGGCAGCGATGGTGTCACAAGTACACTTTCTACATCTGCTGCCCAAAATCCCTTGGGTTTGGTCTTAAGCATAAACTCTAATCACTCAACTAAATCCATGGTGATGTACAAGATCTGCAAACAGAAACTTAGCCATGGCTGTGCAGTAACAAATGTAAGAACAAAATCACTACATACTCACATCACTATCTTGTTTGGCAAAATAGACATGGCAGTGGTAGTGGCACTGGCAGTGGAAGTCAGCAACACTGTTCTACTTCTTTCCTTGATCTTCATTGTAGGCAGGCCACATCTACACCTAGCACATAGTCGTCGCTATCATCATCATCATCATCAATTGTTTCTCCTACTCTTCCTCCTCCTCCTCTTCCACGCTAATATAAGTCATCTATAGGGGAATGTGTGCCGAGTAAACAGCAATATGCGCCCAGTCTGATGGCGCCAACTGATGGCACACGCTCAACCTTGTTGGAGGACACCTAACCGCCATTATTTCTCTAGGAAAGTTGTCCCTGCTTTATATCGCCATGTATAGGAGAATGTGGGCCTTTCCTTGGACATGTCAATCTGGGGAAATCTGGAAATATGCAAGCCACCATCGACCGTTTTTTTTGTACATGACCAAATGACAAATCCATGTGCAATGTGCAAGATCTGCAAACAGAAAATTAGCCGTAGCCATACAGGAACAAATATAGGTACTACATGTCTTCATACTAGCTACTAATTTCATACTAATGAAAAGGCATCATCAGCTCATTTGGCAAAATAGAATTGTTAGTATCACTGGCAGGGAAAGTGAGCAAAACTTTCCTAGCCCTCCTCCCCATCATCTTCCATGTAGGCAGGCCACTTCCACACCTACAACATGGTCGTCATTATTATCGTCATCACCTATGATGGGTAACTTTTCCTGTCTTGGGTATGTCCAGTGCAGGAATGTTCAGAAAGGCTCCACATTCATCCATCCCACCACTGGTCAACATATCCCAATTCATAGCCACTTTATATGTGATTCTGAATACGTCATCTATCTTATCAAATACTCACATGGGCTTGGCTATGTGGAAGAAACAACCAAAAAAACTAAGGAGAGGATCTAAAAATACAAATCTACTATCCTTACTGTCCTTATTGACCTCCACATTCCATAATACTCATAGTACTTAGTTCATGTGCAACCTCCTATGGTTGCTTTACTTTAGCTATTGTACTTTATTTTTTCATATCCCTACACATGCTTGGGATGCGTCCCCCATTATTCTGTAGGCTTATCTTTCTTTTTCTGCACACAATAGTGTGTTTTCTCTTGACCTTAGGCTGAGGCCCCACGTTGCAGAAATGCAGTTTTTTGTGTTGCACATTTTTGCTGTGTTTTTTTTTTTTAGCCAAAGTCAGGAGTGGATCAAGCAGAAGGTAGAACTATAAGAACTTCCTATATATGTCCTTTTCCTTTTGTAACCATTCTTGGCTTTCGTATAAAAAACTGCAGCAAAATTTGCAACAAAATAAGGTGCGTTTCTGCAAATACTCAGTAGTCCCACTATTATTCTGCTTTTATTCTTTTAATTTTTTTCTCCTTTACTTTAGCCTCATATCCTTTTGTTTGCTTTTTTGTTCTCTTTCTCTTATTCCCTTTTTCTTGCTCTTTATATGCTTCATTAGGATGCCTTTGTGCTATCAGTTCATACCCATGCACATTGTTCTTTAAGAAACAGCATTCATTGCACTACATGAACCTCACTATCCTCATTGGCTATACCTGCTAAGTTTGTTCATCCCCATCTCAATTCTTCCCTGTCTTAGCAATTACTCCTGCGTTATAGGAGTGTACTTTCTCCCCAGCTCTCTCTGTCTTAGGCTACCTCTGCTCCTTTTTTATCCCTCTAGCCAATTACTTTCCCAGCTCAGTCCCATGCTGTTTTGGCTTATGTTCTTGGACTCTTGGAGGTGGTGTCTCATTTCCATTCTTCCCAGACCTCTTAATTTGCACTATTCTTTATGTTACATTTCACATTATTTTGACTGCTGCCTCCCTGCTACTTGACCTTTACGTAGATCATGGGTTGTTAGTACTCTCCGTCTCTGTTTTCATCAATGCTGTTCCTTTCTCTCCTTCATAATATCACAGCCTGTTTTATACCGCAATTTGCAGCCATCTGTGTTTGTAACACCATGCTGATGTACAATTTATGTGCTATTTGTCTCTATTTTTAGTTAATATATTATGTTTGCATTCCTTTTCAAGCTATTATCAGGATCAGCCATCATCTTGTCATCTCCGCCTTGTGGGCTTATATGGTATATGTTTACCAATAACCTTTTCTACACACCCTATACATAGCATGTAGTATTATTATTATTATGTATTACATTATATTTCCCCACAGCCCATATATAGCATTATTATTATGCATTATTTATTCCAAACACCCCATATATCGCATGTGATTTCACCTTCCTTCATCCCCTACCTCCCCTTTTATTGTTTATTTTGCCACCAGACTTGGCCAGGTTACCTTACTTTTATATAATTTTGCTTGATATGCAGTAGCAAGTGCTGTCTGCATGCTGTTTAGTGTAATTTGTCACTTGCCTTCTGTCCTTCCCCCACATTTTCCTCTCACCTCCTTATACAGTATACACAGCTGATTTCCTAAAAGTTTTAGGAGTGCCTGTCTTAGATGACACAAAGTGGGCACTGAAATTATATATTTCTTTAAAAAATTCATTTTTTACTCTGCACATTAATTTTTGGAAAGTAAAATGGGAGTTCTTGGGCTCAACTTAATCACTATACCTCTTGAGAAATTCCTTGAGGAGTCTAGGTTCTAAATCTTGAAGGTTAATTTTTTAATTTTACCTCAGAGTCTCTGCAATTGCCCAATAATGAAAGGTAAATAACCAAATTAGTCTTCAAATGTACATGCCATCTCCAGGTAAAAAAATGTCAGTCAGCTGCTTCTAAGGCCAGCAGGATATTGTCATGTATGAAAAGGGGTATGGACTCACGGGACAGGGATGTAATATTACCACTGTATAAGTCATTGGTGCGGCCCCATCTGTAATATGCAGTTCTGTTCTGGGAACCAGTTCATAAAAAGGATGTCCTAGAGTTGGAAAAGGTTCAACGGAGGGCCACAAAATTGATAAGGGGAATGGAGGACCTCAGCTATAATTAGCTGAGATTAAAGGAGTTAAATTTGTTTAGTTTTGAGAACAGACGTTTAAGAGGAGACATGATAAACCTGTATAAATGGCCCATACAAAAAATAGGGAGACAAGCTGTCCCATGAAAAATACATGGTGGCATTCCTTCCATCTTGAGATAAATAAATAAATAAATGTAATCTCCAGAGGCGACAAGGCTTCTGCACTGTAAGGACTGTAAATCTGTGGAATAGCCTACCGCAGATGCTGGTCACAGCTGACAGCTTCAAAAACAGGTTTTGGAAATTTTCTTGTAAATTTGGAAAATTGTTAAACTTGTAAGCCTTTTTACGTCCAAAATAAATTCAAGGATGATTAAAAGGTGATGCTAAAATAAAGCAGTTATAAGGTAAACAATATCTATTAACTAATTTAGGTTGGTGTAAATGTCTGAAAACCAGAGCATTTCACATTTTAAAAATTTGACCAAATTTCCTATTTTTCATATATACAATAACAAACAATAACATAAAGTATAATGTGTCCCTAAAAAACACTCAAATTCATTTGGGAAAGTTAAAGCATCTCAAAGTGACACATTTCATATTTATCTAGTTAGCTAGATAGGGGACAGATAAATAGATATTTGATATATTATCTTGTGAAGTTTTTTAAATGTTACATTTGTGTAGCTTTTTAAATTAAGTGGAATATGTAGGAAATAACTTTCAACATACAGTTCGCCATATGTTTTGCTGGGAATGAAGCATTTTAAGATCTCTTTTACAGAGTTATCATAAATTAATTATAGATTATTGTAAAGTAGAGATCCTATCCAAAAAAGCTAACATGTTGATCACATGCCAAAGTAATAGAAACTACAATGCTTTTGTGAAGGAACAGGAACAGAATTTATTATTGCTTCTAAACTTTCTGTGTATTACATTGATGATCATTATATTTATAGAGTCTTATCTGATTCAATTTTACTGCTCCATCAGGACTGTTTTCTTATTGCTGATCCAAGTTTGATGTATGCCTATGTATTTATATAATATAATATTTACTTGTGTCTCCACATTATTATACATTTTAATATGTTGCTTTCTGTGTTTTATGTTGCATATATGCACAACTAAAATTTAACCCCTTTCCACCGCAGGCATTTTTCAATTTTCGTTTTTGACTGCCTTGCAAACCCCATAACTTTTTTATTTTTCCCTACACAGAGCCATATGAAGGCTTAATGTTTATGACACAAATTGTTCTTCATAATGGTGCCATTTAATATAATGCACAATGTACTGGGAAGCTGGAAAAAAAATATATGTATTCTATGGGTCAGTACGATTCCAGGGATACCAAATTTATATAGTTTTATTTATGTTTTAACCCAACATTTACTAATATTCCTTAAAATAGTTATTATGTATAAACACAAATAGTAAATGCTCTCGTGCTCAGAACCAGTACTCAAATATAAAAAGAACTGTCTTACCAGGATGGGACAAAACAGAGCTGGGAACCATAATGCATCATCACAAACATCTCAGATTCAAGGGGTAAGAGATACATCCCTATCAAACCCTATCATCCCGTACATAGCTCCTGTCCTGACAAGGACAGTCCCAATCTGACCCTTTGACTATCACTGTAAGATACATCTATTCAAAGATCCCAATCTGACACGTTTCTTACTCCTTCATTCATAGGGAGTATTCATCAGTATTTCAGTTGCACCTGAAATTGCACAGTACTTAAACAGTAGTAGATGAGGAGCTAAATAGCAGGAATAGTACCTCAGGAGTAAGAAGCAACCGTGGTCAGACGTATGCAGGATTCAGTACACAGGAGCAGTGGATCAGCCGTAGTCAGATGTATGCAAGATTCAGTACACAGGAGCAGTGGATCAGCCGTAGTCAGACGTATGCAAGATTCAGTACACAGGAGCAGTGGATCAGCTGTAGTCAGACGTATGCAAGATTCAGTACACAGGAGCAGTGGATCAGCCGTAGTCAGACGTATGCAAGATTCAGTACACAGGAGCAGTGGATCAGCCGTAGTCAGACGTATGCAAGATTCAGTATACAGGAGCAGTAGATCAGCTGTAGTCAGACGTATGTAGAAATCGGTACACAGGAGCAATAGAGTAGTGGTGAGGATCAGGGCAAACAGGAAGCAGATAGCCAGAATATTCAGGCACAGGATGGAGTAAGCTGTGGGTTTATATAGGGATTGCTATACTGTGAATGGCCACAGACCAGGTGAGATCCATAAGCTAATCAAGCTAATCACGCCAATAGAAAAGTCTAGGCTAAGCAAGGCAAGAACAAACAGGCTTCTTCAATGGCATAATGGTCAAGGCTGCAGAACATGGCCAGGAAGTCAAGGGTTCAAGACCCAGTGAGCTCAGTTCTTGATAGGGAGTAAGAAACGTGATCAGTCCCAATCTGACCAGTGATAGTCACAAGGTCAGATTGGGACTGTCCTTGTCAGGACAGGAGCTATGTATGGTTTGATACGGATGTATCCATTACCCCTTGAACCTGAGATTATTATTATTATTGTTTATTTATATAGCACCATTAATTCCATGGTGCTTTACATTTGTGGATTTACATACGTTACACAAGATATACAAAACAGATAATACAAACAGTGACCAACTGGCACAGTGGGATAGAGGGCCCTGCCCACAAGGGCTTACAGTCTATGAGGGAAGAGGGAGAGAGACAGAAGGTGGAGGTATGGAGGCTGCCATGTCTTGGTTTTAATACAGGATTAAAAGCTATGTTTCAATTTATACACAACACTTGGTGCTGGATTTACTTTCATTTTTTGGATCTTTCTGATCATCATGTCCACCTTATCTGCATCATTTTTATATTGCTAGAATCATTCAGTACTCATGAGTAATGCAATGAGTTTTGGCTCTACTGGCTGACAGATTCTAGGCTTGTTCTTAAAAAAAATATAATTTATCTCTTTAACTATATAGCAATAATAACTACTCCTTTGACTTGATCTCTTCTGGGACAACACAGAATTAAATTTAATTATTTCTGAAACAAGTCGATTTTTACAAATTTAGAAACAATAAGAAAAGTGCAGTACTAAAATGTCATAGTACTGTAACATATCCAAAGATAAAAAGTAACATGGGATTATAGTTTAATGGAATTTAATGAACTTTGTAGCTGAGATCTCCAGCATTGGTCATGTTTTCTGGATAAAGACTGGTCAATTACTCAACCATTCATTTTTGTTTGAATTTGTAAACTTTGGTGATTATTCATTATATTCTCTAAAGGATTCCATAAAAGGAAGACTGACTACATAAAAGCATACCTTCACTTTTGAAGTCATTTTCCCAATAAGGGAGTTGGTTGAACTGTTAGTGAAGTCAGTTTGTATTATTACAATCTGAAAACAGCTACAGTATTTCCATGTGAAAAGAAAAACAGCTTGATATAGAGATTTGCAGCGGTTCAGACTGTATTTGGTGGGGGTTATAGTAAAATTGACACCATATTTTTATTGGATTAGGCTGAATTAATAACTTCAGTTCTAATTTACAAATCTAACAATAAGAAGGGGTACATAGACAGCTGGCTCATAACAAAAATTAAAATGGATCCCCTATTTGGTGTTGAGATTGCCATCAAGATAGTATGGACTGGTATTTATTTCTACTTTCATTCCCTTTCCATGACCCTTGGGTTAATTCTTGATCCTCATGCTTGCTAAGAATGCAGATAATAGGGTCCTACAAATTGTCTTGTCACAAAGTAACAAAGGGGATAGCACCAAATATTCTTTCCAATGCACTAACCACAATGCACTTGAAGCAGATTTACCACTGATCCACTTTTGTTATAGGTATACACCATAATTACAAAAGGGAGAAATTGATTTAGAATATACGCAATAATGTGGCGACCCATGACTGCAGTACTGGTGAAATTATAACAAACTTTGCATTTTTGTTTATTTGGCAACATTACATTATTTTTCATAACAAATCCTCATCTTAATGCCATTGGTAAGATGAAAAACATGTCAATTTGTTGTCTGCCAGCTTGATCAATCACTCTTACTCTCGCTTTCAGACAGACATTGACTAGTATTATTATTTATATTTATTGATCCAAAATCTTTGAAACCACATAAATAATTCAAAAATATATAAAAATATTATTAATAATAGCACTATATAGAGCTAGAGAAAGCTTGGCAGCATAGTTTGGCATTGGTTCAGGTCTTAAAATGGACATTCAGTTTATAAATTTGTTTGTGTGCATTTTTATATATGCTATCTTAAATGAAACAAAACAAATAATAACTGGGATATTTTTAGAGGGTAAACCATTATGGATATGACTCAATGAGAGATATTTACTAAGAAAAATGCACCAAGAATCACATCAATATTAGAAACCGGATAACCCCTCAAAAGGAAAAATAACAGACTGCAGCATTATTTTTTTCAGTAAAAAAACGAAAAAAGCCATTTATTTTTTGTTAACATTAGAATTAATAATAACAGATACAAGCAGAAAATCTTCCATTTGTATCTGTTAATAAGAGAAACTGTTTTTAATGTTTTTACTGATTCTCTGATGGATCAGAGCAACAGAAAGGCAACTGCAGTGTGCCCGTAGTCTAACATGCTTAGTGAACAAGATACATGCAAAATGTTGACAATTTGTGGCATTTTTGCCTTTTCATCCTACGCAAAATTATTCATCCTACACTATTGATAATTTCCCAGGAACTTCAAGTTACACCTCTGCTCAAACTCCTAATGTCAAATACCTTTAGGGTATATTCACACAGACTTTTTTGCAGGCTGATTTTGAGGCGGAATCTAGCTCATAAAAACACCTCCCATTCATTTCAATGGGAGTCTATAGTATTTTATGTTTAAAATGTAATAAATTAATATTTTTGTTTTTTTTTACAGAGATATCCATTATCTTCTCGTGTTCTTCATCTGCTACCAGTATCCTATTATGTAAGTATAGTACACAAAATAAAAGTGCATGTGATTTTATATCCTCATTATATCCTTTCATGTCCTCTGGGATCAGTGGTATTATATACCGCTAGGAATTTGACAGTGTACTGAATTCAGCTTTGCCGGTATGCACTACAGTGCAGAGATATCAGTGTCATTAGTTTCGGCACTGATATCACTCCACTGTCAGGGGGCGGGCTTTACAGCTCAGCGTCATCACTGAGTTGTGAGTAATGCCTTCCCTGGCAGTACTCTTTCATAGCCTTGTACTATTGGAGTGCATTGAATTCAATCCTTGCATTGGGGGTTGCCCAAAATTTCACTGTGTCTATCTGCTTTATTTGCTTATTTTTACTGTATTTTCTATGCAGTTGCATTCACATCCCAATCTGTGGGACAAAAATAGCTGACAATACAGTGACAGTGAGAAAAAACGTACCAGTGAGTATATGGTGGGGGGTGTTTATGTTTTTTGTTTGTTTTTTTGGTGGGTAAAAGTTTTCTTTATTATGAGTTGCTTGCATTTCTATGTGTGTTCTTTTATTTCCAGAAAAGAATGTCCGAAAAAAGGTGGAAGAGTGTGCAGGACCAGTTCATGAAGGAGGAGCAGAAAGCAATGCAAAGTGGGTCCTCTCCCTCTAAGCACAAAAAACATGCATGAATCACTGCAGTTCATCTTGCCCAGCAGGGGTCAATGACGTCAAGTAGACTTCAATTGTATTGTTTTTCAGAAATGTATACTTATATATATTTTTTTTTATTACAGATCTTCAGGCAATTTGGAAGCGGAAAGGAAGCAGGAGTCCCAGCCAGCTGAGAGTGACTTGCAACAGAGAGAGAGTGAGCCCACCCATGCTACATCAGCCGTCTGTTCCTTTCATGAACCGGACAAGGGCATCGATGATATGCTGGGACCATTGTGGGTGGCCTCACCACCATCATCAGCAGCAGCAGAATTTTCTGTGGCACCACCATCCTCAGAAAAAGCTGGTCCTACTGCTGAGCTCCCCTCAGCAGCCATTCAATGAAGGCAACGTCATGCTCCCCCTACCCACACACCTTCCACCAGGGATCAGACAAGATGGTCCCCCTGGGTAATGGATAGGCAACAGGCAACTGGACGTCAAGATCCATGTCCCTTATCCGGATGGAGAACGGCGACAATAGGTTTGATTTCTTTGCCTATGAGGTGGCATCTTCCTGTTGCCAGATGCCACCTGATAGCCAAGGAACATTTATTGCCTTTGTCTATTCCGTGGCGACAGACTTCCAGTTCCAGCAGGCCATGGACATTACATATGGGCCTGTACCACAACGCCAATGGCCTGAGATGGTGTCCCCCACCACTCAGACCCAGCCAGAAAGTTCTGCACCTCCAGCTGGTGAAGAATTTTATAATTCTTTTTTAATTATCCTCCATACCCCTCCAATCCTTTCCCCCCAACCCAAACAAGGAACTACAGTACAGACCAAAAGTTTGGACACACCTTCTCATTCCAAGAGTTTTCTGTATTTTCATGACTACAAAAATTGTAGATTCACACTGAAGGCATCAAAACTATGAATTAACACATGTGGAATTATATACTTAACAAAAAAGTGTGAAACAACTGAAAATATGTCTTATATTCTAGGTTCTTCAAAGTAGCCACCTTTTGCTTTGATTACTGCTTTGCACACTCTTGGCATTCTCTTGATGAGCTTCAAGAGGTAGTCACCTGAAATGGTTTTCACTTCACAGGTGTGCCCTGTCAGGTTTAATAAGTGGGATTTCTTGCCTTATAAATGGGGTTGGGACCATCAGTTGTGTTGTACAGAAGTCAGGTGGATATACAGCTGATAGTCCTACTGAATGGAGTGTTAGAATTTGTATTATGGCAAGAAAAACGAGTGGCCATCATTACTTTAAGAAATGAAGGTCAGTCAGTCCGAAAAATTGGGAAAACTTTGAAAGTGTCCCCAAGTGCAGTGGCCAAAACCATCAAGCGCTACAAAGAAACTGGCTCACATGAGGACCGCCCCAGGAAAGGAAGACCAAGAGTCAGCTCTGCTGCGGAGGATAAGTTCATCCGAGTCACCAGCCTCAGAAATCGCAGGTTAACAGCAGCTCAGATTAGAGACCAGGTCAATGCCACACAGAGTTCTAGCAGCAGACACATCTCTACAATAACTGTTAAGAAAGCAAGCCTTCATGGTAAAATAGCTGCTAGGAAACCACTGCTAAGGACAGGCAACAAGCAGAAGAGACTTGTTTGGGCTAAAGAACACAAGGAATGGATATTAGACCTGTGGAAATCTGTGCTTTGGTCTGATGAGTCCAAATTTGAGATCTTTGGTTCCAACCACCGTGTCTGTGTGCGACGCAGAAAAGGTGAACAAATGAACTCTGCATGCCTGGTTCCCACCGTGAAGCATGGAGGAGGAGGTGTGATGGTGTGGGGGTGCTTTGCTGGTGACACTGTTGGGGATTTATTCAAAATTGAAGGAATACTGAACCAGCATGGTTACCATAGCATCTTGCAGCGGCATGCTATTCCATCCGGTTTGCGTTTAGTTGGACCATCATTTATTTTTCAACAGGACAATGACCCCAAACACACCTCCAGACTGTGTAAGGGCTATTTGACCAAGAAGGAGAGTGATGGGGTGCTACGCCAGATGACCTGGCCTCCACAGTCACCAGACCTGAACCCAATCGAGATGGTTTGGGGGGAGCTGGACCGCAGAGTGAAGGCAAAAGGGCCAACAAGTGCTAAGCATCTCTGGGAACTCCATCAAGACTGTTGGAAGACCATTTCAGGTGACTACCTCTTGAAGCTCATCAAGAGAATGCCAAGAGTGTGCAAAGCAGTAATCAAAGCAAAAGGTGGCTACTTTGAAGAACCTAGAATATAAGACATATTTTTAGTTGTTTCACACTTTTTTGTTAAGTATATAATTCCACATGTGTTAATTCTTAGTTTTGATGCCTTCAGTGTGAATCTACAATTTTTATAGTCATGAAAATACAGAAAACTCTTGGAATGAGAAGGTGTGTCCAAACTTTTGGTCTGTACTGTACTCACAGAGTTCCGACCACAATGACTCCCTATCTACCTTTACTCATTTTTAATTTTTTTTTTGTTGTTGGTTGTTGAATTTCATGTATATATATTGGTTTTGGGTTTTGGAGTTTTGGGTTGGAGTACGGAGATTTAGCCTTGTTTAAAAAAAGTTTTTGTTAATAAAAAAAAATCCTTTTCTAAAAAAAAAAAAAAGTGTGTTTGCAATTTTTTTTTGCTATTGAATTTAAGTTATTGGCCTACAAAAATGTATCGAGTAGGCCAATAGCATATATATGAATTTAGAGAAACCAAAGCATACTCATCTCTCACCAGTGCTCCGTTATGTGGTCCCGTTTATGTCAGCCTATCCACTTCCTACATGATCAGTCCCAGCACATGAGGGAAAGGTGACAAGGACCATACAACTGAGTGTTGGGAACTTGTCAGTATACCCTTTTATTGATTTATCAAAATTTTTATTTATGCTACTGGCCTCCTCAATATGTCAGATTCCTTCAGATCTAATATTGATTGGGTATCCTAAATGAATAACCCCTTTATTAATTATGTAATGGCCCCCTCCACAATGTCTCTGCATGTAATATAATAGTGTAGTACCTCCACAATGTCTCTGCATGTAATATAATAGCCCCCATATGTAATATAATGATCCACACAGTGCCCCCCACATATAATATAATAAATATAAAATCCTGGAAAGGAAAAAGGTAATGTCCCTTAGAGGCCACCACACAGTATAATGTCCCATAGCAGTCCATGCAGAGTAATGTCCCACGGCATCTCTCCATGCAGTGTAATATCCCACAGTGGCCCTCAACATTTGTTGCAGGGTCTGTGTGTTGGATGAAAAATGTATTTAAAAAAAAAAGACTCACACAAATTATTTTATTATAAAAAATTTAAATTTTATAAGAAAATTCAAATAAAACATTACATTTCTATTGCCATCAGGTAAACTTAAAAATGTCAAATATCTAAATTGGAAAACAGAACTGCCAAGGCATGGCACCTTTGGGACTCATGAAATAGTTTGCGAAGGCATCTCTAACCTGTACAGCTGTGCTGGATGCTCGATCATAGGCACAGTTGACTGGTGGCTCACCAAAAGCCTGTGGTCCACTCCCATGTGAATTACACCGGCAGCTTTGATGACCACGTCTACTGTATCAGGATCCAACTGCAGTGCACAGGTGAAGATCCTCCACTTACTAACCATGACCCTCTTCTGGGAATCTAGTCCCCTCCCTGGGTATGAGCGCAGCAGGTTCATCTTCAGCAGAAATGCCTCATCCGATACCATGACAAAGAGGACTGGATGCATGACACCCAGAAACAGTCTTGGTGGAGGTAGAGTCACCTGGTCCACCAGTACTCACTGCCCCAACACCAATGTCACTAGCACCGAGGAGTCCCCAGTACTACCATAGGCACCAACGTCAATAGCAATAACAATAGCAATATGTTGTGTAATGGTCTGGGTCTGGTTCGGAGTCTTTTAGTGCAACTTACTTGGGGTAATTGCTAGGCTGAGCAAGTGTAGAGGCTGATGGAAATCCAGAAGCAGAGGAAAATGCAATAGCTGATAGTTTTCAGGAGATAGCAGAGGTCCAATATAACGTAGTCGTACGGTCCAAGTCGGCAACAGGAGATAGTGCAGTACAAAGGGGTCAGACGAGTGAGTAGTCAGCAAGCCAGGTGGGTATCAGGAGGTCATGCAGTAGCAAAATCGGAGATCAAGATGAGGAGGTCGTAATCAGGAGGAAGCCAGGGGTCTTGCACAAGATGAACATCAGTATTAGCAGCAGAGTAAGAGAGGCTAGCTACATAACAGGCTAACAGTACAATAATCTCACAAAGCAGGAAGTGCAAAGCTGGGTTTAAATAGGAAGTTCAATCAAGAAACACGGTGGAGCAAACCAGAGAGGCGGGAACTGAAACTAGAGGCACGCGGAACTAGGCTTTAGATCAGCATAGGAGCTGTACAGGAGGCTGAATAGCTCAGTTGGAAGAGCAACAGCCTGGGACACCAAAGTCCCTAGGTTCAAGTAATGACATGTGGTATCGACCACCACCATCAGGACCATTGATCATAACCACCAATTATAAATAATGTTTTATAAAGATGGTCAAGAAGAAAAAAAGATTTAAAATAAATATACTAAGTTTCCAACTCACCTTTCGACTGATGGCCTTCCTCATGTTTGTGTTCTCACAGTGTAGATGGTCACTAAGTGATCAAATGCCTCAATGGGCATTTGGCAAAATGCCAGGAACTTGTCTGGATAGCTGTAAAAAAAAATATCAAAAAAATTTATAAAAGAATTAAAAGTTCAAATCACCCCCCCCCCCCCCTTTTCCTAGAATACATATAAAAGTAAGAAATTACTGTGAAACACATAAACATTAGATATCCCTGTGTCCTAAAACGCCCGGTCTACAAACTTAAAAAATATTTTTCCCATACGGAGAACAAAAAAAAAAATTAAAAGTGCCAAACTGCAGTTTTTTTCCAGCGGGAAGGGCTTAAGAAGTATAGGTTTAGTACTACTGTTCTTTACAATCATTGGGCAAAAATGTGTCATGTCAAAAACCACGAAAAAAAAACAGTTGCTCCTTCACTGGATCCTATGATGTGTTTACCTTTTAGGTAGCTGCTCCCTTTGGAGAGATATAGGTGCCGTTAGTTCAGCTGCTGATATCATTCTACTGTCAAATGGGTAGTTGCTGGGCTGTGGAGATCATCCCCTTGGCAGAACAATGCACTTCTACTTCCAAGAGGATGTTCTCTACTGACCAGCATCTGCACACTTGACAGTACAGTGATATCAGTATCTGAACTAATGGCCTCAATATCTCAGAAACAGTAGCAGCTACTTGAAAAGCAAACACATTGCTGGATTCAGTGGAGAAGCCACTGTCTAAAGGTATTAAACACTTAAGGGTCTAGAGATCATGAAAAGATCTCTTTAACCCCCCCTACAGTTATGGACAAGCAGGACTTGGGGTCTTGAGCTAAGTGCAGAGACACTGTAACTTTAAACGGCTCTAACTCTGCAGCCGTTGAGTCTTGGCTTTAAAATAAGACCAAGGCTATGTCTGTAGCCCCCATAGATTTGGAGATATCACTGGTTAAAGCAGTGGTGCATATACTCACACTTTTGGTTTAACCAGTGTGCAGGAGAATAGGAACAGCTGATATAACACCCCATTATCAGTCAGAGGCATACTTGCCATTTTACCCCCTGTCCTTTTACAGAAAAAAAGGAAAAATAGACAGTTTTTTCCCCTTATTAATGAAAACAAAAGCAAAAATAAAAAAAGATAGAATTGGTATTACCACATCTTAACAACCCCTAAAATAAAATTAGTATGTTATTTATACTACATGAATACCATAAATTTTACAATTCAGATGCCTTTATTGTTGTTTCTGATCAAATCACCTCTCAAAAACAAAAAGGAATAAAAACCTGATCAAAAATCTTATGTACCCACAAAATACAATGTCTCATAAAGCTAAATTGAAATAAAATGTAAAAAGTTATGAAAGTTGGAATGCAGAGAGGGATAAAATGTTATTGGCTTAAGGTTAAATGTGTTAGATCACTAAAGGGTTAAAATGCCCATATGGCACAAAGTTATGTGCCAGGAATATTTATTTCAGCCATAAATTCAAATAAAATCTGCAATAAAAAAGTGACAATTTTGGGAGGGATTTTGCCATTTTAATTTATTTGTTAGGGGGTTAAAGGGGTATTCCCATCTCAGCATTTATGGCTATAACCGTAGAATATATAATAAATCATCATTTTCAATACTGGAGACCCGTACGTGAATAAGAGAGGACTACACATGCACAACTCTCTCCATTCATTTGTATGGCATTTCCAAAAATAGCTGAGGCTGTCTGCTTTGAAGGGTTTACAGTGCCTAGATGAGTGTTGCTCTATTATTTACATTGATCTGTATACAAGAATACTGTACACTTACAGGTGTGTCTTTCTATTCTTTTGGCTGGACACAGTTTGATAATATTATGTCACAAACTGGTATGCTTTATGTCTGTCTTGAGGCCACCAAGTGATAGTGTTGTGAACTGTGGTCCATCAAGGGTTTTGCTAGCATGTCACAATATTGAATTGGTTTTATGAGAAATTGGAGTCCTCAACCAAATTTAAAGTTAAGGGTGGATTCAACTTTAATAGCAGCTGTTCTGTGTACAGACCAATGTTAACAATAAAGAGGCTGTTGTGCATATAGGAACCCTACAGCCCCTTCAAACAGATGTGGGCAGATGTGCTGAGGGTCTAATCCCCACCAATCTGATATTAATTACCTATTCTAATGCTAAGATATCTGTATTGTTCTTTTGGAATACCCCTTTAAAATCTTTTCACTTGTAACAAAGGAAAATGTCTATATTAGCGTATGTAACATTTGCTCAATTTCTCATAATGCTAGTCAATTCATTTAAAATGAAGGCTTGCTAGGAGAGGTTGTGTTTATCTGGTGTACAACTCCCTACATTAGATGCCCTACTGATACAAGTACCATATCCACAGATACAGTGGCGTAACCAGGAATGGCTGGGCCCCAAGGTGAACATTTAACATGGGGCTCCCCTCCTGACCCCGACCAACCCCCCCCACACAAACCGCATTCCTGCACACACTATTATGCGCCATAGTGGCCCCTACACACACTATTATGTCCCATAGTGGCCCCTGCACATAGTGTTATGCCCCATAGTGGCCTCTGCACACAGTATTATGCCCCATTGTGTACTACCCATGAACAATTATTATACTCTGGGGTCTTTTCAGACCCCAGAGTGTAATGATCGGATACCGGGGGAGGATACAAACATAAAAAACAATGTTACTTACCTCTCCCTGGTGATTTCAGCCATCTTCAATGTTGGTACAGACATCAGGTGACCATCATTATGTCTCGCGACGCAGGCCCGGCCCACGTGACATCTGTGACGTCACCAAATAGGCCCAAAGCCTGCCGGAGCATAGAGAGGTAATTAGCATTGTTTTTTATGTACCCTCACCTCCCCTGCCCTTCTGATCATTATACTCCGGGGTCTGAAAAGACCCCCCCAGGATAATGATAGCAGTGTTTGTGGGGTTCGAGGGCCCATGGCCTTACTTACTGATCCCCGCTCCTGCACACAGCCACCTCCGCCTCCGCAGAAGGCGGCACACCTGGCCCCATGATGTCCCGGGCCCTGTGGCAGCCGCTACCGCTGCTACCCCGGTAGTTACGCCCCTGCACAGATAATATAACCTCCTAGTGACCACAAGAGAAGGTGCACCTTCTGTTATTATTATTTGAAGTTCTATGACTACCAGTGTATGTACAGTCATAGAAAAAGGGGGTTCACCATGGACTCACCTTGTATATCTGCACTATAGAGCTTTGTTTCTCAAACTTTTCAAACAAAGTATTCCCTAGTGACACAACGTCCCAACCGAATACCCCCAAAGTAGTGATCACTTATAGATGTTAAGATAAGGCTTCATTTGGAGCCTTAGTCAACAGTTATATAATTGCCCCACATGTAGTATAATGGCCCCTACACTCATTAGAATCTCCCCTTCAATGTCCCTTTGTAGAATATAATTGCCACAGCAGTGCCCTCACATGTAGTATAATGCCCTCACACTCAGTAGAATAGCCCCTTTAGTGCCCCACATGCAATATAATGGTTCCACATATAAATGGCCTCCATGCTTAGTGGTGTTTAAGAAGCGAGTGGTAAGCTGCATTCATTACAAGGGTGGATTAAGAGTACTAGCCCCGGGCCACCTCCCCCATTCATGCCAAAGATCCCTGTGACATAATAATGTCCCATAGCTGCCCTCCATGCAGTATAATGTCCCATAGCAGCCCTCCACGCAGTATAACAACAACAGCAAACATTTGTGATGCGCTTTTTTCACAGTAGTCTCGTTAGTCTCGAAACACAATGGCTCCTCCGCACAGTTTAATGTCTCATAGTGGCCCTCCACACAGTATAACAACAACAAACATTTGTAATGCACTTTTTCACAGTAGTCTCATAATACAGTCCCAGTGAGGCCCCTATGCTAATAAAATGAAAAAAAAAAAAAAAATCCTACATACACAGGGATGACTGAGCCAGTTGTTGCTACAAATTTTGTAAGAATTTTAGGTTTAGCTGCACCCAAATTTTGGGGGATTCAACCAAGCTTTGCTAACAGGAACTATTATTATACTGTTATACTCTCTTCAGATCCCATAGTATAATTAGCAGAGGTTCAGGGAAGGTGGGCAAACTTAGTAAATAGTGTTACTCACCTCTCCTCAGCTTCTGCGTGTGTCCACATTAATGACGTCAGGGGTCTCTCTTTGGGCCTCAACATGTTAGAGGTCCTCTTTGGGCCCTGAATGACATCAGAATTTACTCCAGTGGCTACCCACATGACTACTGAGGCCCAATCACAGTCCCTGATATCATTCAAGAGACCGGAAGAGACCTGAAGAAGATGGGGACACACGCCAGATTCCAGGGGAGGTGAGTAACACTGTTTGTTATGTTAACTGAACCTTGTCTAGTTGTACTCTGGGGTCTGAAGGTTGAGAACCACTGGCCTAGAATATACTCGGTGGGGCACACGCAGCAAACGCATTTATTGCTAAAGCCCATCTAATATGATGGAGAGCATTTGGTTATTTAACTCTTCCAATATTTTATTATGAGAAACTTTAAACCATGTTTCCATGTAGAGTAAGCAAATAATGATGAAATAGTTAGGAATATGATAGACTATTGTAAAAACACCAGATATTGGACCAAGTTAGACAATGAGCTCAAGCGTTTCTAAATGATTTCACTTGTTATAATCTGAACCAGATTTCATTATCCTGTAATTCCTGGATTGTATTAACTGTGCTATGATTGTTGATGCCTGAATGCACTGAACAGTATTCACTATTTATGGATTCCTTCAATCCCTAAACAGATCTGGTCGTGGTTTTGCAAATTGTTTGGACTGGAAGAATAAAAGGCCAATAAGTGTGATGTATTTTCTGCTACTGAGGAAATTGAAAGTATCTGGTGCATTATAGACTGTGTTACCTTAGCTATTGTACAAAAGAAGAACAACATGGAGTAAACAAATATTAAATTGTATCAGATTAGTATTATCTGGACAAGATCAATTTCTTTCTTGATAATTCAAAATGAGAACAGATCTACAAGATTTCTAGTGAAGAAATACAACCAAAACATGTGGGCATTGAGTTGGAATAAAAAAAAAAAAAACACATGACTATGTTTATTTATTCTGTCTAAGCAATTGTAGACCAGTGACCATGCATTCAATTCCAACAAATGACTAATATAAATGGGACACAACTGATAAACAGTTTTTTTCCCCTTTTTTTTCCATATACATAGCTATTAAAGCTCAAAACTAAGTCATACAGGGAATCCTAGGGATAGTATATGTTGCATCAGTATCAGTTTTTTTGTCTGTCAATTCATTACAACTGATGTCAAAACTGATGCTAGGGGGCTTTTTCAAAAATATCTACTCCAAAACCATTCGATATCATTTGTTGTCATCAGTTTTTACCACAATGTTCCATGAAATTGTAGCATTGACACCCCCAAACTCTTGCTCCTCTCACTCCTGATGTCAGCAAAATCAGGCATTCACCAGGGGCAGGCCTAGTAAAACAGTGCAGTGCAAGAGGCCTACTCCCTATTAATTGTGGCATCCAAGGTGAAGTAGCTAGTCCAGCTATAGATCACAAGGTGAATTATGTGAAGATAACTCCACAGATTGCAGTTACAAGTGAAGCAATTCAAACTCATCCTAATCTCACCCTAAGGTGGTGTGCAGGCAGAGTACATTCAATATTACATCCTCCATGTTGTATAATTAATTTGTTAACCAAAGTTTACACTAGGTGTAAAGCTGACAGGGTATCTAGATGTGAGGGACCCTGCCCATTAACAATCCAAGCATCAGTATTATTTGTATCAGGATTCTTGTACCCACTATCACCAGGTGTCAGGTGGTCATTTACTGGACCACACCCAACTCTTCTCAGCACCCCTGGGGGTGGTAGGTACCAGGGTAAAAATGAGGGATTAGTGGTAGCCTTTTTACTACACTAAGCTTCACCTTAGTAATAGCTATCACTCAGACACGTCTGTTACTGGTGTTAATAAGCTATTAAAAAAAACAAAAAACACAAGTTTTTTTTTATTGAAGTAAAAACTCCACAAATCCATTTTTGACAATTTTATTTGAAAAAAAAAAGAAGGAAAAAAAATAAAAAGAATGGTGTTCATTGATGGATCCCCGCAAATCCTGGGAACCTTCAAAACAAAAGCACACAAAACACATTAAGACTAAGACCACAAGGTATGGATCTGCAGTGGGATATAGGCAGTGGATATCCCATAGCTGACCCACTAAAGGCAAAAACAGCCAAAATTAGTTTGCCCTGAACTTGCCCAGTGTCCCCTGCCTAATAAACAAAACAAATATTATACTCATGTTTTTTTAGATATGGCTCTGCTCTCCTCCTGCTCAGTAAAGCTATCAAGGGCAGCCTACAGCTGTGATTGGCTGCTCTACATCATGTGGTCTGGGGTTATTCCAGTTCACTGGGATATTTTAAAAACTGTTCCCGAGTGTCGAACCATGAACAATCTGATATTGATGACCTTCTCCTTAGGATTTGTCATCACAATCATTTGCCTGGTAAACACATTTAACCACTTTAGGAGATGCCCTATAAAATAAGGAAGTCTTCATTTTGTGTACAGATGAAGTACTCCTTAACCATTAGTTTATGGGTCTACAGTCACAAGTAGTCTACAGGTTTGAAGACATAGATCAGATAGGAGAAAATAACATTACTATATTAATATTAAAATTGTTATTACTTTTTCCATTTTTGGATGTCATAGAAATATTTTCAGTGATGTTTGCACAGTGCCTGGACAGCAAGAAAAAAAAACCTGAATAGAAAACAAGTGATGTCATCGCTATATTTCAAAATAATATATGTAATTCTCCAACCTTTCTGTTTTCAAAATGTGATTTTAAACCTGCAGCACTTTATAGTTTTGACATTATGCTTTCTGGTTTTAATTTACTCCTGAAACCTAAGAATGTTCAAGTCATAAATTAAAGTAATCCAAGCTATGTGCTTTCAAGTATAATAAGCATAAGGCACAAACCTCAGTTAGCAAATTAAATTAACAAAACAAATGAGGGCAACATTTTCAGAATACACAGCTGAAGACTGCATATGGAGTTCACTTACAGTATTGCACAAATGGACGACTTGCTGTACTACAGTGTCTGAGTTGTGTAAGGGATAAGGGTTAATAAGGCAAGAGAAGATACTGGTTTACAGAGTTACTGAATAATAAGAGAGTTCTCTTCATGTGACATATTGTGAGCACAGCTTGCAATCAGAACTAGTACTGAAGCCTACAACAAAGCTGGGAAAAAGTAGCAAATACAGTAGTCTACAAAACTAGTAAATATAAATCAGAATATTGATTAGCATTCACTCTCTATATCGTGTTCACTACTGATATGCTTAGCCACCAAACTATCACATAATTGGAGTCTCAATGTGGCCTTGGACTTCCAACCAAAACACATCCATCCAGAGTCTAAACATGTATGTAGGCTTTCACATGCAGGGTGGCACAGTAGCCCAGTGGTTAGCACTGTTGTCTTGCAGTACTGGGTTATTTTGTTCTTATGTTCTTCCTGTGTTTGTGTGGGTTTCCTCCTACATGGCAAAAAATATACTAATAGGTATATTGGCTTATTGTAAAAACAACTGATCCTTGTGGGTGTTGGGGATGAACACCTCTATGGCCACTAACTCCCTTATGCTTCCTGCTTTGAGTCCCTTGGTGAAAAAAACACATGGCAAATGTTTGTTATTGGCCTATTTATATAGTATTCATAGTCTTTCTTTCATCCATATATTTTTTTTTTCTCAAAAAACCTTGGAACTTAGCAGGGAAAACAGAGACTGCACATCTTCTATCCGTGTATACAAGTCTTATATATATTAGTATGTGTTGACCCTGGATATAAGCATAAAGAAAGGAGGTAACAATAAAATATAAGCTTGATTCCACCAGGTTGTAAAGAAGACATATCTGAGCCACTAGCATGTTTCAGACCAAACAAATGATCCTCAACCACAAAAAAGCTGGTTAAAAAAAACGAACTTCCTATCCAACACGTGCAAACTGGTTTAGGAATGTTAACTTTATCTTATATGCACCTGGACATTACTAACATGATCATAGAAACACTGCAGTGAAAATGCAACTAGCACATATGGGGTATATGCATACAATGAAACCCTTATACTGTAGGTTCTATGGTTAGAATCCAATACACCTCCTTCTTCTCCCCAATTACCTTTCATCTCTCTCTTCCATGTTCGTACAGTAGATGCTTGAACGCTGTTGACATTATGTAGCGGGACTGAGAATATTAAAGTGCATTTTCTCATTTGTGAAACCGTGCGGCCTACTTAATGTAGCGTACACTGTTTGCACTGTATAATATATACAACATGGGAGGAATAACAGTTAATAGAAGATATGACCTTAATCTGTTTCTGTGAGTTTTTATAGGAGCCTTTTGTCTTCTTCATGAATATACATACCCCACAGCATGATCCTTCCCACTTGTGAAGCCCCTGCAATAGTAAGCCATGTGCATTAGATACTTTTTGTCCCGTATCACTTTAGAAAAGACTAGTGGAAACCATGTTGCCAAGGGGGTCAGAAGTTTTGCAACATGTTTTTTGACATTGCAAGTTTACGTGAGCTTTTCAGCATTTTACGGTGGGTTCACACTTGCAGAGGCATGTCTGACTTTGTTTCCAGCAAAAAAAAACTGGCTTCGCGGCGCAGAGGGTGTAAGCGCACACCCGTGCATTGCTTTAAAAACCCATTCAAGTGAATGGGGTTTTAAGCAAAGCGTCGCAAACCTTTCCCTATCCAGTCGCAGCAGAAAGAGTGCCACCGCACTAGTGCAAGGATAGTCTAGATTTAACCTGACAACATTGTCTGGCCCTAATCCTAAAGCAAAATTGCGTATGACATGTACTGGGTGATAACTGCTTTATGCTTGAAGGATAGAATAATCTATTGTACCTCACGTATACAGTATAAACAGTGTTGTGGAGTTGGAGTTGGGACCAATCTTGGCTGGAGTCGCAAAAAAGTTCAAAATAAAAGGTTTATTTTATTATATTATATATATATATATATATATTATTTATTATATTACACAATTATTAATATTGTATAATTATTTAGATGCATAGTTTATTTTATATTTACTTTCATAACTAGGGTCATACTTTCTATAGGTAATCGTTTAATGAATAAGGCTAGGGTCACACCTGCTCCTGATCTCCACTTGGGGATTCTGTTCCCCATTCCACAAGTCCTGCAAGCAGGACTTTTCTCTCCACATTTTTAGAGCGGAAATCGGGCGGAAACCCAGTGAACCCCATTATAGTCTATGGGGTCCTCAGGTTTCGGCAGGTAACCACTTTTTTAAGTGGATTAGTTTTCCATTTGTGGGGTCCCCAAGCGGACCCCACAAACGGAAAACCGAATGCATGTATGAACCTAGCGTTAGAGGATCTTTACTGCTTCCGACTGTCGGAGTCAGAGCAGGAATCAGAGTTGGGCTGCGGAAAAATAGAAGAGTAGAATAGAAGAGTCGTAGTCGGTGGTTTGGCCTACCGACTCCACAGCGCTAGTATAAACATAACTTTCTTGTAGCTTTGTCACCTGTTAGTTGCAAATCCAAAAAATATATAGGAACTTGCACTACACAATACATACTATAAAACAGAGACTGTCTGTAGAATCTTGCACTGGCTAAACTTGCTGTTGATGCCAACTAAAATGGTCAACTAATCGATTACCTACTGAGGAGTAGAACTACACACCTAAATAGGATTCTGGCGCAGTTGGAATTTTTTTGACTAGCCACCACTATTCCTAAGCAACCTGTGCTGCCTGAAATAATCAGTGGTGCCTGATATATAATATAATATATTATAATATAATATAATAGACTCTCCACTGTCACATGGGTGGTGCCAGGCAGGATAAAGGGGGTTTGATTCAAAGCTCTTTGACTATGTCCAAGACAGAGGATAAGAGATGGACAAGTCAGAATCATGCCCCTTATCTGCTCTGGCCCAAGATCACCCACCTGACAGCAGAGAGCCTAATTATCATATTAACATATGCAAAGGATGAAAAGAGCTGAAGATGGTGGAGGAGGTGAAAAGTCCTCTTTAATGCGTTAACTACACTGTAGCGAAGAACATTATTTTGACTTTTTCAATGGCTTTATTCAATAATAATATTTGTTTCCAATAAAATATAATGCTGCAGAAACTTATCATTGCAAGATAAACTTTGCTACATCTGTGGTGTTAAGTTCTTTGCTTCTACATTACTTGACCTCACTACCATGTGTTAAAATGGTGAGACATACACCCTCCTTTTGTTGTTATTGAATTTTATAAACAAGAGTATGGTGGCTCTGTGGTTTGCCTTGACTTCACTACCATGTGTTAAAGTAGTGAGACATGCACCCTCCTTTTGTTATTACTGTATTATATACAGGGGCGCACCGCTAATGAGGCGAGGTGAGGCGGCCGCCTCGGGCGGCACTGTCCGGGGGGCGGCATTTTTACTATTTAATGTAAACCAGCCCAGGACCGCTTTAAAAAAAACAAAAAACAGAGCTGAGCGCGGCCTGTCCTGGGCTGGTTTACAAGACGTCGCATCTCAGCGCAGGCGGCGATACAATGACGTCATCACGCCGCCTACGCTGAGACACAGACGTCGCGGACAAGAGGAGGAGGCGGCGGCTGCATCAAGGCATCACAGGTGAGTATAGCTTTTTTTTTATCTATATAAATAGGCCGTAACCTGTTGGAGTATCCCCAGCAGGTCAGGGCCTATTTATTTACCTACCCCGCATCTGCTCGTGGCCGCCCCCGCTTCCCCTTCTGCTATGGGCCGCAGAAAGGGAAGCGGATGCCGCTGTGAGCGGCCGCGGGCATCGGTAAGTTAGGCCGCTGGCCACAAATACTACTATTATTATACTCCGGGGTCTATTCAGACCCCGGAGTATAATAATCGGAGGCCTAGGGTTGGTGAGGGAACATAAAAAACAGTGTTACTCACCTCCTGCGATCCGATGTAACTCCGAGCAGGCTTGAGGCCTGTGGTGACGTCATCAGGTCGCGTCGCCGGCCTGATCACGTGACGTGTGTGCGTAATTAAACAGGGCCAAAAGCTGCAAGGAGTGCACCGGTGTCCAGGATAGGTAAGTAACTCTGATTTTTATGTTTGTATTCTCCCCTGGGTCTCCAATCATTATACTCTGGGGTCTGAAAAGACCCCAGAGTATAATAATAGTTCATGGGTCGGCCACTATGGGGCATAATACCCTGTGCAGGGACCACTGTAGAGCATAATACCCTGTGCAGGGGCCACTCTGGAGCATAATACAAGTGCAGGGGCCACTATAGAGCATAATACCGAGTGCAGGGGCCACTATGGAGCATAATACCGGTGCAAGGGCCACTATGGAGGATAATACCAGTGCAGGGGCCACTATGGAGCATAATACCCTGTGCAGGGGCCACTCTGGAGCATAATACCAGTGCAAGGGCCACTATGGAGCATAATACCGTGTGCTGGGGCCAATATGGGGCATAAAACTGTGTGCAGGAGTTGCTGCGGAACATAATACCGTGTGCAGTGGCCAATGCGGGGCATAATACCGTGAGCAGGGGCCACTATGGAGCATAATACCATGTGCAGGGGCCGCTGAGAGGCATAATACAGTGTGCAGGGGCCGCTGCAGGCCATAACACTGTGTAATACTGTATGCAGGGGCTGCTGTGGAACATTATAGTGTGTGTAAATGGGGCGCTATAAACATGGGCTATGGCACCTGTTTATATTATACGCTGTCTGTTTATAGTGACCGTGTGATGTAATTGTAGCCTTGTCACATACTGTAGACATGTATAGGACGAGGCTGTAGTTACATTACATGGCCGCTATGAGATGAATTACACTATGTAAACAGAGAAGCGGTCACGGCGCTTACACAGGTACCATTCAAACAGCTGATCAGTGGGGGGTCCTGGGCTTTTGAACCCCACTGATTAGTTTATTAATGACCTGGAAAACCTTTTAATTAGTTAACACCTGGGGTATTATTAATAAGGGGCACTATTTATACAGGGTACACACGGACATTATTAATATAAAGATGCACTTGGGGGTATTATTCATTATGGGGGGTTATATCATATATTTTATAATTGGGGTAGCAGCAGGATGGGGGTGCAGGTGAGGACAATGTGGGTTGGATGCCTGGAAAAGTGAGGAGCCAAAGATGTCTGTGTTGCAACCTTTACAGAGACAAGTCACAGCTGGAAGAAGTGGTCATGGCGGTCCAGAGGGAAGAGAAGGGAAATGTGAAGGATTAGTCAGAGACGTCACCTGTAAGTCACAGAATGTTACTGCCCTGTATTCACCTAAATGATAGAGGATAAATACCTGAGTGATGGGGGTCTGTCTGCTGAGACCCCACTGAGCCTGAGAATTGGGTTTTTCCCCCCACTAGGGGGGAATTCAGCCTGACCGCAGCCATATAGGTGTGTCACTTGGTGGATGGACGAACCCGCGTGGCTCTCATTCACTTCAATGGGAGTGCCAAAGATATCCGAAGTCCAGTACTCAGCTATCTGCGGCGCTCCTATTATAGAGAATGGGGGCCACGTGGGCTCGTCCATCCACCAAGCAGAAGATGTGTGAAGTTACTTTCATTATTAATGCCGTGTTGTTGATCTGATACTGAAGTAATACAGTAAGAAGAATTCTTAAAAACTGTTTTATAACTTTGTGTATTGTGTATATTGTGCGACGATAACAGTGTGTTAAACTAGTAGCATGGAAACTCAGTTTTTTTTTTGTTTGTTTTTTTGGGGGGGGGGGCGTCTTTCTATAGTCCGCCTCAGGCAGCAAAGAGGCTAGGTTCACCACTGATTATATAAACAAGAGTATGGAGGCTCTGTGGTTTGCATTTGATGTCTTCATGTGCTGCAGCTTTCAATTCAACTAAGAGCAATACAGTATCTGCATAGACTGTATGTTTCCCCATGGTTCTGTGGGTTTCCCCAATATTCCAGGTTTCCTCCCAGACTCAAAAGCCACTCTGAAAGGTAAACTGGCTGGCTATAAAATTAGCCATAGTTTGTGTGTGCCTGAAGGAAATTAAATGGTAAGTTGCTGTGGGATTGGGGCCTCTGCACAGCTTTTCGGAATATGTTGCTGCTATATAAGGAACATAAATAATTTAATGGCATAATTATTTGGCATTTGATGTTGAGTGACTTGCCAGCCTACATCATGTGTTTAGTTATCATTCTGAAAGATTTAGCATGTATGTTGCAATTTGAATATTTTTCTATCTCCAATATACCCTACCATGGCCCATGAGTATGAGGGATGATAGGCTGTCAGCGATCTGTGCTGGCAGTCAAGGTGTAAGGCTTACATGCACCCAATGGGAAAATGGCACAGACCAGGAGCATAACTTGAAGGGGTGCAGAGGGTGCAGTCGCAATGGGGCCCAGGAGCCTTAGGGGGCCCCTAAGCACTGCCACCACTATTGAGATTGCAGCTTCCATCTGGCCCATAAGCCAAGGAGCCCCCCAGATTATCCTAACCACACTAAGGTTGATAAAACTGCTTAGCAGCCGTAACCATCACTATCAAGAATTTACTGTAGGGATGAGGTAGGGGGCCCCGGACAAAAGTTTGCATCGGGGCCCACAAGACTTTAGTTACACCACTGGCACAGACGACACATGGATAATATCCGTGTGCTGTCTGTGCTCTTCAGGGAACCATTCACTTTATGTACTGAGCCTACGCCATAAAATGGACAGAAATAGGACCTGTCTTGACTTTTGCCCTGGGCTCACAGCTCCCTACACAAACTCGTGATAATATGCAGGTCTTTTTTAAGAACTATTTGTTTTTAAGTAGAGGGACAAATGTAGTTAGAAATACAGTAGATGGGGAGGAAGGCTGAGAAGTATGTACAGTGCACTGTGAACAAGGATTTCCTTATTAGCAATGCTTTCATTGTCAGGGAAAGCTTCAGTGGCAGTTTTTTAATATAAAAGTTGACAAAATTCCCTAATACAATGGGGCAAATTTATTAAGACAGGCATATTGTACCCCAGCCCGCCCAACTCCCCGCCATGATCCGCCCACATAATATTTCTCTATGCCAGAAAACTGCCATAGAGGGATTGATAAATATCCCTCACCATTTTGCAAAAATGTTCTAAACCATTTCCACAAACATTTAAAGCAAAAACTTGAAATGACAGCTACACTTTAATTCTTCTGGACTACATGCTTCCATTGTCTAACCTCCAGAAAGACTAAGGCTAAGGCCCCACGTAGCAGTCCACAACAAAAAAGCACTGCGGGAAAAAATGCGGCAGCAACGCATCGCGGTTTTTCCTGCAGCGCTTTTCACAGAAAGTCCGCAGAGGTTTCTTCCATTATACCTATAGGGAAACCACTGGCATTTCCATAGGTATAATTGACATGCTGTGATTTCCAAAACAGCACCGTGTAATGTGTGGATGGGATTCGCTACAAACTGTAAAACACCGCTTTTTTTTCTGCAGCGTTTCCGCCACGGCCAAACCGGGGCATTTGCGCCACGTGTGACCCTGGCCTAAATAAATTTAGGCCGGGGCACCACGTTGCGTAAATGCTGCATTTTAAATTACCTGCAAAGTAGATAGGACTCTGGATAATCCCATCTACACTTTGCAGAAAAAGATCTGCAGTGGAAACGCTGCAATTTCAAAAACGCAAGCTTTTTTTTGCAAATTGCAGCATGTCAATTATACCTACTGATACGCTGGCGTTTTCCGTATAGGTATAATAGAAGCAGAAAAACTTTCTGCAAACAACGCTGTGGAAAAAAAACGTAATGCGTTTTAGCCGTGGTCTTTTCCGCAGTGTTTTTTGGCTGCGGCTCGCTACATGGGGCCTTAGCCTAAACAAGACTCTTTGGCTGGGTTTAAACGCTTTTTTGCTGAAGAACTAAGTGCAGTTTTTAATTGTAGTAATGCATGTTACTATATATGTCACCTGTATGTTAGTGGCCATTATATTGAAAACCTTTGCTTTACTGGTTGTTATCATACAGGGGGGATGTATAATAGTAACATGTACTACTCATTACTTCAGTTACAAACTGCATACAATTCTTTATCAAAAAAGCAATGTGTAAACCCAGCCTCATTAACAGAAAACATATTTGAGTGGAGAAAACACAGAATGGGTGGGCTGCACCGTAAACTGACAAACGTGCACCGTAAATTGAAACATACTGCAGCTTGAAAGCCAGTATTAAAGGCCAATTTGCACTAAAGGTTTTTTTCACAGTATATTTCTGCTACTAAACATTGCACAGATTAGCCAAATAATTCTCGTGTTCTTGTTTGGGACCATCTTTTATTAACAAGAACCATGCTTTATTTACTAGTATACTACCAGAACAAATCAGCAGAGGCTCCCTATGATCCCCTAGCTTAGCACCCACCATTTTTTATGTGAGTGAGTCATCCTTAAAACATAACTTTAGTAACCTGAAAAAAACAACTTGTCCGTGCCATGAGATATACAAAAACATTACAGAAAGGTTAGTACTGTAGAAAAATAGTAGCAGGAACACTGGTGAGCTCCACTGACCCACTGTCTAGTTGCCTTTTAAGGACACACTGCATGGTAAACAGCAAGGGTAGACACAAACAGCAGAAGAACTCAGTGCAAGAACAGATTATAGGCCCTTGCGTTTTAATAAACCATCGTAAAGCACTCCCTTATGTCTCTTTAGCAATCCACCAGAAGTTGTGAGCTATGAAATTCCTTAACTCTATATCTTACATCCAATGTAATAAACAAAAGGAAGCTACGTTAGGGAATATTTACACCGTGAGATAAAATCACATTTTTTAGTTGTTTTTGCAATACCAGCATTTGGTTACAATTTCAAGACAATTACAGTAATAAATACAATGAGTAATGGGTAATTCTGCCCTTAGGATGGTAGTGGGCCACCTTACTTTCTGTGAAAATGCACAGGTGGCATATATGCTATGTCTACCACAATAGTTTGAGCCTGTAGTTGACACTTGGTACATACTACATATACAAACCTATACAATAAAAATAAAGAAGATTTTGTTTCTTATTGCTTATCTTGTAAGGAAGTGCTTTGAAAATAATGCAGAAGAGAAGTTGACCCCAGAAGAACACAGAGATCTGTTCTTTGAGTATTCATTTCTTGCAAACCATTCAGTTTCGACAGCTTTCCATCTACTAGCTTGTCCAGTTTCTAAATGGACAAAGCAGGTACATACGAAATGCTTAAGAAAAACTCTAAGAGCTGTTTCACTCAATATGTTCCCAGAACACTGTACTACTTCCAATTATCCTGCTTTCGACAATCCTAAAAACAACAAATGAATAGCAGATGTCAACGTCTATTGAAGGCTACTTACTGAATGCTAACGGATCTTGCTATTGGAAACCTTTTTTAAGTGATTCCATTTCTTTCTGTTACCATGACAATATTTGGCCTAATCCCATGGATTCTGAGATCTAAAGAACAGTGTGTAGGCAAGCAGAATTATCATTAAGAAGAATGTCATTCACAGGTTATAATGGAAGCCTTACTCTGAAATCCATTTACCTTTCTACATTTTGATTTTCCATTATGACAACTAAGAAAATAATGTTCATAACATAAGTGTCTGAGCCCTAGCTTTACCCCAAAATTTTGACTATATTTTTAGTTTTTTATTACTTTTTTAGAATTAAATGCTGATCTTTTTTCAGCCTTACTTAAGTCTTGCATTGGTTGATCATAAAAGATGTACATACTTTGGAAAGACTCCAGTTTCTACAGATAACAGATTGGAAAAACATGCACAGTCAAAAAGACTATGTGAATCTTGGATATTACACAGTCCCTTTTTTGATGTTCAAGCACAATTTGCATTAACAGTGTAAGTAAATCTTTTCTGTTAAAAAAAAAAAAAACTGTTAGTGATGAAAATATCCAGTGGGCGACATTTTTAGTTCTGGAAGCCATAAGTATCTATTGCTAGTCTCAAACTGAGTGGTTATATGCCTTGTCAAACAATGTCATAGAATTCAGAAACTGTATGAGCACTCACCATCTGGTTCATTTTCCACTAAGATCAAAGCTACAAATAATTCATTTAATGCAAAAGTGTGTGAGTAAATATCAAGGCACATTTTATGTTTTTTGCATTATATTTCCTTTAAAGGTATGTTAGCTATGTAACTACCATGGTACTAAAATGCGTAATACATACGTCATATAAAATTACATAAAAATTATATATGAAGCTAGGTTCCCATCTGCTTTGGAGTCTCTGTTGTAGACTACGCCGCAGAAACCACAGAAAATCGTCACAGAAAAAAGTATTTTCCCTTCGCCAGTTTCAGTATAAAAATGGCAGACACACAGCGGACCCCATTTATTGTCTATTTCTCAACGAGTAACAGCTGTTTTAGCAGCCTGGCTCTCCCAAGCAACAGAGAGAGCCCAGCGCAGGTGTGAACCTAGCCTGAGCTATAGGTTCTGCCTATGTGCAATTGCTTTGCAGTTACCTGTCACTTATATAATGCTACTTCTTCTTTTCAGAGACACATTTCAGAATAAGAAATTACCTTAACTTCATTTCAGAATAACAAATTTTAACAACTTATGACTCTAACAATGTTCAAAATATTTAAAAAAAAATATTGGTGCATTTTTTAAAAAAAAGAATTTCCATGTCAATATCTATTTTCTTAAAAATATCCCAAAATTAGTTTTTACTCTGGATGCTAGGCCTAATAATAGGCTGATACTTTGTGTTCTATGAGATTTCTTTCAAGCAGGGGCGTAACTACCAGGGTAGCAGTGGTAGCGGCTGCCACAGGGCCCAGGACATTATGGGGCCCCTGATGTTTTTGTTTTTTTTTTTTGTTTTTTTTTAATAGGCCATTACCTGCTGGTGTAAACCTTTTCAGACCCCCGAGTATAATGATCAGAGGGTCAGGGGAGGTGAG
The DNA here is from genome assembly GCA_947044405.1 of Leptodactylus fallax. Classification (NCBI taxonomy): domain Eukaryota; kingdom Metazoa; phylum Chordata; class Amphibia; order Anura; family Leptodactylidae; genus Leptodactylus; species Leptodactylus fallax. The sequence goes on from CAMRHE010000490.1 coordinate 366,752, forward strand.
GGAACATAAAAAACAATGCTACTTACTCTCCTAAGCTCCGGCAGGAAAAGACCCCAGAGTATAATAATTGTTCATGGGTAGTCCACAATGAAGTATAATACTGTGTGCAGGGGCCACAATGGAGCATAATACTTTGTGCAGGGGCCACTATGAGGCATAATAGTGTGTTCATGGGCCACTATGGGACATAATAGTGTGTGTAGGGGCCACTATGGCGCATAATAGTGTGTGCTGGAATGCGGTTTGTGCAGTGGGGGGGTTGGTCGGGGTCAGGGTCATGTCAAATGTTCACCTTGGGACCCAGCCATTCCTAGTTATGCCACTGCTTTCAAGCAGTCACTTTATTATCTGAACAGGCAGGACAACAATGACAGATAACATCTACATATGTATAACATAGTGACCATCATTCACAATAGGTGATATTTCAGCTTTTGTGCTCCCCCTTCCTGCACAATGATCTTTGCACAGGTCACAGGACATGTCTAGAAAACTCTCCCATAGACTACTGTGTCTATGGTCAATGGCTGTAAAGTATACCCTACAGTATATGGATACAGTTTTAGGATGTACCTCTTAATCATAAACCTCAGGTGTTTCATTCAGCCATTTTTCCACAGGTGTAGAAAATCCAGCACATAGACATGCAGTCAGTCATTACAAGCACTTGTGAATGAATGGCTTGTTCTAAAGAGCTCACTGAATTGGTATAAGTGTTTTACTGTAATAGGATGCCACCATTTTAACAAGTCAGTTCATAACATTTTTCCCCTCCTAGATACTCCATGATCAACTGTTCATGGAATTATAGAAAAGTGGAAATATTTTGGAACCCCAGCAACTCAGACATGAAGTAAAAGACCATTTAAAGTTACAGAAAAGGTTCACCAAGTGCTGAGGCGCTCAGTGCATAAAAGTCACCAACACTCGGCCAATTCAATAATTGCTCCAAACCTCCCCTGGCATTAACATCAGCACAAAAAATGTGCACTTGGAGTTTCATGGCATGAGTTTCCATGGCCAAACAGCTGCAAGTAAGTCTTACATCACCAAGCACAATGCCAAGCATCAGATGGAGTGGTCTGAAGCACAATGTTGCCACTGGCCTGGAACAGTGTAAATATTTTCTGTGGATTGATGACTTCTGCCTCTCTATCTTGAATTCTGATGGATAAGCTTGGGTTTATCAAATTCTGGGAGAACATTACCTGCCTGGCTGCATTGTGCCAATTGTAAAGATAAGTGTTTTTCAGGAGTTGACCTACGCCCCTTAGTTCCAGTTAAGGGAAATTGTAATGCTTCAGCTTACCAAGACGCTTTGGACAATTGTATGCTTCCAACTTTGTGTGAACATTTTGGGGAAGGTCCTTTTTCTGTTCCATCATGACTGTGTGCCAGTGTATAAACCAAGGTCCATAAACACATGGTTGGGTGAGTTTGGTGTGGAAGAGCTTGACTGACCTGCACAAACTCCCAACCTCAACACATTTGGATGAATAGGCAAAATTCCGTGGAAGAATGAAGAAATCAGGCAATACCTTTCAGAGGCTGAGTATATTTGATACTTTCTATGGCTAATACGGTACAACAATATACTACTAGGCAAAATTCCCACAGACACACTCAAAATCTTGTAGAATGCCTTTCCAGAATAGTAAAAGTTATTTTATTTTTCAGGGGAAGAAACTCCATAACCTATTTAGAATTTATAGTAGTGTTGTATTAGTGTATAATAATAGCATTTACAGTTCAATCAAAACTTGAGGGCAAACCTCACAAACATTCAAGAAACAAATCTCACAAAGTTCAACCATCACTAATATTCTAATGCAAAACATGTCAGAGAGGGTTGAATACTTTGTATTGTGGTGGGATACCTGTTTGAGGACTAGATTCCTGCTAGAGATGGGTGAATTGATTCGTATAGAGCCAGGTTTCGACCCAAATATTCCAAATTGTTCGAAATCGAACAAATGGAGATTTGTCTCAAACATGTAAAGGGTTTTTTCAGGCTAAAATTGTTGGCCAAACCTAAGGTTAGGTCATCAATATCTGATTGATGGGGGGTTGACACCCAGCACCTCCAAATGTTCACAACAGAGAATCAAGCAGGAAGCTGACAGCTCTGTTCTCTGTGTAGTGGTCAGACCATGTTACTGCAGATCAAATCCCATTCACTTGAATGGGAACTAAGCTGCAGTGATTCGGTTTAGCCATTTCCCCTTCCACTGAAAAAAAAAAAATAATTCTAATAACCCCATTGACATAGCTATCCATGGACTGATTCCTCACATCTAAAATAGGTAAGTGTATTCATATGTACAGATTAGTGTTTCTACATTATTCTTCTCGAGATTTAACCCCTTCCTGACATCCGCCGTAATAGTATGGCGGATGTCGGGTATTTAAATATGGCAGCCGCTCAGGAGCTGAGTAGCCGCCATAGCCGCTATATTATACAGCAGACACCTGGCGATAATGCCCACAATCAGTGCCCGCACTGATCGCGGGCATTAACCCCCTCAGCGCCTCGATCAAAGCTGACCAAGGCGCCATTTTGCCGGGGATCACTGGCACCCGGAACAAGATCCGGGGCCGGCGTCCCATTACCATGGCAGCTGGGAGTCTTTTGAATGCTCCCAGGCCTGTCTGTAATTCCTTTCTATTGAGGGCTGCATTGCATAAGTGATCAGACCCACTAGGATTCAAGACCCCTAAGGGGTCTAAAATGCAAAAAAAAAAAAAAAAAAAAAAAATAAAAAATATAAAAAATTCAAATCACCCCCCTTTCCCTAGAACACATATAAAAGTACTTAAATACAGGGTTGGGCCATAAGTATGGATACACCCGGGTGGGCCATAAGTATGAATACACCCAGATACCATTGTTTTTCTTGTGCAATTCTCCATGTAAAGTTGAATCCAAAATGGCAGATTTGCATTTTATCTGGGTGTATCCATACTTATGGCCTACCCGGGTGTATCCATACTTATGGCCCACCCTGTACTGTGAAACACATACACATTAGGTATCCCTGTGTCCAAAAACGCCCATTCTACAAATCTATACAAATATTTTCCCCATACAGTAAACAACATAGCAGGGAAAAAAAATTCAAAAGTGATAAACCGCCATTTTTTCACTGTTTCGCCTCTGATAAAAATTTGAATAAAAAGTGATGAAAGCAATAGCAATACCCCAAAATGGTATAACTAAAAGGTACACCTGGTCTTGCAAAAAAAGACGCCCTATGCATCTCCGTACATGGAAGTATAAAAAAGTTATGGGTATCAAAATATGGCGTCTTTCAGAAAAAAAAGATTTTGTTAAGGGGTTAAAATGTAAATATAAATTTGGTATCCCTGGAATCGTACCGAAACATAGAATTCAGATGACATGTCATTTTGGCTGCAGAGTGAACGCCGTAAAAACGAAGCCCGTAAGAAAGTCATACAAATGCACTTTTTCTTCAAATCCACCACATTCTGAATTTTTTTCCAGCTTCCCAGTATATTGTACAGAATAATAAATGGTAGCATCATGAAGAACAATTTGTCCTGCAAACATTAAGATCTTATATGTCTTGGAGAATGTAAAAATACAAAAGTTATGGAGTTTGGAAGGGGGGAGTCAAAAACGAAAAACTAAAATCGAAAAATTCCTCTGGTGGAAAGGGGTTAAAAAAAAAAGACATTCCTCACACCATACAATAACTATATACTTTGTTTTGTATTTTTATAAGTATGCAGATTTATTACAATAGATTTAGCTGACAGAATTTTATGTGCAGTTTTCACACATACAAGATTAGTATAGTAATTACACTATCATAGACCTGGCCCAGTGACAAGTTATATTCATGCAGTGTCTTATAATCCAGATGTAGGCCTTTTAAAATAAAAAAAACCTTGCTAAAATTCTAGCAGGAATTGAAGATCCGATGCAGTCTGTTCATTTTCTGCTACACTTCCAATCATTAAATGCAGTTATATAGTTACCTAGATGAATTATTTTCATATTTCTGAATAAGCAATTACAGATTTACTAAGATCCTTTTTGGCAAACACAAAAAAGTGCAGTTAGTTCTATAATATTTTTAACTGCATGTCTGATTACAATCTATGTTGTACTTAATGAAGAGACTCTATGGGGCCTAGCCACTTATAATATTAATGGTATATACTTCTAGGAATACACCATCAATGTTGGCGTTGGTCTGATGTGATAAAGTTGACCGCTAGTATATGGCAGCAGCACAAAGAATGCTTGGTTTGGCTTCTTGTAATCAATAGGCAGCCATGTGGCCTCTGAAAAAGTTATGCACGGCTGTCAGGAGTCAAAAGGTTAGCATGGCTGCTACTTTCTCCAAGCAATTCAGAGGTGGATGTCATAGCAACTGGGCCTTCACAACTGCACATTGATATAATAATCTAGTAGTATACCACTACTGTTTTAAGTGGGGAAAACCTCTACAAATATCCTAGTGATATACCATCACTTTATGAGATGGGACACATCTGATAAAGAAAAGTTCTAGAGAACTCAAAATACATTAGATGTATAGGCAGCCAATGTGATGGTAAAAGGGAAATGGCACCTCTCCTGACATGTCTGCGTAACTGTGTTCCCCATAATATAACATTTAGGAAGCATCTTTGACATCATACGACTCTTTGTTGTATGATTCCTCTGTTATTCCTACTAAAATTAATAAGCAAATTGGCAACTGGATGTTACCAGTTGGGGGTACATCCCCATACACTCTCACACTGTCTAGTCAGGACTGACAGTGTCAGACTGTGTAGTGACAAACAGTTTTAACAAGAGGAAACAACCGGGGAACAGAGCAACATAAAGTTATGAGGAAATATCAACCAAAATGATTTAATGGGAAATGCAAATATTTACAAACAGGTCAGAAGAGGTGATAGGTCCCCTTTAAGTCAACAAATCATCTCCCCATCCCAGGAAATATCTACTCACTTGATATCTTGATATAGGAAAATGTTACAAGGAGCTGCTTCTGTATTCTAAACATCTATATGGCTTTTATCATGATAAACTACCAAAGAGAAGAAGCTGAGAACACTGGACTGAAATACTAAGAATAAAATCCTATGGTTTCAAATCAAACAGAGCACAAACATCCCTAACCTTTCTCCTATACATGAATATATAACAACCATAGCCACATGACGCTATACTATTTCATCTTCAGTACCGGTAGTATGTTACATGTTAACATTAATTTGTGATCTCTGTCCTTGAAGGGGGAATTGATACAGTATGTTGAGGAGAGACGCCGTGACTATTTTAAGGGATCTATTCCCAGATAGTGTATACTATATTCTGTAAGGAAAAACGAAGTACAGCACAAGGCTGAAATTGAGGTCAACAGAAGATTTTCAATCTCATATCAAATATTTATGAAGCAGCTATTTCTGTAAATGGTTTGCCTCAGCATTTCCTTTGGCTTTTGCTTCTCAGTCAAGTTTATTAACTGGGCTTTACTTCCCATAAAAGAGGAGGTGTTAACTTTTTGGGACAATCTGAGATTTTATTAAAGGCACTCTCCACCATATTATTGTTTCCTTTATCTCACGACATTGCATTATACTAAATACTCGCAGTTTATTACCATTTTCTTTATAGACATTAGTCGAGGTGTTGAACATGTGGGTGACTGATTTACTGTCACCCTGAGCCCTTTTGACTCTTATTAATGACTATCATGTGCTGTAGTACTTACAATATAAAACATTAAAATGGTGTTTTCTAAGACTGAATATTGATGGCCTATCCTTAGGATAGGTCATCTATCTGAGATCGGTGGGGGTCTGACACATGGCACCCCCACCAATCAGTTGCTCAGACTACAGTGTAGGGAGCCATAAGTAAAAGACCCCATATACTGTGTAGTAGCCATGCACATGCAGTTCACCTCACAGGCCTTAGAATTTTTATGATCACATTTGAAGAAAACAGGAAAAAAGTATTCCAAATAAAGATTCCTAAAGTTGATGCCCATTTTGCCAACATTTTAATGGTAGGAGCAACAATACTAATGCTTTAAAATGGGGAGATATTTGTAAACTATTGGCTTTATTTGGTAAAACTGGCTGCTATAATTATAATAGGAAAATCTTATGTTGAGTAATTCCTTTGTAATGTTCTTTGCTACAGTAGAGTCATGGCTAAAAGATTTGAGACACAAATTTTGGCTTTCACAGTTTGCTGCCTCCATGTTTTTAGATCATTCAGACGGTTTCATGGTATGTTGAAGTACAATGATAAACATTTCATAAGTTTTTACAATTTTATTAACAAATACATTAAATATATGCAAAAACTCAATATTTACAGTGTTGACCCTTATTTTTCAAGACTCTGCAATTTTCCCTGAAATCCACTGAAACTATTCATGTACCAAAAAAACCCACAAAACAGCAGTTACTCTTTAAGCTTCTGGTATCTTCAATAAGAAGAAAATAAGCATATGGTATAAGTGAGAAATTACTTTCAGTGCTACCATATCAAGCATATTTGATATAGTTTGAGATTGACTTTGCCTCATGAGTGGACCATCCAGCAATAAGTGTCTATGTAGGAAACCTAAAGAGATATTTCTTTCACACATCAGGCTGTGTAACTCAGTCATTTACTGTTTCAAGTGTTATGTAGAAAATTAGCCGAAAAAAATGTTTTATTACAATTCTTTGCATTTCGTTTATAAATCAAAACTACATTATTTAAGATATAATAATGACTCCCAAATCAGACATCGCCCATGCTTTTTAACAAGCCATTATATTTTGACACTTCCACATTTTCATTTCGATTAAAAAAAGGTCAGCAAATTGTTCCCTTGATGATAATTGAGCAGTGAAAAATCCATTCTGATGACAGAGGAACAGTTAACTACATCGTGTTTCAGTTCCACAGAATAATGGGGTCTATTGAGATAATAGATTTGGCTTGCATGGTAAGGAATGTTAATGTGTATGGCACATAGTGATAAGGCTCACAAATGATATCACAAAACTTAGAATTTGAAAAACTCTTCGTTCTGCCTCTAGAGGTGAGCAACCTATACTTTTAACTAGGCTGACAAATCTTCAACTTCAAAAACATTCCAGACATTTCATCATTTAGAGGATTTCTAACAGCATGGTAAAAACAACAAAAATATTGTTTGGGGCCATTCAATACACTTGTACCAGATGAATATATAGTTGCATACATCTGGCATCTCCCATAAAAAAATCTACTATGCAATATATGTTTTCTTTGCATATATCTGCATTGAAATGTAGTAGACAACACTTTTCAATACAGTTGAGACAAAGGTATAGCAACAAACATATGCTAGAAGGACACTCTCTTTATTTATAGGTTATAGTTATATTGGACCTATACATTAGGAGAATTTCCTGAAATTTATGCTATACATTGATGTAAAACACAATGTGAATTATTTATTTATCTAGTGGCACCAGTTTCCATAGCTAAATATGCTATAGTACAAGGCACATAGCTAGGGGGTGATGGTAACTGTTACATCCATCTGCTTTCTGAGATACCAAATGCCACTATGCTCCATAAGAAAACACCAATATTATAAATGCCACCAGAGCCAATGCCAACGTGACCCATTGTGGGCGGTCGTTTGTATGTGTATTTTCATGTATTTTGTTACTGTTTATATATGCATTTAGGTCATACCAATCAAAAATATTTCATTTCAGAGCCAAGCCAATTAAAGATTTTTCCCAATATGTAATACAGTAACCATACCCTTGCTTCATTGGTTTTTGATTTATGTCAAGTTACACCAAGGGACACGAAAAAAAAATCATGGTTTCTTAATCACTTGCCATATCTAGTCTCTGGGTAGAAACAAAAAAAAATATTAACAGCATTTACTAACAGTACACAGAGATACAAATAGTCAGCAACTGAAGCACAAAGTATATTGAAAAGTGCATCATTTCCATTATTTGCATAAATCAAGAATATCTTTTTTGACAATTTTGAATCCGAAGAGAAGCTGGAATTGACAAGATGAAAACTAAATGCTCCTGTCTGTCCTGAGCTCTTGGCCAAGGACATAAAAATGTCTACTCAATATATACGCTAAACAGTCAGAGATATTATACATCCCTGGGAGTTGGTATTGAGTTCAGATGATGACTACAAACTCAGGTCAATAGCAGTGTTTACTAAAGTTGCCCATACATCAGTTTTGTGATGACACTGATGCAGCCATTAGATAGATGGTGGGATTCATGATATAAACAATACCTCAACCACGATTAAAAAGTAAACTACCTGATCGAGAAAGTTTAGCTTAAAAAAATGCAGTGAGTTAAACCACAAAAGCAGCTGATCATGCCAAACACTGATATTTTAGGCTGACAACAACTGATGTGTGTTACCTGATTTACATGCCTAATAATACCTGTAATTGCTTTCATTCAAGGAAGCCTTTGTCGTAGACAAATTCATAAATTCCCCTACTGCCATGCTCCTGGAACCAGTTCATGACTATACGACCCTTGTAGCATTGTTTCGTTAACATGTCATTCTGCCATAGGGTAAACAGCTCCCATGAAGGGTTGATGGTCAGTAGAGATGAGTGAATCAAAGCTGCAGAAGTGGTAATTCGATCCGAATTTCAGGAAATATTTGATTCGCATCGAATCCGAATTTCCTCACGCTTCGTGGTAACAATTCGCATTTAGTTCAAAATGGCTACTCTACATGGGGCAAGGAACTCTGGGAACGTGGGATCACCCACGATGTCATACGTGCAGCCAATCAGCAGCCAGTCCTGTGATGTCACATCCCTTTAACCCCTTCGCGATCGCACAAGGCATGTTTGACCGCTGCTTCATAACCGATCCGGGGTTTTAATAATTTGGATGCCGTGGTTAAACATGACAGCGGCATCCAAGGGGTTCCGCCATTTTGCCGCCCACCCCGGCTCACTGCAGCCAATAAATGCATCATCTGTATACATATAACTATAATTCTTACAATTGGACTATATGGGTAATGAGTGTTTTGATATCTAACAATGTACAATGTATAATGCATCTCCTAATATACGGGCTTAGCAGAGCAGAATTTGCAGAGGAAATTTTGATAAGATATAGTAAGATAGCACAATAGGCTTACCCAAAGGCCTATGCAAAACCTAGGTAACAAACTGTAATATCATAAGTAAATTATACCTAGAAGACTAACTGAATTTACTACATCTGTAATTCTTACTCAAAAAGTAACAGAATGTACATAGAAATACATCCATCATTTTCTTAGGGGTCACTTGGACCTGGAGCTTTTGCTGTGGGAAATCTTTGCTTAGGAGCAAGGTTGACTTCCTGGTAATGAATCAATAACTTCCGTTCTCCGGGGTTTTGGTTATGTGAAGTTGATTCCTGTAATTGATTGCCATGGTCTCTCCTGGAGCAGAGGGATATACTCACGATCTTGTAATACACATTGCTCCATTAATTGTAGATGTCTAACCAAGCATCATCAAATTTATTATAAACTCTAAACCAAAAGAAAGAATTCTGTAAAACTTTAAAAGAATATTAACACAGATATAAAGCATGTCAGTTCCAAACACATTACCTTGAACGACATCTGGGTCACAGTTAAATGTAAGATACACTGGCGTTCACACTGGTGTCATGGCTTCCGTTATTACAGAAACTATAGCAGAAATGATGGATTCATTGTGTAAAAGATGCTAATAAATCCCATTGACTCACAATGACTCTGTTAGGTTTCCATCAGGTTCTGTTTTCATTTTTTTTTCTTTTTAAATTTATTTTACAGAACAAAATAGAGCAGCAGACCACACTATTCTGATGAGCAGGCAGAAACTGAATAGCCCCTAACACCAGCTGAACAAACTTTAAAGGATTTCCAGAACTTTGATATACAGTCATGAGACAAAGTGTACCCTCTTTGAATTCTATGGTTTTATAATGCCATAATAAGAGAAAATATCTGGTCCTCAGAAGGTCTTAACAGTAAGTAAATACAATTTTAGATTAAGAACAATACACAACAAATTCTGTTACTTACTTAACAAAAAGGGAATTGACCGAGGCGCCATTTTATGGCACCTCTATTTTGTTGTGGATCACCAGCCCTCGGAACAAGATCAAGAGCCAGTAATCCGTAGCCACGAAAGTTCTATTTCAGGCTGTTATATGCAGTCAATAATAGAAGTGCTGGCATTTTACATTAGCATCACAATGCATTGTATTAGTGATCAGAACCCCCGGGGATTGCTGCTGTATTTGGACTCTATACCAGAGGATGGATAAAGTGGACTTTTTCAGCTGACCTGACCACTGCTTTGCGTCTATTTGCATTTCTTATGACTGTGGATGATCTATTCAGAGGATAGGTCATCAATATTACAAAAATGGGGGATCAACTCCTGGTTCCCTCACTAATCAGCTGCTGAAAGGGGCTGCAGGGTGTTGACAGTTGCCCCATGACCCTCATTGTTTACCAGACACAGCAATTTGGTTCTGGTTGTTCTTAAGCCTACATTCACACAACCATTGTAAATGACTGTGTGACACGGCCACATTAATTTCACTGTCAGTGAATGAGGCCTATATACATGACTGATATTTGGACGGTCCGTTCTTACAGACCATCAATATATGGGTCATACTCTATTTTTGTCAATTTTCACAGATCCCTCCATACACTGTAAAGGGGGATCTGTGAAAACAGACACCCCTTGGGTGCAAAAGTTCATTGACTTTGTCCATTGGTTCATTATGAATATGGTGATGTCATGTTTATATTGGTTTTATTTAGTAATAAAACTTAATGTTTTGAAAATTAACAATTTTCCTGGGGTCACTGTATTCTGACATCTATAACATTTTTACTGTTTAGTTGATGGAGACATGTAAGTGCTCTTTATTTGCTGGGCAAGTTTTAATTTTTATTGGTACCAATTTTTGATATGTATTGTGTTTTGATCACTTTTTTTTGCTATTTTTGGAGGTAAGTGAGGTGAGCAAAATAGATTAACCCCTTAGTGACATGTGACGTAATAGTACTCTACAGCCACCAAGGTGTTAAGGCAAACTGCCATACTGTTATGGCACAAGCCTGAAACTGACCAGCCTCTGGAGCGTAACTTACAGCTTACACCCTGCTCTAGCATACCTGGTCGAAGCTGATCTCTGATCTCTGGTGTTAACTCCTTAGATGCTGCAGTCAAACCTGAACACAATATCTAAGGGGTTTTGGCTATTATACTGTCCCTCATCGGCTCCCTCAGCATGTTTGGTGGTGCCTGTATGTATTTTCTGACCGGTGACCCCGGGTTTATCAGAGCCACATAGCTGGGTGATTCTGCCGATGTAAGAGGAAGTCAACTGTGAGAGTGTGAACCCAGAGGGCGCTAGTGAGCGACCCAGAGCCAGGCTTGAAAAGCTCCTCAGCCAACTCCAGACGGAGTGTCTGCAGCAGGAGAGAGTGCTGTGGAGACCTGCAGGAAGCAGGGAGATGGGGAACCAGTCGGAGACGGACAGGCGGTCCGTCCCAAGAGGACTGGGGTCCTGAAAGGACTGACTGAGCCAGGCTGTTTGTTATTTTTTGTTCCACTTGTAAGCTGAATAAAAGCCATTTTACTTAGGTTTAGCACCATCTGAATGCTGCTTCTCAGGCTCCCAGTACCACCAACACCACTGTCGAGTCCAGAAGGCTGCCGCCTTTGAGGCTAAATCCCCCCAAATTGCCACACAACCTATGCATCTGTTTAGACTGACTTCCTGTATACTCTGAAATACATGTACTGTATATTGCACTGTATATTACTGAAACAGCGATGGGATAGCAAAAAAAAATATAAAAAATTGAAGTGTTGAAAAAAAATAAAAATAAAAAAATAAAGCTCAAAAATGCCCTTCTCCTATATAAAATTAATTATGTAAAAAAAAAACACCTGTATAAAAAACCGAAAATTTTTCTCCATCTCGCTTCACAAAATAGGGAATAAAAAGGGATCAAAAACCTCATCCCGCAAAAAATAAACCCTCAACCAACTCTGTCAAAAGTAAAAAAAAAGTTACTCCTCTCAGAAGATAATGATGCAAAAACAATTGATTTCATCCCCCAAATAGGTTTTGTTCTGCAAAATTAGTAATGCATAAAAAAACAATATGCATTAGGTATCACTGTAATTGTACTGACCCTTAAAATAAAAGTAACTTGTTACTTATGCTCTATGCCAAAGGTAAAAAGCAATGTCAGAATTGATGTTTTGTTTTTGTTTTGTTTTTTTAATCCGCCAAGAAAGAGTTAATAAAATTTATCCAGTTAAGTTATAGGCATACCAAAATGGTGTAATTACTACAAAATGCATCTCATGCCCACATGTTTGACACCATTGAACCCAGAATAACATACAACAGTGTCATATGTATAATCTGCTGTTTGGTTTCACAGCCGGCTCCAGAAGAGAAAGAGTGCTATTTGGTTTTTGGAGCAGAGATTTAGATGTTTTTTTTTTTTGTCGCTATGCCACTTTTGCAGAGCCCCTTAACAACTTCATAGGTGGGTATAAACTGTTGTTTGGACACAGAGCTGGGCACAAAAGAGAAGGAGCGCTATTTGGTTTTTAGAGCACAGTTTTGTTTTGGACATCATGCATCACTTTTGCAGAGCCCCTGAATTGGCAAAAAGTAGAATCCCTTGACACATGAACATTTTTAACCCCCAAGTGTTGCAACAATTTATTTTTCAAAATCAAATTCGCAATTGAAAATTCAAAATGGCACAATATGTTGTGCCTACTTGTGTCAGAGACAAACACTCCAAAAGCTGTTGTGTTTAGGATGACTACTTAACAGCTTTTAGAGTGTGTGTCTCTGCTGACACAAACTGGCGTATCTCTGGAAAAATTCCAATTTTCACTTTTCATTATCAGCTGTGCATTCATTTCTGGAAGCTAAATGAATGTAACACTCAGGGTTTAAAAATACTCACTATGTCACTTGATAGATCTCTTCAGGGGTGTAGTTTCCAAAATGGGGTCATTTGTCAGCAGATTCCACTTTACTGGCAATTCAGGGGTTCTGCAAAAGTGGCATGATGTCCAAAAACCAAACTGTGCTCCAAAAACCAAATGGCCCTCCTTCTGTGCTCTGCATCCAAACAGCAGATTATAACCACATATGGCATTGTTAAGTACATTATCCTGGTACAACAGTGTCATACATGTAGACATTAACTGCTGTTTGGGCACACAGAAGGGTGCAAATGCAAAGGAGTGCTATGTGCTTTTGGAGCTCAGATTTTGATTTGGTTTTTGAATACCATGTCATGTTTGCAGAGATCCTAAAATTGCCCCTACAAAATGGGGTCACTTCTTGGAGAATTTCAATTTACTGGAACCTCCAGGGCTCTACAAAAACAATGTGGTATCTAGAAACCAGTCCCTCTAAATCTATACACCAAAAGCTAAAAAGCGCAGTACTCCTTCCCTTTTAAGCCCTGTAGTTTACACCCATATATAAAACTTTTTTGTACCTGAGAGAACCTACTTAAGGCTAAGGCCCCATTTTTTTGTTGCAGATTATGCTGCGTTTTTTTGAAAGAAAGTCAAGAGTGGCTACAAAAGGAATGGAAAATAGACAGGAAGCTCTTATACGTCTGCTCAATCCAATCCTGGCTTTTGCTCAAAAAAACTGCAGCAAAATCTGTAACAAAAATCTGCTTTTCCGTAACATGGGGTATTAGCCTAAAAGTTTTAGGAAGGCTATTTACACAAAGTCGGCACAACATATTGGGCACTGACATGGCATGTTTCTTTACAATTTCAAAGTTTACTTTGAAATATAAGTGATATTGATAAGTGAAATTGGCTTGGCTAAAATCCCTTTTGCTGTCTCAAGGCTCGGTGAGTCAAAAGCAAATTGAGGATCTGTTACATCCAACAGAGGGCGCATGAGCTCCCCAGCTCCTTTCCCATAATGCCTTGTGAAAAGTTTACTTTGCAGTTTTGGGAAGCACGCTTGGGCTCAAAATGATGATAATACCCCATGAGAAATTCCTTAAGAGGTGTAATTTTTAAAATGGGGTCATCTTTTGGGGGTGATTTATTATTTTTTTTTTTTGCAAATTCCTGCCAATGCAGTGTGAATATCCAAATTAGGCCTCGAATGCACATGGTGCTCTTTCACTTCTGAGCAATAGCAAAATATTAGGCCACATGTAGTGTGTTTCCAAAATTAGGAAACAGAGCATAATAACTGGAGAGCTGACTTTTCACAGTACTATAAGGCATGACATATTGGGCACTGAAATAGCATACACACGTGGACAAAATTGTTGGTACCCCTCGTTTAATGATAGAAAAACCCACAATGGTCACAGAAATAACTTAAATCTGACAAAAGTAATAATATATAAAAATTCTATGAAAATGAACAAATGAAAGTCAGACATTGCTTTTCAACCATGCTTCAACAGAATTTTAAAAAAAGAAAACTCATGAAACATTCCTGGACAGAAAAGATGGTACCCTTAACTTAATATTTTGTTGCACAACCTTTTGAGACAATCACTGCAATCAAACGATTCCTGTAACTGTCAATGAGACTTCTGCACCTCTCAACAGGTATTTTGGCCCACTCCTGATGAGCAAACTGCTCCAGTTGTCTCGGGTTTGAAGGGTTCCTTTTCCAGACGGCATGTTTCAGCTTCTTCCAAAGATGCTCAATAGGATTTAGGTCAGGGCTAATAGAAGGCCACTTCAGAATAGTCCAGTGTTTTCCTCTTAGCCATTCTTGGGTGTTTTTAGCTGTGTGTTTTGGGTCATTATCCTGTTGCAAGACCCATGACCTGCGACTGAGACCAAGCTTTCTGACACTGGGCAGCACATTTCTCTCAAGAATCCCTTGATAGTCTTGAGATTTAATTGTAGCCTGCACAGATTCAAGACACCCTGTGCCAGATGCAGCAAAGCAGCCCCAGAACATAACAGAGCCTCCTCCATGTTTCACAGTAGGGACAGTGTTCTTTTCAAGATATGCTTCATTTTTCTGTCTGTGAACATAGAGATGATGTGCCTTGCCAAAAATTTTGATTTTTGTCTCATCTGTCCATAGGACATTCTCCCAGAAGCTTTGTGGCTTGTCAACATGTAGTTTGGCAAATTCCAGTTTTGCCAGATTCAAGTTATTTCTGTGACCATTGTGGGTTATTCTTTCATCAAACAAGGGGTACCAACAATTTTGTCCACATGTGTATATCTGGGAAAATTTAAATTTTCAATTTTTCATCAGCCACTGCACATTTCGTTTTGGAAAAAATCTCTTGAATTAAAATGTGCATTATACTCCTTGATAAATTCAGTGAGAGGCGTAGTTTCCAAAAGGTCACTTTTTGGGGGTTTCCATTGTACTGTACTAATTCTATTACATATTGCCACTATTTTATAATGTATGATAGTTGAAGCATACTATGAAATCAATGGAGTGTTCAAGCACTTACTTGGGTTGTCCAGGGTAAATTAAAATATCACTGGGGGCCAGGGGTGGAGTACAATAAAAAATGAAATGATACTCACTTGCCCATTGTCCTCTGTTTGGGCAGCAAGTACCCATTACCTCTGATCCGAAGCCAAAAGTGAAGAGGGTCAGGTGACTGCTGCGGCCAATCACTGACCTCAATAGTCACATGTTGGGTACCTCTGACATCATTGCTAATATGCCACCAGTACCCAGCATATAACCACTGAGGCCAATGATTGGCCATGTCAGTCACTGAACCCTCTGCACTTCTGGACCATGCAGTCTGTTGATAGGCAGGAACAGGGGATGTGCCACCTGAAACAAGAACAGGGTGTAGGTAAGTGTAGGTAGGTAAGGTGAGACTTTATGTACAAGAGGAAATACAAAAGCACAATTGGTGTCTACTGTTAATATATCCATTCAGTATGTCTTGCTGTCAAAGAGTGATTATGTAAATTGCTCTCTAATTGTTCTAATAAAACCAAGGAAGATTTCATGGAGTCCTGAAGAAGGAGAAGCAAGTAAGGAAAATCATATATAGGCATGGTTATTTTTATTTGCCCATCTAGAACTTTAGTACCACTTTTGCTATCTCTATAGATACAGCAGTAGTAAATTCAATGGTAATCCCCAAATGTGTATATATACTGTACATATATATATAATATATATATATATTATTATCTATCTATCTATCTATCTATCTATCTATCTATCTATCTATATACACTTGAAACCAGAAGTTTACATACACTATATAAAAAGACACATATGCATGTTTTTCTCACTATCTGACATGAAAACAGAATAAACATTTCCCATGTTAGATCAATTAGGATTACCAAAATTATTTATATTTGCCAAATTCCAGAATAATAAGAAAGAGAGAATTATTTAAGGCATTTTTATTACTTTCTGCAAAGTTAAAAATTTACATACATTTCATTAGTATTTGGTACCATTGCCCTTAAACTGTATGACTTGGGTCAAAAGTTTGGGATATCCTTCCACAAGCTTCTCACAATAGTTAGTAGAAATTTGGTCTCATTCCTCCAGGGCCGGCGTTAGGGGGGGGCAAACTGGGCAATTGCCCAGGGCCCCGTCCCCAAAGGGGCCCCCGGGATCCGGAGCCTGATGACTCCGGATCCCAGAGTAAGGCCCGGCCAAATCAATAACAGAAAGGGACCGCAGGGCCACTTTCCGAGGTGAGTAAAAATAACAAACATTTTTACTCACCTGTCCTTGGCGTCCGACGTCATCTTCTAGCGTTCCGCACATCACCGCTGAGGCCTGGCCAAAGCGGTCACGTGGGGTGTTCTGACAGCTTGCCTCACGTAATTGCTGAGGCCCAATCACAGGCCTCAGAGGTGACATCCACAACGCGTGACGTCAGCCGCAGAGAAGAAGCCAGCGCCGGCGGGGATAGCGGAGCAGCGCGAGGAGGCCCAGCAGAGGTAAGAACAAGTTGTGTATAACTGTTTGTTATTTTACCTTACTTACCCCGGGCCTTCGATTATTATACTCTGGGGTCTGAAGAGACCCCAGAATATAATATAATAATAGCACTGTAGGGCCCCTGTGGAGCATTATACTGGGGGGCCCCTCTGGATAGCATATTATACTGTGTGGGGCCACTGTGGAGCATTATACTGGGGAAGGGGCCCTCTGGATAGCATGTTATATTCTGTGGGGCCTCTGTGGAAAATTATAATGTGTGGGGGGGGGGCTCTGGAGATAATGTTATATTCTGTGGGGCCACTTTGGAGCATTATGCTCTCCAGAGGGGCCCCCCAGTATAATGCTCCAAAGTGGCCCCACAGAATATAACATGCTCTCCAGAGCCCCCCACTTTATAATACTCCATAGAGGCCCCGCAGAATATAACATGCTCTCCAGAGCCCCCCCCCCACTTTATAATACTCCATAGAGTCCCCGCAGAATATAACATGTTCTCCAGAGGGCCCCCTCCCCAGTATAATGCTCCACAGTGGCCCCACACAGTATAATATGCTCTCCAGAGCCCCCCCCAGTATAATGCTCCACGGTGGCCCCACACAATATAATATGCTCTCCAGAAGGGCCCCCCAGTATATTATACTGTGCAGGGCCACCGTGGAGCATTATACTGGGGGGGGCTCTGGAGAGCATGTTATACTGTTTTGGGCCACTGTGGAGCATTATACTGGGGGGGGCTCTGGAGAGCATATTATACTGTTTTGGGCCACTGTGGAGTATTATACTGGGGAAACCTCTCTGGGCAGTATATTATACTGTGTGGAGGCCATTCTGGAGCATGTTATACTGAGTGGGGTCACTGTGGAGCATTATTCTGGGGGGGCCATCAGCAGAGCATATTATATTGCGTGGCTCCACTGTGGGGCATTATTCGGGGGGGACTAATGAGCATTATACTAGGGGGCCCTCTGGGGAGCATATTATACTGCATGGGGCCTACTGTGGAACATTATACTGGGGGGACGCTCTGGGGAGCATAATATATTGCGTGGGGCCACTGTGTAACAAAATACTGGAGGGGGCACTGTGGAGCATTATACTAGCGGGGGCCCTCTGGGGAGCATATTATACTATGGGCCACTGTGGAGCTTTATACTGGGGGAATGGACAGTGTGGGGAGCCTGTTATACTGTGTGGGGCCACTGTGGAGTGTATTATATTGTGTGGGGCTTTTCGGGAGCATATTAAACTCTGTGGGGCCATTGTAGAGCATTATACTGGGGTGGACTGTGGGGAACATATTATACTGTGGGGGACCACTGTGGAGCATTATACTGGGGGAACCCCTCTTTGGAGTATATTATACTGTGTGGAGGTCATTATGGAGCATGTTATACTGTGTTAGGCCACTGTAGAGCATTATACTGGGGGGGCATTGTGGGGTGCATATTATACTGTATGGAGCATATTATATTGTGTGGGGTTGCTGGGGAGCATATTGTACTGTCTGGGGCCACTAAGGGGTAGTATACTGTGTGAGCCACTGTGGAGTATTATACTTTGTGGAGCCTTACATACCATGTGGGACCACAATGGGGGCTCAGGGGAGCATTTTATACTGTGTGGGGTCACTGTGGAGCATTATATACCATGTGGGGAAACTGGAGGGCTCAGGAGAGCATTTTATACTGTGGAGCATTATATACCATGTGGAGCATTATACTGTGGGGGGGGGGTGCTCACAATTCCTGCTGGCAGCCCTGTGTGCTATGTCTGCATCACAGCTCCCTCACTATAATCTTGCACATACATGTAGTGCCCCATGGCTATGTCATTCCCCATACAGTACTGTGCATGAGCTGGCCATGGAGTTATTGGGACCTGCACAGTACAATAGGGGTTGACTATACTGGTAACATACTCAGTAACACCAGGAAATCAGCACATATGTAAGACTTCAGTGAAGGAGCCGTGGTGTAGGCTATTAGCAGGAAGCTGTTGGGTGGGGACCCAGAACAAGTTCCTTTGGTGGGCCTAAGGCCCTTCAGTCCAGATTGCATTTTGTTTTGGGTTTTTTTAAGGACTCTAAAATCCTTTGAAGACCATGTGTATAAAAATCTGTGAATTTTCAGTTCTTGTATAACACCATGTCTGATGAAGGGAGCTAGTACTCCTGAAAGCTTACTTATAAATATACTCAGTTAGCCTCTAAAAGGTATCGCCTGATTTCTTCACTCTTCCACTACTTTCAATGGCTAACACGGTACAACATTATACTACTGTATAACGGAGAACTATTATATATAAGGGTGGGTTACTATATATAATTGGGAAACTTAAGTATGAGGGGGCTATTATAAGTGGGAACTATTATTTATAAGATGGGCTATTATTTATAAGGGGGGAACTGTTATATATAAGGCATCCAATATAAGGGGGGAGCTATTATTTATAAGAGGGGAACTATTTATAAGGGGGTATAATTGTTAAGTGGGCTTATTTATAAAGGGGGCTATTAGTGATAATGGGGACTATTATTTATAAGGGTAACTATTATTTATGAGGGGACTATTATTTTTAAGGGAGCAGTATTATTTTTACGGGGTGACTGTTACTGATAAGGGGGAATATTACTGATACAGGGCACTATTTATCATTTATAAGGGAGCTATTATTGATAAAGGTGTAAGATTATTTATAAGCAGGGACTATTATTTATAAGGAGGCGCTATAATAACTGATGACTTGGTGCAAAAATCTAATAGGTGGTACAAAGGTGCTCATTTGAATTGTGTGTGGTAAAATGGGGCTTGTTATTACCTTTTTGTTGGCCGAAAGAAGGAGTTATTATAGGGGTTGTCACTGGAAGACGATGGTGTTGTTTGCATATCAGCATTTGGGGCCCCGCTTTTAATTTTTGCCCAGGGCCCCACTTTGTCTAAAACCGGTCCTGCATTCCTCCTGACAGAAGTGGTGTAACCGAGCCATGGTTGTAGGCCGCCTTGCTCACACCTGCCTATTCAGCTTTGCCCATAAATTTTCTCCAAACCTAACGAAAAGGGAGAAGCTTGCAAGCCTAAGAACACCATCCCAACTATGAAACACGGGGGTGGCAGCATCATGTTGTAGGGTTGTTGTGCTGCAGGAGGGACTGGTGCACTTCACAAAATAGATGGCATCATGAGGAAAGAACATTATGAGGCAATACTGAAGCAACATCTCAAGACATCAGCCAGGAAGTTAAAGCTTGGGCACAAATGGTTCTTCCAAAAGGGCAATGACCTGAAGCATACTGCCAAACTGGTTACAAAGTGGCTTAAGGATAACAAAGTCAATGTTTTGGAGTAGCCATCACAAAGCCCTGATCTCAATCCTATTGAAAATTTATGGGCAAAGCTGAAAAGGCAGGTGAGAGCAAGGTGGCCTACAAACATGGCTCAGTTACACCAGTTCTGTCAGGAGGAATGGGCCCAAATTCCTACCAACTATTGTGAGAACCTTGTGGAAGGATTTCCAAATGTTTGACCCAAGTCATACAGTTTAAGGGCAATGGTACCAAATACTAATGAAATGTATGTAAACTTTTGACTTTGCAGAAAGTAATAAAAATGCCTTAAAAAATTCTCTCTCTCTCATTATTCTGGCATTTGGCAAATATAAATAATTATGGTTATCCTAATTGACCCAAAATGGGAAAGGTTTATTCTGATTTCATGTCACATAGTGAGAAAAACATGCATACTGTATGTGTCTTTTTATATAGTGTATGTAAACTTATGGTTTCAACTGTATATACGCACACACATATACAGTCATATGAAAAAGTTTGGGCACCCCTATTAATCTTAATCATTTTTAGTTCTAAATATTTGGGTGTTTGCAACAGCCATTTCAATTTGATATATCTAATAACTGATGGACACAGTAATATTTCAGGATTGAAATGAGGTTTATTGTACTAACAGAAAATGTGCAATATGCATTAAACCAAAATTTGACCGGTGCAAAAGTATGGGCACCTCAACAGAAAAGTGACATTAATATTTAGTAGATCCTCCTTTTGCAAAAATAACAGCCTCTAGTCGCTTCCTGTAGCTTTTAATCAGTTCCTGGATCCTGGATGAAGGTATTTTTGACCATTCCTCTTTACAAAACAATTCCAGTTCAGTTAAGTTTGATGGTCGCCGAGCATGGACAGCCCGCTTCAAATTATCCCACAGATGTTCAATAATATTCAGGTCTGGGGACTGGGATGGCCATTCCAGAACATTGTAATTGTTCCTCTGCATGAATGCCTGAGTAGATTTGGAGCTGTGTTTTGGATCATTGTCTTGCTGAAATATCCATCCCCGGCGTAACTTCAAATTCGTCACTGATTCTTGTACATTATTCTCAAGAATCTGCTGATACTGAGTTGAATCCATGCGACCCTCAACTTTAACAAGATTCCCGGTGCCGGCATTGGCCACACAGCCCCAAAGCATGATGGAACCTCCACCAAATTTTACAGTGGGTAGCAAGTGTTTTTCTTGGAATGCTGTGTTTTTTTGACATCATGCATAACGCCTTTTTGTATGACCAAACAACTCAATCTTTGTTTCATCAGTCCACAGGACCTTCTTCCAAAATGAAGCTGGCTTGTCCAAATGTGCTTTTGCATACCTCAGGCGACTCTGTTTGTGGCGTGCTTTCAGAAACGGCTTCTTTCGCATCACTCTCCCATACAGCTTCTCCTTGTGCAAAGTGTGCTGTATTGTTGACCGATGCACAGTGACACCATCTGCAGCAAGATGATGCTGCAGCTCTTTGGAGGTGGTCTGTGGATTGTCCTTGACTGTTCTCACCATTCTTCTTCTCTGCCTTTCTGATATTTTTCTTGGCCTGCCACTTCTGGGCTTAACAAGAACTGTCCCTGTGGTCTTCCATTTCCTTACTATGTTCCTCACAGTGGAAACTGACAGGTTAAATCTCTGAGACAACTTTTTGTATCCTTCCCCTGAACAACTATGTTGAACAATCTTTGTTTTCAGATCATTTGAGAGTTGTTTTGAGGAGCCCATGATGCCACTCTTCAGAGGAGATTCAAATAGGAGAACAACTTGCAATTGGCCACCTTAAATACCTTTTCTCATGATTGGATACACCTGGCTATGAAGTTCAAAGCTCAGTGAGGTTACAAAACCAATTTTGTGCTTCAGTAAGTCAGTAAAAAGTAGTTAGGAATATTCAAATCAATAAAATGATAAGGGTACCCAAATTTTTGCACCGGTCAAATTTTGGTTTAATGCATATTGCACATTTTCTATTAGTACAATAAACCTCATTTCAATCCTGAAATATTACTGTGTCCATCAGTTATTAGATATATCAAATTGAAATGGCTGTTGCAAACACCCAAATATTTAGAACTAGAAATGATTAAAATTAATAGGGGTGCCCAAACTTTTTCATATGACTGTATATGTAGATATAGAGACAGAGAGAGAGATTCCAGAAAACTGAACTTACTGCCTTGCCTAGCTAATGCATTGAACCTAATTTGGGTATAAAGTAATAGCGAGTTATTTGTCTTGCTTTGTCAGCATTTAAGCTGTGATACTACAGTATAATAAAAGGATAGAGAGAATTCCCTTTGTACAGTCATTAAACTGAGGTAATTTAGCTGCAATTAAACGTAACAGGAAGACACGGAAGATCAATAGGTGGTAAGCACAAGCCCAGGAATAGCTAATTAGAGGTCTTCTGGAGGCTAAGCTACCCTGTGAGATTGCATGGGGTTCTGCCCACTCTCTCTTCTGGTGACAGCTTCAATTTCAGTGGTTTCAGAACTGCTGTAATTAAGAAAAGGGTTCGGAGCCAGGGCACTCCATCGGCGATTTAATGTCAGTCCATGCACACTGTGCCAGTTCCAATATCAATTATGTAACTGGGGATCCTGCAAAGGTCCGTGCAGGTGTAAATCTGATAACAGATATAATAACAGCACAGTTGGAGAACAACCTATACTGTACAGTACTGTTTTCCCCATTACAATAACAGCAGCAGGAAAGGGGGATATATTGAACCAGAGTTCAGAAATAAGGATTTTAATTTTGTTCCCTTTAATCTTAAATGTTCTTATGTAATAATGAAATATATATGAGCATTGATGTGGTGCCACCTACTTTGTATAAATACTAAATACTATTGCATTGTAACTCATGGCAGAAAACTGGCATAAGTTCTAATAAATTTGTCGGGTCGAGGCGTTGGCACAATGTAGTGGTGAGGTACTGATAGGGAGCTGAGGTGCACATTTGGTGCAAGATTAGCCTTGCACCAAAGTGTGCTTCAATATCATCCCTCTGCAATGGTTTTATGGAGTAGAGGGCATGATAAATGTTCCCCATTGTTTGGTTATTAAGTAGCCTTGTGTTTGTAGGTATTATATACAGCCATGGACATAAGTGTTTGCACCCCTGAAATTTTTCCAGAAAATGAAGTATTTCTCCTAGAAAATTATTGCAATTACAAATGTTTTGTTATACACATGTTTATTTCCTTTGTGTGTATTGAAACAACACAGAAAAAACTGAGGAAAAAGAGGAAAATTGGATATAATTTCACACAAAACAGCAAAAATGGGCCGAACAAATTTGTTAGCACCTTTTCAAAACTGTGGGTAAATAATTTTGTTTCAAGCAAGTGATGCTCATTCAAACTCACCTGTGGCAAGTAACAGGTGTGGGCAATAGAAAAATCACACCTGAAAGCAGATAAAAAGGAGAGAAGTTGACTCAAACTTTGCATTGCGTGTCTGTGTGTGCCACACTAAGCACGGAGAACAGAAAGAGAAGAAGAAAACGGTCTGTGGAAAAAGCTCAAGGTTACAAGTCCATCTCCAGAGATCTTGATATTCCTTTGTCCACAGTATTCAATATAATAAGTTTACAATCCAAGGCACTGTAGCTAATCTCCCTGGACGTGGACAGAAGAAAACAATTGATGAAAGGTTGCAGCGCAGGATAGTCCGAATGGCAGATAAGGAGCCCAAATCAAGTTCCAAAGAAATTTAAGCTGCCCTGCAGGCTCAGAGTGCATCAGTGTCAGCGTGAACTATCCGTCAACATTTAAATAAAATGAAACGTTATGGCAGGAGACCCAGAAGGACCCCACTGCTGACACAGAGACATAAAAAGCTAGACTGCAGTTTGCCTAAATGTATGTGAGAAAGCCGTGGTAAAACACATCATTCTACTGTTCACCAAAAATGGAATGAGGCCTACAAAGAAAAGAGCACAGTACCAACAGTCAAATATGGTGCAGGTTCAAAGATGTTTTGGGGCGGTTTTGCTGCCTCTGGCACTGGTGACTGGCACTTGACTGTGTGCAAGGCATTATGAAATCTGAAGATTACCAAAGAATTTTGGGTCACAATGTAGATCCCAGTGTCAGAAAGCTGGGTTTGTGTCCTAGGTCATGGGTCCTAGGACAATGACCCCAAACATGCTTCAAAAAGCACCCATAAATGGATGGAAACAAAGTGCTGAAGAATTCTGAAGTGGCCAGCAAGGAGTCCGGATCCAAATCCCATTGAGCACCTGTAGAGAGCGATTTAAAATTGCTGTTGGGAGAAGGCCCCCTTCAAATATGGGAGACCTGGAGAAGTTTGCAAAAGAAGAGTGGTGCAAAATTCCAGTTGAGAGGTGTAAGAAGTTTGTTAATGATTATAGGAAGCGATTGATTTCAGTTATTTTTTCCAAAGGGTGTGCAGCCAAATATTAAGTTGAGGGTGGCGGTAATTTTGGAGTTGTGTGTGAAATTATATCATTTTTGGATTTTTCTCTCAGTTTTTTGCATTGTTCCAATACACACAAAGGAAATAAACATGTGTATAACAGAACATGTGTAATTGCAATCATTTTCTGAGAAAAATACTTCATTTTCTGGAAAAATTTCAGGAGTGCCAACATTTATGTCCATGACTGTATTCTAAATATGTGCCAGAATATGTTTTCACCATCATTCACTGTCATAATCTTAGTGCAGTTTAAGACTGTCTAGCCTAAATCTTAAATAGCATTAGTAATTTAGCCCGCTGTATTGAACTACCTCTGAAGAGTCATCTGGTAGTAGCACAATGCTGAAGAGTCATGCCGTCCTCCCAAAACATGCCCTTCTTGGTTTGATTGACTTCCCAGAGGCTGTTCTATGTCATTACAAGCCAATACCAGCAGAGCCTGTGTGTAGTCAATGAAGCCGGGAAGGGCATGTGTAGGGAATGAACTGCATGAAAGAGGAAAGTGCTACACTCATATGACTCTTCACCAATAACTTTCATACAACATATGCTATAACTTCTGTTTTTAATACTAATAAGGACAAATACTGTAGGTTATTTGTTGAATAAACCCATAAAAGTAATAGACAAACCAGTAGCAATGGCTTTGCTGTCAGCTTCATGTGGACTTCACAAGTCAGTATGTAACAGGGCCTCATTACAATAGTATTATAGTATAGTCTTAAGATGTGCTTTGTGTTCATAGTCAACTCATTAAGACTCATACAGCACATCTTACTAATCTATTACATGACATTGTCCTTGAGAGAAAGTTTTTTTTTATTTGCTCCTCTGTTTAAAAATGCCATTGTCATTGCTATTTGATAATGCGCAAGGAGTATTTGATGAGTGTCCTGGTTTTGTGATATACTTACATCAACATTTTGCCAACATTTTCAGAGCCTGTACTACAGGAAGGAAACTGATATCAGACTGAATGAGCTGTGTTATCTGATCTCTGTATGTTTCTGCCAAGGGCATGGTATCCTTGAGCTTGCCAGACCAGCCAGGAGACATGCTCCAACTTCTTTCTTTCTCTCTTTTGTTCCACAGCTTTTATGGCTATTTTAACATCATCCTTATATACAGTGGATGAAATAAGTATTGAACATGTCACCAATTTTATAAGTAAATATATTTCTAAAGTTGCTATTGAAATTAAATTCTCACCAGATGTCGGTAACAACCCATCCAATTCACACAGGCAAAGAAATCAAACTATAGATGTCCATAAATTAAGTTATGTGTAATAATGAGAAATGACACAGGGAAAAAGTATTGAACATGCGTACTGAAATGTATTTAATACTTTATACAAAAGCCTTTGTTGGTAATGACAGCTTCAAGACACCACCTGTATGGAGAAACTAGTGACATGCATTGCTCAGGTGGGATTTTCGCCCATTCTTCCACACAAACACTCTTCATATCCTGAATGTTCGGTGGGCTCATTCTATAAACTCTGAACTTTTGTTCCTTCCATGGAGTTTCTATTGGATTCAGGTCCGGGGATTTGCTGGGCCATTCTAGCAGCTTTATTTTCTTTCTCTGAAATCAGTTGAGAATTTCTTTGGCTGTGTGTTTGCGATCATTGTCTTACTGAAATGTCCAGCCTCGTTTCATCATCATCCTGGTAGTTGGCAGCAGATTTTTATCATTGTCTCTTTACATTTGTCCATTCATCCTTCCTTCAATTATATGAAGTTTGCCAGTGCTGTACGCTGTATACAGCCCCACACCATGATCTTCCCACCTCCAAACTTGGTGTTGTTGGGTTGATATGCAGTGCCTTTTGGCCTCCAAACAGGATGTGTATTATGGCATCCAAAGAGTTCAATTTTGACCAGACTATATACTCCCAGTATTTTACAGGCTTGCCTAAATGTTGTTGAGCAAATTTTAAATGCGCTTGAACATACTTTATGTTCAGCAATGGAGTCTTGAGTGGTGCATACAGAGACCATAGAAGTTGAGTGCATTACTTATTGTTTTCTTTGAACAATTGTACCTGTTGACTCCAGGTCTTTCTGTAGCTCTCCACAGGTGGTCCTTGGCTCTTGGACAACTCTTCTGATAATTCATTCACTCCTCTGGCAGAAATCTTTGCGAGGAGCATCTGGTCTTGGCTGGTTTATGGTGAAATTATGTTCTTTCCACTTCCAGTTTATGGCCCCAAAAGTGCTCACTGGAACCTTCAGTAATTAAGAAAGTATATATCAAATCAATTGTAACTAGAGAAAACCTACAATGAGAAATAAAATATATCTTTATATATATCTATATCTTATCAGATGCAAACACACTTTAAAAAGGTAATGATTTCATGGATCAAGCACAAAGTTTCCATGGAGCATGGAGGATCTCTTAGATGGGTTTGGCACACCCAGCTTTTTTGCTGTCTTCCACGGTGAAACAAAGTTCCAAAGCATTCCCAGTGTTTTATAATGCAAAGGTCTTGGCTTCTGCTTAGCCACACCTCCTATCAGGGTGCCCTCCTCCGCCTTTTCACATCTTGTAAAACTGGGAAATGACTGGTTGGAAAGATGAATACCCTACAGATTGCTGAAGTCACTGTCCGGTCACAACTCCCCCTCTCTTATGACTGACTGCTTCTGATGTGGTGGAAGAAGTTGTAAAGCAATAAACCTGCCTTGGAATATCTGGTCTTGTGATTGCAAGAAGAAACAGTTTCAACCCTACCCCCCGCCCCCGACATTACTTGTATACACACATACCAATGTAATACACCATATTTACTAATGGTATATACATGAACAATATAATTCAGTAATGATACATACACAAGCGGGACTTCTTTCATCACAGTAGGTAAGACCTGAAACGCATAGGTTAAGAGGGATGTCAGGTCCCAATTATAGGGGTCACAGCGATCATATTTGTAACTGACCCCTTAGCCAGGGAACCACATAGGCTCCCCCTGCCACACTACTGCTCTGCTGAATTGTATACTTATCTTTTCTTCCTACACAGCACTGATGCAGCTAGTGTCACAGTGTAGCCCTAACTTTACAGACACGGATCATGACCATGGTTGAAGTTATAAGGGAAGTGGGGGGCCCCAACTGAACTTTTGCTCCAGAACCCATGAAGATATTTCTTCAGCTTTTCAGATTAAGAGCTCCATTTGTGACATGAGCACCTAGGAGGTAATCTCACATACTCCTTTTGACTATTGAATAGTTGATACCTACAGAATAGTAAATACAGGAAAATACATAGCTGCATGGGTTATATATCTGGATGAATTTTTAAATTTAGATGAAATTTTAAATTAAGCATTTAAATTTGTTTTATATATATATATATATATATATATATATATATATTTATTTACAGTTATATATATATATATATATATATATATCAGATATATATATATATATATATATATATGTTTATTTAGAATTTTTGTGTGTGTTGCAAGGAAAATTTTAAAAGGAAATTTTATTTAAAGAAATGCTGCAGTTCATTGCAGAGTATAAGTTTCATTATTAAAGTGGACCTGCCATGAAAACGACCAAATGTCCAATACATCATCTGAGCATTTTAGTGTGCAGTTTATCCAAATCTGTTCAGTCACTCCATATGTGAATGGTCCTCATCTCCTATTCCATCCAACTCTTTTACAGTTTACTGAACCCTATTGTGTCATTTCATCAAGGCTGCAGTTTTCCCAATTCCATGTGTCTTTATCTGTATTACCGTCAATCTTTCGATGCTTAGTGATTTTTATGGTAGTTCTCTGGTCAGTGTTTATTTGTATATACATAGCCCAGTCTCCTCATGTGTCACAGTTTGTTGACTAATTGGTTAACGACCTAATTAGGCTAGTTATGAAGCTCAGACTCCTTATAAAAGTAGATACAGCTTATGGGGGAAGAATTTCCAATGCAGGGGGTATTTTTAATGCAGATGTACAGTTTAAACTAAGTGCAGATTAAACAAATCTGCATGAAGACAGGGCATGAGACAAGCAAGCAATGAAAGAACTCCAGGTAAATTTAGAACAAAAACAACAAGCTACAATACATGGTATGATAGAGCTGCACTATCACTGACTTCACGGTTGCGGTTGTTCTCATGCAGAACTTCCCTCCATATCTCCACCAGTGCACACTATCCACATCTGTCCCTTTGTTCTTCCTTTTCCCATGTACAACTCTCACACACTTTTCACTCTCTTTAACCACCTTAATTCCTATACTTCTTTTATTGGTGAAACTAAACAGATATGCCCACATAAATCACTGAACCACTTTCTGTCTCTGACTATTTTGCTCCTCCTAGCTGCTGAGTACATCTCTCCAAATCCTGGTCCTCCTTCTGTCACCAACTTTTCCTCTTCCTGCACACACAGAAGTCCTACTAACCTCATCAATATTCACCATATTCCCTCTCCTTATCTTTCTCCTATTCCTTTTAAATGTTCTCCCTGGAACGCTCACTCAGTGTGTAACAAACTAGAATATATTAATGACTTATTCCATAGTAAATCTACCTGCTCACCCTCACTGAAACCTGAATCCAGCAGTTTGATACGGCTTCCCCTGCTGCTCTGTCTCATGGTGGCCTACATTTCTCACATACTTCTAGGCCTGACAACAGGCAGGATGGAACGCCCACTCCCTGGAACGCCAAACTCAGTGTGTAACAAACTAGAATATATTGACTTATTCCATAGTAAATCTCTCAACCTGCTCACCCTTACTGAAACCTAGATCCATACTTCTAGGCCTGACAACAGGCAGGGTGGAGTGGTAGGCATTTTTCAGGTCATTCCCCCAGTATCCTCAATCACCTTCACATCATTTGAGGTCCACACCATCAGACTTTTCCACCCTCTCTACTTACGCGTAGCCATAATCTACCATCCACCTGGCTAACTGTACCAATTTCTGGATCACTTTGCTTTTTGGCTTCCCCCCTTTCTATCCTGTGAAATCCTTACCCTCATCATGGATGACTTTAACATCTCCATTGACAACCCTGTCTCCCCAGATGCCTCACAGTTTCTTTCAATAACCACTTCTTTTGGTCTTTCACAACTTTCCTCTTCCGCCACACACGAAGATGACAATACGATTGATCTTTTCTTCCTCCGACTCCTTGCAGTTTCTAAATTTACTAATTCTTCTTTGCCCCTTTCTGATCATAATCTTCTGTCTCTCACAATCAGTACATTCTCTACATTCACAGGATAAACCTACCCATCATAAACATAGGAATTTATGTGCTATTAAAACCCAGGACTTCTCGGACGCTTTACAGTCCTCACTGTCCCCATCTCTTCACTCTCCTGTCCCAATCTGGCCAACAGTCACTATAATGAGGCGGCTCCCCCCTCCACTCGAAAATTTCAACGCAGGAGGCAGCAACCCTGGCACACGCCACAGACACGTTTTCTTCAACGGTGCTCTAGCTGTGCTGAACATCTGTGGAGAAAATCGCGTATACCTGCAGACTTCCTCCACTTCAAGTTTATGCTCAAAACCTATAGCTCTACCCTTTACCTTACCAAACAAGCCTATTTCACCCCTCTCATCTCTTCTCTCTCCAGTAACCCTAAAAGACACTTTGAAACTATTCACTCCTTATTCGCTCCCAAGGTGCAGGCACCATTCACAGACCTCTGTGCAGAGGACCTGGTCAGTTATTTCCATGACAATATTGCTAAGATTCATCAGGAAATAATTGCCCAATCCCCAGACGGCATTGATCCCCTCACCTACTGCACTTCTTCCTGTTCATTCTCATCTTTTGAGCCAGTTACAGAAGAAGTCTCCTGGCTCCTCTCCTTCTTGCCCTATGACCTACAGTAGTGACCCTTTCCTCTCACACCTTCTTCAGTCTCTGTCGCCTGTCATCACTACTTACCTTACAAAAATATTTAACCTCTCTCTCTTCTAGAATACTTCCCTCCTCTTTCAAACATGCTGTCATAACCCCTCTACTGAAGAAATCCTCCCTTGACCCATCCTGTGGTGCGAACTATCGACCTGTCTCTAACCTCCCCTTCATCTCCAAAATCTTGGAACACTTGGTCTATTCTCATTTAAGCCGCTATCTTTCCGCTAACTCACTTCTTGACCCCTTACAATCTGGCTTCCGCACTCTGCACTCTACTGAAATGGCCCTCACAAAAGTATCCAATGATCTCCTGACAGTTAAATCTAATGGTGACTATTCTCTTCTTATTCTTCTGGATCTCTCAGTAGCATTTCACACTGTTGACCACCAACTCCTCCTCACTATGCTCTGCACTGTCGGCTACACGGACTCAGTGCTCTCTTGGTTCTCATCTTATCTCTCAGACTGCTCTTTCAGGGTTTCATTTGCGGGCTCTGTCTCTTCCCCTTGCCGTTGGGATTCTTCAAGGATCAGTCCTAGGCCCCCTGCTCTTCTCCCTCTACACGGCCCCCATTGGACAAACCATCACCAGATTTGGGTTTCAGTACCATCTTTATGCTGACGACACCCAACTATATACCTCATCCTGTGACATCACCCCTGCACTAATACAGAACACCAGTGACTGTCTCTCTGCTGCTTTATCTGAAACTGAATCTCTCAAAGACTGAACTACTGTTGTTTCCACCATCTAAAAGACCTAACCCTGATATCGCCATTTCAGTCTCTGGCCTTACCATAACTCCTAGGCAATATGCCCGTTGCCTTGGGGTTATGTTTGACTCAGAACTTTCCTTCACCCCCATATCCAATCACTTGCATGCTCAATTCATCTACACCTCAAAAACATCTCCAGAATCTGCCCTTTCCTTACTAGGGAAACATTAATTATTATTATTGTTGCCCTGATTCACTATTCACTCCCGCCTTGACTACTGTAACTCCCTTCTAATTGGTCTTAGTCTTACTAAACTCTCCTCTTTACAATCTATTCTGAAAGCAGCCACGCTCATCTATCAGTCTAGACGCTATAGCGATGCCTCCAGTCTGTGTCAGTCAATACATTAGCAGCCTATTCAATACAGACTACAATATAAACTTATCACCCTCATCCACAAGGCTCTCCATAATGATGCACCTCCCTACATTTCCTCCCTCATCTCTGTCTATCACCCATCCTGTGCTCTCTGTTCACTCAGTGACCAAAGACTAACATCCTCTATTATCAGACGCTCCCACTCCCATATCTAAGACTTCTCCTGAGTTGCACCACTTCTCTGGAATGCCCCCAGACAATCAGATTAACTCCCAATCTCTACAGCTACAAGCGCAAACTAAAGACACATCTTTTCAGACAGGCCTATGACAATTCCTAATGTAAACCCTTCCGCAGTTAGAATCCCTAAAACGAACCCTCCTTTGTTCACGCTCCCACATTACCCCACAGGATATGATGCCCATCGGACTGTAACTTTATATGTCCAGGCACCATCTGCACATCAAAGGACACTGATTGGTGATGGTTCATACAGCTTTATTTAGGTGTAATGAAAGTACCCTCTATTACAAAAACAGCTGGAACACTATATAAGCAATGCTACCTCTGATGTCGCTCCTGCTACCTCTTGTTTCACCCTCTCTATCTCATAGATTGTAAGCTCTTGCGAGCTGGGCACTCAGTCCCATTGTGTGAATTGACTATTACTCTGTCATGTATCTTTTGTCTGTACTTGAACCCTACAATTTGTAACGTTGGCGCTATATAAGTAAAATGTATTCCTCTTCTTATTATTATAATAGATATAAGCCCTTTTAGTGTTGATGTAAAGTAGGGTACACCAGCCAAGTGGGCAGCAACAGTGTATGACAGCACACAGAGAACTCATCCCCAGAGAAACCACTTGGCTAGTATACCCTTGAATAAACACTAAAAGGGTTTTTAAACTTGGAACAGCTAGATGTTTTTGTATTAACAAAAAAATCAAAATGTTCAGGGGGACAGCATCAGAAATTTATGTTGTTGGGCTTTTTAAGATGGTCATACACATGCGATACTTATCTGCAGACCATTGTCAGGTTCAGGTTATTTTAGTAGTATCTGTTAATCATATGTGTATGACCATCAAAAACATCAGATTTTTGGCAGATTTCACCAAATTTAGCTGCTTATGCAAAAGGTCTGCAGCTAAAATATCTTATGTTTATGGCAAGCATTAGGGTGCATGCTCACAATTAGGGTGCATGCTCACAGAGAGGAAGCCACATGAGGACAAAACCCAGCCACCATTGGCAGCTGTTTAACATTATAGGTCTTTATGATGCTGCTAGTGCTGGTGATCAGACTAAGGCTGGTTGCAGACGACCGTGGCTGTGGTCAGTGTGCTATCCGTATATTTCATGGATAGCAAACTGACCCATTCTTTTCTATGGGACCTTACACACAACCGTGAATTTCGTCCTATTCCTGTCCTATTTTGCGGCCCTTGCTTCCGTGGCTCCTATTCATTTAATGAAAGGAGCCACGGTAGCACGGTTTGTGCACAGGCGGCACACGGGGGACATCTCCGTGTCCCCCGTGTGCCGCACGTGATTTTAATTCACGGCAGGCTGGTTGCAGCACGGTCGTCTGCAACTGGCCTAAAAGGATCAAAAAGGTTATAGTATCACAAAAAGTATATTAGTAAATTGCTGTAAACCAAATAGTTATAATGTTGAGTGAACTTTCAGTAAAAAGTGGCATTGATGCACATTATTTGTCTTTGTTATATGAAATGTCACCAAACAATAACCATCTATATCGATTTTTGCTATTTATCCTGCAAATATAAACAGCAGTTGTCACAATATTTGTTTCTTAATTAAGAATGCAAGACAATTATAATAGCATGTGAGACTACAGAAAATCTTGAGAAACCAAGCAGATACAAAGAATTGAGCAATGCTTCCAGGTGTCAGGTTCTCTTTGCAGTACTCCTCTAATTGTCCAGGGAGAAACTGATACTCTGTACAATTATTGGTTTCAGGCAGAGAGCATGGAACATTAAGGAAGACCAGAAGTGCAAGGAGAATTTCTTGCAAGCAATAGCTGAAACTACTAAATGTAACATTGTGGCTATGGTTACACTGTCTATTCAGCAGTCCTCATTTACTGTCATGCATAGCTCTCCATAAGAATAATTGTGGCTCTCATAATAATAAGCAATAGTGGGAATTTGTATTTCACAAAGAGGGGGAGATAGACAGTTTCAATGGACCAGGTAAGTTGGTAGCAAGCTCATTGACATATAAAGATGCTGGAAATTAAATAAAATAAACCAATTTATAAATTACTAGAGGAAGGACCCGGCTTCGCACGGGTATATTTCATTTTTTGTTTGTGTAATGACCCCATAAGAATTGGCCAGTTTTGCACTTGACATCCAGTATGGCAGTTCAGTATAGGTACAGTCTATTTATGGCTGTGTTGCTATGGAAACCTGGTAAATGAAATGTGAACTTATATTGGCTGGTGCACGTCATATGACTGAATATTTAAGGACCAGCGAACCGCTATTGACTCATACAGGTCATAAATAGCTTGGTTGCTATTGAAACCTGGAGTGCAGCTGTGTGCATGTGGCTGACAATGCTTTGTCAGATTGGAGACGGGCTTGGGTCTGCTGGGGAGTTTCAGCAGCTCGCTGTTGTCTGTAACATACCTTATCAGATTGGAGACAGGCTTGGGTCTGCTGAGAGTTTTCATTAGCTTGAGCAGCAGCCATGCG
This sequence comes from Leptodactylus fallax, assembly GCA_947044405.1. Classification (NCBI taxonomy): domain Eukaryota; kingdom Metazoa; phylum Chordata; class Amphibia; order Anura; family Leptodactylidae; genus Leptodactylus; species Leptodactylus fallax. The sequence goes on from CAMRHE010000490.1 coordinate 401,279, forward strand.
TTTTGCTGCTGGGGACATGAGTAGTTTAAAAAACGTTTCAATTTATAAGAATGCTGAAATCCAGTATGGCAGTCCAGTCAGTGGTGTAAATACCGGTTTAGCAGTGGTAGCAGCTGCCACAGGGCCCGGGACATTAGAGGACCCGGCGGGCCTCTGATGTTTTTTTTTTTTTTTTTTAACACCAGCAGGTAACGGGCCCTATTTACTTACTGATCCCCACTCCTGCGCACTTCACCTTCTGCAGAGGCGGCTGTGAGCAGGAGCGGGGATTGGTAAGTAAGGCCTGTGGGCCGTGAACCCCACAAACACTGCTATCATTATACTCTGGGGTCTTTTCATCAGGCTTCAGGCCTCCTTGGTGGCGTCCCAGATGTCGGTGGGCCAGTCCGACGTCATTGAAGAAGTAGCGGGAAGTGCGCATAATACTATATGAAGGAGCCACTATGATACTGTGTGCAGGGGCCACTATGGGGCAGAATACTGTGTGCAAGGGCCACTATGGGGCCTAATAGTGTATGCAGGGGCCACTATGGGGCATAATAGTGTGTGCAGAAATGCAGTTTGTGCGTGGGGGGGTTGCCGGGGGGGGCTCCCATGTCAAATGTTCGCCTTGGGGCGCTGCCATTGCTAGTTACGCCACTGAGTCCAGTATAGGTACAGTCTATTTATGGCTGTGTTGTTAAGGAAACCTAGTAAATTAAATGTGAACTTATATTGGCTGATACACGTGATATGACTGAATATTTAAGGTCCTGTGAACTGCTATTCACTAATACAGGTCATACATAGCTTGGTTGCTATGGAAACCTGTGTGTCTTAGGAGAGTAAGCGCCTGCGAGCTGTTATTGGCTGATAAGGGACATGTGACTGTGTGTATGGCAGTTGGAATATGAGTGAAAGACTTGCAGGCTTGTATAGACTAATGCTGGTCATTTTTTGGGAATACTGTACCTCAGGAACGGTACGTCCAAGAGAGCTGAGACCCAGTCTATAATATTCCCGGACACCTGATGTACATGTGTGCCAAATTTGGTGAGGATCGGTCCAGTCGTTTGGTCGCGCATAAAGAACAGACAGACAGACAGGAACTCATTTTTATATATATAAGAGATTGTACATTTTTGTCTCTAGTAGTAGAGTAATATTTGTTGTTTTCTTTTCTAAATCGCCACTTCAATAACAATACTATTATTTAATCTCTTGGTGCCCTCCTCTGGAAAAGTTAATTAAGGTCAACCTGGTCAGAGAAGCAATTGCAAAGTCTGTCTCCTCTGTTTAAATTTCTGTGAGACAACTGTCTCTCCTCACTGTCTGCCTTAACCTCCCCCACCCCCTCCAATGCAGTACTGTTTGCTTGTTACAGTCTGGTATTAAAATCTTAAGTGTTTGAAGTCCATGGCCATTGTGCAAAGTATAACACTAAAAATATTAGGACCCTAGATGCAGTATTTGAAGCCAAAACCAGATGTGGATCATAAAAGGTAAGAACCTATAGTTGGAGTAACACTGGCAGCTAATCTAGTGCCATGTCCAGTATCAGAGGAGTGGTTGAGATTTTAACAATTGATTTCTCTAACATCATGTTTTCTCTTTATCTGAATCTTTCAAAAAACAAACTTCTTGTGTCCCCTCCATCTCCTAACCGACCTAACCCTGATATCTCCATTTTTGTCTGTGGTCTTACTATTACATCAAGGCAGTATGCCCGCTGTCTCGGGGTTGTATTTGACTCGGATCTCATCTTCAACCCACATATTCAGAAATTTGCACACTCTTGTCACCTGCACCTCAGAAACAGCTCCAGAATCCACCCTTTTCTCTCTGTGGAAATATCAAAAACCCTCATTGTCTCTCTGATTCACTCTCATCTTGACTATTGCAACTCTCTTCTAATTGGGCCTCCTCTTACTAAACTCTGAAAAATCTGTTCTGAATGCAACCTCCACATCCATCTTTCTCTCAAACCAGTACACAGATGCTGCCTTGTGTCAGTCACTGAACTGGTTGCCCATCCACCAGAGAATACAATATAAAATGATCACACTCACCCATTAATCCAGCCATAGGACTGAACCTCCCTACATCTCCTCCCTCGTCACTGTTTACCACCCTAACCATCCTCTACGTTCTGCTAATGACCTTAGACTTGCATCATCTGTTATTCGAACATCCTACTCCAGTTTACAAGACTTTTCTGCAGTGGTGCTCTGGAATGCTTTACATTGGACAATCAGATTAATACCCAACTACGACAGCTTCAAACTTTCTAAGGTTTAATAATAATAATAATAATAATAAAATAATAATAATAATAATAGTCCTTTAATAGTCCCACGACTATAGTCACATGACCTGATCACATTGTTCTACACTTCCTCACACTAAGCTAACATTTCTTATCCTAAGCTATCCCTTCTACTCAATTCCACATAACCTGTCCCCTCCATCTAGAAGTTACCCTGCACTCCACACACTTAGTATCTGTATATTCACAGCTACCAGCTGGCGACAGGCTCATCCAGCTTCAGTTATATGACCTTATTTATTAAAAGATGGATGGACCATTGTACCAATTACCTCGTGTGTCACCCTATTTCCTCATAGATTGTAAGCTCTCGCGAGCAGGGCCCTCACTCCTATTGTTTGATATGTTAATTCTTTATAACATTGTATTGTCAAATACTGTCTGTTCACATACGCTCTGATTTGTAAAGTGCTGTGGAATATGTTGGAGCTATATAAAGTTATTATTATTATTACAACTAACAGTGCCAAAACTCTAGCACCATGGGTTCAGCCATGCTGTTCAACCTTTGCAATGGGCAGAAGGGATGCTATGTCTCCTTAAGGAGATATTGCCTCTATGAGGCCACCTTACTGCCCTTCTAAGAATTCTGGAAAAGGAATATGCAAATAATTTCTCCTTGGTAGATAAGAGGAACTTGCTCTAGAGCCACCTTTTGGAAGATAATTTCCTATAGATTGATGGCTAGTTTTCAATAGGGGAACATAGTTACCCTTCTGACCCATATCTATGAACTCTCAACCAGTCAGCCAGCACCTTGTTTTGCACTGATGGCAATAACCTTGAAACGTCTGTAAGCAGGTCACTCTTCCTTTTGAAGGAGATATTCTGGCTTGGCCTTAATGCCAAAATTATGCCACTAGGTTTCCAGAAAATCAGGCACTGATCTATAGGGAGCTACCATCCAAATGTTGGAGCAAGTTCCCCTTTTCCATCAAGGAGACCTTATTTACATATTCCTTTTCCTGAATTCTTAGCCAGACAAGCATGGTCTAATAGGTCCCTGTACACTGTGAGGTAGCCTCATAGAGGCTTTATGGAGACATAGTACCTCTTCTGACATCCATCTATGACCTCTCACACAGCCAACCAGTACCCTGCTTTTACTTATGAGAGGTGATAACCTAGAAACAGCTGGCTGTGGATGGGTCTCTCCTCCTGTTTGAAAAAATATACTGCCGTGGCCTTATCTCCATGTTATGGAAAAAACAGGCATTAATCTATAGGGAGCTACCTTTCAAAAGGTGGTGCTAGAGCAAGTTCCCCTTCTCAACCTTTGCAATGTAAAGCCTAAATGCAGATCAGCCACACTGAAATCCTCAGCTAAAAGCTATAGTGAAAACCAGTTCCCTCTGTTTTTTTTTTTTTTTTTTTCAATCCACTTCCGGCTTTGGTTTCAAAAACTGCATCAAAACTGTGTCTCTTTAGGCCTTATTCACAAGACTATATTCTGTACTACAGTAGCAATCCGGTCATTCAGTAGCTTACTGCATACCAACTCACTATGATACAGTGAGTTCTATTCACATACGTGTGGTCATTCTGGGAAATACAGCTCATACAGGGACTGTGTTAGACAGATAGAACCAGGTCAAGTGAATAGGGACTTACTCTTGGACCCTAGGTGTTTATGTGCTTTTTTTTAAAAAAGGGGGCCTTACAGCAGTTTGTGCACATGGCAGTTGGTACGCACACAATGAGGAAGACAACTTAGGAGCTTTCTGTAGAAGTAACCTAAGCAGGCTAGCTTGAAGGAACTTGCTAGAGAGGGAGAACCGAAGTCATGCTCAGCTGTAGAGACTGCATTCTTTCCATTATGCTCTGTATCCTGAAGTTGTCTGTGTTTGTGTCCATCAGTTCCTGCACGCAACATATATGTAAAAAAACAATTGCCCTGTCCTTTGAGGAATGGAAGAATGCTATGAACTTAAACATAACATAATTGTACAATATTTGGAATCCTTGATTCGAGATGGAGAAACTTATATGAAGAGGTATGTCACGAACTGCAGTCTTGTTCACTTCCTGCTGCCAGAATGATTTTTGACAATAGTGGTTTTAAGTTTTTAATATAAACTCAGCTATGCTGCATTACCTGCTTTTCCTATATGCCGGTGCATTACACAACCACACCCTGCAGCAGCAGTCAGCAGTCATTATCCCTTTCTGTGCTGGTCTCCTAAGTTTGGCAACTTCTTGCAGTCTCATTGGCTGCTGATTAACTCTACTATTTAAGGCTGAGGCCCCACGTTGCGAAAACGCAGCTTTTTTTGTTGCAGATTTTGCTGCAGTTTTTTTGAGCCAAAGCCAGGAGTGGATGGAGCAGAAGGTAGAAGTGTACAAACTTCCTATATACAATGGGGAAAAAAAGTATTTAGTCAGCCACCAATTGTGCAAGTGCTCCCACTTAAAAAGATGAAAGGCCTGTAATTGACATCATAGGTAGAGACAAAATGAGAAAACAAATCCAGAAAATCACATTGTCTGATTTTTTTAAGAATTTATTTGCAAATTATGGTGGAAAATAAGTATTTGGACACCTACAAACAAGCAAGATTTCTGGCTCTCACAGACCTGTAACTTCTTCTTTAAGAGGCTCCTCTGTCCTCCCCTCATTACCTGTAGTAATGGCACCTGTTTGACATTGTTATCAGTGTAAAAGACACCTGTCCACAACCTCAAACAGTCACACTCCAAACTCCACTATGGTGAAGACCAAAGAGCTGTGGCAGGACACCAGAAACAAAATTGTAGACCTGCACCAGGCTGGGAAGACTGAATCTGCAATAGGCAAGCAGCTTGGTGTGAAGAAATCAACTGTGGGAGCAATAATTAGAAAATGGAAGACATACAAGACCACTGATAATCTCCCTCGATCAGGGGCTCCATGCAAGATCTCACCCCGTGGGGTAAAAATGATCATGAGAACGGTTAGCAAAAATCCCAGAACCACACAGGGGGACCTAGTGAATGACCTGCAGAAATCTGGGACTAACGTAACAAAGGCTACCGTCAGTAGCACACTACGCCGCCAGGGACTCAGATCTTGCAGTGCCAGACGTGTCCCCCTGCTTAAGCCAATACATACCCGGGCGCATCTCAAGTTTGCTAGAGAGCATTTGGATGTTCCAGAAGAGTATTGGGAGAATGTCATATGGTCAGATGAAACCAAAGTAGAACTGTTTGGTAGAAACACAAATCGTGTTTGGAGGAGAGTGAATGCTGAGTTGCATCCAAAGAACACCATACCTACTGTGAAGCATGGGGGTGGCAACATCATGCTTTGGGGCTGTTTCTCTGCAAAGGGACCAGGATGACTGATCCGTGTACATGAAAGAATGAATGGGGCCATGTATCGTGAGATTTTGAGTGCAAACCTCCTTCCATCAGCAAGGGCATTGAAGATGAAACGTGGCTGGGTCTTTCAGCATGACAATGATCCCAAGCACACCGCCAGGGCAACGATGGAGTGGCTTCGTAAGAAGCATTTCAAGGTCTCCAGATGTCAACCCATAGAAAACCTTTGGAGGGAGTTGAAAGTCCGTGTTGCCCAGCGACAGCCCCAAAACATCACTGCTCTAGAGGAGATCTGCATGGAGGAATGGGCCAACATACCAGCAACAGTGTGTGCCAACCTTGTGAAGATTTACAGAAAACGTTTGACCTCTGTCATTGCCAACAAAGGATATATAACAAAGTATTGAGATGAACTTTTGTTATTGACCAAATACTTATTTTCCACCATAATTTGCAAATAAATTATTTAAAAATCAGACAATGTGATTTTCTGGATTTGTTTTCTCATTTTGTGTCTCATAGTTGAGGTCTAACTATGATGTCAATTACAGGCCTCTCTCATCTTTTTAAGTGGGAGAACTTGTACAATTGGTCAATTGGTGGCTGACTAAATACTTTTTTTTCCCCACTGTATTTCTCATTCTTTTTGTAGCCATTTCTGGCTTTGGCTCAAAAGAACGCTGCAAAATCTACAACAAAAATAAGCTGCATTTCCGCAGCGTGGGGCCTCAGCCTCAAGGGGTTTTCTGGTCCCAAAACATTTTTTCATAGGAATACAAGACCTGCTAGAGTCCCTTTCTTCTTTGCAAAATAGCTCAAGCTCATTCAGATTGGATGGAGAGTGTCTGTGAACAGCAATTTTCATATCTTGCCACAGATGCTCAATGGGATTTAGGTCTAGGTTTTGACTGGGCCATTCTAACACATGAATATTCTTTGATCTAAACCATTCCACTGTAGCTCTGGCTGTATGTTTAGGGGCATTGTCTTGCTGGAAGGTGAATCTACTTCCCAGTCTCAAGTCTTTTGCAGCCTCGAACAGGTTTTCTTCCAGGATTGCCCTGTATTTAGCTCCATCCATCTTTCCATCAACTCTGACCAGCTTCATTGTCCCTGATGAAGAAAAGCATCCCCACAGCATGATGCTACCATCACCATGTTTCACAGTGGGATGGTGTGTTCAGGGTGATGAGCAGTGTTACTCTTCCGCCACACATAGTGCTTTGCATTTAGGCGAAAAAGTGCAACTTTGGTCTCATCTGACCAGAGCACCTTCTTCCAAATAATAATAATAATAATAATAATAAAAATAATAATAATCCTTTAATAATCCCACCATGGGGAAATTCAGTGTGTTACAGCAGCAAAGATAAATAATACAAATACAATATATACAAAAGCGTCCCAAGGTAAAGAGGCATTCCAGTGATAGTAGACAGACAGAAAGGTACAGGTAAAAAGTAGCAGAGGGGTATCACAACAGAAAGATATTTCAGTTCTCTGTATGGTCTGATCTCCGCTTAGGTCGGTGTTGGTTGTACAGCCTAACCGCAGGGGGAGGAAAGGCTTCCAATAGCGCTCCTTCTCACACTTAGGGTGAAGTAGTCGGTCACTACAGTGCTGTCAGTCTCATACATGGGATGGCAATTATTCTCCCGCATGGAGCTCACCACGAACAGTATCCTTCTGTCACCAACCACCTGCACTGGGTCCAGGGGGCTCCCCAGGACAGAGCTGGACCTTCTTATCAGTTTGTCGAGTTTATTTCTATCCCTGGTTGATATACTACTCCCCCAGCAGGCCACTCGGAAGAATATGGCTGATGCCACTACTGAGTTGAAAAAAGTCCTAAGAAGTGCCCCCTGCACTCCAAAGGCTCTCAGCCTCCTAAGCAGGTAGAGCCTGCTGTGGCCCTTCCTGTACAGGACATCCATATGATTTGCCCAGTCCAGCTTATTATTGAGGAGCACACCCAGGTATTATAGGTGTTGACAACCTCAATGCCTGTCCCCTGGATGTCCACTGGTTAATCCTAATGTGGTTCCGCTGGCACCAGTCCACAAAATCCTGATTCAGTTCTCTGTACTCCCTGTCATCATCGTCTATGATGAGGCCTACTATTGCAGAGTCATCAGAATACTTATGTAGGTAGCAGCTAGATGAGTTGCACCTAAAATCTGCAGTGTACAGTGTAAAAAGGAAAGGGGCAAGAACTGTACCCTGGGGTGCCCCCCCGTATTACAGATCACGGTATCTGACACACAGTCCCGGGCTCTCACATACTGAGGTTGATTTGTGAGGTAGTCTAGGATCCAATTGGAGAGGTGGTGGTCCACTCCAACAAGGGCCAGCTTGTCTCTCAGTAGCCCCGGCTGTATGATGTTGAAAGCGCTGGAGAAATCAAAGAACATTATTCTCAGTGTTCCCTGGTTTCTCCAGGTGAGAGAGAGCTCTGTGCAGAAGGTGGATGATGGCATCATCCACCCCAAAGTCCAGCCTATAAGCAAACTGGAGAGGGTCCATAGCTGGGCTCACTAGAGGGCGGAGATGTATGAGAACCAATCTCTCTAAGATCTTCATCATGTGGGATGTCAATGCTACGGGTCTGTAGTCGTTAAGGTCCATAGGATGAGGTTTCTTTGAATCGGTACCACACAAGAAGATTTCCATAATTCATGTACTATTTCTAGCTTCAGGCTCATATTAAACATCTATGTAATGACACCACACAGCTGGCCCCACAAGTCTTAATTAGCCTTGCACTGATGCCATCTGGCCTAGCGGCTTGCCTAGCTTTGATCTTTTTCAGCTCCTTTCCCACCTGAGCACGTGTGAAGGTCAGACTGTGGTCAGATGATGACTGATTGTTGAATTTTCTGTTTTGGTGGGAAATAGCAGCAGGGGGTGGGGGCAGTGTGGGAGAGGGGATTGAATGACATGATGGGGTGGGAGGAGCTGGTGTGTGATCAAATCTATTGAAGAATAGATTTAGTTCGTTAATCCAATTAGCATCTCCTTTTACCTCTGAGACTGGCTGTCTATGAACAGAAATTGACTTAAGACCCTTCCAGACTGCACTTATGTCTTTTTTCTTTTCATTTGCTCTTCAATTTTTCTCTTATAATTGTCTTTTTTTTTCCTGCCTGATTTGACACCTCAGCTCATTTTGTACCTCCCTCAGCCCCTTCTTGTCTCTTGCCCTGAAAGCCATCTTTTTCTCCTTGAGTAGTGCTTTTATATCAGAATTAATCCATGGTTTGTTGTTAGAGAAGCACCTCACCAATTTTGTGGGTACCGTGGTGTCCACACAAAAATTAATGTAGTCCATCATGCAGTGTGTGAGTCCTTCAATGTCTTCTCCACAGGAATCCTGCAGCACTTCCCATGCGGTTGTGTCAAAACAATCCCTCAGAGCCTAATCACTCTCCTCGGACCATATCCTCACTGTGCGGGTGACAGCTGGTTCTCTACATACAAGTGGCTTGTACACAGGTTGGAGATGCACTAAGTTGTGATCCGATCTTTCCAGGGGTGGTAGGGCTGATGAGTTATATGCCTCCCTGTGTGAGACTGGTCAGTGTGGATGATGGAGAGACATGGTTGAAATCTCCAGGCACAAGATGGAGAGCCTGGGAGTGTAGCGACTGCAACTGGCTCACCATGGCTTGTAGGACCCTCACAGGCAGTTTCAGCTTTCGCAGAGGGGGAGACATATGCAGCTATCACGATGACATGCAATAGTTCCCTCAGTAAATAGAAAGGTCTCATGCTCACAGCTAATAGTTCAATGTCCTTACAGTTTGCTCCTTAATCACAATGTGCCTAGGGTCACATGTTTGCTGTTTCCCTTATATGGCTTGTGGCAAACTATAAACAGCACTTCTTATGTCTTTCTTTCAACAATGGTTTTTTTCTTGCCACTCTTCCATAAAGGCCAGATTTCTGGAGTGCATGACTTATAGTTGTCCTGTGGACAGATTCTCCCACCTGAGCTGTGGAGTTCTGCAGCTCCTCCATAGTCACCATTGGCCTCTTGGCTGCTTCTCTGACCAGTGCTCTCCTTACTCAATCTGTCAGTTTAGATGGACAGCTATGTCTTGGTAGGTTTGCAGTTGTAGAATACTTTTTCCATTTTTGGATAATGTATTGAACAGTGCTCCATGGGATGTTCAAAGCTTGTGATAAGTTTTTATAACCTAACCCTGCTTTAAACTTCTCCACAACTTTATCTTGTCTGGTGAGTTTCTTGGTCTTCATGATGCTGTTTGTTCACTAGTGTTCTCTAACAAACCACTGAGGCCTTCACAGAACAGGTGTATTTATACTGAGACTAAATTACACACAGGTGGTGTCTATTAACTAAGTGACTTCTGAAGGCAATTGATTGCAATGGATTTTATTTAGGGGTATCAGAGTGCAAGGGATTGAATACTTTTTCCCGGTCACACTTTTCAGATTTCTATTTGATTAAAATTTTGGAAGCCAAGTATCATTTTCGTTCTACCTCACAATTATGTGCTACTTTGTGTTGGTCTATCACTTAAAATCTCAATAAAATACATTTAAGTTTGTGGTTGTAAGGTGAGAAAATGTGAAAAAGTTCAAGGGGTATGAATACTTTTGCAAGCCACTGTACATAATTACTTGTGTGCTGTCCTAACATATGGAGCATGTACGGTGCATGAATGATTTCTGTTAGGAAGAATAGACAGTTAGGAAGCACACAGAGCAAGGTACACCTGGGAAATGTAGTTTTCCCTAGTAAGCAGACAGTCACATGCTCCATTGTAAGGATCGCCCACTCTGGCCATTGCAAGCTGAAAATATAATGATGCTATTGGGGGGCAGACCTAAAAAGAGAGGGCACATAGAAGGTGGGTGACGTCACAGATACAGTGCAGATGGATTGCCTGCATGACTGCTCAAGTTGTAAAAAAAAAGTTGTATGTTGAGAAAACCTCTTTAATAAGAGGGCATTTCTGCCTTTTCCTATATAACAGAGCCACCAGGCCAGGTCAGTCTTTAAATCCCAATTTGAACATGTATTATGATGATGAACTCAGTCTAAGGTATGTTGAAATAGGCACACTATATTGTAGCCCCGCCCTACTATGCAAAATAGTAATGGAAGGGCTCTATACTATTGCTGACTGTATACTATTGCTGACTGTCAGCTATGTGTAGTTACTGTTCCTATGTTGAGTACCTGTAGTAATGTCTATTTTCTGTTTCTAAAAAGCTGGAGAAACTGCTGCTGATAACACTGGGTAAGGTAATAGGGACATGATGATCTGACTGTGAAAGGGGGGAGAAACATAGGCAGGATGTGAGAGAAGGGGGCTATAGGAAGCAGATGTGATGAAGAGGGGGCATTTTTACAGAAGAGGTAAGGCAAAAGAATGATGGGGGGCAGGACTCTGATTAATCTGAGGTGACGTAGTAGCTCTGCAGAAAGACCTCCTGTTCATACAGCAACCCATGCTCAAAAAACAGGTCACACTGCGGTTATATGACTTATTGAAGAATATAAAAACAGTATAAGGAAAGATACTGTGAGTAGACAACTTTTAGGATGGATTAGGATGAAGGGATGGTCTTTTAGATAATATAATGACTCAAAAAAAAAATACCCTTTAAAGATCTGCATTTTTTTTTTTTTTTGAAACAGCACCACTGTTGCCCATCAGCAGTATCTAGTATTGCAACTTCGGCTCCATTTAAGTCAGTGATTCCCAAAGTGGTCCAGGTGGACCCCCAGGGGTCCACGGGAGACTCTACGGGGGTCTACGTTAGATCTAATCTTCACATTTTTTGATGAGTTTTGGGAATATGGTAGAAATGTAGCAGCAGGGGGTCCACCGAAACCAGTAAAATTTTGAAAGTGGTCTACGAGAAAAAAAAGTTTGGGAACCTCTGATTTAAGTGAATAGAGCAAAACTGCAATACTGTATGGACAGCTGTAGGGTTACCTGAATTTCACGACGTGTGGTCCCTGCTTCTTTCTACTGTGATGTATACATCTTTCCTTCCTTCTCTGCTGCTACTTTGGTCTCCCATAGGGTGCATACTGGCCTATTAAGAAACAGGGAGCACGCGTGTGTGCTAAAATCCTTCCCTAGCCAATCCCTGTGTAATTATTGCAGTGACCTTTACTGGACACAGAGCACTTTGGCAATTAGTTCCTAGCTTGCTAGTGTCCTGCAAAAGTATTCCTGATACTGTCTGTTCTACTGTGCTTTAAACCCAGCTTGTGATATGACCTTGTTCTATTGACCTCTAAACTGCTATTTTCTTGTTACTGACCTCTACCTGCATCTGACCTTCAAATTTCTGCTGCCAGCACTGACCATTCACCTGTCCACATGTATATTGCCAGTCCTGACCTTGGCCAATTTCCTGACACCTCCACTGCCTGACTAATTGGTACCCAGCAGCAGTGTTTCTGATCCATCAGGTCAGCATTAGGAGTATCTCTAAGCTAAATTATTTTGGTGATACAGTGGGTCCACATGTCCTGGTTATAACACAACATCAGACATAGACCATGGACAAGAGAAATGCTGCTCACAAAGCAATAATAGCTTCTCTGCAAGCTACTTTATGTTTGTCACCATAAAAAGTTGTGACTTTAAATAACATAGGTAGGGTTAGGGTCAATTGATCTGTAAGGAATTTTGTCATATATATAATTTCAAAATAGTATACATCCTAATATAATATGTTCAAAAAGGCCACATCTGCATTGGAGGCTTTGTTGGCAATACTTTTTCATCATGCACAATAATAGGCACCGTAACAAATATGTGATGTACCCCACTATAGTCATTAGGATCTGTTGGGCTCTATTAGTGTCCATTATAAGACAAATCAGTTTTCACTGTTGATGTCCTATAACTGAACAGAATAACGGAACAAACATTGTATATGTGAGGGTGGCCTAGTACAGTTATAATTAGAGCATTAAAATATAATGTAGTAACTTGTGTAGTTATCACACAGTTGATCAGGCAGATGCCTAGACAAGATCCAGGAGGCTTGAACCAAAGAACATACTACAAATTTGAAGGTGATTTACTCAAATATGTATTAGGATGATCTTCTAGAATGTATTGATTCTTAAACTTGGAGAGAATTAATTTATTTTGTGTGGTATATTGACATGCAATGTGTAACTGAAGAAGGGGAAAAAAAATCAATCTGACATGTTCTTCTCACTTTGCAATTTTATGTAGCAATGATGCACATTCCTTCCCTACTATTCAGATGACACTCATTTCCAGGTAATGTAATTCCAGAAACTGCTATCATCAACAAGTTTGTGGATAAGAAGTTTTACCACTCTGAGTGTCTTGTTTGCATTATCTGCAATCCTCCAGAGAAAGCCTAGTAATTACAGTCGAAAGCTGCACCATGACAATAGTGGTCATAATTGTGGTCATCTGTGGGAATATTGTCTTTGGCTTGGCATGATACAATTTCAGGGGTCGTCCAGCATTAGAAAAAAAAGGAAATCATCCTTATAAAACCTAAATCTATGACACAGACAAGGAGTGATAAATTACTTATAATTCTTTCATATCTTTCATACTCATTATAAAAGTTAAACATGACACATAAAATTTTAATAAAATTATTTACTGACATATCTCCTGCACTCCAGTTTAAACATATCTTCACATTTGCAGCAGATGTAAGTGTCTAATCTAGATATAAAAAAAAAATTAAGCGTTCTATGGTGTTTGGCAGCTTCAGGTACTTGCAGATTATTATTTTTTTTTAAATATTGGGAGCCATATGAAGAGAATTGATTTTCTGTAGCCCTTTACTTCCTCCCAGCTGACAGGGAGAATGATAGAGATAGAAAGATTGACGCTCAGTCAGAGTGTATGTCCATTCTATGGGCCTGAGTAGACTGAACAGAGCACTTGGCCCTCTATTTAAACTATACACTGACTCTGTATCAGTTTTTATTTTATGCATCCTGGTGACTTATCTTTGTGATATTCTCCTGACTTCTGATCCGTTGCCTGACCTCGACCATTCTTCTGAATTCTGCCTTAGTTGCCTCTAATGTTTTGACCCCAGACTTCCCTGACTATTTTCACCTGCTGTTTTGAGACATGTTGTACTTCTGTGGTTTTTAGCCCCTGACTGAACCTGATTCCAATTTTGTATTTGTCCTTTGGATTGTTTGATTTTTATATCTGGCCCTGACACCTGTTATGGTTATATTTCATCTATCTGCTATGCTAGTCAGTGGCTACTCTGCAGGCTCAACCTGGGTATTGTAGCAGATCAGATACTTATAATAAGGGTTAAAGGGTGAAAACCTGCAATCCCTAAGACTCTGCTAACCAGAGCCACTCAACCAAAGTCTGACTAGCAGAAGCCAGGTGACAAAACCATTAGATAGATAGATAGATAGATAGATAGATAGATAGATAGATAGATACCGTATTTTTCAGACTATAAGACGCACATTTTTTCCCCCGAATTTGGGAGGAAAATGGGGATGCGTCTTATAGTCCAAATGTAATGGGTGGGTGGGGGGCAGCGGCAGTGAAGTGGGGTCACAGGGGGCAAGACCAGGATCACCCGGAGTGGTACAGGGCCTGCAGCCAGCTGGAGATGGTCAGGTCCCTGCAGCACCATGATAGCGATTGGGGAAAGCCTAAAACTCAATCTGACTGAACCTCAATCAGGACACAGACTTGACTATAGCTCTATCTCTTTGGTCCCCTGACGAACCTAACATGAGGAAACGCATTGGGACATTTATTTGCTGTAGCCTACAGGCTTCATAGCTGCTGCATGTTGCCAAAAAAATTTTTTCTGTGACATTTACAATTTTGTACTTCACTTTGTGCATTGAATTACCGCAGAGAACATTGGAATGCCGCTGTTATTAGAGTGCTTCCCAAATACACGGGTTGAAGTATTCTATAATACCGACTTTTTAGGGCTAGATACTTTTATTTATTTGTCCCTAACTCTCAAACTCTTAAACCTTCTCCTCAAAATATGCAGAGAAGAGGGAGAGGAAAGGGACGAAAAAGAGAAGAAAAGTATAAGGGAAATTATAGCACTAGTGGGAATAATGGAACTTTTTTTATAAAAATATATATGTTCCAGAGAATTTCCCACTAGAAAAGAAATAAGAAAATAAGAATTTCCCTGTTTTTGAAATTTGCACATGGTGACATATTTGTACCCTCTGAGGGAATGTTACTAATCACTAGAACACAGATTTGCGAATGAGTGATTTATATTCCCCTGGTGGATTCACATCTGACCATGTAGTACTAGATAGAATACCGGGATCGGTCTGATTGGGGACAACTTTTGGTGATAAATCTAAGGCAACTTATAGCTCACTTCCATCAGTGTATAAATTCTACAGTCAATACTATTTATTTAGAGTGGGAGTGTCTTTGTTTATACACTATATTTATTTTACTTTTATCACTATTAAAGGTTATGTTTTATTTACAAAAAAGACTTTTCTAGGTCTCTTAGCCATTTGGATATCAAAACTACAACTCCCATCATGCTTGGACAGGTTGGGATGATGGGAGCTGAAGTTGGCAACAGTTGCAGAACCACACAGTCCCCATACAAGGGTGTTGCACAACCTGTGGCCCTCCAGCAGCAGATCTCTGCCATAACAGTATCAGCAGCAGAACCCCACCCCCACCCCCATGCATTTTTTGTCCTATTTTCCTCCTCTAAAACCTAGGTCTTATGGTCCTTTGTGTCTTATAGTTCGAAAAATACAGTAGACAGAATAACTTAAATATCTTACATAAACAGGAAAATACTGCTTGTGTGGCCTTACAGAGATCTTGCTACTGAATGAAGTTCTGTGATTACAGTAGCCTCAGCATTGCTTCAAGCAGCAATGCCTGTGTGAAAGGAGTAAGACTAAGTGAATATACTATCATAATAATGGGAAGAAAAGAGTAGTGTAAGGTGTAATTTTGTAGGTTAGTAAAAATGTGACCCTGACCAGGTTACACCTCTACTCCATCTATAATACATAATATTAGTAACTTCCTGTTTCTAAATTAGGAGCTTTTAAAGGGAAGGGAAAAAGGTGCCATAAAGATACTTCTGCTACAAAGGAAGTCTTCGTGAGGTTCCAAGCGCACTAAGAAATTTTAATGTTTAACTGAGATATGCTAGATAAAATAAGTGTAGTCTATAGAACTATTCTGTACTAATTATAGTATTCTTCATTTTCTCTAGTATAATGATGAAACACGTGTATGCATTACTGCATACGATATAAAATGAATATATATATATAATATATATATATATATACACACACACACACACACACACACACACACACACACACACACGACAGTGAATGTCTTCTGCAGCAGGTAAAAGACAAAAGGTAGCTTTCAGTACCACTTAGGTTTCCAGTTTCATGTATGTTTAGATTGCCCTCTAAGAACATTATATAGATAGATGATCACCCTTGAGCATTAAACGATACATGAGGATTGAGATCTGAGAACCTAATATTTTATGATTATTTTTCCAAGTCTACCATTAAAGCACTACATTAGCCATCTTAAAATTGTACTACGCAACCTTATTGATCTATGAAATTTAAAACTATAATAGAAAAAGCAATAAATGTAACTTAATATCTGTTTCCCAAAATATCTAAAAATTATTACCCCAGATTGTAGAGAAACATAAGATCATTTCAGTGAATCTACAGAAAAATACAAGTCCGATCCATTGAGGCTCCAGTGCCAGATACTACATGATGCCTTCAAAGACCTTGGGTCAGAGCTGTTTTAGCATCAGTATACTGAGATATCCTTTTGAAAGTAAAAAGTGGCCCTCATTCTTCCCTATGTAAAACCTGAAGTGTACTAACTGAAATGATTATTCCAGTTGAAGAAGATAAAAATCATATCATATACAAAAACATCCCAAATATAACTGGCATGCCAAATACTGTATACAGTGGGTATGGAAAGTATTCAGACCACTTTAAATTTTTCACTCTTTGTTTCATTGCAGCCATTTGCTAAAAGCAAAAAAGTTCATTTTATTTCTCATTAATGTACACCCAGCACCCCATCTTGACAGAAAAAAACAGAAATGTAGATATTTTTGAAAATTTATTAAAGAAAAACTGAAATATCACATGGTCATAAGTATTCAGACTCTTTGCTCAGTATTGAGTAGAAGCCCCCTTTTGAGCTAGTACAGCCATGAGTATTCTTGGGAATGATGCAACAAGTTTTTCACATATGGATTTGGGGATCCTCTGCCATTCTTCCTTGCAGATCCTCTCCAGTTCCATCAGGTTGGATGGTGAAAGTTGGTGGACAGCCATTTTCAGGTCTCTCCAGAGATGCTCAATTGGGTTGAGGTCAGGGCTCTGGCTGGGCCAGTCAAGAATGGTCACAGAGTTGTTCTGA
Source organism: Leptodactylus fallax (assembly GCA_947044405.1). Taxonomy (NCBI): domain Eukaryota; kingdom Metazoa; phylum Chordata; class Amphibia; order Anura; family Leptodactylidae; genus Leptodactylus; species Leptodactylus fallax. Next base: position 418,328 of record CAMRHE010000490.1, read on the forward strand.
AGCCACTCCTTTCTTATTTTAGCTGTGTCTTGTTGGAAGGTGAACCTTCGGCCCAGTCTGAGGTCCAGAGCACTCTGGAAAAGGTTTTCTTCCAGGATATCTCTGTACTTGGCCGCATTCATCTTTCCTTCAATTGCAACCAGTCGTCCTGTCCCTGCAGCTGAAAAACACCCCCATAGCATGATGCTGCCACCACCATGTTTCACTGTTGGGATTGTATTGGGCAGGTGATGAGCAGTGCCTGGTTTTCTCCACACATACCGCTTAGAATTAACGTCAAAAAGTTCAATCTTCGTCTCATCAGACCAGAGAATCTTATTTCTTAGTCTGGGAGTCCTTCATGTGTTTTTTGGCAAACTCTATGCGGGCTTTCATATGTCTTGCACTGAGGAGAGGCTTCCTTTGGGCCACTCTGCCATAAAGCCCCGACTGGTGGAGGGCTGCAGTGATAGTTGACTTTTTGGAACTTTCTCCCATCTCCCTACTGCATCTCTGGAGCTCAGCCACAGTGATCTTTGGGTTCTTCTTTATCTCTCACCAGGGCTCTTCTCCCACGATTGCACAGTTTGGCTGAACGGCCAGGTCTAGGAAGAGTTCTGGTCGTCCCAAACTTCTTCCATTTAAGGATTATGGAGGTCACTGTGCTCTTAGGAACCTTGAGTGCTGCAGAAATTCTTTTGTAACCTTGGCCAGATCTGTGCCTTGCCACAATTCTGTCTTTGAGCTCCTTGGGCAGTTCCTTTGACCTCATGATTTTCATTTGCTCTGACATGCACTGTGAGCTGTAAGGTCTTATATAGACAGGTGTGTGCCTTTCCTAATCAAGTCCAATCAGTTTAATTAAACACAGCTGGACTCCAATGAAGGAGTAGAACCATCTCAAGGAGGATCAGAAGGAAATGGACAACATGTGAGTTAAATATCAGTGTTATAGCAAAGGGTCTGAATACTTATGACATGTGATAGTTCAGCTTTTCTTTTTTTAATAAATTTGCAAAAATATCTACATTTCTGTTTTTTTTTCTGTCAAGATGGGGTGCTGAGTGTACATTAATGAGAAATAAAATGAACTTTTTTGCTTTTAGCAAATGGCTGCAATGAAACAGAGTGACAAATTTAAGGGGTCTGAATACTTTCCGTACCCACTGTATGCTTTTGCTAATGTGCATTATTATTCATATTTTTGTCGGTACAAAAGAAGTTTATTTTTTTTGTATATATTTGTTTCTAATCACATCTACAAATCCCTGCTATGCTTTATAAATAATTTTTATCCTCTTTCCGCTATAGCCTGATTTTATCTTTGCTAGTTTTAACATGCATATAAAAATATGAGAGAAATAATGAAGCAATTGATCAATTATCAGATCGATAGCTGTGTTTTGACATTTCACATTAAGCACAAACTAATTGCTCATACCTAAATGCTTTTTAAACCATATCTGTGAGATCAATAATGCAGCAACTGCAGCTGAAATAGAAGACCAAACAGCACAGCCTGAAATGGACAATAAAATAGAATACCCAATAATGCTCAGACACGTCCCTGCGACTATATGTATGACTGCACCACGCATGGATAATTACTACTTTAATGGGATTTAGTACATGAAATGTTGAAAAAGCTATGGTAGTTACAATTTTTTTTAAGCTTAGAGGGAAGGTGCTCTTGTACAGTATCAGCATTCTAGTACTCTCATATGCACATTCATGGCTAGTCATGCCAAAGAAAGTTCTCTATCTCTTGCAACAGGCCTACTCTAAGACCAGGTTTGGTCAGTTCTCCTGAGATTTACATTCACAAAATGCCTGTGTGACATACTCTGACACTATATCTCTCACAGAAAACCAATGAATCACTGTACTCTAGTGACTGCAAACTCTCCTACTTCTATAGCTGCGCCACCCAATGTGGGAGACCCAGAGTCTGCATCACTGCATCCCCATGAAAGACGGATATTAGCACAAGCTCTGACCAACTACTTTGGGCTTAAATTAACCCTTTCCTATCCTTCATAGCCACTGCATCCCCGATATAATAGCTATTAACAAAATACATTATTCAACAATTTATAAATCTGGGTGGGGAAGCCTTAGTCTCTTTCAAGGATATGTTAGGAAATATTCATAATGTATACCTCCAAAACAAGGCTCAAATGTAAGATTTATTTCAGGAAGAGTGGTCAAAAGTCTAGTGTGGTGCTTTAGCTCTGACAGGATAGTGTCAGACTATGTGGGGACACCCCTAATTGGTACCACCCAGGTGTTAATTCATTCGTAAATTGCTAGGAGTAATAACTAGGAAAGGACACAATACAAAATCTCTAAGGAAACTTGTTTCATAAAGAATGCATGTATTTACTAAAATAGACATATCTGGAGAGCTGATAGGTCCTGGCCATACATAGCTATTCCACGGGATCCATGTACCTGCTGCACCTCTGCAATCCAGTGAATCCCCTCTATTTTCTCCCCTTCTCTGTTGGTCAATATGTTCCTTAACTTTGGTACAATGGATGTTACTCCTTATTTTCACACGTGGCCATGCTGTAGTTGTAATCATGGATTTTATATCTTGTTTTCATGTGTGCTATTATCACAATTATGTTTAAGAATATTCGTCATAACAAGCATCCACCTTTGTGGTAATTGATTCAGTTGTTCTATGCATTCGACAGCTCAGAAGTATACAACATTGACCTTTCCATGTATAGACAACGGGATATTGACCGTTGCATGTGTTTAAAATGTTTTACTTTGCTATATATTACTTTATACATGAGGACAGTTTGCTTGTACCATACCCTCTCATGTACTTATGCAGTAAGTTGCAGTATATAACTTTATATACTATGTCAGTACACTTGTGCCATTAATTTGATCCTGTTATGTTTTGTTAGTGTCTGTGGAAGGTCAGTGTCTTGACCAAAACATTACACTGTATTTTGGATTGCTTTGTTTGTTGATAAATAAATATACTAATTAGCTTCCCTTGAGGAAAAGTTTATTTATACATCTGTCTTTTGGGATTGTGTCCGGTGGCTAAGTTATATCGGCAATATATTTCTGGTTTGGATTGGTACAGAGGTTGAGTTGAGGGATTTTCATGATGAACTGAATAGGGCTAAATGCATAGGGAACGATGATACCAAGGTAAATAATAGCAGCAATGAGATGTGTGTTAAGTTTCATAACCGTGATTACCCTAAATGGATCTTGGATAAACAAAGGAGACAAGTACAAAATGTGAAAAGAGAGAGTCTATACCAACAAAGGTGTAGGATTAAGGAAGAACACATTCCATTTGTGTCTTCGAGACAGGTACAAAATGTTGAAAGAGTTTATTCCAGGAGGAATATAAGACTAAGGAAGATCATATCCTATTTGTGTCTACATATACTCAATTGAGTGGGACCATTAGAGAAATAATATACAGGCCTTGGACAGTGGTGCCTCAAGGCTGTGGTGATATTCCAGAGTTTAAGAAGAACATGTTGGCAAAAGCTGATGTTGGCCCTAGTAAGATATCTAGGCAGTTGCTATTGGGTCCTCTGACTCAGGGTCATTTCCCTGTTTGAATTGTTTGAAATGTCGCAATTTATTGAGGGGTGATAGTTTTGTATACCGACAAACAGGTCAAGAATATTTTATTAAGGAGAGATTTATGTGTACATCTGATTTTGAAGTGTACATGATATAATGTCCCTGTAATTTAATCTATGTGGGGGGAGACTACATTGGCGGTTAGGACACGGACGAATCTACACAAAAGTACGATACAAATAAAGAGGGTGGAGCTTCCTGTTCCTAGACATTTTGTTGAGAAAGGTCATATAGCGGAGGAAATACGTTTTGGAATATTAGATCATATTCCTTTGAAACGGAGGGGTGGTGATAGATAACAGGAAATAAAATGTAAAGAATTAAAATGGATTTATACATTGGATACTTTACAACCTTTTGGATTGAATGTTGACTTCAAAGTTCAGGCTCATATGTAGTATTTGCTGACAATGTGAGTAGCCTCCGATCAGGTAGTTACTTATTTTTGAATACTTGTTTTAATTGTGTATATTTTTTTTTTTTTTTTTTGTGTTCACAGGATATAATTTGTACCTAAGCACAGATCTTGTGGTTTTAGAAATTATATTGTCAGGATTCTCAATTCAGCTGCTATACCTTTAAGGTTACCACATCAACCTGGGAAGCTTCTGCAGTTTCAGATGTTTCCTGGGCTTGTCCAGGTAGCAACTGAGGTGGCATATATAATATTATTTCATCAGATATTGCTAGCGGCTACCGTTTTAAGGCTGTAATTATGTATATGGTTAAGCCCAATGTATAGAGGGTATTGGGCTATGGTCCTTTTACTTACTGAACAGAGCCACATATTTAGAGACTAATTGTGGTTTATACAAGCTCTGCTAATCGCTCATAACTTACTGATGCCGAGCAATGTGTGCAGGCAGAACCTGCGCATTCACAGTTTACCACAATACATGCTGGAGAGCAGACATGCTGGACTCATCGTGTTTTTATGAACAGGGATGAATTGTATGCATATTTATTTATTTATTTATATATATATCATACTGATTATTAATTTGTTTACATGTATATTTATTATATAAATATATTAATATATATATTGCTATATATTGTTAAATGGCTTAGAATTGGTCTATTGTTTAGCTAATTACTATTGGTGCCTTTTTACTTAAATAGTAGGGTGGTGAATGTGTTTGTCTACACTTTGATAAAGACCCCTGCATGGGTTGATAAAAGTGGTATCTGCAATCTCCATTAAAAGGATTTCCATCTTTTGCATAATGCTGCCAGATCATTGTTACTAATTGGCAAGATACCTTCTGGAGTGGAGAATATATCACTTTATATTTGCATTGTGTTTTATCTGTAATCTGATGAGAAAGTGAGTGTCATGCCCCCCACTAGATTATATTAAAGAGATTTTAATGACTTTCTGGAATAAGACTAGAGAAGGGCATGGATTCCACCAATGACCCTTTACCCTTCTCAACTGTCACCACAGTACACTTAGGCCTAAAAATGTCTCTCTTCTATTTAACTTTTAGTTTTCTGACTCTGGTACAAGAGCAGCAGTAGTCAAAGATTATTTTGCTTTTTTGCTTATGAAACATTAACATACTCCACAGCACTTCTCAAACATTGTCAGTACTCCAAAACTGTTGTTTCATAAAGAATGCATGTATTTACTAAAATAGACACAACAGTAGGTTTCACAATGTAAATTATTTCCATGACTGAAACTAATTGTGAGATCACCATAGGTTCCAACACAAAACCAAATTTATGAGGTCACATGCGCATCACGAACAAAAACAAACTTGTACTATCCCAGCACCAGAGGCATAACAATCAACTATGGATCCCAACAGCAAAACTATACACCTGACAATTGCTCACCTGTCTCAAACTAGTTACTATGTTACTTGTCTGAAACCCAATTGTGATGACACAGTGCTTTACCCTAACACACTTGTGATGTCACAAACTGCCGACTGTTAATCCGACTAAAACATACTTGTGATGCCACAGCAGCTAATCTGTATGAAATCCACTTGTTACATTAGAGCAATTAACTAAAAGCCGCTTGTGATGTCACAGCAGTACAATATAACAGATTGAAACTTACAGCACCTTACCTGACAGAAACACAGTTCTGATATCACAGCAGCACACTTAACTAAAGTCACTTGTGATGTCACAGCAGCTACCACTAGGTTCACACTAGTGTTTGGGTTTCCGTCTTTCGGGTCCACATGGGGACCCAAAAGACAGAAACCCTGTCCACTTAAAAAGCTGTTACATGCAGAAACCCAGGGATCCCCAGTTTCCGCCGATTTTATATTGAGAAAAAAAAAAAGCAACTAACTTTAGTAGCGTTTTATTTTTATGTATTTATTTTATTATATCATAACCACAATGATTGCATATAAGAAAAACTGTTAATAATTATTCTTTGATATTTCCTTTGGTTTATTATTTAGATATTCGTCTGCTGTTATAATTGAAATATCATCTAGGAAAGGGTTAAACTATTGAGTTTCTGGACTCACCCTGTTTTACATGTGCTTCCTGTGTGCTACATATAGCCCATGTATACTATGATTACTAAGGCTTGAGAAAGGCAGTAGTTGTTCTGCCAAAACGCGTTGCCACTATCTTTTTATGTCAATTTTTTTTTTTTTTTTGTTTTTTAAAATAAATTGTATTTTGGCAGCACTTGTTTAAAGGTCCTTTTTTCTTTATTTTGATATACAGTATATCATTGTATATTTTCCTATGGTTAATTAATCGTGGACCATGAGCACCACGAGCAGCAGCAACCTTCATACAGGAACCAGACTGAGACTACCCAGGAGGGTTAACTGAGGCTCATTATCAGAGTTGTGCCTGCCTATGTGTTTCTGTGGCACTAGGGAGCGCCCCTATCATATTTTTTTTTTTTGTACCCTGTTTAAGTCTGATATAGTAAAAGGTCTATAATGACAGGACTTGGAGCCGTTGTCATGACATCCAATCTGCAGCACTCCTATGATGTTGTTACGGTAGGGGCTCACCAATCCAATCCAATATGACTGTTGATTCGACCACATTTGACTGCAGCATTTAAATGGTTAACAGCCATAACTGGTCCTTGCACTGTTCACTGCTGTTATGTGCAGTTGCCTGAGGTTTTGGCCTTTATACAAAAAGTTTGTTCTACTTTGTGCTAGCTATCAGTGGCATTCTCAGAACCTAGATCCTGAAAATTCCCAACATAAGACACATCTCTATGAAATGTATTTCATTATTTAAAGTCAGAACTATAATTTAATGACTATGGACACCTTTGTCAACATATTTTTCTCTTTTTTCCCATCACTTTTCAGTTTGATTTGCCTTTAAATTTTCTTGCAGTTTGTCTTCTGCATCTTGCATGTGTTGCTATACACTGCAAGCTGCTCAGTCTTGTTTTTAGCAAAACCCTTCAGAGGAGACCTCATATGAGGCCTTTCTTTTTCTGTTTGGTAAACAAGCCTCTGCTAGGTATGTTGTACTTTGTGCATCCTATCACTGTGAAGAAACACAGAAAGTTCTTGTCAGAGATATAGTCCTGTGATGGTAAATCCACACACAAGGGTCTTATACATACAGGGCAAGGGAGGAAGATTCAGAAATGCCACTGAGTGTGCAGAGAGCTGGTCCATCCCCCCTCTTTAGCATCCCATTACCTACTTACTAATAAGTACTCCTGGACACTGTCCCTAGACTGAGTGGACTCTGACCGTCACTCCACCTAAATGGTGATACCAATTATCTCCGTATAACCTTAAATAAAAAACATTAAACCTGTATGTGGGTAAATTGTGGGGTTGGCCACAGCTTTATTAACGCCAAAACTTCTAACAAATAGAATACCACAAAGATAACAATGCCCATGACAAATTTTCCAGTCTTCCAAGAACTCTTCTCTGAATGCCCCGCTGTGAAGCAGCGGGCATGTGGGACCTACTTTTTATATTCCATATTTCCTCTGGGCATGTTCTCCCGCCATGGAGCTGGCAGTGTACCCCCTACAACTGCCTGCGACCTTCCCCACCCAGCAAAACCAAAGCCTTCTCAAACCCTTCCTGCAGCCCTAGCAAGAATATGTCCGTACCGATGAACCCCATCAGGCAACAACAGATTACCGTTGTCACCCTCCAATTTCCAATGACGAACCACTACACCACCAAGGGATCATACAAACTTAGAGATCCGAACATTCAGGACTTTCCGCGACCTTTCAATAGCCAGGGGGTCCCTGGTACCCCTCCACACCTGCCGTGGCACCACCTCGGACCACACTAACACCACGTCAGAGAAGAATACTGAGACTCGTTGAAGATCCTGTCTAATCAAAGCAATCAGCTCCACCAATTTTACCCGAACAAGGTCGTTGCCACCAGCGTGGACAAGGACGACGGCAGCACCACGAACCTGGCCGCTGACCGATACGAGCTCCGGCAAGATCTGATGCCACCTCAAGCTACGACGACCACACCGGTGTACCTCAGCAGAGGAGAGCCCAAGAGATACGCCGCAAGCACGAACCGCAGCTCTGCCTTCGGCCCAGAAAATATATGAGTGCCCAATATCCACACAGAAGGGAGACTGGGTCCTGAAAAGACACAAAACGAAACAAAACATAGTAAAAGAAAACTAGAAACAAAACAAACAATCATTAAGTAAGCAGATCAGGGCGGATATACGTCCTATAACAATCTGACTTCCATCTGCCCAATCTCTTTACAGCGTTCTCACCCAAACCACAAGCGTCAGCCATAGTCGCCGTGCCAATCCGAAAAGAGTGGGTACCAAACTCTTTTGGATCCAGACCCAACTCAACCAAGCATGCATGAAAAACTGAAGCAAACTGAAAACGTGTAAGACGCAAACCAGAGGCATGCACCAGGAAGACAGAAGACTCAGGACGACGCAAGACAAATTCCCTAGTGACCCGCGCCTAAGGCTTTTACAGTCACCCAACTACCCCGGCCAAAAACATCCGTTTTTCATTTCCTAACACCAATCTTAACCTCCTCACCCAAAACAACCACATCCCCAACTGAAAGACCCCCGGGACAAAAACGACTCCTGCTCAACAATACCCCACCCCGTAAGGCGGCAAAAAAGGCAATCAAAAAGGCCGTCCTAAACAACAAAACTTCATAAGGGTCACGATATATGACATCTAAAATTGCACACAAACGAGACAGCAGACTGAAAGACACCGAGCGCTGAGAATCCACACCCACAGACACTTTCTTCCACCCTTTAACCACCTGCTGAACCATGAAATGCTTTGTAATATCGCGCCGATCAAAAAGTTTAAGCATAAACGCAACTCCAGCTAAACTTTTTTGAGCCACGTTTGCCGAAGCACCCCTACGCCCCAACTGCGCTAAAAAATCAAGCGTGACCTCCAACAAAAGACAGTCATCCGCGGGGACGATACCGCCGGAGATAGACAGCCAAGAAGACCATGCAGTCCCGTGGCTCCGCCAGGTGGCCTCGGATACGGAGCTGCGCACCAACTCAACTAGACGCTCCTGACCAGGTTCCATAAGCAGTCCGGGCAAGCTGTACCGACTGCCTCTGCCGTCGGGTGTAGCGCACAAAACACCTGAAAATCGGAACGGGACAGAGCATCAGCAACCCAATTCTGCACTCCCGGCACGTGTCTTGCCCTAAACCAAATATTATGCTGCAAACAGCGAAGAACAAGATGGCGCAACAATGCCAAAACCGGGAGAGAAGAAGAGGACTGACTAATCCTTTGATTCGCCATACCCGAGCCCCAAAGCTCTACAGCCACAACAATCGGGAACAATTCTAGGAGAGCCAGATTCCTCACCAGTCCCGACTCCATCCAGGAAAGCGGCCAAACACCTCAACACCAAGCATCCCCAAGAATCACTCCAAAACCATCGCTACCCGTCGCATCAGTGAACAGATGCAAATCTACACTAACAACCTCCTCCCCTTGACAAAGAGTCCGACCGTTAAAGGTAGCTAAAAAGGACTGCCAAATCAAGAGATCATCTCTGAGGGGACAGGTAATACGTATAAAATTATGAGGCATCAGGACCCCTTTAGTAGCTAAAGACAAACCACCTGCAGAAAGCCCTACCCATGGGCAGGACTCTGCAAGAGAAATTCAAGAGACCCAACAAACTCTGCATCTGCTGTAACAACACTTTTTTCGCACGCACGAACTGGTCTACCATGGACACCAGCCGCGCAACCTTATCATCAGGCAACCGAAAAACCATGTCCACCGCATCCAGTTCAATGACCAAGAAAGACAACTTAGTTGTTGGGCCTTCAGTCTTTTCCTCAGACAGCGGGACCCCAATATTACCCATAAGAACACGAAAAGTATGCAAGAGGTAGGCCAGGACCGCATCAGCCCCGCCAGATGGGACTTCGGGCACCCCGCTGAGCGCGAGGAAGAAGTACCTTTTGCCACCGATGTGGCAGATGTAGACCGACCAGAAGGAGCCCCGGGGGATGCAGAAACCGACATAGAAGCTCCCTGCCGGGTAGCACCACGGAGCAGGCTAGGATTCAGGCGGGAGGGGGGCCTCGGTTCCCACCGCGGCCTCCCTGTCACTGGACCAGGAGAAGCAGAATCAGCAGCAGGAACAGGAAGAAAAGAACTCCGGCTCCGCTCCAACACCGCTTCAAGCCACGCAGAACCCTGACGGCGATGCGCTCCAGGATGATCTTCTCCATCGTGTCCTCCATTTCCACGGGGTCTTCGTTCCAGTACTTCTCACCAAGATGGCAGAAAGGTAAGAACCCCGCCTATGTGCACTCCAACACTTATATACTCTTTAACCCCCCCCCCCTGACATTCTTCCCACGTCACCATTTCTTTTAAAAATAAATAATCTATTCCCGCCACTCAGTCCCTGGCCCTTTCTTTATACAATTCAGGGCCTCTCATCATCACAAGTGATAACAGAGCTCTGTACTGTCACATAAAGCTATCTGCAAAGGAGACAGTGAAGAAAGAGAAGGGACAGGAGAGAGCTGAGCTGAAATGAAACTGAGAAGTTATGTGACCAGTGCTAGGATATTCCGCTGAGCCAAAAGTGTGAACATAGAAGAAGTTGTAAATTGGACATGAGGGTTGCTGAATGCACGAGAAGGAATGCTTAACGCAAAAAAAGGCAACACATAAATACAACCTTTTTTTACTCCAGGAACTTAGTAATACATACATTTATTGATTTTTCATTCACAAATATGTCTATAGCTTTTAAGTATATAGGAGGCTTCTTAAATAGCAATTTTCCAGTACACTCTAATGTGGGGAAATATGGAAGTACTATTTAGCTAACTGGTTCTAAGTGGGCAGCATCAATTCCTATGTTTAGCGCAGCACAATAGTGTGAGTCCAAACATCATTAGCTCGGGGATCTATGCTATTCATCATAATTGCAAAATCAAGAACAATACCCCTACCTACCATAAGCTATTTTCATAACTGCTGCCTACTTACGTTGCAGACTGGTCTTTGAGTCCCCTGAGGTAACAGGGCCTGCAAGTAACAGCTACTTATATACCCCATAACTACCCTCATGTGTAAGTAGTAAATTTGCTTGTAGCTATTCTTGTGCATAGTGAGTATGTGTGACATGTGGGCTGCAGTTATTTTTAGGAAGGGCTGATATATGAATGAATGTCAGAATTATTAGTATAAATTCTTTCAGGTGAAGAACATCTTTGAATTTTACTTTTTCCCTGTTGAATATTCTGTATAGCTGCTGCCTCTTCCTTTGCTCATCCTATATAATACATCTGTTCATAAGACAGTCATGTCTATATTCATCTATAGTGATGATGATGTATGATCCCCACAACAATGAAACAATTTCCATTTAACAATTTAATAGACCTATTTCTAATTTGTTCTATATAAAGCAAAGTAATGATATGAGTGAAAAACATTTCCACTCCATACTATTTATATCCATGCATGTTGACTATAAGGGATCAGTTTACAAGGAAAATGTACTCATGAAATGTTTACCACATGGAACCTTATCTAGTCCCATAAACTATTGAGCCATCTATTATGCTATTTTGTACAGAAAAAAACAAAAAAAATGACATCACCATACCCATTAGGTACCATGTATAGGTTACACATTTGGTAATGGTTGTTTTCAGTTGTATTCATGGTAATAATTTCATCTTTATATAACCTGGGCTGCCAGGGTAGTTTGTAGGTAGTAGACTTATAGTATAGGTTTCCTTTGAGGTTTTTTCTGTTCATCTTAGGCTAGTTGCAGACAACTGTGTGCTTTTTCGCGGACGTGAATTAAAGGCATGGGCGGCGCACGGGGGGACACGCTCCTGTGTGCCGCCCGTGCACGAGCCGTGCTTCCGCAACCCCTTTCATTAAATGAATAGGAGCCACAGAAGCAAGAGCCGCAAAATAGGACAGGAATAGGACCTGTTCTATATTTTGCGGCCTGGACTATCAGCCTGCACAGGTGACTGTGTAATTCACTGTCATGTGTATGGGCCCACAGAAATGAATGGGTCAGTGAGCTATCCATGAAATACATGGATAGCACACTGATCATGTCCACGGTCGTCTGCATTGGGCCTTAAATCTCATTTTGAATTCCTGTATAGCTGCACCAATTTGGTTTTCCTAAATTTTAATTTCAAATTAAATTGCACCTCAAATGCCAGCCATAACTTCAAATCAGTACTTTTTTTCCACTCCCACAGCCACTCATATATACCTTGATCATATGTATCTTATCTTTCTGAGCTATAGGCTGGTAATGGAGGAAAACTCTATAAGACTCTGTGTTGTAAAAAGCTGCATTTTTGTCACAGAGTTTTGCTGCTTTTTTGAGCCAAAGCCAAGAGTGGCTTCTAAAGCAATGAGAAATATAAATAAAGCACTTAAACTCCTCCAATCTGCAAACTCCACATGAATTTGACTCAAAAAACCGTACCAAAATCTACAACAAAAAAATGCCAGTTTTCTGCAACGTGTGGCTTCAGCCTTCACATTACACTTCTCCTTTTGGTTTAGCACATACATTGACTAATAAATGGGTAGCAATGTTACGAACTTTTGATTTTCAGGCTCCATATCTCACCATCCACTAAAGCTTCGAATGTGAGACTACCATCATTTTATAGACAATCATCTTGGCTATCTCATACATAAATTTGACTTGCAACTATTTCACATATGATTAGTTATGCAGATTCTTGTCATGTAACTGCATTGTTACTGTTTTGCTCCTAAAAATCTAAATTTAAATTTTTATTATTTTGTTAGTATTTTGTAAATCCACCTTTAGCTTTCAACTCTGCCTGAATCCTTCTGGGTGTGCTCTCGATCAGATTCAAGCATGTCTCGACATAAATCTGACCCCAGGTCTCTTCTATACGTTGGTGCATACTGGTCGATTCACTTGGGAACGAATACAGCTTTTTCTTCAACTCTAGCCACAAGTATTCGATTGGGTTGAGGTCTGGGGACTGTGGGGGGCCAATCCAGCACCTCTACTTCATTGTTATTGAACCATTTCTTCACTAATTTTGACATATGCTTCAGGTTGTTGTCCTGCTGGAACACTATGTCGTCCTTTTCATACTCCAGTGTACGAAGTAACTCGTCTTGTAGCATACTCACATATAACTCAGCATTGAAACCACCATTGATCCTGGTCAAGTATCCAATGCCTTTAACTGTGGAAAAAAAAACCCCATATCATCAGGCTTCATCCACCAAACTTGACAGCTCCTTCAATTTCTCAATCCATTAGCCCCCTTTTCCCTTGTTACTTCCAGACCTATTTGTACCCATCAGAGCCCAGTCTATTGACATTCGTCTCATCGCTTCAAATCACCCGTTTCCAATCTTCTACTGTCCACTTTTTTCATACTTTTTTGCAAACTCGAGCCAATGCTTCTTATGACAATATTGAAGATGAGGCTTCTTCACCTTTTTTTGGACCACCATTCCAGACTTGTGTAATGCATGTCGCACGGTGCTTGCATGAATGTCTATGATCTCACTATTACAAAGCATACAAGCCACCTCCCTACCGTGTTTGTCGTGCCAGAACTAATAGACCTTGGGATGAGTCGATTTGTTGACTCCAATATTTTGCCTGGCTGTTCACTTTTGGGCTTTTGAATGGATGGACTTCATTTCATATTTTTCCAACTGTCATGGCTCTCACATGTTGCAGTTTGGCAATATTCTTGGCCAGGACAGCACTATTGATGAGTTGGATGATGCTGTTTCTCTTGTCTTGGAAAATCTTCTTCATGGCTGATCCTCAATTTGAACCAGTGACCTTACGCTTGGGAACCTGAACTATTAGGGACTGTGAGAACAAGTTGTAATTTGTAGTATACAAGAAGAAAAATATTTTTCCACCACCAGGAGCAAAACAGTAACAATGCCGTTACATGATAAGAATCTGCATAACTAATCATATGTTAAATAGTTTCAAGTCAAATATATATATATGATAGCCAAGATGATTATCTATAAAATTATGGTAATCATGTTCAAAGCTGTAGTTGATGGTGAGATATGGAGCCTGACAGTCAAATGTTCAAAACATTGTTACCCTTTTGCACGTCAGTGGATGTTGGGGAAACAGAGAATACATTGAATATAAATAACCATAGGCACCTCCTGACTCGACAAATGCCAAGTGTGTCCATTTGGTACGTGTTTGGCATGGCATGTGCACCAACATACTTTTTGTATGCTTTACTGAACTGCATAGTCAACTACTGAGTATAAGTGCCTGTATGACTTACAGTTGCAGACATCAGGGGGTTTGCATTCAGAACACACACTTTGGGAGAGATTTCAGTGTATTTTCATATACACAGTTCTTTAACCCCTTAACGACGCAGGGCGTAATAGTACGTCCTGAGTCGCATGACGATGTATGGAGAGCGCTCAGGAGCTGAGCGCTCTCCATACACCGCAGGTGCCGGCTGTATAATACAGCCAGGACCCGCAGCTAACAGCAGCGATTGGTGCCTGCACCTATCGCGGCTGTTAACCCTTTAGATGCCGCGGTCAAACGCGACCGCGGCGTCTAAATTGCGGAGCCGACAAGGGCGCCGCCATTTTTACCTCATCGCCGCCCTCCGGAACGTCATCGGAGGGCGGCGCTTGGTTGCCATGACAGACGGGAGCCTATTGAAGGCTCCCAGGCCTGTCATTTCAGTATAGCTATTACACGATGCCAGAGGCATCGTCTAATAGCAGTGAAGGCATTTTGTTATTCACTGCGATACAGTAGTATCGCAGTGAATAGTATGATCGATCAGACTCCCTAGGTTTCAAGGTCCCTAGGGAGTCTGATCATACAAGTAAAAGTATAAAAAAAAAAAGTTTTTAAAAGTATGTAAAAATGAAAAAAAACACAAGTTCAAATCACCCCCCCTTTCCCTAGATCAGATATAAAAGTAAATAAACAAAAGTAAACATAAACACATTAGGTATCCCCGCGCTCCAAAATGCCCGAACTATTAAAATATTAAAATATTTATCCCATACGGTGAACGGCGTAGCGGGGAAAAAATCAAAATGGCCAAATAGCGTTTTTTTCAACACTTTGTCTCCTATAAAAAATTGAATAAAAAGTGATCAAACCATCAGATCTTTCCCCAAGTGGTATCAATAAAAACATCATGTTGTCCCGCATAAAAAGACGCCTTACCCAGCTCCATACATGTAAATATGAAAAAGTTACAGGTGACACAATATGGCGATGCAAAATTTTTTTTTCTATTTAGCAAAGTTTTTAATTTTTTAAAAGGTATCAAAACATTACAAATACTATATAAATTTGGTATCGCCGTGTTCGTACTGACACACAGAATACAGGTAACATGTCATTTTTACCACACAGCGAATGGTGTAAAAATTAAACCCATATGAATTTGGCGCAAATGCAGTTTTTCTCCAATTGCACCTCATTCTGAATTTTTTTCCAGCTTCCCAGTACATTGCACAGAATATTGAATAGTGACATTACAAAGTACAATTTGTTTCGCAAACAATAAGCCATCATGTGACTCTGAACTGAAAAATGAAAAAGTTATGGCTCTTGGAATGTGGGGAGGGAAAAACGAAAATGCAAAAACAAAAAATGGCCCGGTCATTAAGGGGTTAAACCCTTAACGACATTGGACATACTATTACGTCCTGCACGCTTGGTACTTCGCGCAACAGGGCATAATACTACGCTCTAGGGTGGCCGCTCGCTCACTATCTGAGCGGGCGGCATCGGAACCGGGTGTTAGCTGTAACTGACAGCTAACACCCTACTCCATAACCCCCGGTCGGAATTGAGTTCCGATTGGAGGTTTTAACCCCTTGGATGCCGCGGTCAAACATGACCACGGCATCCAAGGGGTTCCGCCATGTTGCCGCTCCCCTCGGCACCCCCAGCGGCGAGATCGGAGGGTGCCGATATCTATAATCTGCAGCCCGGTCTGCCCAGTGACCCCAGACTGCCAGGAGACCCCACTACCTGGTTGATCCTGCCGAGACCTCTGGAAGTTAGGCTATGTGTCTGCATAGCGCTAACTTCCTCTATAGACTGCAAGACACTTGTATGCTCGTGTCTTGCAGTCTATAGTACAGAGCCAGCAATCAAAGCATTGCTGGCTCAGGTGTCCTAATGGGACACACGAAAAAATAAAAAAAAGTGGAAAAAAAAATAAAATAAAGTGTTTGAAAGAAATTAATAAAAGAATAAAGCCCCAAAAATTCCCTTTTCCTATATAAAATTATATAAAAAAAACCTAAAAATTAATAAAAACAATGCATATTTGGTATCGCCGCGTCCGTAACAACATGAAAAATAAAAGTGAAACAATATTTAACGTACACGGTGAACGTTGGGAAAAAAAAACCCGGAAAAAACCCGCCAAAAGTAATGATTTTTCACCATCTCACCTTACAAAATATGCCATAAAAAGTGATAAAAAAGTCATATGTACCCCAAAACAGTACCAATAAAAAGCACAGGTTGTCCCACAAAAAATAAGCCCTCATCCAACTCTGTAAACCGCTAAATAAAAATGTTACGCATCTCAGAAGATGGCAATGCAAAAACAGTTAATTTATGTACCCAAATGGGTTTTTGTTCTGCAAAAATTAGTATCGCATAAAAAAACAATATAAATGAGGTATCGCCGTAATTGTACCGACCCGTAGAATAAAGGTAACATGTTACTTATGCTTTATGCTGCATGGTGAAAAATTTAAAAGGTAAAAAGAATTGATGGGGGGATTTTTAATCCACCAAGAACGAGTTAATAAAATGTATTCAATAAGTTATACTGTAGGTGCCCAAAGATGGTGTCATTACAAAATACATCTCACCCCGCAAACAACAAGCCCTCATATGGCTACATCACCAGAGAAATAAAGAAAATATAGCTCATACAATGTGAAGACAAAAACCCCAAAAATCGCCAAATCATTAGAACATAACTGGCTGCGGCAGGAAGGGAATGTATAAGCTGTGCGAGCATATATCAGGGGACAAACCAGATTTAGAGCTTATGAGGGAAAATAAACCAGAAGTGACCCCCAAAGTGACCTCCCTAATAATAGGAACTACTGGGGAAATAGTAGGGAATTTGGTGTTCCCAATGCACTCCGCACAGCTTACATATTCACTTTTCCCCATCCGCTGTGCAGTCACGTCTGGGATACTAATGCTCACTACACCCCATGATAAATTCTTTGAGGGGTGCACTTTTCAAAATGGGGTTACTCCTTTGGGGATTCCACTGTTATGGTACCTTACAGGCTCTGCAAACATGACATGGTGTCCAGATACCAAACATCTGAATCTGCACTCCAAAAGCCACATAGCGCTCATTCCCTTCTGCGCCCTGCTGTGTGCCCAAACTGCAGTTTATACCCACATGTATGACACTGGTGTAGCCAGGATAACGTACTTAATGTCATATGTGGGTATAAACTGCTGTATGGACACAGATGGGCACAGAATGGAAGGAGCGCTATTTGGTTTTTGGAGCACAGGCTTGGACGGTTTGGTTTTTGGATGCCATTGCACTTTTGCAGAACCCTGAAACGCCAGTAAAGTGGAATCCCCTGACATGTGACCCTATTTTGGAAACTACACTCCTGAAGGAATTTATCCAGGGGTACAGTGAGCATTTTTAACCCCCAAGTGTTGCTATAATTTATTATCCATAAATGAATACGCAGCTGATGGTGAAAGGTGAAAATGACAATTTTTCCAGGAATACATCATTTCAGTGTGTAATATGTTGTGCTCGGCTTGTATCAGAGATGAACGATGAACAGTGTCATACATGTGGGCATAAACTGCCATCTGAGCACACAGCAGGGTGCAGATGTGAAGGAGCACTATGTGGCTTTTGGAGCGTAGATTTAGATTGTTGGTTTTTGGACGCCATGCCACATTTGCAGAGACCCTAAAATTGCCCCTACAAAATGGGGTCACTTCTTGGGGAGTTCCAGTTTACTGGCACCTCCAGGGCTCTGCAAAAACAACATGGCGTCCAGAAAGTCCCTCTAAATCTGTACTCCAAAAGGTAAAAAAAAACACACAGTGCTCCTTCCCTTCTGCGCCCTGCTGTGTGCCCAAACTGCAGTTTATACCCACATGTATGACACTGGTGTAGCCAGGATAACGTACTTAATGTCATATGTGGGTATAAACTGCTGTATGGACACAGATGGGCACAGAATGGAAGGAGCGCTATTTGGTTTTTGGAGCACAGGCTTGGACGGTTTGGTTTTTGGATGCCATTGCACTTTTGCAGAACCCTGAAACGCCAGTAAAGTGGAATCCCCTGACATGTGACCCTATTTTGGAAACTACACTCCTGAAGGAATTTATCCAGGGGTACAGTGAGCATTTTTAACCCCCAAGTGTTGCTATAATTTATTATCCATAAATGAATACGCAGCTGATGGTGAAAGGTGAAAATGACAATTTTTCCAGGAATACATCATTTCAGTGTGTAATATGTTGTGCTCGGCTTGTATCAGAGATGAACGATGAACAGTGTCATACATGTGGGCATAAACTGCCATCTGAGCACACAGCAGGGTGCAGATGTGAAGGAGCACTATGTGGCTTTTGGAGCGTAGATTTAGATTGTTGGTTTTTGGACGCCATGCCACATTTGCAGAGACCCTAAAATTGCCCCTACAAAATGGGGTCACTTCTTGGGGAGTTCCAGTTTACTGGCACCTCCAGGGCTCTGCAAAAACAACATGGCGTCCAGAAAGTCCCTCTAAATCTGTACTCCAAAAGGTAAAAAAAAAACACACAGTGCTCCTTCCCTTCTGAGCCCCGCTGTGTGCCCAAGCAGCAGTTTACACCCACATATATAATTTTTTTTCCCCTGGGATAGCCCACTTAATAGTTTTAGGATTGCATGTCTCTGATGCCACAAAGTGGCCGCAACGTATTCTGAAATTGGATATTTCGTCAAAAACTTCAATTTTCACTTTGTACATTAATTTTTGGGAAGCATTTTTAGGCTCAAAATGATAATACCCCTTGATACATTCCTTGAGGGGTGTAGTTTCTAAAAAGGGGTCACTTTTGAGGGGTTTCCATTGTATTGGTACTTTAGGGGCTCTGCAAATGCGACATGGCACCTGAAAACTATTCCAGCCATATCTGCCCTCCTAAAGCCAAATAGCGCTCTTTCCATTCTGAGCCCCACCATGTATCCATACAGCAGATTACAATCACATATGTGGCATTTCTGTGTTCAGAAGAAATTGTGTAACAAACTGTGGGGAGCTTTTTCTTCTTTAACCACTTGCAAAAATTAAAAATATGTCGCTAAATGGACGGTTTATTGGAAAAAAAAAAGTAAATTTTCATTTTTATGTACCAATGTTAATAAAATCTGTGAAACAGCTGTGAGATCAAAATGCTCACCATACTCCTAGTTAAATTTTATGAGTGTTTTTAGGCTCAAAATGATAATACCCCTTGATACATTCCTTGAGGGGTGTAGTTTCTAAAATGGGGTCACTTTTGGGACTTTCCATTGTATTGGTACTTTAGGGACTCTGCAAATGCAGCATGGCACCTGAAAACTATTCAAGCAAAATCTGCCCTCCAAAAGCTAAATAGCGCTCTTTCCATTCTGAGCTCCACCATGTACCCAAACAGCAGATTACAACCACATATGTGGCATTTCTGTGTTCAGGAGAAATTGTGTAATGAACTTTGGGGAGCTTTTTCTCCTTTGTCCTCTTGTGAAAATGAAAAATTTGGGGCTAAATTGACGGTTTATTGGAAAAAAAGTAATTTTTCATTTTCATGTCCCAATGTTAATAAAATCTGAGAAACAGCTGTAGGGTCAAAATGCTCACTATACCCCTTGACATGTTCAGTGAGGGGTGTAGTTTTCAAAATGGGGTCACTTTTAGGGGGTTTCCACTGTATTGGTACTTTAGGGGCTCTGCAAATGCAACATGGCACCTGAAAACTATTCTAGCAAAATCTTCCCTACAAAAGCAAAATAGCGCTCTTTCCATTCAAAGCCCCACCATGTACCCATTCAGCAGTTTACGACCACATATGGAGTATTGCTGTGTTCAGAAGAAATTGTTTAACAAACTATGGGGTCCTTTTTCTCCTTTAACCCCTTGTGAAAATGAAAACTTTGTGGATAAAGTGACGTTTTAGTAATTTTTCATTTATACATCCCAATGTTAGTAAAATCTGTGAAACAGCTGTGGGGTCAAAATTTTCACTATACCCCTTGATGAATTCTGTGAGGGGTGTAGTTTCCAAAATGGGTTACTTTTAGGGGGTTTCCATTGTTTTGGTACTCTAGGGGCTTTGCAAATGAGACATGGCACTCGAAAACTATTCCAGCAAAATCTGCTTTTCAAACATCCAGTGTAACTTCTTCCCTTCTGTTTACTGCCGAATGCCCAAACATCAGTTTACACCCACATGTGGGGCATTTCTGTGCTCTGGAGAAATTGTATAATAAACTGTGAGATGCATTTTCTCCTTTAACCCTTTGTGAATGTGTTAAATTTAGGGCTAAACGAAGGGATTAGTGGAAAAAAATGAAATGTCTAAATTTCACCTCGATATTGTTTTAATTCTTGTTTAATGCTTAAAGGGTTAACAAACTTCCCAAATGCTGTTTTGAATTATTTCAGGGGTGCCGTTTTGAAGATGGGGTGATTTATAGGGGGTTTCTAATATATAGGCCTTTATAATCCCCTTCAGAACTGAAGTGGTCCCTAAAAAATTAGTTTGGGAAGTTTTCTTGTAAATCTGGAAAATCGCAGTTACACTTGAAAGCCTTCTAACATCCAAAATAAGTTAAAGGACGATTAAAAGATTATGCCAATATAAAGAAAAAGTTATGGTAGATAACTTTTATTAATGTATTTGGGTGGTATGACTATCTGTTTGAATAGCAGAGAACTTCACATTTGGGAAATTGCGATTTTTTTTTTTTTTTTTTTTTTTTTTTTTTTTCAAAATTTCCATCAAATATCCTATTTTTTTTATAAATAAATACAAAAATATTGATTGTTTACCACTAACATGAAGTACAGTGTGTCACGAGAAAACAATCTCAAAATCACTCGTGTAAGTTAAAGCATCTCAAAGTTCTTGCCACATAAAGTGACACATGTCAGTTTTGAAAAACAAGGCCTGGTCCTTAACGCACTTTTGGGCTGTGTCCTTAAGGGGTTAAAAAACAATAAATGATCTTTATTTATATAGTGTTAATATATTCTGCAGGTCTATACAAATGGGGAAGTAACAAATTGCAATAAATGTAAGTAAATTGATGCAATGAAATAATAGACAACAGAGATCCTTATTTTCCTAAAAAATGTAGCATTATTCCATTATAGATTACCTTAAAATAATAATTTTTATGATATACAGAATATGGGATCAATAGAAAATACAATACCAGTACAAGTCCTCCTATAATATAGTATAAATAAATAAGTTCCCTAAACAACAGTTTTCAAGGTATAATAGCGCTGTCCATGGTGCTGATAGCAAACACTCAGTTCCTTACACCAAGTTTTAAACAGTGCTGCAGGCTACTGTATCTATACATACTTTGTTTTCCCCTGAAATGTTATGTGAGCAGAGGATGATGTTTCCCTGGGTTTAACACTATGATAGAAATAAAAAATAAGTCACGGATAACACAAGTAAATTTTGCCTTATTGTCAACACTAACATGCTGACTTTTTAATAATTGTTAATAATTTATATTGAACTTCCAGTAATGAAAGAATCATTATGAGTATATGGAGGGCAGGTAAAATTCGCAAAATCAAACCATAAGCACTTTTCTCCATAGGATAGAGGATAACTTGCAGATCAGTTGGGGTACAACTACTTAGACCCCCACTGAATGGAGTGGTGGTTGGGCAGTGTAAGTACCACTCCATTCATTTCAATGAGTGTGCCAGGGATAGCCGAAGTACTGCACTTGGGTATCTCTGGCAGTCTATGGAAATGAATGGAGAAGTGCATGCACTGCCTGACCACTGCTCCATTCAGGATAGGGGACAAATGTCCCCCCATTCTTCTGATCACTGGAGGTCTGAGTGGTTGGATATGGATATGGAATAACTTGCTTAGACAGGAAAACCCCTTATTTCCTCCTTTGTAATCTTTGTATCTTCAGGCCTGGTGGTTCTCAAACTAAGGTTTCTAGAGATTGTATTGAGAGGAAATTCTGAGTATTTATATCATAGATGAACATTCTTGAAAGAAACATTGTAACAAGGCCACATGTTAACATCTCAGTGATAAAGTAAGGGGTAAGCTGTATATATATATATATATATATATATATATATATATATATATATATCATGAGAATATAATTATTAGTAAAGACTATAATAACTATTTTTCTTTATCATCTTCCATATTTTGTTTATTACGTAGACACATTTAGTAACCATAAACCATATTGCTGCTTTTGCAAGCTTGGGGTACACTGTTTGCAAATACACATATTTCACAAATCAATATTAAAAGGAATTATTGCAACAATTGCTTTGAGGAAAGAACCAATGAACCCACTTAATCAGGTTCTTATGAAGCCCTTGGCATGAGAATTGATCCCTTTCACCAAGCTCAGGTTGTAACCCTTACAGCTCCTTTATCTTTGGCAGATGCCCTGCTTTCTTAATCACCCAAGAAGTACTAATGACAAACACAGTACTAAGCAGCGTTTAAAAAGGGGCTAGATCTGATAAAAAAAAAACAAAAAAAACTGAGGGTTATAATTAATCTAATTATAAATTATAGGAAATCGATTTTTAATGATTAGTGGTTTAGATATAGAGGTTGATCCAGGGAGTTCTTCCAATTGCCAAATTTGGAGTCAGGAAGCAAGGTTTCCCCTAATATGATGCCATTGGTGTCTGCCTCATAGGAGTTTTTGCCTTCCTCTGGATCAAAGCTGTAGAGAAATAGATCAAAATTGATGGACTTACACCTTTATTCAACATTAATAACTATGAAACTACATAATATTATTATGATATGTCAAGATATCATAATATCAAGATATATTTGCCTAAAGATATACTGTAATTGTAAAAATAAGTGGACACAAATTTCACATGAAAAACCTTGAAATAGTTGTAATTCTTTCTAGTCAGGGAAGCAGATCAATGTCATCATAAACAGAGAAGGAGAATGGAATCAAAGGACAATACGTAATTAGTAACAAACAATATTTGTTTGCTTTGCTCTACTACATTTGTAATCTACTATTGTGCAACATGGTGGAAATAAGGAAGTTTTATGGTCAGGCTCAGGCTAGACTTGTTTACAGGATTTCTCTGAAACAATCTAAGAAACTGCTATGTAGTGTTGGAAATAAATCTTCACCCTATAGATCTTATGACCAGTATTGCTATGTTAGCACAGAACATGAAGTGCGTCAATCTACTCTGACATTATTTACTCAGAAATCCTTAGGACATGTCCACAAACTGCACAGAATAAATAACCTAGAATTCCACTACATACAGAACGGACACAATTAAAAGATTACATTCCTCTTCTTTGGGAAACCAAGACATGATGCATGTGTCCTCACAAGGAAACTAGTTCTGGTTCATACATAATCCAGATAAAAGTAAGGATCTAAAAATAAATCCTGTACAAGAATAGTATGTGCAGCTAATAATTTTAATAGGACAGGGTGGTATTCATATTATATCTCCATTATTACTCTCCTGAGAGATATGGCAATATCAGCACAATCCCTTACATGCAACCTAATAGTAGGGAGAGATATTATTTTTATTTGAAGATGGCAGTGGGGCTCTGTGTCTATAAGGTCCCTTTACAGCTACACAGGTTGCACACATGATGCTGTATGTGTGCCCTTGTTGAACTGGATATCAATGTGCTTCAATGAACTTCAGTGGACTCAATGCACGCAATAAAAAGAATGGCCACCTAAGAGGCAGTAATCCCAACACATGCATAGAAGGAAAATGGTCTAGAAAGTGATCTCACTCTATTAGTTGTTGCTATAAAGACCATTATACCACAACAATCCATGACCCCTCCAACCAGAACAAGAGCCCCAAATTCTCATTATTAAGCAGAAAAAGGAGAGGCATGCACCATTCCCGAGACACATTCATTTTGCTGTTTGTGATGTTCTCACCTCTGCCTTTGGCCAAGAACAGAATTATGTGGCCACTTGTTAGCAATTGTGGAGTTTCCAGAGATCAAAAGCCTTATAAAAGCAAATGAAGGGGTTATCAAGTCAAAATGTGTTTGTTCATATTACTTACACTGGGGAATTACTTTACATACCTACTATATAACAAAGTCAATATATTAACAAAACTCACACTATGATAATAGGGAAGGAATCCTGAACTGACTGAAAGCATCCCCATACCACATGACTAGAAAAAGGCAAATACTTGTCATTTATTCTGACAGCGGAAAAATGAATATGATTTGAAAATCTTTGAAATTTCTAATAAACATGTAGACAAATATTTCTGATTTGCAGGTGTGCTCCATTCCAGCAGACATTTTACAAAACAGCTGGCATAAAAATGGCAAGCTAAGTGCCTGAATATATATGTATTTATAAATATACATATACAGTGTTCATTGAAATATTGTCTGATGAGCCATTATGCTGTACAATGAATTTAGTGGTAAGAAAGATGCTTACATTGTGATTATCTGACAGCTGTACGTCATTAGGAATTTGCATAACATTGCTCCCCCATAACATAAATAACACTTTGCGAGGAAGCGCGCTCTGAATGTGTAATGATAGGTTGGGAAGCATTCAGAAATCAAGGGAAGTGGCCATTAAATGCCAGCAGTAATCAGGATCAGTGTTGAAATCTCAGCCATTTCAGCCGACCGCCTCCCTCTATGTGGTTTAAGGTCTACATTTCCAACATGTAATTCTGTGGTCAGCTTCATCATATTAATGGGACAGCTGAGGAAATGGAGAGTGCAAATGTTGTATACATATAAGACCACAAAGCATCTCAGTGGGAGGCTTAAAGACTCAGTGCTGCGCCTAACAATATGGATTATATTAATACATACTTAGCAGCCTTTAAATATTATTTCCAAGCAGGCTTTACCATTAGCCTTATGAATCTGTGTCTGTCAGTACTTCACTAGTTCAAGAGCTTAAGAGTAAAAGGGTCCTGGAACTGCCCCTGGCTGTGTGTGACATACAGCAGCACGTAAGTCAAGTACCTTTATATTGGTTGTCTAAGGCTACATATTGATGACCTATCCTTATTCCCTTGAATGGGAGCTGACCTGCAATAGCGCAGTAAGGTCACTGCACAGTGTACAGAGCCATGTGCTTTCAGTTCTGTACTCTGTGCAAATAAAAGCTGATCAGGTGGGTTCCAAGTGTCAGACCCACACTGATCTCATATGTTTGGGGGTTTTCTTGCATGAATAGCCTGCTTCATGTCAACCATAGCAACACCTTTCTCTCTTAGTTGAGGAACCACCATTCCCTTGCATTACAAAGAAAGTCTATTGATTTAGTGGGTACTGTGTTTAATGTCTTATCTCCACTATGGTGGTACTTCTAGTAACTAAATGTTTGCTAACACATTCTCCCATAGATTACAGCTGATCCCTGGCGGTTTTATTTCCGGGACACCCAGAAAGCTTATTTTCAGAAGAACACTTATGAATAAAAAGAAAGTGTATCAAGTAGATAATTCATTTAAGTTAAAACTAAAACTATTTTATATATTTTTTTCCATTTATTATTAATTTATTTACACTGCCTCATTTTCGGCTAATTATCGGGAACTATTTGTTCCAGATGGCCGGTTTAAGGGTAAGGAAACTCATCCAGGTTTCGTTGATGCAGTTCTTAAGGCCCCAAAAAAATTGAAGAAAAGAGAAGTACCAACCATCCTTTACAGGTTCTCACCCTTTAAGCTACTCTCCTGATTTTGGCTTCAAAAACTGCATGAACAAAGCCTAAACATGTGTCCTTACCCTGAGGCTGAGGTCACACATTTCAGAAAAATGTCTGTCCTTATCTCAAAAAACACAGAAAAATCTGTAAAAATGTTTGTCCTTAGCCTGAATCTCCTCCCGATTAACTGGCAAACTAGCAATTGTTCATTTGTTAGCTGATTGCATCATATGATGTGTCTTTACCCTCATGCAGTATAAAAGAGACAGATTACAGGAATGTTCTGACAATCAATGGCATTAATGATCAGACCTCCCCCATTGTACTTTGTAGCAGCCTGAGTAAGGCAGAAGTAACTGCAAGCTCTTGAGCCGCAATGCAAAATCTCTAACATAGTTCCCAAGAAATTAAATGTAATTTATAGAACTTATTACTTTAAATGGGTACTTGAGGGAACTTTTTCGTTGCCTCATACCACAGCCAACATATGACCACCACCTCTGTACCCTGTACAGTCAAGCTTTTGACTGCTGGGTTCCCAGTTTACACTTGGCTTATGTCAGTTATTCATACATTTTGGATGTTTTAGTAAAAAAAATCACTAATTTTGTTATATAATACTCTAACATTATTTAGGGATTCCTCTTCAGGACATTAGATTTTTAGTGGATACCCTTGCTCTTACCCACATTAAAACTTACTTGCTTATTTCTTCCAAGTGTTCATTTTAGTTTGTACTGTCCTTAGCAGCCAAATCCAAACTAACGCTGGTTGATGTGTATATCAACCTTGACATTTCTAAAGTCCTGCTTAAGATGTTGTGATTCACAAAGAATACAGTTTCATCTGTGGCCAACATAGCCACCCAGACTTTAAGACCAATAGCCAGAGGCTGATGCATTCACACCTGTCTTGTCAACTGGAAGACAGCAAAAGGAAAATTAAGACAAGGCGAGAGTAAAAGCAATGCCAATTACCTACAGCTTTGAACATTTCACAGAAGACTGAAATGGAAAAGATCACTTCAGCAATTCTCAAATGTCATTGGAAGAAGAGAGAGGTAGTGAACAGTTTAGGGATGTAACGTGCTGCATGGCCAGCTGCAGGTGAAATAAGGGCAACAACATATTATATTTCAGGACTAGAAATTCTGCAGTTTATTGTATTGATATCTTTATATCAACTTTACATCATATATTTATTATCCAGTATTCAGCAGAGTTGTATGCTGTCTGTCCTTGTCTTGTGTGGGTCTCACAATCTGATTTTCGTATTTCTAGAAGATGTACGTGCTTTTGGAAATATTGCATATGAAGTCAAGTAGGGTAGGGCTTCATAAAGATGTATGCAAATGTGATAACACCACAATAATAGTACTACAGTTCAATTTGGGGAGCCACAGTTTTAGTTTTGAATTGTATTCAACTTAATGTTGCCCCAGAATTAATGTGGGCTTTTTTGATGTGTAAGGGAATCAGGAAACCAATGTAAGCGATGAGAGAATGTCACAACTGTTACACGGCTAGAATACTATGTACATGGCCTAAATCCAATTTGTGGTCTTTTCAGAGGGGTGGTCTGCTTATCGAATTTTTTTTTTTGTTTTACGAGGGGGATCTTTTGGAGAGGTTTCACTGTATACATATATTGTACATTTTATATATATATATATATATATATATATATATATACACACACACACACACTTCTACTGATATGAACAACTGGCTCCTTCCCCATTAATAAAGTATGATATGGCATACAAAATGGACCATGTGTCTCAGCATGTGCTGGATTGAGGAGTGTGAAAGAGATGGAGGTGCAGATATATACAGATATAGAATATATTATGAAATTAATGAGTGTGCATCTGTACTTAAAAGGAGCCTGACAGCAGCAGCAAAATGGCTGACAGCACTGGATAGATCTGGTAAACATCGGTTGAAGGTTTTACTAGCTGCATGACCAAGAAGAAATTTAATCCATTGCATGCCACTTTCACAAGTGCTACCTGGGGCCAGTGTCAGACTGGGATGTCATGGGCCCACCATACTACTAGCATACATCTGTCCCAATGGAATATATTACGTTAAATGGTTTATCCACCTTTCTAATTCTCATGGTCTATCCCTAGGATAGGCCATCAATATTACATCTGCCCCTGCAGATCAGCTGTACCAAAACAGCACAGCTACAGGTAATAACAGGTCACGAGTCATGTATCTCCTCCGCCATACGATGTGCACCACTGCAGTACCTAAACCCACCACTACACACTGTATGGCAAAAGAGCAGCGTGGCACCTGGAATTGTTAACATTACCTGTAGTTGCACTGTCCTGTGAAAGCTGATCTGCAGGGGGCACCCCATGTGGTGTGCAGAGGGTTTTAAATTAAAAAAAAAAAAAAAAAAAAAAAAGCATACTTGTGTATCCCCGTCGCTCTGTTGTCCATGCAGTCTCACTCCAGTTGCTTCTTACGGGGTGTCCTGCATCTCATGTGACCGCTGAGACCAATTAGTTGCCTCAGCAGACACTGGTGAATGATGTATGTAAGTGATGTCAAAGGGGTTGTCCAAGCTTAATTTTTTATGACCTATCCTCAGGATAGGCCATAAATACTTGATCAGTAGGGGATCCACACACAGCCTGATCAGCTGTACAGAGCCACTTCCGACACCCATCCTGTACACAATACGGGGCCAGAAGCAAAAATCTCCATCCACTGTATAGGAGCAGGGTGCCTCTACTGCAGCTCAGCTCCCACTGACTTCAATAAGTGAGATGGAGTGATGGCACCTGGCCACTATACAGTAGCTTTCTGCTTACAGCCCCATTTTGTGTACAGGACGAGTGCCGGAAGCTGCTCTGTACAGCTAAATCGGTCCAAGGGCTGGGTGTCGCTCCCCTACCAATTAGGTTCTTATGACCTATCCTGAGGATAGACCATAAAAGAAATTAAGCCTGGAAAACCCCTTTAATATTTCCCCCATCACTTCCCCCACACAATATAATGGACCCATCACTGGTTTTTCATACAGTGGCTACATCACTGGTCCACATACAGTATGGCCCCATACAGTGTCCACTTCACTGACCCCCCATACAGCAGTATTAGGTTACTACTTACCTGCCTGCTCCCAAGTCCCATTCTGTGTCTCTGATCCGGGGACACTGTTGTGACGTCATGTGCAACCGGAGCAGAAAGGTGCAGGAGGGGCCGGAGAGAAGACAGGTAAGTACGGATAATCAGCTTGTAGGCCACAGGCTTAATGTGACCTGTGACCTACAAGTCGGATTGTGGTAGAGTAGGAAACCTGTGGCTTCCTGCTCTACAAGTAGCAGAACTGGGTTGGAGCTCCACTTCCCTCCATTTCTCTGATCCGGTTATATTTTTAAGAACCAGTGAGAATCTGGCTGCTACATTCACTTTCTGAACCCCGCTCCTGCATGCAGTCTCTTCTGCATCCCATTTCAGCCTTCAATGGGCTCTGTCCGCATGTTGCAATGTGATGACGTAATGTGCAGGGGTCCCCCTGGAGGGCTGAAGGGGTAGAGTAGGCGGCAGTGAGTAGGAGCGGGGATGGGTAAGTTATAAGGCTGTTACCAGCTGACCAGTCCGAGCCTGCCTGGGATGTCCCTAGTCCTGGAGTGTCCTTAGCTCTTAGCAGTAAATTGTCCACAACTGTTGAAGGACGCAACAGTTCATTTATGAGTACATGTATCAGGAATTCATCATATTCCATGATGTAATATGTATTCCAGCAATAGTACGGTAATTAGAATAATGAATTGTTTTTCATGACAATACTGTTATATGACTTATCACTGCTTGGGGTCAGAGAGCATAACTGGAGGTATACATTAAACTGTACTATATAGGGAACTCCACACAAAGAAGAGCTCTGCAGTATGAAGTATTCATAAATCTCCTTCTACTCTAATCTTTTTTCTACACTTGGACATGCATGTCATATTATTTAAGAACCGGCCCTAGGAATGTTTTCAGTTTACCATGGCCTTATTTGTCCAATAACTAAAGCATAGAGATCCACAAAGGAAAAGTTTGGTCATACATGGCAAGTTCACAAAGTAGACCTGCTTCTGAATGGCCTGCTATGCTATGTACCACGCATTGTACCTTCCACATCAGGAAAGAAAGGTCTTTATCCTTGGTACTGGCGCTTTGTAGATTGCATGAAGTGGCTTGTGGCCTACTAGAAGGAGGAAGCAGTGGGGCCATGCATCAGGTGATAGGAGGTAGGTGAGTATAATTTATTTATTTATTTATTTATTTATTTTACACACTGTGTAAAATATACAAAGGGAACATTGTATATATAAAAGGACAATTGGCAGCGGTATGAATATATGGGGCAATAACAATATTAAGGGGTATCAGGGGAAAATTTATTCAAGGGGGCACCAGCTAGGGGGTTTTAATACAAAAGGGCATTATTTGTATGAGTGGAATATTGGCGCTAATATGAATATAAGGGGTAATAACAATATAAGGGGGCACTGGGCCAGCATTAAAGAGGATATCCAGGCAATAATAAAGTTTATCACTGCATTCCCTGTACTGGTTAAGCTTTATTATTAATATACACCTTGGTCCTACTTGTGTGGATGGCAGCCGGGAAGACTGCAATTCTTGTTGTTCTCCTTCCCCTGCTGATGTTTCAAATCCTGGTCACATGACCAACACCACTCTACTCAACAGACCTGGGTTCCAAATGAAGGGACATTGGTGACATCACTGAGAGTTGGAGCTGTTGCAGGGGAGACAAATGAACAAGATTTCATGGCCTCCCCAAATGCTCTCTACACAGGTAGTAAACAGGCTTCAGTAGACTGAGGTGTATATTAGTAATAAAGCCTAATCATTGCAGGGAATGCACTGCTAAGCATTATTACTCCAAAGATAAACAAAAAGGGTTATTAAGAATGATATTAATACAAGGTAACGACACAGGCGCATAACTAGGAAAGACGGGACGCCATAGCAAGCTTTTGTCTGGGGCCTCCTCGGGCCCCCATACAGTATAACCCCCATTTTACGTACCATCACATGGTATAAAGTCCCCATAACTGACCCTCCCATGGTATATTGCCCATTTATTGACCCCCATACAATATATTGTCTCCTTTATTGGTCCCCATATAGTATACTGTCCCCATTACAAGCCACCATACAGTAAGTTCCCCCGTTACTGTCCCCCATCCAGTAAGGGCCCCTGTAACTGGCCCCCATACAATATGGGCCCCCACACAATATAGTGCCCTCCATATAGACCCCCACAGAAGTTAATGGCCGATTTCTACTTACCTGCTCTGTTCCTAACCACAGCCATCTCCACTTAAGCCTCCAGGGAATTCTGGATATTATGCCCCAGACATTGTATCCTGACAATCTTCAGCCTAATATGCGGCACCCCCTGGGGGTCTTAGCGAAGGTGGTCATGGACAGGAGTGGAGATAGGTAAATTAAAATTGTCTGTTACCTGCTGGAGTAAACCAACGGTTAACAGCATATTAAAAAAAAAAAAAATAGAAGTGGGGAACCACCAAGGTGTTGGGCTCCATAGCAGTAGCCACAGTTGCTATGGGCGGTAGTTAAGCCCCTGGGGCAATATTTATGTAAGGGGTTATCAAAGACATACGTAATACAAGGGGATGTAAGAGGGTATTATTAATCCCCGGGGAAATGGGTAGAATTAATTTTATGTGGCACCTAGGGACAATAATGATTTAAGGGGTACACAGATGGCATTATTAATTAGTTACACATAGTGGGACATTATTAATTGAGGGGTACAATTAAAGGAACCACACAGGAGCATTATTAAATTAAAGAAGGGCACAGGGGTATTAGCCATTTCAGGGGATTTTTATATTATATATTTTATAAATGTATGTAGCAGCAGGATGAGGACTTTGTGTACAGTAGTTGAGGAAAATGTGGGTCAGCTGTCTGGAAAGTGAGGAGCCAAAGGTGTCTGTGCTGCATACTTTACAGAGACAAGTCACTGCTGAAATAAGTGGCCATGGCGGTCCAGATGAAAGAGACAAGAAATGTGAATGATTACAGCCAGAGCAAACACCAATAGATGCATCATATCCT
Source organism: Leptodactylus fallax (assembly GCA_947044405.1). Lineage (NCBI taxonomy): Eukaryota > Metazoa > Chordata > Amphibia > Anura > Leptodactylidae > Leptodactylus > Leptodactylus fallax. Next base: position 450,511 of record CAMRHE010000490.1, read on the forward strand.
TGAAAAAACTGTTTTTAAAAACCTGCAAATAAGTTTCAAAGTGCATGCCTTTTTAAGATTAATACAGAGCCCTCGGAGGCTGCTGCATGTTCATTGCACTTGAGTGTTAGTTGCCTTATTTCCCATTATCCCCGCATTCACACGACCACATTTCAGCCATGCACCTCGATCCCTTTGTTGGCCAGATTTACCTGCCTGACCAGTATGCTGAGAGAAGGACTCCTAGTAATACAGTTATCTATGATGCTAGGAATATCTGCCTACATGCAGCATACTGTCCTGAACTGATTACAGTATACATGCTGCTGATTTATTCAAGGTACTGATGAAGATAGCTGAGCACTGTACTCGACAATCTCCATCGTCTCATAGACTGTGAATGGAGTGGCAGCTGCTGATTTATTCAAGGTACTGATGAAGATAGCTGAGCACTGTACTCGACAATCTCCATCGTCTCATAGACTGTGAATGGAGTGGCAGCACTCAATTCAAAGAAAAGACTCAGCATCACTGTTTTTATGATCAGGTCCTGTGAATAGGTAGTAAATGTTGATCCTAGGCTCACCCAGTTTGGCATATAATATAAACCCTTTATTTACGAGATTCTGGTTTATTACAAAAACGTATTTAATGCATGGTTGCTCTTAATTGTAAATTCCTATTACAACAGTTCCTTTGGATATAAATCAGATTTCCAGGTATAGTCCATTACTGTTGGACATACTATTGGTCAAAAGTTATAGATTGTTGCCACTGTGCAGTATATTTATACACTGTAGTCACATTTCCTACAACCTTATTAACAGGCATAAACTTGCTATTTCCTAGACTGCTCACTATTCTGTCAGATTTAACCACAAAACCCAAGATTGCTTTGCTAACAATGATGTAGGATTCAGCTGCACCAAAACAAAGCCTATTAAAATGTGTACAGTAAACTCACTTAACTGTTACATATTAACAGGCTAAGCAAAACTAAAAGAAGGAACAATAATGTGGTGCGTTTATTCAAGGCTTGCCTTGACGGTACAGCAAAGAAAAGTTAATTTTTCTGTGGAGTGTTGCTCTCTGTGAGTAAATAATTGATAACATTGATACCCTATCAATATTTTCTTCCTTTAATGGTTAAGCATGTGTTAATAATTCAGAAATCTATGGGCGACCTTCATGCACTCCTGTGATTTTTGAAAGCCCCCAGAGCTCTTCAAAGGAAGTCCATCATTATCATGAGCAAGTTAAAAGCCTAGTGTCCTCCACTTTTCCCTCTCATTCATTTTCTAAGTACTGTTTTCTAGGAATCCTTTCTCTGCAGTGAATACTAAATGTACCAGCCTATCCAATTGTCTGGAAGCAACAAGACAATTTCAGCAAGATAAGTTTGATTTTAGTCTGCAACCTGAAATCCAGCAAGAGCCCATACAACTAGAGCAGGTCTGAAGACACCTACAGAACATTCAGCACATGAATGTACGTGATATGACCAAGGGTTGTAATTTGTAATATACTTCAAGGTAAAAAGCATGGCCGATTAAGTGTACTATGGGCCCTGGACTGTTCACAAATATTGTGCCCCCCCTTTCCTTCACATGCACCCCCCAACCGTCTTCACATGCTTTCTCTGATCTCAGCTATCAGTGGTAGAGGACAACCAATCTACACCCTACACATTCAAGATCACATTCTTTTCCTGCAGCACAGGTATATGTGATAATGCGGGAAGAAGTTCCCACATTATCAAGTACATGAACAGCGTGGAAAAAAGTATGCAGTCATAGTGTCTGCGGAATCACCTGGTAGATGGCTTATGTGCTTAACAGTCACCCTCTAAACCAAACAGCTGGGATCGGAGAAACTCTCTTTGATCTCACCTGTTGATAGGTGAAATTAATAAAAAGAAAGAAAATTGTTTATCGACAGTGGCACCTGTCAAGGGATAAAATACATCATGCAGAAATTAACAATCATTTCTTAAATGATACAGGAGAAATGGACATACATAAGGTTTTGAGTTAACAAGAGTCAAATTGTGAAGTCTAGATGACTGGGTCAGAGCATCTCCAAAAAAGTAGGTCTTGTGGAATGTTCCTTTTGGTTAGCACCTACCAAAAGTAGCAGAGTATTGAGCTTCCAAAACAAGGGGAATGAAGGCTAGCCTGTTTGCTGAAAAAGTTAACAATGTCAACACACACAGTGCTTCATAGCATGCTATGTATGGGCTTTGGCTACACAACTCCCAACCCAAGCAAAATGGGTGAAAAGATTCCCCCCAGAGTCCCATTTTACCACTTTATGATGCCCGGTATTCAATGTGTGATGGCAGCTGCGTGATGGCAGCATTACTTGGAACCATGTCATAATCCACTGATCAGAAACACATTCACAGTCCAGCCGACTTTATTCTCCTCTACTGATTTGATGATTTGGAATTTCTTTTATTATGATGTTTTCTTTATGACAATTAGTGGTTTATTTTTATTAAAATGTTACTAGAATAACAGTTAGCACAGGAATTACATACAATGCAACCTCCTTGAGACAACTGCTCAAAGCTCCAGTCTTCTAAATTGGTGGTTCTTTAAGTTTTACTTTAGTTAGTATAAGTGTGTATGAGCAAATCAACGTAATGCCAGATTAGCTGAAACAGCAGCAATACATTTTTATGTACATCTTAAAAGACACGATGGATCTAATTGACTTATAATAATTTTTAATACAGGATAGAATAATCAAATCACAGAGAGTCACAAGACCAGAAATTAGAGCCAGAATTCACAGTGTCTGTTGGTCTTACCAAAAAGAAAAACTTGATAAAACTTAACTTTTATTGTGGTAAGTCTAAAAATACTATAACACATCCACTAGGTGTATACAAAAAAAAAAAATAGAATAATGCAGAACTTTTTTTCCTGACCCAGTTGGAGTGAAAAGTGGGTAATGCTTGCAGTCTCTTAGAGCCACAAACCATGCTAAACATAGCTCACTACTGTAGCTTAAAAAGGGGTTTGTCAAGCAAATCTTGTACTAGCCAATAGAGGCAGATGCTTTAAAGAGGACCTCCCCTTCTCCTGACTTGTTTGTTTTGATAAACACATGTTTTAGTAAATTGCTTCTAATAACTTATTGTTGTTCCTCTGTTATTCCTTCTAGAAATTTAGGAATAAGTTGGTAACTGGGTGTTTCTGTTCCCCTTATCAAAGGGGTGTGTCCCTACATAGTCTGACACTGTCAGCACTGGTTGGATCGTATTAGAGTGTATGGCCGACACCCCCCCCCCAACTGGTAACACCCAGTTGACAATCTATTTGTAAAGTTCTAGTAGAAATAACAGAGTAACAGTACAACAGGGTTCTAAGAAAAGATGTCCCAGAACTGTAATTTCCTATGCAGGGCCGACGTTGAGGGTGGTGGGGGGGTGCAAATTGGGCAATTGCCCATGGCCCCGACCCCAAAGGATCCCGGAGTCAGGACCAGCCATATCGATAACAGAAAGGGACCCAGCACCATGTACTGCAGGGCTCCTTTCTGAGGTGAGTTAAAATAACAAACATTTTTACTCACATGTCCTTGCGTCCAATGTCATCTTCTGGCGTTCCGGACATCACCGCTGAGGCCAGGCCTCAGCCTTAGCGATCACGTGAGGCGTGCTCACGTAACTGCTGAGGCCCAATCACTCTTGACCTCAGCCGTATAATAGAGGAAGCCAGCACCAGCGGGGATAGCGGAGCAGCGCGAGGAGGCCCAGGAGAGGTTAGGCAAGGTGAGTATAACTGTTTATTATTTTCCCTTACCTCCCCCGGGCCTTCGATAATTATACTCTGGGGTCTAAAGAGACCCCAGAGTATAATATAATACTAACACTAATGGAGTCTGTAGGGCCACTGTGGAGCATTATACTGGGGGGGGGGTCCCTCTGGATACCATATTATACTGTGTAGGGCCACTGTGGAGCATTATAATAGGGGGTCCCCCTCTGGATAGCATATTATACTGTACTGTGTGGGGCCCCTGTGGTACATTATACTGAGGAGGGGGCTGTGAAAGATCCTCAGTGCGCCAACACCGCTGTGGCCACACCCTGAGTCCTCTTTCATATAAAAACCACACTCACCGCCAGTGAGTGTCGGGTTCACAAGATAAATACAAGACAAGCCTTCTAAATTTTATATATTTATTAACCCCTAAATGGGTCGGTATTAACATCTAACACATACAGTTCAGAACAGATATGCAGATATATGCAAGCATTAACAGTTACTAGTTACAAGATACAGTACAAATAAAATAAAAGGGATAAAGGTGAAATAATTACTTTACCACACATGTCCTTGATGTGGTTCTGTAGTCCAACACTCACACATGCTCTGGTATGTGTGAGATCACCAGTGGAGGCTTCTTGGCATGTGGCATTAACTCCTAGCATGTGGCATCACAGTCTCTCAGCATTAGTCCAATAGTCTCATCACAAAAATCTCCTCATGGTGTTCGCTAGTAATCCCAACACCAATCTCTTGTAGTCTGTGATGGTCTGTCTCAACTCCATGGCATAATCTCTATAGCATAATCTCCATAGCCTCATCTTCATAGCATCAACTCCTCCCACAGATCTCTTACCTCATCTTTTATACCCTTTATGCCACCTCCCAGAATGAGGTCACCGGCGGTAGCAGGTCTCATTGAATAATCCACTCAAGTCCAGACCCTTTGTATGTAGATGAGACCAAGGGACATGATACAATGTTATCAGGCAGGTCTGATCAACAGCCCAGGTTTGAACAATGCACTATTGTTTCTTTGATCACTCAGGGCTGTATAGGAGTACAATAGCTATTCTGGGATGGATACAAAGCCCTATTGTTCCAGCCTGGCTACTACTGCCAATATACACCTAGGTTCATAGCTGCGCACAGTATGAATAAATGGAACTAGAGAGAAATACGCTACCCAGAGACCAAAATACATCCCTGAGCCACAGCCACACTTAAGCAGAATCATCACAGGGGCTCTCTGGATAGCATATTATACTGTGTGGAGCCCCTGTGGAGCATTATACTGGGGAGGGGCCCTCTGGATAGCATATTATACTGTGTGGGGCCCCTGTGGAACATTATACTGGGGAGGGGACCCTCTGGAGAGCATATTATACTGTATGGGGCCCCTGTAGAGCATTATACTGGTGAGGGGGCCCTCTGGATAGCATATTATACTGTGTGGGGCCCCTGTGGAGCATTTAACTGGGGGAGTCCCCTGGATAGCATATTATACTGTATGGGACCTCTGTAGAGCATTATAATGTGGGGGGCTGTGGAGAGCATGTGATATTCTCTGGGGCCACTTTGGAGCATTATACTGGGGGGCCCCTCTGGAGAGCATATTATACTGTGTGGGGCCAACGTGGAGCATTATACTGTTGAGGGGGCCCCTCTGGAGAACATATTATACTCTTTTGGGCCACTGTGGAGCATTATACTGGGGGAACCTCTCTGGGCAGTATATTATACTGTGTGGAGGTAATTCTGGAGCATGTTATACTGTGTAGGGTCACTGTGGAGCATTATTCTGGGGGGGTCATCTGCAGAGCATATTATATTGCGTGGCGCCACTGTGGGGCATTATTCGGGGGGGAACTAAGGAGCATTATACTAGGGGGCCCTCTAGGGAGTATATTATACTGTGTGGGGCCTACTGAGGAGACTTATACTGGGGGGACACTTTGGGGAGCATAAGATATTGCATGGTGCCACTGTGGAGTAAAATACTGGGGGGGGCACTGTGGAGCATTATACTAGCGGGGACCCTCTGGGGAGCATATTATACTATGGGCCACTATGGAGCTTTATACTGGGGGGGAAGGGGCAGTGTGGGGAGCCTGTTATACTTTGTGGGGCCACTGTGGAGTTTACTATATTGTGTAGGGCTTCTCGGGAGCATATTATACTCTGTGGGACCATTGTAGAGCATTATACTGGGGGGACTGTGGGGGACCACTGTGGAGCATTATACTGAGGGAACCCCTCTGGGCAGTATATTATACTGTGTGGAGGCCATTGTGGAGCATGTTATACTGTGTTAGGCCACTGTGAAGCATTATACTAGGGGGACACTGTGGGATGCATATTATACTGTATGGAGCATATTATATTGTGTGGGGCTGCTGGGGAGCATATTGTACTGTCTGGGGCCACCAAGAGGTAGTATACTGTGTGGAGCCTTATATACCATGTGGGGCCACTATGGGGGGCTCAGGGGAGCATTTTATACTGTGTGGGTCCACTGTGGAGCATTATATACCATGTAGGGAAACTATGGAAGGCTCAGGGGAGCATTTTATACCATGGAGCATTATATACCATGTGGAGCATTATACTGTGGGGGGGGCAACTCAAAATTCCTGCTGGCAGCCCTGTGTGCTATGTTTGCATCATAGCTCCCTCACTTTAATCTTGCACATACATGTAGTGCTCCATGGCCATGTCATTCCCCATACAGTACTGTGCATAAACCAGTCATGGAGTTATTGGTGCCTGCACAGTACTATAGGGGCTGACTATACTGGGAACATACTCAGTAACTCCAGATAGACAGCACATATGTAAGCCTTCAGTGAAGGAGCCGTGGTGTAGGCTATTAGCAGGAAGCTGTTGAGTGGGGCCCCAGAACAAGTTCCTCTAGTGGGCCTAAGGCCCTTCAGTCCGACACTGTATAACGGAGAACTATTATATATAAAGGTGGGGTACTATTTATAAGGGAGCAGTATTATTTTTACGGGGTGACTGTTACTGATAAGGGGGAATATTACTACATTGCACTATTTATCATTTACAGTATAAGGGAGCTATTACTGATAAAGGTGTACTAATATTTATAAGCAGGGACTATTATTTATAAGGAGGCGCTATAGTAACTCATGACTGGGTGCAAGAATCTATTAGGTGGTACAAAGGTGCTCATTTGAATTGTGTGTTGTAAAATGGGGCTTGTTATTACTTTTTTGTTGGCAGAAAGGAGGCGTTATTATAGGGGTTGCCACTGCAAGACAATGGTGTTGTTTGCATATCTACATTTGGGGCCCCGCTTTTAATTTTGCCCAGGGCCCCACTTTGTCTAAAACTGGCCCTGTTCCTATGTAAGGGTGGGTTCACACTTGCGGTGGCGACTCTGACCTACACTACTGTTCAAAAGTTTAGGGTCACTTAGAAATTTCCTTATTTTTGAAAGAAAAGCACAGTTTTTTTCAATGAAGATAACATTAAATGAATCAGAAATACACTCTATACATTGTTAATGTGGTAAATGACTATTCTAGCTGCAAACGTCTGCTTTTTAATGCAATATCTACATAGGTGTATAGAGGCCCATTTCCAGCAACCATCACTCCAGTGTTCTAATGGTACATTGTGTTGGCTAACTGTGTAAGAAGGCTAATGGATGTTTAGAAAACCCTTTAAAACCCTTGTGCAAGTATGTTAGCACAGCTGAAAACAGTTTTGCTGGTTAGAGAAGCTATAAAACTGACCTTCCTTTGAGCTAATTGAGAATCTGGAACATTACATTTGTTGGTTCGATTAAACTCTCAAAATGGCCAGAAAAAAAGAACTTTCTTGTGAAACTCGACAGTCTATTCTTGTTCTTAGAAATGAAGGCTATTCCATGTGAGAAATTGCCAAGAAACTGAAGATTTCCTACAACGGTGTGTACTACTCCCTTCGGAGAACACAAACGGGCACTAACCAGAGTAAAAAGAGAAGTGGGAGGCCCCGCTGCACAACTGAGCAACAAGACAAGTACATTAGAGTCTCTAGTTTGCGAAATTGGCAGCTTCATTAAATAGTACCCGCAAAACGCCAGTGTCAACATCTACAGTGAAGAGGCAACTCAGGGATGCTGGCCTTCAGAGCAGAGTGGCCAAGAAAAAGCCATATCTGAGACTGGCTAATAAAAGGAAAAGATTAATATGGACAAAAGAACACAGACATTGAACAGAGGAAGATTGGAAAAAAGTGTTATGGACAGACGAATCAAAGTTTGAGGTGTTTGGATCACACAGAAGAACATTTGTGAGACGCAGAACAACTGAAAAGATGCTGGAAGAGTGCCTGACGCCATCTGTCAAGCATGGTGGAGGTAATGTGATGGTCTGGGGTTGCTTTGGTGCTGGTAAAGTGGGAGATTTGTACAAGGCAAAAGGGATTTTGAATAAGGAAGGCTATCACTCCATTTTGCAACGCCATGCCATACCCTGTGGACAACGCTTGATTGGAGCCAATTTCATCCTACAACAGGACAATGACCCAAAGCTCACCTCCAAATTATGCAAGAACTATTTAGGGAAGAAGTAGGCAGCTGGTATTCTATCTGTAATGGAGTGGCCAGCGCAGTCACCAGATCTCAACCCCATTGAGCTGCTGTGGGAGCAGCTTGACCGTATGGTACGCAAAAAGTGCCCATCAAGCCAATCCAACTTGTGGAAGGGGCTTCTGGAAGCATGGGGTGAAATTTCTCCAGATTACCTCAGCAAATTAACAGCTAGAATGCCAAAGGTCTGCAATGCTGTAATTGCTGCAAATGGAGCATTCTTTGACGAAAGCAAAGTTTGAAGGAGAAAATTATTATTTCAAATAAAAATCATTATTTCTAACCCTGTCAATATCTTGACTATATTTTCTATTCATTTTGCAACTCATTTGATAAATAAAAGTATGAGTTTTCATGGAAAACACAAAATTGTCTGGGTGACCCCAAACTTTTGAACGGTAGTGTAAATGTCGGAAAACTGGATAGGGACTGGATAGGGAAAGGTTTGCGATGCTTTACTTAAAAACCCATTCACTTGCATGTCCGACTTTGTTTCTGACGAAAAAAAAACTGGTTTCACGGTGCAGAGGGTGTAAGAGTCGCAAACCTTTCCCTATCCAGTTTTCCGACATTTAGGTCGGATTCGTGGCGGACGGAGTGCCGCCGCAAGTGTGAACCCACCCTAATTCAATCATTTACTAAAACAGACATGTCAGGAGAATTGACTGATCCTTTTTAATAGAAGTTGTTGCATTCAACCAGATAATGTATATGCATACATACATACATGCATGCATGCATACAAAAAGAATATTCATCAATAAAAATAATCACAGAAAAGACTGTAAAACATAAAACAGTTTAGTATTTCCCAGCTGAGTAAATACTTCCCTTTGAGTTTGTTGACTCTCCAGTTAACATCTATCAGGTTTTACAGTTACATTGTGCCTCAAATACCAGATTCATATAGAGTAAAACAAATAAATAAAAGCTTCTGTAAAATCAGTGATTCCATACACCGCTATGAAAATCCTATTGCTAATGCAGTAATACATCTATGATGAAGACTAAAGCAGGCCATACATTAGATGTATGTGATTTTTGGCAAGTTGGGCTGACTATCTAATTTGTATGGGTCCTCCTGACTTTCCGCCAAGGACAGATGTCAGGGGAAATAAAGATTAAGTAGTTTAGGCAACAGCTACTTTGTATATTACTAGAGATGAGCAAACCATTTCAGAACAAAATGTCCGAATTGTCCAAAAGTTTTGTTTTTTAACGATTCATCTTGGATGAATTAAAATGGTCTCTTCCAAATGTTGCACGAAGTAAAAGAGCAGAAGATAAGGATCACATGGTTTCTATGATCTAAGTGGGCTTCTGGCATCACCTAACAGCCTCTCAGCCATGCATGAGTGGCAGGTGGAGAGGTTACAGTGCTGTCATATCAGCATATAGGATACTGTGCAGGAAGACGAAGAGCCATTTAGTAAAACTGCAAGCTTGGGGAAATAAAAACCTAGGAATAAATCCTAGGATCCCACTAAAGGTGCAAAACTATTGTGGTGGAAACCCCTGCCATGGATCATGCAGTGGTAACATGTCTTTCCCCTAGTTTGCAGATCAGGCACATGTAAAAAGAACACAAGTGCTCATAGGGTGATAATGTTACAAATATTAAAGTGGACAGTCATTCACTCTGAAGATGGTTTACTCATCTGTTAGCAGATAGTTGAAGGCAAAATGCATCTATTGATGCCTCAGATAAATGGTTGAAGGTAGGTGGAATTTTTACCAGGTACGCAGTGCAGAAGTAGAAAAAAGTAGAATAAGTCCCAAGATCCCACTAAAGATGCAAAACCAACATGGTGGAGACTACGTAATGAAGTTGACTGGTATCAGTGTTGTAATAATCTTGATTTATTAAAGTCTCAATAGGAACCCGTTTTGGGGTACGCAGATCCCTTTATCAAACCAAAAGAGAGAAGTACATAAAACATAGTGTGTGACAAACATTTAAAAAAAAAATAAAAAAAAAAGGCTCCAAAAAAAGCCTAATGTGAATATCAGAATTGCCCACCTGCCAGAGTAGAAGGGGTGGGGTCAAAAACCTACAGATACGCTTTACAATCATCTGGGTTGTACATGACAAAGAGATTCTCCAATAATTTCATCACCACGTTCAACATGAATCACACTGTCATCTGTCAGATTTTACAGAAACATTGGCGTATCCTTTTAAATTACCCTTTTCTCTGAAACCAACTCAGTACCCAACCAGGGATTACATTTCGGTAGTCTAAAACCCTAAAACGTATATAAGCCCCCAGCAAACTAAGGGCTACGAAGTCTGAAGTTTGCAATACAGCATCTAAACAAAAGGTCACAAAGGATGCAAATGTTGTCATAACATCAGTCATAAACAACACTTGGGGGTTAAAAATGTTTTCTATACCCTAGGATAAATTCGTTCAGGGGTGTAGTTTGCAAAATTAGGGGTCTTGTGTTAGGGGATTCCACTTTATTGGCATTTCAGGGACTCTGCAAAAGCGGCATGGTGTCCAAAAACCAAACCGTCTAAATCTGTGCTCCAAAAACTAATTAGTGCTCCTTCCCTTCTGTACCCAAACACCAGTTTATACCCACATGTGACATTGTAAAGTACCATATTCTCTGTACAACAATGTCATATATGTAGGCACAAACTGTTGTTTGGGAACACAGAGCAGGGCACAGATGCAAAGGAGAACTATGTGGCTTTTGGAACACAGAAATAGATTGTTTGGTTTTGGACTCCATATCACATTTGCATAGATCCTAAAATAGCCCCCTTTTTTTTTTTTCCCCAAGATGGCGTCGCTAGAGTGGTAGCCTGTTACAGCAGCTCTGAGTCTTTCTCTTCTTTTCCTTTCTTTGTTTTGTCTTACCACTCTACGTAAGGAGCATTGCACTATGAAGAACCATATGAGGACTTGGAATTGGACCTTTGTGATACTTTTTGTTTGTTTTGTTGTGCTTTCAATGGGAACTATTGTGTCTGCAGACCCTGCGTGTGGCCAGGATTCTTTTGTCTAATCCAGGGATGAACTGTTGCAGCTTAGAGACACAGCAGGGCTGCATGCTAATAGACCAGACATCCCCCAAGAACTTAGGAGAAAGAAAAGAAGGGGGTGTAGAGCTGGAGCCCTTCGGAGGATTAGGAGGAGACATTTTAGACCAGCTCTCCCCTCCATCATTATGGACAATGTGAGATCTCTTGCAAACAAGATGGACAAACTGACGGCGCTCACCAGGCATCATCAAGAGTTTCGGGAGTGTAGCATGATGCTGTTTACAGAGACTTGGCTCACTAAAGCTACTCCGGACACACTTGTCTCCTTGAATGGCTTTAAACTCCTTCGGGTGATCAGGACAAGGGAGAGCGGTAAAAGGAAAAGAGGAGGGCTGGTGATATTTGTGAATGATAGATGGCGTAATCCTAGGCACATTGTGATTAAGGAGAAAACTTGCTGTAAGGACATTGAACTATTAGCTGTGAGCATGAGACCTTTCTATCTACTGAGGCATGTCATCGTGATAGCTGCATATGTCCCCCACTCTGCGAAAGCTGACGCTGCCTCTGAGGTCCTACAGGCTACAGTGAGCCAGTTGCAGTCTCTACACCCCCAGGCCCTACTTCTTGTGTCTGGAGACTTCAACCATGTCTCTCCATCATCCACACTGCCCAGTCTCACACAGTATGTAACCTGCCACACAAGAGACAACAAAACATTAGACTTGTTCTTTGTTAATGCAAGGGAGGCAGGGGAGGTAGGCATCAGCCCTACCGCCCCTGGGAAGATCGGATCACAAACTAGTGCATCTGTAACCTGTGTACAAGCCACCTGTATGTAGAGAACCAGCTGTCACCCGCACAGTGAGGATATGGTCTGAGGAGAGTGATGAGGCTCTGAGGGACTGTTTTGACACAACTGCATGGGAAGTGCTGCAGGATTCTTATGGAGAAGATATAGAAGGACTCTCACACTGCATAATGGACTACATTAATTTTTGTGTGGACAACTAAGTACCCAAAAAATTGGTGAGGTGTTTCTCTAACAACAAACCATGGATTAATTCTGATATAAAAAAAAACACTACTTAAGGAGAAAAAGATGGCATTGAAGACAAGAGATAAGGAGGGGCTGAGGGAGGTACAGAATGAGCTTAGGCGTCAAATCAGGCAGGAAAAAGCCAATTATAAGGATAAAATGGAAAAGCAAATGGAAAGAAAAGACATAAAGGGAGTCTGGGATGGGCTTAAGTCAATTTCAGGTCATAGACAGTCTGTCTCCCAGATAGAGGCAGATGTTAATTGGCTTAATAAACTAAATCTATTCTTCAATAGATTTGATCACACACCAGCTCCTCCCACCCCAACATGTCCTTCAGTTCCCCCTACCACAATGACTTCACCCCCTGCGGCTACTTCCCACCAGACCAGTAAATCCAGAAATCCGTCTTTATTTGACCACAGTCTGACCTTGACATGTGCCCCGGTGAGAAGGGAGTTGAAAAAGATCAAGGCGGGGAAAGTCGCAGGGCCAGATGACATCAGTGCAAGGCTAATTAAGACTTGTGGGGAGCAGCTGTGTATTATTACATATATGTTTAATATGAGCCTGAAGCTGGAAATAGTCCCTGAATTATGGAAATCTTCTTGTATGGTACGGGTTCCAAAGAAACTTCACCCTATGGACCTCAACGACTACAGACATTGACATCCCACTTGATGAAGATCCTAGAGAGATTGGTTTTCACATATCTCAGCCCTCTAGTGAGCCCCACTTTGGACCCTCTCCAGTTTGCGTATCGGCCAGGCATTGGGGTGGATGATGCCATCATCCACCTTCTGCACAGGGCTCTCTCTCACCTGGAGAAACCAGGGAACACAGTGAGAATAATGTTCTTTGATTTCTCCAGTGCTTTTAACACCATACAGCCAGGGCTACTAGAGACAAGCTGGCCCTTGCTGGAGTGGATCACCATCTCTCCAATTGGATCCTAGACTACCTCACAAACCGACCTCAGTATGTAAGAGCCCGGGACTGTGCGTCAGATACCGTGATCTGTAATATGGGGGCACCTCAGGGTACAGTTCTTGCCCCTTTCCTCTTCACACTGTACACTGCAGATTTTAGGTGCAACTCATCTAGCTGCTACCTACAGAATTATTCTGACGACTCTGCAATAGTAGGCCTCATCACAGACGATGACAGGGAGTACAGAGAACTGAATCGGGTTTTTGTGGACTGGTGCCAACGGAACCACCTGAAGATTAACGCTGGGAAGACCAAGGAGATGGTGGTGGATTTCCGTAAATGCAGATGCCCTCCTAAACCAGTGGACATCCCGTGCAGGTGGTGGGTGACAGAAGGATACTTTCCGTGGTGAGCTCCGTGTGGGAGAATAACTCCCATCCCATTCATGAGACCATGATAGTGCTGTCAGTGACCGACTACTTCACCCTAAGTGTGAGAAGGAGCGCTATCGGAAGTCTTTCATCCCCACTGCGGTCAGGCTGTTCAACCAACACTGACCTAAGCGGAGATTAGTCCATACAGAGAACTGAAATATCTTTCTTTCTGTTTATGATCCCCATCAGCAAATAAACTTTCCTTCTAAGCCAAAGGAGAGATACATTCTGCCTTGCAGGCCCTGAATGTTGCCGATGCCTGGCGTAATTTCAATGGGAATCGAAGGGGCTACATGGAGTGGCTTAACTAAAGTCTTGTGGGCCCCTACCCTCTCCCTATAGCAAATTCTTGACAGTGACGGTTACGGGTGCTGCAGCGGCATCTCAGATACTTGAAAGGGATACAGCTGCAGTACCCAAAACTGCAGTTATCAAGAATATGATGAGTGAGCAGCGCAGCACCCGGCATATAAAAACAATACTGGGAGCTGCGTGCTTTGGGAAATAGCTGATCTACAGGGTCCTAACAGTCTAAGAGATATAAAAGATGTGTGGGGGTCCAACACCTGGGGCCCCTGCTAACCAATTAATTGAAGTTACTGTGGTGCTTTTGTGAGCGCCGTGACTCCTTCCCTATTTACATTGCACAGCATCAGTTTTATAATCACCAAACAATGTTAATTACAGCATGTAATAATAGTGCACGGCTGCTATAACAGCGTGCGATGTGAATAGTGAAGGGGCCCCACACAGTATTATATGATCTAGAGTGGCCCCCACCTACTATTATATGCTCCACAGTGGCCCCCACCCAGTATTATATGCTCCACAGTGGCCCCCACCCAGTATTATAGCTCCATAGTGGCCCCCTCCCATATGCTCCCAACAGCCCCCCCAGCCCCCCTCCGTTCCAGGTGCTATTATAATATAATATAATTATAATATAATAATTGGAGTTCCAGGAAAGGTGAATAAAAATAACAAACACTGATACTCACTTTGACTCCCCTTTCCTGGGCATCCTGGCTCAGTCCGGCTGTCTTCAGCATTTTCAGCCCTCTTCAGACGTCCCTGCTGAGGCCTGTGATTGGTCCTCAGCGGTCACATGGGGGTGCACTGATGTCATTATGCCGCCGCGCCCCATGTGACCGCTGGGGCCTAATCACAGGCCTCAGCGTGGCCTCAGTCACATGACGGAACAGTCCCAGAAAGGAAGCTAATCCCAGTAGAGGTGAGTATAAGAATTATTTTAAGTTACCTCCCCTGGGCTGGCATTTATTGGAAAAGGCCATTGATAGACTATCCTGGACCTACCTGAACCATGTTTTAATGTTCATAGGCATCACCGGTCACTTGCAGAGAACCCTTCAGGCTCTCTATTGTGATCCCATGGCATATCTAAAGCTCCCTGCTGATTCCCCTAAGCCCATTCGCATATGTTAGCACTCACCGGGGTTGCCCCTTATCCCCTACACTATTTGCCACGGCTATAGAGCCACTGGCGATCTCTATCCGCTCGCACCCTGATATTCAGGGTGTGCAGATTGGAGACTGTGAGTGAATATAAATATAATCTTTTGATGATATGCTATTAACTACTATATTACCAACCCCTTAGTCTCTCTCCCAAACTTAATCAACACTCTCTCCCATTCTACGAGACTATCATGACTTAAACTTAATACGTCTAAATCAGAAATCCTGCACTGTAACTTCCCTTCATCTACTGCTAAGTTGATTTCCAGGAATTCTGGCTTTAGGTCCAGAGATAAATACCTCCCCTACCTAGGCGTTAACCTTTGCAACGCATTGGATGCACATTTTAAATTGAATTACGCCATATTGATACTGAAGCTCGTAAATGACCTGATTGCATGGCACTTCCTCTCTCTTTCCTATAAAGGATGTGTCCACTCATCCTATACTTTTTCCATACCCTTCCGACTTAGGTGTCCTCTGCTTCCCTGACTACCCTACAGACAGAGATCTTTAACTTTATTTGGGCCTATAAACGGCCATGTATGCACCAATGTGTGATGTATCTCCATAAGAGTTTAAGTGGACTGTCTGTCACTAATCTTTATAAATATTATATAGCCGCTTGGCTTTCCCAACTCAGCGCTATCCATAGTGTACATGACCAACCCCAAAGGGTAACATTGGAATCCACACTGGTGGCCCCGACCTCCCCAACCTCCTTACAGGCAAAGTGCTGCAGGAAGAACCGCGATACGTCGCCGCCGCGGTTTATCCTGCAGCTCTTTTTTGGTGCGGTACGCCACATAGGGCCTTAGCCGTAAGGCGTTTTCCAGCTCATTTTTATTGATGATCTATCTTCAGAGTAAAACATCAATAAGAGATTCCCCCACTGATCAGCTGTATGAAGGGGCTATGGCGCCTATATCATACGCTGTCTGTTTATAGTGACCGTGTGATGTAATTCCAGCCTTGTCACATAGACGTGTATAGGACGAGGTTGTAGTTACATTACATGGCCACTATGAGATGAATGACACTATGTAAACAGAGAAGGGGTCACGGCGCTTACACAGGTACCACGGTTCATTCAAACAGTTGTTCCTGGGGTCCCGGGTATTGGAACCCCAATAATTTTTTTTCCCTTTTTAATTAGGAAACACCTGAGACATTATTAATAAGGGGTATATTATTTAAAGGGGTGCACAGGGAAGTTATTAGTTTAAAGGTGCACTTGGGGGTATTATTGATTATAGGGGGTTATATTATATATTTTATAATTGGGGGTAGCAGCAGGATGGGTGTGCAGGTGAGGACAATGTGGTTCAGGTGCTTGGAAAAGTGAGGAGCCAAAGATGTCTGTGTTGCAAACTTTACAGAGACTGGAAGAAGTGGTCATGGCCGTCCAGATGAAAGAGATGGAGAATGTGAACGATTAGTCAGAGACATCATCTGTAAGTCACTAAATGCTACTGCCCTGTATTCACCTAAATCGTCTGCAGAGCCTTGTGTAGAGCTACTATATACCACTATACGCTCACCGTATACTAATAGTATCAGTATAATAACATGTCCAAGTAGAAGTAGGGGGCCCACTTGGACATGTTTGCCCCCCCTGTGCTGAACCCCTAGCTATGCCTCTGCCACTGCACATTTCTTTTTGTAAACCATCTCTTGGGTCAAAATGGTCCCTATACCCCTTGATAAATTCTGTGAGGGGTGTAGTTTCCAAAATGTGGTTACTTATTGGGGTCTTCCACTGTACTGGTACTTTAGGGGCACTGCAAATGTGACATGGCACCAGAAAACTATTCCAGCAAAATCTGCCCTCCAAAAGCCAAATAGAGCTCTTTACATTCTGAGCCCCACCATGTACCCATAAAACAGTTTATGACCACAAATGAGTATCGCCGTGTTCAAGAAAAGTTTTTTTTTAACAAACTGTGAGGTGCTTTTTCTCCTTTAACCCCTTGTGAAAATGAAAAATTTGGGGATTAAGTGACATTTTAGACATTTTTCATCTTCATGTCACAATGTTAATAAAATCTAGAAAAGAGCTGTGGGGTCAAAATGCTCACTATACCCCTTGATAAATTCCTTGAGAGGTGTAGTTTCCAAAAAGGAGGGTTTCCATTGTATTGGTACTCTAGGAGTTCTGCAAATGAGACATGACACCTGAAAACTATTCCAGCAAAATCTGCTTTTCAAATGCCCAGTGTCGCTCCTTCCCTTCGGCGTACAACCGTGTGCTTCATTCAACCTCATCTACTATGTAACTAATGAACAGATGAACAGTTTGCCTTCTGAAATATGGAAATTGATTCCAAGAATGTACTAGGCTTGTAGAGGTCCATAAATCTTTTTCTGATGTTTTGGCTGATTTTCAATGATATCAAGCAAAGAGGCAGGTACGCCTTGAAGGTAATCCATAAAATACTGCCACAGGTACTCCTCCAATAAAAAGTTATGTCAATTAACCTATCAGAAGCTATAACTATGTTTTCTGGAATTTTCTAATCTATTTAAAAGGCATAGCCAGCTTGGTGTATGCAAACTACTGACCCACTGGAATTTTGAAACAGTGAATTATAAATGAAATGACCTGTTTGTGAATACTTGTTGAAAAAATTTCTAGTGCTAGTAAAACTATAATTAATTGACATGAAATCTGTGGAGGGGATAAATATTAGTTTAAATGACTTACTATACTGTATCTCCTGTATATGTATGTAAATACATGACTTCAACTTTCATCTTTGACATTGCGTACTGTTTTGTTGTACAAATTAGAAGAGGCTATGTTACATGTCCTGTTCCATCTATAGAGGTAGGAAAATGTGATATAGATTTGCCATGTAAGCATTTATGGATTGAATAAATTTTACTGGTGCATCGAACTTTGCTGGTTTCTGCCCATTACAGACAAAAATAACATCATTATGGAGTCTGCTACAATCATGACCCTTCCTGAAGGAACCATGCTGTCAAAATGACTTTTTATTGGTTACGTTAGCATTTATTCAAGGAAATGTATATGGCCATAAGATCTACAGAAGTGCAATCTGACCAAGAAGTAAATTACTTTGACCCTCCTATTATACAGAACAAACTTACCCAAGCCATGTAACTAGCTGGGGCAAGTGTGAAATGACAAAACGTAATAAACCCAAACAGCTAGTCAGATTTAGATGTGTTTTATAGGTCTTGTTGTAACTGAAGTGGATCCTCCAGAACATTAACACAAAAAAATGACAGTACTAATCAGATGAAGTCACAGAAAATACACATACTAATACATACCTATTGCATCCAATGACTCAGAGGTGATGTATCCTCTCCTTCTGCATCTTCTCCATTGCGCCCAGACCACCAGCTACAACTCGTCACTCATTAGATTCTTCACTTCTCCATCATTCCCTGCATCTTGCTGCTACCCCTAATGATATGTCCCCAAATGCTGTAATAGGCACAGTAGTGCCACACAATGCGCCATGCCATAATTAGTGTCACGCAAACTGCCCTCACAAATAATTCCCAGAAAACAATACAACCAGTTTTAATAATGCTCCCCTAGAATGCCCCACTCGTAATAATATCCCTATAGTGATGCAGATAGTTAGAAACCTCCCTCAGAATGCTCCCATAATGCCCCCAATAGTAATAATGCTCACCCGGAATACTCCCATTGGTAATAGGGCGTCCATAGTGTCACCAATAATGCTCCCCCAGCATACCTTGTTTAGTAATAGTGCCTCCACTGTGCCCCTGATGGTAGTAATTCTTCTCCAGTATGCCCTCACTCATAATTGTACCCTAATAATAATAATAATAATAATAATAATGTTTCCTCATCATTCCCCTATTGGTAATAGTGCTCCCATAGCGCCCCTAATAGTAATAATGCTCCCCAGCATGCATCCATTGGAAATAGTTCTTTCATGGTGCCCCTAATAGTAATAATTCTCCTAATAGTAGTAATGCTTCCCAGGCATGCCTCCATTTGTAGTAGTGCCCTAGTAGCAATAATACTTAACAAGAATGCCTCCATTGGTAATAGTGACCCCTATAATAATGCTCCCTTGATGCTCCTTCCAGCCGCACTCTGTGATGCAGTGCAGACCACAGGCCTCTATTAAGGCCCAACTCATGCGGCCACTGATCTGCTTCCTCATAGGCTGCAGGCCTAAAGTGGCTTGTAGCATATGAGGGTGAACAGAGGGGCAATGAGCCATAGAATCCTGTGCAAATGAGGAGCCTATGAGGCATAGCTGTAACAACTTTTCCTCATTCCTGCCAGCTGCAGTCTGTCTGTACCTTTCAGCATGGGAACACTAACAGCCAAGTTTGCTTCTAGGGTCCTAAAAGATAAGGAGCACATATTCCAAGGCATTTGTCTGGGTGGTGCACTGGTGGATACTGGGCAGCACTGTCATGCAGTGTCATAGTAGCTGGCAACAAGAATGATAAGATTAGGCCGTGGTTCCAGCATCACTGTAGGCCCTTGAAGAATCAGATGCTGAACTAGGCATGCATGTTGGTTCACTAATATGAAAGACAGAAAGGAGCTGATAAAATGGTGTCTTGAGCCAAATATACTAGATATTTTGTGTGTGATTTCAAGTAGATTCGCAATTGTGTAAACTGTTAGGCCTGGGGCATTCATAAACTAGAGGTCATAGAAGGCCTGTCCATCAGGGGAGCATTGGTGGACATGACGCGCCACTGCAGCTAGTCCACTGCAGGGGAAGCAGTGGGTTGGACACCAAAGTGTGTGCTATAGGGCTCGGGGAGGCACTGCACAATGGGTTACCAGCAGGGCTGTTTTAACCCATTGGTGGGCCCAGTGCAAAGGTTTCATAAGTGGGCCACCCCCATCACCACCACTTAAACATACCTGACCCATCCAAATTAAAATGGTCCCCACATAGTATAATTCCTTCTTACTGGCCCCATACAATATACGTGGCCATGCCCCTGTACTTATAAATAATAGTCCCCCCTTATAAATAATATGTCCTGTTCACAGGTAACTGCACCCTTATCAATAATATTAAGGCGGTCATTATTTATAAGCAGGAACTATTATTTAAAAGGGGGATAAGATTCCTTGCTTATAAATAATAATCCCTGTTTATAAATGATAATCCTTGCATATAAATAAGGGTCCCTGCTTATAAAAAGCACCCTTATCAGTAATTGTCACTGCTTATAAATAATAGTCCCCCTTATTACTAATAGTTCTCCCTTCTAAATTGTTCTCTCTTATACAGTAAATAATAGTCCCCATTATCAATAATAGCCCCCCTTTATACAGTAAATAATAGTACTGCCTTATAGTTTGCCCTTTTAAATAATAGTTCCCATTTATAACTAATAGCCCCCTCCCTATTATAAATAATAGTTCCCCTTTATTTATAAAGAAGGGAACTATTATTAATAAGGGGTAACTATCATTTATACAGGGGAACTATTATAAATAAGGGAGGGAAAAACTTATTTTTAAGGAGGGCTTTTTTAAGGGGGAACTATTGTTTATAAGGGGAAAACTTTTATTTATAATATTTCCCCATTATAAAAATATTCCCCCCTTATAAATAATAGTTCTTCCCTTATAATAACCCTCCTTAAAAATAATAGTTCCCCCACTATAAATAATACCCCATTATAATGTGTCCATGTTCAGAAGTGTCCCCTTTGTCTTTAAAAAAACAAAAAAAAAAAAAAATCTTATGCTCACCTTACCATGATCTCCCGATGACTGGAGCAGCTAACATCTTCTGCTGTTGTTGAACTCTGATGCAGGTCCGGGCCCGGCGCAGGTGTTGCGATGCAGTGATGTCGTCACCTGTCCCGGGACCTCCTGTACAGACTGTAAGGCTTCTATTGCAGAGCAAGGAGTTTACAGCTCTCTGCTCTGTCATAGGCTTCAACTGTATCAGCGTCCACAGCACAGCATAGCACGTCGATACAGTTGTGAGTGGACCTCTCCCGGGCAGAAAGTCTTGTGCCCGGATCCGGGGCCCCGCAACCAAGTGCACCGTTTGCCCTATGGTTAAAGCGGCCCTGGTCACCTGTGTGCTTCTGGGGCATCAACAGGTGAGGCTTATGTTCTCAACATAAAAGGGCAAGTCTTAGAGCGTTATGAAGAGCAGACAGTAAGATGACCAGGAAAACTGTTGCTACCTGAGAGTATTCATTTGGATTTGGATCTAGCTGTGGAAGAAGACGAGTTGCATAACTTTTTGTGTCCTGTCACTGCAGTGTATAGGAAGACAAGGCAGTTTGATTGGTGCTAGACTTATGACTAGGGACAACTAGAGCTGTGTCAAGGACTGTAGTGTGGACTGGTTGGTTCAATCATTTGGTGTAGTAGACTATAGGAGGGTAGTAGGAGTAGTCAGTTGTGTCAAGCAGTTGGGCGGGGAGTTATAGTTTAATTGTGACAAGTTCTGTGAAGCGGTGTAAAGGTTTGCAAACATTATCCAGGGGTCTGTGTGAAGTTAAAACTAGCCTAAGGCCCATGTGAAGTCACCTGAGAGAAAATTATAAATGTTAATTTTCTGATTGTGGTTATAGGTTTTAGAATGTGACTTAGTCAAAGTCTGGACTTACATCTGATTAAGATGTTGTTACATGACCTTAAACAGGCTGTGTTCATGCTCGAAAACCCCCCAATGTGGCTGAATTAAAACAATTCTGCAAAGAAGAGTGGGCCAAAGTTCCTCCATAGAGATGTGAAAAACTCATTGCCATTTATTGCAAATGCTTGGTTACTGCATTTTGTATTCACTCAGGTTATTTTTGTCTGATATTGAAATTTGTTTATAATCTGAAAAATGTAAGTATGACAAAAAACCAAAGACAAAAGAAATCGGTAAGGGGGAAAATACTTTTTACAGCACTGTGTGTATATAGAGTGTATACTGTGTGTGTGTGTGTGTGTGTGTGTGTGTGTGTGTGTGTGTGTGTGTATATATATATATATATATATATATATATATATATATACATATACATATACATACAGTATACACATACATATACACACACACTGTATGCAACTTTTGCAGTGTTGTACTTTGTATAAGTATAGAATACATACATGTGAAATCATCAGATTGTTATTAGATTTCTGTTTACAATCAGGACCAGAAATAGTGAATGCAATAAAACTGAAAGATGTAACAATTTGCATGACTAGACTAACAAAGCATCACTGACTAAAGATGTACTATTAAGTAGGTGCAACAAATATTTAGCCATCAGGCTTTGCTGCATGCTCATGATCTACCTATGATAATTGTACACCATGGCTATGAATGTAACTACAATGAGGGTTTCCGTTGTGGTTATTTCGGTGTGTCAGTACAAATCTGTTTCTCAATGTCTGTGATTTTATGCCTGTGAATTCCTGTCCCTGGTCTGCATGTTGCTTCCCCTCCTTTTCCTCTCCCCTCCCTCTCCCCATCTACACTTGTGTTCCATCCCTCTTCTTACGCAAATCTGCACAGAAATTAAAGCCTTCTAACAATCAGCTCAGCCGTTGCTGGGGTGGCTTCTCACGTCGATAGCTGTGAGCATGACAGCCGATGAAAGAAATGCAGCTATATCTGACTCACTTGTGCGTGTGTTTCTTTTTATAAACACGGGGATGCTTTAAAAATAAAACCCAACCAAAGTGCTCACTGATGGAGTATGCTGTTTGCGGGGGCAGGCTTGTTGACTATGGCAAAGTTTCTTAAACCTCAAATCACTTTGCTTCCTGTCTGCAAAGTATCCCCTAGACATGTTAACTTGGGGTGCGGAAGGGAGGGAAAAAAGTATTAAAATGGTAATTTTCTTTACAGTTGAAATATGATTTTTTCAACTATGAATGTCTGTATATTATTATTTTACCACCATCTGCTACATTGAAAATAGATTTATGTTCCATCCAACCATTACTATCAATGGTCTGGAAAACTACTGTTCATTCACACTTACTAACTGAAAGCTATACTACATGTGATAGTTTGCTGCTTGTATCTCTATGTACTGTATGGATTCAATAGTCCATGAATGTAAGTACCTTGGCAGGGACTTACCTTAGTAATGTCAAGCAGCGGTTCTCGCTGATAGATTTGGAACATCTTGATAGATATGTTAGACACTTTTCTCTTCCTTAATGGGGTTGGCCACTTTCAGACCAATATTGAAAGCCAAATTTTACTGCTTGTATTATAAATAGATACAATTTTCCAATATACTTTCTATATCAATTCCTCACGGTTTTCTAGATCTCTGCTTGCTGTCATTCATTCTGTTACTTCTAGTGGATAAAATTCTGACCATGGTCATGTGATATACAGTCCATGGTCATGTGATATACAGTCCATGGTCATGTGATATACAGTCCATGGTCATGTGATATACAGTCCATTGTCATGTGCAGCTCATTACCAGGCAGACGTCTGATTACTGTGCTGTGACTAATGAGCTGTGCACCTGTGTGTTCATCACATGACCACGGACTGTATATCACATGATCATGGTCAGAATTTCATCCACTAGAGGTAAGCAAAATGAATGACAGCAAACAGAGATCTAGAAAACCATGAGCAATTGATACAGAAAGTATATTGGAAAATTATTTATTATATAAACATTTGTCTCTCAGTATTGGTTTGAAAGTGGCCAACCCCTTTAAGGAAGAGAAAAGTGTCTAACATATCTATCAAGATGCTCCAAATCTATGTTAGACACTTTTCTCTGAAATGAAAAAACAATTTGTAAACAGTGTCAATTAAAATGATCCTATTGCTTAAGCAACAAAGCTTCATACAACACACAAACCATTTGTAGTCTAATCCTGTGACCATGTTCCTTTCCTTCTAACCTACCAAATGAATGTTAGAAATCTGTAGGGGACAAATGGAAGAGTGTATGTCTGCAGGATCAGACTATACATGGTTTGTTGTTTGTAACTATTGAGAAACATCCTCTTGCAGGAGTTGGTTACACAACATGGTGGATATTTAAAGAGAATCTGTCAGCAGGTTATATGTCTACTAACTTTGATTCTCCACCTTTAGTATTTCTCTGATAAAATACATTGTTGGAGAATAAAAGCTAATTTACATATAACCTACGGGGGGCATATCTTTTGAACATGTGGGCGGATTATATATTTAAAAAAAAAAAAAGGCCAAACTAATCAGGACATAGCTGACAAATGATGTATGTCATTCAGCATGGTGAGAAATCCTCTTTAAGGCTAACACCCCATGTAGTGGGCCACAGCAAAAAAAGCGCTGCGGGAAAAACCGCAGCGGCAACGCATCACAGTTTTTCCCGGAGCGCTTTTCACAGAAAGTCTCTCTCTCAAGAAACCTCTGCAGACTTTCTGCTTCCATTATACCTATAGAGAAACCACCAGTGTTTCACTAGATATAATTGACATGATGTGAGTTCTAAAACCGCAACGGCCAAACCTCGGTGTTTACGTCACGTGGGGCCCCCAAGTCTAAAGGAGTCTGTAACCTCCTCCAAGAATATTCAACTGTCACCACTGTGTTATAGAGAACATCACAGTGATCCACATCATACATTTGTTATGTATGTCACTTTTGTAGATTTGGAGAAGAGCAAGTCTACGCAAGTCAAGCTCTCTGGAGCACTGCTCTTGCTACTCAGACCCCTGCCATCTTCTGTCTGCACCACCCAGTGCAATAAGAGTTGACCCTCTCACTATTATGACATCAACCATCTTACCTGAGCAGCAAGTTGATGTACTAGGAGCTGAAGGCCCACCTCCAGTACATCAACTGCCTCATTTACATAAGACTTCAAAGTTCTCCAAATCTCCAAAAGTGACATATATAACAAAGATACATAGTTTATTCCTGTGATGTGCCTTGTAATATGGTGGCAGAAGATGAATATGCTTGGGGGAGGTGATGGACTCCATCTAAGAAAGTTTTTTTTTTTTTCAGCAATAAAAAATGGTTACATAGGTGTACATATCCATTAATGATAAGTACAAGCATTAGCACTTACCCACTTTAGAGTCTCATATCACAAGACATTTGTAAACTCAATCCATATTCCATCTATTTTATGGATTAGTGCAATAAACTATAGCAAGGCTGTTTAGTTTTTTAGCATTACACAGCTACACTGTGCAGTGCTCAAGCACCACTATTTCAGCTCAGCTCCCATTCATATGAATGTCAGCTGAGATGCAATAGTGCAGCCAAGCTACTAAACAGTGTATGGAGCAGTTCTGTATAAAGTGCTAAAAACAGCTGATCAGTACCCAGATGTTGAACCTTACCAATAATGATGACCTTAGAATAGGTTATTATTTGTCAGCCTTGGGCAACCCTTTTGAAGAGGACCTTTTACCATCTTGAACAAGTTTAGCTGTTTACATATATTAATAGGTGCTGCTCCACTGATTCTGGCACAGTTGGATTTTTATTCTGTAGCCCCCACCATTCCTGAGCAATCAATGCTGTTACTTTTGGTGCCTCATACGGTACTTAGGCTCTGTAATGTCAGGAGGGCGGTGTCAGGCAGGAGCAGACAAGGGATGTGATTCTGAGCTCTGACACTGGCTGCCTCTGATTGGAGCACTGAATCACATGCCCTGCCTGACACTGCCCTTCTGACATTACAAAGCATAAATAGCACATCAGGCATCAAAACTAACCACACTTGTTACTTGGGAACGGTGGGGGCTAGAGAAAAAATTCCAACTGCACTGAAAGACTCCTAAAGATGAGTCTATTAACAGTTGCTAAGAACTTGAACAGGTGAAGGTGGTGAAAGGTCTTCTTTAAAGTCTGCTTAAACTGTACAAATGCCTACAAATGCTTTGTGTAGTGAATGTATTTATGTCAAGAAAGATGGGGTAAGGGGAGAACAGAGAAAGAAATAAGTAGGTGGGGGCAGAAGTGCATATATTAATAATTATTAATAAAGCATTATATTTTATTAATATCATAAAGAGACTTTAAAGAGATTAATACAAGTTGTATGCACTTCACCCTCCACCTACTTAATTCTTTGTTCTCTCCTTTCCCCATGTTTCTTATTATATACATCGTGTTGTACACCTAGATATTAAGGAATAATAGGAGAGCAATCATGCCGCTAAAATAGTAGTTATATTCTAAATGTATTTATAAATGTTGCAAGTTATTTGCATGGTAAAAACTTTAGTTATGTAACTTGTCACAGAAATGAGACTTGATATCCTAAAATTTGGTAAATCCAGATGTGCCAGTAATCTGCATATATACACACCTTGCTATCTTCTGCTCTTTGCTGACATCTAGAGGCTTCTGTTCAAATAACATTTAGGTTTTTTTTTCACTAAAAAAAAAAAAAATTGCAAAAATAAATAAATGGAATGGCACATCATAAATCTGTAATCTAAACTGATATTAATTGTTAGAAATTAGAATTCCTATATTAATCAAAATCCTTGTGAGTCAAAATTATAAAATGTTTTACATAAAAAAGGATTGGGGAAAAAATGAAGTTCAACAATTGATGTATGTTGTCACCATGGCAACCTATCAGAGAAGGTCAGAACGGAGCATTTTATATGGAATTGCTAGATTTTCGCTGCAAAATCATTTGATTATATCTGAGAACTGCTTAAAAATCATTGTAAGATCTCCTATTATTAAATGTTGCTGGATGGAGGCGACTGCTGCTGTTTTGAGAGGCTTCACTGCCAGCCATGTATCTCTGCTCAGAATTTTAATGGTTGTTTACCAAGTGTAATATGCCACTGAGAGAGCAGAATGTTTTCAGGCTCACAAGGTGTGAACGTCATCTAGTGCTTTAAATAGAATTCTTCCCATCATGAAATGTTATTTCTCTTGTTTAGCCCATTCGCGGCTCCAGCATTCAACCAAACACTTTTTTTCTTTTTATCGTGGATCACTTTTAACTGATTATGTTCCAAGTAAAGACTATATATCTATATCTATCTATCTATATATAGATAGATATATATGGACCATTCTCAGAAAAATGAAAGTACTGGTAGAGAATAAGGGAGGGTCCTGCTCCACTTAGATTCAGACAGGTCACCATTTGGATAGCTCAGTTATTGTGTTTGGGGAGTAAAAGAGAAAACTAAAATAAAGAACTAGACCTCAACAGTTGTATGGCTCAGGGGTCTAACCACCAAATCTAACCACGGGAAACATCTGCATGTAGTTTTATGTTTGTATGGGGGGCAGTTTCCTCCCTTAGTTGAAAAACATACCTGTAGGTTAATTGGTTAATTTGACATTTAGTTTGTGCGCCACCATGGGGACAGTGAAGAATGGCAATCTTTGTACAGCACCATAGATTACAGAAATGAATAAAAGAGACCGAGCTAAGGATAAATTTACTGAACTATATTTCATTTTAGTCCAGGTGTCTGGGCAACATAACCCACATATAAATGGGAACATCACAACAATCTAAGCCAAGAACATTATTAAAAGCTGTAAAAATGGTCTATTAAAAATAGCACCTTTGTTATGCATAGAACCATTTATTTTCAGAAAAAAATAGCCATAAAACATTCTAAGGTGAATATGTTAAAACTGAGATCAAAACACATATTTTAGTGTCACAATATTGTGTTATTGTGTGTATAGACTTCACAAAAGCACTTGGCCAGACTCCTCATGATGGGTGGGAAATAACTGTTCTTTATTGCTTTGGCTAAAATGTTGTGTTAAGGTATTTCTTATATTAACAACTTCATAACCATCATCCCTGGTTCATGACCAGACACACTTTTTCTGGTTTTTAAGTTCATGTGATTTTCAGAGCTATACAAAAAAATTTTGGTTACTAATAATAATAATAATAATAATAATAATAATAATAATAATAATGGTAAATATAATAAAAATAATGATGATAATACATTTTACTTATATAGCACAAACATATTCTGCAGCACTTTACAAATTGTAGGGTTCAAGTACAGACAAAAAGATACATTACAAAGAAATAGTCAATTCACACAATGGGACTGAGGGCCCTGCTCCCAAGAGGTTACAATCTATGAGGTAAAGGGGGTGACACAAGAGGTAGCAGGGGCGGCATCAGAGGTAGCATTGCTTATACAGTAGAGAGCCGTTTATGTGATAGGGGTTACTTTCATTACACATAAAAAAACTGTATGAGCCGTCACCAGTCAGTGTCCTTTAATGTGCAGATGGTGCCTGGACATATAAAGTTACAGTCCGATACGACATCATATCCTGTAGGGTAATGTGGGACCATGAACAGAGGAGGATTCGTTTTAGGGATTCTAACTGTGGAAGGATTTAGATTAGGAATTGTGATAGGCCTGTCTGAAGAGATGTGTGTTTAGTTTGTGCTTGAAGCTGTAGAAATTGGGAGTTAAATCTGATTATCTGGGGTAGAGCATTCCAGAGAAGTGGTGCAACTCGGGAGAAGTCTTGGGAGGTTCTAATAATAGAGGATGTTAGTCTTAGGTCATTGAGTGAACGGAGAGCACGGGTTGGGCGATAGACAGAGATGAGGGAGTAAATGTAGGGAGGTGCAGCATTATGGAGAGCCTTGTGAATGAGGGTGATAAGTTTATATTGTATTCTGTATTGAATAGGCAGCCAATGTAGTGATCGGCACAGACCGGAGGTAGCGCTGTAGCATCTAGACTGATAGATGAGCCTGGCCGCCGCATTCAGAATAGAATGTAGAGGGGAGAGTTTAGTAAGGGGAAGACCGATTAGTAAGGAGTTACAGTATTCAAGGCGAGAGTGAATCAGGACAGCAATAAGTGTCTTTAGTGTATCTGTGGTAAGGAAAGGGCGGATTCTGGAGATGTTTTTGAGGTGGAGATGACATGAACGTGCGAGTGATTGGATATGGGGGGTGAAGGAAAGTTCTGAATCAAACATAACCCCGAGGGAACGGGCAATACTGCCTACTACCTAAGAGTTGGCTTGCGTTATTCAAATAATTTTTGGGCCTTTTTTATTTGGATACACATAGAGTTTATTTTCATGAGTTTTTTTTTTTTTTAATATTCAATAAATGTAAAAAAAAATGGGAGAGGGAGCATGTCTGTTTTTCATATTAAAAAAAAATAGTTTTCCTTCTATTACTGTATTATTTATGCATGCGACACATACTTTCGTGTTAGTTACGTATATAATTAATCGTCTGTTGACAATGGATTAAGTCAGAAGTTCAACTTGAGAACATTGGGCTTTTGGTGAATGGCAAGCTACATCAGATGAGTGTTAAATAAATGATAGCGCACTCCAGAAAAATATTTAAAGGAGATGACAGATAGACTTAAAGGCAAAGGCTAAGACCCAAATAGCGAGCTGCAGCCAAAAAATGCTGTGGAAAAGACTAAGACAGAAACGCATCACGTTTGTTTCAGCAGTGCTTTTCACAGAAAGTCTGCAGTTTTCCTCTGCAAACTTTCTGTCCCTATTATACCTATATGGAAGACGTCAACATTTCCATAGGTATAACTAACATGCTGCGATTTACAAAAATACGATTTTTGCAATCGCAGCATTTTCACTGCGGACATTTTTCTGCAATGTGTGGATGGGATTAGCCAGAATCCGATTCACTCTGCAGGCACTGTAAACAAAGTGTTTTTTTTCCACTGCGTTTCTGCCACAGCCAAATTGTCGACTTTTCACAACGTGGGGCCTGGCCTAAAGGGGTTTTCCAGAACATGGTGCCATATATTGTATAGTGGCTGTGGCCGGTATTGTAACCCATTCCCTTTCACTTGAATGAGACTGGACTGAAAACTGTCTATGTGACTTATGAATGAATGCCACAGTCCTGTAAAGAGGAAGTGACGCTCACACTAGTGCCACAACCTCTTCAACAGCTTCAAACTGATCTCATATTGATGGCCTATTCTAAGAAATCCCCTTTAAGTATAATTAACATTTTATCTATGTAAAAGCCTTCTTATTCTGGTCTTAGAAGTCCAGTGGGCAGTCGTACACAGTGAGTGAAAACTATCTCTGTATACACATTCATTCAGGAATGTCAGGAATCAGTGAGTATGACCACCCATTGGACTGCTAAGCATAGAATGAGTGGAATTTCTAATTACAAGTTATACGGAATCCTTTTATGTAGAACTACTGTATATAGCAATCTGCTCAGCTTCTACTGCTCTATAGCCTAATGCTGGTAGATTGGGCTGCGTTATCATGGTCACAGGTTACCTCTGAGTCAACATTTCAGGGAATAAATGGTGAACCAAATCCTAAATAAGGTAAAAAGAAACACAAAACTGATTGTCGAAAAAGATAAATCTACTCTGTCCTTATAATTTTTATGGTATATTTTTAAATTTGAGGTTAACTCTTAATACACCAATATTTAACCTTATTCTTAAAGAGGACCTTTCACATCCTCATGTATATGCGGATTTACATACCGCTAGAAAGTCGACAGCGTGCTGAATTCAGCGCACTGCCGGCTTTCCTGGGATGTGCCCCAGGGCTGGAGATATCGACGGTGTTAGTTTCACGGTTCACCGTCACAAGGGCGTTCCTGACAGTCTAGCTGCGCTATGAAGAACGCCCCCTCTCTCTGTACTCGTCTATAGCGCTGTACTGTCAGTGGGGGTGTTCCTTACAGCCCAGCAATGATGCTGCGCTGTGAGGAACGCCCTCCCTGGCTGTGCTCGTCCATAGACTTTTACTGGGACGTGGGGGCGTTCCTCACAGCTCAGCGTCATTGCTGGGCTGTAAGGAACGTCCCCACTGACAGTACAGCGCTATAGACGAGTACAGAGAGAGGGGGCGTTCTTCATAGCGCAGCTAGACTGTCAGGAATGCCCTTCTGACGGTGAACCGTGAAACTAACACCGTCGATATCTCCAGCCCCGGGGCACATATTGGGAAAGCCGGTAGTGCGCTGAATTCAGCGCGATGTCGGCTTTTTAGCGGTATGTAAAACAGCATATACATGAGGACGTGAAAGGTTCTCTTTAAGTCATAATAGGATACAATGTATGGGAATGAGTTCTGAATGATAAGTGAAATGTTGGGTGGCACTATGGCTTAATAGGAATTTTAGATTGTGAGCCCTACTTGTGACACTGATGACAACATCTGTAAAGGGCTGCAGCATATGTTGGCGATATAAGTAAAAAAAAAAAAATAACAGTATTCTAGCCAACACTGCAGCAAAAACTATTCGTTTTATGTTTTTTCAGATACACATCAGTCAATGATTACTTTTTATATACATTCCTCCATGCAGATCTCCTCTAGAGCAGTGATGTTTTGGGGCTGTTGCTGGGCAACACAGACTTTCAACTCCCTCCAAAGGTTTTCTATGGGGTTGAGATCTGGAGACTGGCTAGGCCATTCCAGGACCTTGAAATGCTTCTTAGGAAGCCACTCCTTCGTTGCCCTGGCGGTGTGCTTGGGGTCATTATCATGCTGAAAGACCCAGCCATGTTTCATCTTCAATGCCTTTGCTGATGGAAGGAGGTTTGCACTCAAAATCTCACATGGCCCCATTCATTCTTTCATGTACACGGATCAGTCGTCCTGGTCCCTTTGCAGAGAAACAGCCCCAAAGCATGAGGTTGCTACCCCCATGCTTCACAGTAGGTATTGTGGTCTTTGGATGCAACTCTGCATTCACTCTCCTCCAAACACGACGCGTTGCGTTTCTACCAAACAGTTCTACTTTGGTTTCATCTGACCATATGACATTCTCCCAATACTCTTCTGGAACATCCAAATGCTCTCTAGCAAACTTCAGACGGGCCCCGGATATGTACTGGCTTAAGCAGGGGGACACGTCTGGCACTGCAGGATCTGAGTCCCTGGCGGCGTAGTGTGTTACTGACGGTAGCCTTTGTTACGTTAGTCTCAGCTTTCTGTAGGTCATTCACTAGGTCCCCTCGTTTGGTTCTGGGATTTTTGCTCACCGTTCTTGTGATCATTTTGACCCCACAGGGTAAGATCTTGCGTGGAGCCCCTGATGGAGGGAGAAATCAGTGATCTTGTATGTCTTCCATTTTCTAATTCTTGCTCCCACAGTTGATTTCTTCACACCAAGCTGCTTGCCTATTGCAGATTCAGTCTTCCCAGCCTGGTGCAGGTCTACAATTTTGTTTCTGGTGTCCTTGCACAGCTCTTTGGTCTTCACCATAGTGGAGTTTGGAGTATGACTGTTTGAGGTTGTGGACAGGTGTCTTTTATACTGATAACAATTTCAAACAGGTGCCATTACTACAGGTAATGAGTGGAGGACAGAGGTCTACCTATGATGTCAATTGCAGGTCTCTCTCATCTTTTCAAGTGGGAGAACTTGCACAATTAGTGGCTGACTAAATACTTTTTCCCCCCACTGTACACATGTGGACAAAATTGTTGGTACCCCTCGTTTAATGAAAGAAAAACCCACAATGGTCACAGAAATAACTTGAATCTGACAAAAGCAATAATATATAAAAATTCTTTGAAAATGAACAAATGAAAGTCGGACATTGCTTTTCAACCAGGTTTCAACAGAATTTTTTAAAAAAGAAAACTCATGAAACAGGCCTGGATAGAAGTGATGGTACCGTTAACTTAATATTTTGTTGCACAACCTTTTGAGGCAATCACTGCAAACAAACGATTCCTATAACTGTCAATGAGATTTCTGCACCTCTCAACAGGTATTTGGCCCACTCCTCATGAGCAAACTGCTCCAGTTGTCTCAGGTTTGAAGGGTGCCTTTTCCAGACGGCATGTTTCAGCTCCTTCCAAAGATATTCAATAGAATTTAGGTCAGGGCTCATAGAAGGCCACTTCAGAATAGTCCAATGTTTTCCTCTTAGCCATTCTTGCGTGTTTTTAGCTGTGTGTTTTGGGTCATTATCCTGTTGCAAGACCCATGACCTGCAACTGAGACCAAGCTTTCCGACACTGGGCAGCACATTTCTCTCTAGAATCCCTTGATAGTCTTGAGATTTCATTGTACCCTGCACAAATTCAAGACACCCTGTGCCAGATGCAGCAAAGCAGCCCCAGAACATAACAGAGCCTCCTCCATGTTTCACAGTAGGGACAGTGTTCTTTTCAAGATATGCTTCATTTTTCTGTCTGTGAACATAGAACTGATGTGCCTTGCCAAAAATTTTGATTTTTGTCTCATCTGTCCATAGGACATTCTCCCAGAAGCGCTATGGCTTGTCATAGAATTTTTATATATTATTACCTTTGTCAGATTCAAGTTATTTCTATGACCATTGTGGGTTTTTCTTTCATTAAACGAGGGGTACCAACAATTTTGTGCACGTGTGTAATAGAGAAGTCAACAGTTATATGACCCTGTTGCTTTGTGTAACTAATCTCTCATCCCAATTAATACTAAAGATGAGCAAACCCCAAAAGATTTGTTTCACCTTGTGTTCAGATGAACCGAATTTGTTCAGGTATAATAGCTGGAGACTCACGGGAGGTGACAAAATATTCGAACCTTCCGTTACCTCTTCTGGGCCTCCTCCCGGCATCCAGTGATCTGTTTCTTCTGTCTGGCGGCACCTGGTGCTCTTCTCTGATGTCATGTGCCTGGGGTCACCACTGAGGACTGAGTCATGATACTTGGCATACCAATTTCACTGCTGAGGTCACATAAGTGCGCAAGAGGCTGCTGCGAGAAGGCCTAGAAGAGGTAATGGAAGGGGAGTATAAATGTCTTTTTTTTTTTTTTGTCACCTGCCCTGTGCCTCCAGCTATTATACTTTGGGGTCTGAAGCGAACACAGAGTATAATAATTTACCAGCGGCCATTTTAGTTCGTCCAAGACTAATTCCAAATTGTTTGGTTTTGTTAAAAACTGAACAATTTGGAATATTCAGTTTGAACCCGGCTTGGAAAACCCACACTGATCCAATGCCACATCTTCAGTGGTCTCCAACAATCTTTGTCGACTTGGCTGCAGCAATGGCATGTCTGTCTACCCATATGACCACTACAGTCAATCACTGGCTATATACTGAGAGTGGTCAGTGGTTGGGTGCAGTAGTCACAAGGTAGACAGATATATGTTATTACTGCAGCCAAGTAAGCAAACACAGTCGGTGATTGGCAATGAAGCAGTAGGGAACAGGTATTTGCTGTTATATACAATTCCTTCCACATATTTTATGATGTTGTAAATTCCCTTTAAATTCAGTGGAACTGCTTTGAAATTTTTACATAGCAAAATAAGAAAGCTCGAAAAAAAATAATTTGAAGTTACAAATATGCTGTCATATATTGTAAAAAAAAAAACTCTAACCAATAAATTTAAGAATTCAAATTCTGTAGTTTAATTGTAGTTAAATTGTAATTTCATTGATATTCAGCATATCCCCTCACCCCTGGTGGGAGAGGGGGACATAAAACATTAAGTATTTAGTGTGAGGCCACAATGACAGGATGACTATAAATAAGTTCAGGCAGACTATACACACATTATGATTCCATATAATCATCCCCATTCATTAATAGAATGCATAAATGTAATCAACACATAGATCAATAACCGCTAAAAAGAACATGTACATAAATCAAAACATCGGTGAGACAGATTTATAGCAGAGCAATGAGAGGCTAATTCTATTAGCTTGTATACAATTACATACAACACTGTCTGGTAATGACATCTGTAGAGAAATTAACATCACTTGGTGTTTTATATATACACGTAATGGCAGGAGACGTAACCCCTTGCCCAACATGATACAATGAAGAAAGCATAATTATATCAGTATTGATTCCCACTAATTCTACATATATAATAACCCATTTTAAAAGCACTCAACCAAAAAGCCAGATTCTACATGCAAATATACATAATTATCAATGGCAGTATACCCAGATTAGGAATTATTTCTATGAAACTATGAAGTCAAAGATGTGTTCATTGTGAACCAGATTTCTTTTAGGCCAAGGGCCCACCTAGTGAAACGCAGCAAAAAAAACACTGCAGAAAAAAACATGGAGGAAACACATCACGTTTTTTTTCTGCAGTGTTTTTGTTTGTATTTTCGCAGAGTTTTCCTCTGTAGAATTTCTACTTAAAGTTCCTTAAAGTAATGTGTGGAACTAGACAGTGGATTGTGGACATGCTGTGCTGCCAAACCTGCTTCTCTTGGGACCACCTCTAAGGAAGTTATCCTAGCAGACTTCATCCTTAAACCTCCATATGGAGATCTGGTCTGCGCTGTGGTGAATTCGTTAAGCAGCTACCTCTTCACGGGGTCCCAGTTTGGTAGCAGATGACCAGGATTACCATAACTGTAGAGCAGAGCACCACAGAAAGAGACTAAAACCAGGACAGACAGGAAAACAGGCTAAAAGGTATCAGGACAGGACAAACAAGTAGCAGAGATATGTAGAATGCACATTGCCACATGTAGCAGAGATATATAGCAGGAGGTACAGGGCCTCAGGTAGTAGAAGGTACAAAGCCAAACAGGTAACAAACTAAGACATAATTCAGACAAGGCAGAAACAGGTAACACAGAAAGCACAGGGCCAAACAGGTAACAAAGTAATCATGCAGATAACCCTGTGGCTACAGGAAACAGAAGGCACGCAGCGACTGGTAACAGATACAATACAGAAAGACCATAAGCCAGACAGCTAAGGCTATGTTCACATCTGCAACAGAATCTGTTGGGAGACCTAGTCGAAATGTCAGATTGAAATCGCTGGACAAAAAATCCCTGTATGCACATCTTTTTTGTCATGCACTTTCGGTTTAAAATCCACCTGTACGTTGTTCTATTATTATTATTATTGTTTATTTATATAGCACCATTAATTCCATGGTGCTTTACATTTGCGGATTTACATACGGTACACAAGATATACAAAACATAATACAAACAGTGACCAACTGGCACAGTGGGATAGAGGGCCCTGCCCACAAGGGCTTACAGTCTATGAGGGAAGAGGGATAGAGACAGAAGGTGATGGGAGAGACTATACAGATGGTGGTGTGGTGACAATAGCGTGAGTCTTCAGGGCCTTCTTAAAGCTCGTGATTGTGGGGGTCAGACTTATGTGTCTTGGTAATGAGTTCCAGAGTATGGGGGATGCACGGGAGAAGTCTTGGAGACGATTGTGTGAAGAGCAGAGCGGAGCGGAGTAGGAGGTCTTTGGAGGATCGGAGGTTATGTGCGGGCAGGTAGCGGGAGACTACGTCGGAGATATATGGAGGGGACAGGTTGTGGATGTCTTTGTATGTCAGCGTTAGTAGTTTGAACTCTATTCGCTGGGCGATGGGTAGCCAGTGAAGGGATTGGCAGAGGGGAGCGGCTGATGAAGAATGGGGAGAGAGGTGTATTAAGTGAGCAGCACAGTTTAAGGTGGACTGGAGGAGGGCGAGAATGTTTGCTGGGAGGCCATGGAAAAGGGTGTTACAGTAGTCTAAGCGGGAGATTATGAGGGCGTGGACTAGCATCTTTGTAGTTTCAGGGGTGAGAAAGGAGCGGATTCGGTGGATGTTCTTGAGTTGGAGGCGGCAGGAGGTGTTGAGGGTTTGAGTATGAGGCTTGAAGGATAGGTCAGAGTCTAGGGTTATCCCAAGGCAGTGGGCCTGTGGGACTGGGGTAGAGAGTGGTTCCATTAATTTTGATAGATGGGTCAGGTAAGGGGGTCGTGCGTGGAGGGGTGAAGATTATGAACTCCGTTTTCTCCATGTTGAGTTTGAGAAAGCAGGAGGAGAGAAAGGAGGCTACGGTTGCTAGACATTCTGGGACTCTGGACAACAGGGAGGTAATTTTTGGTCCAGAGAGATATATTTGGGTGTCGTCAGTATAGCAATGGTAATGGAAACCATGGGATTCTATGAGTTGGCCAAGGCCTAGGGTGTAGATGGATGACAGGAGGGGTCCTAGGACGGAGCCTTGGGGGACACCTACAGAAAGAGGGTGTGGCAGGTTGGTGGTGTGCAAGTGGGAGACGCTGAATGTGCGGTTGGTGAGGTATGAGGAGATCCAGGAAAGGGCCAGGTCAGAGATGCCAAGGGATGAAAGCGTTTCTAACAGGAGGGAATGGTCGACTGTGTCAAAGGCAGAGGAGAGGTCGAGGAGGAGGACAGAATAGTGACGTTTGGCTTTGGCAGTTAGAAGGTCGTTAGTGACCTTGGTTAGGGCAGTTTCTGTGGAGTGATGGGGTCTGAAACCTGACTGTAGTCTGTCAAAGAGCACATTGGATGAGAGATAGGAGGACAGTTCGGAGTGGACGTGTTGCTCTAGCAGTTTAGAGGCAGTGAGATGGGGCGATAGTTGGCTGGAGAGGATGGGTCGAGGGAGGCTCTCTTAAGTATAGAGGTGACGGTAGCATGTTTGAAGGAGGAAGGGAAGGATCCATTGCTTAGGGATAGGTTGAAGAGATGGGTTAGGGCAGGAGTAATGACTTCAGAGAGTTTGGGGATGAGGTGTGACTGGATGGGGTCAAGCGCGCAGGAGGTGAGGTGAGATTTAGATATTAGAGTGGAGAGCTTTTCATCAGTGACGGTGAAGAAACAGGTTGAAGATGAAGAGCACAGGACAGTTGGGTAGAGTGTTTGTCGGGGGTGTAGGGTGAGACTGTCTCTGATGGTGTCGATTTTGCTTTTGAAATAAGAGGCAAAGTCATCAGCTGTGATAAGCGATGTCGGAGGGGGCGCAGGAGGACGGAGAAGGGAGTTGAAGATTGCTGTTTGGGGCTGTGGGATAGGGCAGATAGTGTGGAGAAGTAGACCTGCTTTGCAGAGGTGAGTGCATTCTTGAATGTGAGTACTGCCTCTTTGTACCTAAGGAAGTCCTCCTGGGAGTGGCTTTTCTTCCAGAGGCGTTCTGCAACCCGTGAGGCACATCTCAGTTTTTTAGTCAGGTCAGTGTGCCAGGGTTGCCTATTGATCGGTCGGGCTCTGGTGTTAGTGAAAGGGGCTACAGAGTCAAGGGCTGAGGTAATGGTGGTATTGTAAAAGTCGGTGGCGGTATCTACATCCTGGAGTGAGATTATGTCAGCGAGTGGTAGGAGAGAGTCTGAGAGCGTGCGGATGTCAAAGCAATTAAGGTTTCTGCGGGGGCGTGTTGGTTTAAGGGTTGGAGGGTCTATTACAGAGGAGAGGGCCGAGAATGTCAGCAGGTTGTGGTCAGAGAGCGTGGACGGAGAGTTAGAGAGGTTGACTAAGAGCAGAGGCAGGTGAATATGAGGTCCAGCGTGTGCCCCTTTGTGTGGTTGGCAGAGAAGTACCATTGAGAGAGACCAAAGGAGGCAGTGAGGGACAGGAGACTTGAAGCGGGGGGGGGGGGGTGGTTTGTGTTAATGGGGATGTTGAAATAACCCATGATGATGGTGGGGGGTGTCTGTGGATAGGAAGTGCATTAGCCAGGTGATGAAGTGGTAGATAAAGGCAGCAATAGGTCCTGGCGGTCAATATATGACGGCCAGTTGAAGTTTGAAGGGCGAGTAAATGCAGACAGAGTGTACTTCAAAGGAGGGGAGGGTAAGAGCAGGTATCAGTTGGATTGGGGCAAAGGAGCAATTGTCAGACAGGAGTACGCCTACGCCTCCACCAGGTTTATTGCAGACCTCCATAGGAGAGGGCAGCAGGGGAGGTGGTATCTGAGGGTGTTAGCCACGATTCTGTGATACCGAGGAATAATTTATGAGAAATGAAGAGGTCATGGATGTATTCAAGTTTGTTGCGTACAGAGCGAGCATTCCATAGTGCACCGGGGAGGGCGTGGAGAGGGGCAGGAGCAGGTAAGATAGGGGTAAGCTTTAGGGGGTTTCGTGCAATGTTGCCGGTTGCGCGGAAAGATCCTACAGCAGGGGAGTGTTGGGGTGGTCCAGGATTGGGAGATATGTCGCCAGAAGTAAGGAGTAGCAGGGAGAGAGATAGAAGGTGTAAATAGGAGAGAGTGTGGGGAGGTTGTGTGTGTCTGGGGCGGAAAGCTTGTAGGTGTGTGAGTAGCTGCACAGAGAAGGTCAGATGGTGGGGTAGGATAGGTGAAGAGATAAAGATATTCTTAGTGACATGGCTGGTTTTGGGTGGTAGAGTGGTTTTTACAAGTATGGGAAGGACAACAGTGATTATAGTGAGAAGCATTATGTGGCTAATTGTTTGGTTTGCATTTAGTAGGTTGTTGCCTTCAGTTCCCTTCTGGTCCCATTCTGGCCCAATTCTGGTCTATACACTTAGAAACTGCACTTGGAAAATGCAAAATGACCAAGGCCTAAATGACCAATGCACTTACATTTATACTAGCTAGCAATATATTTGTTTCATTAGGATCAGGTGTGAAAAGGGGGAGTGGAAGCATGCAGATAGAATCAGAGACATCAGAAAGGGACAGGTGAGAAACCAGCAGGGGGGTGGAGACAGGGGTTTCAAAGTTAATACAATTACAAAGTGGAAAGTAGCATACCAGCAGATAGATATAATAAAAACAGCAAGCAGCGGTATATAAAGAATGGAGCAGCAGATGTATTCAGTATATGGGTCCAGATGTATTACACATATCAGCAGATAGATATAATAAAATCAGCTAGCAGAGGTATATTAAGAATGGAGCAGCAGATGTATTCAGTATATGGGTCCAGATGGATTACACATACCTGTGGATTACAGATGGTATACAGGGTCAGATGACAATTAGATGCTGGATGACAGTCTATTGCATTCTATTTACATTCTGGCCTAATTCTGATCTATACACTTAGAAACTGCACTGTTCTAGTCCTCCGATGGATCAGAACAATGGACAGCCTGATGCTAGTGTGAACATAACATAACAGAGTATATTGCAGAAAGCCCAGAACCAAAACAAGGATAAAAACAAAACACAACAGGACAAACATAAAAACAAAACGGACAAAGACTATGACATAATGTAACTGAGCAGCATGCATGCAAACAGAACTCAGGCCATCAAACAGGACATACAAACAACTGAATGCATACATGGAATAAACACAACACATTGGTCAGCCAGAGTGGGACTAAAAGATACAGGGGCAGATTTATTATGCCTTGCATACCAGTTCTATGGTGTGCAAAGCATAAAGTATCAACTTTTTTTCTGCAAATCGGCCTTTTGCACATACAAACTGTAACTTTTTTTTTTTATGCTCTGTCTTCGCTACTTTCCTGAAAAGGGTGTGTGACGAGCTCATGCAGATTTATGAGACTTAAGCATAAATAACGGAAGTATTCATAAATCTGTCTCACATACTTATATACATACAGAGACACAGTGATAGGCTAGAGAAAGTTAAGCAGGTGAACACACTAATAACACTGATCTACAAAAAAAATGTTTTTTTCTTTCACAGAAACAAAAATATGCAGATTTCAATGTATTTTTTTTGTGCTGATTTCAAATATGTTTTCAGATTTTTTCCATCAGGCAGGGTTTTTGTGTGACAGGCATTTAAACTTTAATGGAAATATTAATATTAACATAATACATACTCAATCAAGATTATTTAAAACACAGCTTATCTAAAATTTCTTTCATGATTTACGGGAATATTTTGCATCCGTGATGTCTCTTTTTGTAGTCCAGCCAGCATGGTGGTGCTCCATTTGCCTTGGTACCTTTCATTCCATCGTAGAAATCTGCTGATGAAAACGCTCCCCATGCTGGTCACTGACAGCACCAAGATTTTCTGTGAAGAAGTCCAGTTGGGAGTCCAAGAAATGAAGTTTTAAGGACATGTTGCATCTCATAGCTTGGTATGATTTCACAAGATCACGCACTAGATCACTGTAGTTTGCTGCTTTATGATTTCCAAGAAAAGAAGAGGAGACATTTTGAAGGACAGCCAGTGGATTTAACAGTTCCTGAAATTGTTTGTCGTCCATGATCTTATTTGTGGCCCTATAAAAATGTCTTCTTTGAGTTTCGCATCACTAACTTTTGGAAATTTTGATTTCAAATACATAAATGCAGCAGAAGTTTTATCAATTCCTTTTACGAATTGCTTCATCAATCCGAGTTTAATACGCAGTGGAGGTAGATATACTTTTGTAAGATTCACTAAAGGTACATTTGACACATTTTTTTGTCCAGGAACAAGAGATTCACGTTTAGGCCATTCCTTCCTAATATAATGAGTTTTCCTATCCCTCATTCATATAAAAACAGCAGAATTTTGTGTATCCAAGTTGCAACCTAAGCAATAAAGCAATGACCTTCAAATCTCCACAGATATTCCACTTATATTTTTCATACTGGATTTTATCTAACAGAAGTTTCATACTTTCATATGTCTCTTTCATATCAGTAGCATGTGCAACAGGTATTGACGGTAAGGAATTGTCATTATGCAAAAGAACGGCCTTTAAACTAACTTTTGATAAATCTATGAACAACCACAACTCAGCTGCCTGGTGTTGAATACGAAGGGCCTCTATAAGTGAATAAACATTATTGCAATACACTACACCATTTTCTTCAGAGAAGCAGTTTTTTAAATCACCCCCTTGTTTACGATACCTGCATATTCTTACGTCTGCTCGGAGTAGATTCCATCCTTTGAGCCTAGAAGATAGAACCTCTGATTGCTGCTTAGACAAGTTTAAATCCCGAATGAGGTCGTTCAGATCCTCTTGCGATAAGAAGTGAGGTGGTGATGAACTTGGTTGGAAAGTAGGATTGTTTCTCACATTGCTGTATGCTTCTTCTTCAGTGTGAGTAAGGTTAGAATCAGAGCTGTCGCTTACATTCACTAAATCTGGACACTTCGGTACAGGAAGCTCTTCGCTATGTAAGGCAGGCCTCATTGCAGATTTTAAATTCGGGTATTTAACTGTATATTTTGTTTTAGATGTGATTCCTTTAATGTTCGTTAAGCAGAAATAGCAATCTGTTATATGGTCCTTCGGTTCTCTCCAAACCATCGAAACAGCAAATGGATGTGTACCATTTTTCCAACCAGCCTAACGCAAGACAAACAGCACATATGTGGTGCCTGGTTCCTTTCAATATCACCAACCTTACACCCGAAATAAAGTTCATAACACTTTTTTACAAGTGGTGTAAAAAATCGTCACCACACACGTTACAAAAATTGTCCGGATGATTTATACACTTTCTTGGCATACTGGAATATTTATAGCAACTAATAGAACTTGAGAAACAAGCAAAACACTGATGATGACCAGAAGAACGAACACCTGTCCTAACAGACTTACTGACAATTCAGTACTGGCTCTCCACTTACAAAAGGTGCAATATCTAAGCACATTTGAACATGTCTGAACATGAATGAACCTGCGTACTGTTGCTGGTTTATGTTGTAACTTAACACAAGAACTCATTCCTCTTATAATTAATTTTGTTGAATCATCTAATGACAAATCATACAAAACTATCAGAACCAGTAAAATTACGCAATAACAAAATTCATGTCACAAAAAAACTGAGCCTGATGGAACAATTCTGACAACATATTCAAATTCAGGATGTGAAATACTACTATAATTGCTATTTAATGTTTTTGTGAAAAAAATCATGTTAACCAGTGTAATTAAAGAGACAGGAACAGCACACAGAGGTAGCAAACTAGGTCTCCTAAGAAAGGCAATATTCTGGTGAACACAGAGCGCAGGCATTACAACTTCCCTAAAATGCTATCAATAAATACTACAACTTACTCTACAACAAAGATGCATGATACAGCTCTGTAGAAATATAAAAACGTTACAAGTTTCAGAATATAGCAAGTCAATTTTGAAAATTTTTGTAAAGGTATTAAAACATATCAAACTATATAAATTTGGTATTGCCACAATCATACCAATCAGCAGAATATAAGTAATATGTCATTTTTACTGAACACTGTAAAGCCATAACCCAAATACAGTTTTTTTTCCAATTTCACCACATTCTGCTTATTTTCAAGCTTCCCAGTACATCATACAGTACCATTATGAAGTACAATTAGTCCCACAAAAATAAGCCCTTATGTAACTCTGTGAATGGAAAAATAAAAGGTTATGGCTTTTGGAAAGTAAGAAATAACAAAAGCAAAAATGAAAATTGAATACAGCAGGTAGGGGTTAAGTGCTGCCGGGACTCAGAGAGAAAGTCCTGCTATTTCTGGTGTGACTGAAAGCTTTTCCTATATGAATTTGTATATACAGTAGAGTTGAATATCATTTTATATGGCTGGGGGAGGGGATGCACTCTATATGCATTCCTTAGCAAGCATTAATCTGTACTTCCAGGGTTCACTATCAAACGTAAATAATTTTGATCTTTCCAAACTCTAACCCTATAATAACTAGCTTTAATATCTTTACAAGGTATGATAACTCTGTAGAATGATACAACAAATTACTTACCTTGTTCTTCCCCCCCACCTTCATAGACTTCTGTGTATGAGGCTAACAGTGTTACCCCATCCTCTGGATATGGGTTCTGTTAGTGATAATAGACTGAAGGACTGGAGGTGGACAGCAGTGTGATAAATAGAGAAGCATTTTTTTACATTCATCTTTACCATTCATTTAAGAAAAGTTGTTTTATAATTGGAGTATGCTTTAAAGGGAATGAACCACCGTTGTTGGTTTTACTTTATTAACACCTGTGAAATATATCACTTTTTTGTAATCTGCTTTTATTTTCGGACTGTATATTTTTTATTCTATTTTGTGTACAAGATTATGGCCCCTGCCATTCTGTCTGAGCTTCTCCTTTGCTCTTTTAACTGCATTTAGTGATATTCTTTACAGCATAGTTATGGCCATAGGCAGCAATAGTATGGAGCCAACTCATTGAGGTCTGTCCGAGTTTTCTAGACATACTCTGTGGAGGGAAGGAGAGTAGAAAAGCAGATATTGTCAGTAGTGGATACAATGATGAGTCACTATTATTATCTATAAAGGTGTTATCTTCTATTGTAATACTGTCCGTGATGTAAATGAGACAACTGCTGCTAAGAAAACCCTTACAGAATTGGCAAGTGTCAGTCTATTATTAGGCAGTCAGAATAAATTTCTGGTAAATAAATAATCTGGTACATAATACTGTCCATGTTGTTATACTCAAGAAAGATACCCAGGTCTCTTAAAATATTTTATGCATTAACTATTACAATTTATTATTGCAGAGAATTCCATATTTTTACAGCTCTTACGATTAAGAATATCAGTCCATTATGATTGCGAAGTCTTCTTTCCTCTAGACATGGCATGGTTGCAGGCCTAGATGTAAAAAGATTAGAAAGCTCCCTGCACTGTATATTCATATGTTTGTATATAGTGATTAGCCACTCTGTTTGAAGCATATATGTCACGAGACATATTCAAGTGGAAAACTGGCCCCTTCTACATGAATATGATCTTGGAGATAAGTGAGGCCTT
Source organism: Leptodactylus fallax (assembly GCA_947044405.1). Lineage (NCBI taxonomy): Eukaryota > Metazoa > Chordata > Amphibia > Anura > Leptodactylidae > Leptodactylus > Leptodactylus fallax. The sequence goes on from CAMRHE010000490.1 coordinate 495,101, forward strand.
ACAGAGGTGTATCACTTCTGTAGACGCCCACTTTATGACACACACAAAGGGTATAAGAATGGAAGACATCCCTCAGCATTATTGTTACATTTCTTGATAGCAGATCATTGGGGACGCCTGGTTCTGCTTGATGATTCCTGTCACATGGTTGAGTGATGCTTCCTACAGATACCCTTATCAGAACTCCTCTATGAAGCGTGGCAGTGTTGTAGGTATTTGATTTGATTACCGTACTATACCTGCTGTATTGTAAGTGTTGAATATATCATAGTTTGATTGACAATGGTATTTGATTATACCTTGCATTAGTACAAGTTTTGATTAAGTCACAGTTTGACTAAGTTTGATTACCTGGCTATACCTGTTGTATAGTAAGTGTTGAATATATCATAGTTTGATTTGACTTTGAGATTTGTTTATATCTTGCTTTATTGCCAATGTTGATTTGATTTTATATATATATATATATATTCTAATATCTGCTATACTTTTCCTTGTTGTAAGACCTTCTTCTTATACTCTTCTTAGTGAAATGTTACCTTTTGATATCTTCTTACCTTTTGCTAACTTCTTATACTCTTCTTAATAAAATGTTAAGCCATTTGGGGATAGTCTAGTGTTTTATTATATAACTTTATTCTATTACACGGAATCCAAAGAATCTGTTTCATTTGGCAATACAATTGCGCTTACAGCTCTCTGAACAGTCCGGAAGAAGAGACCTCACAGAGCGGCAGCGGAGCGGGGAGGGGTGAGTATCAGTGTTTTATTATGTTAAACTGGTGGCAGATGAAGGGGGGACATCAAACTGAGAGCAGATGAAGGGAGGACATCAACCTGGTGGCAGATGAAGGGGGACATTAAACTAGGGGGGCAGATGAAGGGGAACATTAAACTAGGGGGGCAGATGAAGGGGAACATCAAACTGGGTGCAGATGAAGGGGGGCATTAAACTGGGAGGAGATGGAGGGTGACATTAAACTGGGGGCAGCTGGTGAGGGATATTAAACTGGGGGCAAGTTGTAAGGGGGCATTAAACTGGGGGGCGACTGGAGGAGGACATTATGTGACATGTGAGGACATGTGATGGAATCAGTAGGACAGCGCCAATTAAATGATGCAAAGAACTTGTTGGAGGTGGTAAAAGGTCCTTTGTAATACCTGGTGCTCTTAACACTTGATATGCACCTGATTTACACAAATTGTTGGGTCATGTTACATTTTTATGGAATATATATACACATGTGGACAAAATTGTTGGTACCCCTCGTTTAATGAAAGAAAAACCCACAATGGTCACAGAAATAACTTGAATCTGACAAAAGTAATATATAAAAATTCTATGAAAATGAATAAATGAAAGTCAGACATTGCTTTTCAACCATGCTTCAACAGAATTTTTAAAAAAAAATAAAACTCATGAAACAGGCCTGGATAGAAATGATGGTACCCCTGAAAATAATGTGACCAAAGGGACATGTTAAATCAAGGTGTGTCCTCTAATTAGCATCACAGATGTCTACAATCTTGTAATCAGTCAGTGGGCCTGTATCTAGGGCTACAGATACTCACTGTGCTATTTGGTGACATGGTGAGTACCACACTCAACATGGACCAGAGGAAGCAAAGGAAAGAGTTGTCTCAGGAGCTTTGAAAGAAAATTATAGACAAGCATGTTAAAGGTAAAGGTTATAAGACCATCTCCAAGCAGCTTGATGTTCCTGTGACTACAGTTGCACATATTATTCAGAAATTTAAGATCCATGGGACTGTAGCCAACCTTCCTGGACGTGACCGCAGGAGGAAAATTGATGACAAATCAAAGAGAAGGATAATACGAACGGTAACAAAAGAGCCCAGAAAAACTTCTAAAGAGATTAAAGGTGAACTTCAAGCTCAATGAACATCAGTGTCAGATCGCACCATCCGTCGCTGTTTGAGCCAAAGTGGACTTCATGGGAGACGACCAAGGAGGAAACCATTGTTGAAAACAAATCATAAAAAAGCCAGACTGGAATTTGCCAAACTACATGTTGACAAGCCACAAAGCTTCTGGAAGACTGTCCAATGGATAAATGAGACAAAAATAGAAATTTTTGGCAAGGCACATCAGCTCTATGTTCACAGACGGAAAAATTAAGCGTATCTTGAAAAGAACACTGTCCCTACTGTGAAACATGGAGGAGGCTCTGTTATGTTCTGGGGCTGCTTTGCTACATCTGGCACAGGGTGTCTTGAATCTGTGCAGGGTACAATAAAATCTCAAGACTATCAAAGGATTCTAGAGAGAAATGTGCTGCCCAGTGTCAGAAAGCTTGGTCTCAGTCGCAGGTCATGGGTCTTGCAACATAATAATAACCCAAAACACACAGCTAAAAACACCCAAGAATGGCTAAGAGCAAAACATTGGACTATTCTGAAGTGGCCTTCTATGAGCCCTGACCTAAATCCTATTGAGCATCTTTGGAAGGAGCTGAAACATGCCGTCTGGAAAAGGCACCCTTCAAACCTGAGACAGCTGGAGCAGTTTGCTCATGAGGAGTGGGCCAAAATAACTGTTGAGAGGTGCAGAAGTCTCATTGCCAGTTACAGGAATCGTTTGATTGCAGTGATTGCCTCAAAAGGTTGTGCAACAAAATATTAAGTTAAGGGAACCATCATTTCTGTCCAGGCCTGTTTCATGAGTTTTCTTTTTTAAAAAATTCTGTTGAATCATGGTTGAAAAGCAATGTCTGACTTTCATTTGTTCATTTTCATAGAATTTTTATATATTATTACTTTTGTCAGATTCAAGTTATTTCCGTTACCATTGTGGGTTTTTCCTTTCATTAAACGAGGGGTTCCAACAATTTTGTCCACATGTGTATATATGTTTATGAAAGTAAAATTGAAGGTAGGTTTGTGAGAAGTAGCATTAATCTCACCAAATATTATCTTCCACATTTCAGTTTTACTAGCTACATTGCTGTAAAGGTTTCCTCCTTAAGCACTGCAGTCTTGGGAACTGACAATGATTGGAGTATATATCTAGCTGGAGGAGACAGCTAACATAAAACAGCAACAATATAGTCCTCAGAGAGGAGAGGTCATAAAGTGAAGCATCGGAAGAAGAGATTGGGAAGTAGAGAGGTCTCTCAGTCTGTGTGTCAGAAGATACCTGTAACAAGAAAAAAAAAAAACAATCCATCTCCATTAATTTTATGTCTGAATGCATAAATCTAACCTGGGGCAGACAGACTACTTAGGTGCTACCATAATGTTCTCTAGCATTAAGGTATATTGAGTGGCTTTATGGGGCAGATATATATATACACATACATATATACACACACACATATATTATTTTTTTTTTTAACTGAATCCATCCAGCAACCAGCTAATCTATAGGTTCAACCTCTGAAATCTATGGTGGCCATTGCAGATAAATGCAGAAGTACATTTAAAAGTAACACTACTTCAGTCCATTATACTGTATTCCTTATATTGCGTATTATTTACTGTCCCCCCCGCATTTTTGTCTATAGTTTGCATTTCCTTCTGTGCCAGGGCATGGGGAGCTACCATACACTGCACACAGTAAGTAGAGGAGCATCTACTCCATAACTGTCTCTCTCATTCAGAAACAGGACCATGTAGGACATATGGTACAGTATATAGAAAAGTACTGGTCTGCACTGATGTTTAGGATAGAAAAAGCAGATTCAGCTCCAGCATCATTCTAAACATCTGTTTCTCCTATATGGTTGCCTACCCCTGTTCTAAAGTGAGACAAAATTTATAGTATTTCTGGCGCATAAAGTCACATCTAGTTTTAATCTTGACAAGGGGATTTTTTTTAAAGGTAAGAGATGAAAGCTCTGTCAATAGGTTATATACTGCAAAATGACTTTAAAAGGGTTGTGTATTATTTTTTAAATTATGGCCTATCCTTAGGATAGCCATAAATATCTGATAGGTGAGGGTCTGACAGTCACCCTCTGCATGAAACAGCTGTTTGGAGGTGTGTCTGTTCTGTGAACTATGCAGTGCACAAAGCCGGAAGCAGTTGGCTCCCTGCCGTGTATAGTGGCTGGGTGCCGTTACTGCAGCTCAGCTCACACTAAAGTCAATGGGAACTGAGCAGCAGTACGGGCACTTGGCCACCATACAGGGCTTAGAGCCCACTGCTTCCAGCTCCATGCACTCTATAGTACATAGAGCAGACACTCCTCTAAACAGCTGATCCAGGCAGTGGTCAGATGTCAGCCCCTCACCGATCAGCTATTCATGGCCTGTCCTAAGGAAAAGCTATTAATAAAAAAAAAAAAAAATCATGGACAACCACTTTAATCATTTATAGGAAGTCAATTGAGAGCAGTAGACAAACAATACATAGACCATGAAAAGACCATGAACATGAAGCATATTATTGTCCTGCATGATGAAGTTTTACTAGGTGTAGCATACTGTATAATCATAGCTTTAGTGATACTTTGATGTAATTAATTTAAAAAAAAGAGTACTACATTTAGGAACTTTAAAAAAAAAAAAAAAAAAAAAGGACTACACAACTTTTCTTTTTATTCATAAAATCCTATTTATGACTTCAATCTACAGTACAGATCAAAAGTTTGGACACACCTTCTCATTCCAAGAGTTTTCTGTATTTTCATGACTATAAAAATTGTAGATTCACACTGAAGGCATCAAAACTATGAATTAACACATGTGGAATTATATACTTAACAAAAAAGTGTGAAACAACTGAAAATATGTCCTATATTCTAGGTTCTTCAAAGTAGCCACGTTTTGCTTTGATTACTGCTTTGCACACTCTTGGCATTCTCTTGATGAGCTTCAAGAGGTAGTCACCTGAAATGTTTTTCACTTCACAGGTGTGCCCTGTCAGGTTTAATAAGTGGGATTTCTTGCCTTATAAATGGGGTTGGGACCATCAGTTGTGTTGTTCAGAAGTCAGGTGGATACACAGCTGATAGTCCTACTGAATGGAGTGTTAGAATTTGTATTATGGCAAGAAAAAAGCAGCAAAGTAAAGAAAAACGAGTGGCCATCATTACTTTAAGAAATGAAGGTCAGTCAGTCCGAAAAATTGGGAAAACTTTGAAAAGTGTCCCCAAGTGCAGTGGCCAAAACCATCAAGCGCTACAAAGAAACTGGCTCACATGAGGACCGCCCCAGGAAAGGAAGACCAAGAGTCACCTCTGCTGCGGAGGATAAGTTCATCCGAGTCACCAGCCTCAGAAATTGCAGGTTAACAGCAGCTCAGATTAGAGACCAGGTCAATGCCACACAGAGTTCTAGCAGCGGACACATCTCTACAACAACTGTTAAGGAGACTGTGTGCAGCAGGCCTCCATGGTAAAATAGCTGTTAGGAAACCACTGCTAAGGACAGGCAACAAGCAGAAGAGAATTGTTTGGGCTAAAGAACACAAGGAATGGACATTAGACCTGTGGAAATCTGTGCTTTGGTCTGATGATTCCAAATTTGAGATCTTTGGTTCCAACCACCGTGTCTTTGTGCGACGCAGAAAAGGTGAACGAATGGACTCTACATGCCTGGTTCCCACCGTGAAGCATGGAGGAGGAGGTGTGATGGTGTGGGGGTGCTTTGCTGGTGACACTGTTGAGGATTTATTCAAAATTGAAGGAATACTGAACCAGCATGGTTACCACAGCATCTTGCAGCGGCATGCTATTCCATCCGGTTTGCATTTAGTTGGACCATCATTTATTTTTCAACAGGACAATGACCCCAAACACACCTCCAGACTGTGTAAGGGCTATTTGACCAAGAAGGAGAGTGATGGGGTGCTACGCCAGATGACCTGGCCTCCACAGTCACCAGACCTGAACCCAATCGAGATGGTTTGGGGTGAGCTGGACCGCAGAGTGAAGGCAAAAGGGCCAAAAAGTGCTAAGCATCTCTGGGATCTCCTTCAAGACTGTTGGAAGACCATTTCAGGTGACTACCTCTTGAAGCTCATCAAGAGAATGCCAAGAGTGTGCAAAGCAGTAATCAAAGCAAAAGGTGACTACTTTGAAGAACCTAGAATATAGGACATATTTTCAGTAGTTTCACACTTTTTTGTTAAGTATATAATTCCACATGTGTTAATTCATAGTTTTGATGCCTTCAGTGTGAATCTACAATTTTTATAGTCATGAAAAGACAGAAAACTCTTGGAATGAGAAGGTGTGTCCAAACTTTTGGTCTGTACTGTACATTAAATTGGAAAAGCAGAGATTTCAATTTAGTTCTAAAACTAAAAAAAAAAAAAAAGTACTACGTTATGTGTTTTAGAACCATAAAGCTACATTTCAGCATAGAATATGTTAGCTACTGTTGTACACATGTGCTCTTTTATATCATTTGGTTTCAGAGTTTATTGCCCCCAAGTACTATATAACATTTTATTAACCATGGAGGTTTAGTTTACAAGGTGCCTTCCAAATCAGACCTGATTGTGCATGAAAATTGGTGGACAGGTTGAGAAACGTGTCTTTAAATACCATTGGGTAGGTTATAATATTAGCTGTGTATGCTTTTCTGAGCAGTCATAATTATGTTTTAACATAAGGACAAAATTTATTAGGAAACAAAATGACAGATGTATAATCCAGCCATGTATATAGTGTGTGTGTGTATATATATATATATATATATATATATATACACACAGTTGAAATCAGAAGTTTACATACACTATATAAAAAGACACATATGTATGTTTTTCTCACTATGTGACATGAAATCAGAATAAACCTTACCTGTTTTAGGTCAATTAGGATTACCAAAATTATTTATATTTGCCAAATGCCAGAATAATGAGAGAATTTTTTAAGGCATTTTTATTACTTTCTGCAAAGTCAAAAGTTTACATACATTTCATTAGTATTTGGTACCATTGCCCTTAAACTGTATGACTTGGGTCAAATGTTTTGGATATCCTTCCACAAGCTTCTCACAATAGTTGGTAGGAATTTGGGCTCATTCCTCCTGACAGAACTGGTGTAACTGAGCCATGTTTGTAGGCCACCTTGCTCACTCCTGCCTTTTCAGCTTTGACCATACATTTTCAATAGGTTTGAGATCAGGGCTTTGTGATGGCCACTCCAAAACATTGACTTTGTTATCCATAAGCCACTTTGTAACCAGTTTGGCAGTATGCTTCGGGCCATTGTCCATTTGGAAGACTCATTTGTGCCCAAGCTTTAACTTTCTGGCTTAGGTTTATTTAGGAAAGGTTTATTCTGATTTGATGTCAGATAGTGAGAAAAACATGCATATGTGTCTTTTTATATAGTGTATGTAAACTTCTGGTTTCAACTGTATATATATGTTACATACATATATTATAATCTATATACACATATATATTCTACGTGGTAGATAAATAAATAAGTGGGGTTTTCAGATACCACATCATGCTATAAAGTATATTTATAGGGGAAAAATACCTCCATAATACTTACAATCTGTACGGAACAAACCTCATTAAGCCTCCTGTGTGACAGGTGGCACAATATGGACCCACAGTATAGGCAGTATATTACAGAATCATATTAAGATTTGTAATTCAGCACATATATTAGTCAGATCAGTTACCAGCAAGATAAAAATGAAGACTGTACATTTGGCTGATAACATTGATGTGATGAATTGGGTCTGGAACAGTCCCTGGAACAGATTGATATGGCAAGCATAGATACACATAATAAAAGATATATACATATCAGATAGATAGATAGATAGATAGATAGATAGATAGATAGATAGATAGATGCTCTAACAGAAGCCTTCAAAATCGTTAATGGGATTATGGCATATTTTAGCAACACTTTTGAACTCCTGGATTCACTCATGTCAACTTTTATTGCAAACTTGCCAATGGCGGAAGAAACACTATTACTTCCAGCAAGGATGTTTACTGAACATGAACAAGAAGTTGTGTGTAAAAGCCATTAACTATCGCACTTACAGCATATGCAGTTGCTTCTCAAGCATAGTCTGCAGGCCAGAGAACTCCCAAGTGTTGTAATATGGATTACATTAACTTCTGTAGTAAAATGGACTTCCAAAACAACAAAAAAAGGTTAATAAAACATCTGTACTAATCATAATGCACTGAAGAATTGGACAGATAATAACATTGCAGAATAGTTCCTCTGCTTCGCTTGTGAAAAGTGGTAAATGTCATGGTTCTGATTATGGAATAACTTTGTCATCTTCTAAAAATACAGTCTATACAGTAGAGGAAAATGTGATCTGAAAATTGTCCTACCCCCCTACCCTAAACAGAGACAGAGGGAATTAGTTTACAGAAAATAGCATGGACCTATTTGTGCTTAATTACATTATGTGCATTACAATTCTCCTTTTGATCGCACAAATTATGTTTGAAGGGCCAGAGATTGGGATATAAATGTCATCCAGGACAATAAATACAATTGAATTTACAGACTCAACATTTGATTTGTTAACAAGACCTCTACTCAGCAGAAGGGCATCTGACACACGTCTGTGGTCTTCCCCACAAATCTCTAAAGAACAACACTCATAACAATGGTGATCTCTAGTCTAGATCTCTTCCAACTTCTGTAAAACTTAGATCTGTGGTCTAGATATATCAATAAATAATAGAAAATTTAACAGTGGCAGACATACAAGTCTAAGTTCCAGTCGCCATGTTCCCAGATGTAGAGATTTGTTGGATCATTATCTCTATAATTGCAAAGTAAGGGTACATGAGTTATAGGACACTGCTAGAAAAATGTATCATTATCTCACTAAGATATGGTAACCAAATAGTCAACCAAGGGCACAAAGCTGTGTTTATGATGCCTTGATGTGGAAATATGGAAGATGGGAACAGCACACGGTCACTTTAAGGCTGGGAGAAGTAAATGCAAAAGTCTGTTCTCATAAATCAGCTAATATCTGATACGTACAACATCAAAAGCAAAGCCAGGATATCAGCATTTAGATGCAAAGAGAATCATTGTTCTTCCATGCAACTAGGGGCATAGAAAACATGGCACAAGTCAGAATTTGGCCTCACTTCCAAAAAGAAAAAAGGCAGGGTAAAGACAATCATAGGTTGTAGATATAAAAAAAAAAAAAAAAATCTAAAGAAAATACATTATAAAGTACATGTGTTTGAAGAATAATAATAAAAAAAAATTATAAAAAAACACAAAACAAAAAAACAATTCCTGTCTCTGCCTACAGAGTCCACATGTTCAGCTGACAGGCACTAACCCTTTCAGTTACAATTTTCTCCACTGCCTCCCTTATTTAACTATATACTGATATAATTACATTGCTTTAGCAAAGCTGCTTCGTTTGCCTGCTATATGAAATTATTCCTCCCATTGTTGACACATCATTATCAAGGAACCCGGTCTGTTCTATCTCCTTATCTAGACTTATAGAATGGACGATCTTCCTCAGACATCTGAAAGACCAATACCACATTCCCATAAATTCAAAGGTATACAGCAAAAAAATATATACATATAAATAACAATGTTATGTCAATACTTCTGCATATTAATAATGAAAAAAGATATAGGCTAATTAATATCATGAGTTGCACTAAAGGAACATAATCGGTGAAAACAGCGAATATCTTGTAGAAAGATGGTATCCTGATAGCATCCAGGTTGAACAAAAAGAAGACTAGAGGTATGGTGTCCAGTTTTCTAATACAAATGCAAAATGGCTGAGAACAGAGGAATGCCTGACCATTCTTACTGGATTGCTTGATGAAATAGTGGAGAGAATGGGGAGTTGAAGGCACAATGAGTAAGACAACATAAAGCTGTATAGAGATGTGTGCTGTTAGGTAAAACAAAAGGGGGGTATACAATGACACCAAAACTGGCTGGTAACGTCTCGATGTCAACTGGAAGTACCGCAAAAGCATCGACCTAGAAGCAAAAAAGGTGGGGTGGAGAAAAGGAAAAAGGGGGGGGGGGGGGAGAAAAGAAAAGAAGGAGGAGGTTTCAGAAAGTTCCTACAGAGGAGTACAAAAAGGAGGAGAAATGGGAGGGAGTAAAAGTAGAGGACTAGGAGGAAAAGGGGCAAGGGACAAAGAGGGAAAGAGAAAGATACAGCAATCTGGTTAATGATTGACTGGATATCAGAGGCCTCCTAGGGTTTATCGATTCTGTAACAAAAGAAAACATAACATGAATGCATGTTATAGTACTGGTATAACTTAAAGCAGCTGCAAATGTCGTAATCTCTATTCAAGCCTTTAGGTTTATGGGTTTGAAATTTGCTTCCCTACACTTAAAGGGGTTGTCCAGGATAACATTTTTATTTATATATATATATATATATATATATATATATATATATATATTTATTTATTAAGCTGGGGAAGGTGAAAAAAAAAAAAAAAAGACTATACTCACCTGTCCCCGGTGCTCCGTTGTCTTCCAGTGCTGTCTGGTCCTGCTGCTCCAGTGCTTTCTTCCGGCAGAAGTCCCTGCCAAATGTGACTGTTGACACCAATCAGCAGCCTCAGTAAAGGACAAGGGATGTCACGACCTGTGACATCCCGTGTCCTTTCTTTAGGCTGCAGAGGCCACTGATTGGCCTCATCGGTCACACTGAGGAAAGGGACACAGGACGTCACAGTGCAGCGGGGACTTTCTAATATACTGTAAATTTTTTCTTTTTTTTTTTATCCTGGACAACCTCTTTAAGTCTTTGTATTATATCACCCCCTCTGGGTTTAGGATTATGTTCAATGAACTGAAATTTGAGTTGTGCGACGGTATGTTTGGTCTGGTGAAAGTGGTAATAAGAGGTTCTGTGTCCTGATGGTAGATTTGTGTTTTGGTAGATTTTGTGTTATTTATATTTAAATATTTTGTGCTTTATATATTCCTTTAACTTTTCGGGTATGTGGTATTCACTTTTCAGATGTCTGAGGAAGGTTGACCGAAATGTTACACTGATATTTTTCTGGATTGCCTATAAAGTTTGTGTATTCACCTTCATACTACATGAGTGCCAGAATCAATTTTTACTGATCAGTTCACTACATGTCCTTGCATGGATTACTTCTGGTACGTACTAACCACTACAAATTGGAAATACCCCACAAGACCTACTGTTTAGGAGATGCTCTGACCAGGTTATTTTCAAATCTTCCTTACTCATTTTTCCTCCTTCCAACAAATGAATTCCAAGAAATGATTTCACTTGCTGCCTAATAAATCTTACTCCTTGACAGGTGCCATTGGAACAAGATAATCAATGTTACTCACTGCACCTGTCAATAATTTTACTGTTATGGCTAATGGGTGTACATATCTTGTAACACTCACTAACCCTTATTGACCTAGAGGTTCTACACAAAGTTGAAAAAGCCAACTTTTTATGTAGACCTAAGGATCACTTGGAAAAATAACACTAAGGCAACGAATAAACAATTGATTTTCACCAATGAAATCTCACATTTTATGTTACGAAAAGTTTTAAAAAAATTGTATCAGTATCTATCAAAATCACAGAGGTGAGGTATGTCTCCTATATGGAATATGTCCTGTTACAATAAAAAGGCTTACAAGAAAATCCATTTGCATCATTAGACTTAGATTTTTACATCTTCCACCTGGAGAAACATAGGAAAATACAACTCGAGAAAATAAAACAGCCTTACACATTGTCTTGAGCATAACCAACCAGTCATGTGGGCATGGCCAAAGTTGTACACCAAACATGTGTTGAAAGTTTGGCACATTTTTCTGGTATAAATTAAGCCAACTAATAGGGGGTGTAAAATTAGACTACCCAGTCTAGTGGCAACGGCTCTGGGGAGCATTTTATACCTTCTGGGGCTAGGGCCGTTTTAACACATTGGTGGACTCAGTGCAAAGGTCTCATAAGTGGGCCCCCCCCATCACCACCCGCTATTATACCCATCTGAAAGCTGCCAAAAACTGGGATTTTATATGGAGACATTCAATGGGTGACAATGTGATATCTGACTGATGGAACTTTTCCGCCTGTCAGAAATGTTTTGTACCTTCATCTCTAGTAATAATAGTTATTGCTATTATTTTAGCATGTAACGGATATCGCTAGAGATGCAGTCAGCGTATTTTACTCTATAAAGATCAGGTATGGACAGGGCAGGGACAAGGTCAAATGTAAACTTTATTGATGACTTTGTGTATGTGTTCTGTAAGTGTTTGGTGCAACTCTTTTGGAGCTGCAACCTGGACAATGGTAAACATCTGGGTCACAGCACCAATAACTTCGTGGTTATATTATGTTCAGAGGGGTATTACATAAAATACTCCTGTGATTAGGCTATGCGCGCCGAAGGAAATTCAGCTCCATCCACTTCTACATTGACTCCGCCCATTCTCATCCATTTTTCTATGTGCCCTATGTGGGGGAGGTAGCTTGGTAGCAGCAATGGTGCGGACCCAACAAGTCAGAGACAGGGACACAAAGCTCTGGTGCAAATAGGTTTATAAAAAAAAAAATAGCAAAATAAATAAACCTTCACTTCAGGGATAAATAAAATACAGCCTTACTTCAAGCACAAAAATAAACAAATTCCTGCTCGTCTGAGCTTCTAACTAAACAGAAATAAACCTAACTATACATGTGTCTTGCGCCAGCCACACGAACAAAACAGCACAGTACTGTCTCTCCAGACTTCCAGTAACTCAGGACAGACCCAGAGAGGCTCCTCTCACTATCAGGATCTGCCCTGAAGTATAGGCTCTGTAGAATTTTATGGCCCCGTGATGAGGCCAGGACTCACACGTGAGCGGAGGCCTATTCAAGACCTGCCCTGGACCAGATGTATGTTAAAAATCTGGGGCTGATACATCGTGACTCCAGCACTTGTCCTGTCACCTTCTCACATACTCCCCCCCCCTTTGTTCGGACCTGTAGGGGCGGACACTTTTATCCAGCAAACAATGAATCCTGGACAGGGCATCGGCATTACCCTGCAGCTTGCCTGCCCTGCGTTTCACTGTGAATTTGAAATTTTGAAGGGTGAGAAACCACGTGGTGACCCTGGCATTGCTCTCCTTGGCTCGGCACATCCATGTAAGAGAGGAGTGATCAGTGACAAGTTTAAAGTGTCGGCCCAGTAGGTAGTACCTCAGGGATTCCAGGGCCCACTTAATGGTTAAACACTCCCTCTCCACAATGCTGTAGTTCTTTTCAGGTGGTGTAAGTTTCCTACTCAGGTAGGTAACCGGGTGTTCTTCACCACCCACCATTTGGGACAGCACTGCGCCTAACCCCACATCAGAGGCGTCAGTCTGAACCACAAATTCTTTTGTAAAGTCGGGTGTAACCAACACCGGCTGTTTGCAGAGAACCGACTTCAACTCCTGGAATGCCCTCTCAGCCTCTTCACTCCACTTAACTATTACAGAGCTAGTTCCCTTAGTCAGGTCTGTCAGTGGGGCTGCAATAGTTGCAAAGTTAGGGATGAACCGATGATTCCCAGAAAAGCTCTCACCTGCTTTTTATTCAAGGGTCGGGCCCAATTTTGAATGTCCTCCACTTTATTGACCTGGGGTTTTATTACCCCTATTCCTATTATATAACCCAAGTATCGGGCCTCTTCCAGACCCAAAGCACACTTTTTTGGGTTGGCTGTTAAACTGGCTGTCAGGAGGGAATTTAGTACGGCTTGAACTTTTGGTAGGTGACTTTCCCAGTCCGTACTAAAGATGACAATGTCATCTAGATAAGCCAAAGCATACCTGCGATGGACTTTGTCCATCAACCTCTGGAAGGTCGCTGGAGCCCCATGTAACCCAAACAGCATAGTCATATATTGGAATAGGCCATCTGGGGAGACAAATGCAGTTTTTTCTCTCGATTAACTCATTGACTCTGGGCATTGGGTAGGCATCAAACTTTGAAACTTCATTCAGCTTATGGAAATCATTACAGAACCTTATGGTACCATCTGGTTTAGGAATCAAAACAATGGGATTGGACCAGTCACTCTTGGACACCTCAATTACCCCAAGTGCCAACATATCTTTGACCTCTTCAGATATGGCTTGTCTACGAGCTTCAGGTATCTGGTACGGTTTTAGATTAACCTGTATCTGCGGCTCGGTGACAATGTCATGTTCTATCACATTGGTTCGTCCAGGCAACTCAGAAAACACATTATTATTTTTCTGTACAAACTCTTTTGTCTCTTGTTTCTGAGCCTTAGATAGGGACTCTGATATTTGCACCACGGATGAAGCTTTACTAGGAGTCTTTACCCTTTCAGTAGTAACCTTGCTATGGGTACCTCTTACTGTCAATGTTTCCCTGTCTTTCCAGGGTTTTAGTAAATTTATATGGTATATTTGTTCGGGCTTCCTCTTGCCCGGCTGGTATACCTTATAGTTCACTTCCCCCACTCTTTCAATAATTTCATAGGTCCCTTGCCATTTGGCCAGAAATTTACTTTCTACCGTGGGAACCAATACCAACACCCAATCACCTGGATTAAAGGTCCTAAGTTTAGCTGTTCTGTTATAGACACGACTCTGAGCCATTTGGCCCTGCTCCATATGTTCTTTCACAATGGGCATTACTGCTGCAATTCTGTCCTGCACCAGGGTAATGTGTTCAATTACACTCCTGTAAGGAGTTTGCCCTTGTTCCCAGGTTTCCTTAGCTATGTCTAGGAGTCCATGTGGGTGTCTACCATACACCAAATCAAATGGGGAAAAACCTGTGGAGGACTGGGGTACCTCCTGTATTGCAAACATTAAATAGGGCAGTAGGCAGTCCCAATCTTTGCAGTCCTTGCTAACCACCCTCTTTAACATGCCCTTAAGGGTTTTATTGAACCTCTTCACTAGGCCAACTGTCTTGGCGTGATACACAGAGGTTTGCAGGTGTTTGATTTTCGGGAGCTTACACTTTTCTTTCATTACATTGGACATAAAAGGAGTCCCTTGGTCAGTCAGGATCTCCTTGGGCATACCTGTCCGAAAGAACATAAAAAATAGCTCCTTTGCAATTAGCTTGGCCGAAGTATGTCTCAAGGGTACGGCCTCAGGATATCGTGTAATAATATATCATGTAGTATATGCTGATGCCCCCTGGCAGACTTTACAACAGGACCTACCAAGTCCATGGCCACTCTTTCAAAGGATACCTCTATAATAGGTAGGGATACCAAAGGACTACTGAAGTGTGACACAGGAGCAGTCAGCTGACACTCTGGGCAGGAGTTACAATACTTTTGTACTTGTTTATCAATTCCTGGCCAATAGAAACGCTGTACAATGCACTCTTTGGTCTTTTAGTACCCCAGGTGTCCTCCTAACACATGCTTATGTGCCAAATCTAAAACCACTCTTTGATAGGGCCGGGGCACCACCATTTGTTCAACAATTTCTCCCCGTATTTGATTTACCCTATACAGGATATCCTTGTTCATGGACATATAGGGGAACTCCTTATCAGCCCCTGGATAGTGGGGTTCACCATTTACCACCTTTACATTTTCTCTGGCACGAGACAAATTAGGATCTCTAATTTGAGCAGTCCCAAAATTGTCATGGGACACCTCGAGCTCAGGCATCTCAGGAACTCCCTCCTGAGCTTCAGCATCACCAGCTAACACAGGGGGAAATTATTACCATCTTGGGTCACCCCTATAGCTGGTGTTTCCCTGTCAGGATCAAAGGGTTTAGGCAAAACATCACCAATATTAACATTTTTAGGACATGGTAGCCCCTGCTTTTTCCACATATCCCAAAACTCTATGGAACTTTGTGAGTGGTGGTGCCAGAGGTAGTTTTTATGGTGACCTCTGCAATAGGATACTCTAGTTTCACCATGTATGCACAAGACTCCAATAGTTTGTCCACTACACAGTGCAGGGTCGACCAGTTCATGGTGCACTAGGGTTACCAGGCTCCCAGAGACCAGGAGAGCCAGTACAGCACGTTCTGCTACCGTCACAGTGCACATCTGCGGTTCAGTCGCAGTTTCTGCTGAACAAGCGGGTTGAGCAAACATGGAAACCCGCCTAGAACTGCTGCAGTCCATGGGCTCAGTCGTCAGGGGACAGTATGCAACATGTCCTAGTTCATGGTACCTCCAACATCTGAATGGTATGGGTCTCCATTTTAAACCGGGATTTAAGACCCAAAAGCCCGGGGGGCGTTTCCCCCCCGGGGGGCCCCCCCACAAAAACCCCCCCCCCCCCAAAAAGAGGTGGGGAAGGTTCAAACAATTTTGGTTTGATTGGGGGGGGGGGGGGTTTTGGTTGTCCCTTGGTGGGGTGGGGGCCGTCCCCACAAAAAAAAAAAAGGGGGGGCGGTTTTGGGTTCCCCTTTTCCAATCAGGGGTTGAAGTTTAGTGGAAGGGGGTTGGGGTTATTAATAAAAAAAAACCCCCCCCACCATCTGGGTTGGGGTGGGGGCGGCGGCGGGAGGACGTTTTTTTATTAGAAAAAGAAGGGGATGTGGGGGGGGGGGGGGGGGGGGGAGAGAAGAGGGAGGGGGGTGGGGCGCCCCCCCCGCAAAAAAAAAAAAAAAAAGAAAGGAAAGTCAAAAAAAAAAAAAAAAATAAAAAATATAAAAAATTGGTTTTTGGGTAAATTAAAATAAAAATAAAAAAATAAAAAAAGAAAAAAAAAAAAAAAAATAAAAAGAAAGAAGGGAAATTTAGTTAAAAAAAAAAAAAAAAAAAAAAAAAAAAAAAAAAAAAAAAAGAGGGGTGAAAAAGTAGGGAGAAAAAAAAAAAAAAAAAAAAAAAAAAAAATATTATTTATCTCCTTAAAAAAAAAAAACAGCCGCTTGTCGTTGTTTTTAATTTTTTTTTGGTTGTTGGTTGAGGATGATGTTGATTTTTTCCCTTAACAACAAAAAAACAAAATAGTTTGTGGTTGGGTGTGGGTGGGGGGGGGGGGGACAACCAAAAAAAAAACAAAAAAAAAAATTTATGTTGTGGGGGGGGGGGGGGTGGGGGGGATCAAAAAAAAAAATTTTTTTGTTTTTTTTGTTGTGTGGGTGTGGTGGTGTGGTGTTGTTTTTTGTTTTTTTGTGTTGTTGAAACAACCACCCCCCTAACACCAAAATCAACCCCCCTACTTTTTTTATATTATTTTGAAAATGTGTGATTGAATCCATGCGACCCTCAACTTTAACAAGATTCCCGATGCCGGCATTGGCCACACAGCCCCAAAGCATGATGGAACCTCCACCAAATTTTACAGTGGGTAGCAAGTGTTTTTCTTGGAATGCTGTGTTTTTTGACGCCATGCATAACGCCTTTTTGTATGACCAAACAACTCAATCTTTGTTTCATCAGTCCACAGGACCTTCTTCCAAACTGAAGCTGGCTTGTCCAAATGTGCTTTTGCATACCTCAGGCGACTCTGATTGTGGGGTGTTTTCAGAAACGGCTTTTTCCGCCACCCCCCCCCCCACACCTTTTCCTTTGGGAAAGGGTGGGGTTTTTTTGGGCGGGGCGCCGGGCCCCCCAGCGGCGCGAGGGTGGGGCGGCGGTTTTGGGGGGGGTGGTTTGGTTTTCTTTTTTTTTTTTCACCATTCTTCTTCTCTGCCTTTCTGATATTTTTCTGGCCGCGGGCAACAAGAACGCCCCGGGTCTTCCATATTCCTTACTATGTTCCTCACAGTGGAAACTGACAGGTTAAATCTCTGAGACAACTTTTTGTTTCTTCCCCGGAACAACTATGTTGAACAATCTTTGTTTTCAGATCATTTGAGAGTTGTTTGGAGGAGCCCATGATGCCACTCTTCAGAGGAGAATCAAATAGGAGAAAAACTTGCAATTGCCCATTTAAAAACCTTTTCTCATGATTGGATACACCTGGCTATGAAGTTCAAAGCTCAGTGAGGTTACAAAACCAATTTTGTGCTTCAGTAAGTCAGTAAAAAGTAGTTAGGAGTATTCAAATCAACAAAATGATAAGGGTACCCAAATTTTTGCACCGGTCAAATTTTGGTTTAATGCATATTGCACATTTTCTGTTAGTACAATAAACCCATTTCAATCCTGAAATATTACTGGGTCCATCAGTTATTAGATATATCAAATTGAAATGGCTGGTGCAAACACCCAAATATTTAGAACTAAAAATGATTAAGATTAATAGGGGGGCCCAAACTTTTTCATATGCACTGTACATGCATGTTCACACCGAGATGTGCCAAGATCTCACCTCTCAGTTTATAGTAGTCTTTAGCCTTCTGTTCACACAGGTCATAGTAGGCCTTCTGAGGTTCCACGGTGAGAAATGGTGCAACTACATCGGCCCACTCATCCTTTGGCAATTTCTCCCGCTTGGCTACTTGCTCAAACACTCGTAGATATGCCTCCACGTCATCTGTGGACGTCATCTTTTGAAGCAAACTTCGTACGGAAGCTTGGGCAGCGGTCTGTACGTTCTGGGTCTCTCTTGCACCAGCACACTCTCCTGCCGTCCTCTGGTCAATCAAGGCCTGGCTGAGCAACGTCAGCTTCTCCATTAGTAGCAAATTCATCTCCTGCTCCTGCACTTGGACTTGCTGCTGTCGCCTCTACGCTTCCATCTGGGCTTGTTGCTGCCGTGCCTGGGCTTGCTGCTGCTGTAGGATGACCTGCCCAAGTTGTTTTACAAAGTCCTCCATGCTGGCGGTCTCCTTTTTAAGCTCTTCTGCAGCCTTTACCCAGGACATAGGAGAGGGGGAAAAAAAATAGGTGTTTGTCTCTTTAAGACTGTTTAAAATTGGGCTGCCCGCATCCGAAGCACCATATGTGGGGGAGGTAGCTTGGTAGCAGCAATGTGGACCGAACCAGTCAGAGACAGGGACACAAAGCTCTGGTGCAAATAGGTTTATTAAAAAAAAAAAAAATGGCAAAATAAACCTTGACTTCAGACATAAATAAAATACAGCCTTACTTCAAGCACAAAAATAAACAAACTCCTGCTCGTCTGAGCTTCTAACTAAACAGAAATAAACCTAACTATACATGTGACTTGCTCCAGCCACACGAACAAAACAGCAAAGTACCGTCTCTCCAGACTTCCAGTAACTCAGGACAGACCCAGAGCGGCTCCTCTCACTACCAGGAAGTATAGGCTCTGTAGAATTTTATGGCCCCGTGATGAGGCCAGGATTCACACCTGAGCTGAGGTCTATTCAAGACCCGCCCTGGACCAGATGTATGTTAAAAACCTGGGGCTGATATATCATGCTTCCAGCACTTGTCCTGTCACCCTTTCACACCCCACACAGTATAATCCTCCTACAGTCACCCTAACATTATATGCCCGTACATCATAATGTTCCCCTCCAATTGCCCCCACAGTGTGAAGTCTCCTCTCCTGGTGCCCCAGTCTAAACTGGGGGAAACTAGAGGGGGACATTAAACCGTGGGGTTAGTTGGGGACATTAGCTGGGGGCTGCTGGAGGGGGACATTAATCTTTGGCAACTAGAGGGGGACATTAATCTGGGGCAACTAGAGGCAGAAAGGTCACCCTCCAGCTACCCCCACGGTTTAATGTCCTCCAGTTGCCCCCCAGTTTAATGCCCCCTTCCAACTTTCCCCCAGTTTAATGTCCCCCTCCAGCTGCCCCCCAGTTTAATATTCCTCTTCATCTCTCCCCAGTTTAATGTCCTCCCTTCATCTGCCCCTAGTTTAATGTCTCCCTTCCTCTGCCCTCAGTTTGATGTCCCTCCTTCATCTGCCACCAGTTTAACATAATAAAACACTAATACTCACCTCTCCTCACTCCGCTGCCACTCTGTGAGGTCTCTTCTCCCGGACCATTGAGGGAGCGGCAAGCACGATGTGAGTGAGGTCATCACATCACGCCCGCAGATCCAGAGACCAGAGGTCACAAGGATGTTCTTCACACAATGGTGAAACAGGGGCTGTCCGCCGACATACCTCCCACCAACCGGGACAGGACCCAGAATTCCGGACAGTTGGGAGGCATGCCCAACGAGAGCCCCAGTACCATAGGGCCTGATGCAAGAGCACCGTTGACCCTATGGTTAAAGCGGCCCTGTCTGGGGCCACTGTGGAACATTATATAACAGGTAAAGAATTATACTGTGTGGGGAGCACTGGGGAACATTATATACACTTTATTGGATGGGACAGGACAGGAAACTGTAAGGGACATCGGGAAGGTAGGAAGACCACAAACTTTGCCAGTAGGGCAGCCCTGTGTGATGTGCCTGCATCACAGCTTCCTCGCTAAAATTTTGCACATGCATGGAGTCCTCTATGGATGTGTAATTTCCCATAATGTACTGTGCACAAACCAATAGCTATTGGTGCAAGCACAGTACTATAGGGGATGACGATACAGGGAAAGTGCTCAGTAATGTGCCGCTCTGGTTGCCAGGTAGTCAGCAGATATGCAAGATTTCAGTGAAGGAGCCATGATGTAGGCTATTACAGCAAAGCTGTTGGGTGGGCCCCAGAACAAGCTTCACTGGTGAGCCCTAGGCACTTCAATCCGACACTGCTTTACAGCATTATTCCACACCTGCCTGAAACTTTTGCACAGTACTAGACATCTAGTGAAAAGGATTTTATCTGATCCCATCATATGCAAGAGGAAATAATTTTTCTGCAACAGAAAGCTTCCCTCACTGCTTCATTTCCATTGGAGACCAAGAAAGGCTAAACATTGTCCTACCAATTGACATGGAAAAAATTAGAAGGTACCACAGATTTGTCTGGCACAATTTAGAAAATATTTCACATGTCTTTATTGCTCTGTTATTCTTAGGTTTAGTGTTTGCACTCATGAGTTAGTATGTCTTGTATATTGATCATTTATAGATATCGCTTAGAAATTAATTATTTTCTTTCGTTAACAGCCACATTTTTTTCTTATTTAACTTTAAAGTCTCAACTTTTCACACGTGAAATACATACAAGTGTATAGCTAAGTAGCATTTTATTACCTTGGTTAAAAACATTCATACAGTCATGGACAATTATTCAGGAAGCATTCTGTGTTTTATAAACCTCCATACACTAATAGTTCACGTTTTCAAATACATCAATTTTTTCAAAGACAAACAGGACAAAGGAGGGGAACCAACCATTCCAGCTCTTATGCAATGGCTTTGTTTCTAATGCTTCATTATATTTAGTGTAGGTATAATGTGGGCAATTTATCATTTATTTTATGACAGTTTCTGCCATTTTTTGCACACATCTTTATTTACACCTAAAATTGTACCTTTTTGATGACTTGTGCCCTACACGTCACTTTTCTTCATGTCAGAAAAGGTCTTAACAGTAGGGGGCATGGTCTCCCACAGCCTGTCAGATTTATGATAATTTATCCTGGCATAAACCATTGCTAAAATTTGTACCAGGTCATAGCTGGCATAGATTTGAGGTTCTGGTGCATGTTCTGCAGAAAATGCAACGAATTTATTAAGTCTCTTAATAAATTAGGCGCATTTCAACTCACAGAGAGGATCATAAATGCCAGTGTTTCCTATAACATGAGTGGAAGGGTCTAAAATGTATTGAACTGTTCACACTGCCCGCAATGTGTTTATAAGACACTGAATAATCTGGAGCTGAAAACATAGGTTTCTATATATTGTATAACATATATAATTCTACCAAAGTCATTCCCTTGTATGTTAAAATACTAACTAGTCTATCAAAACTGATCCCATTAAAGGGGTTCTCCAGAGAGCCTATGAGTACTTACTTCCTGCAGGTTCCTTTAATCACGAACCCAGGGTTTCCGGGCTGGTTCCAACCACAGGTCATGTGATCAAAACCAGTACCCAGCCCCTGAGTTGATAAACCTCCTCCCTCCTCTCCCATGTTCACTGCTAGTTACTTGTATTATGGGGCTGGCTTTACTATTATAATGATGTATTCAGACAGCGCCCATAGCACAGGTAGCTAGCAATGAACATATGAGTGGAGAGAGGAGGTGGTGCAATTCTGTGTTTAGGTGCTGGTTTCAATCATTTGACCCAGGGTCAGAATTAGCCTGGAAACCTTGGATTTGTCTCCTAAAAACCCTGGAGGAAGAAAGTACTCACAAACACCCTGGAGAACCCCTTTGATAGAGGAGTGAGAACAGAACAGAATATATGGTAGTCTGTATCCTGTCTGTGGAGCAAACTTGGACTTTCATAAAATACCCTATATGTTCTGACCAGATGCTTGGAAACCCAAAGGGTTTGATTTTCCAGTTGCTATAAGGAATTACTGCAAATGCAACACTTTTATAACAAGAAGTGAACAGTCAGTGATGTTTGCTTGGAAGAAACATAAACATGGCACACTATACATGACAAAACACCAACAATGTTCTCTTTTGATTCCAGTTTCTATTTTCACATGATATTTTACAATAAAGGTAAAGGTAAAGCTAATGGTTAATATGAGTCTTTTTGAAGTATACAGAATAAGGTGCACTTCAGGACAGCAGTGTCCAAAGCTTAACATTGTCATAACAGTACACAAAGAAGTTTAAGATCATAAACACACTATTGCATGTTGTGACATTTGTAAAATAATACATTGAATGTCAAATTTTAAGAAACATTGCTGTTTTTAGGATCTTTAGCTCTAGAAAGAATAAAGTAAATCAAACTGGGGATGCCAGAAGTAAGGAAGTTCAGAACCTTTTAAAGGCTAAGGCTCCATGTAGCGTTCCGCTGCAAAAAAACCGCTGCAGGAAAAACCGTGGCAGCAACGCATCGTGGTTTTTCCCACAGCGCTTTTCACAGAACGTCCAGAGGTTTCCTCCACGGACTTTCTGCTTCCATTATACCTATGGGGAAACCGCTGGCGTTTCCGTAGGTATAATTGACATGCTGCGATTTCCAAAACTGCAATGGTTTTGGAAGTCACAGCGTTTCTGCAGCTTGTATTTTCCTGCACTTCAGGGATGGGATTTGTTAGAATCCCATCCACTAGACAGTGACTGTAAAACGCCACTTCCGTCACGGGGGGCCTCGGCCAAAGAATCAGAATAACTTATGACCTGTTCAACAAACTTCACATATGTGTTCTGGCCAAAATTTTCATTCTGCATTTATAGTCTGTCACTGCTGTCCTTACCAGACCAACTATCTCATTATCCAATGCTACAGATCATTGTACTTCCGACATCGTACCACAGAATCCAATTCACTTTTCACTATATTATAATAGACCTGAATGTAGTATCTGGCACTTTAACTTCATTATGCATAACCTAAAAAAATTCCCAAGTCATTGTAAATAAATATGAGAATATATACTTTATAAATGGACTAGAACACACACACACCTTTGAAACTATAAAATACAATAAAATGAAATACAAGTTGCTGACATTGTTGCTGTAAGACATACAGTATATTGCAGGCAAGAAACTTGTAGCAGTTTCCCAAAGATTAAATATCTGATATTGAAGTATAACAATAATAATACCTTACTTTAACTTTTATACCTGAAGTCTTGTATTATTATACTTTGTAAATCCCTGCATGTGTTTATTAATGTTATCTATGCTTAAGGACACATTCACTGTCAGAGAAACCTAAGCAAGCAACATTATCCTATCCATCGACAGTCACCTGAATGTCTGCTCTCAGCATACCACAGTTACAGAAAATCCAGAAAGCTGTGGGATGGGGCGTTGTTTAGATGGGCCTTCACATTATACAGCTGTTTTAGCCAACTGTGCATGCATGGATGGACCATGGATCATGGACCATGAGGTTCTCTCTTGCTAACCGGGGGGGGGGGGGGTTAACAAAATTATATGTTTCTCCTACTGGATATATAACAGCGCTTTGTATGTTTACTTGCACTACTAGTTTATCTAAAAATATGGAAAGTACATTATTTAAACCTTCAATAAAATAAGTGACAAAAATAAAAGGTTCAGAACAGACAGTTTCATCCTATTTAACAGGTAAATAAAAACAGACTAATATGGACAGTACTTTAGTATTTTCTACAGAAAGAATCTCTTAAGCATTATATTCCTTATTATTTTTTTTTCTTTTCGGAAAGAGACAAATCCAATACTACTTTAGAAGTCTCACTATTTTCTATGAAGCCATTGTTCTGTCAGGAAAGTAACAAAATACAATGCTATACTTTGTATTTTCACCAATATAGTTGATCAATTTCCATGACACTACTGTACTCTCACCCTTATAGAGGGGAGAATGCTTTCTCCAAAGATATCTTTTTGCAGTATGAGGGAGACTAAAAATGTCAAGGTAGAGTCTTGAAATATGAAAAATGGTCCTACCACAGTTTGTTAAGAACTCTACTTCTGCACTAAACTAAATCTCTAGAGCAAATGGACTGTGCTATAACTGAAAAAGGTAGGAAGAAAAAAATAGCTACATGGAATCCTTAAAGGGGTTGTTTAGCCCAAAATTGTTTTTTCGTATTGATGACATACCTGTAAGATAGATCTTCAGTATGCGATCTGTGGGGGTTCAACACACGGACCCTGCACAGATCAGCTGTTCTGGCAGGAGCCTCCACTAACAGCTTCCAACACCGAGAGACTGCTGCGACAGCCAAAATGTATGGGGTCCTGGTGTGGAACCTCCACATAATTACATAATGGATAGGTCATCAGAACAAAAAATGTATTTAGAGGCGGAAAACTCCTTTAACTTACACACACCCAAAGCCATCATGAATATATAATGCACATACAGTAGCTATATTATTATATTTAAGCAATTTTGTTCAGTTGACAACTTGCTGCCTTTACTTCACGAGATGAATGTCAATTTCAATGCATACATGGAAAATTATTCAAGTTTTTATGTATGAAATGAACATCATTTCAAGAATGAAGAACAAAACAAACTGTGTACCTATATAACACAGGCAATCTAATATCAATGGGCATGGCCATATACAGTCATATGAAAAAGTTTGGGCACCCCTATTAATCTTAATAATTTTTAGTTCTAAATATTTGGGTGTTTGCAACAGCCATTTCAATTTGATATATCTAATAACTGATGGACACAGTAATATTTCAGGATTGAAATGAGGTTTATTGTACTAACAGAAAATGTGCAATATGCATTAAACCAAAATTTGTCCGGTGCAAAAATGTGGGTACCCTTATCATTTTATTGATTTGAATACTCTTAACTACTTTTTACTGACTTACTGAAGCACAAAATTGGTTTTGTAACCTCACTGAGCTTTGAACTTCATAGCCAGGTGTATCCAATCATGAGAAAAGGTATTTAAGGTGGCCAATTGCAAGTTGTTCTCCTATTTGAATCTCCTCTGAAGAGTGGCATCATGGGCTCCTCAAAACAACTCTCAAATGATCTGAAAACAAAGATTGTTCAATATAGTTGTTCAGGGGAAGGATACAAAAAGTCGTCTCAGAGATTTAACCTGTCAGTTTCCACTGTGGGGAACATAGTAAGGAAATGGAAGACCACAGGGACAGTTCTTGTTAAGCCCAGAAGTGGCAGGCCAAGAAAAATATCAGAAAGGCAGAGAAGAAGAATGGTGAGAACAGTCAAGGACAATCCACAGACCACCTCCAAAGATCTGCAGCATCATCTTGCTGCAGATGGTGTCACTGTGCATCGGTCAACAATACAGCACACTTTGCACAAGGAGAAGCTATATGGGAGAGTGATGCGAAAGAAGCCGTTTCTGAAAGCACGCCACAAACAGAGTCGCCTGAGGTATGCAAAAGCACATTTGGACAAGCCAGCTTCATTTTGGAAGAAGGTCCTGTGGACTGATGAAACAAAGATTGAGTTGTTTGGTCATACAAAAAGGCGTTATGCATGGCGTCAAAAAAACACAGCATTCCAAGAAAAACACTTGCTACCCACTGTAAAATTTGGTGGAGGTTCCATCATGCTTTGGGGCTGTGTGGCCAATGCCGGCACCGGGAATCTTGTTAAAGTTGAGGGTCGCATGGATTCAACTCAGTATCAGCAGATTCTTGAGAATAATGTACAAGAATCAGTGACGAATTTGAAGTTACGCCGGGGATGGATATTTCAGCAAGACAATGATCCAAAACACAGCTCCAAATCTACTCAGGCATTCATGCAGAGGAACAATTACAATGTTCTGGAATGGCCATCCCAGTCCCCAGACCTGAATATCATTGAACATCTGTGGGATAATTTGAAGCGGGCTGTCCATGCTCGGCGACCATCAAACTTAACTGAACTGGAATTGTTTTGTAAAGAGGAATGGTCAAAAATACCTTCATCCAGGATCCAGGAACTGATTAAAAGCTACAGGAAGCGACTAGAGGCTGTTATTTTTGCAAAAGGAGGATCTACTAAATATTAATGTCACTTTTCTGTTGAGGTTCCCATACTTTTGCACCGGTCAAATTTTGGTTTAATGCATATTGCACATTTTCTGTTAGTACAATAAACCTCATTTCAATCCTGAAATATTACTGTGTCCATCAGTTATTAGATATATCAAATTGAAATGGCTGTTGCAAACACCCAGATATTTAGAACTAAAAATTATTAAGATTAATAGGGGTGCCCAAACTTTTTCATATGACTGTACAGCCATTTACTCCTGGGGGGGGGGGGGAGAGTATTGACCATAATATGAATGACCGTAAACTGAACCTTTATGAGTTTTGACCTCAGTTCTACACAATAATGCAAGATGAATGCAAAAGGGAATTTATCCCCATTAATATTTTCCAGAGACAAAGTGTGTTTGCACTAATCATACAAACGCATTAAGTTAGATTATCCCCCTATGCTACAACTAGGGCTTTACAACTTTTTAAATGCTATCTGCACACTTTTTTTTTTTTTTGCAGAAATGAAGTTTTTATGCTTCCCACGCCACTCTCCAAAAAAGCAGCGTAGCGTGGCTGGGGCCATCGGTCCCAGCAGATCTACCCTACCATAATTTATGCCAGTTTTCTGGCGTAAACGATGACTGAAATCCATGGCATCTACAAGGTGGCATACATTTCAATCTAGGTACGGGGGATATCAAAACTAGCATTGGAAACATTGGTCTTGATAAATCGCTCCCACCTCACCGAGTGCATACTAGAAAATTTGGATCTTATGTATTGAACTAGGAAACATGATATCTAACCAACCACAGTGCATTGTAGGAGACATTATGATGAACACCATCATACATTTAGATAGAAACATCAGTACCTTGAAAAAGTTGTTTTTGGAGTCTTTGGAGGCTCTGGTATGCCCCCATTCCACTTGGGCCTCATTTGCATAAATTTAAAAATAGCTTTTTGAATAACATGATGCTTCTATTGGACTACTTAAAAGTATGATAGTGCTCAGCATAAAGTCCCTACAATACACTGTGACACGTGTGATATAGAGTTTCCTGGTAACAGACTCCCTCTAAAGTTTATGTAATCTTTCAATAAACTTTCCATAATTCAACAGTACAGTGTGTATACATAAGTAATAACACTATTTCTGACCATGGTGTGGTTTATTCATTTTTACTGGTTTCACACTTTCTCCATGCACTACCTCTAGTTTTCAGTTCTCCATGAGATGGACAGTCTATAACTGTCTCTTTCACTCAAAAACAGCACCAGGATTATATAAGTATCCAAAGTTTCTTATATTGACTTTCACAATTGATTAATGCAAAGTTTATAGAAAAGTTACAGGTTGCCCAAGCACTACAACCCTTGGTCCTGCTCTGAACTCACTTCTATAAGACCCACAACTAAGAGTGGGAGGACTGTACAAGGCTATGTTTTACATGGTTGCCCATTCATTTCAATAGAAAGCCATGTAATACTACATGTACTTCAGTGTCTGCACATTCATGGAGCAAATTCACAGTCAAATGATCTGATCATCAAATGGTAGATGGACCTGCAATGATCAGAGGATTGTTGAATAGGTTTCAGTTTAACAATGAGTTGTCTGACTAGAGTAGTTCCTTCAGGGAAAAACCACAATAGAGCATATAAAAATTATTGGTCACTGACACTTTGTTATTGTAGCAAACTAGATTATGTAAATGTGTGCCTGAACTTACAGTAGGATAGAATTTTTACAACATGCCATAGAAAAAATATAAGCCCAAATTCCTCCTTGCCTCAATATGGAAAAAAAAAATGTAGATACAAGTGAGAGCCGGGACAGTAAGATGTGTTGATATTGAGATAGAGGTGAACATAACAGTGAACACATACTATAACTGTGAACAATAAGCCTTTAACAAAGTTTCCAATTAGTGGAAATGTAACAGTGCAATAATCAGCAGAAAAATATTACACCTAGGAGTATATGTCTGTAGCAAGTACTAGAAACACTGTGCAATAAACAATACTGAATGTGGCTTTTCAAGTATGTTAGCCATCTGTACATACTAAAAGTTAGAGAAGTCATCTGAAGTGATTCCTGCAGGGAAAAAAACATGCAACATAAGCGGGAGGACAAATGACTCCACTGTATATGGCCCATAGCAGGACCCAACAAAAAGTCCTCTCAAGCCAGCAATTGCTATATTGTTTTCATTGGCTCGAGTAGCTCTTGGCTGACTATCTCTATCAATGCTTCATTGCCAAAACCAGGCAATGTTAACATTCCCTTTGCTTTTGTACACTCTTCAAGCAAGTTCGTGAGACTTCAGAATCTGAGAATCCTTCATCTTCTACCGCTGAGGTTTCAATGTCTGCAGCAGTGTCTGGGAGATCGGGGTCAGCTTCGTCATTGCTCTCTGCGCTGTAATCCACTTCTTCCAGAAAACGAGGCTCATCATCTTCCAAAACATATGTAGTTGGACTGGAAATAGAAATGTAAAAAACACATATATAAAAGTCTGAAAAATCAGCCAAATTTCAGTATGGTTCATGGACAACAACTTGCATCTCTTGCTAAATACAGTTATACACATTAGAGCAAAGTCTGTCGCATTTTATGTGTACCGAACACATGTTGTCGCTGCAATGAAGGATCGGCATATTGAATTTCAACACTTAATCTGGTTTTTCCTCAAGTAAAATAAACTTCCACCAGAGTGGCTTACTCCTCTCTCCCCATTCACAAAACATGACATTCTGATTTGTAATCTATCACATGCAGAACCTTGTCCATTATATCAGTCCTAACTTTGGTGTGCAGATCTTGGACCAATAGTCAGTAGTTGGTCAATTCATATACTCAGGAATAGCAACCATCAAGTGTCCAAGTTCCAATGAATGGAGAAAACAGATCATGGTCTTCTGATCATAAAAGGGTTGCCTTCATGATGGACCCATTAACTTAAAGGTAAATTTTCCTTACTGCTCTATCCCAACCAACTAGAATATTTGATAACCAATCACTAGATGGGTCTCATGGGTGTCAGATTAAAGGAATTTTACTGCACTAACATAAGTGTTCCCAGTAAAAAAACAACAAAAAAAAAAAAACATCCATGATGTTGCTTAAAGCCTCCAGGCACAAAGAGTTTGCTCTGAAAAAGAAACAAGCTCTCTACACCCAGTTTCATTGCTCTCCTGTGGGGCTAGATAAACATATTTGCGGAGAAGCTTTAAGTGCTTCTAAATATTTCATCGGATAAGTATCTCAGACAAGCTTCTACAGCCTGCTACATCTTCATTTTATTCCTAATCAAATAATACACATTATATTGATCTAAAACATTGTGCAAGGATGCGTTTCAAGCATCGTAATAATATATTAACAGAAAGCCACAGAAATGGCCAGGTCAGAGGATGAGCATGTCTATTACTAAAAGTCCAAGTTACACTGGAAAAATAAGACCAAGTTAAGAAAGGGAACAAGAGATAAAAATAGATGAAAAAAATATCATAAATGTAAATGTGTGTCTACATATATTCACCATGTATCCATCTACTGACACATTTCATCAAAGAAGAAGAAATTATTTTAAACTTTATAACAAAAAAAATCATTAAATGATAGAACTCGTAAACCCTTGGAAGCCGAGCTTCTCTGTAGACACATGTAATCTATTGCACTTGCTTGTTTTTAAAGTTTACTCATATGTTATGTTTTTTTCACCCTTTTTATTTCATTTGTACAGCACTGATGTCTTTTCCTGCATTAGACAATCCATTGATTTGAACAGGCACTGTGTAATGCTTTATTTCCCCTGTGGCGGCGCTGCTGAGAAACATAACACTTACTGCCAGGATTCCCAACAGAAGGGCACTTTGCATACTGTCAAAGGACCTTACTCATAAGCAGAAATTGGCCAATGAGAAGACCCCTATTAATGATGCATTCAAATAAATATGTATACTTCATAGCTCCTATGCGGTGAGACATGCATCATTGCTTCCAAACTCTTGGCATGGATCCGAAACTGCAAGTTATGCCTGTCATTAATCAGACACCAGAGACTGGGACCATGGATATATTCAGTAGACACTAAAGCCATATACATAATGCAGCTATTTAATCTCCTGTAATGTACTGTACATCTGAAAGCTCTTTTACATTAGTTTTTAATGCATTTTGCACATACTTGCTTATATTGCAAATCATAACTCTCTTCTGAACACATACTGCAACTGTCAGAAAAAACAGCCACATTGAAATCATCTCTATTTATGCTCTGCCTGTACAAACGTGTAGATTAAAAGTTGTTTTCCCATGAAACAAGTTATCCCCTACCCATAGGAAAGGGGATAATTGCAGATCAGTGGGGGTCCGATCGCTCAGACTCCCACTGCTTAGGAGAACAGGGGACCAAAGGAGCGGTGGTCAGGCAGAGCACACATTGCCTGGACCTCAATTGATCTGCAAGTCATCCCCTATCCTATGGATAGGAGATAACATGTTTTGTAGGAAAACTCCTCCAAGGCAATGCATTTCAGGAACTTCACAGGTGAAAATAGGCACTCAAGTGTAGTAATGAAACTGGTCTGTAGTAATCCATTTATATACGCAAATACAAAAAAAAATACCCATATACATACAAGAGTTTCTAAAGAGAAGTCCTATTGGACAAGGCAATTTAGCAGGCAATTACTGGGAAAGCTATAAGCGTTTGCTCCCGATAATCAGCCTGCGTAATAATACTGACAATCACTCGATGAGCAAGTGTTTGCTCTTCCATCGGGTTATCTTTCTGCAGAATGAGGCATATACAATGGAAGTATATGCTGGGGAACAAAATATCTTTAGATGTAATACCATCCTAAGGCCCCATGCACATTACTAAGTCCCATTTGTGGAAAACGGTCTGTGTGTGGACCATATGTCCCAGACTGAACTCCACCGTGCACATAGAATTCACCACATCATAATCAGTTATGATTGCAGTAAGTGCCCGAATAGCACGATTGCTACTGTACTAAACTGACATAAAGCTATCAGTTCGGTACAGTAGCGATTGGGAATTGCCTTTGGGAGCTTACTGCAATCTAATGCACTATGATGCAGTGCATTCCATGCATACAACTGAGTACAGTCAGGGGCATACGGCCCCGCACACCAACTACTTTCCACAGATAAAACTTGGTCTTGTGCATGGTCCTAACGTAGATAAAGTTACAAAAACCATGTATCCAGTTTTCAGTGATTAAGGTCTGACTCCTGAGACCCCCATGGTCCTCTGAATGAAGGAGCCACAACACTAGTTAATCATTGCTTCTCTTGGTTGTATTTACACAGTGCTTTTCAGTTGCTTTTGTTAAATAGGGTTCACATGCTTTTCTCTAGTTGCAGTAACATGTAACACATTTTACTGTGCATTTCAGATGAGTAACACATTTTTGATGCACTTGAGCTGTAAATCAATAGTTTAATGGACATTAGGTTACAGTTGAAATGCATAATTTTAAAGTGCTGAGTAAACACAGCCTTCCATATACTTCTCATACAGAATGATACACCAATCTTTCAAATTTACTTGCCTTCCAACCTCCAAGTGGCTTTCATATACCGACCACCAGGACCTAACACCGCCTTCATCGACCATTTCAACTGGCTCATGAACTTCCTCTCCATTGACACCCGCACTATCATCATGGGTGATTTCAAAATCCCCATTGACTCTAACCACCCTTTTGTTTACAAACTCCTACTTCTCATCACCTCCTTTGGTCTCTCTCAGTGGTCCTCCTCTGCCGCTCACATAGGGGGGCACACACTGGACCTTATCTCCACCAGTCTCTGTTCCCTATTCAACCTCTCTAATTCTCCCACCACGCTCTCTGACCACAACTTACTAACATTCTTATCCCCCCAATCCAGAAACTATCATGTCTCCGCAGGAACATGAACCGCCTTTACGTCCGCACACTCTCTGACTCTCTGACCACTCTCTTGCTCCAGGACACAGATGCAGCCACTGCTTTCTATAACACTGCCATTACTTCAGCCCCTGACTCATTGGCCCCCCTCACACACATCAGAGCTTGATCGATCAATAGGCAACCTTGGCACATGGTCCTGACAAAAAAAAAAAAAAAAGAAGAAGAAAAAAAAAAAAAAGGACAGACACTTCACGGGTTGTAGAACACCTCTAGAAGAAAAGCCACTGCAAGGAAGACCTCAACAGTTATAAAGAAGCTGTTCTCAACTTCAAGAATGTACTCACCTCTGCAAAACAGGTCTATTTCACCACATCCATAAATTCCCTATCCCACAATCCCAAACAGTTATTTCATTGAACTCCCTTCTCCCCCCCACCCCAATATCAATTATCTCAGCTGAAGACGTTGCCTCTTACTTCAAAAACAAAATCAACACCATCAGACAGAGACTCAACCTACACCCCCACAACCACTCTAGCCAACTGTTTGACGATCTTCATCCTCAATCTGCTTCTCCACCATCACCATCTGTAACCTGAGGTATCTTCCCATCTGCCTTTAAACATGCTACTGTCATGTCACATCCATCATTAAGAAACCATCCCTTGACCCATCCTCTCCAGCAAACTATCACCTTATCTCACTGCTCCTGTATGCCTCAAAACTCCTTGAACATGTCCACTTTAAACTATCCTCCTATCATTCAACTTAGTTTTTGACAAACTACAATCAGGCTTCTGACTCCATCAGTCCACAGAAACCAAAGTCACGAACGACCTACTAACTGCCAAAGCCAAACGGCACTATTCTGTTCTCCTCCTCCTTACCTTTTCTCCACCTTTGACACAATTGACCACTCTCTCTTGTTACAAACTCTCTCATCCCTTGGCATCACCAACTTGGCCCTCTCCTGGATCTCCTCATACATCACCAACCGCACATTCAGTGTCTCCCACCCATACGTCACCTCATCACAACATCTTTCTGTAGGTGTTCCCCAAGGTTCTGTCCTGGGACCCTTCCTGTTCTTAATCAACCCCCTCGGCCTTGGTCAACTCATAGAATCACACAGTTTTTAATACCAATGCTACACCGATGACACTCAAATATATATCTCTAGACCAAAAATTACCACTATGTTGTCCAGAGCTCCAGAATGTCTAGTAGCCACAGCCTCCTTCCTCTCCTCCCGCTTTCTCAAATTCAACATTGAGAAAGTGGAATTCATCCCCCCTCATACGGCTCCCCTACCTGACCGATCAAAGTTAATGATACAATACTTACCCAATTCCCACAGGTCTGTTGCCTTGGGATATCTCTGACTTATCCTTCAAGCCACACATCCAATCCCTCAATACCTCCTGCTGCCTCCAACTCAAGAAGATTCATCGAATCTGCTCCCTCCTCACCCCTGAAACTAAAAAATACTAATCCACGCCCTCATAATCTCCCACTTAGACCCTACCCATTGCTCAGCAAATGGAATTTAAAATGTACACACAATCTTCGATCCTCTCAAGACCAACTCTGCTCTGCTCTTATCCGCTCTTCACACAACATGGAATTAATGATGTGCTAAAAATAATAATAATAATAATAAAAGCTGAACAAGCTGTGTTATTATAAATGCTTATTCCTGATAACTGCCCCAGTAACTGGACTGTGTAATATGCCCTTAATGTATATGGGGTCCTCCTGACACTTCTCCAAAGGCAGATGCCAGGCTAGGGAAGGATTAGGCTGTTGGATTTCAACATGCCCCACCCTTTCGTTCTCATGTGTATCTAGCCTGCTCCCCTCTCCCAATTTAGAACACATGTGCTTGTATGCATGTGTATGGGGTTTTGGAAAGGACAAACACTAAGCTAAGTGAAGTGTACGGCCATAATGATATATCAAAGCTTTAGTTTAGACCATAGTGCTAAACATTATGTAATGAAGGTAAGAATGGAAGAAACTGTTTGTCTTTGTGATTGCAGAATATATATTTTATTTATGTGTTGGTGGGAAGAGGCCACCATAATATCAAAGGAAATGCTCTTCCGATATTGACCTAAATTACTTTCTGATTAAAGGTTACACCAAAAAGCTGCTCTATTGGTCTTAATGAATCAAGAAATTCTATACAACTCTTCAGTTTGTTTGCTTTTTTTTTTATATAAGATGAAAGACCTAAGACAGACAGTTACCTTTGTTGCAGAATGCTGACCTCATCAAATGCATCAGGTTTCCAGATTCTAAGGAGAACTTTCTCATGCATAATGTATTGCTAGAGACAAACAATACTGTTTATACTAAGGAAATATTGGCTAAAAAGTGGCATAGTACACTGTAATAAATTCATTTTTTTTCTCTTGAATACCATTAAACTAAGGCCCTATGGGGTACAGTACGACAACATAGATCATGAACACTCCATTGTGCTCTAAACTGAATTTTTTTGGTTGGTTTTCTATATTCAATAATCCTAAAATATCCCACCTCACATTTGTAAATACATAGTTATGGCCATGAAGCCACTGTAGCCATGTAAAAGGTTACTTCAAGACTGAATATTGATGGTCTGTGATCTACAGCATGGTAGAGATTGCCACAGTCTTACTACTCTTACAGTAAAGAAAACTCACCTATGATGTTGTAGTTGTCTATTACATGTAATATATGAATGCCATCTTTCTCCCAAACTAAATAAACCGGATATATCTTGGCGCTACAGTAAACCCAAACCATTTATTACAGTGGTTACCCAGGTCTAATGTATTTGTCATACAATGGTTCCCAAAACTGTACACTCGATTCCATATGTGATCCAATCAGTGATTTATAAACAGGAATCAATATGTTACCACATGCATCAAGTCCCCGTACCTGGAATTGTGTGGTCAGAAAACTGCTAGCCACTGCATGTCTTAAAGAGGTTCTTGAAGATTGAATATTGATGGCCTAGTCTTAGGAGAGGTCATTAACATCAGATCAGTGGGGGTATGACAACCGGCAACTGCTGGGAGCTGAGCTGCAATAGCAGGGCATGTTCACTACACAGCGCACGATGGCCAGCACTCCCACAGCACCTGGCACACCCAGCAGGGGAACTGGGTGTGCATTGGGACAGATGAAACTGGTGACCTGAAAGCATCAGAACGGGTGTGGCAATGGATTCATGGTTCAAGTGTAACTTTTTAAAAACTATAACTATTCTGGGCCAGTGTTAAGAAATTTGTCTAGACATCTCTTTAAAGGGGTTTTCCAGTTTTGTTTTAATAACTTATTAATACACTAAAAAGTTCTACAATGGTCTAATATACTTAAAAGGATTATTCTTATCTCGGCAAATAACTTCTAAGACAGAAATAACTGCTTATAAGTCCCAACCACCAGTGTGGGACTTACAGAAACTAGCAATGCAGTGTTACTCCATGTTGTTTCCACAACTCCCATAGAGGTGAACGGTGTTGTGTGTATTGTATGGGAGTGGTGTAAGCTGATTTATGACAAAATCAAAATCCATCTTAACCGACTTGGTCAAAATTAGTTTAGATGAGTGTTCATGAGTACATAGGTAGTCTAGAGATTGAGGGCCAACAGTCTGTTAGTGAATTATATCATGCTACATATTGAAAAAAATGCAAGCTGCAGAAGCTAAACTGTTGAAAATCTATCAATAAAAAAAAAAAAATAAAAAAATTATATAGTTATGGAAATGATCCTCACGGAGCACCCGGGGCGTTCCTCCGTGGCAGTGAGCACCCATCGCGTCATTGCCCATTAGTGGTGTGGTGACTCCCATCTTGGTCTTCTCTGTATCTTCTTTCTTCTACTTCCTCTGACACAGCGCTGGACCTCCGCCATTTTCCGGTGGTCTTTCAAAAGAAGCGCAGTACGGACCACCGGAAAATGGCGGCCCGTCATATGCAGTCGCCAGCGCTGCGTCAGAGGAAGTAGAAGAAAAGAACAAAATGGGAGTTACCATAACAGACTAATGGGTAGTGACAAGCGATGATGCAGTGGGTGCTCACTGCCAAAGAGGAATGCCCTGGGTGCTCCGTGAGGATCATTTCCATAATTGAAGAAACGGATTTTTACAGAAACGGCTAGGAGAAGACAACAATGAAAGGTAGGAGAAGAATGGCCTTTAAAAAGGCCATTCCAACGTGCCATTAGCTTAAAAGTGTTTTTTTTTTTTTAATGATAGACTCCCTTTAAGGGGAAAAAAAGCCTGGCCCTATGTGAAAAAGTAATTGCACCCTAAACCTAATACCTAGTTCTGCAACAACTGCAATCAAGTGTTTACAATAACTGGCAATGAGTCTTTCACATCTCTGTGGAGGAATCTTGGCCCACTCTTCTTTGCAGAATTGTTTTAACTCATTGGAGACATTTTTAAGGTCATGCCACCTTTTTAACGTCATGCTGCAGAACACATGTACACTTGAGATTAAGGTCACAAACTAATGGCCAGTCATTCTCCTTCAGAGAGCAGGTCCTGAAGCAACCCCAGACGATCACACTACCACCACTGTGTTTGACTGCCGGTAGGATGTTCTTTTTCTGAAATGCGGTGTTAATTTTATGCCAGATGTAACGGAACACGCATCTTTCAAAAAGTTCCACTTTTGTCTCATCAGCCCAGAGAATATTTTCCCAAAAGTCTTGGGGATTTATCAAGCTGTTTTTTGGAAAATGTGAGATTGGCTTTTGTGTTCTTTTCGGTCAGCAGTGGATTTCTCCTTGGAACTCTCCCATGGATACCATTTTTTGCCAGTCTTTTTCTTATTATTGAATCATGAACACTGACATTAACCGATGCAAGTTAGGGCTGTTGTGCTTTAGATGTTGTCCTGGGTTTTTTTGTGGCCTCCTGGATGAGTCGGCCATAATTTTGGTACGCCGGCCACTTCTGGGAAGATTTACCACTGTTCCATTTTTTTCTCCATTTGTGGATAATAGCTCTCACTGTGGTTCGCTGGAGTTCCAAAGCTTTGTAACCTTTTCCAGACTGATAGATGTCAATGACTGTTTTTCATTTGTTCTTGAATTTCTTCTTCCGCATAATTGTTGCTTTTTGAGATCTTTTAGCCTACTTCATGTTGTCAGACAGGTTGTATTTAAGGTCGGGGCTCCATGTTGCAAAAACGCCACAATCTGGCATTTTGCAGTGCCTGCAAAGTGGATGGGATTCTGGCTAATCTGACCCTCACACTGCAGTAAAATATCTGCAGCGGAAATGCTACGATTTGAAAAAACGATGAATTTTTGTAAATCGCACCATGTCAATTATACCTACGGAAACGCTGGAATTTTCTATATAGGTATAATAAGGACAGAAAGTCTGCAGAGGAAAACTCTGTGGACTTTGTGAAGTGTGCTTTTTTGGTTGCAGCTCGCTACATAGGCCCTTAGCTTAGTGATTTTTTTTTTATTTTACAGGTCTGGCAGTAATAAGGCCTGGGTGGTTAGTGAAACTGAAACTATTTCCATAAAATATGGTTAACAACAGTTAATTCATGAGGAGGCAATTCTTTTTTCACATAGGCCCAGGTTGTTTGGGGTAGCTTTATTCCCTTAAATGAAATCTTTTAGTAAACTTTTTTGTATTTGCCAATGTTATCTTTGTCTGATATTCAAATTTGTTTGATAATCTGAAATATTTAAATAGTCACTAACGTTTCAGACAACTTCAAACTTCATTTCATAGATCATGTGATTCTGGAACAAAATGTAATGTACTTTAATTAAAATTAATGTGGCTGCTTTCTGCCTAAAAAACCTCTCTAAGGCTAAGGCCACACATGGCGGAAACTCAGCTTTTTTTGTTTCAGATTTTGCTGTGTTTTTTTGAGCCAAAGCCAGGAATGGCTACAAAAAGATGCCGATAGCTGGGCATGGAGCAGGGACAAGATAAGCAAATTAGTAACTCAGAGCAGAGAGGAGCCTGAGAAATGTATGCCTGTGAAAAAGCATTGTATTACTTGTAACTGGGATTTTATCAGAATATGCTAGCACAGGCTTAGTTTCCCAGCTGACAAACACAGAGGGGTATTCAGATGAGTGTAGGAAACTGGAGTGTGCCACAAAGTCTCAAAGGAATATCTGGAAGGAAAGTGTTGCCCAGTGAACAACTGCCATATTTCCACAGTATGTACTTACCCCCCTGCTCTGAGTGAACTTCAGACCATGATGCATGCAAACTAGACTGATTATACCCCTCCTCCTAAAAAATAATAAAATAACACTTTTCAAGGGTCAGACAATAGAGCAATATCCCCAGGAAGACTGCATGATTTGTAAGCTCATCAAAAACTCGGGTATGCTAGAATTTTTTTTTCACTTTACTAGTAAACCAATGACATGTAGATCCTGCAATTAGGTGACTTGTGGGGGAGCATAAGTGAGACTTCCACCAGTGTACTACAGATAGGCCATCAATAGTAAAATCCAGGAAACCCTTAAACCTTAAACGGGGTTGTCTACTTTCAGCAAATAAATATTGTTTGTATACTAGTATAAATGTTGTACAATTTTCCAATATACGTTCTGTATCAATTCCTCACAGTTTTCTAGATCTCTGCTTGCTGTCATTCATTCTACTTACTCCCAGTGGGTAAAATCAGTCCATGGTCATGTGATGAATACACAGGTGCACAGCTCATTACCAGGCAGATGATTACTGTGCAGTGACTATAACGAGCGGCTCCTGTGTGTTCATCACATGACCATGGTCAGAATTTCATCCACTAGAGCAGGGGTAGGCAACCTTTGTAGTTCGGCGTGCCGATTTTAATTAAAAAATCAAAGATGAGGTACTCTGAGTGCCTGTCAATAATTGTAAGTCTGACGACCCCTAAACTAAAGTGATATACCACAAACCATAACGCAGTGCTGCCACAAGATGCTTTAGGACATATGTGTTTACTGCTATTTCCTGGGACGCTCCTGTACTTTCCGATTAGAAGCAATGAAAGTCCATGTCCAGCCGCCAATTAGTGGTAAATATAAGTGTGCAGGAGCACCATATGGCAGCACCCTCAGGGTGGTAACACATTATGTATCTGGATGCAGATACAGTCTTAGGCCACTGGAACTTTTACTTCAATGTAAAACTGCGTTCACATGGTGCATTTTTGCACAAAAAAAAAAAATGCCTGTGTTTTCTGTGCAAAAACACATCCTTAATGCAGAAAATACACAGTTATACAGAATAATGTCCCATAGCGGCCCCTGCACAAGGTATTATATCCCATAACAGCCTGTACACACGGTATTATGTCACATAGTGACCCCAGCACACGGTATTATGTCACATAGTGACCCCAGCACAAGGTATTATGTCATATAGTGGCCCCAGCACACGGTATTAGGTCCCATAGCGGGCCCCGCACACGGTATTAGGTCCCATAGCGGGCCCCGCACACGGTATTAGGTCCCATAGCGGGCCCCGCACACGGTATTAGGTCCCATAGCGGGCCCCGC
Organism: Leptodactylus fallax; assembly: GCA_947044405.1. Classification (NCBI taxonomy): domain Eukaryota; kingdom Metazoa; phylum Chordata; class Amphibia; order Anura; family Leptodactylidae; genus Leptodactylus; species Leptodactylus fallax. Next base: position 534,850 of record CAMRHE010000490.1, read on the forward strand.
ACACGGTATTAGGTCCCATAGCGGGCCCCGCACACGGTATTAGGTCCCATAGCGGGCCCCCCACACGGTATTAGGTCCCATAGCGGGCCCCGCACACGGTATTAGGTCCCACAGCGGGCCCCGCACACGGCATTAGGTCCCATAGCGGGCCCCGCACACGGCATTAGGTCCAATAGCGGGCCCCGCACACGGTATTAGGTCCCATAGCGGGCCCCGCACACGGTATTAGGTCCCATAGCGGGCCCCGCACACGGTATTAGGTCCCATAGCGGTCCCTGCACACGGTATTATGTTCCATAGCTCTCTTCAGACCCCCGAGTATAATAAGTGCAGGACCAAGAGAGGTGACAAACATAAAAAAAAACTATGTACTCACCATTCCACGCTCCGCTGCCGCTCTGTTCTCTTCGGCGCTTCTGCCTGTAGTCAGCGACCGCTGATTGGGTCTCTGGGGTCACGTCATGTCATTATGCATAATGACGCTGGATGTGACCCCTGAGGCCCTGTCAGCTGTCAGAAGCGCCTGCAGATCGCACAGCCACCGCGTAGCGCAGGGAGCAAGGTGAGTATCATTGTTTTTTATGTTTCATCACTTCTCCTAAGTCTCCGCTTATTATACTCGGGGGTCTGAAGAGACCCCACAGTATAATAATAGCAGTTTCGTTTCGAAGCTGCTGGGTGAGCACTCGAGCTGCCGTGCCACGGAAATAAGCCTCGCTTGCCACTCATGCTGGGGGTTGCCGACCCCTGCACTAGAGATAAGCAGAATGAATGGCAGCAAGCAGAGATCTAGAAAACCGTGAGGAATTGATACAGAAAGTATATCGGAAAATTGTACAGATTTTTATTATACAAATAACATTTATCTCTCAATATTTGTCTGAAAGTGGCCAACCCATTTAAGCTCTGTAATGTCAGAAGGGCAGTGTCAGGCAGGGGGGAGTGATTCAAAGCTCCAATCAGAGGCAGCCATCGTCAGGCAGGCGTATGATTCTGAGCTCTGACATAGCCCTCCTGACAGTATCGAGCATTAATAGTATATGAAGCACCAAAACAAACAGCATTGATTGCTCAGGAACAGTGGGGGGCTAGAGAAAAAATTCCAACTGTGCCAGAATCAGTGGAGCAGCAACTATTAAATGATGAAATGAGCTGGACTTGCTGGAGGTGCTGAAAGGTCCTCTTTAAAAGAACTATACAATCTATAACTGTTAATGGCGATCTCTAGTTAAAGGGGTTTTCCAGCCCCAAATTTTTCCAGCCAAAAGATAGGTAATCAATATGTTGTGTCAGGGTCAGACACATGGAGCCTGCACAGATCAGTTAGCAGCCTCCAGGTACAAGTAAATAGGAGTGGTGCATCAGCCCTGACCACTGCATAGTGGTGCTTCTGAGGAATTGCAGCTCTGCTCCTATCATTTGCATAGGAGCGGTGCTGCATGTGCCACTAGCAGCTTCCAGAGGCTGCTTCAACAGCTGATCTGTTGGGGTCCCAGGGTCAGATCCTGACAGATCACATACCGATGACCTTTCCTGTGGATAGGGGCTGAAAAACCCCTTTAAGCATGCTACTAAGCTTAGGAAATGATGCTGTTGTAAATGAAAAGCACCATTCTTTTTTGTAAATGGCACTTTGTTAATGCAGTCATCTGAGAAGCATTATAATAAATGGAGTTGTAATCACTTCATCAGGAATTAGTCTGTGTGTTTAACCTACAATATGGTTATACCTTTAAACAGAGTTGTGTGGCGGAGTGACAAAAGTGCAATCTGTGCATTAATTATTCTCTCCATTTGCATGCTATCCAACACTTAGCAGCGTAAAGCGTAATGGGGAATTGGCATAGTTACAAACAAGGCAGCTGTTTTATACTTCTGGAGATTCAAAGGGACAGCATGCACATAAATTCATTCTCTCTTAAAACTGCAGAGAGCTGCTGGGGTGATCAATTCCCGCAAGCGCCCCTCCATGCTATCATTTCACTGTGATAGCTGGCTTCTTTTCATAACAGCAATATTATTCACATCTGTGTCGGAGACACAGAACAGGCAAGGAGGAAACACTCACAGAGCTTCCACTAGTTTCTTGGGGCATAATAAAATCCCACAATTTGTCAATGCCACTGGACAGCAACATGGAAAGAGCTGACTAAGAACACGTAACACATCATACTTCTCAGTCGTATGCTTTAGGTCGGTTCAGTGGTTTACTTTCTATTGTAAATTATGAACGTAAACTGAAGACTATATAGAAATGATAATGTTTATAAGCCAGTCCACAGTTACCCATGTCTTAATACTAAAAATGTCAAGTGAGGGCAAAGGCAGCACTGTAATGTACTTGGCAGATTCTGTTTACTTCCTATAACTGTTATCAACATGCACCACCAAACCTATGATTTACCTCCGTTATATTGATGATATCCTTGTCATCTGGACTGCAGATGAGGAGGCCCTACTTCAATTCCATAATGACTTTCACCCTACCATCAACCTTAAACTTAGCTATTCAGAGAGTGAAATTCACTTTCTGGATACCACAATATACAAAGACCACCGACTACTCACATCGATATACCACAAACCCGCAGACTGAACAGCCTACCTGAGAAACGACAGCTTCCACCCCAAGCACACAAGACAATCTATTATTTACAGCCAGGCTATACAATACAATCGTATTTGCTCCAACAATGCAGAGCTGGACAAGCACCTCCTTGATCTGAGGACGAAATTTCTTCGATTGGGATACAAACCAAAAGTGACGGACAACCAATTAAACAAAGCGGCAGCCATTAACAGAGACAGTCTGCTCACATACAGTGGGGAAAAGAAGTATTTAGTCAGCCACCAATTGTGCAAGTTCTCCCACTTAACAAGATGAGAAAGGCCTGTAATTGACATCATAGGTAGACCTCAACTATGAGAGACAAAATGAGAAAACAAATCCAGAAAATCACATTGTCTGATTTTTAAAGAATTTATTTGCAAATTATGGTGGAAAATAAGTATTTGGTCACCTACAAACAAGCAAGATTTCTGGCTCTCACAGACCTGTAACTTCTTCTTTAAGAGGCTCCTCTGTCCTCCACTCATTACCTGTAGTAATGGCACCTGTTTGACATTGTTATCAGTATAAAAGACACCTGTCCACAACCTCAAACAGTCACACTCCAAACTCCACTATGGTGAAGACCAAAGAGCTGTGGAAGGACACCAGAAACAAAATTGTAGACCTGCACCAGGCTGGGAAGACTGAATCTGCAATAGGCAAGCAGCTTGGTGTGAAGAAATCAACTGTGGGAGCAAGAATTAGAAAATGGAAGACATACAAGACCACTGATAATCTCCCTCGATCAGTAGCTCAACACAAGATCTCACCCTGTGAGGTCAAAATGATCACAAGAACGGTGAGCAAAAATCACAGAACCACATGGGGGGACCTAGTGAATGACCTGCAGAAAGCTGAGACTAACGTAACAAAGGCTACCGTCAGTAACACACTACGCCGCCAGGGACTCAGATCCTGCAGTGCCAGACGTGTCCCCCTGCTTAAGCCAGTACATATCCGGGACCGTCTGAAGTTTGCTAGAGAGCATTTGGATGTTCCAGAAGAGTATTGGGAGAATGTCATATGGTCAGATGAAACCAAAGTAGAACTGTTTGGTAGAAACACAACTTGTCGTGTTTGGAGGAGAGTGAATGCAGAGTTGCATCCAAAGAATACCATACCTACTGTGAAGCATGGGGGTGGCAACATCATGCTTTGGGGCTGTTTCTCTGCAAAGGGACCAGGACGACTGATCCGTGTACATGAAAGAATGAATGGGGCCATGTATCGTGAGATTTTGAGTGCAAACCTCCTTCTATCAGTACGGGCATTGAAGATGAAACGTGGCTGGGTCTTTCAGAATGACAATGATCCCAAGCACACCGCCAGGGCAATGAAGGAGTGGCTTCGTAAGAAGCATTTCAAGGTCCTGGAGTGGCCTAGCCAATCTCCAGATCTCAACCCCATAGAAAACCTTTGGAGGGAGTTAAAAGTCCGTGTTGCCCAGCGACAGCCCCCAAAACATCACTGCTCTAGAGGAGATCTTCATGGAGGAATGGGTCAACCTACCAGCAACAGTGTGTGCCAACCTTGTGAAGACTTACAGAAAACATTTGACCTCTGTCATTGCCAACAAAGGATATATAACAAAGTATTGAGATGAACTTTTGTTATTGACCAAATACTTATTTTCCACCATAATTTGCAAATAAATTCTTTAAAAATCAGACAATGTTATTTTCTGGATTTGTTTTCTCATTTTGTCTCTCATAGTTGAGGTCTACCTATGATGTCAATTACAGGCCTCTCTCATCTTTTAAGTGGGAGAACTTGCACAATTGGTGGCTGACTAAATACTTTTTTTCCCCACTGTATAAAGAGACCCAGAATGAAGCCTGAGTGCCCCTAGTTGTCACCTACAACCCACAGCTGGAGATCCTACGAAGGATTGCCAAGGAGCTCCAACCTGCGCTACATAGGGACAACAGACTGAAGGACATATTTCCAGTCCCCCCTCTCCTTTCCTTTCGGCAATAACCAAACCTACGGCGTAATATTGTCCGGAATGCCCTGAAGGCTCCAACTGAAAAAGGCACCTCACCTTGCCTGAAAAACAGGTGCAAGACCTGCAGGCACATCCACACCGCTGACAGTGTACCTATCCCACAGTCACAACAGGTGCACAGGATTAGGGGGACATTTTCGTGCAGGTCTTCCAATGTGGTGTATCTCATAATATGTGTGCAATATCCCACCACAGGCCTCTATGTGGGGGAAACAGGGCAGAGACTCAGTCAATGCATGAACTCACACAGATTCCCATTAATAACAGCAGAACAGATCTCCCAGTGGCCACACATTTCTCCGGAGAAGACCATTCTATTGAAGATTTGCAGTTTGTGGTTATAATGGGACATTTTAAGACGCAAAAGGAGAGGAAAGAATGGGAATATAAGTTAATGCAAAAATTTCAAACTCTGCAATTTGGACTTAATATTCATGCCAGTTTTATGTCACACTATGTATGAACAGCAAACAGATAGTAAGAATTAGTGATCCCTCCGTCACGCCCCACAAGTTTCCAGATTGTTTATTTTTTGACCTGCTGTAAATAACTTCTCTACTTAGATTGCATTTTGTTTTCTTAAGGATTCTAAGATCCTTTGAAGGTCCATGTCTTTAGGGTATAAATAAAAATTTGTGAATTTTCAGTTTCTTGTATAACACCATGTCTGATGAAGGGAGCTAGTACTCCCGAAAGCTTACCATCAAATATACTCAGTTAGCCTCTAAAAGGTATCGCCTGATTACTTCACTCTTCCACTACTTTCAATGGCTAAAAAGGTACAAGATTATACTAGGATTCTTCCATGAAATAATACCTCTATAAAGGTAGACCCATGAACAATATTTTTCACTTATCCACAGGACAGGCAATAAATATAGGACAGTGATCATCATCAGTCCCCATTCTCATGATAATGAGGGTCCAAATGGTCATACAGATAACCTATTCTCTGAATAGGTAATACATTTTGTTTGTGGGCCAACCACTTTAAGATGGGGCATTAATGCGTCACTATTATGGCTCTGACTTCAGGTACTCATCACTAACAGAACTACAAGGTCATGGCACTTGCTGGGGCACCCAGGTTCTTCTACCACTCTTCTGTCATCAGCTGTGGAAGGAACTGTACTCTGTCCCATTCACTTGAAAAGGGTTGAACTGTAATACTATAAATAACCTCATGGACATGGCTCTGTGGTGGATACTAAACTAAATGGGTTGTTAAGCTCAGACACCCACTGACCACTGATGCTCTATCCCGTGGAACCGTAGACAGAATTTGTGATGATCTAATATAAGCAGGACATATGTTTTCAATGTTGCAAACAAAGTATGAATAAAACAGATGTGACATTGCTAGAAGTATATAAAAAAACATGGCTAGCTGTACAAAGAACAATATAATGTTCTACCTGGGAGAAGGTCATTTTATGGATCTTTACTGTGACTATAATTCACATATGGTTGCGTTGCTTGGTCTAGAATGGTTTCCGTTATGTGACGGGTCTAGCAGTGGTGTTATTTCCATTTTTTATATTCCAAGTTGTTATCTGGAGTGGCGATACTCTACCAAATTATTTTAATAGATATACATATAACTTTATTCTTACTTCCCTTTACTATAAATTATGTTTATTTTATATAGTTTAAAGTAATCTCGCTAAACTGGAATCATAATGGGACAAGTCGAAAACTTAACTGTGTCCTGAAAAGCCCCAGAAAATATAACTTAATACACAGAAAGAGCACTGCAGGAAGACTAATGTTCCCTGTACGACTAATGTTTGCTGCTGGTCTAATGATTTCACCATTTTAGAAAGTATTGCTTGGGATTAAAGTAACAAAATAAAATCAGAAACATATCAATAATTCAAGTGCTGTGTTTGGTGCTTACTCACTATCAATTATACTCCTCACAACTGGGAATCGATGCAACCATCATAGATTAGAGTCATCAAATGGCCAGCATGTAAAGTGAAACCATAGAACACCATAATATAATGAAGCAATAGGTAATTGAATATTATTCATTTTTTTTTATTATATTATTAGCAGTCCATGTAAAAGCTTTGGCCTATAAATAAATATACTTGGATATCTTGCAAAATTATGGTGGGCCTCTCATTAGTTGGTACACATTACTGCACCTTTACTGTTCTATGTCCACAAATTTTACATAGTAGCTCATACAGTACGTGCACGTAACAGCAAAAACTAGATTTATTTGTGGGGCATATATGAATGTGTCACGTGAAAAGAAAATTAAATTTAAGGACACAGTGATTTTCAATTTTTTTTTCCATTTTTCATTCCATCTTCTTTCAAGGTGAGCTGTAGTTTTATTGGTACTATTATGAGGTATACCCATATGGGGTATGAGTTTTGGTTAATTTTAGAAGAAATTACATTTTTGGGAGGAGAAATGACTAAAAAATGTCAATTCTCCAACTGACATTTTTTTTGTTTTGAATTTTGGAGTTCTTCATGCATGATAAATATTTTTATATTTTAACAGTTTGGACATTTTTGGTCACAGCAATACCAATTATTTTTTCTTAATTTTATATGTATACTTATTTTTAGTCACCCTAGGGGGGGTTGAACCTGTGATTGTTTGATACAATATACTGCAATACTTTTGCATTGTAATATTTTGCCCATACACCGTACTTCTATTAAACCGTGCTGGTTGCAACTGACCATGACATCCAAGTGCTAAAACAGCTCCATTCAGTACTATCTCTGATAGCGGCTGGTGCCAGCACCGTCCAGTCCTTCTGCTCCGGTGTCTTCTCAAAGTGAAACTGCTCACTGGCTGTGACGACCGGTGAAGCCGTTGATTGGCCTCAGCGGTCACGTAATATGAAGTGAAGTAATATGAAGTGAAGTAATATGTATAGTATATTTACAAATATAGTAATATAAATGTTGGTAGCAGTGGTGGAGCTTTCTACCGCAATGGACCCACTATGAATCTTCTCTTTGAATTTAGCGCCAAAGCAAGTGCTATCGAATTCAATATCAGCCATTGGCTCTCCTGTGACTGGTTCATTTGGATTTAGTGCTCTGGAGTTAAATTCAGATGGATTGATCACAGGAGAGCTGCTGTTCCTATTGAATTCAAATGGCCAAAGCGCCCATTCATAGTGGGGTTGGTGGCAGCATCTTCACTATGATTTTTTTGTTTTCTAACCACTATCACGAATGTTATTATTCCTATACTGTAACATCATTGTCACAGTACAGGGATAGATCATAGCGGGGCCACAGAGTCTAATACGGTAGCAGCAGTGGCTCCACTATGATTTTATGCAGCTTCACACTGTTGTCAATGATTTCTTTTATTGGAGACCTCGGGTAGGGGGGCAGCGAAAGGCACTGGTGACCAATTCATTTAAATTGACGGACAGCTTTTTCTAAGACTCTTAAAGAGGACCTTTCACCACTTCCAACAATTTCAGCTCTTTATGTCATTTAATAATCGTTGCTCCACAGATTCTGGCACAGTTGGAATTTTTTCTCTAGCCCCCACCGATCCCAAGCAATTATTGCTGTTCGTTTTGGTGCCTGATATGCTATTCAGGCTCTGTACTGACAGGAGGGCAGTGTCAGGCAGGAGCAGACAAGGGGTGTGATTCTGAGCTCTGACACTGGCTGCCTCTGATGAAGCTCTGAATCACACCTCCCTGCCCGATACCGCCCTTCTGACATTACAGAGCAGAAATAGCACATCAGGCACAAAAACTAAATGTGCTTGTTGCTTGAGAATGATGGGGGCTAGAGAGAAAATTCCAACAGCGCTGGAATCAGTGGAGCAGTGCCTATTGAAAGATGCTAGAGACTTGAATGGGTGGAGGTGGTGAAACGTCCTCTTTAACACATTGCTGGTGTGATAATAAAAAGTCATGTTAACGACTGTTTCATCTGTATAACCATACAAGATCAACTCTAAGGGTTCTTTTTTTCCAACCTGAACAGTGCCAGTGTTCTTCTCCACATGGGCTACTACACAAGACATCCCTTTGGCAGCCCATCCTGACTAAAGCTGATTAACCATGGAGAGGGAATAAGTGTCAAATTGCAAGAGGTCCACCTGCTGGCTCCCCCAACGATCAGAAAGTCCCCCTGTATCCTCCTCATGAATGAAACGTCAGCGAGCTTGTGTGACCAGTGCTCCACTAACTGCTATTGGGATACCGGCATTGCAATCTCTTGATTCCCCCTAGCAGTGAGTGGAACACACTGGCGCTTCATTCACAGGAAGCATGCAGAGGGACTTTCAGTCCCCTGTTCTCCTGATCTCTGGGGGACCTCGTGATTGGACCCCCAACAATGTGGATAGAGGATAAGTGTTTGTAATGGCACAACCACTTTAAGCTACTTGTGATTTTCAAAATGTAAACAGTCAACAATACTTCTGACACTAGGTTCACACTAGCATTGGGCTGTCATTTGTTCCGGTCCATTGGAGGACCAGAAAACGGACAGGTGAACCGCTAAAACAGCAGACACATATGGAGCCTGGCGAACCCCACTCACTATAATCATGTCCACTGTTTTTAAACTGAAAGTGCCAGGTGAAAAAGTCGCATGTGCAGGACATTTCATTTGCTGATTTCAGGCAGACACTATGACGTGGTCTCCTAAAGCAAAATCCAATGCAGATGTGAATGTAACTGTAGATTCCAGTTATAAAGCAAGATATTCTGGAAATGGAAAGACTTCGTATTTTCCCTTATTTCTAATTAAACTTATGTAAAAAAAATATCAGACCTGTGAAGTGACAAGCTCTAGGACAGCAAGTGAATTTGTCATCTAAAAAATATGCCAGGTCACTGCAGAATGACAATAGAAGAAAATGTTCTATGCATGAATAAAGTCAAATATTTTGACAATCAACCATAAAAATAAGTTATTACATTACCTTGCAACCTTGCAGCTGGACTCGATCAGATCATTCTCGATATCCAGGAGGCTTGGAGGCAGGCTGAATTCCATGGGAGAGGTCAGCCTTTTTAAGCGAAGTAATCCCACGCAGAATTTGGCACCCATCTCTTCAAGCTCTTTTGTCCCAATCTGCAAGCCCTAGAGCAAAAAGAAATGTGTTTCACTTCAAGTACATGGAAAAAAGATAATCTGTAACAGTTAATAACTCACTTCTAAAGCTATTGATCTAGCAACTCACATACAGCTTACCAACCAAATTAGAAATACTCTGAGGTGGAAAACAATTATATGAAGACTTGATGTCATGGCTTAAAACGTTACTCCAATACAGAGAATAAGTAGTAGGAGTCCTAAAATGTTAAAGAGGTCGTCTCTACAGCTTCATGTCTGGGTAAGGATTACAAAATCACAAGTAAGACTGGGCATGTGACCCAACAAGATCACTAATTTTTAACATATGGAAGTAATGTTTTAAACTTCAGACTGTATCTTGAAGGGTCATTCCGGCCAGAAGCATTTGTTACTTATACACAGGACAGGTGCTAAGTGCTATAATGGTGGGGTTTGACCACTGAGACAACCAACGACACTGCTTGAGGGTATGTGTCAGTACCATAGACTGTGAGTAGAGTAGTAGAACGCATGTTCTACTACCTCTCCATTCAGACTTCTCCTGCCAATGCTCTTCCAGCTGGGGGGGGGGGGATAAATAGGAACTGGCAATTGGTGGAGGTCTCAGTGATTGTAGCCCTTCAGGGAATAGGTGATAACTATTTCTGGCTGGGAGGCCCCTTAAAGCCTTGAAAGACCTGCCTGAAATTTTAATGCTATCCTCTATCCATAGAATAGGGGAAATCATGCTGGTCAGTGGGGGTCGAAGTGATGACACCTACACAGATCACAAGAATATGGGATAGGGGATAACATTAAAACTTAGCCAACTACTTTGTTAAGAGCAGCAAAACCTCTAGGTTTAGTAAAACTGAATATTCATGCCCAACAAAATAGACACGGGGATGTTACTTCATGTGAAGAGTATTCCCAGCAATCGGCTATAATATTTGGGAGAACTCACTAGTAACTGTTCAAGTACCACTACTGCAGAGATGAAGCAGGCTATCTGCCAGAGGGAAGATGCAAGTGGAAAGCACATTGTGCCAATTACAGTCAACTTAGTTTCACGTACATTGGAAGACACAAAGTTGACCAATTACTAAAAAGCCCTTTGTGAGTTCACATATCTCTACAATATTTACAGAGTGATCACTTTACCATTACTATTTATTTATTTTTTTTATTTTTTTTACTAGAAGTGAGATGTACATAGGCTAACTCTGGTGGTTCCCTCTTGAGTGAATAGAGTGGCAAAATGCATTTTCAACCACCTGCTCCATTAAAGGGTTTTTCTTATGAACCATAACCATATTTAAATTTGTAGATAATTAAAATTTAACATTTTTGCAAATATAAATAATTTAAAATTTTGCTAAGTTTTAAAGATTTTCTGTAATCATCTTAGTGGTGACAGTCTCTTGTCTTGCTCGGTTGCCAATAGATACGACCATGAATGCAAGAACTTTCTTTCACTAGTCTGACTCAGATAACCAGCCATGATTCCCTTATTGTGGCTGAGTTATCTTCTCAGGCAAGTAGTGTCTCTGCTTGATAAGCTGTCCATAATAAGGAAATCATAACGGAGTTTCTGACAAGTTCCCCAAAATAGAAAGTCCCTGCATTCATGGTCATATCCATTGGTGGTCAATTAAAGACAAAAGACTGTCACCACTAAGACAGGTTAGAGAAAATCTTTAATCCTTAATATTTATATAGGCAAAAATGTTTACACTTTAATTGTCCAGAAATTTAAAGTAAACCTGTCACTATGAAAATGCAGTACACAGCGTGTTATAAAGCAGGAGGAACTGAACAGATTGATATATAGTTTTGTTGGAATAGATTCAGTATAAGTTGTAATTTATTCATTTAGAACTATACACTTTCTATGCTCAGAAACAGTGATTGAATTAAGTAGATGGTTCTATCAGTGATTGACACCGCTCCATGCATCACTATGCTTGTAGAAATAACAATATTCGCTGCCATCACACGGCTGCATTAAAATCAATTCATGTGAATGTGGCTATTCATGTGTCTTATTGTTGACTTTTTTCACAGATCTCCTAATAGACTGAAAACTAGGAGAGATCCGTGAAAACAGATGTGAAAAATATCCCTTTCTCGTAGCCTTTCTGCACACTGGTCATATGAATAGAGCCTATCACTGATAGAAACGCCTCCTTGACTCAATGTCTGTTTATAAACACAGAAAGAGCAAAGACAAATTAATAAATGACAAGTTATACTGAATATTCTCCCACAACTCTAAGGGTACGTTCACATGTAGGAATTTGCTTCCAAATCTGCTTCCTATTGATCTTGCCGCGGATTTCACAGTTTGAGACTCCCTCCATTCATCTGAAGCTAAACAGCAGCAGAAAGCCGCAATGGAATGCCAATGCCATGCATCAGCATCCTATCGTGACTAGACTGTGGCCAAATATGGCTGCAGAAAATGAAGAGAAATTTCACTTCATTTTCTGCTGTGTGAACTTAGCCTAAATATCAATATGCTCAGCTGGTAAAATTCGGCTTATGCATTTTGAGGCTAAATGCCTCTGTCATTGCGTTTAGCCTCAAAACGCAAAAGCAGAAGTTTACCTCTAGCCTTCTTCATGGCCTTTTTAATATGAGGATTAAAAGTTAAATTTTATTTTTAACTCTTTTGGTGCTGGATTCCACACGTTTTTGTGCTTTCAATTTTTCACCCTGGAAGTCCGAGGGCTTTTACGGGCATCAAACATCATGGATAAACAGGAATAACAATACGAAGGTGAGCTGTATTTTTCTTTTCTTTGGTTACTTATTCTGTAACATGGCACCTGCAGATTATACTGCATTTTTTATCACCTTAAAAATGTTTGTTTGTGGAAACCCCATGTAAAACTGGAGTGCAAAACACCCCAGATCTTGTAAGTTGGGAGTTCTTGGGAGTTCTAGTGATGGAATTTCCACCCATGAGCAAGTTACCCCTTATCTTTATTACTGGAATATCATGTTAATTCTTCATTGCACAAACAATTATGTTTCTGGTTTTCCACTTTTATTTAAAGGGTAGTAACAAATCCCACATCCATTAACTAGTTTAGAACCTATAATGTTATTTCCCTGCTAGCAGAGATAGAGCAAACAGGTCCTGATACTACTTGTTCTTGACCTGAGTGTTTTAAACAAGTAGGTTTTAATTTACGAGACTTCATTTCAGACAAGAAGGATGGTGCATCAATCACATGACCGCTTTGACTATTATCAAGAAATCAATGTGCTAGCAGGACAATAATTTATCTCTGTCAAATCTAAAACCACTTAGTGGCCATGAGGATATACAGAGGCAATATTATGTAATGCAAAGTGTAACATAAACCTGGACCATCTAGCAACAATAATGAGTTACGGCAACATTTCTATAGAAATCTTAACATTGTATATCAGTCAATAACCTAATAAATGGAACTAAATCAAACAAAAAACTCATAAATCAAAATCTATAAATCACCGCAAAAATAGCTTTGGTGTGATGAACACTATAATTTTAAAGACTCATGCTGTACAGCTGTAAATCCCCTCTTCTTTAAATCAGCATTTCTGTATCAAAAAAAAAAAAAAAAAAAAAATGGAGGAGGACCTCTGCTGGCCAGTCTTGGAAAAAAAAAAAAAAAAAAAAAAGACAATACAGCATAAGAATCTATCACAAATTTGTATCAGAAAAGGAAGATTGTTTTAAAGGGGTTGTCCAATTCCAGCACATTCATGTTATTGTTTGCACAGTGGGGAAAAATAGTATTTAGTCAGCCACCAATTGTGCAAGTTCTCCCACTTAAAAAGATGAGGCCGGCCTGTAATTGACATCATAGGTAGACCTCAACTATGAGAGACAAAATGAGAAAACATATCTAGAAAATCACATTGTTTGATTTTTAAAGAATTTATTTGCAAATTATGGTGGAAAATAAGTATTTGGTCAGCTACAAACAAGCAAGATTTCTGGCTCTCACAGACCTGTAACTTCTTCTTTAAGAGGCTCCTCTGTCCTCCACTCATTACCTGTAGTAATGGCACCTGTTTGACATTGTTATCAGTATAAAAGACACCTGTCCACAACCTCAAACAGTCACACTCCAAACTCCACTATGGTGAAGACCAAAGAGCTGTGGCAGGACATCAGAAACAAAATTGTAGACCTGCACAAGGCTGGGAAGACTGAATCTGCAATAGGCAAGCAGCTTGGTGTGAAGAAATCAACTGTGGGAGCAATAATTAGAAAATGGAAGACATACAAGACCACTGATAATCTCCCTCCATCAGGGGCTCCACGCAAGATCTCACCCCGTGGGGTCAAAATGATCATAAGAACGGTGAGCAAAAATCCCAGAACCACACAGGGGGAGCTAGAGAATGAAAGCTGGGACTAACGTAACAAAGGCTACCGTCAGTAACACACTATGCTGTCAGGGACTCAGATCCTGCATGGGGGGGTGGCAACATCATGCTTTGGGGCTGTTTCTCTGCAAAGGGACCAGGACGACTGATCTGTGTACATGAAAGAATAAATGGGGCCATGTATTGTGAAATTTTGAGTGCAAACCTCATTCCACCAGCAAGGGCATTGAAGATGAAACGTGGCTGGGTCTTTCAGAATGACAATGATCCCAAGCACACCACCAGGGCAACGAAGGAGTGGCTTCGTAAGAAGCATTTCAAGGTCCTGGAGTGGGCTAGCCAGTCTCCAGATCTCAACCCCATAAAAAACCTTTGGAGGGAGTTAAAAGTCCGTGTTGCCCAGCGACAGCCCCAAAACATCACTGCTCTAGAGGAGATCTGCATGGAGGAAAGGGCCAACATACCAGCAACAGTGTGTGCCAACCTTGTGAAGACTTACAGAAAACGTTTGACCTCTTTCTTTGCCAACAAAGGATATATAACAAAGTATTGAGATGAACTTTTGTTATTGACCAAATACTTATTTTCCACCATAATTTGCAAATAAATTCTTTAAAAATCAAACAATGTGATTTTCTAGATTTGTTTTCTCATTTTGTCTCTCATAGTTGAGGTCTACCTATGATGTCAATTACAGGCCTCTCTCATCTTTTAAGTGGGAGAACTTGCACAATTGGTGGCTGACAAAATACTTTTTCCCCCACTGTATAATGAAAAGTTTTATAATTTTCACTTCCTGTATCAATTCCTTATGGTTTTCTTGATCTCTGCTTGCTGTCATTCATTCTGATTACTTCAAGTGAATAAAAAGTCCATGGTCATGTGATCAACACACAGGTGCATAGTTCATGATCAGACAGCGGTCCAATTACTGAGCTGTAACTATAATAAGCTGTGCACCTGTGTGTCCATCACATGACCATGGACTGATTTTGATCAACTGGCAGTAAACAGAATAAATGACAGCAAGCAGAGATCTACAACACCGTGAGGAATTGATATAGAAAGTATATTGGAAAATGGTATAACTTTTCATTACTCAAACAATAACATTTGCTGAAACTGGAGATGCCCTTTAAGGACCTTATTACACTGCTCAATTACTGGACCAGTTATCGAGAACAATCATTCACAGGAATGCTTGTTCCCAATAATTAGCCAGTGTAAGAGAAACCACATACGATGAGGCCAGTGCCAGCACTACTATGGCACCATCTTTAGCAAGATAGCCCATTTTGTCTGGCCCACTGAGAAGAATGTCCCTGTCCCGATAATTCAAGACATTAACAAGTACTGGTCTGGTGGGTGCTCCTGGGGCAAAGAAGTAGTAGGAACTCGATAGGCCCTTTCTACTGCAAACAATGGAGCAAGAGAGTTTTTTCCAAAGGTGTTGAGAAATGAAGACTCAAATTATGCTGCTGGTGTACTGCCCTTCTTTCTCGGTCACCCCCACTAAAAGCACATTATTAGGACTTAGGCAATTCTCCAGATCATCTTCTTTTGCCAGCACAGCATCTAAAATTCAAGTGTGAATTTGCACATCTCTCTATATCGTATCCTCTAACTTGCCCTTTCTATCTTCCAAGGCAGTAGTACATTCAGATAACTTTCTAAGGTCATGCCTCATAACAGATTTCCTCGCTGACGGTGCCCACTTTCATAGTAAGACCAATAAGGGACGGGCTGTTGATTGTGTACCCCCAGCTTATTATAGTCGTCATGTCATGTCACCTCATCTTTATCTGCAGCCATGTGCACAGCAGTAGTGCACCCAGTATCACCCACAATTGTTGCTCTAGCACCATTTCAGAGATTACATTTGGGACTATTGCCTTCTCTTCTCCTCATCATGCCTGTGGCTGAATTACCAACACTTGCGACCACAACTAAGTGAAGCATGAGCAGGGTATTCAGAACAACAAGTCGGCTACTTGAGGTAGTATATACACCATGCATCTGCTCAGATCACTGGCTCGCTGCACCCTGCTGTTGCAGTACTATTCATTTTGGTCAGCCAGTATAAGGCAAATGTAATTTGGTAATAGGTTCCTTGCCATAACACACTGTTCCATGAAACTCCTCCTATAAGTAAATTGTGACTATTGTGCAGCACAACTGTGGCAAAAACACACATACTAATTAACAGCTGGGTGTTACCATTCTCCTTGTCAAAGACGTGTATCCCAACATGGTCTGGCAGTGGCACCACTAATGGAACAGTGTAGACAAACCATTTAGCGAAGGGAAATGGTAAGGCCCATTTGTTAGATTAGCCAAGCAGAGATTAAGAAATACAAGCATTTACTAAAATAGCTCTGCACTCACTAACTCTACAATTACATGCAAACCTGCACAAGGCAATCTGAAATGAAGGGAAGCAGTCACAGGAACAGCCTTCCTATCTGGGAATCAAATGTTTTAGTTTAGCATAACCAGAACCTCAAACTAGAGAGAAGCAGATGTGCCAGAACAGCAGTACAAGGCAGTGAAATAAACTACATCCTGGCTATGGGCCTGTAAGGGGTCTTTTAATGGTATCCATTTCCCTTTTACTTTACAAAGAAAAGTACATAAAGCACAGTGGTATTGCTCATGACACTCAGTCATGACCAAAAATGTGTCTTTTTATGGCAGTCACTAAGGGGTTAAATCATATTACTAACATTGTTGTTATTGATCAGCTGTACCCAAAAACGCTGCTCCATGTTACCACTCCTTGGGTTTTGTCAGTGGGAAAGCCTGTTTTTTTTTTTTTTGTTTTTTTTTTTAACTTGTGTTTATTAAGTTTTACACAATAAAGAACAAACTAGCCCTCTGTATGCAGGGGAAAGGGAAGGGATAAGGGGGAATGGGGGAAGGCGGGTAAGGGGGATTAAGTAGATCAATCGGCAGATCAAACATCAGTCCAGCTAGTCCATCAGAAGTGGTCGCCCTCTTGTTTCTCAACAATAACAGTGAAGGTGGAAAGCCTGTTCAATTATACAATAAGATACTTTAATTGTGACAAAATCTGATAATTCCATTCTTCGACCTGCTATTTTTACAATTTTCTCTGTGACTGTGTCATTTCTCAGTCAGTGTTGAACCATTCCCCTGATGGTATGCAAATATACCATTTAAAGAATTGTCCTACTAGGCCAACCTTTTCAGACTCTGTAAACCCCTGGAAATTTTTTTTTACCTAATTTATATAGATTTTTCATATTATACAGTATATTAAAAAAATTAAAAAAAAATATTTATTGGTGCCATGCTGAGACAAGTATAAATTTTATATTACTTTTTATTTAATTTTTTGATGACGCAATGACCAAAAAACAGCATTTCTGGTTTGTTTGTTTTTTTTAACAGCATTTACTATGTGGGATAATGGGTTAGAGTTACAGTATGGGTTCTTACGGATGCAGAGATACTAAATTTATATATGACCCTGTAAGCCATGGAAATGCATCAGTGCCACCCCAATAGTAGTGTGGTAGGGGCACTGCAGGGGATTTAACTGTCAAGATCCCCTTAGTTGCAGCATCTAAAGGGGTTAAGTTCCCGCAATCTGAGTTATCTTCAATCACGGGCAGTGCAGCATGGTGTCAGCTGTATGTAATTGCTGACACTCACCAGAGCTGAGTAGGTATCGTTGCCCATGCCATAAACGTATGGCAGAGTGCAGACATGCCATACATTTACGCCATCATGTACGAATGGGTTAATGCCTTAGCAATCCTTGACAAATATATCAGACATGAGCAAGAGGAAGTTAGTGCTCAGTTACGAGTATACTGGTCAAAGTGGTCTCACAGGTCCTGTCACTGTATCCGTGTGGTCAGCATCAGGAGACTGGCTGATACAAATAGCTGGGCTGAACCAATGGAAACTCTAAACCCACAAAAAAGCAAGCCCCCTTACAGCTCAGTTGATGGAAAAGTAAAAGAAAAAAATCATAGCTCTCAAAAAATCTAATTACTTTTTTTTTTTTTTTAAGTTTTTTTGGTGAAAAAAGTAAAATAAATAAATACCTATACATATTTAGTATCACCGTATAGTTAACATTGAATTATACTGTATGGTGAGAAACTCAAGATTTATTAAAGGGAGCCTACCATCTCCCCCAAGCATATTCAACTTCAGCACAATCAAGAGAACATTATCGTGGTAAACATCATGCCTTTATTATACATGTCAGCTTTGTAGATTTGGAGAAAAACAACTTTGAAGTCTTACGCAAATGAGGAAGTTGGTGCACGGAGGGCAGGCCTTTAGCTCTTGGAGCATTGTTCTTGAGACTCAAGTAGGATGGGTCATGTCATAGCAACTTTCATTAAATGAAGTGGTGCAAGCAGGAGATAGTAGGGATCTGAGTGTCAGGAGCAGTACTCCAGGAAGCTGAAGGCCAGTCCCCTGTACACCAACTGTCTCATTTCAAAGTTGTGCAGATAATTTTTTTTGCAAAATAAGCTTTATCATATGGACATGTTAATGATGAATAAGAAAATTATGGCTCTCAGAAGGCAAGGATGAAAAAACGATACAAATTGCAAGGCCCTTAATGGGGTTGTCCCATGAAGTGAACACTTCAGAACCTTTCTCCCGATCCACATTCAACTTAAGTGCAGTCAGGCTGAACATGGGCGGGAGTGGTGATGGCCAGTGCTCCCATTCACTTCAATGGATGCGCCGGAGACAGCGGAAGTACATCTTCTCCGGGACACACATTGAAGTGAATGGGAGAGTCAACAACCACAAGTCCCACTCATATTCAGCCTGGCTACACTCAGGTTGAATGTGGAGTAGGATAAAAGTCTTGAAGTCTTCATTTCGTAGAACAATCCCTTTAAGGCTCAAACAGGCCTGGTCATTAAGAGGTTAATAGTGTACTAAATCCACAGGGAAATAATTTGCACGATCAATGTAAAGTCAGCATGGCAAGCATCCCTATGACTCCATGGGCATCACAGACAGCATATAAGGTAATTTGTGGCACCACTAGGGTTCAGACATTGTAGACAGCCCCTGAAGCTGCTGTAGGAACATGAACTAACTTTTGCATTAGTAGTTAGCTTTTAGAGGGGAGAGGCAATAGCCACTAAGATGTGCCACCCTAGGGCAACAACAGAGGAGCAATAAATGTACAGCCTGCACTGTAGTCTTGGATTTGTCTCACTAGAAGAAAACCTGCCCCATTGCCACATAAAGAGTATATCTGCTATTAGGAGATGACAAGACACACCAGTCTGTAAGCTGATGCCTTGTGGCACAGATGTCTACAACGCCAAAGATGTGACTAGCTGTAAGAAACAAGCCACGACTGGTTGTAAGGTAGGCTGTGAGGGCTGCACCACTGTGAGGAACCCACAGTGGGATAAGACATTATAACCAAACCACACCCTACTACTGTATGCAGGTAGTGAGGACAGCTATTTCTAGAACATTGTTGACCAGTTAAGAAGCAACTCAGCTACAAGGAGTAAAGACTAACCTAGTGCTCAGGACTTGAACACAACTTCTTATCTCCTGTGAGACCTTGTAACCATATGTTAGTTGCCTCAACTGAGGACTGTGGAGCCATCAAAATTGTTCCCTCTTTGTGAGTAACTTTCTACCATTGCTGAGTTCCCACTGTCTCAGTCTCCAGCCAACCACCTTCCCTGAGTAGTGAAGCCTGGTCTGACAGTTATGGGCCTCAATATCTTGTACCTAAGAGGGTACTCGAGTTTCAAGCCCACTGGATGACCCTTGTTATAAGGTGGCTGAATATAGTCAAAGTCAGTTTTTCTGTGGTCTCTGAAGATTAAAGGGGATGACTGTGATGACACAGATTGGTTAAAAGCTCCATTTACAGGTGCATCTCAATAAATTAGAATATCTTTGAAACGTTCATTCACTTCAGTAATTCATAATCAGCGTCTTCCATGATTGTGTGTCCTACTGAACCAGACTGAGGGACCATTTAAAGGCTTAGGAAACCTTGGCAGGTGACACATTGAATTTACAATACTGAACTTTTTTACAATATTCTAATTTTCTTAGATTTGGGTTTTCATTACCTGTAATCCATAATCAACATTTACAGAAATAAAACACTTGAAATAGAACACTCTATGTGTAAAGAATCTAGAAAATATAGGAGGCCACTTTTTTAATTGAATTACTGAAATAAACGTGTCAAAGATATTCTAATTTATTGAGATGCACCTGTAAATACCCAGTAATACCTACTCAAGCGCTGGGTCGTATATATGCCATATTTCTCTTTCTAGATGCCATGGTTGAAGTGTTTGGTGGTTTGCTCAGACATGTCACCTACTGACCATGTATTGTGATGCTAAGCAGTATACTAAATATGGGTCTGGTTGCTAAACAGTAAGGTTACAATATACAGTAACCCTATATAGATCATTGGAAATTGTATGAAAAGTAAGGATAATAGATCATTTAGGTGAACCATGTACTAAAAGTTATTAAAGACAGACATCATGAAATATTTTCTCATTATAAAGATGAAGACAAGGCCCTCTAGTGGGAATTTACAAAACTACATAGAAACGACAACATAAAAGATGCATCACATGGAAAATGAATATACAGTGAAACCTCTGCCGAAGACTTGCTTTGAGAAAACCCCCTGATTTTTCCAGTGATCAATTTTTCTCTCATTATACTCTATGGAAGGTACTGCTCTATAAGTAGACCACACCCTTATCCAACCAAAGACCACTTTTTTGAGCAACTTTTTCAGTGTGAACTGCTTTGAAAAGACTATTGGACTTAGATACACTATGAAACCATAATCCTCTGTGTCACACCATATCACTGGATCGAAGACATGACACACCAGTAGAGAAAAGTCACCAGCATCACACTGGAGCAGACAGCCCATGTCACAGTCAATGTAATCTGCCCGAGTTGCCAAGCATACATGCCAACAGTCACAATTTTGTTAGGAATCTTGGGAACTTGGCCTCAAAACGGATGGGTTTAAGGTATATCCCACACCAAAATGCGCATTCTTGGGTTGTTTCCAAGTTCGCACACGTTGGCCTATAAAATGTCAGCATGTATAAACAGGATTAGCAATGAAGAGGGGAAATGGAAAGGGGAGCCATGTTGGGGTCTAGTAATGAGAGGAGAGTCATCGTAGGAGCAAGCCTATGCTGGGTTCTAGAAATGGGACCATGCTGAGGACCAAAATTTAAAGGGACTGGGGATTAGGAAAGCAAGTAAACCTTGCTGAGGACCGTGATTTAAAGGGATACCATGTTGGGGACTAGGAATGAGAGGGGAAGGATGCTGAAGATGGAAATTTAAAAAGGATACCATTCTGAGGACTAGGGCGAACTAAGCTGGCAACCTGGACTGACAGAAAAGCCATGCTTGTGACCAAGATGCCATGTTGGCTGACCAAGAATGATAAGAGCATCTAGAACTAGGAAATGTGCACGTCACCAGGGGTCTAAGAAACAGATGAGGCCCCCTATAGAGAATCTGAAAGGACCACTCCTATGAAGGACCATTTTTCTGTGCAAATTCTGGTGGTCGGCTCAAAGAGCTTTCACTATATTCAGTGGGGGAAAAAAAAGTATTTAGTCAGCCACCAATCGTGCACGTTCTCCCACTTAAAAAGATGAGAGAGGCCTGTAATTGACATCATAGGTAGACCTCAACTATGAGAGACAAAGTGAGAAAACATATCTAGAAAATCACATTGTCTGATTTTTAAAGAATTTAATTGCAAATTATGGTGGAAAATAAGTATTTGGTCAATAACAAAAGTTCATCTCAATACTTTGTTATATATCCTTTGTTGGAACTGACAGAGGTCAAACGTTTTCTGTAAGTCTTCACAAGGTTGGTACACACTGTTGCTGGTATGTTGGCCCATTCCTCCATGCAGATCTCCTCTAGAGCAGTGATGTTTTGGGTGCTGTCGCTGGGCAACACGGACTTTCAACTCCCTCCAAAGGTTTTCTATGGGGTTGAGATCTGGAGATTGGCTAGGCCACTCCTGGACCTTGAAATGCTTCTTACGAAGCCACTCCTTCGTTGCCCTGGCGGTGTGCTTGGGATCATTGTCATGCTGAAAGACAAAGCCACGTTTCATCTTCAATGCCCTTGCTGATGGAATGAGGTTTGCACTCAAAATCTCGCGATACATGGCCCCATTCATTCTTTCATGTACATGGATCAGTCGTCCGCGTCCCTTTGCAGAGAAACAGCCCCAAAGTGTGATGTTGCCACCCCCATGCTTCACAGTAGGTATGGTGTTCTTTGGATGCAACTCAGCATTCACTCTCCAAACACGACGAGTTGTGTTTCTACCAAACAGTTCTACTTTGGTTTCATCTGACCATATGACATTCTCCCAATACTCTTCTGGAACATCCAAATTCTCTCCAGCAAACTTCAGACGGACCCGGATATGTACTGGCTTAAGCAGGGGAACACGTCTGGCACTGCAGGATCTGAGTCCCTGGCGGCGTAGTGTGTTACTGACGGTAGCCTTTGTTACGTTAGTCCCAGCTTTCTGCAGGTCATTCACTAGGTCCCCCCGTGTGGTTCTGGGATTTTTGCTCACCGTTCTTGTGATCATTTTAGTTTCAATAGTTTTTATTCAAGTTTTCAAAGAATAAAGGTAAAATACAGTATTGACTTATGTCGCGATGTACATTGGTATGCATTATAAAATAGTATACAAAATAACATATTACTCTCCTTTCCAAAATACATCTGTAAGTCATACATCAATAAGACAGATATGCAACGTACTAACAAAGTAAACCTTAACTATAACAATAACTTTTAGGCACATTCAGCAGGCTATCTTAAGTCATTCCTAGGACATGTTCCTCAGTATCAACCTTCTCTTGGTTGTAGGGCCTCTGTTAAGTGTGTAGACACCAAAACGCCGTGTCGTCATTTCTGAATTCCCCCCCTCTCCTGCCCAATCTACCTCTTGTGATCATTTTAACCCCACGGGGGTGAGATCTTGCGTGGAGCCCCTGATGGAGGGAGATTATCAGTGGTCTTGTATGTCTTCCATTTTCTAATTATTGCTCCCACAGTTGATTTCTTCACACCAAGCTGCTTGCCTATTGCAGAATCAGTCTTCCCAGCCTGGTGCAGGTCTACAATTTTATTTCTGGTGTCCTTCCACAGCTCTTTGGTCTTCACCATAGTGGAGTTTGGAGTGTGACTGTTTGAGGTTGTGGACAGGTGTTTTTTTATACTGATAACAATGTCAAACAGGTGCCATTACTACAGGTAATGAGTGGAGGACAGAGGAGCCTCTTAAAGAAGAAGTTACAGGTCTGTGAGAGCTAGAAATCTTGCTTGTTTATAGGTGACCAAATACTTATTTTCCACCATAATTTGTAAATAAATTCTTTAAAAATCAGACAGACAATGTGATTTTCTGGATTTGTTTTCTCATTTAGTCTCTCATAGTTGAGGTCTACCTACTGTATCATGCCAATTACACGCCGGCCTCATCTTTTTTTTCCCCACTGTATATCGATTTGCAGAATGTGGATAATGACAAGAGGCAGAATTTTAACTGTAGTGTACTGGGGACCATATACATATGTGCATGCATATATACACCCACAAACACTTTCATGCACACATACACACACATACTGTATGCCTATGAAAGTTTGTAGATGGAAATTATCACACTCTATTTTGATGACAAAACATGAATTGTGAATATATGTGCTCAGGGTGGGTACATATGGCACAAAAGAGTATGAGAAAAAAAATAAAGGAAATAGTTCACACCCCAAGGGGAAATCAAATTTCCTTCAGCTCTAATAGAAAAATGCAATTCAGCAGTGATCATTAATGGGAAGAGTTTGTTAAAAAAAAAAAATGGATAAATATACTGAAGCGGGCAGGTTAAGCCGAAACACATGGAAATTCATGCATCCATCTAGGCAAATAGAGGCAGACTAAATGTGATAATAATATGGATGTTTAATATGGAATGTGTAAACATATTTACACTAGGAAGTTCATAACCCATGAATGGTTTTCAGTTTTTACATAGTATTCGTGAATACTGAGAATAACAGTAGGTCAGTTAGTAGCAGACTGTGGATATGTGAACACTGGAGGTAATATTCAGAAGCTGTACTGAGTAATGCAGTCCAGCTGTGGCATCAGACTAGACTGACTAAAATGCTAATCTAATACATATGACATGTTTATTCCATGTACAGTGGGGAAAAAAAAAGGTATTTAGTCAGCCACCATTTGTGCACGTTCTCCCACTTAAAAAGATGAGAGAGGCCTGTAATTGTCATCATAGGTAGACCTCAACTATAAGAGACAAAATGAGAAAACAAATCCAGAAAATCACATTGTCTGATTTTTAAAGAATTTATTTGCAAATTATGGTGGAAAATAAGTATTTGGTCAGCTACAAACAAGCAAGATTTCTGGCTCTCACAGACCTGTAACTTCTTCTTTAAGAGGCTCCTCTGTCCTCCACTCATTACCTGTAGTAATGGCTCCTGTTTGACATTGTTATCAGTATAAAAGACACCTGTCCACAACCTCAAACAGTCACACTCCAAACTCCACTATGGTGAAGACCAAAGAGCTGTGGAAGCACACCAGAAACAAAATTGTAGACCTGCACCAGGCTGGGAAGACTGAATCTGCAATAGGCAAGCAGCTTGGTGTGAAGAAATCAACTGTGGGAGCAATAATGATGAGCAAAAATCCCAGAACCACACGGGGGGACCTAGTGAATGACCTGCAGAAAGTTGGGACTAACGTAACAAACTACCGTCAGTAACACACTGTACCGCCAGGGACTCAGATCCTGCAGTGCCAGACGTGTCGCCCTACTTAAGCCAGTACATATCCGGGCCCGTCTGAAGTTTTTTAGAGAGCATTTGGATGTTCCAGAAGAGTATTGGGAGAATGTCATATGGTCAGATGAAACCAAAGTAGAACTGTTTGGTAGAAACACAACTCGTTGTGTTCAGAAGAGAGTGAATGCTGAGTTGCATCCAAAGAACACCATACCTACTGTGAAGCATGGGGGTGGCAACATCATGCTTTGGGGCTGTTTCTCTGAAAAGGGACCAGGACGACTGATCCGTGAACATGAAAGAATGAATGGGGCCATGTATTGTGAGATTTTGAGTGCAAACCTACTTCCATCAGCAAGGGCATTGAAGAAGAAACGTGGCTGGGTCTTTCAGCATGACAATGATCCCAAGCACACCGCCAGGGCAACGAAGGAGTGGCTTCGTAAGAAGCATTTCAAGGTCCAGGAGTGGCCTAGCCAGTCTCCAGATCTCAACCCCATAGAAAACCTTTGGAGGGAGTTGAAAGTCCGTGTTGCCCAGCGACAGCCCCCAAAACATCACTGCTCTAGAAGAGATCTGCATGGAGGAATGGGCCAACATACCAGCAACAGTGTGTGCCAACCTTGTGAAGATTTACAGAAAACGTTTGACCTCTGTCATTGCCAACAAAGGATATATAACAAAGTATTGAGATGAACTTTTGTTATTGACCAAATACTTATTTTCCACCATAATTTGCAAATAAATTCTTAAAAAAAATCAAACAATGTGATTTTCTGGATTTGTTTTCTCATTTTGTCTCTCATAGTTGAGGTCTACCTATGATGTCAATTACAGACCTCTCTCATCTTTGTAAGTGGGAGAACGTGCACAATTGGTGGCTGACTAAATACTTTTTTGCCCACTGTATTATTAGCAGTTACCAATGTTCTCTTCATGGAGAAGACAAGTCAATTGTACATTGTCATACCTTGTATTTCCCCTGGTCACAGCCACACAATGTGCTCTCCATGGTATAACTTCTCTGGACGCCAAGTTCCCTCCACACCACGACACGAGCAGTAGACTCTTTGGATTTTTCCACCACAAAACTACAGCTGCTCATAGAAAATGCTGGTGCGATCTGGCTCAGAACTTTGGGAAGCGTCTGCTTGTAAACACAGAAGACATAGACAAAAGTCATGAGCATTAACTGTACTTTGTCTTAGACATTTCACTAATTAAATCAAAATTATGGTTAAGCATTTTTACAAATAGTTTACAGTTTTTGTGTTGTTTTCTCCATTTGTATGGCTTTTTCTACATCTGGTCCATCTGAAGCCCTCGGTGAAGTTTCCATCATTTTGATGGAAAAAACATTGGTGACCACAATGCTATTTTCCCCAACATAATAATATTATTATTATTATTATTATTTATTTATTTATTTATTTATTTATATAGCACCATTGAGTCCATGGTGCTTTACATTTGAGGGTTTACATACAGTACACAAAATATACAAAACAAATATAATACTAACAGTGACCCAACTAGCACAGTGGGACAGAGGGCCCTGCCTGCAAGGGCTTACAATCTATGAGGGAGAATAGGGATCGAGACAGAAGGTGAGGGGAGAGGCTGTTCAGGTGGTGGTGTGGAGACAGCAGCGTTATTGGAGGTTGTAGGCCTTCCTGAATAGGTGAGTCTTCAGGGCCTTCTTGAAGCTTGAGATTGCGGGGGTCAGTCTTATGTGTCTTGGTAATGACTTCCAGAGTAAGGGGAATGCACGGGAGAAATCTTGGAGACGGTTGTGTGAAGAGCGGATAAGAGCAGAGCGGAGTAGGAGATCTTTGGAGGATGCGTGTGGGCAGGTAGCGGGAGATTAGGTCATAGATATATGGAGGGGACAGGTTGTGGATGGCTTTGAATGTCAGCATTAGCATTTTGAACTCTATTCACTGGGCAACGGGTAGTCAGTGAAGGGATTGGCAGAGAGGAGTGGCTGATGAAGAACGAGGGGAGAGGTGTATTGAATGATCAGCACAGTTTAAGGTGGACTGGAGGGGGGCGAGAGTGTTAGCTGGGAGCCCATGGAGAAGGGTGTTACAGTAGTCTAGGCGGGAGGTTATGAGGGCATGGACTAGCATCTTTGTAGTTTCAGAGGTGAGGAAGGAGCGGATTCGATGGATGTTCTTGAGTTGGAGGCGGCAGGAGGTGTTGAGGGTTTGGATGTGTGACTTGAAGAATAGGTCAGAGTCCAAGGTTATCCCAAAGCAACGGACCCGTGGGACTGGGCTAAGTGTGGTTCCATTAACTTTGATAGATGGGTCAGGTAGAGGGGCCATGCGAGGTGGGGCGAAGATGATGAAAGTTTTCTCCTTGTTGAGTTTGAGAAAGCGGGAGGAGAGAAAGGAGGCTATGGCTGCTAGACACTCTGGCACGCTGGACAACAGGGAGGTAATGTCTGGTCCAGAGAGATATATTTGAGTGCCGTCAGCATAGCAATGGTATTGAAAACCATGAGATTCTATGAGTTGGCCAATGCCGAAGGTGTAGATGGAGAACAGGAGGGGTCCTGGGACGGAGCCTTAGGGGACACCTACAGAAAGAGGTCGTGGCGAGGAGGTGGTGTGCGAGTGGCAGACACTGAATGTGCAGTTGGTGAGGTATGAGGAGATCCAGGAAAGGGCCAGGTCTGTGATGCCAAGGGATGAGAGCATTTCTAATAAGAGGGAATGGTCGATACAATAGACACTTTAGTAGATTGTGAAGAACCACAATATCAATCCATGGGATCTAGCAGGCAGGTTCAGAGGAGAAATTACTTCTTATATAAATGGAAGCAACAAAAAAAGTAATAAAAAATTATTCAAAACTTCTGATTGTAAGATTCCTGATTTCCACAGAAGACAATGCACTGCAACTGGAAACCAGCAAAATTGTGAAGTATTCTTAAGGTGCCCATCAGTTCAATGAGTTTTCCTCCAAATCTCCATACATGTGCACAGCCAGTTTGCTTAAGTGTGCATATGTTTTTAATGTGGAGAGGAGAGAAGGCTGCTGCTAGAAACCTTTGGCAATGGTTTGTCGTACAGATGTACAAAGGATTGGTCATGATAAAATTAGTATGCCTGATCCGGACATCAACTGACATTATCTCTCAGGGGAGAGTTGGAAGGCTTATGTATATCTTATGTATAATGCGGCCTTCCAACTCTCCCCTGACAGATAATGTCAGTTGAGGTACGGATAAGGCATGCTAATTTTATCATGCCCAATCCTTGGCTGGTACTGACAGTCAGTGGGTTTACCAACATTACACATGTGTAGGAATGGAGAAAAAAAAAAAAAAAAAGTGACATAAAGGCTATGTATACCATAGCAAGTGACGCTAGGTTCACACCTGCGTTCGAATTTCCACTCGTGGGGTCCGCTTGGGGACCCCATGAACGGAAACCTAATCCCCTTAAAAAAGCGGTTGCCCGCAGAACCCATAGACTATAATGGGGTCTGCCGGGTTTCCACCCGAAAAATGTGGAGAGAAAAGTCCTGCTTACAGGGAACAGAATCCCCGAGCGCAGATGTGAACCCAGCCTCAGAGTAGTTATACAGATGTATGTTACTCTGTGATCAGGGCTAAGATAAAGAGGTCTGATTTGGAAGCTGCTTGGTGATGTTGCATGCTAGCACAGGTGAAGAACAGAGGAATAAAAAAATTACTAAATTTATTATTCCCAATTTTAATTAAAATTGAGACACTAAAGATCACAAACCATTCAATGAGACAGATCTGTAATAATAGGTGGTTTTGGGCACATGCTATATTTTGAGAGTTCGTTTTCTATTTTTCCAAATTCTAGATTTAACAAACCTAGAATCTAGAACTTAGCCATACATTGTGTTGTGCTTACCCTGTATCCACTATCTTCTACTATATCACAAGAGGCAGCGTTGACATTTGTGTGCCATACTGTCTCCTTAATACTGCAGCCATACATGAACACATTTTTCTTACGGGAATGTCCATGGTAATCACAGTAAACCTGAATAAAACACAAAAAGTACAATAAACTCAAATACTGACTGAAACATTTTAAAATAACAGGGACACAATGACTTAAAAACTAGTCCAAGAGAAAAGGGAGGAGTTGGCTAAGGTACTAAAGGGTCACTGATAAATAAAAGAGCCTTGATGAGTGCTAAAGGGAACTCCTCCACTGTCCCCTTAGACTGGTATTCATAAATCCACTGGATATCAAAATATGACATTTTAGCACACACAATTCAAATGAACACCTTTGTACCACCTAATAGATTTTTGCACCCAGTCATCAGCTTATAAATAATATTACACCTTTATCAGTAATAGCTCCCTTATAAATGCTAAATAGTGCCTGCATCAGTAATATTCCCCCTTATCAGTAACAGTCACCCCGTAAAAATAATACTGCTCCCTTATTAATAATATCCCCTCATAAATAATAGTCCCCATTATCACTAATAGCCCCCTTTATAAATAAGCCCACTCAATTATAACCCCCTTATAAATAGTTCCCCTCTTATAAATAATAGCTCCCCCTTATAATGGATGCCTTATATATAATAGTTCCCCCCTTATAAATAATAGCCCGTCTTATAAATAATAGTTCCCCCTTATAATAGCCACCTCATATTTAAGTTTCCCAATTATATATAGTAACCCACCCTTATATATAATAGTTCCTGCCTTATAAATAAGAGCCCCCTTATATATAATAATTCTCCGTTATGTGTGTCGGACTAAAGGGCCTTAGGCCCACCAGAGGATCTTGTTCTGGGGCCCCACCCAACAGCTTCCTGCTAATAGCCTCTACACCACGGCTTCTTCACTGAAGTCTTACATATATGTTTTGATTATCTGGTGTTGCTGAGTATGTTCCCAGTATAATCAGCCCCTATAGTACTGTGCAGGCCCCAATAACTCCATGGCCAGTTCATGCTCAGTACTGTATGGGGAATGACAAGGCCTTGGAGCACTACATGTATGTGCAAGATTATAGTGATTGAGCTGTGATGTAGACATAGCACACAGGGCTGCCAGCAGGAATTTTGAGCCCCCATAGTATAATGCTCCACATAGTATATAATGCTCCACGGTATAAAACGCTCCCCTGAGCCCTCCACAGTTTCCCCACATGGTATATAATGCTCCACAGTGGACCCACACAGTATAAAATGCTCCCCTGAGCCCCCCATAGTGGCCCCACATGGTACAGAAGGCTCCACAAAGCATGCCACCTCTTAGTGGCCCCAGACAGTACAATATTCTCCCCAGCAGCCCCACACAATATAATATGCTCCATACAGTATAATATGCATCCCACAGTGCCCCCCCAGTATAATGCTCCACAGTGGCCTAACACAGTATAACATGCTCCACAATGGCCTGCACACAGTATAATATACTCCCCAGAGGGGTCCCCCCAGTATGGTGCTCCACAGTGGTCCCACACAGTATAATATGCTCCCCACAGTCCCCCCCAGTATAATGCTCTACAATGGCCCCACAGAGTATAATATGCTCCCGAGAAGCCCCACACAATATAATAAACTCCACAGTGGCCTCACACAGTATAACAGGCTCCCCACACTGCCCCTTTCCCCCAGGATAAAGCTCCACAGTGGCCCATAGTATAATATGCTCCCCAGAGGGCCCCCGCTAGTATAATGCTCCACAGTGCCCCCCCTAGTATTTTGCTCCACAGTGGCCCCACGCAATATATTATGCTCCCCAGAGTGTCCCCCCCAGTATAATGCTCCACAGTAGGCCCCACGCAGTATAATATACTCCCCAGGGGGCACCCCTATTATAATGCTCCTTAGTTCCCCCCGAATAATGCCCCACAGTGGCACCACACAATATAATACGCTCTGCAGATGGACCCCCAGAATAATGCTCCACAGTATAAAATGCTCCAGAATGGCCTCCACACAGTACAATATACTGCCCAGAGAGATTTCTCCCAGTAAAATGCTCCACAGTGGCCCAAAACCGTATTAATATGCTCTCCAGAGGGCCCCCCCACAGTATAATATTCCACAGTGGCCCCACACAATATAATATGCTCTCCAGAGGGGCCCCCCAGTATAATGCTCCAAAGTGGCCCCAGAGAATATAACATGCTCTCCAGAGCCCCCTCACATTATAATGCTCCACAGAAGCCCCATACAGTATAATATGCTATCCAGAGGGCCCCCTCCCCAGTATAATGCTCCACAGGGGCCCCACATAGTATAATATGCTATCCAGAGGGCCCTCCCCAGTATAATGCTCCACAGGGGCCCCACACAGTATAATATGCTATCCAGAGGGGGCCCCCTCCCCTGTATAATGCTCTACAGGGGCCCCACACAGTATAAGATGCTATCCAGAGGGCCCCCTCCCCAGTATAATGCTCCACAGTGGCCCTACACAGTATAATATGCTATCCAGAGGGGCCCCCCAGTATAATGCTTCACAGTGGCCCTACAGTATCCCTTAGTGCTAGTACTATATTATACTCTGGGGTCTCTTCAGACCCGAGAGTATAATTATCGAAAGGCCCGGGAGAGGTAAGGAAAAATAACAAACAGTTATACTTACTTTGCCTTACCTCTCCTGGGCCTCCTTGCACCGCTCCGCTATCCTCGGACGCAAGGATAGGTGAGTAAAAATGTTTGTTGTTTTTTTACTCACCTTGGAAAGGGGCCCTGCGGCACATGATGCTGGGTCCCTTTCTGTTATTGATATGGCCGGTGCTGACTTCGGGATCCGGAGTCATCAGGCTCTGGATCCCGGGGTCACCTTTGGGGTCGGGGCCCTGGGTAATTGCCCAGTTTGCCACCCCCCTAATGCTGGCCCTGGCCCCCCTTCAGTAATAATAGTTTACCCAGCCTTATTATTAATAGTTACTCGTTATAAATGTCCCCTCCCAATATACAGTATATTTATAAGTAGTAACTATTATTCATAAAATATTTATTTATTTATAGGAATAATCATTATTAATAAGGAATAATTATTATTAATAAGGCTGGGGGAACTTTTCTCCTCCCCCCCTATATTTAGAAGGAGGAACTATTAATAAAGCCAGTGGGGGGACTATTATTAATAAAGGGGCCATATACAGTGCCTTGCGAAAGTATTCGGCCCCCTTGAATTTTTCAACCTTTTGCCACATTTCAGGCTTCAAACATAAGGATATAAAATTTTAATTTTTTGCTGAAGAATCAACAACAAGTGGGACACAATCGTGAAGTGGAACGAAATTTATTGGATATTTTAAACTTTTGTAAAAAATAAAAAACTGAAAAGTGGGGCGTGCCAAATTATTCGGCCCCCTTAAGTTAATACTTTGTAGCGCCACCTTTTGCTGCGATTACAGCTGCAAGTCACTTGGGGTATGTCTATCAGTTTTGCACATCGGGAGACTGAAATTCTTGCCCATTCTTCCTTGGAAAACAGCTCGAGCTCAGTGAGGTTGGATGGAGAGCGTTTGTGAACAGCAGTTTTCAGCTCTTTCCACAGATTCTCGATTGGATTTAGGTCTGGACTTTGACTTGGCCATTCTAACACCGGGATACGTTTATTTGTGAACCATTCCATTGTAGATTTTGCTTTATGTTTGGGATCGTTGTCTTGTTGGAAGATAAATCTCCATCCCAGTCTCAGGTCTTTTGCAGACCCCAACAGGTTTTCTTCCAGAATGGTCCTGTATTTGGCTCCATCCATCTTCCTATCAATTTTAGCCATCTTTCCTGTGCCTGCTGAAGAAAAGCAGGGCCAAACCATGATGCTGCCACCACCATGTTTGACAGTGGGGATGGTGTGTGCAGGGTGATGAGCTGTGTTGCTTTTACGCCAAACATATCATTTTGCATTGTGGCCAAAAAGTTCGATTTTGGTTTCATCTGACCAGAGCACCTTCTTCCACATGTTTGGTGTGTCTCCCAGGTGGCTTGTGGAAAACTTTAAACGAGACCTTTTATGGATATCTTTGAGAAACGGCTTTCTTCTTGCCACTCTTCCATAAAGGCCAGATTTGTGCAGTGTTCGACTACGGAGACTTGATTACACACAGGTGGATTATATTTATCATCATCAGTCATTTGGGACAACATTGGATCATTCAGAGATCCTCACTGAACTTCTGGAGTGAGTTTGCTGCACTGAAAGTAAAGGGGCCGAATAATGTTGCACGCCCCACTTTTCAGTTTTTTATTTTTTACAAAAGGTTAAAATAACCAATAAATTTCGTTCCACTTCACAATTGTGTCCCACTTGTTGTTGATTCTTCACCAAAAAATTTAAATTTTATATCTTTATGTTTGAAGCCTGAAATGTGGCAAAAGGTTGAAAAGTTCAAGGGGGCCGAATACTTTCGCAAGGCACTGTATATGTTTTGAAATTGTTTTGTATTCTCCTGATCTTTTAAGACTGGAAGTACAGCACTGACTAGAGAAGGGGCAGACTATGACAGTGTTGTTAGTATATCAGCATAAAAAATATAGTATATTAGTTAGTATATAGCAAAAAAATAAAATAAAACACGAAAATAAATAAAATAAAGCTCAACATGGAGATTTTACTGGCATTTATGATTACATATTTGTGGTTGGTATAAGTGTTAGATTCCTTTCATATAAAATTATTGGCTCTACTGACACGATACATATCATTATCTGCTTTCTCATTTGTATGGTTATTAATTAAACACGTTTTCGTCTTCTATTACAGTGTTACATACCAGAGGAACACGTTTGATAGTTGCCAAGTACTGCATGAGGCCTTTGGTGTGGTAAATTGTAGGATGTAAATCTGCATTGGGGTTTTGCCACTGCCTGTTGAGATCTTCTCCACTTAAAGAACAACGATGACTAGGAAAAAAGTGAGACTTTTCAATATTTCTGTATACGTTTCTTACATACTATGTAAAAAGTACTTTATATACACCTTTACTATATTAAATACCTGCTACTTACTTTCCATTGATGACACCATCTGGATTAAGCATAGGAACAATTTTAAAAATGTAGGATTCTCGGAGGTTCTGTGCAGTAGGACTGTTCCCCATTAGAAATTCCAGCGTTCCTTTCATTACCCAGCTAGCATTTGTCTCTCCCGGGTGAACCCTGGATGTTAAGAAGATGTAGGGGCGATTGCCTGTACACAAAGGTACAATAACAAAATTCTTTTAAAATGCATTTCAATCTCTCATGATGGACTTGACATGTGTGTTCATTTGGAGACCTCAAAATGACCAAAATACAAAATTTATGAGCTGAACAATAGTTCATTGGGTGTCATTGTCTGGTGTCCCAACCAGGGCCAGACTAGGAATAAAAATAAACCCAGAAGGGCTTGTTGTCTCAATAAGCACTTAAAGAAATACATTATTGGGTACAGCAGTGAAGAATAGAAATTTATACCTCATGCCCAATATGGCAAGTGGGTTTCCTGGCTAAAATACCACACATGTGTTTCTGTAGTTTTAATCTCAAGCCCTCTGTTCATCCATAGGAAGCTAATAAACACTGAACATAACTGTAATTAAAATCTCATCCATTAGAGACCCATTAGTGTTAACTGGCACCAATCAGCAGTTAAGAAGGCCTATGGCCTATAGAATATTCTTCAGCTGAAAGATGATCTTTCCAATGGTTGTCGAAAAATTTTTAGAAGAAAATTTCAACTCACGAAACTGATAAATATGCTCATAGTAATTGGACTCTGGCATAGCAGTTATGGTCACTACTGGGCATCCATTTCCAGCTAGAGTTTCACATAATACATCATGGCGAAAATAGATCTGCTGGGGATTATGCAGAGACTCCAGTTTTTGAAGATGCATCTTTAAAGCAAAAACAAACACACAAAACATCACATTTAGTTCATACAGAAACATCAGCAATACTAACATTCAATTACAAGTCTAACAGCACCACTATCACTTAGTTATTAGGGATATTAGTGGCATAATAAACATAGCTTCTTTCTGTCAAAGTGTAAACTTTTTGCCGAGAAAACATTTAGTTTGCAGATGAGGCTGGGATCACACTAGCGTTGGCTCTCCGTACGCTGGGATTCGGTTTGGGCGGGAACTGAGCAGAAACCATGCGGACCCCATTATAGTCTATGGGGTCTGTGGGTTTCCGTGGGTAACCGCTTTTTTAAGTGTAATAGGTTTCCGTTCGGGGGGGGGGGGGTCCCCAAGCGGATCCCTCGAACGCAGATGTGAACCTAGCCTGAGCTGTTTGGAGCTCGCAAAGCATAGCAGAGCTGGGAGCTAGATCACCCATTTTACCTGTGGTTGCTATTCAGCTCCACTCTCTAACAAAGACTTAAAGAAGACAATGTATGCTGACTACAAGTGCTCTGGTCACACCCCAGCTGCACCAAACTGAGAAATTTAAGCCAAATCAATATTTGGTGTGTTCACTCTTTGGAGGAGAAGTCCTGGAAGTCACGCTATGGCCTTCACAGAGACCTGATCTCTACATCATTAATTGTCTATAATTACATGAGACAGAGACAGAAGATCTGAAGTTCTCTGAGATTGTTGAGACCACCTCCCTACCAAGTTCCTTCAAAAACTGTGTGCAAGCCTACCTACAAAAATTATACTGTTTTGAAGGCAAAGGGTGGTGACACCAAATACTGATTTTAGATTTCTCTATTGCTCATTCACTTAATAGTTTATTTTTGTCAATAAACAAAATTAACACTTCTATTTTTGAAAGCATTATTTTGTAGATTTTTTTCCACACATACCTAATATTTGCAGTGCTGTATTTTTATATGTATATATATATATATATATATATATATATATATATATATATATATATATATATTTTTTTTTTTTTTACAAAAACCTGATTAATAACACAATTTGTGATGGAAATTGACTGTTAGCAAGTTACTTAGCATCATTCGTTGGCATCAGTATAGTGACAATATACAATAACTGAGTTGAACGCTTGAGTAAATTTAGACAGGCTCGATGTTCGGGCATCCCCAAACAGACTAATCAGCATAAGGTCAAATGTCGTGGTTTCAGCATAGATTCTGTCACGGAAACTACAGCCAGATCAGATAAGACGCTTCATTTTTCAGCACACTAAAAAAGAATATAAAGCGGGTATGGAAAGTATTCAGAACCCTTTAAATTTTTCACTTTTTGTTTCATTGCAGCCATTTATTAAAAGCAAAAAAGTTCATTTTATTTCTCATTAATGTACACTCAGCACCCCATCTTGACAGAAAAAAAACAGAAGTGTAGATATTTTTGCAAATTTATTAAAAAAGGAAAACTGAAATATCACATGGTCATACATATTGAGATCCTTTGCTGTGACACTCATATTTAACTCACATGCTGTCCATTTCCTTCTGATCCTCCTTGAGATGGTTCTACTCCTTCATTGGAGTCCAGCTGTATTTAATTAAACTGATTGGACTTGATTAGGAAAGGCACAAACCTGTCTATATAAGACCTCACAGCTCACAGTGCATGTCAGAGCAAATGAGAATCATGAGGTCCAAGGAACTGCCCAAGGAGCTCAGAGACAGAATTGTGGCAAGGCACAGATCTGGCCAAGGTTACAAAAGAGTTTCTGCAGCACTCAAGGTTCCTAAGAGCACAGTGACCTCCATAACCCTTAAATGGAAGAAGTTTGGGACAAATCAGAACTCTTCCTAGACTTGGCCGTCCAGTCAAACTGAGCAATCGTGGGAGAAGAGCCTTGGTGAGAGAGGTAAAGAAGAACCCAAAGATCACTGTGGCTGAGCTCCAGAGATACAGTAGGGAAATGGGAGAAAGTTCCACAAAGTCAATTAATCACTGCAGCCCTCCACCAGTCGGGACTTTATGGCAGAGTGGCCCGAAGGAAGCCTCTCCTCAGTGCAAGAAATATGAAAGCCCGCATAGAGTTTGCCAAAAAACACATGAAGGACTCCCAGACTATGAGAAATAAGATTCCCTAGTCTGATGAGACGAAGATTGAACTTTTTGGCATTAATACTAAGCGGTATGTGTGAAGAAAACCAGGCACTGCTCATCACCTGCCCAATACAATCCCAACAGTGAAACATGGTGGTGGTAGCATCATGCTACGGGGGTGTTTTTCAGCTGCAGGGACAGGACGACTGGTTGCAATTGAAGGAAAGATGAATGCGGCCAAGTTCAGAGATATCCTGGAAGAAAACCTCTACCAGAGTGCTCTGGACCTCAGACTGGGCCGAAGGTTCACCTTTCAACAAGAGAATGACCCTAAGCACACAGCTAAAATAACAAAGGAGTGGCTTCGGAACAACTCTGTGTCCATTCTTGATTGGCCCAGCCAGAGCCCTGACCTCAACCTAATTGAGCATCTCTGGAGAGACCTGAAAATGGCTGTCCACCAACGTTCACCATCCAACCTGACGGAACTGGAGAGGATCTGCAAGGAAGAATGGCAGAGGATCCCCAAATCCAGATGTGAAAAACTTGTTGCATCATTCCCAAGAAGACTCATGGCTGTACTAGCTCAAAAGGGTGCTTTTACTCAATACTGAGCAAAGGGTCTGAATATTTATGACCACGTGATATTTCAGTTTTTCTTTTTTAACAAATTTGCAAAAATATCTACATTTCTCTTTTTTTTCTGTCAAGATGGGGTGCTGAGTGTACATTAATGAGAAATAAAATGAACTTTTTTGCTTTTAGCAAAAGGCTGCAATGAAACAAAGAGTGAAAAATTTAAAGGGGTCCGAATACTTTCTGTACCCACTGTATATCCCTCAGTGCTAGTTTAGGGACAGTTTTTTAAGAGGATTTTGAGACAGAAGACTGCCTCAAAATCTTTTCCAAAAGCTGCCATGTGAACACATCCGTAGAATGTATACAGCTTCTGTGATTCTTATGGAGTTGCCATTTGGCAATTCTGTGGTCCCAAGTAAGGTCATCTTTGGGGGTCCCCTAATATTTTAACCTTAGTGCCGCCATACATAGTATACTGCCCCCTTAGTACTCCCACACACAGAATAGTCCCCCTTGGTTTCCTTATACCAGGGGTTCCCAACCACCGGTCTGCAGACCAGGACCAGGCCATTGGGGTTTTTTTGCTGGTCCGCGGGGCAGCGGGCTGGCCTCAGTAGACGTGGCTCACGGCACAGCACATTATGTGGGGTGCGTCGGTGATCTGGCCACAGTGTCTTGGCTCCTGGCATAGCTCCTGGAGGGGACCTGGTCTACAGTGCTGTACACCGAGGTCCTGCCAGCACCCTCCGGTCTACAGCGCTGTTTGATGTATAGCGCTGCTAAAATCCAACCCCTCCATAACCCCACCCCCATATGACCAAAGCCCCGCCCCCTACCCTGCTGGGCCATGGAAGAATGGTCTTGCTTGAAGCCGGTCCCTGGTGCAGAAAAGGTTGGGGACCACTGCCTTATACAGTATAATGCCTCCTTAGTGGTCCCCACATTTGCCTGTCCCCCTGACTTTGCTGTCAGTCATGTGACCAAGAGTTACAGGGTCAGAAGGGAAGGCAGAAAAAGACTTCTGGCCCCCCATTGCGCTCTACAAAGCCTAATAATTGGGACATCAGGGTACCCTCATCTATATGAGTAAGAAAAATGTATCCAGTACAGTAAATGCACTGTGAAAACTTTACTGTTCCCATGTAGCTCCTTTAAAATGATGTTTAGCATTATAAAATCTTTTTTAGCATTACAGTGCTAGATAGGAAAACAGTAACTATCAGTAATAATGCCTTTCCGCAATGCTTGAAAAATATATGTAAAACAAATTCAGTATAGCGATTTTATTGTACCATTTTGCATTTCAATCAGGTTGACAATAAAAACAACATATTCTGTCATATAATCATCGGGTTTTCCACTTTTTAATTCACATCTGGCTCAGTATGAGTAACCAATTGAATGTTATCCACCATGCAACAGATGTCATGTGACCTGTTACCAACAAAAACAAAACATTTCTAAAAAAGTGCATATGGAAATAAATAACCTTACCTTTAATGTGGAATATGTGTAAGGAAAGTGGTATGCAAAATAGCAGACATCATCTTTGTGTAGAAAACTGACAGTGAATGTCAGGGTGTAATAGGACTTTCCCTTCTGACCTCCAGTAGCTATTGAACTCCTAGAGAAATGATTTCTATTGGGGAAACATACAAATTAATAGCATAGAAGATTACCATCACAAAGATTGTGGTAAATATGACCATGGAGCACTCACGTGAAACATGAATTTGAAGAACTCCTATGACACACAGTCGACACCACGAGTGTTGTATGCATTTTAATTGATTTTTTATTAGTATACTGTATACTACTTTGCTTTGGTTTACTTTATATGGCTGAAATATATGTTATCTACAGTATGTTGAGTCTAAAGGTATGGAAAACCCAATATTTATTGTGTGGTTTCCAGTGTTTTCCCCATATGTAGTCCTTTACAATCTTCACATAAACAGATGATGACAGGTTTCACCAAGGTAAACTTAGCAATATCAAAATAAAATTGATTCACTTACTTATAATAACATATATCTGACCCAACTCGGATCCACCAAGGCCGGGAAGCCAATGCCTCCTGCACAGAATACATAAGGGGCTGCATTCCTTTTGTATAGAACACAAAAAAAGAAAAAAAAAAATCTATATTTTTTCTTTACTACAAAAATCTATTTGTTATCACCACATAGATATGTATGACATACATTTCTAAATTGGCCATCCTTTATGATTCAACCACTTTTATTCTATGAAAAAATATCACCATTCTGACCCTCAAAAACAGACGTAGATTTATTCGTCTTTACCTACCAATCCAGGATCTGTTTAATATCAAGTACGGAAGCCTCTTGGTTAAAGCTTCAAGGTGGGTTCACACTTGCGCCCAGCTCCGTCCGCCGTGAATCCGACCTAAATATCAGGAAAAAAGGATTGGGAAAGGATAGGGAAAAGTTTGAGACTGTTTGCTTAAAAAGCGTTTTTTTTTTTCCGTTGGAAACAAAGTCGGACATGCAGGACTTTGTGTCTGACGAAAAAAAAAACGCTTTGCGGCGCAGAGGGTGTAATCTCACACCAGTGCATTGCTTTAAAAACCCATTGAAGTGAATGGGTTTTTAAGCAAACCGTCTCAAACCTTTCCCTATCCTTTTTTCTGACATTTAGGTCGGATTCACAGCGGACGGAGTGCGGGACGCAAGTGTGAACCCACCCTTAGTCATACCTTTGCTGTGGAGTGCTACAATGCCCCAACTGCTAGTGTGATGATCTGGGGAGCCATCGCATATGACAGTCGGTCACATCTAATAGTGATACCAGGGACACTAACAGCTCAGTGATATGTATAGGACATCCTACAGCCATATGAGTTTACTCTCATGGCAGGGCTTCCAACTGGCATTTTTCAGCAGGATAATGATTGCCCACAGTAAAGGTTTCACAGGAATGTGTCTGCCAGATTGCAAAATATCTTTGGCCTGCCCGGTCGCCAGATTTATCGCCAATTGGGCATTTATAGGATCAGCTGGGATGCTGCTTCGCCACCCTACAAATGTGCAGGATCTACAGGCCCAGCTACAACATCTGTTGGAAAATGTGCTGCCATATGATACTATATGAAACCTGTATGCTTCCATGCCAAACTGTATCTCATCTTGTATCCAGACTAGAAGTAGCCCAACAGGATACTAGAGTCTTTCAATTGCACAGTTTTCCAGAACAAACGTATCCTTTCGCTCTAATATTACATATATCATTGCATTACATATTACATATATAATCATTACATATTATCATCTAATATTAAATATATCATCATTACATTCACATATATTAAGTTGCATTTGATTCCATCAACGCCTTCTTACTGTGTCATTTATTATGGCAATGAATGTATATTAGATATACCAATAATGCTTGATCAGTGGACATCCCTGCAGTTAATCCTAGAATGAAGTGGTGACTAATTCTCCAACAAATCCAGCGATGCTGAAAATGCAGCAAGACCTGTAAATTGTTATCTATCTACCCTCAGTGGATTGGGTGTATACAAAAGCAAGGGGTCAGAGGGGAAATTGCTTTTCCTGGCTGCACAACCAGATGTCTGGTTTATGGTTTTAAGACGTCATGATCAAGTAGGTGGAGGGGGGTGTAGTAACCCCAGGATAACCTTCAGAGCCCAGAAGGGACACACAGCTCTCCAAGGTAAGGAAAGGGATTCCTCTTTCCCAGATAAAGATGAGGTGATCATCCCCCACCCCAGGGAGTAAAAGGAGGGGGGCACCCTGGCAAGGAGATGTGGTGGGAACTGATGTCTGTGGAAGAAAGCTGAGAGAGCTGGGTGTTTCCATCTCCAACAAGAGATCTTCCAAGCTTCCTGGAATCAAAGACTCTTAAGTATTATCCTTTTTTATCCCATTATTTTAAGGCTGTTTACATTCTGTGTCCTATATATATATATATATATATATATATATATATATATATATATATATAGCACTGAACCCTTTGAGTATGTCTGACTGCTGGGAGTAGTAGTGTGTGCCTGAGATTCCAACTGTCCTTGACTCTGGATAAGAAGTGGTGGCAGCGTGTACTTGGGCGTGGACTGGTTATATTATATTTATATACAGTGCCTTGCGAAAGTATTCAGCCCCCTTGAACTTTTCAACCTTTTGCCACATTTAAGGCTTCAAACATAAGAATATAAAATTTTAATTTTTTGGTGAAGAATCAACAACAAGTGGGACACAATTGTGAAGTGGAACGAAATTTATTGGTTATTTTAAACTTTTCTAAAAAATAAAAATCTGAAAAGTGGGGCGTGCAATATTATTCGGCCCCTTTACTTTCAGTGCAGCAAACTCACTCCAGAAGTTCAGTGAGGATCTCTGAATGATCCAATGTTGTCCTAAATGACTGATGATGATAAATATAATCCACCTGTGTGTAATCAAGTCTCTGTATGAATGCACCTGCTCTGTGTTAGTGTCAGGGTTCTGTTTAAAACGAAGAGAGCATCATGAAGACCAAGGAACACACCAGGCAGGTCCGTGATACTGTTGTGGAGAAGTTTAAAGCCGGATTTGGATACAAAAAGATTTCCCAAACTTTAAACATCCCAAGGAGCACTGTGCAAGCGATCATATTGAAATGGAAGGAGTATCACACCACTGCAAATCTACCAAGACCCGGCCGTCCCTCTAAACTTTCATCTTAAACTAGGAGAAGACTGATCAGAGATGCAGCCAAGAGGCCCATGATCACTCTGGATGAACTGCAGAGATCTACAGCTGAGGTGGGAGAGTCTGTCCATAGGACAACAATCAGTCGTACACTGCACAAATCTGGCCTTTATGGATGAGTGGCAAGAAGAAAGCCATTTCTCAAAGATATCCAAAAAAAGTCTCATTTAAAGTTTTCCACAAGCCACCTGGGAGACACACCAAACATGTGGAAGAAGGTGCTCTGGTCAGATGAAACCAAAATCGAACTTTTTGGCCACAATGCAAAACAATATGTTTGGCGTAAAAGCAACACAGCTCATCACCCTGAACACACCATCCCCACTGTCAAACATGGTGGTGGCAGCATCATGGTTTGGGCCTGCTTTTCTTCAGCAGGGACAGGAAAGATGGTTAAAATTGATGGGAAGATGGATGGAGCCAAATACAGGACCATTCTGGAAGAAAACCTGTTGGAGTCTGCAAAAGACCTGAGACTGGGACGGAGATTTATCTTCCAACAAGACAATGATCCCAAACATAAAGCAAAATCTACAATGGAATGATTCACAAATAAACGTATCCAGGTGTTAGAATGGCCAAGTCAAAGTCCAGACCTGAATCCAATCGAGAATCTGTGGAAAGAGCTGAAAACTGCTGTTCACAAACGCTCTCCATCCAACCTCACTGAGCTCCAGCTGTTTTCCAAGGAAGAATGGGCAAGAATTTCAGTCTCTCGATGTGCAAAACTGATAGAGACATACCCCAAGTGACTTGCAGCTGTAATCACAGCAAAAGGTGGCACTACAAAGTATTAACTTAAGGGGGCCGAATAATTTGGCACACCCCACTTTTCAGTTTTTTATTTTTTACAAAAGTTTAAAATATCCAATAAATTTCGTTCCACTTCACAATTGTGTCCCACTTGTTGTTGATTCTTCACCAAAAAATTTAAATTTTATATCCTTATGTTTGAAGCCTGAAATGTGGCAAAAGGTTGAAAAGTTCAAGGGGGCCGAATACTTTCGCAAGGCACTGTACATTATAGTACATAACACTCATAGTAATGTATGGATGCACATGTGTAAAAACGTTGTACCTATGTCTTTTGTTTTCTGCTTCCTGTCACTGCACTGTATAAAAGTGTTGTGAACCCATCCCTCTATCTATCCAAAGTATTCCAGCGCTGCATAATCTTCATTCTTGGCCTTACCATAATTGAACTGACTGTTGGACTTTTCACAATTGATGATGTTGAAGCGATAAGCAGTCCCCGTCTTCATTCCACTGACTTCAAAGTAAAACCACTGATGGTAATGGTTGCTGTTTATATCAGAGTTCAGGATGAGATCATATTCATGTCTGAAAAATAAATCACATGTGCAGTTTTCATCCTCTACAACACGATTCTTGAGGCGGGAGAATCAACAGGATGTCTTACTTTCTTATCTGAATAACCTTCCGCAGGTTTCCAGACTCAAACTTTGAGTTGAACTTGAGAACTTCACTCTCATCCGGTATGGAGCAGCTGCATTGTATTAACAAGAAGGAAAGAAGATGTCAATCCTCAGTAGTTCTAAGTAATCTTCCCTGCAAGCTACATGTTA
Organism: Leptodactylus fallax; assembly: GCA_947044405.1. Classification (NCBI taxonomy): domain Eukaryota; kingdom Metazoa; phylum Chordata; class Amphibia; order Anura; family Leptodactylidae; genus Leptodactylus; species Leptodactylus fallax. Next base: position 578,630 of record CAMRHE010000490.1, read on the forward strand.
TTCCCCAGATTCCCAAAAACCAAGATTAATGTACAGAGTGTGAATGAAGTCTGTAGCATCTATCCTTAACCAGAAAAATGTGGTATCAGATGTATCTATCACTTACAATTAACAGACATTTCTAACCAAATGACTACATATTCCATTTGTACAACTACATTTAAAGGGAGTCTGTTTCCAGAACCCATCAATCCAACCCCGCAGATAGGTTAGGGTCACCTGAATGATTTTAAATCAGTGCCTCCTTTGCCAAGATATTGCTACTTTTGTCAATATGCAAATTAGGTCTTTGGAACGGGCATTCCTGCTTACCTCTCTGGAGCAATGGCAATGACCTCATTGCTTCAAAGAGCTCATCTGCATATTGAAAAAAATAGCGATATTTTAGCAATGGAGGCAGCAGTTCACAAGGGGAAAATACTGTTTGATTCAGGTGACCATAGCCTATCTATCTGCAGGTTTTGAAATAAGAAGAAAAATGGTGCTAAGTTAAAAAAAAAAAAAAACCCAGAAAGGAACATTCATTCTGGATGACAAGTAATAGTCGCTACTAACAATGTACATTACTATTTATAGTATAAAAGTTAGGGTTTTTCAGTTTGGAAAAAAGATGGCTTAGGCGTGACATAACTACAATGTACAAATATACGAATGGACAGTACAGAGATCTTTCCAACGCTCTCTTTAAACTGTGGACTATAACTGTGACAAGGGCACATCCCCTACATCTAGAAGAAGAAAGGTTTTACCACAGTTATAGGCAGAGCTTCTTTACAGCAAGAGAGGTAAGAGTATGGAGCTCAATGCCACATGTGATGATACTTATACAAGTTCAAGGCCTGGATGCCTTTCTTACCATACCAAAGGCTATGGGAGCTAGACATTTTTGAGATAGGATGTTGATCCAGGGACTTGGTCTAGTTGCAATTTTTGAAAAGGATTTTTTTTCCTCTGATGGGGCAATTAGTATCAGTCTTATGTTTTTTTTTGTCTGGATCAACTTGGGTTTACAGGTTAGACTAGATGGAATTGTGCCTTTATTCAATCTTATCTACTATGTCTATATATATTATCTATAATTCAGTAAACAAATAACACAGAACTACAAACTACATTTATTCTAACACATTATTGCAGAAAAAGACCAAATAAGTGCAAATGAAGAATGCCTTGTTATAATAAACAATATGTGCTGTTATCCCCACTTACGGCTTCGGTCACACCTGCATTGGGTGACCGTTCAGGGATTCTGTCCCCCATTCTACTTGAAAATTGCAGTCCTGGAAGCAAATTTTTTGGGCAAAAACCCGACAGACCCCATTATAGTCTATCCACGGATAACCGCTTTTTAACCCCAAGTGGACCTGAAGAACGGAAGCCCCAACACTAGCCTAGCGTAACATTACCTTTCTTAAGATTAAGTGGTGATGAGAACAGGAATTGCTTGTTAAAGGGAGTCTGTCACCAAAACTCAGCATATCAACCCAGCCCTGCAGATAGATTAGGACCACCAAAATCGAACAACGTTTTCCCATTGTGAATAGGTGCAGAGATACCATTATTTTTGTGATTGAGCAAATAAGCTCTTTGGAGCAGACACTTGCCATTGCTCCAAAAAGATAAGCGGCAACACCCTCATTGCAACAAAGAGTTCATTTGCATATGAGAGGCACGAACCCACAAGGGGAAAACACAGTTTGACTCATGTGACCCTAACCTATCTATCTGTGGGGGGTATCCAGCAGGGTATCTGATGGCAGACTCCCTTTAAAGAGGACTTTTCATGACCTCATGCCAGTGCGGTTTTATATTCCGCTAGAAAGCCGCTGAATGCACCGCACTGTCGGTTTTCACAGTATGTGGCCTGGTGGTGGAGATATCGTTGCTGTTACTTTCAGCACCGAAATTTCCCCACTGTCAGAACCGCGTTCCTTACCGCCCAGCGATGACGTCCATAGACTTGTACTGGAAGGGGGGGGTTTGCGGGGGCGTTCCTCACAGCTCAGCGTCATCACTGGGAGGTAAAGAACACCCCCACTGACAGTACAAGGCTATGTTAGAGTAATGTCAGAGGGGGCATTCCTTACAGCCCAGCTGTCTGCTTTCTAGCGGTATATAAAACCGCACTTTCACGAGGACCTGAAAGGTCCTCTTTAATATTATACTTGTCACATCTGTGCAGTTCAATTTAGTAGTTAATACAACAAATGTATTTTCCAGTGAAAATGAGAATGCCACATCACATGTTATCAGTGATCACTTTGACTTTTCCTTCACATCAACATATAGATTCAAGATTTCATTGTAATACAGCAATTTACCTGGAATTATCAAGGTCATATATAATCCGGTCTATTATGTCATTGGGATGAATCATTCTTTCAATATCTTGAGCTATTTTTGTCCTGGAGTAAATATTAAAGGAAATTTTGTCAAATAGGGCCATGAATTAGGGATAAGGAAACATATTAAGGTTTTGTAGATCTAGTTTTTAAAGCTAAAAGAAAGAATGGATTGAAAAGAAAAATACAAAAAGTAACATCTTTCATTTAGGCTGGGATTACACAGTGCTTTTTTTTTTTTTTTTACTGGGGAACTGCATGCAGTATTTAATTGCAGTACTGAGCAACATATTGCTACTGTGCCAGTAAGGCTTCATTCACATGACAGCACCCCATCCTCATTGATCCTTTATTTACGTCTGAAATTAAGAGATCAATTTTTTTTTTTTTTAAATAATTCCCTATACTTTTCAATATCTGTGGGTCCATGAAAAGTAGACAGCACACATTATTTTCATGGACTCAGACTTTAATGGGGCTCTGTGGTCTTCAAAACGGACCAAAATAGAGCAACGCAGAGTGCCCTGCAGCTTCAGAAGCACTAAGCAGGCTATTTTGGAGATGGCTCTCAGGAGTGGGACTATACTTTTCATAAACGAATAGTACAGATAAAATTCAAAACATTGTAATATATTTTATTAAGTAGATCTGTTTCTTTCTCCACTTATAAAGATGTTCTCCTTATCTTCAATCTGACTGTTTGTTTACATTATCTTCATCATCTTATTCAGCCTCACACAGAGCTCTATGGAGCAGGAAGGGGTGAAGTAGGGGGCTGCTGTCGGCTGGGTATTGGATTTATTGCCTCATTCTGTGCACTAATAGTCTCTTATCTACAAATATAGCAGTGGTAAAAGTGTAGAGATTGGCAGTGTAGGAGCAGTAATTATATATGGTGTTTTTTCTACCACCCTTTCCTCTTCATAGACTAATATTTAGAAAGTAGCTCTGCCTGAAAAGTGGGGAAGAAAACATATTTCTTTAACAAAATATATTACAAAGTTTCATATATTAACCTGCACTATTCATTTAAACAAAATTGTTTAGAACTGGATGTACGCTTTAAATCTTAGTATGTATCTTCTACAACCAGCATTGAGGAACACTGGGGTCACATTAAGTAATCCGATCATGTAACTCACAATAAACCCCAGGTAGTACAGTACATAAAATTATAGTAAAAATTAGGCTATGTGCACATGGACATAAAGTGAGTTCATTTGAGCACATTTGTTAAACACACTCATATGCACCTGACAAGCACCCAGAAGCAACTTCCAATTGATTTCAAGTAGTATCACATATCGGTATCAAAAATCATGATGCTACACTAAGTATCATTATTGAAGTCCAAATTCTGGTATTGTGACAACTCCACCCACATACAGAATGGCTGACAGCCTTCTGTGTAGAGATACACAGAGAGAAAGCTGTCAATCATCCTATGTGGGCAGGGTAAGCAATAGATTTACTGTCTGTCCTAGGAGTCCTACCAGGATTTCCAGAGGCCAGCTTGTCTCCCTCTCTCGCCACCTGCGCTACAACTGAGTAGTAGAAACCACCTGATATCTTAACAGCAGTCACACCTGAATTTTTTGAGTGGAGTTAATCTTTTAGAGCGGTTTTTGTAGACTAGAAAGAGTTGTGAATATTATTAACTCACCTTTGTACACCATATGGTCTTTCTAATATAGGCTCTTTGAAAAATGGTGGTACATGACCAAAGTAATCTGGATATGCCACTTCTGAGTATTCAGGGACTGATTTGGTATTTTTCACAATTTCAACATAAAGATCTGGATCATGAAGGGGCAATAAGCTTTCAGCATCTAGCACACTTTGCAAACCACGTCCACCTAATGGACTTGCATCTTCATCGTCATCAGGAAAAATTCCAGAGCAACATAAAGGTCCTAGATTCATAGAATGTTTGTCAAACAAGTTGTTACCACATGACATATTCTGAGCAGTCTTACTACAAGAATTAGATAAGGCATTGGGTTTGTCTTTAGTGGGTACACATCCATTTTTACAATGGTTGTTGGATGAAGGCTTCTGTAAAGAGTGTTTGTCAAGATCCCTAACAACATCACTGTTCAAGTAGAAGCACGAGGACCTGTCGATTTCACCCTGAGGCTGTAGAAAGGAGTTGTTGCGGTCTTTCTTATGGTCTTTCTTTGACACATCTAAAAAGGTTGGTCTTTTATTACATTCATCTTCTAAGGAAATGCTACTGGTCTTCCTAGATAGTTCTTTCATGATATTTCTTGGTCTGTATGGAGTTTCCTCTCCTGCTGTTGGCACCACAATAGGGCCACTGTGGTTTGCTCCAGGCACTGGTTCATTTGACATCAAGTCAAAGTCCTTTAATAAAGATAGAAAACAAAAAATTTTGCAAGGTAATTACAAAATAAAGAAGTGAAAATCACAATCTGTAAAAGAGTTGAAGAAGTTCATCTCATATGTGCAAAAAAATAGCTTTGAATGGAAGAAAAGAATATATAATTAATAATAATAATAATGATGTAATAATAATAATAATAATAATAATAATAATAATAATAATAATAATAGTAGTCACCTTACCAATTCCCATCACCTCCTGGTTCCCCCATCAGTCTCAGTTTACTGGCAGCAAGTCACAGTCGTCACTGGAGGCCAGTGTAAAGAGACCAGGAGGGGGACCAGGGAAGCTCAGGAACAGGAGGAAGGAAGTAGTGAAAAGGTATTGTTAATTTAACGATTTCATACCATTCTAAACATGTTTCACTAAATTTACTTTGTGATAACCCCTTTAACAGCTACCAATGTTCAATAAGTCTGTTTGAAAACCCAGTGTTCCGGTGTAAATTATAGTACATTTTTTGGCCAAGCCATATTGATTGTAGTCCCACCTACTTTTCTGAAAAGTAGCATGGGCAGCGCACAACATCAAAAAGACAATTTTTTCCACAAAAGTCAGTTTGTGTAAAAAAAAAAGTGCCATTTTTTTAAAGGCAGTTTTATGACATAGGAGTATGATTAATTCTTCTCTGTATCTGCCTCTCTCTCTGGAAGAGCTTGCACGTCCATGCTGTGCACAAAACAATGCAAGAGGAACTGCTTAATTTTACATATGGTGACAATGTAGCAGATTTAAATACTCGCTGTCGAGTTTTCAACACAGATTAAAAGTTATTCCTGGGGGCCCAGCAGTTTGTTCGGTAGAGAGAACCTTCCAAAAGAAAAAAAAAAATTGTCAAAGCAGAAACCCTTTTGAACAATGGCTGGTCAATTAATTTGATTATGATTTATGAATGATTAATCATGAAAATAATGTTAGCCCTGCCTTGGAGTCCGATATATTCCATGTAGGCTTTCCCCTCACACAACAAACTACAGTATAATCACCAGTTTCTACAATGTAGTCAACAGTTGGATGCTAGGGCGAGGAAGCCTGTATCAAATATATCTGACTTCTTCTCACTCTGCCAGCTCACTGAACAATTTTTATTTTTTTTAAGCAAGAGAATTTACATTAAAAACAAGACTTGCCCATAAGGCTGGATTCACACCAGCACTCGCTTTCCGTTCAGGGATTACGTCCCCCATTCCGCTAGAAAAATGCAGAAAGAAAAGTCCTACAAGCAGGGCAAGAAACCCAGCAGAGCATTATAGTTCTATGGGGTCCGGGGGTTTCCACGGGTAACCGCTTTTTAAGCGGATTGGGTTTCCGTTTTTCGGGGGCCCCAAGCAGACCCAAAAAATGGAAACCGAAGCACAGGTATGAACCTAGCGTAAGTTTGAAAACTTTTTAGGCAAAATCTCCCTACTCTGAACTGTGAAACGTTTAAAGATGGAAATGGCGCTTATTGTCTACCGTACACTGTACTCCAGATGCGCTTTGAGGGACACATATTAAGCTTAGCCAAGAATATCTACAAGACACACTCCATGAGATTCTATAACTTGGGTCCCAGGCTGCCAGCTGGTCAACAATGTCCTCATTATATTTTTGTCTTACCTGAAAATCATCAAAAAGCTCTGGGAATAAACGTTCATACATTTTCAGGTCTTCTAATGGCCTTCCCAATTCTTGTGCAGGTTTGAGCTTACTGATGTCTGTCTCTATGTCATCATTCTGGGAACAGAACAAAGTGGAAATATTATAGAATACAAATCTGTTTGTTGAAGTGAAAAGGTCTGGACAGTCTGTCTTGCCATGTCATTGTACTACGGCAGAGGACACAGTATATCACTATACAAGCAGACATATTTACATGGGGTGACAGTTCTTTGTCTGGGGTGCCATTACTGTTTACTATTCAGCTTTCCTAGAAGCAGGTACAGCTAAAAAAGTTGAACTGATTTTTCAAGAACACAAGTGCTTAACAGTATATAACATGGGGACTACTTGACGGGTAAATACTCTATAGGGTATGTTCATATAGTGGAAATTGAAGAGAAATTTGAGGCATACTCCCACCTCAAATCCCTCTTCTATTTCTGACTGAAAGAGTAATCAGTGAATTGGTTTGCGTTGTGGGTTCTGTGGCTGAATCAGCCGTGGAATTCATGGAAAGCTTCAGTAGTGTGCTGCTTTGTTTTCTACCTCCTCAAAATCAGAATTTGCCTCAAAATCAGTACAAAATTCTGCTCTGTGACCATGCCCAAAGTGGATTGGTCATGTGTCGTATGCTCCCCTATACAGTTTGAAGTGCTGAGCTTCGATATTATCATTGTCTATCAGTTTCCCATTTCACTAAGAATTTATTTTCATGATGATCCATGGCATACTCTATTGAAGGGATCAGCAATCTTCAGCACTCCCAGTGTAGTAAAACTAGAAATCTCAGCATGTGGAAGTCACTTCTGTAGGAGTTCTGAGAACAGCCGAGCAAGTGTGCCAGCTGGGAAGTGTAGTTTCACAACACCTGGAGTGCCAAGGGGTGCTGATCCCCATTCTATAGTATGGCTTCTGAACCTTTTTCTTTTGGGGCATCACCAGCCGAAACAAGAAGATGCCATTGGTCATACCACATTGCACAATGTAAAAAAATGACCTGATTTTCATCTTAAAATTTGTACTGGGGGGCGTGGCCTGGACGCGCATGGAGTAGCACGCGCGCAGGTCCTTCTCCGCTCCTCCGCTCGCTACTGAGACCCGTGGACCCCTCAGCAGGCGCAGTATGGGCAAGCGCTTACCGAGGAAGGTGGCCCCGGGCACCCCAGCGCCCGTGGAGAGGTCTGGGGGGGCCACCCTGGACGCCTTTCTGGCCCAGCGGCCTTCTCTACCGGGCCAGGCTGCTGCGGGGCGGCCATCTTGGATTTCCTCCGCTCTCCAGGCACAGGGGTCGCAGCGCAGCTTCTCTCCTCCCGCGCTCCCCCTGTCAGCCAGCGGAGCGCCGCTTCAACAGAGATCCCTGTCGGCGCCTGGGCAACCCAGAGTTTCCCCAGCACGAGTACTCCCACAGTCTCCTCACCCTGGGATGTCCCAGCAACTACATTCTGCTTCACCAGCACTCCTGGCAGAGCGGCATGAGAGGACCCCGGATGTTTCCAGCTTCTCAAGGAGTTCTGAGGTCAGTGGCTCTGCTCCCTCCTACACCGCTGATGAGTTGCAGCCTGTGGCCACAGAGCTGGTCTCTGTGGCCCCCCATCTACTATCTTCCCCCATCGCCCCTCCCCTCCATAGCTCAGGGGGGGATGGCGCGGTGGAAGGCGCTGGCGTAGGGGCTCCTCCGCCCCACACTCCCAAGGATTATGGCTCCCCCCCTCCAGTCCTGTACCCCCAGAGCTGCATTCCAGGCCCATCTTCAGCACCATCATCCATGGCGGACCTTCTTCCTCAACTTACTACTAAACAAGACCTTAAAAGTATGGTTGCGGAAATCACAGCATCCTTCCGATCTGAAATTGCTACCCTCCGCACTGATTTACACTCCATTGCTAACCGAATGGACACGCTGGAGAATGACCATGACACTACCAGGGACTATGTTGCCTCACTGCATGATACTACCACTGAACAGGGTTCAGCTATACGGGACATGCAACGCCACTTGGAGGATCTTGACAACAGGGGCCGGCGCAACAATATACGCATCAAGGGACTCCCAGAGGCTGACCAATCTGAGGATCTGCCTGTTCTGCTGGAGGCTGTCTTCAACACTATACTGCAGGAGCCCCCGTCCCACAAAATTAAGTTTGATAGGGCACATCGAGCCCTTCGACCCAGAGGATCTTCCGCCACACCCCGTGATGTCATCTGCTGCCTCCACGACTTCACCCTTAAAGAGGCTATAATGAGCAAAGTGCGCAAACTCAAAGACTTCGAGTTTCAGGGAGCTCCACTACAATTCTATCAGGATCTGTCGCTAATCACCCTCCAGAAACGCCGCCATCTCCGACCCCTCCTCCAGATTCTTCAGGAGCACCAAATTCCTTACCGGTGGGGATTTCCGTTTGCTCTCATTGCTCGTAGGGATGGTCGCTCCGCTACGCTTCGCTCCTTTGCGGATTTGCCTCTCTTCTGTGACCTATTGGATGTTCCCCTGCCGGATTTAACAGACTGGGAGCTATTCTCTCCACCCCCTCCCCCACCACCGGTTTGGCAACGATTGGAGCCCAGACGACGTCATGCATCCTCCGCGGTGGTGACCACTCGGAGGCCCCGGCTGGAGACTGATCCCTGAGGAGGCTGCCCCCCCCTTGAGACGTTCTCCCTTTTCTCGGTGGTGCTTTGGAATCTGCATGCCTTAATGTTATGTTTGCTTCTCTTTTTTTCTTTTTTAGGTCTACGGGTCTCATCTATTATGCTTATTATTGGATTGTTTTAGCGGAGTGGGGCGGGGTGGGGTTCCGGTGACTCCCCTTCCTTCCTTCCTTCTTTTTACTGGTGGTTGGGGATCCACCGCCTCCCCTCCGACCTCCTGTCCACGCTCTCCCCCCTAAGGGGATACTTGGACTGTGCGGCCATTGATCCTGATTGGACCTCTGGCTGCCCTCATTGGTCCCCAGGCGAGTGACTTAGCCTCGCCCACAAAGTATTGTTTAACTGTTTTTATTTTTACTTTGTCATTTATGATGTCTTTTGCCTCCCTCCCTCTCTCCCCCCCCCCCCTCCCTGATCTAGAGACCCTGCCTCGACTTTGGGTTCCTGTTTGTGGATTGCCCTTTTGCCTCTCCGAGGGAAACTTGCCAGCGTCATGTGAGATGGGTGAGCTTATTGCAATCCGCCACTGTCCTCCAATCCTGGGTCCCAATGGTTAGGTGCGTGACAATTAATGTCAAGGGCCTGGGTTCCAACATTAAAAGGCGCCATGTCCTTAGAGAACTCCGCTCCTTACGAGCGGATGTGGCGTTTCTTCAGGAGACTCATTTTGACCGCGCTGGTACTTTTGCCTTCGCTAAGCATTATTTTCCCGTAGCTTTTTCAGCCTTCCACAATCGACGCAGAGCTGGGGTGGCTATCCTTCTTTCTCGATCCTGCCCAATTACAGTGACGACTTCCCACATAGACCCAGGTGGGAAGTATTCTCCCGTCTGCGCGCTCTCCCACCATCAGCTTGGCTGGTGGGGGGAGACTTTAACATGGTCTTCTCTGAACGGGCAGATCGTCTGGCGTTACCCCAGGGCCCAACCCCCCATAGGTTGGCCCAACTTGCAAGGGAGTTCCGCAGGCTGATCCGCGCCCACTCTTTGTATGACCTTTGGCGAGTGGACAATCCTACGGCGCGCTCCTACACCTTCTTTTCTCACCCTCATAACACTCACACCCGCATTGACTACTTCTTTGGAAATGCTCCCGCTCTTCGTTTGCTTAGGGACACGAACATTGGCCCTCTCACCTGGTCTGATCATGCCCCAGTCGTGGTTACCTTATCTACGACTCCAGTGCCTACTCGCCAATGTCATTGGCGTCTTAACGAAACACTGCTCAATTCGCCGACCTCCCTCGAGACCCTGCGCACACACTTGATAGATTATTTTAGGGACAACTTAGGCTCGGTAGACTCTCTTGCCATTCTCTGGGAAGCCCATAAGGCGGTCATGAGAGGATGCTGTATCGCATTGGCTTCTAGGCTTAAAAGGGACAGACAGGCCCAGGAACAGCTCCTCCAAGCCCGTATTCGGTCCCTTACGACGACTTTGGCAGCGCATCCATCCCTGGGGGTTCTTCGCCGTTTGGTCCTGGCCCGGGCGGACCTCCGTGATTTGGAGACCCGCCATGTGGAACGACTTCTCCTTTATACCCGTCAGCGGTTTTTTGAACGAGGTAATAAATCTCATACCCTCCTGGCAGGAACCCTCAGGGATCATCGGGCCTCTTCCACACCACACTCTGTCCGTGACCCCGCGGGTACTCTTCAACATCACCCTGATGCTGTGGCGCTGGCGTTCCACTCTTACTACTCTAAGCTGTATGACTTACCCCCCCCACGAGCACTACTCCCTGGGGATGACTCAACACTACTGGAAGACTATTTAAAGGATTGTTGTCTCCCACGCCTTCCTCCTGAGGCCCTAACCTCCCTGAACACCCCCATCACCAGGGAGGAACTAGAAGGGGTCCTGAGGGACCTCCCAAATGGGAAAGCCCCAGGCCCAGATGGGTTCACTTACAATTATTATAAGGTTTTCCAGGGTGAACTCTCTGCTCATCTATTGTCCCTCTTCAATTCCTTCCTTTCAGGTTCCCCTATACCCCCGACTATGCTCTCTTCACTACTCACATTGGTCCCTAAACCGGGTAAGGACTTGCAGGATTGTGCTAACTACCGACCGATTGCTTTGCTGAACACGGACCTGAAACTTTTCACCAAACTCTTAGCCAATAGACTGAATGCTTGGCTCCCTCTGCTTGTCCATAAGGACCAGGTGGGATTCATCCCCTGTCGTCAGGGTGGTGACAACACCAGGAGGACTGTGGATTTGGTGGAGGTGGCCAATCATTATTCTACCCCGGCCCTTCTCTTGAGCCTGGACGCTGAAAAGGCTTTTGACCGCATAAATTGGTCGTTTATGCATACTACGCTTAAGGCGTTCGGGCTTACGGGACCGTTTCTCACAGCTATCCAGGCCCTTTACTCCTTACCCTCAGCAGCAATTAAGCTTCCCCATGCATCTTCGCCCTTCTTCCCTATTCGAAATGGCACTAGGCAGGGTTGCCCCCTGTCACCCATCATATTTTCCCTCTGCATTGAACCGCTAGCGGCCAAGATTAGGCGAGACCCTAATATCAAGGGCATCATGGTCCAAGATAAGGAATTTAAGATATCTCTCTTTGCGGACGATGTACTCCTCACTCTCACCTCCCCTCATACTACCCTTCCAAACTTGCTGCGCTCGCTAGAGACCTATGGTGATCTCTCAGGGTATAAGGTGAACCCCGCGAAGACTGAGGCACTCCCACTTAACATCCCACGGGACCTTCTCCTTCTCCTCCGCAGTAATTACGATTTCCAGTGGCGGGAGTCCTCTATCCGCTACCTGGGAGTCCATATATCCACCTCCTATGCGACCCTCTACTCGGCAAACTACCCGCGGTTGTTTTGTGAGCTAAGAGCCCTATTGGACAAATGGCAACCCTTGCCTATCTCCCTTTTGGGGAGAATTGCTGCGGTCAAGATGACTCTCCTCCCGAAGCTACTGTATTTTTTCGAGACGCTCCCAGTCGCGATACCTCGGGGAGAATTACGGAACCTACAGAAAGCTATCTTCCAGTTTATCTGGAAAGCAAAACGACACCGAATACCTAGATCTGTTATGCTGGCGGATAGGGGGTCTGGGGGTATGGCTGTCCCACATCTGTTACATTATTACTGGGCGGCCCACTTACGCCATATCCCATTCTGGGCGGCTATGCCAGCATACACCAGATGGGTGCAGATAGAGAAGCTATGGCTGGCACCCATGCATCCTAACGCGCTTCTGTGGGTCAGCTCCCCCCCCCCACCCCCCCTGCCTCGTACCTGTTGGGCCCCATTCGGTTTACTAGATCTATCTGGTCTACCTGTTGTGCTAGATTCTCCCTGATGTCCCCGCGCTCATCTATGGTCTCCATACTATACAACCCCCTTCTCCCAGAGAGCCTGACTTCTGCCATGACTAAAGTGTGGTCTGAAGCTGGCCTTTACCGGATTGCTGACATGGTTGACCCTGGAACCTTGGAACTCAGGTCCTTTGCTTATCTTACAGCTAATCAAAACCTGCCAAGTACTGAATGGTTCCATTACTTGCAGGTGGTTCACTTTGTCCGCTCCCTCCATGGGTCTCTTAAGGTGTCACTCCCCACCGCTTTTGAAAAGATTTGCCGTGCAGGCACGTCCACTAGGGGCTTTATATCCTCTATTTACCAACTTCTTAACTCACAAACTACAGGCTCTCCTGTTAATCATCGCTATATGCTTAAATGGGAGGAGGCGGTGGGTAAACCCATCTCCCAGGAACAGTGGCGGATTGTATGGTCTCGGGCCCAGAAATCATCTCAGTGCATTACGTTTAGGGAAACGCAGTATAAGCTGTTGATGCATTGGTATCATACTCCGGCTCTCCTTCATACTTTAAACCCATTAGTTCCCCCATGGTGCTGGCGCTGTGGAGCTGCGGTGGGTACCCTGCACCATATCTTTTGGACGTGCCCTCTCATCCTCGGTTTTTGGAGGGAGGTCAGGACTCTGACGACTGCTCTCTTTTTGCAAGAGGTTCCTCTTGACCCTCTTCTTTATCTCCTGAACCTTCCCCCCAGACACCTGAGCAATAAGTCATCCAGGCTTTTCTTGCATCTTTGTACTGCAGCTAAAACTCTCATAGCTAGAAACTGGAAGAAGGTGAGTCCCCCATCTAGTCTTGAGCTTGTGGCTAGAATGAAGGATGTGAGGAGTCTTGAATACCTGACTGCTGGCCTACATAATTCACGGGAAGCCTTTGGGGCTATTTGGGCACCCTGGGACATGTATTGTACATTACAGGGTCTCTGATCTCTAGTCCTCTCCTTCCCTCCCCCCCCTTCCCTTTGGTCCTACCCTTGTCTTCTTAACCCCTCCATTCCCCCCTCCCTTGTTCACTGCTTAATTTAAATGCATATTGCTTAAGGGGGAGGAGGCAGATAGCCTCTATTTACCTCAATGCTTCCTGTTTGTTTGATTATTATTGTTTTTTTGTTTTTTCTTTATTCCTTGTTAATGAAAAATTTTTCAATAAAATTACAGTTATATAAAAAAAAAATTTGTACTGCACGCAGGAGACAAAGCACAAAAGATGTTATCAGATATTAGAGATTGCTGCAGTCTGTGAAAGACCTCTGCTGCATGTATTCAGTGTCAAAACTGTCTCCCCATAACCTAGGAGGCGCTTTACCAGCGAGTCCTGCCTCACAGTTTGAGAATCACTGCTCAGCTGCATGCTGTAATATAGTATACTGCCATAATATACTCCATATGTTAGGGACACAAAGACTGTTCATGGTTTTGCACATGCATCATGCATTCGGGTCACTTAGGGACTAGAATAAACATAGAAAAGTTACAACTCTATCAATACTGATACATTATCAGCCAATGACTGTGGGAAATCAGGCCATTTCTCACTGTAGTCACAGAGCATAAACAGGTAACTAACCTTAAACAGTTGATCATCATCTTCAATTTCAGCTTCTGCTTCAATCTCTGCCTCAGTTTCATCATTGTCATCGCTCTCATCCACCACATCATCCACTAAATACAAAAAGACTTCTTTAGAAGGTTAAAACATAATATTCATTCTTATTTATAATTCGAGAGAGCCTCTTTTAAAGTGTGACTGTGGGGTGATCATCTTACTGCCCCAGAATCCTCTTCCAACACCACCTGCAAACAGCTGATTTGGTGCACATAATCCGGGGCCAGGAAGGCATTTCCTCCACTCCACTTACAACTGAGCGGGGGACCACAATCTATAGCGTTTATATGATACAAAAAGGCATATGGACGTTGTTTACATGAGACGATCCCATTTATGTGACACATATATAATATGACATGTTATTTCACAATTTTGACACATATGGCCAGAAATCAAACCATAAAGAATCAAACCAATCGCTTACATGCTGGCTCCATGAAAATGTATTATTTTTTTTAACAGAATTATTCTGTGTCATAGGTTTTGTGACTGTACTTTACAAAAAAACTTCTGTTTCTATTAATGCTATAAGAGTATCTCTAATATACATATGTAGCAAAGTTTAATCTGACACAAAACATTAACGCAAACTTTTCAATAGCGTCTGTTTAGTCCTGTGATAAGGTATGAAGCTGCAGCAAGTTATCAGTGTCAATGTAAAGTTCACTAGAAATAAAGTGGCTATGAGGGGTTGGGAGAACACCTTCCCATTTAAATGGCAGACAACTTCTTTAACTTACTTGGGAATCAAATTACCTGCTAATCTATATCAAATATACACACTAAGGGTAGCAGCACATGACCGTGTTTCACCCGTGAAACACAGTCTGTGTGTTAGCCAGATTTACCGGCTTGAACGTCGTGCTGGGAGTGGGACTCCTAGCAGTATAGTTACCTATGATGGTAGGAGTCCCTGACACCCAGCAACATACTGTCCCATACTGTAAATGATACAGGACAGTATGTCACTGGGAGGCAGGGACTCCTAGCATCCTAGATAACTAGGATGCTAGGAGTCCCACTCCCAGCACGAATTTCAAGCCGGTAAACCTGGCTAACACACGGACCGTGTTTCACCCGTGAAAACTCATGTGCTGCTACCCTTAATCATACTCCATCCCAGTGGAAGCATTTTTTCCTTACTTATTCTTGCCACTGTCACCTAATTAAGATGATACTTTTTCCTAAACTGCTATGTATTCTACAGACTGTACCAGTTTTGTTAAAGCCTTCAGATGAGAAGTCATTGTTTAACCCCTTCCCACTGGTGGTATTTTTCGATTTTCATTTTCGACTCCCCGCCTTCCAAACCCCATAACTTTTTTATTTTTCCGTTCACAAAGCCACATGAGGGCTTAACGTTTGTGGGACAAATTGTACTTTGTAATAGTACCATTTATTATTTTGTATGATGTACTGGGACGCTGTAAAAAAAAAAAAAAAAAATCAGAATGGGATAGAATTGGTGAAAAATTGCGTTTATGCGACTTCCTTACGGGCTCTGTTGTTACCGCGTTCAGTGTGCAGACAAAATTACATGTCCCCTGTATCTTATGGATTGGTACGATTCTGGGGATACAAGTTAATATAGATTTTTTTTTTTACGTTTTGACCTCTTAAAAAAAAAAAAATCGAAAACTTTGCAAAAATAAAGTCGCCATATTCTGAAACCCGTGACTTTTTTATATTTCCGTGCATAGGAAGTCTTTTTTTGCAGGACCAGAAGTACTTCTTAGCTATACCATTTTGGGGAATGCCTGATCTTTTGATAGCTTTTTATACAAATTTTTATGGGAGCCAATTTATTTTTTATTTCAAATCTTTGTTTGCATGACCCATAAACTGCAATACAACGTTCTGCTTGAGCACTATTATGGCGGATGTCAGGAAGGGGTTAATCACTTTAGATAGTTTATTTGGAAGGGGGAATGTTCTTACAAAACTAGATTATACAAGTTGCAACAATTAAGTAGATGGTGGGATAAACCTCACTAACTTGACACTTTACTCCCGGGCCTTGCACTTACGCCATTGTTGCGGATTGGCTTAGGGGCACTTCACATTTCACTAACATGATGCACGGTAACAACTGCTCATTTCCCATCCAGCTGGAAACTTTGCTAAATCTTGGGTTGGAACATATTCCACTTTGGGTTAAAGAGAATCCTTTATCAATCACTACCCAGGCGTGGTGTCAGGTGCAAAAAACAAATGGGCTGTCGCCCTATTACTCTCCATGGCTCCCTTTTACAGGCAACTCATCCTTTTTTGGATGGTAGTCCTCCACCGATTTGCCATCTGCTGCAACAACAAGGCTGTGATATTTTGGCCAATATCTTAGATTCTCGTGGTTAGGTGTTGTTATAATCTACGGCATGTGGTAAATTCTCATTCTTGGAAGGGGAGCAATTTACATATTTATAGATTCATAACTATGTGTCCGAACTGCTTACACATTTATTTATCTCCTACCTAGACCATAAATTGGAGTTCTTTTATAAATAATCACGCTCTTCCTTACCATCCATGAGCACCATTAACAGAGTCATCTGACCTTGTATAGATTAGGCTACTATACAGAAGGAGGCTGCCAGGTGGTCAACAACACAACACAACAACATATTGAGAGTGCTAACAGTCCACACTGTTACAGGCAAGCGTGACTAGGAAAAGCATTCTGCAGCACTGGGCAAACCAGGTTCCTCCATCCTTCATGCTGGTTATTTCAAAAGTAGAGCATTTGTTCTGTATGGAATGGGTCAGTGCTACTTTGCATAAAAACATGTTCACCATAAGGTTTTTCTAGTCTTGGGGCCCATTTATTTACAAGAGATCTTTGACCATCGAATGTCTTTACATGACTGCTTCAGGTATACAGCGTGGTATTCCTTGTATTCTGTGGAACTACTACATGGAAGAAAACCTATTCCTTGGTTTAATTGGTCCTTCCTTAAACTGCAAGTAGTGACCTGGGGGGTATGTTGCTTACTGATACTCTCTTTTTATTTACCTATAATGTGAACTGGATTTAAATTTTGTTTCTGTGAGATAGTGTCATGCTCTCATTTCCTATATTTGTATTGTTTTAAAAATTTAATAAAAAGAATATTAACCCCTTCCCACTGGTGACATTTTTTGATTTTCGTTTTTGACTCCCCCCTTCCAAACCCAATAACTTTATTTTTCCGTTCTCAGAGCCATATGAGGTCTTAATGTTTACGGGACAAATTATTTTTTATGATGCTACCATTTATTATTCTGTACAATGTACTGGGAAGCTGGAAAAAAATTCAGAATGGGGTGGATTTGAAGAAAAAGTGCATTTGCGCAACTTTTTTTTACGGCATTCACTCTACAGTCAAAGTGACATGTCACCTGTATTCTATGTTTCAGTACGATTCCGGGGGATACCAAATTTATATGGTTTTATTGACATTTTAACCCCTTAACAAAAATCCAAAACTGTGCAAAAATAGATTTTTTTTAAAAAGTTGCCATATTCTGACACTCGTAACTTTTTTATACTTCCGTGTACGGGGATGTATAGGGCGTCTTTTTTTGCGGGACCAGGTGTACTTTTTAGTTATACCATTTTGGAGAATTACTATTGCTTTGATCACTTTTTTTTATTCAAATTTTTATCAGAGGCAAAACTGTGAAAAAACAGCGGTTTGGCACTATTGATTTTTTTTTTCCAGCTACAGCGTTTACCGTACGGGAAAAATATTTTTATAGATTTAAGACCGGGTGTTTTCGGACACAGGGATACCTAATGTGTTTCACAGTATTTAAGTACTTTTATATGTGTTCTAGGGAAAGGAGGGTGATTTGAACTTTCAATATTTTTTACTTTTTTTTTAATATATATTTTTTCACTTTTTTATTTATTTATTTATTTTTTTGCATTTATTAGACCCCCTAGGGGTCTTGAACCCCAGGGGGTCTGATCACTTATGCAATGCATTACAATGCTAATGCATTGCAATGCGTTGCAAAAAAACAGCACTTCTATTTCTATTGCTTGCGCCGGCGGCATCCACGCGCAGCCGGTGAAATGGCGCCTCAGTCAGCTTTGACCGAGGTACCAGAGGGGTTAATGCCCGCGATCAATGTGGGCACCGATCGCAAGCATTAGCGCCAGGTCTTTGCTGTATAAAACAGCAAAGACCTGACGGCTATGGCGGTCGCATGACTCCCGAGCGGCCGCCATCTTTAAAAACCCGGCATCCGCCGTACTATTATGGCGGATGTTGGAAAAGGGTTAAAAAAAAGAAAAGTTTACTACATCTGTATGAAATTCTTTTAAGCAAACAGTCAATCTAAAAGAGTGCTCTTCTGTCCCATTTACCTTCAGGAGGCATACTGTAGATCTGAGCCACAGGACCACTGGTGGGTATGACAGGCAATTGAAACTGGAAAGCACTTTTGATAGTTGGTAAAGGAAGACGATTCTTGGGAAAGCATTTTCGCATTATCAGGCTAGACGTATTGACGAGAGGATCTAAAGTTCTCACAGCTTGGCAATCCTAGAAAAGGTAAGCAATGTAAAATTATGTGAAAAAGTCCTAGTCAAATTTTCATATTGCAGTTCTGTTGCTTTTGAGCCTCTAGCTTTCTGCAGGCAGGACGAATTATCATTAGGTAGTTTAAATATGGTATGAAGATTGCTAAGATACCATTTACATTGTACAATGATTATAAAACATGAACAATCATATTTTGATAAGAGCGTAGTAAAGGATAGGAAAGACATGGCTTCTTTCTTCTAGAAATTCTTTCGTACCTGTCCATAGGCTGTGTCTGTACAGCTTAATTTAACTGAAGAAAATGTGTTTAACTGGCAATATCACACCACAAGCTGTGGACAGGTGTGGCACAGGTTTTGAAACAGTGCAGTCATGTTGTTATAATTCCGGACAACTTCTTTAAGAAACAGTTCCACCCTCAATAAACTGCATTATATTTGGTATTTTTTGGCAGTGACTTTCTTGTTACTACTAATACTAACTATTTTCATTGTTGGCTTCAGAAACTTTTAATTAACTTTATTTGCCTTATTATTTGATTAATACGGAAGCATCTTAAAGCAACTGTCCAGATCGATGCTCAAAAATATATGATTCTTTCCTGCTATTTATTTTCCTGAGATGTTGCTCCTGGTCTGTTTTTAGCTCATTAGGACTGAGATGTGATCTATGAAACAACTTGACTACAGAGTCTCCGGTAATAATAGTCACACCTCCTGTCTTTTCATTGGCTCAGACTGCAGCTCTGACCCTTCTGATTGGCTCACCAGGATAGGTTCATGCAGAGATGGCTTCTATCATGGCAATGATTAGAACATACAGATTACTAAACTTCTCAGTTGAACCCCTGAAAGTCTCCCGAGGGGAATAAACTTTCGTAAAAGGAAGTCAGAAGGGTTACTTTAATAAAAATCTGGGTACCTCTGAATACATGTATATACTACAAATACTGTATACTGAACATATATACACTTTGAGAGATACTTACTTGTGAGGTGTTGTATAAAATCTTCATACCATTAGCATCTATGAAAGCTTTTCTACCCAGTTTGATATTTGTAATGCTTTTAAGGCACTGCAGAATGCCTTTTCGGATCAACATGTGCCGATGTCGAGTGTCGTGACGATGCCAGTCCAAATAAATTGTTAAAAGCCCTTGAACGTATCCGCGGTCTACTGCTTTTCTGGCATTTGTTTCTACAGTTAAACATTAAAAGGGTAAAATAAATATTCTGAAAGCAAAGAGAAAATAATGGAAGAAAGATGATAACGCCGTGACAACAATATTTGTACAACCATAAAGAAAGCTCTAAAACCAACCATAAAAGGTCCAGAGAGGCATAAAATCTAGCCAAAACTTGAAACCATGGTGACAAGTTGAGGTGTGCTATAGTAACATTTCTTGTACAGATATACTTCTTTTGTCAATATGTAACACAACCAAATTGTTACTTTAGCTTTGCCCTTCTATATTGGGCATACAGAGATGCATGTAACATGCTGGGTAATACAGTTACTTAAGGAACCATATGACACCCCAGGAATCATGCTGTCCAATCCTATTCAATACACGCCTCAAGTGGCGAACAGCTACATATTTCTATGCCTGATCTAATATAAGATGGGACAGCAAAGGTAAAAATAAATTTAATATATAGAGTTACATTACAAACGTATACTGTGTCATATTGTTACACCCAGAGGCTGAAAACAGTCCTGTCACAGAGGGATCCAAGCTTTCACAGTGAAATTGGTTCTGAACTTTTATAGATATAATATATCATCAATATAATTTTAATGGAATCCAACAGCTGGATTTCCTTCTCACACACACAGTGCCACACTCGTTCGTGTGCTGGGTCTGGTGCTGCAGCTCAGCCATATTCACAGAGGTTGATTTTCCATAACAGACAGAGGCAAAGACATGAATGGCATAGTGTCAGGTTTACCTTTAAAACTAACAGCAATGCCACTGTATTGTGATTTGGGGGATGTAAGCCATCACATATCACAGACTGATGACATGTGCTACATATGTTTCATCAATACAAGCCATGAATCTGTGTGAGCAGAGTATAAAACACAAAGAAACACAAAGTAAAATTCAACAAAAACATTACACTTTGTTCACACTTGACAAGTGACCATCAGAGTGGATTTTTCTTGTGTCAAGATGGGGCCAGGAAGTAGATATTAGTGGAGACCCAAACAGCTTCAGAAAGCAAGTAGTGGGGAATCGGAGAATATTGTTTTGTTTGTTTTTTTAACACACCCTGAACCAACTGTCAATCTTTTCCCAAAAGAAACCTCTTTTTATAACAATGCTGCTTGTTGTTTGTCCTGTCAAGAACATGGACGCTGCAACAATACGCAAGAGACCTCATTAAAAGTCAATGGGGTCCTTTGAATGCACATGTGAACCTAGCATATGAGCATAAAAGTTTATATGTTCTGTTGTAAATATGACAAAGGATGAAAACAGTCTATATAATGTAAGAACTTACTTGATTTTAGTAAAGTGGCAAGTGTATCTAAAGAGACCCTGTAAAAGTAAGACAAGAATATTAGCTTTACGGACCACATTCAAGTAAAATGTATTAGTAATATCTATGCTGTTTATCATAAAAGATTCCTTCCAGTGTCACTGTATTTCTTGCATGGTAAAGACTGAAAGCTAACACACTTGCATAACAGCACTGTAAAGTGTTGGAAAAAGAATTCCAGGAGTTATCATCTTGTGTCATGTTGGCATGTTAACTGAAATTGCCAAGTTACATTTGCTCTGGATAAACCTATATTATAGGAAGGAAAGTCCTGTGGTGCAAGACATTGAAGTGGCTAACAAAACAGCAGAATTTAAAGAGGTATTCAGACCAGAATCAATGACCACCTATCCACTGGATAACAAATACATACAGGGGGGGGGGGGGGGTAGGAGCTTGATCGCTGAGTGTAACAGTAGCATGAGCCTGTAGCTCCGTTACATGGAGGCTGGAAGAGATCGCCACACCTGAGCTACCACGGCGAAAATGGTAAAAATCGTGAGAGATAGGAGTGATGATGCTCCCTGCACTCTTAAACCCACCTGCTCACAAGTGGATCTTCAGAAATTTGCCAGAAAAGGTAGCTGACGCTCCTGGAGGACCATGAGAATCATGGCCGCCACCGCAATGTGCGAATCAAAGGACTCTTGGAAACCTGCGCACCGACAGAACTTAAAGAAACTGAATGCAATCTTTCTAGCATTGCTGGGTTCCAAACGAGCTGCCTCGGTGGTTGTGGAGAGGGCCCACAGGATGTTAAGCCCCAAACCACAGCCTGAAGACCCTCCTAGGGATGTCATATGTGCCCTGCTGTCCTATGTGGACACGCAGGACATTTTAGCTGCAGCCTGTGCTAAGGGTGAGATGACTCATGGAGCAGATAAGCAAAATTTTTATCAGGCCCCTACTACTCTGGCTGAAAGACGCTTACTCAGGCCGCTCCTTGATACCCTGAGAGAGATGAATATTGCTTATTCCTGGTTATACCCCTTTGAGCTTTCTATACAGCATCGGGGCAGGCACCTGTTGGTGCATACGCCAGCAGATTTGACCAATGTATGGGAGCAACTCAACATCATCCCTCTGGAAATACCTTCGTGGCTGCCAACCCGTCATGGAAATCAATCCAATTGGGAATTGGGACTGCTTAGTTTGCAGAAGAGAAGGCTAAGGGGAGACTTAATAGCGGTATTTAAATATCTGAAAGGTTGTCACAGTGCAGAGGGATCTACCCTATTCTCATTAGCAGAAGGAAGCACGAGAAGTAATGGGATGAAACTAAGGGGAAGGAGATTCAGATTAGACATTAGGAAAAACTTTCTAACAGTAAGGGTAGTGAGAGAGTGGAATAGGCTGCCACGGGAGGTGGTGAGTTCTCCATCAATTGAAATCTTCAAGCGGAAACTGGATAAGTATATAGCTGGGATGTTTTAGGAATTCCTGCTTTGCAGGGGGTTGGACTCGATGGCCCTTGAGGTCCCTTCCAACTCAAACAAACAAACAAACAATCCAGTGGCTCAAGTCGCCAACGTCCAAGAGGTCCTTGCAGAGGCAGTCCGTGACGTCGTAATGTCCAGACATGATGTCTTATAGCTATTAGCTCCAGATCAATGATGGACTACGTCCTTTTCACTCTGGGTTCTACTGGACATTGTGAGTTTCTTTTTGTTATACCTGTAGCTCTTACGCTTTGTTATAGTGCCGTTTCTCTAGCTCATTAAGCGGTTTCTGTTATTTGTTACATTTACCCTCAGGTGTCTGTACGGTTTTCCTGACCGCTAGTTGCTAGGGTAGTTTTCTGTTACATTGTACTTGGAGGAGGTGATGTTGAGTTCTTTTTCCCTCCTTTCCTTTGTCAGCGTACAGACGAGTAGAGTAAAATTCTTAACGTGTAGTAGGGCACAGACCTAACTTACCTTTTTCTGGAATGTTTAGTTAAGTCTAGTTTATTTGTAGGCATGCTGACAGCTTGTAGCTTTTATTGGATTACCTCGCTATGTGTAATACTGTATGCTATTATGTGCTATAGTGTCGATTCTTTGGTTGCCTCGTTCCTCAAGCTCGTGCAGTTTTTCCCCGTATTGACAGTTCTTCTCAGGGCTGTACACAGTTTGCAGATGACCGCGCTCCTATTGACTAGGAGTAATTTTTCACAGCAGTGCTCATACAGGCTAGAGCACTTATTGTTGCCTTATATTGCAATTACTTGTTTTATATTTGTCTGTTTCTCTTTTTCTCCCCTTGTTCTTACTACCCCCCTCCCCCCTTAAGGTACCTCCAGACTGAGTGACCTAGCTGTCTTCTGTCAACACCTGCAGCATGGCTAGAGCTGTAAGAGGCACAGTGAAGAAGCTGCAGACGAAACTCCTTTTCCTCCAGGAAACGCACTTTAAAGAAATCCAAGATTCCCAAGCATCCAACCAGCTACTTCTCCCAGTGGTTTCACAGCGCTAGTGACTCTTCTGCATCAAGAGGCGTAACGACTGCTATTCACCACTCCATTCCCTTCCATTGTGAACATCGTTATTTTAAGAACAAGATAGAGCCTTGTTCTTAAAAGGCAAGATTGCCTTAGAAAGATATACTTTGGCCAATCTCTACGTGACCACATCGAGGCAAGTGGACTGGCTTATACGTACACCTGAACCACTCCATCTCTTTGCTGATTGGTGGGGACTTGAACATCACTCTTGACCCTTCCTTGATATACTGTCCGATGCTCAATTGCCTCTTCAGTCGCTGGAAGCCCATGTGACTCTCATTGCCAAGGAGGGGAAGGATCCCTAAGTATGTGGCAGCTATCGTCCAATCTCACTGCTGAACCTTGATCTCAAGTTCTGGGCGAAATTGCTGGCCCAACCAGTTTTACCGTCCCTCATTCATGAAGAACAGGCAGGCTTCGTCCGATCCAGAGAAGGCAGGCAAAAACCATCCGTCTACTGCATGCTATTAGACTGGCCAAGTTCACCAACACTCCTCTCGTCCTTCTCGGTTTAGATGCCGAGAAGGCATTTGACAAAGTCATCTGGGGGTTCATGTCTGAGGTGCTGAAGAAGTTTGGTTTTTCACCCACATTCGTGACGGCGGTCTTATCACTCTACACCAGGGGTCGGCAACCCCTGGCACGCGTGCCAAGAGTGGCTCGTGAGGCATATTTCCCTGGCAAGGCAACCAGAGTCCTCACCCAGCAGTTTCGATCGGACCAAACACAGCCGAAACGAAACTGCTGTTATTATACTCGGGAGTCTCTTCAGACCACCGAGTATAATAAGCGGAGGATCAGAGGAAGTGATTAAACATTAAAAAAAAACAATGTACTCACCATTCCACGCTCCTCAG
Organism: Leptodactylus fallax; assembly: GCA_947044405.1. Taxonomy (NCBI): domain Eukaryota; kingdom Metazoa; phylum Chordata; class Amphibia; order Anura; family Leptodactylidae; genus Leptodactylus; species Leptodactylus fallax. The sequence continues at coordinate 603,023 of CAMRHE010000490.1, forward strand.
CCGCTGTCTTCTCTTCAGGCACTTCTGTCTGACGCAAGAGACAGCTGACAGGACCTCTGGGGTCATGTACAACGTTATTACGCATAATGACGCGACGTGACCCCTGAGAACCAATCAGCGGTCGCTGACTACAGGCAGAAGTGCCCGAAGAGAACACAGCGGCTGCGGAGCATGGAGTGGTTAGTACATTGTTTTTTTATGTTTGTCACCTCTCTTGGCCCTCCGCTTATTATACTCTGGGATCTGAAAAGACCCCTGCCCACCGTATTATCTCCCATAGTGGCCCCTGCATACGATATTATGTCCCATAGTGGCCCCTACACACGGTATTATGCCCCATAGTGGTCCCTGTACACTGTATTATGTCTCATAGTGGCCCCTGCACACCATATTATGTCTCATAGCGGCTCCTGAAGAGACCCCAGAGTATAATAAAAGTTAGTGAGTGGTGAAAATTATAAAAGTTAGAATGTTATACCGTGTGCAGGGGCCGCTATGAGACATAATACGGTGTGCAGGGGCCACTATGAGACATAATATGGTGTGCAGGGACCACTATGGGGTGTGCAGGGGCCACTATGGGACATAATACTGTGTGCAGGGGCCACACCATGTGAACGCAGATTTACATCAAGCTAAAAGTTCCAGTGGCCTAAGACTATATCTGCATACAGATACATAGTGTGTTTTCACCATAAGAATGCTGTCATACGGTGCTCCTGGACACATACATTTACCACTAATTGGCGGCTGTACATGGACTTTCATTGCTTCTAATCGGAAAGTACAGGAGCATCCCAGGAAATAGCAGTAAACGCATGTGTCCTAAAGCATCTGGTGGCAGCACTTCTGTGTTATGGTTTGTGGTATATGACTTTAGTTTAGGGGTCGTCAGACTTACAATTATTGACCGGTACTCCAAGGACCTCATCTTTGATTTTTTAATTAAAATTGGCATGCCGAACAAAAAAGGTTGCCTACCCCTTCTCTACACTAAGCCTCTCGCCAGACTGAAGATAAACAGTACTCTCTCTCCCTCATTCACCATTTCTAACGGGACAAAGCAGGGCTGCCCCTTGTCCCTGGCCCTGTTAATCCTAACCCTGGAACCCTTCCTACAGGTAGGGAGGGAACACCTAGAGATTCATGGCCTCAATTTTGGATCTGACTCCTTGACGTCTTTGGCGTTTGCAGATGATGTGCTTTTTCTGGTCACTAACCCTGAAGTAGGCCTGCAGAAGATATTAGCAGTCATTGAGGAGTATGGAGCTCTGTTGCACTACAAGGTGAATGTGGAGAAATGGGAGATCCTTAATGTATCTGTCCCTCTGAACAAGGAGACAGCACTACATAATCAGTTACCCTTCTCATGGTCTTCCTCCTACGTCAAGTACTTGGGGATTAAGATGCCCAGCTCACTGGACAGTATTTACTCCCTTAATTATGCCGATCTCTTGAAGTGGAAAGGCTGCTGCGACAGTATGCCTTCCTGTATATTTCATGGTTTGACAGATGCAATCTTATCCAGACATACATTCTGCCGAAGATCACGTATATCCTCAGAATGCTCCCGATTCCGTTGCCATCCTCCTTCTTTCAGTCATTGAGGAAGCGGTTTTCTCTGGCGTGGCAGGAGACCACGCGTGGCGTATTCGGCACTGCAATAGCACAAGACGGCTGGGGGTATTGGTCTACTGGACGTGAGACTCTACTATGAAGTTGTCCAACTCCAGCTGTGGTCAGACCTTACTACTCCCCCTTCTGACTCTCTCCTCAAACGGTTAGTTGGGGTGGCATATGGTGAAGTCATTACCCGTGATTTACGGATCCCCAGTTGCACTCATCCTCATTCCGCTGTAAGGAACAATATTCTTCTTGGAGGAGTCTTTGAGGTTTGGAAAAATCTCCAACCTAAACTGGCACCTGTACCATCACTCTGCTTACCAGTTGGTCTGCTACCATTTGTGCTCCCAGAGCTTAAGGACCCCATAGAAGATTTTTGGAGACACTTGCTACCTATTCCAATTAGCTCTTTTTGTATAGATGGCGACTTACCTACAGCTGACACTCTGAGTGGCCACCGCGCATTCCGGCACCTTAAGACTCCAAGCTTTCTGCATCTGGAGCACTATTCGGCTTGTAAGAGGAGCTTTGAGGTATCCTTTGCTTGGAAGAGTCAGCACACTGACTTCGGGTCTGTGACCAAAAACATCTTCTCAAAGACTTTCACACTATCCTCATTACTTCATCACTATCTTCAGCCGATCCAGCTCTCTAAACTGTTCTTTATCTCAAGCTGGGAATCAGATTTCAGCCATCTCTCTAGATCTACAGACCCTCAAATGGATTCTGTCTAGAGCTCAAGGATTGCCCACCTCTGTTCGTCTTCAGGAAAGTCACCTTAAACTACTCTCTCAATAGTACCGAACTCCCATGATGACTCTACTCCCATAATTTAATTGACTCGGCAACTTGCTAGAGATGTCATTCTGAAGTCGGGTCTCTATTGTATGTGTGGTGGTCCTGCCCTATATTATCCTCCTACTGGTCCTTGGTAGAAGGGCATATTAGAAGATTGGGCGTCGCAGACTTTGTCCTCGATCCAGCACTGTTAATCCTCTTCCTCCCTATCCCCAAGATGGACTCGAAATCCCAACTCCTGATCTATCATTTATTGGCAGCTGCAAAATCATTGATCCCTCTTTTCTGGAAGCAGACATCTCCACCAACTATTGACCAATGGATCTCCAAGGTGAATTAGATAGCTAGGTTTGAGTTGGCTGCTCTATACAAAGACTATGGCACTGAACGCAGCAGCCGACAATGGCCATTGATTAGAAGTACTAAATGTCAGACGCCCATGGATGTAACATTTGTCACCTATGCAGTGGATAGTTAAAAAATGTTTCTGGCCTGAATACCTGTTCAAGTAGTGATGTGGATGAATTTATAAAGGGGCTTTCTGAGAGTTAAACAGTGATGACTTAAGACCTCCATAGATCAACTGTCTGAAAAGACCCAAGTGTATGGGTGAACAACGCAGCCACTTTACTAAATGCCAAGAACAGCACCATCCATTGCAAAGTGTCTGTGCTTGCTATTGCAGCTCAGCCCCATTCACTATGCTTCAGGCAGACGAATGAAAGTGAAATCTCTAGCCTGTGAGGCAGAAGCGGCACTCAGTTGAGCAGCTGGTCTGTGGGGGTCCTGAGTAACAGATTCCCAACAACCAGATATTGATCCTAAGAATAGGTCATAAATATGTAAGTCACATTCAGCTAATGCAGATTATGAGGATCGGAAAATATGTCAAATTTGCATATCTGCGTGCATTACTCTACTAATTTGTTCAACTATATTGGTAACCCATGCATATAAGATTACAATAAAGAACACAAAAGGTCCACAGAACATCAGTTCAAAGACCCATCAATTTATCCCCAGGGTTGCCCTGTGGGCATCATGTATCAACATAGGTATATCCTCAGCTGTGTTGTTCTTCAAGCTATTTTTCTTGGTTTCCGTTTTTCTCCTTCAATTGATACATTGTATTTTAATGTAATTTTGCTACTATTACAGCAATAGATAAAACCTTTCTTATATAGAAAAAAACAAAACAAGAGTATGTAAGTGCTATTTTATGAATTCATCTTACATTATTGAGAAATTTAATGAAGATGAATTGATGCTTCTTTAAACCTCTGCTCTCTGCATAATTTTTGTACAAGTTGTAACTACTGGGCATATAACACTATATAGTAATAGTCGACTGGAAGTAGCTCAGATAGTTGTCTAATGCACCACAAAAAAATCTTTACGCTTCAGTTTTCATTTAGTAAATCTGAATGACTTGACTAAAGGGCATTTACATTTAGGATTTGTTTTTTACTTATTTAAACAGAATCCAATAGTAATTTTCTTGTAATGCTGTTTTCCCTCCTACCATCCTACATGGTAAAGCCCATGAACTATGTTTGGCAAAACGCTCTCTTACCACAAGGTGGAGCATGAAACCAGGCTATAGTAACTATCATTATATATGCAAGTTACTCGATAGGTAAGCAAAGGTATTAAACACGTTAGAAAAGGAAGATTCAGTAATCGTATAAAATAAGATGAAATACTGGTGAAATAATGTACAGTCATGGCCAAAAGTTTTGAGAATGACACAAATATTATATTTTCACATGATCTGCTGCCCTCTGGTTTTTATGTGTGTTTGTCAGATGTTTTTATCACATACAGAAATATAATTGCATTCATATTATGAGTAACAGAAGCTTATATTGACAGAATGAGTTAATGCAGCAAGTCAATATTTGCAGTGTTGACCCTTCTTCTTCAGGACCTCTGCAATTCTCCCTGGCATGCTCTCAATCAACTTCTGGACCAACTCCTGACTGATAGTAGTCCATTCTTGCAGAATCAATGCTTTAATTTTGTCTGAATTTGTTGGTTTTTGTTTGTCCACCCGTCTCTTGATGATTGACCACAAGTTCTCAATGGGATTAAGATCTGGGGAGTTTCTAGGCCATGGACCCAAAATCTCTATGTTTTGTTCCCTGAGCCATTTAGTTATCACCTTTGCTTTATGGCAAGGTGCTCCATCATTCTGGAAAAGGCATTGTTGAGCGCCAAACTGCTCTTGGACGCTTGGGAGAAGTTGCTCTTGGAGGACATTCTGGTACCATTCTTTATTCATGGCTGTGTTTTTAGGCAAGACTGTGAGAGAGCCGATTCCCTTGGCTGAGAAGCAACCCCACACATGAATGGTTTCAGGATGCTTTACAGTTGGCATGAGACAAGACTGGTGGTAGCGCTCACCTCTTCTTCTCCGAATAAGCTGTTTTCCAGATGTTCCAAACAATCGAAAAGGGGATTCATCAGAGAAAATGACTTTACCCCAGTCCTCAGCAGTCCACTCCCTGTACCTTTTGCAGAATATCAGTCTGTCCCTGATGTTTTTTCTGGAGAGAAGTGGCTTCTTTGCTGCCCTCCTTGAGACCAGGCCTTGCTCCAAGAGTCTCCGCCTCACAGTGCGTGCAGATGCACTCACACCTGCCTGCTGCCATTCCTCAGCAAGCTCTGCACTGCTGGTACCCCGATCCCGCAGCTGAAACACTTTTAAGAGACGGTCCTGCCGCTTGCTGGTCTTTCTTGGGCGCCCTGGAGCCTTTTTGGCACCAATGGAACCTCTCTCCTTGAAGTTCTTGATGATGCGATAGATTGTTGACTGAGGTGCAATCTTTCTAGCTGCAATACTCTTCCCAGTTAGGCCATTTTTGTGCAGTGCAATGATGACTGCACGTGTTTCTTTAGAGATAACCATGGTTAACAGAAGAGAAACAATGATGGCAAGCACCAGCCTCCTTTTAAAGTGTCCAGTGGTGTCATTCTTACTTAATCATGACAGATTGATCTCCAGTCCTGTCCTCATCAACACCCACACCTGTGTTAATGGAGCAATCACTGAAACGATGTTAGGTGGTCCTTTTAAGGCAGGGCTGCAATGATGTTGAAATGTGTTTTGGGGGATAAAGTTAATTTTCTAGGCAAATATTGACTTTGCAAGTAATTGCTGTTAAGCTGATCACTCTTTATAACATTCTGGAGTATATGCAAATTGCCATTAGAAAAACTGAAGCAGTAGACTTTGTAAAAATTAATATTTGTATCATTCTCAAAACTTTTGGCCATGACTGTATAACCTATATACTAAAAAGAGACAGGAAGTTTTGCCTGCCACACAAAAGAGGAATGACAGCTTGATCCTAACAAGGCAGTTTCACATGTACATGTTCAGAAATGGCTAGAATGGAGAAGTCATGTACAGATATACAAAATATTGTATAACAAGATCTTATATGCAATGAAATAAACCTTCCATATGACCTCTCAGAATAAGTTGCCATGTGTGTAAACACCAGCTATTTCTGGCCATTGTATGACTTTTATTCATTTTTTTGCAGACTCAATGTTTAATGCTCAGTTGCTCTTGCGCTAGTGGGTGTATACTAGATGCAATGATGTCAGCACATGGAAGAACCAGGAGACCTTGCTCCATAATGCTCACTCAGCAGCATGATATAGGACATTACAGAGAAGTACTGGTACAAACAAAACACTTGCAGAGAGAGAGAAAACTTACTCTGACTACTAAAAACTGTGGATCTTGCCAATTAGCATTACGGCTATTCACAGTAATGAATACACTTCATATTGGAAAAAACATAATGTTTTCCTAGCAATGAAAATTCCATTGGGGTGGACCCATGACACTAATAAAATGTGCTAACAAACACAGGTTCATGTGGACATTAAGACAGTGCTACTTCCAACACCCGGAGGTTACTGTCACTACGCCGGTACATAGGAGTGCTACCACTTTTTTTTTTTTTTTTTTTTTGTACTGCAATGAATGTAATCCACTGCATTTTTGCAGGCAAATTTGAAAATCTGCTGCATGTCTAAAATGGGCTTCATCATTGTACAGTACATTGATGTGTAATTTCACAATGGACACCACAACAAATTAGCTATGTGTGAACTTAGCTTTAGGCTGTAGTTTTTAAAAACTGTAGAAAAAGGTTTAAAAATACTGCAACGTTCGACACAAATTGTGAGAAAAAAATAATACTGCAAAGCTAACATGTGAATTCACCCCAATAGAAAAAGTAAACATACAGTATTACTCAGTCACCTAAAAGATATTGTCTGTCTATTCTCAAAACTATAGTAAAGAAACTACTGCATATTACAACTGTGACACAGTATACAGATAAATGCACTTACTTCATAAGGCTGGTATGCTTTTTACTGAATGGTCCTATGATCTTGAAAAGAAGTTCCACTGCCCCATTTTTGCCCAGGTACACAGCATTTACAGCTGAAATGCAAAAAGCACTCACATGAACACAACAATGAATGTGGTCATTTGCAGTACTTCTACTGTATATAGAAAAAATATTACACAGCAGGACAGTGGGAAAGCATGTGTCATGCTTAGTTTTTGTGAGTATGGAAGAGAGCCTGTACAGTTGCACCTGAGTTCTGCACTGTATAATACTACAGCGCCACTGTACTATATGATTTTGCCATTATAGTTTAATGCATGAGGCCATATGGTACATGTACACTCAGCAGTAGTTTGTCAGTTTCAGTCTACAATAAAAAAAAAAAAATCCCATTGCAAAATTGACAAAATTCACAGTAAAAATACCTGCAGTTTTATGGCGCAGTTTGTGGCAACCTGTTCGCAACTTGGGCCCAATAAAGAGAATGGGGTTGAGCTGCGATACCAAGCACAATTGCTAATACAATGTACGGTGATGTGCACGGTTTTCTGTGAAGAGGACGGAACGATCACCTGAATGCTGGAATCTCTTCAAACAGCTGGGTACCTGAGTGTCGCACCCCAATTGATCTTCAACTGATGAACTATTCTAAGGATAGTTCATCTTTTCAAAAGCCCAGAAAACCCCTATAATATGTTCGTCAGCCCGTACTCACAATTCATACAGTACACACGTAACACTTGGAGACATGGAAGTAACAGCTTTGGACACTGCAGGTTTTGCTTGACCAGGTTGAGAGATATGTTTAGCGCTCCACTGACTCGTGCTTTTATTCCAAATTTTTTGTCTATAACGAGAATCAAACATTTTATCAACACATAACGCAAAACAAAAACTTATGAATTACATAGTTCTATTTTATCATTATTAAGTATGCATATACTGTATATTATTAAAGAGGATTCAAAAGGATTTTTTAAATCTTTTTTTCTATAACAATTGTATATGTCACCCATACTAGACAGAATTCCTGTGTATGAATAATATGATAACTGGCTGATACTACACCACTTGTCAAGGAAATGTGGCCCTAAACACTCTGATACTAGCCACTCAATAATACACAGTGTCAGACTGAGCAGGAATATGCTCCTTTCAGGGCCGTTTTAACACATTGCTGGGCCCTGTGGAAAGATTTCATAATTGCACTCCCCCCCATTACCACCACCACCTAGAAATACCTGACCTGCATGAATTATAATGCTCCCTCATAGTATAACACCCCTTAGTGGCTCTCACACAGTATAATGGCTCCCTAGTGGTCCCATACAATGTCCCCCTCCAGCTTGCCCCCCACAGATTCATGCCCCCCTCCAGCTTGCCCCCCACAGATTCATGTCCCCCTCCAGCTTGCACCCCACAGATTCATGCCCCCCTCCAGTTTGCCCCTCACAGATTCATGTCCTCAACCCAGTTTGCCCCCCACAGATTCATGTCCTCAACCCAGGCTGCCCCCCACAGTATCATGTCCTCACCCCCGGGTTGCCCCCACAGTATCATGTCCTCACCCCTGGGTTGCCCCCACAGTATCATGTCCCCCTCCAGGTTGCCCCCACAGTATCATGTCCTCACCCCAGGTTGCCCCCCACAGTATCACGTCCCTCCAACACTGACATGGCCCCCTCAGGTTGCCTGCACAGTTGTGTGTCCCCCACTGTATATATCAAAGAAAAAACAATCCTTAATACTCACCTTTCCCCGTTCACTCCTTTCTCTAGTCCGTGAGTCTTCAAGGAGCAATATGAGTGATGTAAGTGACGTCACTACATCGCGCCTCCTGCTCCCAGGACACCGGGAGCAAAGAAAGCAGCTGGGTGATGACAAGCCTTAAGAGACTATGACACCTTACAACTGATGACACGTCTGTGGAAGCCAGCTAAGAGAACTGGGTGTGTCCATTTCCATCACAAGATTCCCAAGCTTAAGTATTATTCTGTTTTTCTAACATTTATTTTAAAGCTGTTTGCAATTTGTGTTATTTGTTACCTTTTCTTGTATATATAGCACCGAACCCTTTAGGTATTAAATTGTTAAATTTAAGGTTACTTTGTGTGTGCTCTATGAACCCAATACCCATTTTAAGGTGTGTGTGTGTGTGTGTGTGTATCTTCTGACTGTTGGAAGGACACGTGTACATGTTAGTGCGGTTTACGCTGAGCTTTCAAGTAAGTGGTGGTGGCGGCGGCGGCAGTGTGTATTTGGGCTGCGTGGACTGTGTTGGGGTGTGATTTATGCTTAATTTGCAGTCTGAGTGAAGGGTGAGTGCAAGATTGAGTGAGTGGAGTGACAGCCGCACTTGCTTGACGTGCTAGGACGGCCTGTACGTGACATGGTTTTATACATAGATAGTGTTAACATAACGGTTTGCATCACTCTAGACGTGTTTTTTATGTTCAGTTTGTGGGATAACCTCTTTAAAGGGGTTGTACAGTTTCAACACCTTTAAGCTTGTGTTATTTCCCCTTAGTATACTAATAGTTTTAAAGTGATTATACCCTTGTATACAATAAAAGGATATAAAATATTTATAAACAGATTACTAACCCACAGTGTTAGTGTAAATATAATATCCCTACAATGGGATAATACAAAGAATAATTTTATGTTCTGAACACAAACCTTTTGGTCCTATCTTTGCCAGCAAACTGTGAAGAAGTACCATTAACTCTTCATTTGGAGGCGAGTCCTTACTGGCACTAAGAAGCAATTGTAGCAAAATCTGTGTACCTCCTTTGGAAACCAATACATTTATTCTTCTTCCCCCACCTAGAAAAAAAAACATATTGCATTTAAAAACACTAAGATTGTTCTTTCCACACCTGCTCCACACACATCAGCCTACAAATCATACAGACAATGCAGTTCTCTCACCTCTGCGCTACACACAAACATAAGCACAGGCAGCAACCTATGAATCTCAAAAAAGTGCAGTCTTCACAACTCTGCTCAACATATCCAGCAGCCTACAAATCATATAGAAAATGCAGCCCCTCACACCTCTGCTCCACACACATCAGCCTATGCGGTCTTCACAACTCTGTTCTATACACACATCAACCTACAAATCAAATGGACAATGCCATCTATATACCTCTCTTATACACATGTAGACACACACACACACACACTGTTCTGATATCTGGACAGAAAATGTTGCGATTATGACTCTCAGTCGATAATAAAAATGGATTTTATTTTTATTTATTTTTTTTAAATGTATTTTATTACCCTTAAATAGACTGTACACTTCAGTTACTTCATTTCCTAGGTCAGTCTGACAGTTGCAGTGCCACTACTCTTTAAGACACTTGTACAGATTTGTAAAAACCTGGTCATTTTCTTTCAAAAACAGTGCCACTCCTGTCCTCAGGTTGTATGAGGTATTGCAGTTCACCCCCATTTTCTTCAATGGAGCCAAACTGCAATATCAGACAGCTATGGTGTTGTTCCTGAAAGAAAGTAGCCATGCTTCTAATTCTATGAATCCCCATTAAAGTCTGAATTATGGCTCAGAGACCCAGATCTCTGGAACTCTATGGTGATCTAGGTTTAGTTTAGTAGAACCATAGGCCACATTTTCACTGAACTACATTGCCTTGTTCTGTTTTCTATGCTCATACATTATCTATGTTTTTAAAGTACATAAAGGGGTATTCCAGCCAAAAGCATTTATCACCTATCCACTATTATGGTAATGCATACTAGATCCATGGGGGTCTGATCTCTGGGACCCCTAGAGATCAGTAGAATGTGGGACCCTAGTCCCCTGTGCTCCATATACGCTACACTTAGGTGGAGCTTGAGTAGAACAGGAGTCAAGCATGGACCCTCAACTACATTCACAGCCTATGGCACTGACAAACAGCAGAGCACACTTTGAATCCTTCATGCCACGATGTCCCAGTAATTTCACAACATTTGTTACATACTGAGGTTGTACATACATAAGATGGATATGAATTCCTTTAATTCATAACCAGAGATATTTCAGACTGGTTAGATGACCTAAAATCCATGTTCATACCATAGTAAATGATTTATTATTAATAAAAATAGACCCTCCTAAAATGGCATTTTGATTCCTATTTACAGCATGTGTGAAGATAATTTATACCTTATGTCTGAATATAGAAACTTACCAGCTGACATCAGTTCATTGAGGATATTCACTATATTTAATATTGTTTGATGGTCCCTGGTATTCTGGAGAAACAGAGATGTAGTATTACAAAATGAAGGCATGAACAAGTACTACAAAGATATAATGGAAAATAAAACCTGCTTAGGCATTTTATATACAGTAATATTTTATTGAGTCTCTTGTTACTCTGGCAGGCAACAGCCAATAACACCAGCCATTATAGTAATAGAAGTAAATCACCCTGCACTCTTGTACGCTCTGCCAATGAATAAGATGAACAGCTCTACAGCGGTTAACTGGGAAACCTTACATACTGTATATGCTGTACTAGCTTATCCTGGGCTGCCAACTCAGGAAATACAACTGTCAAACACTGTTACTACCACAATTCTTTACCATTTCATATTGCCATTCCTCCATTATAATCCCAGCCAAAATGGGATTTTCAGCAGGGACACATAACAGTAATATGGCTGTCACTTGCTGGAATCACAATAGGTGGCAACGACAGGAAACTGTAGTAAGTTTGCCATTTTACATGTGCACACATTTTCAGGATTTATCTATATGTAGGAAAACACCTTTAAATGGGTTATTCGGTTTCTAACATTGATGACCTAACCTTAGGTCACCAGTACCAAGACAGCACGGTTCGCGGTATTGTTTACAAACATGTCCCAATGAAATTTATGCATCAGTACCTATACGCACGGCTACAGTTTATACAGCAAGTGAGCAGCACGGCTGTCAATATGTAAACAATACCGTGAACTGCGCTGTTTCAGTACTGGTGACCTGTGGGGGTCCTGGGTGTCAGATCCCCGTAGATCTAATATTGATTACCTATTCTAAGGATAGGCCATCAATGTTAGAAACTGGATAACACCTTTAAGTAACTGAATGAACAGTATAAGAACATTCAGATCATGTCTTTACAATGCAATTTGAGTAAAACAAATGCAGTGCAATGAAATTAGATCATTATACATTTAAACAATATTATTTTTGGAGCGGAAATAAAAGTATGGTAAGTTACTCTTTAATGTCCATCAAGAAAAATGGACAGTGGTGGAAGCAAAAGAGACATTATATTCTATACATCCGCTGACAGATATGTTATTAAAGCTGTTCTGTTTATACAAACATATCTGTCGGATGGACAATAATAAAGTTATCGGAACACTCCCTTTGCATTTATAGGGAAAAAAAATTGTACAGATAGATGAAGATGACTTAACAGGAACAATACAAGCTAAGAACATGCCCTCACCTCCAGTGTACAGAGGATAACTTCCACACCAGTGGACCCTTTGGCAGTCATTTCCTTTCTTGTTTTTTCTACAAAAGACAAAAAAAAAAAAAAATTAGAGTTATAAAACACCAGCCCACAAACATTAGCTAACTCAGGCAATATCAAACACAAGGATGGTTCCCAGAGACGTTTTGTAGGGGTGCTGTGATAACCACACATGGATTACCACTCCTTGTCATGCTGCAGTGTACTTGTAACTTGAAGCCGACTCAAGTACTGGTGCAGCACAGCAAGGAGTGGTAATCCGCATGCGGCTCATAAGGCTCAGCCACTAATGTGTAATAGCACTCTACTTTTGTGGATGAAGGTATATGCTGTGGCACCAGTCACATGCTGGGCTGCCCAGCACCGAATGGTGTGACTCCAATTCAAAATTATTTCCCCAGTTGCTTAGCACTTCACAACACACACACCACAAATGAGGAAGTTCCTGCCAAGTAAGTCACAAATTGGTATGAAGCTGCCCCTATCTTTTACGAGGTCTCAGCAGCAACTCTTGGCTTAGGCTGAGTTCACATCTGTGCTTGTATTACATTTGGGGATACCATTCCCCTCTCTGCATGAAAAATGCAGAGAAAATTGCTGCAAGCAGGACTTTTCTCTCCGCTTTTTTCCATCCTTTTTGGGCGGAAACAGAGTGGAAACCACACGGACCCTATTATAGTCTATGGGGTCCGCAGGTTTCCTAAGGTAACCGCTTTTTTATGCGGATTAGGTTTTCGTTCAGAGGGTCCCCAAGTGGACCCCCAAACGGAAAACTGAACGCAGATGTGAACCTAGCCTAACTTGTCCGTGCTTTGTCAGTGTTTTCTATAGACAAAACACAGAATTATTGATTTCTTTCGCTTGCATTTTTTTTTTTTTTTAAATAAGGCGCCCTTTTTCAGAGGGTTACATTTTTTTTTTTTTCACTTGGACACGAAAAACGGACGACATACGAATGGCAAAATACAAGCACACGGAACTGATGAAAAATAGTCAAGTTTCCACATTGTCTGTGATTGACTGAACAGTGAAACTGCAAATGGCTCATTGAATCAGTTACGGTATATTGTGGGATATGTACTACATGTTACTACAAATACCCATATAAGTGCAAAGGAACATATACAAAATACAAAGGCAATATATTTTACATACGTGCAAGATAGCAGCTTAGTCCTAAATTAAAGATATTCACTATAATGCTTGGACTTCAGGCAGGACAACATCCAAATACGCACACTCTTTTCTACACTTACCATCCACAACTAGTGGTTTAGAGATATCGCTCTGAAATACACTCATAGTTAATAACTAGCAAGGTACAGTGCACTGTAGTTCCCTTACAGCACATCTGACATGCTGACGAATGCTGACAAATGCCAAGCCACTCCTCCGAGAACGTCCCTGAGCTGTTCGTCCATCTGAAGTTAAATTATTTTTAGCTATCATGATTTTTCCACTACATGTGATGTTTACAGCAAGTTATGACAGTTATTACACGTTGTTATGTACTTTGGCTTGAAGGCAAATGTTGGAATTCCACACTGGAAACACATTTGCCCATTACCCAGCAGTGTACAGAACCAAGGCTAATAACAGGTTAGTAATATGCAATTAATAGAAGTTTAGTACAAATGTGTCAAGCATCATAACTCATAGCAATACATAGCAACACCAAACCTGACGCTCAGCATTGTGATGTGCTTGTATACTGTACTTGCCCAGAACTTGACATGAGTGGATAGGTAAATCTATAAAATGTATTCTATAGCAATTAAAGGGTTTTCCAAGTTGTATATGTAGCAGTTCACTGGCTTAAAAGTGTACAAAATAAATATTTTTGCTCATTTTATTCACATACTGACCAAAATAATTTCCCCCATAGGACTTTATTAAAATATTCCTAAGGTTTGCCACAAGCAGCTGAGGTGCATTATAATGTGGGGGAATGGGGCACTAGGGTGCATTACAGATTGCAGGTGGGGGGGGGGGCACTGAGAAGCCTTAAAAGGTAGGGAAACACTTACAAATAAACTTGTCATCCCACCCCCACCTACTACATACTGAGTGTGTGTAGGTGTGTGCGTGTATATGTACATGGTTATATAAATGAGACAAGAAAGAGGAGAAAGGAAGGAGAATTGCTGAGCTGAGCTGAAGATGTGCAGGTGAAATCAAAACAGTCAGATCATGTGACCAGTGTTAGAGATCGCCATTGGAGCCAAAAGTCGGAACGTAAAAGAGGATGCAGATTGGAAATGGGGGTTTCTGAATGCATGAGGAGAAATGCTCAATGCAGGAAACATCTAACTGCATGTGTGTATTGATTTCTCATGCACAAAAGGTGTCCACAGCCTTTAAAAGATAACATGTCGGCTACCTCCAGCCACCTCTTGATGGAGCTTAGGTTCAAGGGTCTGGCTACAATGCTACATACAGTGCCTTGCAAAAGTATTCGGCCCCCTTGAACTTTTCAACCTTTTGCCACATTTCAGGCTTCAAACATAAGGATATAAAATTTTAATTTTTTGGTGAAGAATCAACAAGTGGGACACAATTGTGAAGTGGAACGAAATTTATTGTTTATTTTCAACTTTTGTAAAAAATAAAAAAATGAAAAGTGGGGCATGCAATATTATTCGGCCCCTTTACTTTCAGTGCAGCAAACTCACTCCAGAAGTTCAGTGAGGATCTCTGAATGATCCAATGTTGTCCTAAATGACTGATGATGATGATAAATATAATCCACCTGTGTGTAATCAAGTCTCCGTATAAATGCACCTGCTCTGTGATAGTCTCAGGGTTCTGTTTAAAGCGCAGAGAGCAACATGAAGACCAAGGAACACACCAGGCAGGTCCGTGATACTGTTGTGGAGAAGTTTAAAGCCGGATTTGGATACAAAAAGATTTCCCAAACTTTAAACATCCCAAGGAGCACTGTGCAAGCGATCATATTGAAATGGAAGGAGTATCAGACCACTGCAAATATACCAAGACCCGGCTGTCCCTCTAAACTTTCATCTCAAACAAGGAGAAGACTGATCAGAGATGCAGCCAAGAGGCCCATGATCACTCTGGATGAACTGCAGAGATCTACAGCTGAGGTGGGAGAGTCTGTCCATAGGACAACAATCAGTCGTACACTGCACAAATCTGGCCTTTATGGAAGAGTGGCAAGAAGAAAGCCATTTCTCAAAGATATCCATAAAAAGTCTCGTTTAAAGTTTGCCACAAGCCACCTGGGAGACACACCAAACATGTGGAAGAAGGTGCTCTGGTCAGATGAAACCAAAATCAAACTTTTTGGCCACAATGCAAAACGATATGTTTGGCATAAAAGCAACACAGCTCATCACCCTGAACACACCATCCCCACTGTCAAACATGGTGGTGGCAGCATCATGGTTTGGGCCTGCTTTTCTTCAGCAGGGACAGGAAAGATGGTTAAAATTGATGGGAATATGGATGGAGCCAAATACAGGACCATTCTGGAAGAAAACCTGTTGGAGTCTGCAAAAGACCTGAGACTGGGACGGAGATTTATCTTCCAACAAGACAATGATCCCAAACATAAAGCAAAATCTACAATGGAATGGTTCACAAATAAACGTATCCAGGTGTTAGAATGGCCAAGTCAAAGTCCAGACATGAATCCAATCGAGAATCTGTGGAAAGAGCTGAAAACTGCTGTTCACAAACGCTCTCCATCCAACCTCACTGAGCTCGAGCTGTTTTCCAAGGAAGAATGGGCAAGAATTTCAGTCTCTCGATGTGCAAAACTGATAGAGACATACCCCAAGCGACTTGCAGCTGTAATCGCAGCAAAAGGTGGCGCTACAAAGTATTAACTTAAGGGGGCTGAAATAATTTGGCATGCCCCACTTTTCAGTTTTTTATTTTTTACAAAAGTTTAAAATATCCAATAAATTTCGTTCCACTTCACGATTGTGTCCCACTTGTTGTTGATTCTTCACCAAAAAATTAAAATTTTATATCCTTATGTTTGAAGCCTGAAATGTGGCAAAAGGTTGAAAAGTTCAAGGGGGCCAAATACTTTCGCAAGGCACTGTAGGATACTACTTAGGTAGTATAAAACAGAGCTGGAGGAAAAGAGGAGGATGAGTGACTGATTGATAAATGGAGAAGAAAGAGCCTCCTTTGGCAACTCATCACAGCTTTTCTGAAAAACGACTTTGTTTCCGGGATGAATTTGCCACTCTTCTGTTCTGGTGATAACCACATCTTTGTTAATGGAAACTACTTAGCATGTTCTCTACATTTATATTATGAGTGCAATGGTTAGGTTTCTGTGACCTCCAGGCAACCCAGTTAATAGTAAGACAGCGTGCAGTAAGTTGCCATGCTCTATCTAGTGATGGCTGCAGGTAGAAATAATGAAAACATGCAACCGTGTGCCATATAGTTAAATATGCCAATTATGAAATGTAAAGTAAAACTAAACATGAATATAGCCTTAAAGAGGGCCACTTCAAAGCTGAGAGTGCAATGAATTCATTGCACTGTCAGTTTTGCATATATGTGCCCCGGTTGCAGAGATTTTGGTGCGGTAAGTTTCAGTACTGATATCAGTTCCCTGTCAGAGGGGCTGGCCTCACAACTCAATGTCAAAGCTGAGTGGTGAGAAACGTAACCTGACAGTACACTTCTGTAGACCTGTACCATGAAGGGGGGCGTTCCTCATTTCCCTGCAATGACACTGAGGTTGTGAGGCCAGCCCATAATCCCTTTAAAGAGAGTTTGTCACCAGAATCCAGCATATGAACCCAGGTTAGGGTCACCAAAATCAAATGGTGTTTTCCCCTTGTGAATTGGGGCCTCCACTGCAGAGATACTTCTGTCAATATGGAAAATGGACCTCTGGAGCAACAAAGGTGTTGCCATTGCTCCAAAGTAGTAAGCAGCAATACCCTTGTTTTTCCAAAGATCTCATTTGCATATTGAAAAAACAGATATCTCATATCTCAACAATGGAGGCACCGATTCACAAAAGTAAAGCAGTGTTTGATTCAGTTGACCCTAACCTCTAATAGTCTGTGGTGCTGGGCTGATATGTCGGGGTTTTGGTGACAGACTCCCTTTAACTTCTTGTGAATGTTGTGGGTTGATGACATGTCCTAATGTGTAATAAATATTTTTTATAATAAATGTGTCCATTA
Organism: Leptodactylus fallax; assembly: GCA_947044405.1. Lineage (NCBI taxonomy): Eukaryota > Metazoa > Chordata > Amphibia > Anura > Leptodactylidae > Leptodactylus > Leptodactylus fallax. The sequence goes on from CAMRHE010000490.1 coordinate 620,492, forward strand.
ATAAATAATACTGCATCTATAACTGCAATCTATGTGTCCTTATCGAAAGCTGTATAAACTGAAAGTCCGTGTAAGTCATTTCAGGAGCCATCACTGTATTAGTATCACCTGCAAGACAAATGCCAAAAGGAAAAAAAAAAGGGCCATACCTTGGGTCTGTGCCAAGTGGAGGATTTTTGCAGTGACAAATCTTGCATTATCTATATCCATGGCTAATGATTCTGTGTTGATCTTCTCCAACTGTGACAGAAGACTCACAATCCGAGAATTGTTGGAAAGGCTGCACAATAACAATGGATATTCAGTTGAGCAACAACACATAAATGATACACTTTAATGGTTTACATCATGTATACTGTCATGGGTCTGCATACAAGACTTTTTCTTAGTACAGTCTGTTTTGTATTCACATAAAAACAAAACGTCGTCATATGCTGTGAAAGCATTGGCACAATATAATCATGAGTAATAAATCATAATAAAATTATGCTTTATGGTAGCAGGCCAGAAAAAATAGGCTATTTATTTAACAAAGCCTCATTTTAACAATGTTATAGTATCATGGGTGATATTGCTGCTATTCAGAATTAACAGGGGGACTTCAATAAACGTTATCATTTGACACGGCATAGATACAAAGCCAAATCTGTAGCTAGCTGTAGCTAGTGGGATAAATATTAAGGAGGGCTTGGAGCCATGATTGATACACTGTACAGCAAGCCTCCCACAAGCCCTCTGAGGAACACTCGCTGCACAAAACAAATTAATGAATACAATTTATTTATTTATTTAGGTCCAGCAACTAATTATGAAAGAAGCCTAACACATCATTTGAGGTTTTGTGTGTCTACCCCATCCTTAGTCATGACTGCAGCCACCCCCCCCCCCCACTTCAAGGTTGGTCACAGTAGGACACTACTTTTTCCAATAGTCACAACTACTCCCTACCTACCCAACAATCAAAGCAGCCCCCTTGCCAAGTCCACTAGTGATCACAGCAGACCATCCTTTCTCTTAACAGGAAGTCAGGACTCCTCTCCTCCCATGTACAAACCTCCTAAACTGTGCTTTTGCTTTTAATTGCCAGGAAGTTATTAGGAACTAGCAGCATAGTACAGGCTGCTTTATGTAGCTTCCTGTTTACTTTCCGTGGGATTGTGACTGCACCTGCAGGGGAGGTGGTTCTTGATACTGTCAGACAGCATCAATGTTCATGCATTTGACACCTGGTGAAAATATTGGTTGTCTTGCTTTAGAGCTTTGTCTAGCCCTAATATCACCTCTGTATGGAGCCCTTGCATTCTGGAAATCAATCATGTGTGGTCTTTGCTAATATTAGACGATCATTTTGATTGGATTACCACTTTAAAAGGATTACTAACTTTCCCACAAACTCTGCCTAAATTAATAGTATGGGCAAATCTAAAAAAAAAAAACTCTAATCAGAGAAAAATGCTCCTACTTCCTCCCCCAACTCCTTCTAAAATGACTTTCACTCTGAAATATCTGCTGAATTCTGTGTTGCTAGAGTACAAAAAAAAAAAAAATAGAAAAAGTCACTGAGGTGTCAAACTGCAGAACAGAAAAAAAAGGCTATGAGATGGCATGGGTGTGCAGGAACCCAGAGAGAGAAGAAATAAAGCTCAGAGGAGACTTGCAAGTAGCTAAAAAGAAAGCTTTCTATGTTGCCCTTAGTGAATTATTTACATCAGTGCATGTCAGTACTACACTAGAATGTCTATAATTTCCTATATGATCCTGCTATGTAGCAGATTCTCCTTTCCTCTACTTTATATGTGCTGTGTATTTTCTATAGAAATATTATCACATACACAAAAAATTCAAGTCGACAAGGATCACTGGGGGCTAAATTACCTACTCACTACTTCAGCGTAAATGAGGACCATTGGTTCCTATACAGATATCTTCACCCGCAGCAGATTAGTTACTTCCATGAATAGGGCTTACAAAGATCCATGCTGCAGAAACAACCCTACAATGTTATATGCAATAGATTTCTGTAAGGAGTCTGCTACATGTACACTCAAAGGGGTTTTCTGGCACCAATCGATTTTTCCTACTGATGACCTATCCATAGGATAGCGCTGCACCGCTGCTCCTATTACTTCAATAGGAGCGATGCTGCCTGTCCACTAGTAGCTTCCGGTACCCAGATGCTGCTGGAAGAGTTGATATGTCATCAGTCATCAATTTTAAAAATTTGGGGCCGGAAAAAAAAACCCTTAATGCTGAGGCCCCACGTTGCAAAAAAGCTGCTTTTTTCTTGCAGATTTTCCTGTGGTTTTTTTGTGCCAGGTATGGATTGAGCAGAAGGCAGAAGTAAAAGTGTTCCCTTTGTATTTCCCATTCCTCTTTAAGCCACTCCTGGGTTTTGCTCAAAAAAAAAAAAAAAAAAAAAAAAAAAAGCGCAACTACATCTGCAACAAAAAAAAGTTGCGTTTCCACAATGTGAGGCCCCAGCCTAAAAGTGGTTTCCTGGGCTTAATAATTAGTGACCTATCCTTAGGAAAGGTCATCAATTAAAGGTCGTCAGGGATCTGACACCCAGGAGTGTTCAGTGGAGAGCTGCAGCCTCTTCAGTACTTACCAAGCACAGGTCTGTACATTTCAGCAGTAGCTGTGTTTGGTATTGCAACTTGAATAGGGCAGAGCTGTGATCAGGCCACGTGACCATTGAACTTGACGTCATATGGCCTTTCAACTGGGAGCTGAGCTTAAGGAGCACGACTGCTGCTTCAACTAGCTAATCCACAGTGCTCCAGGGTGTCGGACCCCCATGGATCTTCAACTGATGACCTTTCCTATAATTTAAAAGTCCCAGAAAACCCCTTCGACCCGTCTTTTAGACTACATACACACATAAAAGTGTATGCTATGAATTTTCCTCAACACAATCCACATTTCAAATGCAGATTTTGTTATGCATTTTGGTGCCAATTTCACTCGTACATATATATATACACACACACACACACACACACACACACACACACACTTTTTGACACTGTGAAAATCCACATACAGAATTGACATCCTGCTGTTTTTAAAATACAGATCACATTTGAATTTCCAAATGACAACTGCATTGTGAACGTAAAGAGGACCTTTCACCACTGCCACCAATTCAAGTTCTTAGCATCTTCCAGCGCAGTTGGAATTTTTTTCTCTAGCCTCCACCATTCCTGAGCAATAAGTGCATTTAGTTTTTAATTAACTATTTAAGCTGTGTAATGCCAGAAGGGCAGTGTCAGATAGGGGTGTGTATCAGAGCTCAGAATCACATCCCTTGCCTGCTCCTGTGCGACAGTATACAGCCTAGAAAAGCATATCAGGTACCAAAAATAACTGCACTGATTGCTCAGGAACATTGGAGGATAGAGAAAAAATCTGAATCAATGGAGCACCACCTATTAAGTGATGTGAAGAGCTGGACTTGGAGAAGGTGAAAGGTCCTCTTTAAGATTATTATGCTCTTATTGACCTAAATGCTACTGCAGTATACTGCAGATCTTCTGCATGAAAATCTCGGCAGAAAATTGGCAAGTAATCCACAATGTGACCTAAAGATACGCAAGTAAAACCCGGCACCCCCACTAATAAGCTATTTGGAGCACACTGTACAGAGATGTAAGCAGAAGAATCTGTAAACTTTGTAATGGCTATGCTGTGCCATTGCAGCTCAGCTCTAATTCAAGTGACTGGAAACTAACCTTACACAGCACAGCCACTACACAGTGCACAGAGCTGACTACTTCTGTCTCCATGTCATTCAAACAGCTGATCAGTAGGAGTACTGACTGTCAGACCCCCACGATCTGATATTCATACACTATCCTTAGTATAGGCCATCTATACCAAGTATTGAAGAACCCCTCCAATCAAAACGTAAAGCTCCTATAATCTCTATGAGCTTACAACTGTTTTTCTATTGCAACAGAATACACTGTTTTTGTTTAACATTGTTATAGAAATTAAATGTCTGTCACTTTAACTTCTCATTAGCTTGCTATTCTTAACAATTATAGAAATGCATCTAGTAGAAGAAGCTTACAGCCTTCGATGATAAGGATATACACTGAGAGCAAGGCCAGACACCCAGTCTAGGGCAGAATGTCCTAGTGGACTTACTTGTTTATAAACTTTCTGTTAGCTGTCCTTCGAAGAGTCTGGAGATTAACCCTACTTACGCAAACAGCCCCCAGCACGTAGCTGCGCAGTTTCTCCCCTCAGATGTGCAATGTAGAACAACAGGTCCCAGCCATGCTTTGCATTACGCAGCTCATAGTACTAATATACTTTGATTATTGAGATGAGTAAGGGGGCTGTCAAGACCCTCCTCCCGCCAATGGTCAATCAGGTTTACCAGTTTTCACGCATGCTCTGTTATAATTAATAATTATTTACTGTTCTCTATAAAAGCTTATGCTATGTTTTTAATAAACACAACTTGCTTAACACTGACTGAGTGTGTCAAGTTAGTTCTTTCTCTGTGAGCTCACAATATATATATCAATATGGATTATAAGTAATTTGGCACCACTTGACAATCAGGATTTTGAACCCAGTTTGAGTTTCGATAACAGATGGAGGCACTGCTGAGATCAAGGACCAACCCGTTAACCCACCAAGCCCGAGATCTATCATGAGATTATTGGCACATCTGAATGGACAGAATAGCAGCGCTGCAAAACGGTAAGAGTGTTTCTTGGTAAAATTCTGTCCCTTCCGTTGTGTGTCAGCTCAAGATGTTGGGTGTTGGTGGTAAGTAAAAGGGAAGTTACATTTGGTTGGTCCTTTGTAAAAAGAATTCTGTTTTTTCCCTCAGATATGAAAGGTGATTGTCAGGTGGTTTGTTTTGGTCAGAAAAGGTCATGAGTGTAACAAATGGTTGTTAAAGATCCTTGTTCCTTGTTTTGGATAGATGCCATGTATGAATTATATATGTACCGTGCCTGAGCTGGTGGAGTAACACATTTTGATGATTGGACTTATTATATTTGTAGTTTTAAATGCTGATACTGCTGTACCACACCCAGAACACTGGAAGGAAACATCATTCGAGAAATTGGTAAACAGAAGAGACCACATACCCAAACACCCAGAAGGGAATTTATTTGTGTGAAGAAGGATTTTATTTTTTTTTTGGTGGTATTGGGCCCGGGAGAGAGTAGGAGAGGGAGAGAACCCCCATATTTGATTGGACAAAAGTTTGGGTCTGACTTTAACGTGCATCCTTTGCTGGAAAAATTCTCTGGCCAGAGTGTGGTTGTGTATAGAAACACAAAAGCAGCAAAGAGGGGGGGTTCCTCCAGTAGTGAGCACAAACCAGGCTTAACCCCTGCAGAGGTTGTGATGCAGAGGGAGGGAAAAGAAGCCATAAAGAGTATGTATAAGCTCATGAAGGGGGTGGGTATGCCAGAAGATGGTAGACTTTACCCAGAGAAATGGGAGCAAATTGAGAAGCAATACAAGGGGTGGTTGAAAGACAGTGGCTTGAATGGGCAAGCCAGGATGTGGTCTAAAGTGTTCAAAGAATCAGAGGTAGATATTGATATACCATCTTCAGTAAATAATTCAGGAGGTTGGGTGTGTCTGGTGTGTGGACAGCAGAATCAGAATCCCATTTGGAGGGATAATTGTATAAATTCGGTTATCCTGTCACAGATGGGACATTCACCCAACAATCCTATTGTGACTCCTCAGAAAACATCCCCAGGTGTAGTGGCCACAGTGACAACCAGAACTAAATCAAAGTCTGGAAGTGATAAGAACCAGAAAATCATAGTGACAGAAGTTTGTGACATTTGTGACAATTGTGACAGACATGAGGAAAGACGACCCGACAGCTCAACAAGACAGACAGACTGGACTAAGGTTGATTTCTCTGACTCTCCACAAGAGACTGAAATGAAACCTCCCCAAAAAGAAAGGGTTAAGACACATGTATCACCTAGGTTTTCTGATAATTTTCCCCAGTATACTGTACTGGGAGGTGAACTGACAAATATGGATAACAACATAGAGATGCAAGAGTCAGCGGGGTCACCTGAAATTATTGATAGAAGTGGAGGGGAGAGCGAGGACATGAAACATGTGGTTGCAGAGTCTTTGTGTAAAATGGCTCAGCCTCCAGTGAGACAATATCAGGTGTACAAATGGTCCCCGACTGACATGATGAGGTTGCTTAAAACCTTGCCAGACCCAGAGATTAGACCCCTGCCCTTCGTAAAAGTACTGTCTCAAATACAGACAAGTTATGGGGCCACATGGAATGACATGAAACAGTTAGTTGAAACTAAAATGACTAGTACCATGTTATGTGATGTTATGTTAATGGAAAAGGACTATTTGACAACTAAAGTTTTAGGACAAGACTATGTTGCTCTATTGGAGAAATGGGCAAGAGACAGACAAAGTGAATTATCAGTCAATTTGACAGACCTGACACAGGGCAGAGGGGAAAGCGTAGGAAAATTCTACAACAGAGTGTACACTGCGTGGAAAGATATGGGGTATGAAGCAGATAACAAGATACATGTGAGGTTGTTAGCCTCTGCCTTCATGCAGGGGCTTGTAAGGCAAGTAAGAAATGCAGTACAAAAATCCAGGCCAGAATGGAGGACAATGGATCCAGCCACTTTGTGTAAAAGTGCTCAGGGGGTAGAGTTGGATAGTAGACCCCGCAAATCTGCAGTGAATGGCATTGACCCCTGTTATGGGATGGGTAATCAGAAGGTGATCTACTGCTTCAATTGTGGGAAACCAGGACATATGAAAAGGCAGTGCAGAGCTCCAAGAAGGAAGGTCAAAGGGGATGATAATTCAGGAAATAATGAATCACCCCCACCTCACTCCGAGAATCAGGCTTGAAGGGAGACATCACCCTTCTCAATATTATTGTTTAATATAACCCATCTTATCTCCCAGTTCTGTGTGAAATATTATTTGCCTTAACAAAACACAGAGAATCTGATATAGTACAAAGAGAAAAACTGTCCACCATTGTTATGATGTTTATTGGATTATGTATTGTATTATATATATATATATGTCAACCTGTATTTGTAATATTCATTCTGTTTATATCAATGCCAGGATTCAACTTTTATGCTTTTTGTTAAATTAAATCCGCTTTCAAGAAATGTCCCCTAAAAAGAAGAAACTAGGATATTGTGATGTTCCACAGGGGTTCAACTTTTGGTTGGAATCCAGTGAAGAAAATTCTAAAGTCTGGCAGTTTGCCCTTAAGGTAACCTGAAGTACAACTCAGGGGTTTTGAACACCTGTGGTAATGACAAAAGGTGGGGTTTGGAAAATATTTGAAAATTGTACAAAAATAGTAATATGTAATTTTGGTGTCAGTATTAACTGCTATCTGCTTGAATTGTATTCCTGTATTCTGTTGTAGCGCGCTGCAGATGTTCTGCAGGGAATAACCAAAACATTAATTGACTGCCAAGTAACTCCAAGGACGTTGTATCTGATGTGATGCGCACGCAGAAAATCACAAGCTGAACATGATGCTGTTACCCAGTAATGTTACATGTCAATTATTACAAAGTGAAACTTGGCTTTGGGCCTCCGGGGTCCGCAGCCTGGGTATGATGACTATTTATGCCCAAAGGGAAAATATTTTGATAAAAGTGTTAGCCTAAGGTTAAATGGAAAAGTAAGCTACAATGACAATATATACAGTCATATGAAAAAGTTTGGGCACCCCTATTAATCTTAATCATTTTTAGTTCTAAATATTTGGGTGTTTGCAACAGCCATTTCAATTTGATATATCTAATAACTGATGGACACAGTAATATTTCAGGATTGAAATGAGGTTTATTGTACTAACAGAAAATGTGCAATATGCATTAAACCAAAATTTGACTGGTGCAAAAGTATTGGCACCTCAACAGAAAAGTGACATTAATATTTAGTAGATCCTCCTTTTGCAAAAATAACAGCCTCTAGTCGCTTCCTGTAGCTTTTAATCAGTTCCTGGATCCTGGATGAAGGTATTTTTGACCATTCCTCTTTACAAAACAATTCCAGTTCAGTTAAGTTTGATGGTCGCCGAGCATGGACAGCCCGCTTCAAATTATCCCACAGATGTTCAATGATATTCAGGTCTGGGGACTGGGATGGCCATTCCAGAACATTGTAATTGTTCCTCTGCATGAATGCCTGAGTAGATTTGGAGCTGTGTTTTGGATCATTGTCTTGCTGAAATATCCATCCCCGGCGTAACTTCAAATTCGTCACTGATTCTTGTACATTATTCTCAAGAATCTGCTGATACTGAGTTGAATCCATGCGACCCTCAACTTTAACAAGATTCCCAGTGCCGGCATTGGCAACACAGCCCCAAAGCATGATGGAACCTCCACCAAATTTTACAGTGGGTAGCAAGTGTTTTTCTTGGAATGCTGTGTTTTTTGGACGCCATGCATAACGACTCAATCTTTGTTTCATCAGTCCACAGGACCTTCTTACAAAATGAAGCTGGCTTGTCCAAATGTGCTTTTGCATACCTCAGGCGACTCTGTTTGTGGCGTGCTTTCAGAAACGGCTTCTTTCGCATCACTCTCCCATACAGCTTCTCCTTGTGCAAAGTGTGCTGTATTGTTGACCGATGCACAGTGACACCATCTGCAGCAAGATGATGCTGCAGCTCTTTGGAAGTGGTCTGTGGATTGTCCTTGACTGTTCTCACCATTCTTCTTCTCTGCCTTTCTGATATTTTTCTTGGCCTGCCACTTCTGGGCTTAACAAGAACTGTCCCTGTGGTCTTCCATTTCCTTACTATGTTCCTCACAGTGGAAACTGACAGGTTAAATCTCTGAGACAACTTTTTGTATCCTTCCCCTGAACAACTATGTTGAACAATCTTTGTTTTCAGATCATTTGCGAGTTGTTTTGAGGAGCCCATGATGCCACTCTTCAGAGGAGATTCAAATAGGAGAACAACTTGCAATTGGCCACCTTAAATACCTTTTCTCATGATTGGATACACCTGGCTATGAAGTTCAAAGCTCAGTGAGGTTACAAAACCAATTTTGTGCTTCAGTAAGTCAGTAAAAAGTAGTTAGGAGTATTCAAATCAATAAAATAATAAGGGTACCCAAATTTTTGCACCGGTCAAATTTTGGTTTAATGCATATTGCACATTTTCTGTTAGTACAATAAACCTCATTTCAATCCTGAAATATTACTGTGTCCATCAGTTATTAGATATATCAAATTGAAATGGCTGTTGCAAACACCCAAATATTTAGAACTAAAAATGATTAAGATTAATAGGGGTGCCCAAACTTTTTCATATGACTGTATGTGTATAATATTGTGTAATACATATGTGTAAAATATTCAAGAAAGTATTCAATCATATGAAATTATGTCTTGTACTATGTTATGTGAATTTATTGTCTTGCCTGTTATCACCTGAAGTAAGGTATCTGCTAAAAGAGCAAAAAGGTGGCAGTGAAAGATTCTGGATCTCCACAGCGTGGGTATGTTGGGGGCCATGGAGGGGAAGAGAAGGGCCCCTCACCCACTCCATTGCCAAAGCAGCCCACAGCACGGGGTTTGAGAATCTTTATTCTAAAGTGCCTAATCCCTAGTGCAAGAATTCAAGGCACAAAGGGATTATGGGAATATTACAGGGAATATTCTGTTCTAAATATGATTGCTGTGTTTATGTATCTATGTGCTCATGTATTATCTACATAGTTTGGTTTACAAATACATTTGCTAGAAGGAGACACAAACCTGGGACAGTGGCACTACAGGTGTAGGGTGGTTGGTTATACTGCCAAACGTGATGGTGAAGAGATGCCTCTAAGGGTGTTAGACCAAAAGGTATGTAAATGGTATAAACATATTCATGGGGAATGAGGTGAAGTTTCTGGAAAAGTCCTCAGGATCTGACTAGCAGCTCCTAATGTACCCTGAGTATGGGTTATATCATTTACAGAGGTGGGAGATGTGAGTGATGCCGCTTGTCTGTCGCCATCTTACATTCCATTCTCGGGCGCTGCCCAGAGCTCATCCCCCTCCTTTACTGAAAACTGTTATCCATCATGTTCTGAACCTTCTTTGTGTTTTATCCAAGTTATGTGTTTTTGGCCTCCCATTTGGTTTATTAATGTGCTGGATCATGTGAAAAGTTTGAAGGATAGGTTGCCCCACCTTCCGTCTTCTCCAAATTGTGGTGGAGGAGAATGTAGCAACCCAGGGCTACTGTGTGTGTCCGGGATATATCTTTCCAGGTTCTGAACAAGGAGCTGCACTCATTAACACTCGGTGTGGGAGAATTTGCCTGGGCGGTGTGGAGCTGATCCCAAGAATAGAGAAATTCCAGTTACAGAGATTGGAAAAGTAAAAGAAGATGCTGATGCAATGGAGAGGTACCAAGAAAGTGAGATAGGATAGTGAGACAACATAGAGGTTAAGAGACCACGGGTTAATAGATGGAGCATGTGTGTGGCAGAAGGTGTCAGAGGAAGTGCAGGAAGGAGGGTGTAGAGAGACAGAAGTAGGTAATAAGTACTATTATCAGTGCTTTGATAGTGAGAATAATAGGGAAAAAGAGGAAAGTGATTCTAAGGAGAAGGAGTTGAAGAAAGTGATTCAGAAAAAGTGATTCAGAAAGAGCAACGAAAAGTAGTAAAATTTCCTAAGTACCCAGAGAAAACACCAGCAAACAGCAGTCTAGAAGGTTGGACCTGCAGAGATTGCGGTCAACAAAACCCTGATTGGAGAAAATTCTGTGCAGCTTGTGGAGTTCCCCAACCACACCCGCATCCTCCAAGAGCTGGTCTTTATCCTGTGGTAACATGGACGACTCGTCCGTGGTCCCTCAAGTGGACAAGGGTTGATTTAAGTCAATTGAGAACACATAAAGGATTTGGTGCCAATGTTTGTTTTGTATGCAGGTGGAAGCGCTTCAGCATCATCTTTGGTTTAAATAGATGGTTAATCAGCCGGCCGAACCTGCCTGCCTTAGATGTAGACAGCAAAATCTGTTTCATTTTGTTACTTTGTTATGAACCGTGCCCCAATCGTCCCCCATTGTAGAAAGATTGTCATGAAGACTTAGAAAATGAATAACGTGTCCCATATTTCCAAATTTGTGAAAATGTATGTGTACGTTGTTTAATCAAAAGACGGTTATGTGACAATGTTGTAATGCTATGCTGTAATGTCTTTTTGTGTATAATTTTTGTTATGTGAACAGGGGCCTTCTCTGTTGATATATTCTGAGAATTTACTAACCTTATTGAATATTCTATTGAATATATATTGAATATACTAACCTTATTGTTTGTAATTCTGGAGTGTGTAGAAGTAGTAGAGAGGCAAAAAGAAAAAGAAAAAAAAACTCCACACACACAAGCCACTGGCCCTTTAAAAACTATGTATTGCAGGTTCTGCTGAATTTTGTAGTTCTACAGTGGGAGAAGTGGAGGGTTTAACAGCGCAGCGGTGCGTGGGCTGCTGCTTGCATGATAAGAGAACTTGATTTTGTCCTTGAGAGTCAGAACGCAAAGTAATTTAATACATGAAGATTGTTTATAACAAGGTTAAGAAAAAATGTGGAAGACCAAGAACCATTGTTAATGCAGATTTTGAGTTTTGGTAATATAGGATTATAATATGAATTCATTCTTGTGAGTGTCCCAGGTCCAGCTTAAATCTATTCCAGTGGCTGGACAAATTCAGACTACAGTGTGCCTTACTTATGCCTCCTCATGTCACTTTTGCACGTTGCACGTCATTAAAAATCCCTTTTCACCTGTTACCAATAGGTTCAGGGGGGGAGAAAGGCACAAGTATTTTCTACTGACAATATGTTTTTATGCCATAAGAAAACTTTGATGAACCTATTGCTAACCCTGATTTTGCTAACCTTGATTTTGAGTTCTTTTATAGATGGCTCTCGATTTGGGAAGGATGGTAAATTCTACACCATTATTCTATGCCATGGTCCCTGAACACGAGGTGAAACAAGCAGAATCCCCCTAAAAGCACTCACTGAAACAGTGTAAAATGGCTGAGGGTAAGCCTAATGGGCTTTCGGTTTAGCACAGGACTATCGTCCAATCTGTGTGTTTAAAGCCTAAAAGAATGTCCAGGCAAGTCAGTAGGGTTTGTAGGACTTGCTGCTACCCGAGCAGGTGAGTATAATCAAAGTCAAGGCACACACCAAGGCTGATACAAAAGAAAGAGTTCCCAGAGATTTGCAGCAGAGTGCATTAGCGGACTGTGTTATCCCAAGTAATCATCACCTGTTCCAGGTTCCTCTGTCAAGAGCTCCATGTTGACTAGAGTACGATCTGTCACCAGGCTCAGTTGCCCTTGTGCTAATACCAAAGAAACATATGCTTGCCAGAAATAAAGATCAGATATCATACTAATATGTTATGCTGCATTATGAGGGTTTCGTATTAAGTATCGCAAATCTTACCATCTGACAAACCCAAGCTCCTGCAAAAGGACCACACATAGCAAACATGGTGCTTAATTTCTCTCAGGGAAACTCAACAGTGTACCCCTGAAAACAGGAGTTTTTTTGTGTAGCTCAACTGCAGGAATTGCTTGAACCCCTGCATTGCAAACGCCGAAAGCCACAAGTGAACCCCCTAGCATTAATCGATATGTACGAGTGTAAAGCTGAGCCTAATCCAGTGTAGGTCACTTTGCACCACAGAATTTACTCACAGCATGTGGAGGAGATCTGTAGAAATATCATCCACTATGTTGCAATTGTATACCAAAGTTAGCTGTCCATAACTTGGCAACAATGAACCCCCAGCCTTAGTCCTTACTTATTCCTCAGTGTTTTGCATCACCAAAAACACTCTATGAATGCGGCCTAAAGGTGATTTCAAAAATCATCAAATGTTATACAATTATGTTTAAATGGATCCAGAGAAGACACTTGTCTCATGAGGTGAACTCCAGAAAGACATGTGCTGTGCCAACTTGGCATATATTACCAATTGCCTAGTTAGCAGTAGCAAATGAGAATACTGCCAAGACTGAGCTAGTGCCAAGTAGTTATTAGAACAGGAATTTTCTTGCTGTGACACCAAGTTCGTGAGCTGCTGCTAAAACTCACACAAGTGATGGATACCGTATATATTCCTAATTGAATTCTTAACCTGCTATTTGCCAGGGTCATTTTATAGCCAAATGGCCAAAGGGATTTTCAGCAATCATGAAAGCACAAGTGCAATTTTATCATCATTTTTTCACTTTGCAATTATATATTAAAATAAGCAAGGTAGCAAATAGACGATTAAAAACCCTCTCTCTTTTTTGACATTTTACTCCATTCCCTTTCCTTTTACCACCCCATCCCTGCTAACCTACAATCTGCTAAAAAGAAATGAAGCTTTGTGCAGAGGGGTCATAGCTTCTAAATACTCTAGCACAACCACAGAAGAGGTCATAGAAAATTTCGACTGAAAAAAATTTAAACACACACCTAAACCTAACTAATCTGGAAACTGAAAACTTTTACTAAATATTTTTTATAACATTCTTATAACTTTTATATATTCATTCATTATGTACCTACCCCTCCCCACATATATAATTCAGTGAGCATTACCTTAGTCATTCCTATCTATCTAAATCCTTCTCTTCAGTAAGTCATGCGACTCGCACTATGAAAATATAAAATCTACAGTAAAAGCACAAATCCTTGACTTCTTTATGTTGGACTGTTACACACAGACATGGGGCAAATAGAAACTAATGTCACTAACTACTGAAGAGCAAACAGTTCCTGTCACATAGCTATGGAGAAGGAGCTCAAAGCTCAGCCTCCCTCATTATAAATTTATACTATCTTAGATTATTTAGAATAATATAGAGAGAAGGATGTTTACACTGCCCCTACAGGTAGATATAGTACAGTCTTTAGCTGCCCATATGATTCTGTACTGAGCTATCATGTGACTTATAGCAGAACAAAGAGAAAAGAAATGTAAAAGTCAAGATGTTGTCTGATCAGGAGTGAGGAGGAGCTGGATTGTATGGGTATGAGGGCAGTATACATGAAAGTCTGGAGAGTGACAAACAGTCAGATGACAGGAGCAAGGATAGAAAAAAAAAATGGTGTTGCTTGAGTGCTTCTTTAATTTATAATAGGAGCCAATTACAAAACTGTTAACCCTAGTTTATCCAGGCGTCACTCCTGCATAAATATCTTCTGTGGCTGTCATTTGGAGGAACTAAAGTGTAGGGAGAATTTGGTCAGCCCATGTATAGTAATTAATGCATTCTTTCTATGATCCAACACTTCATTAAAAGTCCATCATTTTATTAAGAAGCCATTAAAATCCATACATAGAAGCAGACCAGAACATCATGTAAAATCAATGCAGTGATTGGGGGACGCTGACCATTGCATTGGTTCATTCCATGATACTTGAACAAGTCACACAACTCACGCCACATCACAGACAGGGCAGAGCAGCGTTCCTTGCATTGTTGTCTATGATGATTAATCTCATTTCATTTGTAAACACAAACTCGTCATATTTTAATTTCTTACTACAGTAGTATTACAGTCATAACAAAATGTAAGTATCTACAATCTACTGCACTATCCTTTTACATGGAGAACATAGACACGTCGTAGAAAACCACGGCACACACTTGTCCTTTTTAAATGTTTAATTCACACAAATTCTCATACATATCAGTGAATGAAGAAGATCATAGGTGATCACATATTACATCCATAGGTCAATCTATCCGTTGCAGTGAGGGAAAAAAAAAAAAAAAAAAAAAAAAAAAAGTAACAATACATATAACAGATCAATGTGAAAACAACGTTTTGGTCAATGTCAACCTTTATCAAGTCATATCTGTGACCAGGTATGATGAAGTCAGCGCTACAGGTTTCATCCTGTGCCGACTTCAACTCACTGGTGTCCTCTTAAAACATATAGAGTTGAATACAATTGCCATCCACTCCCTGTTTCACCATTAGATCCCAGTCTACTCATGATGTCACTGCATTGCACCTGCTCATCCTTGAAGCTGCAGGCAGCAGAGACTGGAGTGGACTGCGGGGAAACAAGGTGAGGTGAGTTTTATTTTATTTTTTTCTATTGTGCATTTTAATGTGGGGGCCACAAAAAGGGGGCATTACAGTGTGGTGGCCACAGTGAGGTTGATTATAGTTTGCAGGCCACAATAAGTGAGCATTATAGTGTGAGAGCTCAAATAAGGGGGATTATAGGGTGGAGGCCACAATAAGTAAAAAGATTTTTACTGTGTGGGGCACAAATGGACTATGTAAGGACGGGGACAAAGGGGCATGGACAGGGTTAGAGATGTGGCTTACTATGTGAAAATTTGCTACAGACCGCTTCATATGCCACAGATTTTTCCCCTTGTCCAGTTCCCTGACAGTCTATATGCCCTAATAGTGCACGTGAACTGTGTTGTCTTTGTGGGGCAACCTCTTTATAAAGGGTACTCTACGATTTTAATATTAATGACCAACTCCTGGGAAAATCAGATAAGTGTGGGGGAGGGGGGTGACTTCTGTCATCCCTACTGATCAGTTTTCCAAAGGAACTGGGGAAAGTAGTTAAAACAGTCCCATTTAACCGAATTGGACTGAGCTTGCAGTACCTTGAATGGCCACTGCATAGTGTCTGGTGCTGTGAAATTCTAATGTAGCCTGCAAACTCCAGCAAGGGTATTGTTAGTTGAACCCCAAACCAAACCGATACAGATGGCCAGTCCTGGATTAACCCTATAAGTAAGAAATTTCTGAAAATATTCTTAAACAAACAAGTGAGTCATATATACTGAGTTTTTTTTTTTTTTAAAAATAGTCTACAGTTTAGTGATTAAGATCCCCAGAGAATATTATCATAACAATTAAGAAAACAGAACAGCTGGGATAAAAATTTAGTTTTATGAACTAAAATTAGTCAATACCATATTTAGGTATTGCAGAGAGCAAAGTCAATGTTACTGAATATGGTCTTCAAGTCAAAATGATTATTACAAGCTAGATCGTGCTGAAAGGTAAAGACAAATCTGTGCGGTTCAGAATAAGAGACCATGGTTGTCAAACATAGGATATAATAGAGGAATTGGCTTCTTGACGCTGCTAGTAATCTCTGTTATGAAACCAAAGACTGACACCTGAAATGTAAACGCTGACACCACTGCACACACTCCAGATAGCACATTTATCACAAACAATTGTCTGGCACCTAGCTGATGTTTCCAGTGGGCATCCACCAGTAACAAACCATATTGTACTGAGGTTCAGAGAGTCGCATTACATTTTTATCTGGAAAAGTAAAAATACCCCTCTTATAATTTTTGAGGAGTATTTTTAGCCACAGAAGAGTAAGAACTTTGCAGTACTGGAAGTAAATGGTATATAGGCATATTAATGCTAAGAGGTTGCTATTAAACAGGGAAACGATTACTGTCTTCCATGTGTAAATAGCAAATTTACGTTAGGTTCACACTAGCATACCTATGGAGACTCCAACACAGGTGTGAATCCAGCCTTAGGGTTTTGCTTTTACGGCATTCATTGTATGGTATAAATGACACGTTTCTTATATTCTTTGGGTTGGCACAATCACAGCGATACTAAACTTATATAGTTTATGTTATGTTTTAATGCCTTTACAAAAATTCTAAACTTTGAAAAATGCAAAAAAAAAGGGGGTTTTTTTGCAGCACAAGATATAGTTTTTATTAATACCATTTGGAGAATATCTGACGTTTTGTTCACTTTCGTAAATTTTTTTTATAGGGGGGAAACAAAACTGTGATTTGGCTACTTTGATGTGTGATAAATATTTTAATATTTTTTATAGTTTCGGATACGGGAATGCATTTTTATTTGTGACCTAGGGAAAGGGTTGGAGATTTAAATTTTTATATTAAAAAAAAAAAAACAAAAAAACTCAAAAATATTTATGTATAACATTTTTTTAAGAGTGTTTTTTTTTTTTTTTTTTTTTAATGACTGGCTTAGGAACCTTCACAAGGTTGTCATACACACCAGACAGCTCCAGTGATCTTATCCCAAGGAAGCCATAATGGCAACATATACTAAGTAAAGAGTAAAGAGACGGAGGCACAGTCTGGGCAGATAAGGGGCCCTTAGATGTACCAAATGCCTGATCGAGTGTGTAAAACAGTGTAGACCAGGCACCACATTTAAAGTGCCAACATCTGCCATAATAGTCTGGCAGATGTTGACAAGGGGATGATTACAGCATGTTAACCTGTTCTCTGCAATTGGTGAGGAACAGGTTAACAGATACTACTACAGATTAATACTGGCATGCAACAGCTCCAGTCTTTACTTGGACACTGATCTGTCCAGGACAGAACTTAAGTGTTCAAATGCAAGGAAAAGTCTCCTGCATATTAATAAACATAAGACTTTTTCAATTCATAAAAATGCTTCTACAGGTGTCTATGACCTCTGTATAGGCAATATAGCAACCTCTGGCCTTGGGCTTGCTTCACTAAGTAGCTGCTGACAAAGTTAACATAACTGTAAGCAACTTTTACTTTATTTTAATAATTTACTGTTTATTGTAATTTGGATAATGGCTAGCAAGATTGGACATTTTCTTCAGTGCACAGTATGTTACAGTATTGAACTTGTCACCAATTTTCTAAGTAAATATATTTCTAAAGGTGCTACATGAAATTCTCACCAGAAAAGGTGGCCATAATGACCATTGTTACATTTGGAGGAAAAAGGGAGAAGCTTGCAAGCCTAAGAACACCATCCCAACTGTGAAACACGGGGGTGGCAGCATCATGTTGTGGAGTTGTTTTACTGCAGGAGGGACTGGTGCACTTCACAAAATAGATGGCATCATGAGGAAAGAACATTAAGTGGCAATACTGAAGCAACGTCTCAAGACATCAGCTAGGAAGTTAAAGCTTGGGCGTAAATGGGTCTTCCAAATGGACAATGACCGGAAGCATACTGCCAAACTGGTTACAAAGTGGCTTAAGGATAACAAAGTCAATGTTTTGAAGTGGGCATCACAAAACCCTGATCTCAATCCTATTGAAAATTTATGGGCAAAGCTGAAAAGGCAGGTGCAAGCAAGGCGGCCTACAAACATGGCTCAGTTACACCACTTATGTCAGGAGGAATGGGTCCAAATTCCTACCAACTATTGTGAGAAGCTTGTGGAAGGATATCCAAAACATTTGACCCAAGTCATACAGTTTAAGGGCAATGGTACCAAATACTAATGAAATGTATGTAAACTTTTGACTTTGCAGAAAGTAATAAAAATGCCTTAAAAAATTCTCTCTCATTATTCTGGCATTTGGCGATTATATAAATAATTTTGATTTCATGTCAGATAGTGAGAAACACATGCATATGTGTCTTTTTATATAGTGTATGTAAACTTCTGGTTTCAACTGTATGTAAAGGATTATAGGTGTGGTCTGATTAGACACTGGATCTTGGTGAGAGATCATTGACCGCTAGACATAGGTCGGCAGCTAGATAACTGGGAACAGGGTCTACAAGCGAGGACCTTTAACAAATACAGAGCCACCACAGGAAACCCCATGCACACGCTACACAATACCCTCAAACCAGAAAAGCTCCTCTAGTGACAGATATACTGTATACAATTAAGCTGCAAGAAGGAAACACTGAAAAGCTTCTTAGTCCCCACTAAGATTTCTCTCTTTAACCGTTCAGTGGCCTACCACAGTGTTAAGACATTCAAGAGTACCAAGCTCATTCATTCAACCAAGCCTAAAGTACGTCCTCACCTCTGACCCAACCTAGGACCGCCCTCACTTATCATTTATCCCAAAATCTCTCCGTCTCCTATACACAGCCCATGTGCATTGTATCTGTTTTGTACATGTTTGAAGCTGTTGAAATTATATCTGTCTATGAGTGTAACTATTGCTGAATCTGTACAACACTCAGCCTTTCAAACTCGTAATATCCCTATGGGATCAATAAAGTATTATTCTATTCTATTATAATAGGGCATGTTTTTTCTACAGAATCAGAGTAGCTTATTGATGTGATATGACAGGGTTAATGAAAGGCTTAGTATATTGCTTAATAAATTATATATTATAGATCAGTCTGTATGTATTTCTTGCGGTCCATCTATGGATAATTTAAGTTACTGATCAGTTGCTAAACATTCCTTCAATTTCCTGTTCCCCCATAAATGGTCATACACATCCAGAAGTCTCATACCCCTATGGTCTACTGTGCTAGTTGGATTCAGCCAGCACCAGGAATAGTCTAGGTGCCCAGCATCTTTTGGATGTCATCGAACAAGAGGAGTGTACATTATTTTATTATATTATGGTGTGCTTATATTCATTCTTTGACCATCTTGGAGTTAACCTCTTATAAAAACCCATTTGATTATATCACACTAGGGATTTTGCTGACTGCCACTAGGATTGCTCGCTATCCTGAGCAGTACCTTTACTGGACTTGTGACTGTACCTTGACTCTACCTTATTCTGTTTTTATCCCATTTACTTTGAAAGCTGTTTGCATTTTGTATCCTTGTTATTTCTTGTACGAATAGCACTGAACCCTTTGGGTTTTAAATTGTTAAATTTAAAGTTACTTTGTGTTGCTCTATGAACCCATTACCTTTTTAAGGTGTGTTTGTGTCTAACTGTTGGGGGAAGATGCATGTATATGTTAGCGTGGTTTCTGCTGAGCCGAAAGTCAGTAGAAGTGGCAGCGTGTATTTGGGGTGCATAGACTGTGTTGGGGTGCAACTTACACTCAATTTGCAGCCTGACTGAAGGCCTTACCATATCTCCTAGGCAGTATGCCCGTTGCCTGGGGGTTATGTTTGACTCAGACCTTTCCTTCACTCCTCATATCCAATCACTCGCACGCACATGTTATCTTCACCTCAAAAACATCTCCAGAATCCGCACTTTCCTTACCACAGATACATTAAAGACCCTTATTGTCGCCCTGATTCACTCTCGCCTTGACTACTTTAACTCCTTACTAATCGGTCTTCCCCTTACTAAACTTTCCCCTTTACAATTTATTCTGAATGCAGTGGCCAGGCTCATCTATCAGTCTAGACGCTACAGCGATGCCTCCGGTCTGTGTCAGTCACTACATTGGCTGCCTATTCAATACAGACTACAATATAAACTTATCACCCTCATCCACAAGGCTTTTCATAATGCTGCACCTCCCTACATTTCCTCGCTGATTTCTGTCTATCGCCCAACCCGTGCTCTCTGTTCACTCAATGACCTAAGACTAACATCCTCAAACAGAACCTCCCACTCCCATATCCAAGACTTCTCCCGAGTTGCACCACTTCTCTGGAATGCTCTACACCGGACAATCAGATTAACCCCCAATTTCTACAGCTTCAAGCGCATCCTAAAGACAGATCTCTTCAGACAGGCCTATCACAATTCCTAATCTAAACCCTTCCACAATTAGAATGCAAAAAAACTAACCCTCCTCTATTCACGCTCCCACATTACCCTACAGGATATGATGTTGTATCAGACTGTAACTTTATATGTGCAGGCACCAAACTTTAATTCTATTCTAATATCTCTGGAATCAGGTAGATTAAACTATTCTTCAATTTCCACCCAAACCTAAATATCCCTTTTGTAATAAAGATTCCAAAAATGCCATGGATCACATTGTTACAGAGTCCACTTAAGAGGGTTTATCTTACCATCTCTCCTTAAGATTCTTTGTAAGAGACTCTAAAGCCTTTAAGGGCTTGTGCCAGTTAATTTTAAAAGCAATGTATAACAAACCAGCACATGTCCAGTATCCAGAGCATCATGACAGGTGGATTTATTCTCCATTAAACAGGCTCTTTGTCTTGTGCATTGCTAATATATAAACAATGGCTTGGATCCCATCGCTGCAGACACTAACAAGGGGAACTCCTGCTTCTGTGTGACGCAAAGAGCAAACATCTGCTTGGCCAGTAGCAACCATTATAAATAATCACATCCATTTTTCCTAAACCTAGATGCAGAATCGCTGCCAAAAAGTGCCATGTATGACAGAATTATCTTAGATGTACAAGTCACCAGAGGATTAATGTCAAAACTGTTTCAAGAAAACAAGTGTGAATTTCCTTTATGCACATTGTCATTGTCTTGTTTCGTCCATTACATCACACTGACAACAGATGAACAGCGCCAAAATACCATTCTGGGCAATATGCCTCTAGCCAAGCAGAGAAAAAATCCTGGTGTTCATGGTCAAACTTTTTTTTTCCCCAGTTATGTACAATCTGGTTTTGGATTTCTACTGGCGTCCTCTATACAGGACGGAAAGCATCCCTCTTATTATGAATAGTAAGGTAAGCGATCTTACAAATGTTCTTGTGTAAACTATAAAAAAAAAAAAAAAAAAAAAAAAAAAAAAACAAAATTGGTATTTACTTCATATGTAAAAATTCAAAACTATCAAAAGGTCAAGTCATCTGTCTCACACAATCATGTGATCACCAGCAGTAACCAAAATAGCATTCAATGAGACTCATTGGACTTATCTTTAGGTATGTATAAACGTTTATTTTTTTTTTTTATAGGTTTTCATGGGACACTAAACCCCTGGTCCATAAGGACATGTGGGTAGTTTAGTGTCCCATATCGATCTGACAGATTCCCTTTTAAGTTTACACTGTCTATTAGAACATCTGCCCCTCTAATGTTTTAGAAAGTGTAGATTACAATTTATGAGAAATGATAATATATCATGGAATGAAAATGATCTATGAAAAACAGTAGGCCAACATTAATATATGTCAATGTAAAAGACTGATCAAAATTTACTACAAAACATTGGTTGAAATTTATGCTGCTCAATAGTTACAAAGACATACAGTAGGATGGTATATTTTTTTCTGATCAGGACTTTTAGGTTGAGGCCCCACGTTGCGGAAATGCAGCTTTTTTTGTTGTAGATTTTGCTGCGTTTTTCTGAGCCAAAGTCAGGAGTGGATTGGGCAGAAGGGAGACATAAGAAGCTTCCTAGATATTTCCCATTCCTTTTGTAGCCACTCTTGGCTTTGGCTCAAAAAACCGCAACAAAAAAGCTGCATTTCCGCAACGTGGGGCCTCAGCCTTAAAGAGGGTTTCTATTTGCTGCTGGATCATTTTATCAACAAATGAATAGGATTAAAATTAGATCCAGTCTACATATTTTATTAGGTACCCTTCATGAATTTCTCTTTAAAGGGAGTCTTTTACTAGAACTCAACATAACAACCCAGCCCCACAGAGAGATAGGTTAGGGTCATCTGAATTGCACAGAGTTTTCCCTTTAAGAATTGCACCTATTCATACTGAAATACTGCCTTTTTTGTCAATATGCAAACTCTTTGAAGAAATTAGGGTGTTGCCAATGCTCAAAAGAGGTAAGCAGCAACACCTTTGTTGCTCCAAGGAGCTCATTTGAATATTTACAAAAAAGAAAATATATTGGCACCTATTCACAATGGGAAAATACTGTTTAATTTAGCCTATCTATATGCCGGACTGGGTTCTTGTGACAGACTCCTTTTAAGGGTTTTTCCAGAACTTTTAAATTGATGACCTATCCTTAAGATAGCAAGGTGGCAGGGCCCAGGGTGTCGGATAAGTCATCAATTATAAAACCTGGATTTACAAATTAAGAACAGAAGCCCCTTTGGGCCTGGTCAGAATTTAGGCAAATTTATGCAGAAATTCTGAAAATATATCAAACTTCTTTGCATTATTGTATATTTATTAAACTTACATTTCCATAACCAGAGCTCTCTGTACAGGCAGTGTCTGCATTTTCCTTCCAATCTAAATCACATATTTGTATACTTGAAAGAATTCAGTGAAATGACAAAACACTAGCACAAACTTCCTGTGAAACATGGGAACTTCACTTTTCACATAAAGGTTGCACAGGTCATTAAAAATAGCATGTACCATAACAGTGCCATTACAGAAACAGATAGTAAAATGTGGTACACACTGCATATTTTTAATATCTGCAGCAAATTTCAGCAATCGCGAGAACAAAAAAAAACAAAAACAAAAGTTGAATCCCTAAATGTGTCAGTTTCATTATTATTTTTATTTGGAATAATATTTGGAATTGCAAATAGGGGTACGTTTTCCTCACCAGTAGCATCATATCGGGGGTATTGCCATGAGAACAGCCAAATTTAAGTTTGAAAACAATTAAAAGTTAAACATTTTTGACAGTGAATAAAAATTTTGCAGCATTTTTAAAATTTTCTCTAATCATCTTAGTGGTGACAGGCTTTTGTCTTGCCAATGGACACAACCATGAATGTGGGAACTTTCTATAGTCTATAACTAGTCAGCCATGATTTCCTTACTGTGAACAGATTATCAGGCAGGGACTCTACTTACCTGAGAAGATAACTGGGAAATCATGGCTGGGTTTCTAACACGTTCCAGACCAAAGAAAGTTCCTGCATTAATGGCCGTATCGTATCCACTGGAAACCAATCAAGACAAAAGACTGTCACCACTAAGAAGGTTAGAGAAATCTTTGAAACTCTGCAAATAATTTAATTTACTTATATTTGCAAAAATGTTTAAGTTTTAATTACCTACAAAATTAAATACAGTTCTGTTCATTAAAGGGTTTCCCTGAGGATGAGAGGGCATAAAGATGTTATAGAGAGGATATGGATATGAAAACGTTCTGCACCTCACGATTGGTATTAAAGGGGTTCTGAAGGTACATGGATGTTAATGTGAAGGGTCTCTGCTTGGGACTTTCGTCTATGAGAACAGAAAGTCACTGATCATCATGTCAGGTTATTAAAACAGGGTTTTGTTTGTGAGACAATTTTAACAATAAAGAATCTACAGAAAATTCTAATATTAGAAGGTAACTCCTGACGTATCACAATTAAACCTGTTTGTAACACCTTACAAAGGGGGAAAAAACACTTACTGATGATCACAGACCCTTGAGACATATTTGGTACGGATGATGCTGCTATATCGCTTATTGGTTATTGATAGATGTATTTAGTAATCAACAAATATTAAACTAAACTACTCAACCAATTTAACAATGGGTGTTAAAGGTGCACAGCTTTTCATAACTCAGGCACGCCCCCTCCACTGGGCTGTGCACACTGAAATCTACGCCAGCTTGAATAATTTATGGCAGTAAACTGGTATAAATAATAATAAATCTAGCGCCGCCCACACCTCTTTCATGGATGGGGGTGTGGCACGGGCAGTGCAAAACTAAAAAAAAAAAAAGTCACAAATCTTGGCACAAAAAAATCTGATTTGTGGAAAAAAATTTGCACCTGGGGGGCATCTGAGACCCCCACTGATCAGCTGTTTAAAGGGGCCATGGCACACATGCAATCATGCTCAACCTTTCACTGTTTATGGTGTGTAGTGACCATGTGATGCAGTTACAGCCTTGTCCCATAGAAGTGTACAGTATGAAGCTGCAGTTGCATTGCATTGCCACTATGAAATGAGCAAAACATGGTCACAAAGCTTGGACAACCATCGCAGTCTCCTTCAGCCGATCAACTGGGGTCCTGGGTATCAGAACCCCACTGATTTGTATTTATTAAATTTATTTAGTTAGGAGGCACACAGGGACTTTATTAATTTAAAGTTGCATTTGTGAGTATTATGGTCGGGCAGGGTTATATTACATATTTTATAATTGGGAAAAGGTGCAGGATGGGGACTTTGTGTGGGTCAGGTGTCTGGAAAAGTGAGGAGCCAAAGATGTCTGTGCTGCAAACTTTACAGAGAAGTCACTGCTAGAAGAAGTGGTCATGGCGGTCCTGATGGATGAGACCGGAAATGTGAAGTATTAGAGACATCACCTGTAAGTCACTAAATGTGTCCTGTGCTGTATTCACCTAACTTGTCTGCAGGGTCCTATGCAGAGCTGGAACTTGCCATTATACGGTCTCCATATAGTGATAATGTCGACATACCTGAGTTGGCCACTTGGACAGGTTTGCCCCTGTACTGAACCCCTAGCTATGCCTATGGGTCTGAGGAAGCTGATAGGATGAATTGATCAGGTGGTACCTATGGGTGGTTATAACAGGTGAGAACAGGGGAGGGAGTAAGTACAACAATTTTAGTCCTCACTTTACTGCTGGTTAATTAATAGAAAAAAAATGAATATATAAGGAGGAAGGGCTACGTGACCTTGGCAAGGCATCATATTTATCACATGTACAGTACAGATAAGAAGCACACGAACAAATACCTCCACATACCTTACATTCTGTTCCATTATTTTATACACGCCAGTCAGCAGTGAAATAAGCCAATATTTACACCCCTCAAATTAGGTATAATACAGAAAGCACTAGAAATATATATATATATATATATATATATATATATATATATATATATATATATATATATATATATATAAATATATATATATATATATATACACACATACATACAGTGCCTTGCGAAAGTATTCGGCCCCCTTGAACTTTTCAACCTTTTGCCACATTTCAGGCTTCAAACATAAAGATATAAAATTTTAATTTTTTGGTGAAGAATCAACAAGTGGGACACAATTGTGAAGTGGAACGAAATTTATTGGTTATTTTAAACTTTTGTAAAAAATAAAAAACTGAAAAGTGGGACATGCAATATTATTCGGCCCCCTTAAGTTAATGCTTTGTAGTGCCACCTTTTGCTGCGATTACAGCTGCAAGTCGCTTGGGGTATGTCTCTATCAGTTTTGCACATCGAGAGACTGAAATTCTTGCCCATTCTTCCTTGGAAAACAGCTCGAGCTCAGTGAGGTTGGATGGAGAGCGTTTGTGAACAGCAGTTTTCAGCTCTTTCCACAGATTCTCGATTGGATTCAGGTCTGGACTTTGACTTGGCCATTCTAACACCTGGATACGTTTATTTGTGAACCATTCCATTGTAGATTTTGCTTTATATTTGGGATCATTGTCTTGTTGGAAGATAAATCTCCGTCCCAGTCTCAGGTCTTTTGCAGACTCCAACAGGTTTTCTTCCAGAATGGTCCTGTATTTGGCTCCATCCATCTTCCCATCAATTTTAACCATCTTCCCTGTCCCTGCTGAAGAAAAGCAGGTCCAAACCATGATGCTGCCACCACCATGTTTGACAGTGGGGATGGTGTGTTCAGGGTGATGAGCTGTGTTGCTTTTACGCCAAACATATCGTTTTGCATTGTGGCCAAAATGTTCGATTTTGGTTTCATCTGACCAGAGCACCTTCTTCCACATGTTTGGTGTGTCTCCCAGGTGGCTTGTGGCAAACTTTAAACAAGACTTTTTATGGATATCTTTGAGAAATGGCTTTCTTCTTGCCACTCTTCCATAAAGACCAGATTTGTGCAGTGTACGACTGATTGTTGTCTTATGGACAGACTCTCCCACCTCAGCTGTAGATCTCTGCAGTTCATCCAGAGTGATCATGGGCCTCTTGGCTGCATCTCTGATCAGTCGACTTGTTTGAGATGAAAGTTTAGAGGGACGGCCGGGTCTTGGTAGATTTGCAGTGGTCTGATACTCCTTCTATTTCAATATGATCGCTTGCACAGTGCTCCTTGGGATGTTTAAAGTTTGGGAAATCTTTTTGTATCCAAATCCAGCTTTAAACTTCTCCACAACAGTATCACAGACCTGCCTGGTGTGTTCCTTGGTCTTCATGATGCTCTCTGCACTTTAAACAGAACCCTGAAACTATCACAGAGCAGGTGCATTTATACGGAGACTTGATTAAACACAGGTGGATTATATTTATCATCATCAATCATTTAGGACAACATCGGATCATTCAGAGATCCTCACTGAACTGCTGGAGTGAGTTTGCTGCACTGAAAGTAAAGGGGTCGAATTATATTGCATGCCCCACTTTTCAGTTTTTTATTTTTTACAAAAGTTTAAAATAACCAATAAATTTCGTTCCACTTCACAATTGTGTCCCACTTGTTGTTGATTCTTCACCAAAAAATTAAAATTTTATATCTTTATGTTTGAAGCCTGAAATGTGGCAAAAGGTTGAAAAGTTCAAGGGGGCCGAATACTTTCACAAGGCACTGTACATACATACATACACACAGTCAGCCACCAATTGTGCAAGTTCTCCCACTTAAAAAGATGAGAGAGGCCTGTAATTGACATCATAGGTAGACCTCAACTATGAGAGACAAAATGAGAAAACAAATCTAGAAAATCACATTGTCTGATTTTTAAACAATTTATTTGCAAATTATGATGGAAAATAAGTATTTGGTCAATTACAAAAGTTCATCTCAATACTTTGTTATATATCCTTTGTTGGCAATGACAGAGGTCAAACGTTTTCTGTAAGTCTTCACAAGGTTGGCACACACTGTTGCTGGTATGTTGGCCCATTCCTCCATGCAGATCTCCTCTAGAGCAGTGTTGTTTTGGGGCTGTCGCTGGGCAACATGGACTTTCAAATCCCTCCAAAGGTTTTCTATGGGGTTGAGATCTGGAGACTGGCTAGGCCAGTCGCCCTGGCGGAGTGCTTGGGATCATTTTCATGCTGAAAGACCCAGCCACGTTTCATTTTCAATGCCCTTGCTGATGGGAGGTTTGCACTCAAAATCTCACGATACATGGCCCCATTCATTCTTTCATGTACACGGATCAGTCGTCCTGGTCCCTTTGCAAAGAATCAGCCCCAAAGCATAATGTTGCCACCCCCATACTTCACAGTAGGTATGGTGTTCTTTGGATGCAACTCAGCATTCACTCTCCTCCAAACACGACGAGTTGTGTTTCTACCAAACAGTTCTACTTTGGTTTCATCTGACCATATGATATTCTCCCAATACTCTTCTGGAACATCCAAATGCTCTCTAGCAAACTTCAGATGGGCCTGGATATGTACTAGGGGGACACGTCTGGCACTGCAGGATCTGAGTCCCTAGCGGCGTAGTGTGTTACTGAGGGTAGCCTTTGTTACGTTAGTCCTAGCTTTCTGCAGGTCATTCACTAGGTCCCCCCGTGTGGTTCTGGGATTTTTGCTCACCGTTCTTGTGATCATTTTGACCCCACGGGGTGAGATCTTGCGTGGAGCCCCTGATGGAGGGAGATTATCAGTGGTCTTGTATGTCTTCCATTTTCTAATTATTGCTCTCACAGTTGATTTCTTCACACCAAGCTGCTTGCCTATTGCAGATTCAGTCTTCCCAGCCTGGTGCAGGTCTACAATTTTGTTTCTGGTGTCCTTCCACAGCTCTTTGGTCTTCACCATAGTGGAGTTTGGAGTGTGACTGTTTGAGGTTGTGGATGGGTGTCTTTTATACTGATAACAATGTCAAACAGGTGCCATTACTACAGGTAATGAGTGGAGGACAGGGGAGCCTCTTAAAGAAGAAGTTACAGGTCTGGGAGAGCCAGAAATCTTGCTTGTTTGTAGGTGACCAAATACTTATTTTCCACCATAATTTGCAAATAAATTCTTTAAAAATCAGACAATGTGATTTTCTGGATTTGTTTTCTCATTTTGTCTCTCATAGTTGAGGTCTACCTATGAGGTCAATTACAGGCCTCTCTCATCTTTTTAAGTGGGCGAACTTGCACAATTGGTGGCTGACTAAATACTTTTTTTTCCCCACTGTATATTGGGCCTTAAAGGGGTCTTCCCATCTCCCTGTTTCAGCAGCTTTGCCTGCTGTCTCTTCTTCTCACTTCCCCTTGTATTTCCCCCTCCTCCCAGCTTACTGACCAGGACACTATGAAGTATCACAATACTTATGATTACTAGAAATCTAATATAAATGCTGATCAAATAATATGCACATGCTTCTAGAGAATGACTCAGTGTTATCTGTGTGTTTACATAGAGAGACAACAGGCACTTTCTGAGGCTTTATCAGCAAACTGCAATTAGCTGAACAACAGAGCTGTAGACAATGGAGAGCAGTGAGTGAGGTCATCTTAGCTGTATCTCAGTAAAGAGTCCCAAACACCCCAAAGAGCTCTGGTGGTGATGAGCTCCAGTAGTAATGATAGCTCCGGAAATTGCAGTTTTCACTTCATGTTTGTTATTTTCATTGGGGTTGCCGGCATGTTACTTGGGCAATATACATAGTTATTAGTATTAGCTCCTGACAAACCCCATCATCTTTGTCTAGGGGGGAAACGCGCAGAGCTTTAGTTAACAGTGTTAGGTACTGTATTTCAGATACCAACCCTGTATCTGAGATTGGCAACATCGTTCTAGTCCCTGCCTTAACATGACTACATGAAACAAATAAGGAGGGACATAGCTTTGACCTGGGTGTTAAATATCTGGGAGGCTGGAAATGTGGTATTATGCCTTCCCACATTGACACCCTTCATCTTAGTTATACTGGTAGTCCACTGATGGTCTTCGAGTAGATATATGGACATACTCCCCTTTCCCAAAGTTACTAGTGTGGTGCAACTAACTGTATACAACCCCAAGCGTGGGGGTCAAGTTTGATTGAGAGTGACCATATCCTTTGACTCCAGGTGGTATTTGTCTGCTTCCTCAGGGTCTGTGGGGTGTTTGGGACTCTTTACTGAGATACAGCTAAGATATTTTGAGTCTAGGGGTACCATCACTCTTAGTGGGATCACAGTTTGATTTTTCACATCTGTGAGAAAGGGGATGAGTTAATCCAGACTCACACGTGGGAACCGTGACAATTTCTAGTGTATGAGGGAATGAATTAGTCATTGCTTAACTAAGACATTATACCCCTAAACCACACAAGAAAGATTTGTGTGGCTATCAGTTTATATTGTTTATATGTGTTAGTGGACGTCCTGCATGGTATTTTTATTTTTAACTATTAAAAGTTATGTTTTATATTCTTTTCTGGGGCCACCCATATCTGTTTTGCGTTTCTGATTTAGGGGATGGTTCTCAACCCCCTGTGATAAGTCTGTCACCCCTAGTATTGTTTTGAGTGACACTAAGGCTGTGTTCACACGGAGTTTTTTGGTAGCGGATTTTGACGCGGAATCCGCCTGAAAAAACTCCTCCCATTCATTTCAATGGGATTCAGTGGCTTTTTTTCCTCTAGCGGGAAAAAAAAAAGCAACATGACCTATATTGCCGCGGATTCCGTCCGCAGTGTCCGCGGCTCGTGCCGCGCACCTGATTAGGCCCATTCATTCGGGCTTAGTCAGGAGCGATTAGCCACGACGGAATGCTGATGCACGGCATCAGAATCCCGTCGCGGCTGACTGCGGGG
The DNA here is from genome assembly GCA_947044405.1 of Leptodactylus fallax. NCBI lineage: Eukaryota > Metazoa > Chordata > Amphibia > Anura > Leptodactylidae > Leptodactylus > Leptodactylus fallax. The sequence goes on from CAMRHE010000490.1 coordinate 650,787, forward strand.
AAAACTCCTGGGGCAGAAAATTTTACGCCGTGTGAACACAGCCTAACAGCTTAGTGATACATGCAGGACGCCCTGCAGCCACATGTGTTGCCTCGTATGGCAGGGCTTCCAACTTAGGGTGGGTTCACACTTGCGCCCGGAGTGCATCCGCCGCGAAGCCGACCTAAATGTCGGAAAAAAGGATAGGGAATGGATTGGGAAAGGTTTTCAATGGGTTTTTAAAGCAATGCGCGGGTGTGCACTTACACCCTCCGCGCCGCAAAGCCGTTTTTTTTTCGTCGGAAACAAAGTCGGACATGCAGAACTTTGTGCATAGGGTGCAATCAGACACCCACACATTGCTTTAAAAACCCCATGGAAGTGAATGGGGTTTTAAGCAATGAGTCTCAAACCTTTCCCAATTCATTCCCTATCCTTTTTTCCGACATTTAGGTCAGATTCGCGGCGGACAGACTCTGGGCGCAAGTGTGAACCCACCCTGACATTTTTCAGCAGGATAATGCTTGCTGAGACACAGTAAGGGTTTCCCAGGAATGTCTCCGCCAGATTGCAACACTTCCTTGACCTAACAAGTTTCCAGATTTCTCACCAATTGAGCAGTTTGGGACCATCATGAGACCAACTGGGACACTAGCTTCAGTAACCTAGGAGTCTACAGGATCAACAGGCCCTGATGCAACATTTGTGGGCAAATTTGCCACAGGATAGCATACGGAACATGTATGCCTCCATGCCCAACCGTATCTTATCTTGTATCCCGACTAAAGTCAGCACAACAGAGTACTAGAGACTCCTTTCAAATGTAAAGTCTTCTCCAATAAACTTATCTTTTCACTCTAGTAATTGTAATCATTTACATAGATCATCATTACATTCACACAAACCATTTTGATCAAATTCCAACAACTCCTTCTTGGTGCATTACTTATTTACTTTTTTTTTCATAGTGTATAAATCCTGTATAACAGCATCATCTCCCACTGTTTGGCTGGCTACATAATCTTTAGTGTGGTGAGTGGGATGGTGGAAGCCGCTGCTTACTACTGAAATACTCTTTTCTCCTCCAGTCCAGAGGACATGGCAAACGCACTGACTGGCACCCACCATGTTCTTTGTTCAGTGTGGTGCTGGCCACATTACAGGAGGAACGCTCCTCCTTCCTTTCTCCACTGCCACCAATGACCTCACGAGCAGTGGAAGGAATGTGCTTACATTAACCCCAATCATTATGATATTGAGAAATCATAATACTATACTAGTCCAAATTCTGGTATTGTGACAACTGAAGTTCAGTCACTGCTGAACTACATACAGTACCTGAGACAATGAGTATAACTGCAGATATACTGTAAGCTTCTTACTAGCTGCTGGTTTTCCTGAAGAGGACTGAACATTTCCCTTTAGCAGTCACTGAACTTTTGAAGAGTTTTCTTCAATCCATCAACTTGTACTTACATTCAAACATGTCTTTCAACTCCTAGTACATACAGTATGTTGCACAATTTCTTAGTCTTGGCTCCAGTTGAATGAAATCAGTTCCTGTTCTTTCATGCCCTTCTTTCTCCTTATTTAGGAGACATGCTCAACAAAATTGCAGCATGTTAGCTACCACAAATTCGCTGTCCACTAATCCACAGGGATTTACAGTTGCAGTATAATAGATAAGATTTAAACAAATCCCATCCACCTGCTGCATAATAAAACCACAGCGTGTCAATTATTTTTGTGGGTTTTACCCATGGATTTCAAGCTTTGCAATGCAAAGGATGAAAGCAGTGGGGGAACTGCAAATAAACCTACAGGTGAGCCGTGTGGATTTACTGCAGTGATTTTTTTCCCACATATACTCAGCAATGTCTTTGTAATGTGTGGCCTCACACTTAAAAGGGGTCTCTCCTGGAAGCCTCCTACATGTTCTCCTGCAAACTTCTCTCACTTGCAGGTTTCTCTGAGTGACCCCATGGTTTTCAACCTTTGCCCTTAAAAGGTTGAAATCGGAGGTTAAAACCCACAGCAAAAATTGACAGGTTGCATGTTCAAAACCTGCAATGCAAGTCACTTTGCACTGCAATTGTAGATGCAGTATGTGGGTGATATTTGATAAGATTCCTCATAACCCAGCAGAGTTGTGAAAGAAAACTGTCTCTCTACAGTGCAACTGTCTCTCTGCTTTGAAGAGCTCTCCTCTTTCTCCCCTCTCCAAACTTATAAAAATATTTTCCCCACACAGTGAACACTGTAGCGGGAAATAAAAAAAAAAACAAAAAGTAGCAATCCGCCATTTTTTCGCTGTTTTGCCTCTGATAAAAATTTTAAGAAAAAGCGATCAAAGTAACAGACATGCCCCAAAATGGTATAACTAAAAAGTACACCTGGCCACACAAAAAAGAAGCCCTATGCACCCCCATACACAGAAATATAAAAAAAGGTTTCAAGGTTTTGGATTTTGTTTAAAATGTAAATAAAACTATATAAATTTGGTATACCTGGAATCGTACCAAAACATAGAATACAGGTGACATGTCATTTTGGCTGCACAGTGAACACCATTAAAACTAAGCCTGTAAGAAAAATCGCACAATTCCACCCCATTCTGAATTTTTTTCTAGATTCCCAGTACACTGTACAGAATAATAAATCGTACCAATATGAAGAACAATTTGTCCCGCAAACATTAATCCCTCACATGGCTCGGAGAATGGAAAAATAACAAAAGTTATGGGTTTTTGGAAGGCAGAGATTCGGTTAAACATAATTTAGAATTTATGCTTAGGTTTATTTTACTTTTCCATGTCATTACCTATATTTAAAAACAATCCTAAATGCCTCAAGATTTCATACTTGCCACCAAGCCTTATAATATGCAGATGCTGCCTGTTTTGTAACTGTACTGCTGAAAAGGTAACAGAAATCTCTTTAAACTTTTCAGGAGTCATCTCTATCCCAACTCTATCCACAATGCCTTGTCATTTCTAGACAACTGTATCTACAGTTCATGTGGCTGCTGTAAAGCATAGCTGTAAATGCTGTAACCAGCTGCCCAGGCTAGATGCCATACACTTGTACAGAAAATATAATTAAATAATGTACAATCAAAAAGTTTGAACAAGTTAAAAAACATAACATATTTCACTAAGGGCTCGTGTTGCAGAAAAGCAGAAGGTAAACTAATGCCAGAACAGATCTTATAGTTTTCTATGAGATCCATTCTGGCATACATCAGGTCACTTATTACACTGGATAGTGGGGGACCAAAAAAACAGTACCTGTAACACTTTTCTGTCCATTGGATGGAGCGCTGCAAGTATCCTATTAGTTCGACCTACAGCCATAACCAGACTTCCCTATACACATGCACTGCTCACTGCTGCATTCCACCCCTACCCTTAGTACTTTACTCCCGATCACAATGACAGTAGGTCACTGCCCTACTTTCAACAAGTCCTAAGCAAACCCTGTCGCACAGCTAATGCAGTGACTCCTACATAGTTTAGCTTACATGGGACTTCTCAGATGCAACATTAGTAATACCTATTTGTCTCATCTCCAGGTTTTGTGTTTTTGTTTTTCAGGTTCAACAGGATCATTTGGATACTTTTTTTCAGTATTTTTCTAATTAAATGGTCCAAGAGGGGGTTGTGTGTGGAAGTTTTATGCCAATAAAAAAATTTTCTGCGAGGTTATTTTAATAATTTATTACCAATTTAGTGATGGCTGCTGCCTGATTGACAAAATCTATTACTAAGACGGGGCATAGTTTTAGCCAGTAAAAAAGGCTAACGTTCACTCCCCATACTATTATCCCAGGACCCACACATACCAAGGGTGCCATGAAGAGCCAAGTATGATCCAATTCCCCGACTATCTAGTGATGGTTGGGTACTAGGGTGACCACAGGCTGGTATTATTAGGTAGTGAATGCCCTTCAACTGTGGGCCTTCCCACCCTTGTAATACTAGGCTGTTGCTGCTTTATTTTATCTGTCCGGGTATGGAAAGCAGGGTTAGACTATGTGTTTTTTTAAATATGTGAAAAAATTACTTGGGGTTCCTCCAATCTTTCATAACTAGCCAGATTCAACAATCAGTCACAGCCTGGTAATACGAGGGTTCAACAACAAAAAGTTAGCAGCATTAAAAAAATTGTATTCATATACAGCTGTTCTTTTTCTTCCATCTTCATAAGAATTTCTGTAAAAAGTTCAGCTCATTGACATGTTATTTCCATAATTTTCATAGAAGTGAATTGGAATTATGAAAACCACGTAATTCAGTGAGCTGCAAAGTTTTGACTTGGCACAGTCCTGGTGACAATCTGGTTTTAGCTGACATTGGGAGCAGATGAGAGTTCAGTACTAACTTTTTGTGCATCACTGTGGTAAAAACTGATGACAACTCATGGTTTTGGAGTGCAAAAAAAAAAAGTTAAAAATTCTGATGACAACTAACACATCTTTGCATCAGTTTTGTACAGTTGTAGTAATTTGAGGGCCAAAAAAACTGATACTCATGCAACTGTACCTAAGGCTAAGTTCACAGTTCTGCTATTAGCCCACTGCCCTGGTCTGTCACAGGATCAGAACAACGGACTGAAAAGTAATAAAATGACTGTGCATATTCTGTCTCCCTCTTTTATCATTGACTTTAATGTTAAAAGCAAGATGGAAGCTTTGGTCAGTCTTATTTGTTTATTTTTCAAACTGAGGAGAAAGTCTTTCATGCTGATCCTATGATGGATCAGAACAACAGACTAAATTGCAGAAATGTGAACTTAACCTTCTGGTTTTAACTAGTAAAAAAATGCTCTACTGCTCTAAACCTTATGCTATGCTTCAGTCATTTCATAAATTTTTCTACTTTTTGGTCATCATCAACTAATGAAAACCTTTTAGCGGTCATCAGCTACTGTCATAAGAGTCTTTACTGACCTCTAATCTCTTCTTTAATTGACCAGTATCAAGGAGGCGTTCATCTCCATCTCAGTATTTTATATCTTAGCATTCACAGTCCAGATTCATTATAGCATGGAAAGAAATGACTGACCCCAATTACCCAAACGCACAATTTAAGACGCACTTACCATTTTTCTGTAGGCACTTTCACTTTATTCATTTTGAAGTCCTTATTTTCATTCCACCATTTCAATCCCTGCAGAGAATAAAGAGTATAAAAAAGGAATTTATAGAACATAGTTTCTGTTATTAGAATTTGCACATTTGGCATGTTTTTGATACACCGCTAGTATGATTTTGTGAAGTAACCAATGGTGAGGTCATCATACTGTATGTTCCCTACTTTACTGTACAAATGTAGCCAAGTTAACTTTGACAGCACACTAATGGACTGTTCAGATGTCGGAAAATGAAAAGGAACTTGGGGCGGGTATGTGCCTTGGATTCCTTGGATCTCTGGTCCCACTGAAAACAGGAAGAGGCAAAATCAGGGTGGAATCTGCTGCTGCTTTTGGGGCAGATTCCGCTGTGTGATCAGGGCTTAAGTGTTAAGTTAAACTTTGCTTAATTAGTAGAAACACCACAGATTCACAATGGAAGATAAGAAAATTTTCCAGGGATATTAGATCTTAGCATATAACCCACCCTAGGCCACTATGAAGATTGTATGTTGCTATAAATCCCTTCATCAATTTAAGCTACAAGAGAGTGAAAAAATTTCAAAGTGTTCCCTTACCCATATCGCTTAACAAATGCTTAGCACATGATTAAAATTATTGGGATTCCAAGTTGACAAATGGGACAGGATCTTGTCTTGTGTCCAATTATCAATCTGGGTTCCAAGGCTCGGTGCCATATGTACAGTAATACCTCATACATTCGCAAGGTTAGGTGACAGAGCGGGTCGTGGATCGCGAGGAATCGCGAATGTTTGGTACAAGCGCTTAGAAGCGCTTACAATGCCGGTTTCTAATGTTTAACCCCTAAATATCAATAAACTTTACCCTACAGTACTGTACAGTATACTAAAGTATACTGTACAGTACTGTATATTAATACATTCATTCATTTTTCTTATACACACACAGTAAAATGAAACTAATTACCGGGTACGTAATGAACAGGATGCTACTACCCAATAGCGAAGGTGTTTTTTTTAATTAAATTTCACAGATCTGAAAAAAAAAGAGCAAAATCTATATATGTTAGTTGCCAAAAAAATATCGTGAATCTGTGAATTCGCAAATTCGGAAACGCGAGTGTACGAGGTATTACTGTACATCTCTTAGGCGTTTGTCACCTCTCAGTGTTTTGCATCAGGGATTACGTTCCAAAACCAGAAGCGGGTTGAAAACGTAGAACCGATGCAAATGTTCCAATTATACCTTATCTCTGTGTAGTCCCAACTCCTGGTTTGGTTCACAATCACTGATGCAAATCGCTGACCAAAACACTGATGCGTGAATAAGCCCTCAATGAAAAGATCCATGATCCCTAAAGCTAACAATATCCAGCACAAAACAAGCAGATCACAGAGCTGGTTACATCACATGATGAGAGCATAGAATAATAATTCAGAGTACACAACACATTAGCAGAATCTAGTTCATTTAACTTTCCAAGAGAATAGACCCTGCAAATTGACAGAGCATGTAACCAAGACATACCAGGCTTCTAAAGCCTCATACTGTACATAAGAGCAAAGCTGTAGATTAAAACATTGCAGTCAGTGTTGATTGAGACATTAAACCCAGATAAGTGCGTAATACAAACAATGGGGGCAATTTATCATACCCTGCACTCCAGAATTCTATTGTAAAAAAAAAAAGTCAAAGCAGGGAGTCACATGCAAATAAGCAAAAATTTGATGAATTCCTTATTTTCTAAAGTGGACATGGTTAGCCTGCCTAGTTGTCTGTACTCCAGATTCATCAACTGTGGCTTTTTAAAGTCACAAAAAGTGTTGGAAACTCACTCCAGTCAGTGAATGGCATAAAAAGTGGAGTAACATTTCATGACAGGGGTGTCAGACTTATAGAAGTAGAGTTAGGTGATTAATTAGGCGATTACATCTGCTAGCCAAGAGGTGCCATAGCTGCGGGGTCTCTGCTGGTCCCGGGCAGCAGTGCCTGCGATCAGAGACATCTCTAATCACAGGCACTTAACCCCTGAGGTGTCGTGATCAGATGTGACAGTGGCACCTGACAGTTTCCAATGCTTTCACTCCACCCCCCCCCCAACCTCCGAAACGACCATCGCGCTTCAATAACGCAAGAGCCATTTGATTGCGATGGCAATCAGGAGCCTTCTGAAGGCTCCCAGGCCTGCTGTAGTATATAACACTTGAGGCCTGCATATATCAGGCTTTAGTAGTTATACAAGAATTTTACCACAGGCTGCAATACAGTAGTACTTTAGTCTATGGTAGAAGCGATCTAATCATGAAAAGTCAAATCACCATCCCCCTTCGCTATTATGCATATAAAAGTAACTCGACAAGCTGATTAGGAGGGCCAGCTCTGTCCTGGGGAGACCACTGGACCCAGTGCAGGTGGTGGGTGACAGAAGGATACTGTCCGTGGTGAGCTCCATGCGGGAGAAGAAGTCCCATCCCATGCATGAGACCGTGATCGCGCTGAGCAGTACTGTCAGTGACCGACTGCTCCACCCTAGGTGTGAGAAGGAGCGCTATCGGAAGTCTTTCCTCCCCACCGCGGTTAGGCTGTACAACCAACACCGACCAAAGCGGAGATTAGTCCATAAAGAGAACTGAAATATCTTTCTGTTGTGATATGCACCCCCCCTCCCCCACACTACTTCTTTACTTGTACCTTTCTATCTGTCTGTCTACTATCAATGGAACCTTGGAACATTTTGTATATATTGTATATGTATTTCTTATCTTGCATTGCATATCCTTGCTACTGTAAGACACCGAATTTCCCTGTGGTGACTATTAAAGGATTATTATTATTATCATTATTATTAATTAAAAAAAACATATTAAGCAGTATAGAAGAATTAGAAGAATATCAACTGATTTATCCGATCACTGAGAGCCAGACCGCCAAATCTGCCAGAGGTCAGGAGAACTGGGGACCAAAAGTCCCGCTAAAGCCTCCTTGTGAATGAAGTGCAAGTGCACTTGCGTGACCGGCGCAACATTCACTTTCTATGTACTGAAATCTTTGGCAGCTCCTGCAGCCTCATAGATGTGAATGAAGTGTCAGTCACACAAGCGCACATGCACTACATTTACAAAAAGGCTTTAGGGGCAATTTCAATCCCTAGTTCTCCTGATCACTGGGGCACCTGGCAGTTGGGTCATCTGATCAAATTTATCTCATATCCTATGGATAGGGCATAAGTTTCCTTAATAGCACAACCCCTTCATGTCCAGCCGCACACCTTCCATCAGAGTGGTTGTCCACAGCCCATTCAGCCAGTGATCTATTCCAGGCTTTTTCCTCCAGCCACCAGCTATGATTGACAGTTCTTCACTGTGCTCAATAGCTGGGTGACAGAACAAGGAATTTGCATCAAATAGATCTTACTCCTCCATTGCCAGCTCAGTGAACTTTATTTTTTTTATTATTTTAAAATAAAAAAAAATCAAGATTTTCATTTTTTTGTAAAGTCGCCCAGCACTATATAGAAGCATCTAATTTATCAAACATTACGCAACATTTGATACATTTGACACAAATTATGCCAATGCAGACAGTCAGCAAATCTGACTTTAAAAATCCCCCTAATGATAAACGTCCCCCAATCTACTATCCTCTGTACAGTGGTTCAGTGGTCAGCACTGTTGCTTTGTTGCAAGGTTTTAAGATAAGATTCAGCCAAGTGCAGTATCTACATAGAGTTTGTATGTCCTGTCTTTGATCACGTGGGATTTCTCCAGGCACTCCGGGTTTCCTCTGTTATAGCAGCAGACAAAATAGTTAAATGGGTTGCCCGGGATAAAATGGAATTCCTACACTAAATACCCTCCCCCCGCCTATTTTCTAAATGACATACTTTAGCAAAAATGTATAGCTACCCATATCCCTGGGGCGGTCATGTGACCACCCCAGGCACATTTTCAGATTATCCGGTGAACGATTATCCGGAAACAGAACGTCACCTATATTCCTCCCCCCTCCCCTCCATACTTGCGTGTCTTCCTCTCTAGGCTTCCCTTCTGGGACGGCTCCTCCTCTTCATTGACTCTGCAGGCTCATGCGCAGGCAGGTGCACTCCATCTCTACTGCGCAGGCGTCGGAGGAACCTCCGGCTGTGCACGTGCCGGCAGAGGTGCCATCTCTACTGCGCAGGCGTCGGAGGCACCTCCGGCCTGTGCACAAGCCCGCAGAGTCAAAGAAGAGAGCCATCCCGCAGAAGGAAGTCTGGAAGGAAGACAGGTAAGTATGATGGGGTGGGCTGAGTTAGTTGGGAAGGACTAGAAGCAGGATAGCTAGGGAGACAGGGAGAGGGTATGAGAGAGGAAGGGGGGGAGTGAGAGGCAGGTAGTGTGAGTCAGCCTACAACTACCATGATGCATTGCATTAGCTAAGACAACAGGAATCTATCCATGTAAACAAAATGCAGAAGAAGCCAGGAGCTCCCAGAGAAACCCAGAAATCACTCAGAACATTGCTAAAGGTATTTGGGTGCACTTATTAACCCATTACTAGCACTAACAGACCTTTTTAAAAAAAAAAAAAAAAAAAGATTTTTGGCCCAGAAAACCCCTTTAATAGTGGACAGCAATAGAGAACAAAAGAACCCACAATCTACAATGGTATCCATTAGGCTTTTATTCAAGCATCTTGCATGTATTTTTCACAGATTCTGTGAAAGAAGCTCTGAAGAAGATGTGAACGTATTTGCTAAACTGGCCTTCTATGAAATTGGGGTTAGTCTTAAGTGTGAGGGAGGGAAATTACATTAACATATATTCCTGCAGAATCTGGTGGCTTTATATAAGCAACATAACAAAATAAGACATTTCAATTTATTAAATCCTAAACAGCACATATCCCAGAACGTTTTCTACCAACCCCATACATAAATGGATATTAGCACACATCTTTACAGCGTTTCTGGGTTTAGTTGAACTGCAAGGACATAAACACAGAATTATAACAGATGTAGAGGATAATCCAATGTTGAATGTCCTTGACTGCACTGTTTACGGTACATTTTATTGTGAAACTAGTTAAATGAAAATTGTGCAGAAAGTCTTCTAAAGCAGATCTGTCAACTTAATATGCTGCCCTGGGCAAGCACAGTACAGCTACAGGTCACTGTGAGGCCTCATGCACATGACTTTTTATCTGCAATTACAGACCCATACTTTTCAATGGGACCATACACACAGCTGTACTTTTTGCGGCTGCATGTCCAGGCCATAGTAAAGATCTGCAAAACATAGAGCAGATCCTACACCTGTCCATATTTGCAGCTTTGTTAATTAATTTTCAATGTATGGGTCATTTAGAACCATGGGTGACACATGGATACCAATCTGTGTGACATGAATGCCATTTTTACTGACCCATACACTGCACACACACAAACTTAAAAAAAAAAAAAAAAAATGCTTCCTTTGGCTAGTAGATGTGCTAAACGAATACACTAGGCATAGCATGATGCGGTGGGCTGAATACTGTGAGCACTGGCCACATCTCTGCCTGAATTATTAACAGTGTCTTGCACATCATGGAGGTCCTGTGCGCCAGAAGTGAAATTTCAGCTAAATATCACTCAAATAATGGTAAATCTGTTATTACGTATATCAAAAGTTGTGAGTTGAAAAATTTAAAAAGTAGCACATTTGTTTGGCACAAATTACTTTGTACATCAGAAATATGGCATGAAAACCTCGGTGGTGGAGTCAGAAAAAAGTTACCAACTCCAACTTTGAAATAAAATGATGAATTATTTTTAATTATATTATAAAATGATTGATATTGTATAATTTATTAGATGTATAGTTTGTTGCATATTTACTTTCATAGGAATTCACTTACTAGAGTTTTAATGAATTTTAATGAATTAACGTAAAAGTTCTTCCTGAAGTGTGTGACTGCAGCCTATACATGAGGGGGCACTGCAGTACATAGTGTCTTGCCCTTACTAAACTCTCCCCTCTACAATCTATTCTGAATGCGGTGGCCAGGCTCAGCTATCAGTCTAGACACTTCAGCGATGCCTCCGGTCTGTGCCGGTCACTACATTGGCTGCCTATTCAATACAGAATACAATATAAACTTATCACCCTCATCCACAAGGTTCTCCATAATGCTGCACCTCCCTACATTTCCTCCCTCAGCTGTGTCTATCGCCCAACCCGTGCTCTCCGTTCACTCAATGACCTAAGACTAACATCCTCTATTATCAGAACCTTCCACGCTCGTATACAAGACTTCTCCTGAGTTACACCACTTCTCTGGAATGCTCTATCCCGGACTATTAGATTAACCCCCAATTTCAACAGCTTCAAGCGTAAACGAAAGACATATCTTTTCAGACAGGCCTATCACAACTCCTAATGTAAACCCTTCCGTAGTTAGAATCCCTAAAACATACCCTCCTCTGTTGATGCTCCAACATTACCTCACAGGATATGATGCCGTTTCAGAGTAACTTTATATGTCCAGGCACTATATGCGCGTTAAAGGACACGATTGGTGACGGCTCATACAGCTTATATATGTGTAATGACAGTAACCTCTATTACAAAATTGTCTGACCATTGTACAAGCAATGCTACATCTGTTGCCACCCTTGCTACCTCTTGTGTTACTCCCTCTACCTCATAGATTGTAAGCTCTTGCGAGCAGGGCCCTCAGTCCCAGTGTGTGAATTGAATATTTCTTTGTAATGTATCTTTTTTGTCAGTACTTGAACCCTACAAATTGTACAGTGCTGCGGAATATGTTGGCGCCATATAAATAAAAATTATTATTATTATTATTATCTTGCATAACTGCTTACAATAGCCCACAGCAGACTTTTGTCTGCTATAACATTGATCCATCCTGTCAGAAAATCTCAGCTGCGGTGTTGTGTGTATTGCATAACTGGATGAATTTGGCAGGTCATTTCTAATTTTGTGCAAACTCAGAGGGTTTTTTTCTCCTAAACCAGCCTCCTGGTCAGTCTGGTTCCTACAAACGATCCCACCAATGGTCAGTCGGTAAAATATCACAACTGACTTTTTTTTTTTTCAGGTGTATGGCCGTCTTTAGATATACAGATGTAACAGAGTTGACCCGAATTTCTGAAATTGGTTAAACTACAGCAGCAGGATGTCTCATCACAGAAGACAACAAAATCCAATGAAATGTCATCGAAAAAATATTTTAATAAAATATCATGCTGCAGTAGTTTAACCAATTGCAGAAGAGCGGGTTAACTCTGCTACATCTAAACCAGTGCTATCAAAAGCAGAAAACATAAGAAAACCAAATAGCCTCTGGATGTAAACACATAAGGTCAATTTACTGAAAAAACCCAAACTCTAAGAACAAAACTTAAAGTTTTAACTAGAAAACTATACAAATGTTTCATCCTATAATAAATAAATTATATTTGCACTGAATTGGAAACCCCTTTACATATACCTATATAACCCAGAGCCTGAAATTTTGCGATTTCATATTAGATAGATTACTATTATGGGATGTGGCCACACTAACCTTGCACTCATTTACCATCAGCTTAGCAAGTGTGCGATTATCACTCTATTCAGGAAAAAAAAAAAAACACACAACAAGCAAATGCTAGGCTGGTCTTTTCTTAATGGGTAGAGGCTACTCTGGCTTGTCCACTGCAACAATGATGGAAGCTATAACAGTCCCCTAGGCAGTGATCAAACATCTTAAGAATCATCCCATTCACATATATTGTTCTTCTGCTTTGGCCTGCTTCGTAGCTATGGATACGGTCAACATAATTGTCAAGTTGCCATTGTGTCACCCATACTGATATATGGGATGGTAGGATGTTTGAGAGTAACCCAGCTCAATATGGTGTACAAAAATATCTATCACCTATCTTACCAATCCACTGCCACTCCAATGTCACCCCTGTCTTGACCCCCCTAAACAGTTAGACTACGTTCCTGTGTTGGGATGTCATTGCTGCAGCTGAAAGTAAAGACAGTGGGGAAAGCAGGCAGCACCAGAATGGAAGAAGTGGGGAACCGTTGAGGCAAGTATGCTTTTTCCAAAAGATATCACAGAAAAAAAAAAAAAAAAAAAAGCCACACTTACCCTATACCAAATAAAACATGGCTCTATGAAGGATGCAGACAGGCCTTTGCAACATATGATAGAAACAGTTCAGGTGAACAATGCTGATATAGGACCCACCCACACACACACCTACAATCCATGAGGGGGTGGATGCCTGTGGAGATTCACACAGACTGTCACTACACCCCTGGTAATGGGTGCACCAACTGGAAAGCACCCTAAAGTCCTCTTGACCAGTTTTCTGTACAACATCATCTCCAATTTTTAATGACACTTCTTCTAAAGGTGCCAGGTATTCCTGGTTGTGTACATCCTAAATTAAACAGGCCCGAGCTGCACAAAGCATGATATATCTAGCATAGGATTGTTCACAAATCTGAAAAGTGATGTTTATTAAAACATGTATGTGATGGGCACACAGAAAAAAAAAAGGTAAAAACACAAAGGAAAACTAAGGAAGGTGTTATATCCTCACTTGCTGATCATGCTGGACACATGGCACAATAGTTAACTACATGAGGCTATAAGCTGGCCATACACATTGAATGAAAACAGGCCTGTGATGCAGCCGATTGTTCGATATTGGGATCAGTCATATGAATCAACAGAAACTGCAGGATCAGGAGGTGCAACTTAGAAAAAAAAAAAATAGCTTTGCACAAACTAGCCAATGATCAGCCAAAGTTGTCCTATCGTCTGAAAATCTCTAACACACTGGATATTTGTTTGCAGGCACAAGTCTGCTGGGGGCTATCACATTTTTAGATATTATCCCTGACTGATTTTTTTTGCCATTCTGTCTGAAAACTATCTAATGTATATTGGCCATTTTTAGGCTGAGGCCACAGGTTCCAGAAAAACTTTTTTGTTGCAGATTTTGCTGCATTTTGTTTGAGCCAGAGCCAGGGATTTATTTTGGAAAATAAGTAGAAGAGCTTCCTTTATATTTCCTGTTACTTTTCAAGCCACACTTGGCTTTGGCTCAAAAAAATTCAGTATTGCATTTTTGGTTGCTGCGAAAACAGCAGAAAAAAAAATGTTGCATTTTACAGCAGCAGAAAAATGAATAAGATTCTGGTCAATTTCACCCACATGTTGCAGAAAAAAAAAAGTTTGAACAATGCAGCATGTTCATTTTAGCTGCAGAATTGTTTTCCCTAAATATTTAACAGGGGAAAAAAAAGATAGCAAAACACAATTAAAACGCTACAGAAAAAAAATGCTATGCATTTTCACTGTGTTTTTTTAGCAGAACTTTTAGCTGCATTAACATATGTGGCGCCTTAGAGGGGTTCCCAGAGAGGAAAACCACCTTAACAAATTTGGCACCTAACAGACGTCTCTGCAATGTATGGCACTGTTGAAAAGTACTGTCCAGCAGCCCCTTTTACAATAAAAGGATGCATGAATGGGTCTACCAAGTAGAAGTATAATAAACAATATAAATATTAAAGCATAATATAAATATGAAGTATAAAATGAAGTATAAAAAAATAGCAAAATAATGAATATAAATAATGAAATATATAAATCCTCAAATGTAAAGCACTATGGGATTAATGGTGCTATATAAATAAACACTAACAATAATAATAAAAGTATAATAAACTATATAAATAATGATGTATAAAAAATAGCAAAATAATGAAGTAATATAAATAGTGAAGTATAACAATATAAACAAAGGGACAGATCCATGCTGGGACCTTAGAATATGCATCACGATTGGTCTCTCCTAACATATGGGGTCACTGCTTTTGGAGTCAGGGGAATCCATACTTCTCAATTGTACCTTGTGCTCATTCACGCTTTCCAGTAACCAGCACAGGACACCACTGTGATCATCCGATGAGCCAGTCACTTACTGTATAGCACTGACTATAGATGCATGACATCAGTGTCTGCCAGGCCACCCATTTTATCCCACATAACAGAGAATGTCGTACAAGCCACCTAACTAGGCAGCTAGCCTGTAGCCATGACAGAGGCCGCCGTGCAGTACATCGTCAGCTGCCACAGCACTAATGACACAGGACGCATCGTGTCTCCATGACAACACACAGCGCCTCTGCCCGTTACCCCTCACTCCAGTACACACACAGTCCAGCAGGTGCGGCAACTGCAGCCCTCCTCCCCCCTCCAGCCACTGCCGCAGCACACACACGGTCAGGGACATAACGCACATCACCCAGGCCTCACATCACCTGACACATGTGACTCCCGGCCGCCCGCCGCTCCTACGCCCAGTCTGTCACTTCCCCAAGCAGCAAGAAACACACACTCCTCGGTAGCAACAGAAGGAACCGGAGGAGGAGCGACAGGTCGCGTCTGCTAGGATCCGATGTTAGAAAACTGGGCGTGACAAGGACCCGTACACCTACCGCACATAGGGTGGAGCCGCTGTTCATATGAGCTACTATGCCTGGACAAGTGTGCCGGTGCCAAGTAGGGCGGAGTTACTTACAGTGGGCGTGTCCAGTAAATGTTGTGGGCGTGGCTTAGTAATCTATGGGCAGCAGAGCAGGGATGGGAGGAGCCAAACTGTGGTTATAGTAGAGAGTGCTGGTGAGCTGCCTGCAGGATAACGTATTGGTGTCAGCTCCATGATAAGGACGTGTGTATACCCAGTGTGCACAAAGTCACACCAACATCAAATGCACAGAGCCGTTTTAACACATTGGTGGGCCCAGTACAAAGGTCTCATAAGTGCCCCTCCCCCCCGCCCATCACCACCTGCTATTATACCCATCTGAAAGCTGCCAAAAACTGGGATATTATATGGTGACATTCAATGGGTGACAATGTGTTACCTGACTGATGAAACTTTCCGCCTGTCAGAAATGTGTAGGGAATTGCCATTTCTACTAGTATATAATGTATCTGGCTTCTTTGCCCCTGCAGTTTGGCTTCAGAGACCCCAGGCATTTAGTGCAAGTTTTGTTTTGTAAATACAGTGAGTCAGACACATGTGAGGCAGAGCTGCTGGGGGGGGGGGGGGGGGGAGGGGGGCGAAAAAAAATATTTTTTTTGGGGGGGGGGAAGGGGCCCCTTTTCCCTTTTTTTTTCACAATATATAGTTAGGTATGTGTTACCCCCTATATACTCACAGGACCTAGCTAGTAACCGTAGTTAGGGATCCATATATATATACAGTTCAGGGCAGTGATAGGTTAGGCTTCCGAAGGCCAACTAGCTAGTTAAAGGCCCGGTGGCACTAGTAGTTTAGCTGGCAGGTTAAGGACTCAGTGTTAGGGTAGTCAGGCCTGCATCTACTGCCGTCACCGTCGCCCTGTTTGCTGCCTGTGAAGAATCTCACCATCATCATCATCATCTCCTGATCGGCTGTCTGTCATCTCCTGGAAGAATCCGAGGATCCACAGTCATCCACAGGGGCCCCTGCATCTCTTCTGTTGCCTGGAGGTATTGTGCACTGGACTCTTGCTATATATCTATATATATACCCGGGTATATAACCTAAGACGGTTGAGGACTTGCTGGTTGTTGTAGTATTGCTGTGTTCTGAGTATATTTTATGTATGTATTATTACCCTGTTGATTCTTATAAAGCTACTGTTATAACCTTATGTGGTATCTGTATGTATTCTTCAGACTGTGAGATTAGTACAGTGATCCTTGTTAAGGCTACTAACTGTATTTCATGGGTAAGTCCCAGGAAGAGATCCTCCCTGTAATACAGAGGCTCTATCCTGGGTGGAGGCACTGATATATTTCATATATGTTCCCACTCTTCCCTTCAGCGAAGGCTTCAGGTCCCATTATACACACAGGTCAGCGCCAGAGTCTGTTGCGGGAGGGATAATACTCATACCCCCCCCCCCAAATAGGGCTACATTTGGAGGCACTGCTGAGATTTAGAAGTGGGAATAATCATTGATATGGAGAAGCGATATAGCTCAGAGGGGAACCTCCCACTAGCTACTACATGGGATTACCGACCGCCTGTTCCTCCCCTGGTTCAGGTAAAGGAAGAACCCCGCTCAGCCAGTTACCCCCCCAGTATGGCCGTCGCTAGCAGTTCCTCTAGTGACAGTGCTATTAGCACTTTAGCCAGGCTGACTGAAATGTTAGCTCAGGGCCTGCAGGCCACTCACTACAAGAAACTAAAGGTATTCTCTGGTAATGTCCCAGTACCACAAGGGGAGGAAAACTTTGAGATATGGAAAGAACATACTCTCCAATGCCTGAAGGAATGGTCTTGCTCTGAAGAAGGCAAGCGGCAGCGTATCAGTGAAAGTTTGCGGTCTCCTGCTGCAGAATTGATCCGCTTGTACAGAGACTCTCATGAAGGAGTGAGTGCATTGGACTATATACAAGTACTGTCTGATCACTTTGAGCCATACTATGACCTTGCCCAGATGGTTACTGA
Source organism: Leptodactylus fallax (assembly GCA_947044405.1). NCBI lineage: Eukaryota > Metazoa > Chordata > Amphibia > Anura > Leptodactylidae > Leptodactylus > Leptodactylus fallax. The sequence goes on from CAMRHE010000490.1 coordinate 668,371, forward strand.
TTACCGAATGGTTCGTCAAAAAGAAGGGGAAAATGTCTCTACTTTTATTAACCGTTTACAGCTACTTCTTTCACGTCTGGTGTACCACGCAGCTATATCTACTTCAGAGGTAGACGCTATGAGAACCAGTCAGTTGGTGAGAGGGTTACAACCTCATCATCCTCTTGCTCAAGTACTCAAGGTCTTACTATCTGATAGAGTCCTTCCATTTCCTGACTTAATGAAGTTAGTGAAGAAACAAGAAGCTGACATTAGTTTTAGTACCCCTAAGAAAGCGAAAAGCATCTCTAAAGAAGATGTTGTTCCTAATTCAAACAAGGACAAACCAGCGGAGCGGTCAGAACTTAGACAGTCCGCCACTCCACCCACTGCCACTCAATGGAGGAAGGATGCTAGAACCTGTTATAAATGTGGTCAGACGGGCCATACTGCCAGACAGTGTACGGAGGACAGTGAGGGATTGGGACACAGTGCTGTCTTCTCTATTCAGAATCAAAGACACCGAAGGAAGGCGGGCCGAGTAAAGACCAGAGGCGCTATCGCGGGCTCCAGGTCCGTTGTCAAAGTCACTGTCAATGGTCATGCCGCTCCTGCCCTGTTTGATACAGGATCTCAAGTGACCCTGATTTATCGCTTGTTCTACCAAAAGTATCTGAGGGATATACCTCTTCAGTCTACAGGACAAATGAAATTGTGGGGGCTTAATTCAGGATCATATCCTGTAGATGGCAGCCTACAAGTAGTTATAGCTGTCCCTGAATTAGAAGATCAGAGTGTCGCTCCCATGAAGATTACGGCTCTTGTCTGTCCTGATACAGGGGATTCTTGTGCAGCTCCTGTGATACTTGGCACTAATTGTCCCGCAGTGCATTATGCTTTTCAGAAGTTTCTTGGAAGAGATTGGAACCCTGCAGCTCAGCCGGTGAATATATCTTCTGATCTTAGAGAACTCTGTGATGCCCTGTCTACTGGCTATCGACATGGAATGGTATATCATATCGGTGAGAGAACCGTGGAAGTTCCTGCCGGCGGGGAGAGAATTCTGAGAGTAGCCTCCAGCATTGCTCCCGATTTGCTTGAAGGGGGGAGTTATGTCCTTATGGAAACCCCTGAAGAAATGATTAACCAGAATGGCTGGATGGTGATCCCAGAGAGAAAGGACTGGAGAAATAAAGTGGAGTTATCTACCTGTGTGACAGTGAGGAACTGTTCACCGCATCCGATTGTAATTGGACCATACCAGAATGTGGCCCACTGCTACCCTGTGCTTGGAGTAAATCCATACGCTGAAGTGTGCAGGATTCAAATCCGAGATGCAATCCCTAATCTCAATCTTGACTTGAGTGATCCACATTTACCAGAGGCCTGGAATCAGCGACTGACACAGAAGTTGTCTGAATTATCGGAAGTGTTCTCCATGGATGATATGGATGTAGGTTGTGCTAAAAGTGCTCAACACACTTTCCGATTGACCGATTCTACTCCCTTCCGGGAGCGACCACGGAGAGTTGCTCCAAAGGATGTTGATGAGTTAAGACAGACTCTACAGCAAATGAAAGGTCAGGGGATCATTGTGGACAGTAAGAGCCCCTATGCCTCACCTATTGTGGTGGTAAGAAAAAAATCTGGAGCAATTCGCCTATGTGTGGATTACAGAACTCTGAACCGGAGAACCTTACCTGATCAGTATACACTGCCGAGAATTGAAGAAGCTCTGGAAGCTCTGAATGGAAACTGTTGGTTCACAGTGCTGGACCTAAGATCGGGATACTATCAAGTCCCAATGGCACCTGAGGATCAGGAAAAGACAGCTTTCATATGCCCCTTGGGTTTCTTTCAGTTCACTCGTATGCCGCAAGGTACAAAAGGTGCGCCAGCAACGTTCCAAAGGTTGATGGAAAGAGTGTTAGGTGATTTAGTGCCCCGGGAATGCCTTGTATATCTTGATGACATTATTGTGTTTGGAAAGACGCTGGAAGAACATGAAGAACGACTCATGAGAGTACTCCATCGCTTAAAAGAAGAGGGGCTGAAGTTGTCGGCTGACAAATGCAAATTTTGTAGATCTTCGGTCACTTATGTAGGTCATATTGTTTCTGCTGAAGGAGTTGCTACCGATCCTGGTAAGATTGAAGCTGTGGTGAATTGGCCCCGACCGCAAAATATTACGGAGTTGCAATCTTTCTTGGGGTTTTGTGGATTCTATCGACGATTTGTGGAAGGATATTCAAAAATTGCTCGAGCCCTCCTCGACCTGTTGAAGAGTGATGCAGGAGATCCGGGAAAGAAGAAAGGGTCTTCCAAAAGCCTTTTTGGCGATAGGTGGACTGCGGATTGTGAAGAAGCATTTAAGTTGTTGAAGAAGAAATTGACAGAAGCTCCCGTTCTGGCTTATGCTGATGCACAGGAGCCATATGTGCTACATGTAGATGCCAGCTTTGAAGGATTAGGTGGCGTGCTGCACCAAGAATACCCGGCCGGGTTACGGCCCATAGCTTTCATAAGTCGAAGTCTTTCTCCCAGCGAGAAAAATTATCCAGTACATAAATTGGAGTTTTTGGCGCTCAAGTGGGCCATTGTTGATAAATTACATGACTATTTATACGGAGCCACGTTTGAAGTAAGAACAGACAACAATCCACTGACATACGTTTTGTCAACCGCTAAACTCGATGCTACAGGACATCGCTGGTTGGCGGCTTTATCCAACTACCAATTCACACTCAAGTATAAATCGGGGCCTAAGAACATTGGGGCAGATGCTCTATCAAGACGGCCTGGATTACCTAGTCCGGAAGTAGTGGATGAATGGGAAGAAGTGCCAAGTCCTGGAGTAGGAGCTTTGTGTGCCATGGCTGCTGTAGTTGAAGACCGAGTAGCCTTTTCTGAAACTCGGCTTATTGACTCTATTGGGGGAGGTCCCGAAGCTGTACCAGACATGTTTGCCTACCCTGCCGCTTTAGGATCCTTTGAGAGTTGTTCTATATCTTCAAAGCGAATGATCTGGAGTCAAAAGACTGATCCTTTAATTGGACCTCTTTATCAAGCAGTGAGTTCTCAAGACAGAGAAATGTTAAAGACATCCCTACCCTCTGAATGCAGTCAACTTCTACGAGATTGGGAGAAGTTTGAAATAGACAATGGCCTACTTTATCGTGTGGTGCTGTATCATGATCACCCTGGAAGGCGCCAACTAGTTATTCCAAGCTGCTTTCAGAAGATGATTTTCCGAAGTCTGCATGATTATCATGGTCATTTGGGACCTGAGAAGACTTATGGCCTAATACAAGACCGATTCTACTGGCCCAAAATGAGAGATACCGTGACTCGTCTGTGTAGGTGCTGTCGCAGATGTTTGCAGAGGAAGACTGTCCCGGTTCGAGCGGCCTTCATGGGACACTTGAAGAGTTCGGGCCCCATGGATCTTGTCTGCATAGACTTCCTTTGTATTGACAACGACTCCAGAGGATTTGGAAATGTATTGGTGGTGACTGATCACTTCACACGATATGCTCAAGCCTTTCCGACTAAGGATCAAAAAGCAGTCACTGTTGCAAGAGTGCTTTGGGAAAAGTATTTTATCCATTATGGCTTACCACACCGGTTGCATTCTGATCAAGGCCGGGATTTTGAGAGTAACCTGATCAAAGAGTTACTTCAGTTGTTGAACATCCGCAAAAGTCGGACGACGCCTTACCATCCAGAGGGAGATGCCCTTCCTGAAAGATTTAACAGGACTTTACTTGATATGCTTGGTACCTTACGAATTGAGGATAAGCGATCCTGGAGTCGAAAAGTGGAGGCTATGGTGCATGCCTATAATAGTACAAGGCACGAGAGCACAGGATATTCACCATACTTTCTGATGTTTGGAAGAGAGCCTAGGCTACCTATTGACATCTTGTTGGGAGTCTCTACCGATGGTATCAGTCATCGAGATCATTACCGATACGTGGCACGTTTGAAAGAAACGCTTAAGAGTGCTTATCAGCTGGCTGAGGAAAATGCGGCCAAAGTGAATGAAGGAAATAAAAGGAGATTTGATCTTCGAGTAAGATACCGAGAATTGAACCCTGGGGACCATGTTCTGCTACGGAATTTGGGAGCATCTGCAAAACATAAGCTGGCTGATCGATGGCGGAGTGAACTCTTTACAGTGGTAGATCGGTTGCCTGGAATACCAGTCTACAAGATAAAAGGACGGGACGGGAGGATCAGGACTTGGCATAGAAATCATTTGTTGCCTGTACCTCAGATTGATGGTATGGATATCTCCAATGATGGCTCGGCCTGCGATTCTCCACAGTCCTTAGCCGATATTCCACCTGACCTTCCTGAAACTCCTGAGAGTGATTGGACTGTGGCTCCTGAAGTTCCTAGATCACCAGTATCTTCTCCTTCAGGGAGACCTATGAACCCTCAAACTCCAGAATTCGTACCTAGATCTGTGTCTACAGATGAGCAGGGATCTAGCTCTCCTACGCCACCAGCACCATCCCCTCCCATGGCAGACAACCCTAGTTTAGGGCCTGGACATGCTAGTTTACCTCAGAGAGAGGTACGGAGAGGAGAGAGAATTAGACACCCTCCACCTATGCTGACATATGATAGTTTGGGGGACCCCAGATTTACTACTCAGCCTCATTTATACCATGCTTGGGTGGGTGCAGTGTCCACTTTGGTCAATATGTTACCAATTTTCGCTCCTGCTGGCATGTATACCTATTAACCTGTTGTGACTCTGTAAATGCAAAAGCAACCATATTGATATTGTCATTGGTAATGTTGACTGTATACTATGACTTTGTATGTCTTTGACGTGACGTAAAGATTTCACCAGAGGGAGAGTGTAGGGAATTGCCATTTCTACTAGTATATAATGTATCTGGCTTCTTTGCCCCTGCAGTTTGGCTTCAGAGACCCCAGGCATTTAGTGCAAGTTTTGTTTTGTAAATACAGTGAGTCAGACACATGTGAGGCAGAGCTGCTGGGGGGAGAGATGTGAGCAGAGCTGCTGAGACAGACATGTTATGTCTGGGGGAGTCTAAGAGCCACTTGTTCCTCTTTACTTCACAGTATATAGTTAGGTATGTGTTACCCCCTATATACTCACAGGACCTAGCTAGTAACCGTAGTTAGGGATCCATATATATATACAGTTCAGGGCAGTGATAGGTTAGGCTTCCGAAGGCCAACTAGCTAGTTAGAGGCCCGGTGGCACTAGTAGTTTAGCTGGCAGGTTAAGGACTCAGTGTTAGGGTAGTCAGGCCTGCATCTACTGCCGTCACCGTCGCCCTGTTTGCTGCCTGTGAAGAATCTCACCATCATCATCATCATCTCCTGATCGGCTGTCTGTCATCTCCTGGAAGAATCCGAGGATCCACAGTCATCCACAGGGGCCCCTGCATCTCTTCTGTTGCCTGGAGGTATTGTGCACTGGACTCTTGCTATATATCTATATATATACCCGGGTATATAACCTAAGACGGTTGAGGACTTGCTGGTTGTTGTAGTATTGCTGTGTTCTGAGTATATTTTATGTATGTATTATTACCCTGTTGATTCTTATAAAGCTACTGTTATAACCTTATGTGGTATCTGTATGTATTCTTCAGACTGTGAGATTAGTACAGTGATCCTTGTTAAGGCTACTAACTGTATTTCATGGGTAAGTCCCAGGAAGAGATCCTCCCTGTAATACAGAGGCTCTATCCTGGGTGGAGGCACTGATATATTTCATATATGTTCCCACTCTTCCCTTCAGCGAAGGCTTCAGGTCCCATTATACACACAGGTCAGCGCCAGAGTCTGTTGCGGGAGGGATAATACTCATACCCCCCCCCCCAAATAGGGCTACAAATGTTTTATACGTTTATCTCTAGTAATAATCATTATTGCTATTATTTTAGTGTGTAACAGATCGCTAGAGAGGCAGTCAGCGTATTTTACTCTATAAAGATCAGGTATAGACAGAATAGGGACGGGGTCAAATGTAAACTGTATTGATAACTTTGTGTATGTGTTGTGTAAGTGTTTGGTGCGACTCTTTTGGTGCTGCGACCTGGACAATGGTAAACGTCTAGGTCACAACGCCAATAACTTCCTGGTTATGTTATGTTCAGAGGGGTATTACATAAAATACTCCTGTGATTAGGCTATGTGAGCAAATTTAGCTCCACCCATCTTCTGCGGTCACTCTACCCAGTCCATTTTTCTATGTGCCCCACACACTATGATCCTCCTACAGCACCCTAACATTATATGCCCCCACATTATAATGTCTCCTCTCCTGGTGCCCCAGTTTAAACTGGGGGAAACTAGAGGAGGACATTAAACCATGGGGTTAGTTGGATGGGGACATTAAACTGGGGGCAGCTGGAGGGGGACATTAAACTGGGGGCAACTAGAGGCAGACATGTCCCTCTTCAGCTACCCCCAGTTTAATGCCCCCTTCCAACTTGCCCCCAGTTTAATGTCACCCTTCATCTACCCCCAGTTTAATATTCCTCTTCATCTGCTCCCAGTTTAATGTCACCCTTCATCTGCCCCAGTTTAATGTGACCCTCCATCTGCCCCCCTAGTTTAATGTTCCTCTTCATCTCCCCCCCAGTTTAATGTCCCTCCTTCATCTGCCCACAGTTTAATGTCCCCCTTCATTTGCCCCCCGTTTAATGCCCCCCTTCAGCTGCCCCCAGTTTAATGTCACCCTCCATCTGCCCCCCTAGTTTAATGTCTCCCTTCATCTGCCCTCAGTTTAATGTGCCCCCTTCATCTGTCTCCAGTTTGATGTCCCCCCCTTCATCTGCCACCAGTTTAACATAATAAATCACTGATACTCACCTCTCCTCGCTACACTGCCACTCTGTGAGGTCTCTTCTCCCGGACTGTTCAGTCAGGGAGCTGCAAGTGCGATGTGAGTGAGGTCATCACATCGCGCCCGCAGCTCCAGGGACTGGAGCACACAAGGATGTGCTTCACACACAATGGGGAAGCAGGGGCTGTCCGCGGACGGCTCCTGCTTCATCACTGTATTTAACTCATCTGCGTCCAAAGAGGACAGGACCTGGAATCCTGGACGGTTGGGAGGCATGCTCAACGGGGGCCCCAGTACCATAGGGCATGGTGCAAGTGCACCGTTGGCCCTATGGTTAAAGCGGCCCTGTCAACGCATACTAGTTTTTCAGTTCTGCAAAGTGTTGCAAAAATAATGTCTCCTCTCTGTTATTATTTCAATATAGGTGGCACATATGTGTAAGGGTCTTGCCAAACGAAGCAATACCCTGACACTACTGCAGCGGTCTGGGAGGAAGGACAGAGACAAGTGAGCCCTAATCTCACCCCAGCCACTGTCCCTTCCTATTGCCACAGTTACCCTAAATGGTAAAAGGACAACCTGAAGACAAGCCCTATACTGGGTAAGTGACACAGAGAACAGGACAAGACAAAAACAACACAGAAGCAGAGTGATCAAGCCAAGGGGTCAGAACCAAACGAGCAATGCAGTACAGAATCTAAATCCAAGAGAATAGTCAAGGTCAAAGCCAGTGGTCAAAAAATCAGGTAACAAAGTAGTAAGGTATATCACAAGGAGAGCAGGCAAAGACAGAGCAATAACCGGCGACCATGTGAGGGCTGACAACCTGTTTATAAAAAGTCTGGGACCAGCCCCAGAGCTGATAGGTACACAGGCTGTCAATCACACAGGCCAGGAAGAGATTAACTCCATGCAGTCCAGAGAGAAATGTTCCTAATTACACGGGTGTGGCTTTACACAGCAAGAGAACTAGGACCATGTTCAGACTGAGCATCAAGAAGCTTACACAAAGAACCAAATTGAAGACGCCTCCTTCGCCACAGCGTGCGAGCGGAGGGCGGCGCCGAGACCCGAAACGGCAGAGACGTTACAATATGTTTATGTCACTGGGGGGCGGAGCTACAACCTGTGATGCGGGTGTGGTAGTGGTGGTCTCGTTTTATTTATTTATATTATTTTTGGTCTAAAAGGGGTTATCCAGTTTTTAAGATATGCCATCAATATTAGATCTGTGGAGGTCCACCAGGACCCCTGCAGATCACCAGTACTGAGGCAGTGCAGGAGCCACGCTGCTCAAAACTGTACAAAACTGTCAGACTAGGTTCACACCTGCGTCTATTTTCGGGGTTTCCATCCCCCAATCTGCTTAAAAAATGTGGAGAGAAAAGTCCTGCAAGAAGGACTTTTCTCTCTGCATTTTTCAGGCGGAAATCCAGCAGACCCCATTATAGTCTATGGGGTCCACTGCTAGCCGATTTTTAAGCAGAGTGGGTTTCCATTCTTCAGGTCCGCTTAGGAAACCTGAACGTAGGTGTGCAACTAGCGTCAGTTGTCGTAAGTTGTCATCAGTGTTTTCTCCAGGTCTTAAATGCCCAATAACATCCATCATCTGATGAGAGGCACTGTCACACTGAACATTTTGGTTTTGTTGATCCAAATTTGTCCAGCCAAAGATATAAACGTTTTTGTGTTTGCACAAATTAGGGCATACTAGCCAAGTGGATGGTAACACTGTGGTTTCTACAGGGGAGGGGGCTCTGTGTGCTGTATGCCATGCAGCGTTACCACCCACATGACTATTAGTATTGTAAATTCAGTGTGTCGCCTGTCAAGGTTTCCTAAGCCTTTAAATGGTCCCTCAGTCTGGTTCAGTAGGACACACAATCATGGAAGACGCTGATTATGGATTGTATTACTGAATCACTGAAATGAATGAACGTTTCAAAGATATTCTAATTTATTGAGATGCACCTGTAGAGTGTTTAGTATGCAGTTTATTTATAGATGGCTGAACGCCAGCGCCACTGCATCCATGGGCAGCAACCAACGATGCTTCGATGCTCAGGACAGAAAAATGCTACGGGGACTGTTTTTCAGCCTGCTCCTGTCTACTGTAGGTCCACTGTCGTATAGCACTACAACTGATGTAAGATGTGACAGTACTGATCTTATATAAAACTATAGGATTAGTTCTGGCATTAGTTTCTGGCGATTCTGCACCTTGTTGGAAAGAAATTGACAAGTAAACCTGACGTATGTGAATGGGCCCTTAAAGCATACCCATCATTTTTACAAACGTATGACATGTCTCCGTAATATCTCAAACATTTGGATTGGTAGGGTTCAGGTCCTCAAACCTCCTACAAATGAGGTGTGCAGAACAATGAGGGCATGGATTCCCAGGCCTGAGCAACATCCGTAACTCTGTGTCACCACCCAGCGCTACTGCACCAGGAGTAGGAGTTTTAGGAGATTTTCCACCCAACCTGAGATGTTTTCTGTCAGTGTCCCAATGCCAGAAATGATAGGCCTCCCAGGATTGCCATCTTTGTGTATCTTTGGGAGCATATAGAAGCAGCCCGGCCTGGGATCTTGTGGGATAAGTCCTTTTACCTGATTCTGGATCTGGACTGGAAACTCCTTGATCATACTCTTTAGTTCTTTCATATAGGCCTCTGTGGGATCACTTCCAAGTTTGGAGTAATGGATGGGATTTGACAATTGCCTGTTTGCTTCCTGGATATAGTCTGAGGTGTTCATTATGACTATTGCACCCCCTTTGTCAGCTGGTTTTATTATTATATCCTGATTTTCTTTCAGTGATGTAATAGCCTTCTGTTCTTGCAGGGTTAGGTTATGCGCCTGTTTCTTTTGTTTCTCCAGGATTTCTGCTTTTACTTTGCTTCTGAAACAGTCAATATATTTATCCAGTGCTGCATTAGCTCCAGGGCGTGGGGTCCAGGTAGATTTTTTGGTAGGATTCCTTATGGGCTGTTCCATCTCAGAGTCGCTGCTGTATGGAAGGTCTTTGTCATAAAAATATTCCCTTAATCTCATTTTTCTGAAAAACTCCTCCATATCATTGCAGAGTTGGATATGGTCAGTGTGTGCCGAGGGGCAGAAGGAGAGACCTTTGGAGAGAACTGACATTTCGTGTTTGTTTGGTTCATAAGAGGAAAGATTCACCACACAGCTTTGCTGAGCTGGGCTAGTACTTGCGGTTGTAGTAATGAGGCCTTTTTCTCTCAGTCTGTGGAGCTTTTTCTTTTTGTTGTTAATAAGCATATCCTGAAGTTTCCGGTAGTATGTGTGGAGTTTGGCCTTCATTTCCTCTGTGTCATTAGCCAATGATGATTTCAGGGCCTGTATCTCCTCCTGTGTTCTTTTTTTGTTGTTATAGGAAATTTTTATCATATTGTTCCGCAGCCTTTCAGATGTCCGAATACATAGTTTTGTTCTGCATATCGGCTGTTGTAGGTGTTCCGGGTTGGGTTACGTAAATTGAAGCCTTTTGGGATGAGTCTCTCCTTTTTGCATTTTGTTAAGAAGAAGATGTCGCTGTTGAGTTGTGCAAGTTTCTTAAGCCGGTTTTTCAGTTCCATTCTTTTGCGGTACATTGTGGTATCTTTCAAGTTGATAGTAGTATAATGTTGTACCGTGTTAGCCATTGAAAGTAGTGGAAGAGTGAAGAAATCAGGCGATACCTTTTAGAGGCTAACTGAGTATATTTATAAGTAAGCTTTCAGGAGTACTCGCTCCCTTCATCAGACATGGTGTGATACAAGAACTGAAAATTAACAGATTTTTATACACATGGTTTTCAAAGCATTTTAGAGTCCTTAAAAAAATTGCAATCTAAGTAGAGAAGTTATTTACAACAGGTCAAAAAAACAGTCTGGAAACTTGTGGTGCATGACGGAGGGATCAGTAATTCTTGCTGTTATCTGTTTGCTATCAGGAGGTGATTTGTGTCCCTCACAGGTCATACATAGTGTGATTTGAAGCTGGCATGAATATTGAGTTCAGTTCATGGAACACAGACAGAACAAACGACAAAAAGAGAGGTCAGGAAGCCAAGGGTTCGGTAACAGACGAGCAATGCAGTACAGAATCAAAATCCAAGAGAATAATCAAAAGTCAAGGCCAAAGGTCAGGAATAGGAATACAAGCAACAAAACAGCAAGAAATAATAGCCAGAACGCACAAAGCAATAACCAGCGACCATGTGAGGGCTGACAACCTGTTTATAGAAAGTCTGGGCAAGTCCCAGACTGGATTGGTAGACAGGCTGTCAATCACACAGGCAAGGCTGAGATTAACTATATGCGGTCCAGAAAGAAATGCTCAGAACACGGGTGTGGCTGGAAATCAATTACATTGTCTAGGACAGTGTTCAGACTGAGCAACAAGAAACCTACGCAAGGAACCAAACTGAACACGCCTCCTTCGCCGCAGCATGCGAGTGGAGGGTGGTGCAGAGACCCGAACAGGCAGAGACGTTACAGGTTTGTTCAGGATTTTTAAAAAATTGAATGTGAATGTAGCTTTACACCAGCAGTCGAGCTAAGCTACATTTGCTTGACTTTCTTATGGGCTTTGTTTTTATATTGTCCACTGTGTAGCCAAATTGACAAGTCATCTGTATACTTTAGGTTAGTATGATTACGGCAATACCAAATTTATATAGTTTTTCGTACATTTTCACCCGTTAAAAAATCTAAAACCTTACAATGAAAAAAATCTGGAGTTCCCTGGAGTCCTCATTTTCTGCCTGTAACTTTTTTATATTTATATGTACGGGGATGCATTAGGCTTATTTATACAATTTTAGGGAATACCTAATGTTTTGTTTTGACCAATTTTTATTTAAATTTTTTATGGGAGGCAAACAGCGAGAAAACAGCAGTTTGGCTCTTTAGATTTTTTTCACAGTACACCATTCATCGTATGGTAAAAATATAAGTTTGGAGACCAGGCATTTTCAGACACAGACACAGAGGGATACCTAACGTGTACGTGTTTTACTTTATTTATGTACTTTTATAAGTGTTTTAGGGCCGTGGGGGTGATTTTAATTTTTAATTTTTTTGTAGCTTTTTTTTTTTTTTTTTTTTTTTTTTTACTGTTATTTTGAGATGACCTAGGGGGTCTTGAACCCCAGGGGGTCTGAATACTAATACAATGCACTGCAATGCTGATGCATTGCCATGCATTTTAAAATTGCTAAGGTTCTATTACAGGCTGTCTTTTATGGCAAGACTGGGAGCCTTCAATAGGTTCCCAGCTGTCATGACAATGAAACTCAATCCAGGGGCCGGCGATCCACCCCAAAATGGCAGCACCCATGCGCCTCTGCTAAAAAGGCTTCGACCGAGGCGTTGGGTTGGTTAATGCAGTTCTAGTCTGATAGACCTAAAACAAATCAATTGAAATAAAGGGAGCTGTCCTACCACTGTATTTGTGTCTACACCTGACCTTACATAGTGAACCTCAGGTCCGTCTACTGTGGCCCTGACACGTGTTGTCCTCAAGGCCCACACATGGTATGTTACCCTGTTCACTCCCCCCGTTGCACTCTCTGCCTGACCAATACCCCCCCTCCCGTTTTTTTTTTCTTCTTCTTTTCCCTCCTCTTCCTCTTTCTTTCTCTGCTCCCCTTCCCTCCCCTCTCCACTCTTTTCTCATCTTCTTCTAATTAATGTTTATGTTGACTTGCTGACTGTAGACATCTTGGGGTCCCCTTTGGTGGCTCCGTTCTGCATTGTTTGTATTTCTGGTCTGTAGTCAGCCTCCAATTGTGCAAGTTCTCCCACTTCAAAAGATGAGAGAGGGCTGTAATTGACATCATAGATAGACCTCAACTATGAGACACAAAATGAGAAAACAAATCCAGAAAATCACATTGTCTGATTTTTAAAGAATTTATTTGCAAATTATGGTGGAAAATAAGTATTTGGTCACCTACAAACAAGCAAGATTTCTGGCTCTCACAGACCTGTAACTTCTTCTTTAAGAGGCTCATCTGTCCTCCACTCATTACCTGTAGTAATGGCACCTGCTTCAAATTGTTATCAGTGTCCACAACCTCAAGCTGTCACACTCCAAACTCCACTATGGTGAAGGCCAAAGAGCTGTGGAAGGACACCAGAAACAAAATTGTAGACCTGCACCAGGCTGGGAAGACTAAATCTGCAATAGGCAAGCAGCTTGGTGTGAAGAAATCAACTGTGGGAGCAATAATTAGAAAATGGAAGACATACAAGACCACTGATAATCTCCCTCGATCAGTGGTTCCATTCAAGATCTTACCCCGTGGGATCAAAATGATCACAAGAACGGTTAGCAAAAATCCCAGAACCACACAGGGGGACCTAGTGAATGACCTGCAGAAAGCTGGGCTAACGTAACAAAGGCTACCGTCAGTAACACACTACGCCGCTAGGGACTCAGATCCTGCAGTGCCAGACGTCTCCCCCTGCTTAAGCCAGTACATATCCGGGCCCGTCTGAAGTTTGCTAGAGAGCATTTGGATGTTCCAGAAGAGTACTGGGAGAATGTCATATGGTCAGATGAAACCAAAGTAGAACTGTTTGGTAGAAACACAACTCGTCGTGTTTGGAGGAGAGTGAATGCTGAGTTGCATCCAAAGAACACCATACCTACTGTGAAGCATGGGGGTGGCAACATCATGCTTTGGGGCTGTTTTTCTGCAAAGGGACCAGGACGGCTGATCCATGTACATGAAAGAATGAATGGGGCCATGTATCGTGAGATTTTGAGTGCAAACCTCCTTCCATCTGCAAGGGCATTGAAGATGAAACGTTGCTGGGTCTTTCAGCATAACAATGATCCCAAGCACACCGCCAGGGCAACGAAGGAGCAGCTTCGTAAGTAGCATTTCAAGGTCCTGGAGTGGCCTAGACAGTTTCCAGATCTCAACCCCATAGAAAACCTTTGGAGGGATTTGAAAGTCCGTGTTGCCCAGCGACAGCCACAAAACATCACTGCTCTAGAGGAGATCTGTATGGAGGAATGGGCCATCATACCAGCAACAGTGTGTGCCAACCTTGTGAAGACTTAGAGAAAACGTTTGACCTCTGTCATTGCCAACAAAGGATATATAACAAAGTATTGAGATGAACTTTTGTTATTGACCAAATACTTATTTTCCACCATAATTTGCAAATAAATTCTTTAAAAATCAGGCAATGTGATATTCTGGATTTGTTTTCTCATTTTGTCTCTCATAGTTGAGGTCTACCTATGATATCAATTACAGGCCTCTCTCATCTTTTTAAGTGGGAGAACTTGCACAATGCGAGGCTGACTAAATACTTTTTTTTCCCCACTGTATGTTGTTTATTCGTAAAAATTCAATAAATTATTTGAATTGAAATAAAGAGAGCTAGGTGAAGCAGGCAATTTCTGCATTATATAATGGCAAATTACCTTGAATATAGTAAAATTCTTTCTGCTGGGATGGTACCTGTCCTAACCAGAGTATATAATATGATTTTCTGGCCTCATTGTCCAATTTACTGGATCCCGTACTATCCTACTGGTAAAGCCTGGCAGGGACCCCTTGAGGGTTCAGTCTTACAGGCCTATATCATTGCTCACTCATGATTACAAGATTCTAGCACAGATATTAGCTAATTGCTTGCAAAATATACTGCCACCATCTGTTCGGAGCCCAGACTTGAGTCATGCAGAGACATAGCTACAATAAAAACATGTGGGTAGCAATGGTGGCTGCTGTCTTGGCTCAGGATTCTTCACAGCCAGTTGCCATATTGATGGGCATGTATGCAGAGAAGGTCTGTGATGTGACAGGTTGGCATGGCCTTTTCTATATGCAGTTTTGCATAGGGGTAATTTAGACAAACTGTTTGAACAATATATTTACTACTTACATATGAACGCTACTACCAGTTTCTTGGTGATCTTTTAGAGGTACCAAACAGGACTGCCCATTATCCCCCCTTTCTCTCTTCACACAGTGCATAGAGAGGGGATGGGTTGATTCTCCTCACAGCCTGCACACACATGGCTGCAAACTTTTGCTCTGTGCAAAAGACTGAAGATTCTGCAAATCTCACAGCTTACAATGTAAGAAAAGTCTTCTATGTACTTGTTTCTAAATCTGGCTGCTGGTGTGATCACAGACGGTATATTATTTACAGAGAGCAAACAGCCTTACGGCCCTTTATTTGCCCTGTATTTATAGTCCAGTTTTCCTGGATCTCCTAAAAACGATGGTCACTTTCCTCAGCTATTTGTTTGCTACTGTATAGTTAACCCTGGCAGAATGGCACAACAGTATCAGTATACCCGCAGCCTAATAGACAAATGTAAAATGTGTTTTAGCCATGATGTGATTATTAGCAGCAGAAAGAAAATGATAGGAAAACATGTATGAAACCTTATATGACAGACTGCACAGCAAGGCCCTACACATATGTAAACATTTCATGAAAACTCAGATAACCTTTAAGGATACAGCCTAAAATACCTTAAGGACACAGTCCTATTTTTCAAAACTGACATGTCACTTTATATGGTATTATTTTTGGGATAATTTAACTTACCCAAGTGCCTAGAGCAGCCTGTAATAGAACTTAGTGAAAGGCAAGCCTGGGAGCTATCAATGACAATTATTCGCCACCCCCGGATCACATTCCAGGGGGCCGATCCACCCCAAAATGGAGGCAGACATTTTTAGGGGAAAGCAAAGTGACCAAAATATATTATTTTGCCCATTGCAGTATATATTTTTTATGGCATTCACTGTACAGGATAAATGACGCTATTTTTCAATAGTGGGGCTAATATGCACATGGAGATACCTAACATGTTTGTTTATTTTTTCTGTTTACATTACATTTTTTTAATGTAAAGGTGTTTTTTTACTTTTTATTGTTTGCTTATTTTTTATGCTTTATTTCAAACTTTTTGTTATACTTTTTACTGTCCCATAAGGGGACTTGAACCTGGAATCTCTGATCCCCTATGTGTAAAGTGCATAGGAGTCAGGAAGCTGTTGGTCGGCCTCTTGGCTGCCATGGCAACCCCTCGGATGCTGCAATCTTATTACTGGGGATCCAAGGGGTGGCAGAGGGGTGATCTTGTCCACTGGATGCCATGATCGCTATTAATCATGGCATCCTGGGGGTTAATCCATCTTCAGACTCCGGCAGCTAGTCCTGGGCCTCAGCTGTGTAACACAGCTATGTGTCCGGAGTAATACCGCAGGCAGGGTCGGACTGGCCCACCGGGGAACCGGTGAATCCACCGGTGGGCCCCGAGCCCCGACTATTAGTCCTCATGTCATGGGGGCCCGATCGGGATCCTGACCGTCCCGATCGGGCCCCTGACCAGAGGCGTAACGATCGCGGTCGCAGGGGGTGCGACCGCGACCGGGCTCAGCGGGGTATGGGACCCGTGGCCAGCTGGAGATGGCCGGGGCCCCGGGCCACTATGATAACGGTCGGGGAAAACCTGGTTCCCCGACCGCTATACATACTGTTATTGGAAAGGGACCCTGGCATATTGCAGGCCCCTTTCCAATAGATGGCAGCCCAGGGGAGGTGACTGAAAATAATAAACACATATTCTCACCTCTCCTGGGCACAGTGTCCTCTCCGGCGCTCCTCCGTCATGTGACTGATTATGTGATTGTGATTAGGCCCCAGCGGTCACATGGGGCGCGGCCGCGTAATGACGTCAGTGCGCCCCCATGTGACTGCTGAGGCCTAATCACAGGCCTCAGCAGCGACGTCGGAAAAGGGCCTGAAGACGCTGAAGACGACAGGATGGAGCGAGGATGCCAAGGAAAGGTAAAGCAAGGTGAGTATAAGTGTTTGTTATTTTTAATCACTTCCCCTGGGCCTCCGATTATTATACTCTGGGGTCTGAGGAGACCCCAAAGTATAATAATAGCACTGAAGCAGAGGGGGGCTATTGGGCGCATATAATACTGGATGGGGGCCACTGTGGAGCTTATAATACTGGGTAGGGGCCACTGTGGAGCTTATAATACTGGGTGGGGGCCACTGTGGAGCTTATAATACTGGATGGGGGTCCCTGTAGAGAGCATATAATACTGGGTGGGGGCCACTGTAGAGAGCATATAATACTGGGTGGGGGCCACTGTAGAGCTTATAATACTGGGTGGGGGCCACTGTGGAGCATATAATACTGGGTGGGGGCCACTGTAGAGCTTATAATACTGAGTGGGGGCCACTGTGGAGCATATAATACTGGGTGGGGGCCACTGTGGAGCATATAATACTGGGTGGGGGCCACTGTAGAGCTTATAATACTGTGTGGGGGCCACTGTGGAGCTTATAATACTGTGTGGGGGCCACTGTGGAGCTTATAATACTATGTGGGGGCCACTGTGGAGCTTATAATACTGGGTGGGGGCCATTGTGGAGCTTATAATACTGGGTGGGGGCCACTGTGGAGCTTATACTCCATACAGTGGCTCCTTCATTTTTTTTTAAATTATGCCGGGGCAGGTGAAAAAAAAGCAAAACCAATAAAAAAAAAAACCCAAAACTTTCTTTCCTGTCCCCAGTGCCTCCAGCGCGGTTCGGTCCTGCAGTTCTGTTGTTTTCTTCCAGCTGAAGTTCCCTCTGCACGTGACTACCTGTGATGTCACCCGTGAGGCCAATCAGCGGCCTAAGGGAAGGGACCTGGGACGTCACTGCCAGTGAGGACTTCCGGCAAAAAGAAGACAGCGGAGCTGCAGGACCGGACCGTGCTGGGAGGACACCGGAGCACCGGAGACAGGTGAATATGTTTAGTGTGTTTTTTTTTTTTTTTTTTGAGGGGGGGAGTAGGGGGGGATTCATCTCCCCCCGGACTAATTATTAAAAAAAGAAAAAAATTATACTGGACAACCTCTTTAAAGTGTGGCGCATTAGGGGGCCCTGGGGGGTATATTAAAGGGGTTGTCCAGGCATAATTTGTTATGGTTTATCCTCAGGATAGGCCATAGATACCTGATCTGTAGGGGGCTGACCACGGACCGATCAGCTGTACGGAGCCACTTCTGATGCCCGTCCTGTACACAATACAGGGCCAGAAGCAGAAAGCTCTGTCCACTGTATATTAGCCGGGCACCTTCACTGTATCTCAGCACTTATTGAAGTCAGTAGGAGCTGAGCTGCAGTGAAGGCGCCGGGCTGCTATACAGCGGATGGAGCTTTCTGCTTCCGGCCCTGTGTTGTGTACAGAACGGGCTCCGGAAGTGGCTCCGAACAGCTGATGTGGCCATGTGTCAGCCCCCTAACGATCAGGTATTTATGGCCTATCCTGAGCATAGGCCATAAAAAAAGATTAACCCTGGACAACCCCTTTAATATGCCCCACACAGTTTAATGTCCCCCCCCACAGGATGTTATCCCCCTCACTGCTCCCACACAATATAATGACCCAATCACTGTTCCCCATACAGTATGGGGGACCAGTGAAGAGGCCACTATATGGGGGGACCAGTGAAGTGACCATAGAAATATTTGGCCCAGACAACCCCTTAAAATAGGTTGTCCATAAACTGGAGTGACCACTGTGTCGGTCGCCAGGGAGGTGTAAAAATAATAAAATAAAAAAAAAAAAAGCATACTCACCTGTCCCCAGCACCCCGATGTCCCCTGCCTGTGTCTGTTCGGTCTCATGGCGGCGCCTCATTTCTGGAAATCCTGTACCTAATTGGTCTTAGCGATCACATGAGGTGCAGGACTCCCAGCAAGTAGTCGCCGGCACGAGACTGAATGGACACTGACAGCGGACAACGGCGCGCCGGGGACAGGTGAGTATGCTTTTTAATTTACTTATTTTTTACTTTACACCTCCCGCCAGCTACATTGGTTGCTCCAATGCCTGGACAACCTCTTTAAAGGATTTATCCATCTTTCTAATATTGATGGCCTGTCCTTAGGATAGGCCATCAATATTACATCTGCGATGATACAACAGCAAGGACCTCTGCAGATCAGCTTTTCCAGGACAGTGCGGCTACAGGTAAAGGTAACAATTCTTGGAGCCACGCTGCTTACTTGCCATACAAAGTGTAGCAGTAGGTTTAGGTAGTGCAGTGGTGCACATGGTATAGTGGTTGAGCAGCGTGGCTCCCAACATGTTATTACCTTTAGCCGCCCTGTCTCGGTACCGCTGATCTGCAGGGGTCCTGATGGTGGGCCCCTAGAAACAATTCCACTGGTGGGCCCTAGACATCCCAGTCCAACACTGACCGCAGGTACAGCTCTTGTGCCTGTGGCATTACAGCGCTGTACTATTATGGTGCTGAGGGGTTAACCTCTTGTGGATCTGTAAATTTTAGAGCTAAATGACCATATGATTGAAAAAAAAAAATGCAATGTACAGTATAACTTTTACCACCCTTTTGTTTTAATTCCTGTGAAAAAGGAAAGGATTAACAAACTTCTCGAATGCTGTTTTGAATTAATTTTTATTTTCATGAATAGATGCAAAAAATATCAAACAAGGTTTACATGAAGTACAATATGTCACAAAATAAACATCTTAAAATCACTTGAGTAAGTTAAAGTGTCTAAAAGTTATTGTCACAAAAAGTGACATATCAGTTATGAAAAAAATAAGACTGTGTCCTTAAGGTGTTTTAGGCTGTGTCCTTAAAGCGTACCTGAGTTTTCCTTACTGTACTGACATTCTGCCAGGGTTAACTATACAATTGCAGACAAATAGTTGAGAAAAGACCAACTGACCATAATATAGGAAATCCAGGAACACTGGACTGTAAATACAGGGCAAATAAAGGGCAGTAAAGCTGCTTGCTGTCTGTGAATAATATCCCATCTGTGATCACACCAGCAGCCAGATTTAAAAACAAGTCCATAGAAGATTACACTTTCCAAACATATCTTTTTTATTCTGCATTTCAGCTTAATTTTTAATTTTTATTCTAATGCAATTTGCATAAGACTAAAATGCTGATTTTCATAAAAATGGAGCTGCAATGCTAAATAAGAAGGCAGTCTAAAAGGTACTATTGTTAGTTTAATATAGATTTTCTTGCTGACAGATTCCCTAACATGCATGTTCTCCAAAGGTAACAAGTTAAGCTTCATACAAATGACCGTCCTTTTTATCCGCTATTGCAATTCCAATGGGCCCATACACACTGCCATATTTTTGCAGCTGTATGTCTGGGCCAAATTGAAGGGCTACAAAATATGAAGAAGGTCGTATACCTGACTGTACATGCAGCTCCGTCATTTCAATTTCAATCTATGGGTCAATGAAAACCAATGATACCAATCTGTGTGTCATCCGTGCCATTTTTATTGACCTGTAGTCTGCACACCTGTGCATGTAGTCTTAGAGACATTGTCCTCCAATTAACCATTTAAGGATGCAGGGTAGGTTGTACGTTAATGCTTGGTGACTTTTTTCATATTTTCCTTCCCCACCTTCCAAAATTCATAACTATTTTATACATACAGTAGCTAAGTGAGGGCTTTATTCTTTGCATGGCAAGTTGTACTTTCAATTGGCACCGTTTACCCCATGGTGTACATATAATGTTTTGATTAGCTTTTATTAACATTTTTTGGGGGTCCTTGTAAAAAAAAAAAAACACAATTTTTTGCAATTTGTTTCTACAGCGTTCACTCTGCATTAAAAAAAATGACACAGCATCATTACAATTACGGCAATACCATATTTATATTGCTATTATGTTTTACTGCTTTTACCCGCAAAACATCACTTTTTGAAATTGAATGATTTTCCTGGGGTCACCGTATTCTGACGTCTATAACTTTTTTACTATTTTGTTGACGGAGATATGTCAGGGCAAGTTATACTTTATATTGGTGCCAATGTTTGGTATGTATGACTTTTTGATCACTTTTTATTACTATTTTTTGGGGAAAGTGAGGTAACCAAAATATGTTATTCAATCGTGATCACTATTGTATCTTCTGACTCAGGCGGCTAGTCCTGGGCCTTGGTAATGCCGCAGGCACAGCTCCCATACTATTACGGTGCTGAGCGTTAACTATACTATACAACAGTGCAGAGTGGGAAGGGGTTAAAGGGGTTTTTGTAGGAAGCAAAAAATAGCCAATACCAGGGAATGTTCTAAAACAAACAAACAAATAGCAGTGTTACAAACTTCTTCTTCCCTCCTGTTGTTACAGCAATGTGGCTCTGGTGCTCCAGCTATGATGTCAGTCACCAATCCATGTGGCCATTATAGCCAATTACTGGCCTCAATGCTTAGTTATGCAGTTGATGCAATTTTGGTTTCTCTTTTTTTCATGGAAAACCTCTTTAAATATAATAATAATAATAATAATAATAATAATACACTTTATTTATATAGCACCAACATATTCCACAGCACTGTACAATTTGTAGGGATCAAGTACAGACAAAAAAGATACATTACAAAGAAATAGTCAATTCACACAATGGGACTGAGGGCCGAACCTCGCAAGAGCTTACCATCTATGAGGTAGAGGGGGTGACACAGGAGGAAGCAGGGGTGGCATCAGAGGTAGCATTGCTTATACAATGGTCAGACAATTTTGTAATAGAGGTTACTGTCATTACACATATATAAAGCTGTATGAGCCGTAGCCAGTCGTGTCCTTTAACGTGCAGATGGTGCCTGGACATATAAAGTTAGTCTGAAATGGCATCATATCCTGTGGGGTAATGCGAGAGCGTGAACAGAGGGTACGTTTTAGGGAATCTAACTACGGAAGGGTTTACATTAGGAGTTGAGATAGGCCTGTCCGAAAAGATATGTCTTTAGTTTGCATTTGAAGCTGTAGAAATTGGGGATTAATCTGATAGTCCAGGATAGAGCATTCCAGAGAAGTGGTGCAACTTGGGAGAAGTCTTGTATACAAGCGTGGAAGGTTCTGATAATAGAGGATGTTAGTCTTAGGTCATTGAGTGAACGGAGAGCACGGGTTGGGCAAGAGACAGAGATGAGGGAGGAAATGTAGGGAGGTGCAGCATTATGGAGAGCCTTGTGAATGAGGGTGATAAGTTTATATTGTATTCTGTATTGAATAGGCAGCCAATGTAGTGACCGACACAGACCAGAGGCATCGCTGTAGTGTCTAGACTGATAGATGAGCCTGGGCGCCGCATTCAGAATAGATTGTAGAGGGGACAGTTTAGCAAGGGGAAGACCGATTAGTAAGGAGTTACAGTAGTCAAGGCAAGAGTGAATCAGGGCAACAATAAGTGTCTTTAGTGTATCTCTGGCAAGGAAAGGGCGTATCCTGGAGATGTTTTTGAGGTGGAGATGACATGAGCATGCCATTGATTGGATATGGGGGGTGAAGGAAAGGTCTGAGTTAAACATAACCTCGAGGCAGCGGGCATACTGCCTAGGAGTTATGGTAAGGCCAGAGACTGCAGTGGAGATATCAGGGACAGATCTATTAGATGGTGGAAACAGCAGTAGTTCCGTCTTTGAGAGATTCAGTTTCAGATAGAGTGAAGACATGATATTTGAGACAGCAGAGAGACAGTCACTGGTGTTCTGTATTAGTGAAGGGGTGATGTTACAGTTCTCAGGCAAAACACAACAGATTTTGAATTATAATAATTTAAAAATGCTACCTAGATATTGCTTGTTTTTTTTTTCTGTTATGTCTCCCCTTTGTGTTCTTTTAATTCCCTCTCAGAACATTCTCTAAATGTGGTCAGTGCTAGCAAGAATAAGATTTGTCTAGTGTGCCAAATCATACTGGTTGACCTGGACAGCACCAGGAAACCACTTTGCTGCCCATGTGTACGAGGATTTGGGCAGTCTGACTGAGCTACTTAGCATGTCTGTTCACTGGCACTGGAGACGCTGCTGTTACATGTTTGTTATGGCACTATCTAGACATGCAGTTATTATTCCAAATTAAAATTGACTATTTTTTGAGTGAATTTAAGGAGATATTTTCTCTGGTTCAGAACCAGACACATTTTCTTTTTTTTTTTTTGTACATGTGGTTTTGAGGGCTATAACATTTTTTTTTTTTTTTTTTTTTTCAAATAATCTTATAAATAATCATAGAATAATCAAATAATCATATTTAGGGCTTTATTTTTATGTTATTTTTATTTTTGCATATTTTTTCTTATAAAATTAAAATATAAACAAAAGAGGTTGGAAACGTGTATGTGTACACATCTATGGGAGCAGTCATGATGTGACCACTTCCGGCCCAGTGGTCACATACCCGCCTGGTATGAGCTGCTTTCAAAATGCCCCCCAGGGAAAACTATTTAAAAAATTTTTTAAGTAGCACTTAACAGCAGTGGTATCACCAGTACAGAATATGTGGTCATGTCACCACTACTGTATTAACTACAGCAGTCACCTGATCCTATGCATTTTGAGCCCCAGCAGTTTGCATACCAGAGGGAACAGGGAATGTCCAGAATGAACAGAGAACTGTGTGTAGGTGAGTATAAATTTCTTTTTACCCCATGACCTGGCCACCCAGTGAGTTTTCACACATTTACATACCTCCCAAACATCCCGGATTCAGCGGGGCAGTCCCAGATTCCAGGTCCTGGTCAGCGGGAGGTATGTCCCGATATCAACTCATCGGCGTCCACAGACAGCTCCTGCTTCAACACTCTGCGTGAACCACAGCCCTGGGAACTGTTGGTGCGATGTCATGACATCACTCATATCGCGCCTGCAGCTCCCTGAACACTCCGGGAGAAGAGACTTCTACAGCAGGGGAGCGAGGAGAAGTGAGTATAAGTAGTTTCATTATGGTAAACTTTGGGAGCAAATGGAAGGGGAACATTAAACTGGTGGCAGATGGGGGGG
Source organism: Leptodactylus fallax (assembly GCA_947044405.1). Taxonomy (NCBI): domain Eukaryota; kingdom Metazoa; phylum Chordata; class Amphibia; order Anura; family Leptodactylidae; genus Leptodactylus; species Leptodactylus fallax. The sequence continues at coordinate 692,028 of CAMRHE010000490.1, forward strand.
GACATTAAACTGATGGCAGATGAACAGAGACATTAAACTGGGGACAGACGGAGAGGAACATTAAACTGGGGAGGCAGATAAAGCGTGACATTAAATTGCGGGCAGCTGAAGGGGAACATTAAACTGGGGACAGATGAAGGGGGACATGTCTGCCTCTAGTTGCCCCCAGTTAAATGTTCCCTCTAGTTGTCCCCAGTTTAATGTTCCCCTCCAGCAGCTCACAGTTTAATGTCCCCATCCAACTACCCCCACGGTTTAATGTCACCCCCCAGCTGCCCCAATTTAATGTCCTCCTCTAGTTTCCCCCAGTTTAAACCAGGAGAGGTACTTCATACTGTGGGGCAATTGTAGAGGAACATTATAATGTGGGGGCATATAATGTCAGGGTTACTGTAGGAACACTATACTGTGTGGGGACACATTGAGAAATGGATGAGAATGGGCGGGGTCAACATAGAAGTGGCTGAAGCTAAATTTGCCAAGGTGCGCATATTGCACCGCACGTACTGTCCCTCTTTTTATCCTTGGAAAGTTCGCAGGTACGTCTAAGGCCTTATTCGCACATTTCTTTTATATGGACGTGTTATGTTTGTGAAAATCACAGACTGCATGCAAACTCGTTGCTTTTAATGCAGACTTCCATTTTTTTTTTCACAGACCAACAGTCTTAAAAGAAGGAGGTATGCTGCCGTGGTCCCTATCTTCCGTGTGCAGATGTGAGGTGCGCATTTCCAGTACAGCGTGGCTCATGCTATGGAAACTCAGAGCTTCAGGAGCAGGTGCGGGAAGCTCCACTGATGTCATTGCAGATGGGAGGGGGAGTGAGCCATTGGATAATGTAGCAGCGATGTTCAGCTGCTGTAAACACGCCCCTAATGCATGTTTGTCTCATTTGCATAATAATAAAACAAAGAATTAAAATGAAATGAAGCAAAGATTCTGTTTTCAAAGTATAGCACTATACAGTACTGTTCCAGTTTAAAGTTGTTCTTCCTGCCAGTGTCGGACTGGGATGTCTAGGGCCCACCAGTGGGATTGTTTCTAGGGGCCCACCGCCAGGACTCCTGCAGATCTAATAACAATGCCATGCTGCTCACCCGCCATACACACCACTGCACTACCTAAACCTGCCGCTACAACCTGGCAAGCAAGCAGCGTGGCTTCTGGAATTGTTAACATGAGCTTTAGCTGCACTGTCCTAGAAAAGCTGATCGGAAGGGTTCCTGGCTGTTGTACCCCTGCAGATGTAATATTGATGGCCTATCCTAAGGACAGGACATCAATATTAGAAAGATGGATAAACCCTTTAAAGAGGTTGTCCAGGAATTGGAGCCACCCATGTGGCGGGCAGGAGGTGTAAAAAAAAAAAAAAAAAAAAAAAAGTAAATACTCTCCTGTCCCCGGGTCTCTGATGTCTGCTGCCAGTGTACATTCTATGTTGTGCCGGCACCTCATGTGACCACTGAGACCAAACAGGTACAGGAGGTACAGGATTTCCAGAAATAAGACGCCGCCATGAGACCAAACAGACACTAGCATAGGACAACGGGGTGCTTAGGCAACATGTTTAAGGCTAGGTTCACACCGCGCCCGGTCTCTGCTCAGGATATCCGGCCCAGAATCCGCTTAAAAAACGTGGAGAGAAAAGACCTGCAAGCAGGACTTTTCTCTTTGCATTTTTCCGCCATTTTCGGGCAGAAAGAGGGTGGAAACCCAGCGGACCGTATTATAGTCTATGGGGTCTGCGGGTTTTTTAAGTGGATTAGATTTCCGTTTGTGGGGTCTCTAAGCGGACCCGAAGAATGGAAACCCGAATGCAGGTGTGAACCTAGTGTAAGACTGATGACTGCCTTTTATTAGCAACATATTGACAAACTTTTATTATATTGAGTGTTGGTTATAAATAAATAAGCCGTGTTAAAAAGGACCTTTCATGTCCTCAGACACATGCAGTTTTATATACTGCTAGAAAGCCAACAGTGCGCTCAATTCAGCTTTCCTGGTATGTGCCCCAGGGCTGGAGATATGGGTGCCATTAATTTCGGCACTGATATCTCCTCACTGTCAGAAGGGCATTCCTGATAGTCTAGCGTCATCACTGGGCGGTAAAGAGCCCCCACCCAGTATTATATGCTCCACAGTGGCCCCCACCCAGTATTATATACTCCCAACAGCCCCCCTCCGCTCCAGTGCTATTATTATACTCCGGGGTCTCCTCAGACCCCAGAGTATAATAATTGGAGGCCCAGGGAAGGTGAATAAAAATAACAAATACTGATACTCACCTTGCCTCACCTTTCCTGGGCATTCTGGCTCGGTCCGGCTGTGGTCAGTATCTTCAGACGTCCCTGCTGAGGCCTGTGATTGGTCCTCAGCGGTCACGTAGGGGCGCACTGACGTCATTACGCCGCTGCACCCCATGTGACCGCTGGGGCCTAATCACAGGCCTCAGTCACATGACCGAACAGCCCCGGAAAGGATGCAGAGCCCAGGAGAGGTAAGTATAGCTATTTATTATTTTAAGTCACTTTCTCTGGGCTGACATCTATTGGAAAGGGGCCTGGCGACATGGGCCGGGGCCCCTTTTCATTTACAATATGTATAGCGGTCGGGGATCCAGGCTTTCCCCAATCGCTATCATAGTGGTCCGAAGCCCTGGCCATCTCCAGCTGGCCGCGGGACCCGTATCCCGCCGGTCGCACCCCATGCGACCGCGATCGTGATAGTTGGGGCTTGGGGCCCCCCAGGGGATTCACCGGTTCCCCGGTGGGCCAATCCGAGCTTGCTTCCTGCTTTAACCTTTTCACGACAGCCCACTGTATATAAACGTCGGCGCTTGTTGGGCTTTGTGCAGAGCTGACGTTTATAAACTGACCCTGTTAAATTGGGGATCAGGTCTCCCCAAGGGTCAGGAACTCCGTGAACACAGCAATAATAGCTGCTGGTGTTCACGGAAACATGATCAGGACCTGATAGGCTCAGGTCCCGATCATGTAGCCGCCATATCAGGGAAAGTTTGTTGCAGTAACAAACTTTGCCTGATATTAGCTGCCGCCCGTCCGTGGGCAGCATCGGGAGCGGGTGTTAGCTCTATCTGACAGCTAACACCCTGCTCCCTATCCTACGGTCGGAGCTGTGCTCTGATCGGAGGTTTTAACCCCTTGGATGCCGCGGTCAAACAAGACCGCAGCATCCAAGGGGTTCCGTGATGCCAAATGAACCCCCCCCCTCACCCCCCGCGGAGAGATCGGGGAGGTGCCCATATGTGTCTTCTGCAGCCCGGGGTCTGGCCAGTGACCCCAGGATGCTTGGTGCCCCCAGTACCTGGTTGATCCGCCCAGATGCAGGGAAGTCAGCCGCATACGCTGACTTCCTCTATAGACTGCAATACACGTGTATTGCAGTCTATAATACTGAACCAGCGATCCCTGGTTCAGGTGTCCTTATAGGACAAATAAAGAAATGTAAAAAAAAAAAAAAAAAAGTGCAAAAGAAATGTAATAAAGTTTGTGAAATAAATAAATGAATAAAGCCCCAAAATTCCCTTTTCCTATATCAAATGAGTTATATAAAACAAAAACCTAAAAATTAATAAAAAACAATACATATTTGGTATCGCCACGTCCGTAACAATCTGTACAATAAAACTGAAACATTATTTAACCTACATGGTGAACGTCGGAAAAAAAAAAAACAGAAAAAAAATCCGCCGTAAGTAATGATTTTTCGCCATCTCACCCTACAAAATATGCTATAAAAAGTGATGGAAAAGTCACATATACCCCAAAACAGCACCAATAAAAAGCACAGGTTGTCCCGCAAAAAATAAGCCCTCAACTATCTCTCTCAACCGAAAAATAAAAATGTTACGCATCTCAGAAGATGGCGATGCAAAGATAATTGATTTCCTTCCCCAAATAGATTTTTGTTCTGCAAAACTAGTAACGCATAAAAAAACAATATAAATGAGGTATCGCTGTAATCGTACCGACCCAAAGAATAAAGGTCATAGGTTACTTATGTTGTACACTGTGTGGAAAAAAATTAATAGGTAAAACACAATGCCAGAATTGATGATGATTTTTTTTAATCCACCAAGAAAGCGTTAATAAACGTTAATCAATAAGTCATAGGCACCCAAAAATGTTATTAAAAATACATCTCATACCACAAACAACAAGCACTCATATGGCTACAGCACCAGAAAAAAAAAAATATAGCTTGTACAATGTGAAGACAAAAACCCCAAAAATCACCAAATCATTAGAACACAACTTTCTGCGGCAGGAAGAAAATGTATAAGCTGTGCGAGCGTATATCAGGGGACAAACCAGATTTAGAGCTTACGAGGGAAAATAAACAGAACTGACCCCCAGAGTGACCCCTCCTCCAATCATACAAGCTACTGGGGATATAGTAGTAGTACATTTCGTGTTCCCATGTACTCCGCACAGCTTACATATTCACTCTTCATTTGCTGTGTATTCACGTCTGGGATACTAATGCTCATTACACCCCTTGATAAGTTCTTTGAGGAGTGCAGTTTTTAAAATGGGGTCATTCCCTAGGGGATTCCACTTTACTGGTACCTTAGAGGCTCTGCAAACATGACATGGTGTCCAGATACCAAACATCTAAATGTGCGCTCCAAAAGCTACATAGCGCTACTTCCCTTCTCTGCCCTGCTGTGTGCCCAAACTGCAGATTATACCCACATGTATGACACTGGTGTACCCAGGGTAACGTACTTAATGTCATATGTGGGTATAAATGGCTGTTTGGGCACAGCCGGGCACAGAAGGGAAGGAGCGCTATTATGGTTTTTGGAGCACAGACTTAGACGGTTTGGTTTTTGGACACCATGACACTTTTTCAGAGCTCCTGAAATGCCAGTAAAGTGGAATCCCCTGATATGTCACCCCATTTTGGAAACTACACCCCTGAAGGAATTTATCCAGGGGTACAGTGAGAATTTTTAACCCCAAGTGTTGCCTTAATTAATTTTCCAGAAATGAATACGCAGCTGATGGTGGAAGATGAAAATGACACTTTTTCCAGGAATACGTCATTTCAGTGCGTAATATGTTGTGCCCGGCTTATATCAGAGACGAATGCTCCAAAAGCTGTTGTGCCCAGGATACCCACTTAACAGTTTTTGGAGGTTGTGTCTCTGGTGACACAAGTTGGGTACAACATATCGGCACTGAAATGGCGTATCTATGGAAAAATTGCAATTTTCACTTTTCATTATCAGCTGTGCATTCATTTCTGGAAAAGGAAATTAATGCAACACTCAAAGTTTAAAAATGCTCGCTACACCACTTGATAAATCCCATCAGAGGTGTAGTTTCCAAAGTGGGGTCACATTTCAGCAGGTTCACTTTACTGCCAATTCAGGGGCTCTGCAAAAGTGGCATGACATCGAAAAACCAAACTGCTCCAAAAACCAAAATAGCGCTCCTTCCCTTCTGTGCCCAAACATCAATTTATACCCACATATGACATTAAGTAGGTTATCCTGGGTACACCAGTGTCATACATGTGGGCATAAACTGCCGCTTGGGCACACAGGAGGGTGCAGATAAGAAGGAGCGCTATGTGCTTTTGGACCGCTGATTTAGTTTGTTGATTTTTGGACGCCATGTCACATTTATAGAGACTCTAAAATTGCCCCTACAAAATGGGGTCACTTCTTGGGGAATTCCAATTTACTGGCACCACCAGGGCTCTGCAAAAACAACATGGCATCCAGAAAATCCCTCCAAATCTGTACACCAAAAGCTAAAAAGCGCACTGCTCCATCCCTTCTGAGCCCTGCTGTGTAACCAAGCAGCAGTTTACACCTACATATACTTCTTTCTACTTGGGATAGCCCAGTTAATAGTTTTAGGAGTGCGTGTCTCTGATGACAAAAAGTGGGTGCAACGTATTGGGCACTGACATGGCATATTTCTTTAAAAATTAAAATTTTCACTTTCTACATGAATTTTCAGGAAGCACTCTTAGGGTCAAAATTATAATACCCCTTGATAAATTCCTTGAGGGGTGTAGTTTCTAAAATGGAGTCACTTTTTGGGGGTTTCCATTGTATTGGTACTTTAGGGGCTCTGGAAATGTGACATGGCATCTGAAAACTATTCCAGCAAAATCTGCCCTCCAAAACCAAATAGCGCTCTTTCCATTCCGAGCACCACCATGTACCCATACAGCAGATTATAACCACATATGGGGTATTCCCATGTTCAGGAGAAATTGTGTAACAAACCTTGGGGAGCTTTCTCTCCTTTACCCTCTTGTAAAAATAAAAAAATTTGGACTAAATTGACGGTTTATTGAAAAAAAAACTAATTTTTCATTTTCATGTCCCAATGTTAATAAAATCTGTGAAAAAGCTGTAGAGTCAAACTGTTCATTATATCCCTTGATATGTTCTGTGAGGGGTGTAGTTTCCAAAATGGGGTCACTTTTGTAGGTTTCCATTGTATTGGTACTTTAGGGGCTCTGCTAATGCGACATGGCACCCGAAATCTAATCCAGCAAAATCTTTCCTCCAAAAACCAAATAGCGCTCTTTCCATTCCGAGCCCCACCATGTACCCATACAGCAGATTATAACCACATATGGGGTATTGCCGTGTCCAGGAGAAATTGTGTAACAAACCTTGGGGAGCTTTTTCTCCTTTATCCTCTTGTAAAAATAAAAATGTTTGGACTAAATTGACAGTTTATTAGAAAAAAAAGTAATTTTTCATTTTCACGTCCCAATGTTAATAAAATCTGTGAAACAGCTGTAGGGTCAAACTGCTCATTATATCTCTTTATATGTTCTGTGAGGGGTTTAGTTTCCAAAACGGGGTTACTTTTGAAGGTTTCCATTGTACTGGTACTTTAGGGGCTCTGCAAATGCGACATGGCACCTGAAAACTATTCCAGCAAAATCTGCCCTCCAAAAGCCAAATAGCGCTCTTTCCATTGCAAGCCCCACCATGTACCCATACAGCAGATTATGACCACATATGGGGTATTACCACGTTCATGAACAATTGTTTAACAAACTGTGGGGTGCTTTTTCTCCTTTAATCCCTTGTGAAAATGAAAAATTTGGGGAAAAAGTGACATTCTAGTAATTTTTCATTTACACATTCCAATGTTAATAAAATCTGTGAAAAGGCTTTTGGGTCAAAATGCTCACTATACCCCATGATAAATTCTGTGAAGGGTGTAGTTTCCAAAATGGGGTCACTTTTGGGGGGTTTCCTTTGTACTGGTGCTTTAGGGGCTCTGCAAATGGGACATGGCACCGAAAACTATTCCGGCAAAATCTGCTTTTCAAATGCCCATTGTCGCTCCTTCCCTTCTGTGCACTGCCGTGTGCCCAAACATCAGTTTACACCCACATGTGGGGTATTTCTGTGCTCGGGAGAAATTGCATAACAAACTGTGAGATGCATTTTTCCTTTAACCCTTTGTGAAGGTGTTAATTTTAGGGCTAAATGAATGTGTTACTGAAAAAAAAAGAAATGTCTAAATTTCACCTCCATATTGTTTTAATTTCTGTGAAATCCTTAATGGGTTAAAAAACGTCCCAAATGCTGTTTTGAATTATTTGAGGGGTGCAGTTTTGAAAATGGGGTGATTTATGGGGGTTTCTAATATATAGACCTTCATAATTCCCTTCCGAACAGAAGTGGTCCCTAAAAAATTAGTTTGGGAAATTTTCTTGTAAATCTGGAAAATCGCTGTTACACTTGTAAGCCTTCTAACATCCAAAATAAATGAAAGGACGATTAAAAGATGATGCCGATATAAAGCAGAGATATGGTAGATAATATTTATTAATGTATTTGTGTGATATGACTATGTGTTTGAAAAGCAGAGCATTTCACATTTTGAAAATTGCGATTTTCTCCAAATTTCCATCAAATTTCCTATTTTTTTTATAAGTAAATATAAAAATATTGATCAATATTTACCACTAACATGAAGAACAATGTGTCACGAAAAAAACAATCTCAAATTCACTTACGTAAGTTAAATCGTCTCAAAGTTATTGCCATATAAAGTGACACATGTCAGATTTGAAAAATGAGGCCTGGTCACGAAGGCACTTTTAGGCTGTGCCCTGAAAAGGTTAAAGTCTATGTCTCTGTGAAAATTACGAATAGCTCATGGATGCCATCTGTGGGTGGTCCGCTTTTCACAGGCCCAGAGACATTAAAAATTATAGGAAAAAAAAAAAAAGTTGATTTGTTTTTCACCAAGGACACCATATGACCTGAAAATGAGCTGGACTGTGTGTTGTCCATGATTAACAAGGACATCACTCGGACAGATGTGTGAATAAGCCCCTAGGGCTACATGCACACATAAAAGTGTATGCTGACAATTTTGTCTTTGATTTGTTACAGAGTTTGCTGATAATTTCATCCTCCTCATTGAAACAGATTAAATCTGCACTGACAATATGCACAAAGAATTTATAGATTTTAACTCTTTTCCAACATCTGCCGTAATAGTATGGTGGATGCCAGGTCTTTAAAGATAGCAAACTCTGAAAGTGGTCATTGCTTTAAAGGTATGTCCCCCATATATGCCCCCCAGGGCCGGTCCCCACCAGCCCCGTACCTTTACCCTTGCAGGACAGCTCCTTGCAGGACGGCTCTGCATGGCAAGGTTGCAGGAGCTATCCAGTTCCTATGACAGCTGGGAGCCTAATGGAGGCTCCTAGGCCTGTCATAGGAATATAGCTACTGAGGCTGGTAGCAAATCTCCCATATACTGCAGTTGTATTGCAGTCTATGGGACATGCATTCAAAAGATTACCGTTTCAAGCCCCATAAGGGAGCTAATAAAGTAGTTTAAAAACTTTTTTACATTTTTTAAAATAACAAAAAACCTAAAAATTCAAATCACCCCAGACCAAACCAACATGAGGCGAAACGTGCGTTGGGGTTCTGTGTCTGTGTGGGTTAATGTTAGTAGTATAATGTTGTACCATGTTAGCCATTGAAAGTAGTGGAAGAGTGAAGAAATCAGGCGATACCTTAGTATGGGTTAATATTAGGCTTGGTTTCTCTGGATGTGATTTGGGGTATTTTCTATTTTTGTACTTTACTGCCCTCACTATGTATGACTATGTAGCACTTTGCCTTTGATGAAATTTTCGTATATTTGACAGGATATACTAATTTTTATTACCCCCATGTCCATTATGTATTAATTAGTTTTTTACAACTTTATCCCTATATTTCCTTCCTGGTTTAATATCCTTTGTAGTATTTCCTGTATTTGTATGCCCCCCTTATGTTGTATGCTTATTTGTTATCTATTTAATAAATATGAATTTATCTTACTTGTTTGTGGGCATAAGTTTTTGGTTTATTAATGTGGGCGTAAAGGTAAACCTACTGCATGATACTGAGTAGAAAGCCATCAAAGTACACTAACAAAGCCTTAACTTGCTGGAATAACATCAGTATTTCGACTTGTCATGCAAATCTGAGCAACATACTAAGCTATAGTACAAACTGTACAGTAATGAAGACATAGATCACTGAAGGGGTTAACATGCACTGTAACTATGGCTCCTGCCTGGGGAAACTCCGCCCTTGTCAGAGCAACTGTTGCTACAAACTATCTACTACTTCAGAGGGAGTGTTGTATCCCACCCAGCTGAAGACGGAAGCACAACATGGCCACAGAAAGTTCCCCAGTCGTCCAGCAAATAAGCAGGAGTACAAACGGCAAAAGTGCAAAACTGCTGAATGCCATGTACCACCCAGACCTGGAATTAGCTGCCAGCTGCCTGGTCAGAGACCAGTATGGCAAGAGTTGTGAATTTGGGGACTTATACAGAGATAAAAAAGCAATCATAATCTTTGTGCGGGTAAGAACACCCTGATTTCACTATTCTGCTTTACGATGAGCTAGCTATGAGCTAAGTAATATTATCACAAATTATTGGTTCTAGATTACTGGAGATGCGTCTCATGGCTCTGCGGATTTATTCTGATAGCTAGACTGAAGTCTGAAACTACTTTTATCCTAAAATGAGAAAAATTGGTTGATTTGTTTTCCTCTGAATCAAGCTGGATAAGAGGAAATATATCCTTTATCAATTTGACTATCTATGCTACAATCCGTAATTTAGCTGGATTAGGTTTTGGCAAAATGTAAAAACTATAAGAATGTTAGTGATGTCTGCAGAATATATTGGCTAACGGTAAACATCTCTAGTCAGTTCAGAAGAAGGGCCGCATCTACCATGAGGCGACCCGAGGTAACAGTCTCAGTCCGTGCCTCCTGGCACAAAAACTGAGGAGAGGCATTTTTTAAAATCGCCCGCTAACTGTTCGATTATTCCAACAGGTAGCGAACTTTCTGTGCGAAGCACTGTGGGAAGAACCGCAATTTGTTTCCGCGGCGGTTTTTTCCGCAGTGCTTTTTTTGCTGCGGGACGCTACGTGAGGCCTTAGCCTCAATAGTGTAGCATGTCTAAAGTTCAAGCGCTATTTCTATAGTACATAATGCAAAGTAAAGGACACGGGACATCACTGGACGTAACTTTTCAGAAGTGACTTAATAAGGGATCGCGGATTTATTAAATTCAAAAATGCTTCATATTTCTTACTAATGTGCACCATTTTTCTGTCTACAGTAACCAACTAAGAGCTTAAAAAGAGGAGAGTTTCTAACTTCTAGCAAGGTGCACCACATCTATCACACAGCACACACCACTGTAATAAACTTGGCGCATCTTGTATCTACAAAGTCTAAGTTTACACTAACTAATAGACAGCATTAGTAAATGTGGGCCAATGTTTTTACCACATCAGATGAATGACAAATAGGTATGCAAAGAAATGGGAATCGCTGATTATGTAGATAATCTGTTGTCCCTTAGTCCGAATAGCAGCACAATATGTGACAATATGGGGTATCTCTGCCCCTGTGTGCTGGTAGGACAGGCGGAATTTTTAATTTACATAATCAATTAAGTGATACTCCCCTATAAGAGGCCAAGGAGACCTCCCCTCACTGTGTTAGTTATAAAGAATAAAATAAAAAAATAACTATCCTTCCTAAAGGGGGAGGGAAGCTTGTGCTGCTGTTCAGACTAAGGGAAAACAGATTATCTACATAATCAATGATTCCCCTTACGTCCAACAGCAGCACAATATGGGGACGTAGCAAGTAGATCCCTTAGGGAGTGTTCTCACTCACTACAGTACCGTATGAATGTCCAAAGGCAGTAGCCTCTGAACTACGGACATCTAACTGATAGTGTTTAACAAAGGTTAGTTGGTGGTGACCAAAAACGGCTGCACAAACTGCCCTTTGATAAACTTGGGCGTTAACCCAAACAAAAGAAATTTAAATTAAGAGGATTTTCTAATCTTCTGACTATGTACGCAAAAAAAAAAAATTTGGAGACACCATACTATATATATAGAAATCTGAGCTGGACCCTAATGAAAAAAAAATATATGGCTCTTCAGAAAAAAAGCCTGCAACTCTCGTATTCTTTTAGCTGAGTGATAGCTAGCAAAAAGATGGTTTGCAAGCCAGAAACTTAAGATCCACCTTCTCAAATGATTCCAATGGCGGGCCGCAAAGGCCAGTAAGAACTGTGGATAGATCCCACAGTGGAACGGAAGCTGCAACCACTTATCTAAGTCTCATAGCACCCTTAAGAAATTCTGGGAATTAAGGGATTCTGAGACAATCTTTTGCTTAAGCAGGTGGTTAGGGCTGAAATTTGTACCTTCAGTGTGGCAGGGGAAAGGCCCTTATCCAAGCGGTCCTGAAAAAAATTCTGAATCATTCTCGTAGAAGGATTCGAACTATTCACTTCCTGTCTGGAGAACCACTCCTTGAAGATATTACCTATTCTTAGGCATCTTTTATTGGTGGATTCTGCGCTTGCGCAGAAAAAAGGTCTTCAGGACGATTTCTGACAGTCCTCTAGGGACTGAGCAACCTTCAGGCTGTCAGGTTGAATCTCCTCAGATCCTGGCATTTCTGAGTTCCTTGGGAAACCAGGTTCTGGATTGGGGAAAGCCTCTAATAGATTCCTCAACTCATGAGCATGAGTTGGGAACACCAAGCTCTTTTTGGTTATCACAGAGGCTTGGTCCTGTCTGACTTTCATCAATACCCTTGGTATCATGGAAAGTGGAGGGAAGATGTACGCCAGCCTGAACCTCCAAGGGATGGCCAGGGCTTCCACTGCCAAGGGATAGTCCTCCTGATGCAGTGAGCAGAACCTTGGCATTGAGTCTGGTCACCATAAGGTCTACTTCTGGAAGACCCCATTTCAGGGTGATCTGGTGGAACACTCTTGATTGAGAGACCATTCTCCTGATACGGTAAGACCCCAACTCAACTGATCCGCTACTATGTTCAAGATGCCCTTGATGTGAACTGCAGAGAGATGGCTCAGATCTTTTTCTGCCCAGGTGAAAATCAGACCTGCCTCCCTGAGGAGGGAGAATTATCTGATGCTTAACTGTTTATTACAGTCACCATGTTGATGGACCGGATCTTGACAGCTCTTCCTCTGAGAAGAGGAGAAGAATGGAGGAGTGCCAGGTAAACTGCTCTGAGTTCCCTCCAGATGGATGATGTCATCCTTTGTAGCCTGCTCCAGACTCCTTGTACGGTTTTCTTGTACAGATGGGCTCCTCATCCTAAAAAGGATGCATCGGTCACCAGGGTCCAAAAAGGTTGGACCATGGACATCCGACTTTCAGGTGTATCACCAATTGAGAGAAAGATGGGTTCTGGGAGAAAGTCTGATCCTCTTGTCAAGACTCGGAGGCCCATGATTTCAGACTCCTAGTACTTCCCGCTGGAGAGGACGCATATGCCATAAAGTCCAAGGGACTGAATTGGCTAAGGATCACATGAGGCCAGGACTCTCATAATTGTTCTGATCAACATCTGACGCGTCTTGAGAAGATTATTATTTATTATGGTAACCTGTATAGCGCCATCATATTCCACAGCGCCTTCACGGACATTGACAGATATAGGGCACTGGCCCATATAGGACTTACAATCTACATTCCCAATCAGTATGTCTTAGGAGTGTGGGAGGAATCCGGAGACCCCGGAGGAAACCCAAGCAAACCTGGGGTGAAAATACAGTCTCCTTGCAGATGCTATCCTTGGCAGGATAGGAACCTAAGGCTGCAGTGATAGCCACTGAGCCACCGTACCCGAAGTGCTCTAATTATCTTTTCTCTCCTTATCGGAGTTAAAGAAATTTCTAGGCGGACAGAGTCAGGCTGAACCTCAGAAACTTCTTCCGAGTGGAAGGAATCACCTCTGACTTCTCCCAGTTATTAGCCTAGATGCTGGAAAAAAGACACAGTTGTCTGCAGGTGCTGGAGCAGGATGGTTTCTGAATAGGCTTTTATTAGCCCACCGTCCAAATATGGCACTATGAACAGACCTTGAAGTCTGAGTGCGGCTGTTACTGGAGCCACCACCTAAGTAAAGGTGTGGGGAGCTGAGGAAGTGCCGAAGGGCAGAGCCGCAAACTATAAATGTCACCTGTGGCTGGCAGTTGATACTGCAATTCTCAGATACCTTCTGTGAGGAGGACAACTGGAACATGTAAGTACGCATCCTTTAGGTGGGGAGTGACAAGAACAGCGCTTTGCAGAAAGGATGTGACCAACTTCCCACGGTGTCCCTTTGGAAACGCTCTTCCTTATGAAGAGGCTTAGATATATTAGGACTATAACATATATTGGTAGCAGGAAGTGTAGAGTGTAGACACCAAACCTTCTTCTGAGGGGGGAGCTTTCCCAAGGCCCCCTTGCCCAGGTATTCCAGGATGGAATTTTCCAGTATAACCTGCTCCAGTGCATGAAGAAAATGGGTTGCGAAGAATCTGTCTTGTGGCGGGGTGAAGAAATCGTCCGCATAACTCCGCTGTACTTATCCTTGAGACCAAAGTTCTTGGATCTTCTCCTGCCAGAAGGAGAGAAAAAAAATGGGAGAGACATCCCCCAACAGGAGTACTTGCCACCACAGGAGGCGAAAAGTTGGCGTCAAAGCCAGGCTTCTTTCTGTCCCCTTCCTTGGGGAACTTACGTCCAGCCCCTCTGGAGTGATATCTAGCACGCCTCTGATATTGGAACGTAGATTGAGGCGGCTGCTGATAACTTCTGCCCTGGTCAGAAAGTCCTGCTTTCCCTTTAAAAGACTGCGGAAGGCACTTATCCTTTTAATCACAAGACCTTCCATGATGTCGTCCAGGCCTCTGCTAAAATGTTTACCCAACTCAAGGGTAGGGAGCATACATTATACTTGGATGCATTGTCCGCTCCCCGAGGTTTCAACCATAATGGCCTTCTAGCAGATGTAGAGAAGGCCCTAGATTTGGCAGGCATCTTGACCTGGTATACGGAAACTTCTGCTTGATACTCTCTTATTTGCTACCTCATTGGAAGTGATGTCCACAGAAGTCTGAGCAGAGGCCAACGATTAAGTCTTCCAAAGGGTACACTCCAAGCGACTATGTATAGAGATCTGGAGATTGCCTGTCAAAGCTTTATCCAGTGTCGTGTCCACTTGGAAGGCCCTAGGCCCCCTATTGGTGGACTAGAGGCTTCCCCAAGTTCAACATCACGGTTGCTGACCAGATGGACTTCAGCAGCCTAGGCATCCTTACCAAGAGGCCTGCTGGGGTTTACCGAAGTGTCTTCATCACACGAGTGCATCACATTGAGTATGTGAAATTCCTCTTCTGATGGAACTGACTGAGGATGTCTCTCAGTACAAAGCTTCTTGAGAAATCGAGTTCCGGATTTCTATGCTGCTCCTTGACCCACACAATTACGTCACGAATGGACGAATCCTCAGATGGGGTCCCACGGCCTTGGCAAAAGCGAGTGTAATCGTACCAACTGACAAAGGGATGTCGCACCCTGTATAAGCGAATATTTCAGCTTAGAGGACCTAAACAAGTCTGGCAGCGCAATCCAGCACTACTGAGAGAAGGCTGCAGAAGTGTAACAGAAAAAATGGGTCCAGGAAAACAGGTCATGCAAAAAAGGTTCCGGAACCTGAAGTGACAAAATCACTTCCCCCGGATTAAAAACCCTTTCTCTCCCTCTTTGCTTTAATTCCACTGCTATAGGAAGTGCGGTGTGTCTTTGTGGCAGACTGGAATAGAACCATAACTGCAACAGGAGGGCAGTGTGAGGAATTTGTGTCTGCGATGCTGTCATCAGTTTAAACTGAGCACAAACACCTGAAGCATAAGCTCTGCTGAAGAGCTCAGCCAGGCAGGAGATGCAGATAGGTTTATATTAACCCTGCAATGGAGCCTCCAAGTTCAGAAACTGACACATACTGAATGTACAGCCTGCCCACCTGCAAACATCTCACCTGAGATCAGACAAGGGCAGGCACACCCAGCCCAGAATGGCCACAGAGAGCGCAGCAGGGAGAAACAAGGAAGCCTTAGGAGTAAAAAACTCCCAAGGAAAAGATGAACAGCTGAAAGAGGAGAAAAAACTTACAAAAATGTAGTTAACCCCCAAATCCTTAGGAAAAAATGGGAGGACAAAGAGCCTCCCTCCACCTGTCCAACACACAGGACAGAAAAAAACACAGTGAGGGGAGGTCTCCTTGGCCTCTTATAGGGGAGTATCATTTAATTAATTATGTCAATTAAAAATTCCGCCTGCCCTACCAGCACACAGGGGCAGAGATACCCCATATTGTGCTTCTGTTGGACGTAAGGGGAAGAAGGTTTTCAGTCCTAGAAGGAACATCAACAGTTATGCCCCTATTATGCCAAAGTGATGCACTATTTATCCTTGCATTCCGAACCAGAGAATAACTGCCCTAAAAACTAACCCACTGACCCAAGTGTGCACCTACAGCAAAAAAAAAAAAAGTCCCCAAAAAATTAGCATTTTTGATAATATGGTGCATCTTTTATTACATTTGCAGCATGCATTTTTTCTGGAGTTTTCAAGTGTTATAGAGAAAACTATGGGGAAAATGTCAGTAAAAAAACACTATACCTGAAGTTTTTCGTATTTTGAAAAAATACATACCCCAGCAATGGCACCAAAATACTACAAACCAAACGCTTTATATATAGTGTATTTTACAATTTACTTTAATTTTGTTTTTGTGATTTTACAATTGATGGTCTGTCGTTTTGATGTAGGGGTCAGCAACCCCACCAATCAGCTGATTAAATGCCAAGCTCTGCAGCCTCTTCATTGTATACCAGGCACAGCATCATACATTGTATAGAGGCTGTGCCTGATACTCCAGCTCAATCATATTCATGTAAATGAGACTGAGTTGTAGAAGAACAACAGTGAATAGTTACATCACAGTTCCTTCAATCAGCTGATCAACAGGTTGCAAAAAAAAAAAAACTTTAACATCTGGCTGAAGCGTTTTTGGACAAGGAAAAAAGCACACAAATACGCCTTGAAATACTCCAAAACACTGTGTGACACATTTACTAATAGTCCGACAGTGTACTCTTATACAGTGGCTGGATCAGGGGTCCCCAAACTTTTTACACAGGGGGCCAGTTTACTGTCCCTCAGACCGTTGGAGAGCCGGACTATAAGAAAAACTATGAAAATCCCTATGCACACTACACGTATCTCATTTTAAAGTAAAACAAAAAGGGAACAAATACAACATTCAAAATAAAGAAATAGTAAATTTAAGTCAACAAACTCACCATTATTTCAATGTGAAGTATGGGCCTGCTTTTGGCTAATGAGATGGTCAATGTCCGGTTCCATATTTGTCACTGCTAGCCGTAACAAGTGATGCAAGTGCACATCGGTTAGTCTAGATCTGGTTGGAGATTTCAGATGTTTCATTCTGGAAAAAGTCTGTTCACAAACATAAGTGCTGCCAAAGATTGTTGCCATTTTGAGTGCATGATTCCTGAGATTAGGATAGGTCTCAGAGGAGAGAGATGCATAGAAGTTAAGCAAGCTGCTTGCCTTGAATGCATCTTTCAGAGAGTCACAATTCTGCAATTCAGCCAGTTCCATTTGGTAAATTGCATCCACATTTTCAATGTCAATAGAAAATGGGTTACGGAAAAGCTGTATGTCCTGTTGGAGATGAAGCTCTTTAAATCTGAATTGAAACTCCTTTTGCAACTTTTCCAGTGAATTCACACATGTTTCTTTTGGGAATGCAATCAAGGGGTTTTCCGCTAACAGATTTTGAGTTAAGGGGAGATGGCAGAAATTTTCCTCCTTCACTTGTTTGATAAGGAGGCCTAATTTTACTTCAAATGCTTTCACATGTGATTGCATATCACAGATGAGCTTCCCTTTTCCTTGAAGTTGCACATTGAAACTGTTGAGTAGCTCTGTTACATCTGTCAGAAAATGCGAGGTGCCATTTCCATTCTGCATCATTGAGCTCTGGTACTTCTTTGTTTTTTGAAAGCATAAAATCTGTAATCTGTGGAAGTAAGTCATAAAAATGTCTCAAAACTCTCCCTCGACTCAGCCAACGGACTTCTGTGTGGTACAGAACATCTTCATAGGCAACATCTAGCTCAGACAGAAATTCCTGAAATTGTCTGTGGTTTAGTGCATTAGTTCTAATGAAGTTAACACAAGATACCACAATTTTCATAACAGAGTCCTACTTCAGTGATTTACTACATAGCACTTGTTGGTGGATGAGGCAATGTATGGCTATTGGATGAGAATGATTACGTTTGTCCATCTCTTGGTTAATGCGAGCAATTACTCCTTTCTTAGACCCCACCATGCTAGGCGCACCATCAGTTGTCACACTGGCTAGTTTAGCCCAGTCCACCTCCAAATCCTTCACAGTTTGGGAAAGCTTTTCATAGATATCCTCTCCTGTAGTTGTTCCTTTGATGCTTTGCAGTGCACCAAGCTCTTCCATGACTTCGAAATTGTCATTCATCCCACGAATAAAAATTAGAAGTTGTGCAGAATCACGAACATCATTGCTCTCGTCAAGTGCCAAGGAAAAATAAGAAAGTTTTCTTGCGGAGTTTTGCAAATGCTGATGCAAATTGTCTCCCATTTCTTCAATCCTTCGTGTAATTGTAGATCCTGAAAGACTAATTATACTAAATAAGTCTGACTTTTCTGGACACATCTCTTTGGCAACAGAAAGAAGGCACTCTTTAACAAATTCTCCCTCCACGAATGGTCTGCCAGTGCACACTATTAGCTTGGCAACTTGAAAACTTGCTCGCAGTGATGAACTATTTAGCTGCTTCTGCTTCACAAAAGTATTTTGCTGAGTTGTCAATGAATGTTTCAGTTTTAATATTTTATCTTTTCTTACATCTCCAACCAAACAATCATATTTATCTTTATGTTGAGTTTGATAATGTCGACGCAAATTGTATTCTTTGAACACAGCCACTACAGTCATATGAAAAAGTTTGGGCACCCCTATTAATCTTAATAATTTTTAGTTCTAAATATTTGGGTGTTTGCAACAGCCATTTCAATTTGATATATCTAATAACTGATGGACTCAGTAATATTTCAGGATTGAAATGAGGTTTATTGTACTAACAGAAAATGTGCAATATGTATTAAACCAAAATTTGACCGGTGCAAAAGTATGGGCACCTCAACAGAAAAGTGACATTAATATTTAGTAGATCCTCCTTTTGCAAAAATAACAGCCTCTAGTCGCTTCCTGTAGCTTTTAATCAGTTCCTGGATCCTGGATGAAGGTATTTTTGACCATTCCTCTTTACAAAACAATTCCAGTTCAGTTAAGTTTGATGGTCGCCGAGCATGGACAGCCCGCTTCAAATTATCCCACAGATGTTCAATGATATTCAGGTCTGGGGACTGGGATGGCCATTCCAGAACATTGTAATTGTTCCTCTGCATGAATGCCTGAGTAGATTTGGAGCTGTGTTTTGGATCATTGTCTTGCTGAAATATCCATCCCCGGCGTAACTTCAAATTCGTCACTGATTCTTGTACATTATTCTCAAGAATCTGCTGATACTGAGTTGAATCCATGCGACCCTCAACTTTAACAAGATTCCCAGTGCCGGCATTGGCAACACAGCCCCAAAGCATGATGGAACCTCCACCAAATTTTACAGTGGGCAGCAAGTGTTTTTCTTGGAATGCTGTGTTTTTTGGACGCCATGTATAACGCCTTTTTGTATGACCAAACAACTCAATCTTTGTTTCATCAGTCCACAGGACCTTCTTACAAAATGAAGCTGGCTTGTCCAAATGTGCTTTTGCATACCTCAGGCGACTCTGTTTGTGGCGTGCTTTCAGAAACGGCTTCTTTCGCATCACTCTCCCATACAGCTTCTCCTTGTGCAAAGTGTGCTGTATTGTTGACTGATGCACAGTGACACCATCTGCAGCAAGATGATGCTGCAGCTCTTTGGAGGTGGTCTGTGGATTGTCCTTGACTGTTCTCACCATTCTTCTTCTCTGCCTTTCTGATATTTTTCTTGGCCTGCCACTTCTGGGCTTAACAAGAACTGTCCCTGTGGTCTTCCATTTCCTTACTATGTTCCTCACAGTGGAAACTGACAGGTTAAATCTCTGAGACAACTTTTTGTATCCTTCCCCTGAACAACTATGTTGAACAATCTTTGTTTTCAGATCATTTGAGAGTTGTTTTGAGGAGCCCATGATGCCACTCTTCAGAGGAGATTCAAATAGGAGAACAACTTGCAATTGGCCACCTTAAATACCTTTTCTCATGATTGGATACACCTGGCTATGAAGTTCAAAGCTCAGTGAGGTTACAAAACCAATTTTGTGCTTCAGTAAGTCAGTAAAAAGTAGTTAGGAGTACTCAAATCAATAAAATGATAAGGGTACCCAAATTTTTGCACCGGTCAAATTTTGGTTTAATGCATATTGCACATTTTCTGTTAGTACAATAAACCTCATTTCAATTCTGAAATATTACTGTGTCCATCAGTTATTAGATATATCAAATTGAAATGGCTGTTGCAAACACCCAAATATTTAGAACTAAAAATGATTAAGATTAATAGGGGTGCCCAAACTTTTTCATATGACTGTATATTCTGACATATCAAACACACAGCTTTTTCCTTGTACTGCATGAAAAAGTAATCATAAGTCCACTGTTCTTTGAATATCCTACACTCCGAGTCAATTTTTCTCTTTTTTGACGTCATTGTTTCCTAGGGATTCCAAATTGCCATTAGTAAAATACCAATAGATATATATACAGCCCTACAAAAACAATATATGCCAACAATAATACTGTACACACACTGTACCTCAGATTATAACACTTACATACACTGTACTCCCCAAATACAGCACAGTGCACCTCTGAAATGTGCTTCTCTCTTCCCGCAAATAGGTCCAGCACTCTGCCCCCATATAAGTCCAGCTCTCTCCCCCATATAGGTCCAGCTCTTTCCCTCATATAGGTCCCATGCAGTCTCCCCCATATAGGTCCCATGCAGTCTCCCCCATATAGGTCCCATGCAGTCTCCCTCATATAGGGCCAGCTCTTTCCCCCATATAGGTCCCATGCCCCCCCATATAGGTCCCATGCTCTCCCCCATATAGGTCCCATGCAGTCTCCCCCATATAGGTCCCATGCAGTCTCCCCCATATAGGTCCCATGCAGTCTCCCCCATATAGGTCCCATGCAGTCTCCCCATATAGGTCCCATGCAGTCTCCCTCATATAGGGCCAGCTCTTTCCCCCATATAGGTCCCATGCCCCCCCATATAGGTCCCATGCTCTCCCCCATATAGGTCCCATGCAGTCTCCCCCATATAGGTCCCATGCAGTCTCCCCCATATAGGTCCCATGCAGTCTCCCCCATATGGGTCCCATGCAGTCTCCCTCATATAGGGCCAGCTCTTTCCCCCATATAGGTCCCATGCCCCCCATATAGGTCCCATCCCCCCCATATAGGTCCCATGCCCCCCCCATATAGGTCCCATGCAGTCTCCCTCATATAGGGCCAGCTCTCTCCCCCATATAGGTCCAGGTCTCTCCCCCATATATGTCCAGCTCTCCCCCATATAGGTCCCATCAATCCCCCATATAGGTCCCATCAATCCCCCATATAGATCCAGCTCTCTGATCCCCCTCCATGTCCAGTAAAAAAAAAAGTGAAAATATACTTTACCTAGCACTGCAGCCGCTCCCGCGCAGTGGTCCCGACTCCTCTTTCTTCGGCTGTAAGGCCTAGATGAGCACGTTGTGCGTCATGACGTGATCATTCTAGGTCCGGACGACGAGCGCCGAGCGTCTACACAAGAACGAGACTTCCCGTGTAGCGCTCGGTGGGTTATTTCAATTGTAAGCGCCTGTGCCCTCACAATTGAAATAACAAAAGGAAATTGCGACGCGGGCCGGGTGCGGATGACGAGCGCCGAGCGTCTACACAGGAACGAGACTTCCCGTGTAGCGCTCGGCGGGTTATTTCAATTGTAAGCGCCGCCTGTGCGCTCACAATTGAAATAACACAAGGAAATTGCGACGCGGGCCGGGTAAATGGCCTTCGGGGGCCGGATGCGGCCCGCGGGCCGTAGTTTGGGGACCCCTGGGCTGGATTGATAGATGTGGCATCTTTCCTTTGTCTAGTCTAAGTTTATACCATTTTTTAGCTGATTTACTTTGAGAATTTTAAGACACAATTAATGTAGACATGCTGCTTTTTCTGGCATTTATGCCAGTGTCTAGTTGTAACCATAATAGGAAACTTGTGTGTGAAAGCAAGGTACATCAGTTTTTAGGAACAAATGTCAGCTCATTTAAACCCATTTTCCAAGTGTAAAAGTTATGCATTTGGATGACAGTGGGCTAAAACTAAAGTAGCCTTGTTAATACACATATCTGTGGCCTCTCATTTATGATTAACTGGGTACTAGTGTACGGCAAAGCTAGTCTAACCAATAACTGTTTCAAATGTTGCTAGGATACTAAAACTTATTCTTTTCTTTTTGGTAGAATTTCCTTTGCTATACATGTAAAGAATATGTAGAAGATTTGGCTAAGATTCCAAAAAGCTATCTACAGGTATGGACTGTAATGGAAATTAAAAAAAGTAATAATAATAATAATAATAAATAATATGATAATAGTAATACTGCACTATGTATTTGCAATATTCAGTGCAAGCTTTTATGATGACATTGTGTTTATGTGTATCATTATTAAAAAAAAATAAACTATATATTAAAGTCAGAATGTAATGCAGCAGGTGAAACCACTTTAAACCACTCCCATAGTGCTGTAGATGCTGTTAGCAGAATAAAAACGATACCTTTCTTATGTTTCAGAGCCCCAGGAATGCATAGAAAAAGCACCTTTATTCTTTATTCAAGTGAGGATCTTGAAGCACAGGGGGAGTTTTCTTCTATTACTAAGCACTGCTGCATATCACTAAACATGCCCATCCTGCATTCAGCTTGTCCCCCTGAGCAGTGTGAGGATCAACTCACACAAGCTGAATACAGGATGGGCGGGTTTGTGATGATGTAGCAGTGCTCAGTAATAGAGGAAAACTTGTCCTGTGCTCCAAGATCCTCATTTGAATAAAGAATAAAAGTGCTTTTTCTCCTCACCCCTGGGGCTCTGAAACATAAGAATGGTATTGTTTTTATTCTGCTAACAGCATCTACAGTACTATGGGAGTGGTTTAAAGTAGTCGGGGGCAGTGATATACTCCCTTTAACTCAGGATTACTCCTTAGGGCATTTAAGTGGTCCCCTTGTATTCACCCTTTAAAGGGGTTATCCAGGATCGGAAGGTAATTGATACAGATGACCTATCCAGTATCAGATTGGTCTGGGTCAGACAACCGAATCCTGTCCGATCAGCCGTTTGGGCAGCAGGAAGCCATATACTAAATAGAATACAGCAGGACAGATACAGTAGATCCTTCATCAAGGAAAGCAGAAACCCCCAAAACAATTGGACATTGACCTTAAGGGAGCTATATGTATAAGATGACACTAGTGAGATAGTTCTCCACAACAATGAGGGTTGACTACTGGTAGTGCTGGGCTCTCACATATAGATCGGGTTTGCCCGCTGGAATCACTCCACTCCTGAGCCCGAGCGTTGTGGCTGCTTCCGGTCACCTGTGGGAGCAAACTGCTACACTTGGCTGCAGTGGAACGTTTCTGCAATGGCAAGGGATCTGACAGGGACATGACTTTTACAGGAGTGATGCAGATCTGTTTGTGACTGGCCCATCACCATTGGCACTTGCTAACTAATTGTTTTGGATGTAAGGGGGTCAAGTGAGTGGATTGCTGTTCATGTGAAAAAATAAGACATCCCCTGAAAACAAGCCCTAACCCAGCTTATGGAGCAAAAAATAATACAAGACTCTGTCTTATTTTCGGAGAAACCTGGTATATGGCTTCTGGCAGCCAAAATAGATGATCGAGACAGGGTCCAGGTGTCAGACACCGACCAATCTCATACCAATGACCTATCCTGTGTATTGGTTATCAGCATCAGTTACCTTCAAATTCTGAATAACCCCTTTAACCACTTCAGGATCATTTTCCCTGGTTCAGGACCGGATACATTTTCTGCTTTTTTGATACATATGGTTTTGAGGGCTATAACATTTTTTTTCTTTTTGGCTATTTAAATAATGTTTGCGTCTTTTTTTGGTGATAAAAGTGGCTTTATTTTTATGTTGTTATTTTTCCATGTTTTTTCTTTATTTTAAAATCCAATTGTTATCCCTCTCTGTTATGTAGGTGACAATAATTGTGGTGTCGCTGGGAGCAGGACTAGAACCTGTGATGTGGTGCTAGCATTTTTTATTTTTTTTTTAAACTTTATTTCACACAGTTCCGGACCCACAGTTCTGACCGTGGGTCTGGAAATAAAGCCACACTTCCTACAGAAGGTTCGACTGTAGTAAATTGTGCAGTTGCTTAACCCTGCACGGGTGTACATATACGTCCTTGCAGGGTTAGATGTGGACTGATCAGATGTATATAGTCAAAAGGCAGTCTGGAATTAATTAAAGGGTGAATGGCAATACAGTTATCAGGCTGAGGTCAGGATAGGTCAAACAGGTTCAGAGTTGGGTAACAAAAGCAGAAGTCGATCATGGGTAATACAGACAAATTATGGCAAACACATTAGCAGGAAAATTAGAAAATTACTAACATTAGGACCCAGTGGCCACTGGGTATGTGCAGTGTGAGCAATGAGCTGGCATCAGGAAGTGAGGCATTGCTGTAGCTCTCTCTGGTCACGACGTTACACAGAATTTAAATAAACCTACATATATATACCTTAGAGGGATTGTCCAGGGTATTTTTTTTTTTTTTTTAATTAGGCCGGGAGAGGTAAAAAAAACATACTCACCTGTCCCTAGTGCTCCTGTGTCTCCCAGAGCAGTACGGTCCTACAGCTCTGTTGTTGTCTTCTGGCAGAAGTCCCCGGCACACGTGACTGCAGAAGCCAATCAGTGGCCTCAGCGGAGGGGAAACTGGACGTCACAGCCGGTGAGGACTTACAGCAAAAGAAGACAGCCGAGCAGCAGGACTGGACCGAGCTGGGAGGACACTGGAGCAGTGGGGAGGGGTAAGTATGTTTTTTTGTTTTGTTTTTTTTTTCCCTTCCCCCGGACTAGTTAAAAAACAATAAAAAATTAGCCTGGACAACCTCTTTAAGGTCTTTTACACAGACAGATTTTCCACCTGTTAATAAATGCCAACTTAAGATTGCTGATCATTAGAACGCTGACGAATGATCATTCCTTTTCCATTCCTTTTTAAATTGTGAAGTACAATTGGTCCTGCAAAAATTAAGCTCTCATATGGATCTGTGAACAGAAAAATAAAAAAAGTTATGGCTTTTGGAAGGCGGGGAGTGAAAAACGTAAGTCAAAAAATGGTTGCGGTGGGAAGGGGTTAATAATGAGCAGGACTGCATACTTACAAGATTGTTACTGAGAAATTTAATGTGTAAGGATATCCCACTGTAGTGACAGTAATAAACTACTACTAAAGAAGTCTACTTTTAATATAAAATATATAGTTCCTGATTTACTATTGTGGTTACAACTAGACACTTGTGTATACATGGCCCACCTATGGTGCATCTAGATTGGGCTAAAGTTTTTTGAAATGCTAGACATGTGGGTATGGATTCAAAATAGTGTGAGAAAATTCTGGCTCAAAGTAAGCCAAATAAAAGCTGGTATAAATGTAGACTTGACAGTGTAAAGATACACCATATTTGTGACCCAGCATCATCCCCTGTGATACATATGGGGCATTTTCAGACTGCCTGTACACAAGTTTACACTGTCTAATAGTAAATCTGTACATGGTGTGAATATTTTAATTAACTCATGAAAAATAAAGTTCATTTAAAGTCACAGCTTCAGTGTATTTATATGCTGAGTTTTTATGCATCTAACACATTTTTTTTTTCAAGGCTGCAGATGTCAGACTTATTGTTATTGGTCAGTCATCCTATCAACATATAAAGGTAAAGTGCTGATTTATTTTAAGAAATAAAAATATGAGAGACAAATTTTTACAAATAGCAACAGTTGTGTCATTTTGAGCATAGGCATAAATTATATAATCAGTGTTAGGATTTGCATCACATCTTGTTGTGGACACAAACAGTGGACAATGTTGTACAGGATCAACCTTAAGCACATGCCTTTATTATGGCTATGTACACCCTTAGAAAGTAAATTTGATTTTTTTCTTCAAAAACATCATTTTTATCATGAGGAGCTTAGCAGGTTGATATATAGTTTTGAGGGAAAAGATTTAACTAATTCAAGTCTCATGACATATTAGCACATCAGCATCGGGAACCTGTTCCCACTAACTGATGTAACAGTACGTCATGAAGATGGCACAGGCTTAGCAGCTCAGTCTGTGTCATTGGCAGGGAATTTCAGCTGTGACACAGCTGACATTCTCCTGTAACAGTTGTGAGAACACAGTTTGCGGCTGTTTATAATGATAATGATGGTGGCATCTACTGGTCACTCTGCTCCCCCCCCCCTCCATTAGAACCCCCTCAATGCAATTGTAGGATGCTGACGTGTTGCCATATTGATGCAAATGCTTATGGCTATAGCGTTGCCTGTCTTTTGCACATTGGTATGTAAAAAGTTGTAAAGTATAAAATAAAAAATAAAACATAAATAAATTATTGTTTCTCGATATATACAGTGCCTTGCGAAAGTATTCGGCCCCCTTGAACTTTTCAACCTTTTGCCACATTTCAGGCTTCAAACATAAAGATATAAAATTTTAATTTTTTGGTGAAGAATCAACAACAAGTGGGACACAATTGTGAAGTGGAATGAAATTTATTGGTTATTTTAAACTTTTGTAAAAAATAAAAAACTGAAAAGTGGGGCGTGCAATATTATTCGGCCCCTTTACTTTCAGTGCAGCAAACTCACTTCAGAAGTTCAGTGAGGATCTCTGAATGATCCAATGTTGTCCTAAATGACTGATGATGATAAATATAATCCACCTGTGTGTAATCAAGTCTCCGTATAAATGCACCTGCTCTGTGATAGTCTCAGGGTTCTGTTTAAAGCGCAGAGAGCATCATGAAGACCAAGGAACACACCAGGCAGGTCTGTGATACTGTTGTGGAGAAGTTTAAAGCTGGATTTGGATACAAAAAGATTTCCCAAACTTTAAACATCCCAAGGAGCACTGTGCATATTGAAATGGAAGGAGTATCAGACCACTGCAAATCTACCAAGACCCGGCTGTCCCTCTAAACTTTCATCTCAAACAAGGAGAAGACTGATCAGAGATGCAGCCAAGAGGCCCATGATCACTCTGGATGAACTGCAGAGATCTACAGCTGAGGTGGGAGAGTCTGTCCATAGGACAACAATCAGTCGTACACTGCACAAATCTGGACTTTATGGAAGAGTGGCAAGAAGAAAGCCATTTCTCAAAGATATCCATAAAAAGTCTCGTTTAAAGTTTGCCACAAGCCACCTGGGAGACACACCAAACATGTGGAAGAAGGTGCTCTGGTCAGATGAAACCAAAATTGAACTTTTTAGCCACAATGCAAAACGATATGTTTGGCATAAAAGCAACACAGCTCATCACCCTGAACACACCATCCCCACTGTCAAACATGGTGGTGGCAGCATAATGGTTTGGGCCTGCTTTTCTTCAGCAGGGACAGGGAAGATGGTTAAAATTGATGGGAAGATGGATGGAGCCAAATACAGGACCATTCTGGAAGAAAACCTGTTGGAGTCTGCAAAAGACCTGAGACTGGGACGGAGATTTATCTTCCAACAAGATAATGATCCCAAACATAAAGCAAAATCTACAATGGAATGGTTCACAAATAAACGTATCCAGGTGTTAGAATGGCCAAGTCAAAGTCCAGACCTGAATCCAATCGAGAATCTGTGGAAAGAGCTGAAAACTGCTGTTCACAAACGCTCTCCATCCAACCTCACTGAGCTCGAGCTGTTTTCCAAGGAAGAATGGGCAAGAATTTCAGTGTCTCAATGTGCAAAACTGAAAGAGACATACCCAAACGACTTGCAGCTGTAATCGCAGCAAAAGGTGGCGCTACAAAGTATTAACTTAAGGGGGCCGAATAATTTGGCACGCCCCACTTTTCAGTTTTTTATGTTTTACAAAAGTTTAAAATATCCAATAAATTTCGTTCCACTTCACGATTGTGTCCCACTTGTTGATTCTTCACCAAAAAATTAAAATTTTATATCTTTATGTTTGAAGCCTGAAATGTGGCAAAAGGTTGAAATGTTCAAGGGGGCTGAATAGTTTCGCAAGGCACTGTATATATATATATAATTCTGAAAAAATTGTTGAAATAGACCACTTTTAAGGTTGATAACTGTGTTTTTTTTTTTGCTTACATCTCTTTTCAAGATGCTAACAGGGTCAATTTTCTGTATATATATATATATATATATATATATATAAATACACACACACACATGTGGTTATATATATATATATATATATATATATATATATACAGTACAGACCAAAAGTTTGGACACACCTTCTCATTCCAAGAGTTTTCTGTATTTTCATGACTATAAAAATTGTAGATTCACACTGAAGGCATCAAAACTATGAATTAACACATGTGGAATTATATACTTAACAAAAAATTGTCTTATATTCTAGGTTCTTCAAAGTAGCCACCTTTTGTTTTGATTACTGCTTTGCACACTCTTGGCATTCTCTTGATGAGCTTCAAGAGGTAGTCGCCTGAAATGGTTTTCACTTCACAGGTGTGCCCTGTTAGGTTTAATAAGTGGGGTTTCTTGCCTTATAAATGGGGTTGGGACCATCAATTGTGTTGTTCAGAAGTCAGGTGGATACACAGCTGATAGTCCTACTGAATGGAGTGTTAGAATTTGTATTATGGCAAGAAAAAAGCAGCTAAGTAAAGAAAAACGAGTGGCCATCATTACTTTAAGAAATGAAGGTCAGTCAGTCCGAAAAATTGGGAAAACTTTGAAAGTGTCCCCAAGTGCAGTGGCCAAAACCATCAAGCTCTACAAAGAAACTGGCTCACATGAGGACCGCCCCAGGAAAGGAAGACCAAGAGTCACCTCTGCTGCGGAGGATAAGTTCATCCGAGTCACTAGCCTCAGAAATCGCAAGTTAACAGCAGCTCAGATTAGAGACCAGGTCAATGCCACACAGAGTTCTAGCAGCAGACACATCTCTACAACAACTGTTAAGAGGAGATTGTGTGCAGCAGGCCTTCATGGTAAAATAGCTGCTAGGAAACCACTGCTACGGACAGGCAACAAGCAGAAGAGACTTGTTTGGGCTAAAGAACACAAGGAATGGACATTAGACCTGTAGAAATCTGTGCTTTGGTCTGATGAGTCCAAATTTGAGATCTTTGGTTCCAACCACCGTGTCTTTGTGCGACGCAGAAAAGGTGAATGAATGGACTCTACATGCCTGGTTCCCACCGTGAAGCATGGAGGAGGAGGTGTGATGGTGTGGGGGTTCTTTGCTGGTGACACTGTTGGGGATTTATTCAAAATTGAAGGAATACTGAACCAGCATGGTTACCACAGCATCTTGCAGCGGCATGCTATTCCATCCGGTTTGCGTTTAGTTGGACCATCATTTATTTTTCAACAGGACAATGACCCGAACACACCTCCAGACTGTGTAAGGGCTATTTGACCAAGAAGGAGAGTGATGGGGTGCTACGCCAGATGACCTGGCCTCCACAGTCACCAGACCAGAACCCAATCGAGATGGTTTGGGGTGAGCTGGACCGCAGAGTGAAGGCAAAAGGGCCAACAAGTGCTAAGCATCTCTGGGAACTCCTTCAAGACTGTTGGAAAACCATTTCAGGTGACTACCTCTTGAAGCTCATCAAGAGAATGCCAAGAGTGTGCAAAGCAGTAATCAATGCAAAAGGTGGCTACGTTGAAGAACCTAGAATATAAGACATATTTTCAGTTGATTCACACTTTTTTGTTAAGTATATAATTCCACATGTGTTAATTCATAGTTTTGATGCCTTCAGTGTGAATCTACAATTTTTATAGTCATGAAAATACAGAAAACTCTTGGAATGAGAAGGTGTGTCCAAACTTTTGGTCTGTACTGTATATATATATATATATATATATTTATTTATTTTTGCCTCCCCCCCCCCCAAAAAAATGTTAAAATTATCCAAAAGTCACATATAACCCAAAATGGTACCAATAGAAACGTTTTGGCTATTAGAATATGGTGTCACATTGTGAGAGCCATACTTGCCAAATACCGGTAAGTGATGTTATTGTGCAACAGTAGCACAACATAAAAAAAAAAACTAAATAAACATGGTATTACTGTAATTGTACTGACTGGCAGAATAGAGGTAACATGTCATTTATGATGCCCAGTGCACTTCGCAAAATTTAGAACATAAAAAAAAAAGTGATTTTTTTTTTGCCATCCTGCTAACAAAGATTTAATAAAATTTGATCAATAAGCTAATGGGTTCCCAAAATGGTTTAATAGAAAAGTACAACTTGTTGTGAAAAAAACACAAGTCCTCATATAGTTCAATCTCAGTTCAATCTCTGGAAATAAAGTCTACCACCACCAAAACCTCTTTTAAACCACGTATATGCCGTTTTAGGTCCGGTTAGTGACTTAGTGAACATACCTTTCTTGCAACCTTGCTGCTAAGAAATTTAAGTTTTTCCTATATGCAAATGAGCTGTTTGGTGTACTCAAGGTGGAGTCACAGCGACTGAAGCACCATTTTCTTTTGTGGTCACTGCATATCTCTGTCTATGGGACATACCAGCCACTCTGTTTTGGGGGTGGCCCTGGATGGTGACCACAAAAGAAATGGGTGCTCTAGCAGTTTTGGTCTTGCAGTGAGTATAACTTATTTGCATATGGAATAAATGTTGAATTTCTCAGCAACAAGATTTTACTTTCACATAATTTTGGTATGTTTACTATGTTACTAACAACAGCATATAAGTGGTTCAGAAGCGATTTTAGTGGTGGTAAATTCCCTTTAACAATAGAAAGAGCAAGGATTTATATCCATAAACTGCAAGTTATACTGAATCTTTTCAATCTGTTCAGCTTCTCCTACTCCTAACATGCTGCTTGCAGATAATACTGCATGTACAAAGTGACAGGTTCTCCTCAAGAACTTTATTCATGAAGCTTGTATGTGACTACTTTTATACATAGTTTTGTACATATGTTTTCCATGGACAATGCACTAACATAATTTTTTTCTGTGTATTTCCCAGCAATTTTGTTCTTTAACCAAATACAGTCATGAAATATATGTTGATAATAACAAAGAGATCTATTCTAAGCTGGGCATGAAAAAAAGGAGAATCTTCTAGTTCTTCAGGTAATAACTATAAATATAATTTTCCTTGATTGTTTTTCCTCATACTTTAAAACTTCTTACATTATAATATGCTGCCATTTTTAAACTGTTTAGTTCCTACGCTAAATGGCACAAAATATTGTGATGTTTCTGTATAACAAATATAGCGGGCTCTAGCTTAGGTGCCCACTGAACTTATGAGGAGAGGTGCCCCTATCTCCTCCCATGTCATGGCATTTGCCGTATATATACATACAACACTGACAGTCATTCATTGGTGAGTAGGTTAGAGGCAGAGTTGTGGGTACTGTTCAACACAACACCATCAAATTTACAAAACACTTTTTGTGCAATGCTGCAGGCTCAGTACAGGAGGAAGCCACACCATCTTGAAACCTCACGGATGTCTTGTATCTGCACCTGTTTTGAAAGTGTTCAGCGCAGACACAAAATTGGAGGTGACCTCTGCCATATTACGAGGTCATAGCTATGGCACTCTGTTTACATTGGTACCTATGGCCTCCAGGGAAGCTGAAATAAGTGGAGGCTACACAGTGTAGGGTACAATGAGTCTTGAGATTTTGCACACCATGTATGCCACTGCACATCAGTGTATGGTGTTTGTGAAATTTTGTGGGGAAACAGGACAATTGCTTTATTTTATAACTATGTTTATTGTAAGAATAATATACAGGTCACTGATGAATATTTCAGGCACCTCCTATTAGTCTTATGGGGGTGTGGAGTCAGTAGGTCAAACAACTGACAGACTCCTTTTTTCTTTCCACAGCCTGACTCACAATTCAACTCCTGCTCCGACTCCTTCATAAATGACTAATAGCCATGGCAGTAAAGCTCCTCTAATTTATTAAAAAGAGAGTGATTGAATTGCTATGAAAGTAAATATATAATGAAATATGCATCTAATTAATTATACAATATTAAAAATCGTATAATCTAATTAACAATAATGAATCAATCAATAATTTCATTTGAAACTGGAGTCAGTAACTTTTTTCCAATTCCGACTCTACCCAAAATCGGTCCTGACTCTAAATCAGACTCCACAGCCCTGGTTTCTTAAGAGTGCTAATAGAGAAATATAATTATATTTTTATCAGGAAGTCCACATGTGAAATCAAACATGATCACTGGAAGCATCAAAAGTATATGGAGAGCAATGGCAAGTCCTGCATTTGATTTTCAAGGGGATCCATCTCAACAAGGTGGCGCATTAATAGTAGGACCAGGTATGTAAGGTTGAATGATAGAATAGTGTATTATTTGCAGAAATAAGTACTCCAACCAAATGCAGGGGTAGACTATGAACGCTTGTGGCAATAACATACCCTATTGTGGCCAGAGTCAGCCTTATCAGCTGATGAAAATCTAATATGTCTGTCCAGCTTCTCTTCTCACAAGCACAGGTCTCCTATGTACATGAGAAGTGTTTTTTTCCATAAAGCAGAACTATTTATTTTAGTTGTATGTACTTGTACTTGCTTTACACACAAAAAATGTCTGTAAATCTTCTGCCATCCTTTACTGGCCCATACAATATAGAGCACCTGACATCTCTCTAGACCAGACCTGGGCATTGTACGGCCTGCGGGCGACATCCGGCCTTCTAACTATCTCTGACCGGCCCGCGTGAGATCATTGGAAAATTTGAAGTCAAAAGTAAATATGTAACTACGACACCTATTACACTGTGATAGGTGCACGAAATCAAGGACTTTGACGAAATACAACAGTGATAGCGAACCTATGACACGCATGTCACAGGTGACACGCCAAGACATTTTGGGTGACATGCATCAGCAGCTACGTATTGAGTTATTGCAATAAGCAGCTGATGATACTTTTACTCACCTGTCCATGCTCCTGTCCTGGCCGCCCTTTCTGCCTCCTCTAGGCGGCGCTACACTGACGTCATGACGCTGAAGAACGCCGGGATGCCACGTACAGTGTCCCGGCCTTCTTCAGCGTCAGCAACAGCGTACACTGGAGGCGGCAGCGGAGGGCGTCCAGGTCTGGAGCGTGGACAGGGAAGTAAAAATTATCGGCCACTACTCTGTGTGGGGGTGGGGAGATAACAGGGGGGTCATATACTGTGTGGGGTGGGTATAAAAGGTGTAATAAACTGTGTGAGGGCCATAAATAGGGGGATCATATGCTGTGTGGGGGGTAAATAAGGAGGCATACTCAGAGGATGTTAGTTCTCTTTGGATCTACCTACCTACAGTATGTGAACAAACATTCTCAGTGATGAAGTTAAAAAATTCCAGATACAGATCCTCTCTCAGTGATGATCACTTGTGTGCTGTCCTTCGCATATCCACCTCAGATATTCAACCTGACTTCAATGCACTTGTTCAAGCACGAAACAGGCTAGATTTCTCTCATTGAATTCAGCGCACTGTCGGCTTTTCCCGTTATGTGCCCCGGGACTGGAGATATTGGTGCCGTTACCGATAGCCCACTGTCAGGATGTAGAGTTCAAGTACAGACAAAAAAGATACATTACAAAGAAATACTCAATTCACACACTGGGACTGAGGGCCCTGCTCGCAAGAGCTTACAATCTATGAGGTAGAGGGGGTGACACAGGAGGTAGCAGGGGCGGCATCAGAGGTAGCATTGTTTATACAGTGGTCAGACAATTTTGTAATAGAGGTTACTGTCATTACACATATATAAGGCAGTATGAGCCGTCACCAGTCGTGTCCTTTAACGTGCAGATGGTAGTTAGTCTGATATGGCATCATATCCTGTGAGGTAATGCGGGAGCATGAACAGAGGTTACATTTTAGGCAGGGCTGGCGTTAGTGGGGGGCAAACTGGGCAATTGCCCAGGGCCCCGACCCCAAAGGGGCCCCCAGGATCCGGAGCCTGATGACTTCGGATCCCGGAGTCAGGACCGGCCATATCGATAAAAGAAAGGGACCCAGCGTCATGTGCCGCAGGGCCCCTTTCCAAGGTGTGTAAAAATAACAAACATTTTTACTCACCTGGTCTTTTGCTTTTTAGTTTACCTGATGTTCTTCCATGGTTTTCCTGTCTCATGCCCTAAGTGCCATGTGTAAGTGCACTTTGGTTAATCTGCACTTCAGTTAAGCTGGACACTGCATTAGGAAATGCCCCCCTGCATTGGAAATGCTTCCCCCATAAGCTGTATCTTCTTATATAGGGAAGTAGAGCTTCAAAACTAGCACATCGTAATGACCTGCCGGACAAAGCTGCCATGTAATTTTTAATGCAGAGTGAACGCCGTAAAAACAAAATGCAAAAAATTATGATAGAATTGTGTTATTTAACACGGATCCCCATAAAACATAAATAAAAGCTAGTCAAAACATAATATGTACCCTGCTTATGAGAATAAGTGCTCACATAGCTATGTCAACAGAAAAATAAAAAAGTTATGAATTTTGGAAGATGGGTAATCTCATTTAGCATTAATGTAAAAAATACTCTGCATCCTTAAGGGGTTAAGCATTTCACGGGAATTAAAACAATATGGTGGTGAAATTTAGACATTTCACTTTTTTCAATAATACATTCATTTATCCCTAAAATTAACACATTCACAAGGGGTTAAAGGAGAAATTGCATCTAACAGTTATTTATCCAATTTCTCCTGAGCACAGAAATACCCCACATGTGAATGTAAATTGATGTTTGGGTACACTGCAGCGCATGGATGGGCAGGAGCGACACTGGGTATTTGAAAAGCAAATTTTTCTGGAATAGTTTTCAGGTGCCATGTCTCTAGGAGCCCCTAGAGTACCAATACAATGGAACCCTCCCCCCCAAAAAAGACCCCATTTTGGAAACTACACCCCTCACAGAACATAACAAGGGGTATAACATTTGACCCCACAGCTATTTCACAGATTTTATTAACGTTGGGATGTGAAAATAAAATTTTTTTTTTCCAGTAAACTGTCAATTTAACCACAAAATTTTCATTTTTACAAGGGGTTAAAAAAGAAAAAACACACCACAGTTTGTCACCATTTTCTCCTGAAAACAGGAATTCCCCATATGTGGTCGTAAACTGCTCTATGGGTACATGATGGGGGTCAGAATGGAAAGAGCGCTATTTGGCTTTCGGAGGGCAGATTTTGCTGCAACAGTTTTCAGGTGCCATGTCGCATTTCCAGAGCCCCTAAAGTACCAGTACAATGGAACCCCCCCAAAAGTGATTTTAGAAACTACAACCCTCAAGGAATTTCAAGGGGTATTAACATTTTGAGCCCAAGAGTGCTTCTCAAAAATTAATGTACAAAGTGAACATTTTAGTTTTTATAGAAATATGCCATTTCAGTGCCCAATATGTTGTGCCCACTTTGTGTCATCAGAGACACAGGCACTCCTAAAACTATTAAGTGGGCTATCCTGGGTACAAAAAAGTTGTATATGTGGGTGTAAACTGCTGCTTGAGCACACAGCAGGACTCAGAAGGGAATGAGCACTGTAGTTTTTAACTTTTGGAGTACAGATTTAGGGGGACTTTCTGGATGCCATGTTGTTTTTGCAGATCCCTGGAGGTACAAGTAAATTGGAATTTCTCAAGAAGTGACCCCATTTTGTAGCGGCAATTTTAGAGTCTCTGCAAACGTGACATGACGTTCAAAAACCAAGAATCTAAATTTATGCACCAAAAGTACATAGCACTCCTTCACATTTGCACCCTCCTGTATGCCCAAACAGCAGTTTATGCCCACATGTATGACACTGTTGTACCCAGGATAAAGTACTTAACAACGTCATATCTGGATATAACCTGCTGCTTGGGCGCATAGATAATGAGTGCTATTTTGTTTTTTGGAGCACAGTTTGGTTTTTGGACATCATGACACTTTTGCAGAGCCACTGAGTTGCCAGTAAAATGGAATCCGCAGGCATGTTACCCCATTTTGGAAACTACACCACTGAAGGGATTTATCAAGTGGCATAGCGAGCATTTTTAACCCTTGAGCATTGCATTAATTTAATTTAATTTCAGAAATAAATGCGCAGCTGATAATGAAAAGTGAAAATTGCAATTTTTCCAGAGATACACCATGTCAGTGCCCAATATGTTCTGGCTAATCCCATCCATACATTGCAAAAAAAACAAAAAACAAAACCTGCAGCGGAAATGTTGCGATTTCAAAAACGCTTGCGTTTTTGTAAATCACAGCATGTCAATTATATGTACAGAAACGCTGGCATTTTCCATATAGGTATAACAGAAGCAGAAAGTCTGAAGGACTGAGGACTTTCTATGAAAAGCACTGCAGGAAAAAATGCGATTCGTTTCTGCTACAGTTTTTCCCACAGTGCTTTTTGGCTACGGCTTACTATATGGGGCCTTAGCCTTAAAAATATTTCAAATAAAAAAACATAAAATTTTAAATCACCCTCTTTCTCTAAATCACACATGAAAATAAAAGAAAATAAACATAACAACATTAGGTATCCCCACATCCAAAATGAGCAAACTACTATCATAAAAATGGGAAAAAAAAATTGAAATGCCACACTACTTTTTTTTAGCCATTTTGCTTGTACTTTGGTTTTATTATGCTGCAATCCAAATTTTAGTTGGGTTGTGGTTCTTGGTATTTTTATGTGGTAAGCAGGGGCGTAACTATCGGGGTAGCAGTGGTAGCGACTGCCACAGGGCCCGGAACATTACGGGGCCCGGAGCCCTGTGGCAGTCGCTACCGCGAACCCCACAAACACTGCTATCGTTATACTCCGGGGTCTTTTGAGACTTTGAGTCTTTTGAGACCCCGGAGTATAACGATCGGGGGCCCAGGGGAGGTGAGCGAACATAAAAAACACTGTAACTCACCTCTCCGCCGCTCCGCAGGCTTCGGGCCTGTTTGGTGACGTCCCAGACGTCAGCCGACGTCATTATGCGTTGCGACGCCGGCCTGGATCGCACGAGATCCGGTAGCGACATTGAAGATGGCCGAAGTAGCGCTAGGGAGTGCACCGGAGCGAGGAAGAGGTAAGTTGCAGTGTTTTCTATGTTTCTATCCTCCCCTGGGTCTCCGATCATTATATTCTGGGGTCTGAAAAGACCCCAGAGTATAATAATCGTTCATGGGTGGTCCACTATGGGGCATAATACTGTGTGCAGGGGCCACTATGGGGCAAACTACTGTGTGCAGGGGCCACTATGGGGCAAACTACTGTGTGCAGGGGCTACTATGGGGCAAACTACTGTGTGCAGGGGCTACTATGGGGCAAACTACTGTGTGCAGGGGCCACTATGGGGCAAACTACTGCGTGCAGAGGCTACTATGGGGCAAACTACTGTGTGCAGGGGCCACTATGGGGCAAACTACTGTGTGCAGGGGCCACTATGGGGCAAACTACTGTGTGCAGGGGCCACTATGGGGCAAACTACTGTGTGACGGGGCCACTATGGGGCATAATATTGTGTGCAGGGGCCACTATGCTGCATAATACCGTGTCCAGGGGCCACTATGGGGCATAATACCGTGTGCAGGGGCCACTATGGGACATAATACCGTGTGCAGAGGCCACTATGGGACATAATACCGTGTGCAGGGGCCACTATGGGGCATAATAGTGTGCGCAGGAATGCGGTTTGTGTGTGGGGGGGGTTGGGGGCGGCGGTTTGGGGTGTTGGGGGCGGCGGCTTGGGGGAGGCCCCATGTCAAATGTTCGCCTTGGGGCCCAGCCATTCCTAGTTACGCCACTGGTGGTAAGGCTTGTTTGTTATGTGTTGTGCCATGAGTAAAGGGGTTACACCTGAAATGTGTAGGCATTTGTAACTCACATTCAGGGTTCTTTTTTATGTCACAATCAAGGATTTAGGTTTTATTGTCGAAGTGCTGAACTTTATTACTACATTTCATTTCTGCAGTATAGTGAACGCCATAAAAACAAAACCCATGTGAAAATGGTGCAAATTTCATTTTTTTTCTAATTCCTCCCCATTTTAATTTTTTTTCCAGCTTCCCAGCACATTGTATGGTTTATTAAATTGTACCATTATGAAGTACGATTTGTCCCACAAAAAATACACCCTCATATGGCTCTGTGAACGAAAATATAAAAAGGTTATGGCTTCTGGAAGGGGGGGGGGGACTGAAACCAAAAATGCAAAAACAAAAAATGGCTTTGGTGGGAAGGAGTTAAAAGGGTTAGCAAAATCTTTAAAGAAGTTATATGGGGAATAATAAAGCTTAAAGGGGTTGTCTGGGATGAAATAAAAATTAACCTAAACTAAACCCCCTCCCCCTGCCTAACTTCTAATTTACTTATATTAAAAAAAAAATTTATAATTACCCATATCCCTGGGGCACACTTTCTGATAATCCAGTGACGTTCCGTTTTCCCGTTTCCGAAACGGAACGTCACCATTACTCCTCCCCCAACTCCATCATACTTACGTATCTTACTCTCCATGAAACGGGCTTGGACAGAAATGATGGTACCCTTAACTTAATATTTTGTTGCACAACCTTTTGAGGCAATCACTGCAATCAAACGATTCCTGTAACTGTCAATGAGACTTCTGCACCTCTCATCAGGTATTTTGGCCCACTCCTCATGAGCAAACTGCTCCAGTTGTCTCGGGTTTGAAGGGTGCCTTTTCCAGACGGCATGTTTCAGCTCCTTCCAAAGATGCTCAATAGGATTTAGGTCAGGGCTCATAGAAGGCCACTTCAGAATAGTCCAATGTTTACCTCTTAGCCATTCTTGATTCTACAAATACAAAAAACAAAAGCTGAGCGGCACATAGCGTAATACTGTTGGAAAGGATTGCTATATTTTAGCAAAGGAGATGGAAGTTCAGAGTGAAAGAAAAAAGTAGTAGGAGGTGAGAAACACTCGCATGAAAAAGGTTCTTAAGTGGTCAAGATGTACCTTCTATGGTTGTGATAAGTCACAACCACTAAAGCAGCATGAATGAATAGGCACTAGCACCGATCAGGCAGCTGGACATCAACTCGCCCCAGGACAGGGATCCGGACGACAAACAATGGATCAAATATTGTGGAGAAAAAACTCCAAAAAGATGATGGGTCCGCGCTTGTCCGGTAGATAATACTCTTTAATTAATGCACAAACACTACGTATAAAAACGTTTCAGGGTACAACCCCTTTCTCAAGTGTATCACAGGCAATAAAAAGACACAATACACAGATAGTGACTTAATATAGAACCCTAGTAGGAGCCAACACCCACTAGGGGGAAGGGGCCATAATATTACACTTTTCAGCATAAAAAACAATAAATGATCAATACATAAATAATAAATACCTTAATTACTTAAATCCAGTAGAAAAACTATCATCTTTAAAAACATTATAGATTAATATTCCAGAGTAGAAGGTCTGACCTGGTATGTATCAGCTTTCCAAAAAACTACTGCGCATGCGTGGTAGCAAAAAGTAGTATATTTTATATTTTACTATTCTCATTAGTGGTTCAGCCTTTGGTACACTTTTTCAATTTATTATGTGTGTGTATGTGTATATATTTATATATATATATATATATATATATATATATGTATGTGTGTATATATGTATGTGTATATATATATATATATATATATATATTTTTTTTTTTTTAATAAAAAAAAAAAATAAAATAAATTTTTTTTGTGTGTTTTTTATTTATTTATTTATTTTTTTACCTTTGCAATCTTTGTACATTCTCATATATACATAATTTCTATTTTTTATTTGTGACCACACTGGTCCACTGGTGTGGAGTATTAATAACTAGCTAAGAGTTATGGTTTATGTTTTTTATCATGCAAGCTCTTTTATACTATATTTACTTGCATTTTAATTTCTTATCTGTATTAATTATGTATTTGTATTAATTATTTTATATGTTTCTATAGCGTGCTTTTTGCTACCACGCATGCGCAGTAGTTTTTTTGAACGCTGATACATACCAGGTCAGACCTTCTACTCTGGGATATTAATCTATAATGTTTTTAAAGATGATAGTCTGTCTATTGGATTTAAGTAATTAAGGTATTTATTATTTATGTATTGTTCATTTATTGTTTTTTTATGCTGAAAAGTGTAATATTATGGCCCCTCCCCCTAGTGGGTGTTGGACTACTAGGGTTCTATATTAAGTCACTATCTGTGTATTGTGTCTTTTTATTGCCTGTGATACACTTGAGAAAGGGGTTGTACCCCGAAACGTTTTTATACGTAGCGTGTGCATTAATTAAAGAGTATTATCTACCAGACAAGCGCGGACCCATCATCTTTTTGGAGTTTTTTCTCCACAATATTTGATCCATCTTAGCCATTCTTGGGTGCTTTTAGCTGTGTGTTGGGTCATTATCCTGTTGCAAGACCCATGACCTGTGACTGAGACCAAGCTTTCTGACACTGGGCAGCACATATCTCTCTAGAATCCCTTTTTAATCTTGAGATTTCATTGTACCCTGCACAGAATCAAGACACCCTGTGCCAGATGCAGCAAAGCAGCCCCAGAACATAACAGAGCCTCCTCCATGTTTCACAGTAGGGAAAGTGTTCTTTTCAATGTATGCTTCATTTTTCTGTGAACATAAAGCTGATGTACCTTGCCAAAAATTTTGATTTTTGTCTCATCTGTCCATAGAACATTCTCCCAGAAGCTTTGTGGCTTGTCAACATGTAGTTTGGCAAATTCCAGTTTTGTCAGATTCAAGTTATTTCTGTGACCATTGTGGGTTTTTCTATTATTAAACGAGGGGTACCAACAATTTTGTCCACGTGTGTAAGTATGATGCGGTGGGGGATGGGCTGAGTTAGTTAGTTGGAAAGGGCTAGTAGTGGGTGGGATAGTAGGGAGACAGGGAGGGGGTGTAACGGAATGAGAGAGGGGGGGAAGTGAGAGGGAGGTAGTGTGGAAGCTACACAGCAGGAAGCTATACCATGTAAACAAATGCAGAAGATGCCTAGAGCTCCCAGAGAAACCCAGAAATCACTCAAAACATTGCTAAAGGTATATGGTGTACTTATTAACCCATTAATAGCACTAACAGAATTTTTTTTTTTTTTTTTTAAAGATTTTTTGTCCGGAAATCCCTTTTAAGGCTGAGGCCCCACGTTGCAGAAACGCAGATTTTTTTGTTGAAGATTTTGCTGCGGTATTTTGAGCCAAAGCCAAGAATGGCTACAAAAGGAATGGGAGATATATAGGAAGTTCTTATACTTCTCCCTTCTGCTCAATCCACTCCTGGCTTTGGCTCAAAAAACCGCAGCAAATTCTGCAACCAAAAAAAGCTGCATTTTCGCAACGTGGGGCCTCAGCCTAATAGTGTATTCCCAGCACTGGTTAAGCTTTATTACAAATACATACCCCAGTCCCCTGGAGCCCTGAAGCTACTTGTTCTGGCAAGGCCTAACTCTGGTTCCTCTGCTGACACTTTGAGTCTTGCTCATGTGACCAAATTCACTCTACTGAATGGTCCTGTAACCTGACCCAGGCAGTCAGTCAGAGTGAGTGCAGAGAAGAAGGGGAACAAGAGTTCTGGCCTCTGCAGTATAACCTCTTTATAACCTGAGTTAGCAAAGACTTTGGGGTAATACTGTGTAGAGCAGGGGTTGGCAACCCCCGGCACGCGTGCCAAGTGTGGTATGTGAGGCTTATTTCCCTGGCACGGCAGCGGAGTCCTCACCCAGCAGTTTCGATCGGACCAAACACGGCCGAAACGAAACTGCTATTATTATACGGTCTTCAGACCCCAGAGTATACTAAGCGGAGCCCCAGGGGAGGTGATCAAACATAAAAAACAATGTTAACTCACCTTCCCTGGATCCGCAGCAGCTACTCTGTGCTCTTCGGGCGCTTCTGCCTGACGCAAGAGACAGCTGACAGAGCCTCAGGGGTCACGTCCGAAGTCATTACACATAATGACGCGACGTGACCCTGAGACTCAATCGGCGGTCGCAGACTACAGGCAGAAGCGCCCGAAGAGCACAGAGTAGTGGCTGCAGATCCAGAGAAGGTGAGTTAACATTGTTTTTTATGTTTGTCATCTCTCTTGGCCCTCCGCTTATTATACTCTGGGTTCTGAAGAGACCCCACAGTATAATAATAGCTAGTGATTGGCGACAATTGGAATATTCTAAAAGTTAGAATATTATACTGTGTGGTGGGGCCACTATGGGACATAATACCATGTGCAGGAGCCACTATGAGACATAATACTGTGTGCAGAGGCCACTAAGGGACATAATACCGTCTGCAGGGGCCGCTATGGGACATAATACCGTGTGCAGGGACCACTATGGGACATAATACAATGTGCAGGATCCGCTATGGGACATAATACCATGTGTAGGGGCCACTATGGGACATAACACCATGCGGGGGTCGTCAGACTTACAATTATTGACAAGCACTCCGAGTACCTCAACTTTGTTTTTTTTAATCGAAATCGGCACGCCGAACAAAAAGGTATTATATTGGACATAATACCGTGTGCAAGGGCCGCTATGGGACATAATACCGTGTGCAGAGGCCGTTATGGGACATAATACCGTGTGCAGGGGCCTTTATGAGACAAAATACCGTGTGCAGGGGCCTTTATGAGACAAAATACCGTGTGCAGGGGCCGCTATGGGCCATAATACCGTGTGCAGAGGCCGTTATGGGACATAATACCGTGTGCAGGGGCCTTTATGAGACATAATACCATGTGCAGGGGCCGCTATGGGACATAATACCGTGTACAGGAACTGCTATGGGACATAATACCGTTTGCAGGGGCCGCTATGGGATATAATACCATGTGCAGGGCCCGTTATGAGACATAATACCATGTGCAGGGGCCGCTATGGGACATAATACTGTGTACAGGAACCACTATGGGACATAATACCGTGTGCAGGGGCCGTTATGAGACATAATACCATGTGCAGGGGCCGCTATGGGACATAATACCATGTGTAGGGGCCGCTATGGGACATAACACCGTGTGCAGGGACCGCTATGAGACATAATACCGTGTGCAGGGGTCGTCAGACTTACAATTATTGACCGGCACTCCGAGTACCTC
Source organism: Leptodactylus fallax (assembly GCA_947044405.1). NCBI lineage: Eukaryota > Metazoa > Chordata > Amphibia > Anura > Leptodactylidae > Leptodactylus > Leptodactylus fallax. Next base: position 734,961 of record CAMRHE010000490.1, read on the forward strand.
AACTTTGATTTTTTAATCAAACAAAAAAGGTTGCCTACCCCTGGTGTAGAGCAACAGGTCAACATTTTAAAAAAGCCCTAAAATTTAGATGAGTGCTGCAGACTCTACACAGCTTAACAAACACATTGCTCTACATTGTGTTGCGGCATTGCAGTGCAGCCCTAATCATCTCATTAACGTGATATCACAGGCCAGTGAAGGCCATCTGCTGCTGCTTCAAGCAACTGGTGGGCCCAAGGAATCTCAGTCCGACACTGGATAGGACTTCAATATTCAATAAAATCTTTCTAAATCTATTGAAATTCTTGTTTTTTATTGCAGGTAACAGAGTACATTTCCTGCATCACGATATGAATAGATACGACCATATGCCTATTGTTAACCTACTTCGTTATGCAGGGGTGCAAGCAGTTCATTTTGGAGAAAGGTCACAGATACTAGAAGTATGAAATTATATGGTGCAGCAAACAAATATTAGATTGTCCAGAGCAAGCTATGTTTTTATTTTAAATTTTTATGTGATCACCAGTGAAATGCTTTGATATAATGTAAATAAATATACTTTTCTGCTATGACATGTTTTGTTTGTAGCAAATATGATGGTCTTCATCCACAGTGTCACAATGGATTCTGCCCAAAAATCAGTGGCAGATTTTAACCTGATTCTGCCTCCCATTGTATTCAATGGGAGGCAAAGATTGCAGGATAGTGAAAAAATAAGCATTCTGCTCGATCTTCCTGCAGATTCCACTGATGATTCAGCCGCACAGTCCATGGCTCAAGACTCTCTGCTGATTAGGTCCATTGATCTGGGCCTAATCAGTGGCAAAAGCAGATGATCCGCTTTGGCATCCTGCCGGGGGTGGAAAACGAAGAGGAATCCTACACAGGATGGACAAATCTCACAAATCAAGAATGGCACTGGAAAAGACCAAATCAGTATTGGATATTTTTAGATTCATATTAACAATTTAGTCTTAAATGGTCACTAACTTTTCAACTAACATTGTATAAATCAATAGCACAGGCTAAATATAATATACTTTCTAATATATCTTAGAGAAAAATGCCTCTTTCATCACTTACTAGGTTCTTTTCCTGCTCCCCATTCTATTACTCTAACATCCACTGTAAAATCAGTATTGAATCCATCTCTTTGAAAGCGAGCTGACGCTCACTGAAACATCAAATTACAGTTTTGCATTAAAGTCTATGGAGATTGGAGAGTAGAGGGTGGGACAAGTGAGAAAGAAGGAAAAGAGACAGGCAGATAGAGGTTGAGACCTGTTACTGCCACTAAATAATTTTAGCCCAGAAAACCCCTTTAACTATTTAAGTCGTATCCCAAGGATAGGTCATCAATATCAGATCAGTGGGGGTACCACAGTCGGGAACCCCACTTATCAGTTGTTCTGGGCAGCTGATACACAGAGAATGGAACAGTAAGCAAACCGCTCTTTACTCCCTGTAGTGGCCAAACAGTGGGGAAAAAAAGTATTTAGTCAGCCACCAATTGTGCAAGTTCTCCGACTTAAAAAGATGAGAGAGGCCTGTAATTGACATCATAGGTAGACCTCAACTATGAGAGACAAAATGAGAAAACAAATCCAGAAAATCACATTGTCTGATTTTTAAAGAATTTATTTGCAAATTATGGTGGAAAATAAGTATTTGGTCAATAACAAAAGTTCATCTCAATACTTTGTTATATATCCTTTGTTGGCAATGACAGAGGTCAAACGTTTTCAGTAAGTCTTCACAAGGTTGGCACACACTGTTGCTGGTATGTTGGCCCATTCCTCCATGCAGCTCTCTAGAGCAGTGATGTTTTGGGACTGTCTCTGGGCAACATCTCCCTCCAAAGGTTTTCTATGGGGTTGAGATCTGGAGACTGGCTAGGCCACTCCAGGACCTTGAAATGCTTCTTACGAAGCCACTCCTTCGTTGCCCTGGTGGTGTGCTTGGGATCATTGTCATGCTGAAAGACCCAGCCACGTTTCATCTTCAATGCCCTTGCTGATGGAAGGAGGTTTGCACTCAAAATCTCACGATACATGGCCCCATTCATTCTTTCATGTACACGGATCAGTCGTCCTGGTCCCTTTACAGAGAAACAGCCCCAAAGCATGATGTTGCCACCCCCATGCTTCACAGTAGGTATGGTGTTCTTTGGATGCAACTCAGCATTCACTCTCCTCCAAACACGATAAGTTGTCTTTCTACTAAACAGTTCTACTTTGGTTTCATCTGACCATATGACATTCTCCCAATACTCTTCTGGATTAATTATTGGAATAATTATTGCTCCCACAGTTGATTTCTTCACACCAAGCTGCTTGCCTATTGCAGATTCAGTCTTCCCAGCCTGGTGCAGGTCTACAATTTTGTTTCTGGTGTCCTTCCACAGCTCTTTGGTCTTCACCATAGTGGAGTTTGGAGTGTGACTGTTTGAGGTTGTGGACAGGTGTCTTTTATACTGATAACAATGTCAAACAGGAGCCATTACTACAGGTAATGAGTGGAGGACAGAGGAGCCTCTTAAAGAAGTTCCAGGTCTGTGAGAGCCAGAAATCTTGCTTGTTTGTAGGTGACCAAATACTTATTTTCCATCATAATTTGCAAATAAATTCTTAAAAAAATCAGACAATGTGATTTTCTAGATATGTTTTCTCATTTTGCCTCTCATAGTTGAGGTCTACCTATTATGTCAATTACAGGCCTCTCTCATCTTTTTAAGTGGGAGAACTTGCACAATTGGTGGCTGACTAAATACTTTTTTCCCCACTGTAGGAGAGGAAAAAAAAAATAGGTGTTTGTCTCTTTTAGACTGTTTAAAATTGGGTTGCCCGCATCCGAAGTACCATATGTGGGGAAGGTAGCTCGGTAGCAGCAGTGGTGTGGACCCAACCAGTCAGAGACAGGGACTCAAAAGTCTGGTGCAAATAGGTTTATTTAAAAAACAGCAAAATAAATAAACCTTCAGTTCAGGTACGAAATAAGCAAAATAAAATACAGCCCTAACTTCAGGCAAAACATCAAAAAGAAACCATGCTTGTCCCAGCACTAACTAAACAAGATAAAGCTAACTATATGTGTGGCTTTGTTTGGTCTCACCAGATTCTCAATATCTTAGGACAGACCCAGGCACCTTCTCTCACTCCTGGATCTGCCCTAAAGTGCAGGCTCTGTAGGCTTTTATGGCCCAATAATGATCCTAGGACCCACACCTGGGGCTGAAGCCTATTCCAGACCCGCCCTGGACCACACGTATGTCAGAAACCTGGAGCTGATATAGCGGGACTCCAGCACTCTGCCTGTCACCTTCTCACAATATGGAAACACATTTTGACTCACCTGTGTTAAAACACAAATGAGAATCACCTGTGATAACTTGTTGGTGACCATGGGACATGAATTAGCCATTGAATTATGACTTAAATGTTTAAAAAAGCCACATGTTAGATCCTGTCTGGACGTGGGGGAAAGAGGAAAATTGACAAGAGATGTCTTCAAAGGTTGGTGCGAACGGTGGAAAAAAACACTACGTCAAACATCCAAAGACCTGAAGGCCAACCTGGAACAGACTGGGGTCATGGTTTCAACAAGTACCATACGCCGCACACTAAACCAAGCAAGAAGGCCAAGGAAGAACCCATTGCTGAAGAAAAGACATAAAAAGGAACAATTGATCTTTGCCAAAGAGTACCTTGACAAACCACAATCCTTCTGGGAAAATGTTCTGTGGGCAGATGAAACCAAAATCAAGTTTTTTGGCAATGCAAAGCAACAGTTTGTTTACAGACGGTGCAATGAAGCTTATAAGGAAAAGAACACCCTAACAACAGTTAAGAATGGTGGAGGATCCATAATGTTGTGGGGTTGCTTTGCTGCGTCTGGTACTGGAGGCCTTGACCATATCACAGGAATCATGAAATCAGAGAATTATCAAGAGATTTTAGTATGAAATGTCCTAACCAGTGTAAGAAAACTTGGTTTGAGTCGAAGATCATGGGTCATCCAGCAGGACAATGACCCAAAGCACACATGCAAAAGTACCCAGGAATGGTTGAAAAAGAAAAAATGGACTGTTTTAAAATGGCCAGCAATGAGTCCTGACCTCAATCCCATTGAAAATCTTTGGGGTGAGCTGAAATCTGCCATTGGGAAAAAGAACCCTTCAAACATTCAAGAGCTTGAACAAACTACAAAGGAAGAGAAAATGCCAGATGATAAGTGCAAGAAGCTTATAGATGGCTACAAGAAACATTTGGAGGATGTCATCAATGCCAAATGTGCAATTAACTATTACTTATTAGGGGTGCCTTTATTGCTGCACATGCTGTTTATTCTGTTTCTTCTTTTAAATTACAACATGTAAGTTGAAAAACAATATTATATTGTTGTATTACTTTGGACCACTAATTGAAAAAAACCTGAGGATATAACTTTGGTACATTTCCATTTATTTGTGAAGATATTGTACAGTCTATGAAAAAAATGAAGGGGTGCCAATAATGGTGAGCATCACTGTATCATTCCTTCCAGCGCTGGCAGGAAGCGTTGGAGGTGGTACTTCAACCAGACATCACATCTGCTACATTCAGGGCCTTGCAGCAATACTAAAATGAAGAATGTTTTATTCATATTATCAGTGGAGCAGTGGATTGGGGTGCCCTGGCACCCCAGTTGGGAATCACTGTTCTAACTCCCACTCCGGCCATTCCGCTTAGCAGAAATCATTCACACACTGTACATGCCCCATCAGTCAGGATGCATTGTTATGTAGCCCTGATCTAATAAGCAGCTATAAGAAACTCAAAGACAAACTAAGCATGCTTATTCTGGATGAAGACAGACTTTAGGACTTACCCAGGGGCAACACTGGTAGGGATAAGGGGGCTTTATTGGGCTGTTTCTAGTGACATCTAGAATTTGGCTAATTACTTTCAATGGGTCACACAGTACTTATATGAAATATGATTGTAGGAACCCTATAAAAGTCAATGCGGTCGGTTTTCATTTTAACAGACACTACGACACAAATGTGAACAGAGCCTTATTTGGGGTAATACCATGTGCAGCAGTTACTCATAGAAACCAAGCAGACCTCCTCTTTCTCTCACAAGTCCGCACTGGAAACATAAGCGCAAAGATCTCATTGGTTACTATAGGCACCTGCTACATTTTGGCATTAGATCTTGCAACTAAGCTCTAACTACGACAGCGCCTCACTCACAGTCAGCTGACACATAGAAAACTCGCGAGATTGTGAAATGTCGCGGTATTTTCTACGGTCTGTGTAAAATGAAACATTGTAACTCGTTGATAAGTGGAATATACAGTGTATACCGTAGAAGCCTTACTTCGCATAGATTTACACAGATTTTCTCGATTTCAGGCAGTCATGAAAGCATGGCCAATAAACCGCCTACTCTGACGTCATCACGTCGACCCATCTGTACTACGTAACGTGGAGACAGAGGCTTCGTGAAGCGGAGGGAGCTCTGTGTTGAGGTACGGCGTGAGGGGGGTGGGCAGGAAGACCTAGTACGTGATAGTCAGACCGGCGGAAGATTAGAAGCGCCGGTGCCGCAGAGCTGGTCTGTCATTGTGGCATTCTGTCTCCCAGTACCATGGTGTGCTCATGTGTGTTGGTTTTACACAACCTCATACTGCTCCTATCTAGTGTGCAACCTTTAGGGACATTGTACATGAAGCACCTGGGCTGACCAGTGTCTTCCATCTACTGACCAACCACAGACTCCTGAGCAATCCTCTGAGATGCTGGGGTCTGAGCCCTTATAACCGATCAGCTGAGAATGATGTGGATACAGTAGTTATTAGGATTTTTTAATGGCCTTATCTACGATTTTATGAAACTTGCATAGGCTCATGTTAGAGATTACAATAAAAAAAAAAAAAAAATAGCCAGTTTTCACCCGTTATCTCCTGCTACAGCTCCAATGGTCCCTACCAATCCTACTGCAATGATGTCTTGTATATCGGTCACGTGACTGCTGTAGCTAGCATGTATAGCATGTGACTCCTGAGGCCAGGGATTGGTTGCAGCAGTCTATGTATTATGTACGTGACATCACTGCCGGGCTTGGAGATGGCACTGGAGTGTTGTGAGAATTGAATGGGTCACTACTGAGTTTGTTTTATGCCATTCCCTGTTTTAGGCAAATATCAACATTTCAGACAACCCTTAACATGTTTTTTTTTTTTTAAATGTTATATTCTGGGGATCTTATAACTCTGTTCTGTGCTGCTCCAATGTTATTCTTACTAGAGCCTTATGAATGTTGACAACAGGATGTTACCAGTTGGAGATGTTTCCCTACACAATCTAACCCTTTCCTATCACTGCTGACAATATCACATTGTGTAGAGACATACCCCTTTGACAAGGCAAATTTGTAACGCCCAATTCGTTCATAAATTTCTAGATGTAATAATAGAGGAACTGTACATCACAGAGCTTTAAGAAAAGATGATACTTTGCAGTCTAATATCATGCTACAGATCTAAATTTATACAAGATAGATCTAGAAGATTAGATATGAATCTCCAAATGTGGAGATTGTTAAATGTGGAACTGTCATTTCAAGGTTTCTTTAATAATGTGCAGAGGAGAGTATTATAAACATTTTTCTAATATACTTTATTAAAGAATTTAGCATTGTAGTATGTACACACAGTCTCTCCTTAGCAGCACTTTCGCTGAGTGTTGCTAAGGAGAGTCCGTATTCTGCATGTAAGTGTAACATTGAGGCAGACTCCTCAGCATGCCTTTCCTCTCCATGTTCTTACTACATAGTTATAAAGTAGTTTTTATTTATAATCTAACCTTTATTGTGCTGTCCCTGTATTTCACTTGCTGTTAGTGCCAGTCACTAACAACACAGCTCTCCTTTCACTTCCTGCTGACTACTTAGTAAATAGGCAGAGGGGTGCTATTAGCACTCAGAGCATTGCTAAGGAGATACTTCACAGACAGGTTTTTTTATCACAGGACATAACATTCTTTGAATGGGGATTCTGGTAACCAGTTAGGGCCGGTTCACATCTGCGTTCGGGGAGTCCGCTTGGGGACCTTCCCCCCCCCCCCCAAGCAGAACCCTATACGCATGGAAAAGCAGTTTACCTAAGGAAACCTGCAGACCCCATAGACTATAATGGGGTCTGTGTGGTTTCTGCTCGGTTTCCGCACGAAACATTTCGGAAACATGTGGATAGGAAAGTGCTGCTTGCAGCACTTTTCTCTCCTCTTGCTTCGTGCGGAAACCACACGGACCCCATTATAGTCTATGGGGTCCGCGGGTTTCCCAGGTAAACCGCTTTTCTATGCGTATAGGTTTCTGTTCGAGGGTCCCCAAGCGGACTCCCGAAAGGCAGATGTGAACCGGCCCTTACACCCTGTCCAAAGCATAGTTGGTGCCTGCTGGGACCCCCACTAATTACGAGAACTGGAGTGAATGAGGTGGCGAGTGAAAAATGCACTCTGACGCTCCAGTGGAAACCACTGGAGGAACCTAGAACAGCTGTCTTTAGCTGTTCCCACTGAAATGAATAGAGTGGCAAGTCATAAATACGTGCCGCTTCTTCATTTTTCAGTGAGAAACGCAGTTCATAGCCAGCCGCTATACTTTGGATATCTCTGGTGGTTTTTCATTGAAATAACTGGAACACCAGCATACACTAGGCTGCACGGTGGATCAGTGGTTAGCATTGCAGTGCTGGAGTACTAGGTTCTAATCCGATCAAGGACAACATCTAAAAGGAGTTTGTTTGTTATCCCTGTGTTTGTGTGGGTTTTCCCCGGGTACTCTGGTTTCCGCCAAAGACATAGTGATAGGGAATTTAGATTTTGAGCCTTATATGGGACAGTGACTTACCACGTCTGTAAATCGCTGCAGTATACAGTCATGGCCAAAAGTTTTGAGAATGACACAAATATTATATTTTCACATGATCTGCTGCCCTCTGGTTTTTATGTGTGTTTGTCAGATGTTTTTATCAGATACAGAAATAGAATTGCATTCATATTATGAGTAACAGAAGCTTATATTGACAGTTAGAATGAGTTAATGCAGCAAGTCAATATTTGCAGTGTTGACCCTTCTTCTTCAGGACCTCTGCAATTCTCCCTGGCATGCTCTCAATCAACTTCTGGACCAAATCCTGACTGATAGCAGTCCATTCTTGCAGAATCAATGCTTTAATTTTGTCTGAATTTGTTGGTTTTTGTTTGTCCACCCGTCTCTTGATGATTGACCACAAGTTCTCAATGGGATTAAGATCTGGGGAGTTTCCAGGCCATGGACCCAAAATCTCTATGTTTTGTTCCCTGAGCCATTTAGTTATCACCTTTGCTTTATGGCAAGGTGCTCCATCATGCTGGAAAAGGCATTGTTGAGCGCCAAACTGCTCTTGGACGGTTGGGAGAAGTTGCTCTTGGAGGACATTCTGGTACCATTCTTTATTCATGGCTGTGTTTTTAGGCAAGACTGTGAGAGAGCTGATTCCCTTGGCTGAGAAGCAACCCCACACATGAATGGTTTCGGGATGCTTTACAGTTGGCATGAGACAAGACTGGTGGTAGCGCTCACCTCTTCTTCTCCGAATAAGCTGTTTTCCAGATGTTCCAAACAATCGAAAAGGGGATTCATCAGAGAAAATGACTTTACCCCAGTCCTCAGCAGTTCACTCCCTGTACCTTTTGCAGAATATCAGTCTGTCCCTGATGTTTTTTCTGGAGAGAAGTGGCTTCTTTGCTGCCCTCCTTGAGACCAGGCCTTGCTCCAAGAGTCTCCGCCTCACAGTGCGTGCAGATGCACTCACACCTGCCTGCTGCCATTCCTCAGCAAGCTCTGCACTGCTGGTAGCCCCATCCCGCAGCTGAAACACTTTTAAGAGACGGTCCTGCCGCTTGCTGGTCTTTCTTGGGCGCCCTGGAGCCTTTTTGGCACCAATGGAACCTCTCTCCTTGAAGTTCTTGATGATGCGATAGATTGTTGACTGAGGTGCAATCTTTCTAGCTGCAATACTCTTCCCAGTTAGGCCATTTTTGTGCAGTGCAATGATGACTGCACGTGTTTCTTTAGAGATAACCATGGTTAACAGAAGAGAAACAATGATGGCAAGCACCAGCCTCCTTTTAAAGTGTCCAGTGGTGTCATTCTTACTTAATCATGACAGATTGATCTCCAGCCCTGTCCTCATCAACACCCACACCTGTGTTAATGGAGCAATCACTGAAACGATGTTAGGTGGTCCTTTTAAGGCAGGGCTGCAATGATGTTGAAATGTGTTTTGGGGGATAAAGTTCATTTTCTAGGCAAATATTGACTTTGCAAGTAATTGCTGTTAAGCTGATCACTCTGTATAACATTCTGGAGTACATGCAAATTGCCATTAGAAAAACTGAAGCAGTAGACTTTGTAAAAATTAATATTTGTATCATTCTCAAAACTTTTGGCCATGACTGTATGTTGGATCTACACCAATAAGAGAAATAAATAAATACTGGGCTTTGTATTGTGGCCTTGTCCATAGAACCATGCAGTTTCAAGCTGGGTTTTTTAACTTCTGTTGTCAGATGGGGCTTTAGAGTATTCTTGGAAAGACGCTTTAATGTTCTCTGCACTCCTTTTTTGTCTCTATATAGATAGACATTGGTTGTTATTGGGATGACAGTGTTGAACATGCATTGCTTCCTCACATTTTGTGTATATATATGCCATTGTGGTACAACATGTAACTGAGAGCTCAGGGACATAACCGTAATTCAGGTCCAAGCAGGAGACATACAGTGAGGAAAAAAAAGTATTGTCAGCCACCAATTGTGCAAGTTCTCCCACTTAAAAAGATGAGAGGCCTGTAATTGACATCATAGGTAGACCTCAACTATAAGAGACAAAATGAGAACACATATCTAGAAAATCACATTGTCTGATTTTTTAAAGAATTTATTTGCAAATTGTGGTGGAAAATAAGTATTTGGTCACCTACAAACAAGCAAGATTTCTGGCTCTCACAGACCTGTAACTTCTTCTTTAAGAGGCTCCTCTGTCCTCCACTCATTACCTGTAGTAATGGCTCCTGTTTGACATTGTTATCAGTATAAAAGACACCTGTCCACAACCTCAAACAGTCACACTCCAAACTCCACTATGGGGAAGACCAAAGAGCTGTGGAAGGACACCAGAAACAAAATTGTAGACCTGCACCAGGTTGGGAAGACTGAATCTGCAATAGGCAAGCAGCTTGGTGTGAAGAAATCAACTGTGGAGCAATAATTAGAAAATGGAAGACATACAAGACCACTGATAATCTCCCTCGATCAGGGGCTCCACGCAAGATCTCACCCCGTGGAGTCAAAATGATCACAAGAACGGTGAGCAAAAATCCCAGAACCACATCGGGGGACCTAGTGAATGACCTGCAGAAAGCTGGGACTAACGTAACAAAGGCTACCGTCAGTAATACACTACACCGCCAGGGACTCGGACCCTGCAGTGCCAGACGTGTCCCCCTGCTTAAGCCAGTACATATCCGGGCCCGTCTGAAGTTTGCTAGAGAGCATTTGGATGTTCCAGAAGAGTATTGGGAGAATGTCATATGGTCAGATGAAACCAAAGTAGAACTGTTTGGTAGAAACACAACTCGTCGTGTTTGGAGGAGAGTGAATGCTGAGTTGCATCCAAAGAACACCATACCTACTGTGAAGCATGGGGGTGGCAACATCATGCTTTGGGGCTGTTTCTCTGCAAAGCGATCAGGACAACTGATCCGTGTACATGAAAGAATGAATGGGGCCATGTATCGTGAGATTTTGAGTGCAAACCTCCTTCCATCAGCAAGGGCATTGAAGATGAAACGTGGCTGGGTCTTTCAGCATGACAATGATCCCAATTACACCGCCAGGGCAACGAAGGAGTGGCTTCATAAGAAGCATTTCAAGGTCCTGGAGTGGCCTAGCCAGTCTCCAGATCTCAACCCCATAGAAAACCATTGGAGGGAGTTGAAAGTCCGTGTTGCCCAGCGACAGCCCCAAAACATCACTGCTCTAGAGGAGATCTGCATGGAGGAATGGGCCAACATACCAGCAACAGTGTGTGCCAACCTTGTGAAGATTTACAGAAAACGTTTGACCTCTGTCATTGCCAACAAAGGATATATAACAAAGTATTGAGATGAACTTTTGTTATTGACCAAATACTTATTTTCCACCATAATTTGCAAATAAATTCTTAAAAAATGAGACAATGTGATTTTCTGGATTTGTTTTCTCATTTTGTCTCTCATAGTTGAGGTCTACCTATGATGTCAATTACAGGCCTCTCATCTTTTTAAGTGGGAGAACTTGCACAATTGGTGACTGACTAAATACTTTTTTCCCCACTGTACATTCTTGCCATTAAAAATCCAAATCCCTTATTCTTGTCTGCAACATATTAAATAAACCATATTTAAAAATAAATATAAAAATCCTACACAGATCTGCATTATGTGACTGAACACTAAGACTGAAAAAGTCAGGACGTAGTAGAGAAACAATTTCAGTAATTTCCATTTTTGATGTTAAATATACTTCTATTTACTGATACCTGAATATGGCCTTAACAAGTTGTGTTGTAAATGTTGTTATTCTCCTAGTGCCCACTGTCATGGTGATGAAAGCTTCTATAGAGGATGATGACTCTGGATGGGATATTTCCATGCAGGACAAGATGGGAAAGGCCAATGCCAACTGGATTGATATAACACAGGAATTCAGAGATGCATGTAGCGGTAATATATAGCGGTGTATATTTGGGATACAATATTGTTTCACGTTTTCCTTAAACCTGAATACCTGCCTTTTATATTTCCTTTTTGTCAAGTTTTTGCCAACTAATTTTTGCTATTATCCTCTTTTTTTTATTATTAGTGTTATAATAATACCATTGTTAAAAAGAAGGTCCACTAATGCTTCTAAAATGACAAATAAAGCAGTTTATCAGTTTTGTTGTAAATCTCTAACAGACTACAAATCTGTGTAGCTGATCCTGCAGATCTATTGATTTCTATCTCCAAATGACAAGTAGGGGACAGATTAAATGGTGTATTCCTGCCGGACCAGACTACACAGTTTGTATGTTGAAATGTAAATGGGTAGATTCGTAAGCATCAGAAGCACTAGATAATATAGTAGACAAATGCTGAATTTTATATAATAATTGAATGCATTTATTTTTTTTTTTTTATATTCCAATATTGTAATAACTTTATATAGTCAGTTTCTGCAGGAAATATTTTTTTTGTATACTGCTTGTGTTATAATATTTCCGGTCTGTCTCTTAAAAGTAAGATGTAATGTCTTCATTGCAGAGTTGAAGCTAGGTGAACTGCTACATGACAAGCTGTGAGTAGAAATGTGAATAAATAATATATTCCTAAAGTGATATTTAACATTAAGGTCACAAGATGATATCATAACATTTCCTTTTTACTTTAAGCTTTGGCCTTTTTGAAGCCATGTCGGCCATTGAAATGATGGATCCTAAGATGGATGCTGGAATGATTGGGAACCAAGTTAATCGGAAGGTGCTTAACTTTGAGCAGGCAATAAAGGTTTGTTTTGTGCTCAAATTAGCCAACAAACTGGACAGGAAACATAGATCATTAGCAAAGGTGGGGAATTGATGTGGGAAATCTCTGTAGGGCAGCGGAATATGAGGAACATGAAATATATTTGCAAAGTCTGTTCAAGTTAACCCCTTCCCGACATGTGCCGTAATAGTACGCCGCAGCTGGGAATTGTTTCCCTCAGAATCTGAGTGCGCACCCTGCGCAGGGGGTGTCAGCCGTGTCATACGGCTGTCACTGTTCTCTAACACCCGCAGTCGTGGTTGTTAAGCCCTTAGATGCTGCTGTTTATCAGCATTTTGTGGTTTTGATCAGCCTCCCTGCAGCGTGTTTTTGGGTCCGATGTCCCTATACAGCAGCCCGGGGTCTGATAATTAACATACCTGATTGATCTCACCTATTGATTAGGCTGTCAGCCTATGCAACTGCAAAAGCTGACAGCCTTGCACACACTGCAGTACATGTGTATTGCAGTGTATACTACTGAACCAGCGATGGGTAGATTGCTGGTTCAAAAGTCCCCTATTAGGACAAAAATACAGGTGCATCTCAATAAATTAGAATATTTTAGAAACGTTCATTCATTTCAGTAATTCAATTCATAATCAGCGTCTTCCATGATTGTGTCTCCTACTGAACTAGACTGAGGGACCATTTAAAGGCTTAGGAAACCTTGGCAGGTGATATACTGAACTTTTTTACAATATTCAAATTTTCTTAGATTTTGGTTTTCATTACCTGTAATCCATAATCAACATTTACAGAAATAAAACACTTGAAATAGAACACTCTGTGTGTAAAGAATCTAGAAAATATAGGTCACTTTTTTAATTTATTTACTGAAGTAAACAAACGTTTCAAAGATATTCTAATTTATTGAGATACACCTGTAATTCAAGTGTTAAAAATTAAGAATAAAGCCCTTAAAATGCTTTTTTCTTCATAAGTAATTAACGGAAACATAAACAAAAACAATATGTATGTGGTATCGCAGCGTTCATAACAACCTGTACAATAAAACTAACATATTATGTAAGCGTCACAGATGGTGAAGGGAATACCCAAAGGGAAATATTAGAATCACAGAAGTAGGTTCCTACGGTACTCTCAATAAATTAAAATATAACTTTTATTAACACATAGTAAAAACATAGGACAGACGTCAACTAAACATATAGTATAGGGAATATCTCATCCATCCCAAAGATAAAAAATGGATTTCTCTATAAAAAGGCCCCTAATCTCTAACCCCAGATAGATAAGACAGCAATATATAAACTGATCAAAAACCCATACATCCAAATTGTGAGATGATGAGTATAATAAATAGGATTGTTTATACCATCTCCAAACACTATCTGAGCCAGGAAAATGGGGAACTGATAATTCTCCTCTCAGTAGATGTACTAGATATAAAATAACATATCCTGGTGTATGGTGTAACCAAAAGCCAGTGAGTTAACAGCGCATAAGGAGATGAAAGATGTAGTCCAAACACAACTAGATGGTATGGAGATATTATATCGGCTCTCTCCCACTAGCTAGGGACATAAAACCACCCCACCCACTGCTAAAGTAACTCAATATCAGCAAGTTCATCAGGAGTAGATATACAGTATGAGCGTGGAATAATGCGGTAACAACAACAGTTCCCAGTACCCTGATGGTGGGCTCCGGTACGTAGAATAGCCGGTGGTCGGCTATTCTACGTATTGTTTGATATGTTTATTTCTTTGTCACATTGTAATGTCTCATATTGTCTGTTAATGTGTCCTCTGATTTATAAAGTGCTGCGGAATATGTTGGCACTATGTAAATAAAATTATTATTGTTGTTGTTATTATTAGTGTTTTCCACTGGTCACACATGGATTTTTTTCATTTTATGGTCATGTTTTGTCAGTGGTTCATTTGTTTTTCATGTTAGTGAAAGTAGAAAAAAAATGCTATGCTATGTACTAATTCGTAAAAAAATTGACAGAACATGGATGATATCCATATGCTGTCAGTTTCTTCCACAGACCCATAGACGTTAATGGGTAACCTTGATCCATAAAATGGACAAAAACAGTTTGTCTCCGTATTATGTTTTTAACTCTATGGACTCACAGTCCGTAAATAAAAACTGATATGAATAATTACATTGAAATCAATCTGTCCCGTCCGTAACAAATACGATTGGAACACCTACCTAAAACATAAACGTGTGAATAATGCCTAGAGAGACGTTCACATTGCCGTTATAAATGTCCTTGGATGAGAGTAACAGGCTTTAGTAGCAATAGGGTGACTGATGCTGAAAGAGCCCCCCATCCACATTCACTCTGTTAAAAACATGACAGAAGCTTTCTCCCATCCTTGTTTACTTTTCTAAGAACATGGACATTTATAACGGTAGTGGGAATGTTCTCTAAGAGCTGTTACTGTTTTGAGGTTCCAACCGTGGAGCTGTGAGGTAAACTGTAATGTTGATTCCTCTTTTAAATTAAATCCGTAGTCAGGGTTTATAAAGGCCCATACACTTATGGGCCTTCATAAACCCTGACTATGGATTTACTTGAAAAGTTACAACTTGCCATTCATATTTAGTTATGTTGTTCACAAGTTAAATTTTTTTTTTTGTGAAATGTAAATAGTTACTGCCATTTATTCAGCTTAGTTACTTACTTTTTAATTTTTTTTTTTTTTTTTTGTAAAGGATGGAAGCATTAAGGTTAAGGATTTAACATGGCCAGATCTAATTGGAATCATGGATACGTGTTTTTGTTGTTTGGTAAGTATGCTAATTATTTTTAAGTTATTAGGGGTTGCTCTACAAAGAAAATGTATAGTTTAATCCAGCCTATAATTATAAACATTTTTTGTATTAGAAAATGTTATACAGTAGGGCAACAAAAGTAATTAGCCACCAATTGTGCAAGTTCTCCCACTTAAAAAGATGAGAGAGGCCTGTAATTGACATCATAGGTAGACCTCAACTATGAGAGACAAAATGAGAAAACATATCTAGAAAATCACATTGTCTGATTTTTTTTTTTTTAAGAATTTATTTGCAAATTATGGTGATTTTCAAATACCCACAGATTTTAACCCCTTAATGAAAAATGATGTACTGGTATGTCATGGGAAAGTGTATCTTCCTGCAAAATAACGTGCCAGTACGTTACTTTAATGTCACCCGCTCAGAAGCTGAGCGGGTGACATCGAGAGCGGGTGTAAGCTGTGAGCTCTGATCGCGGGTGTTAACCACTTAGATGCCACTGTCAGGCAACCCGTTACCTGAGCGACCTCCTGCTCTGTCTCTGGGGATGCCGTGATGATTATTCTGCAGCCCGGAACCTCTTCTGCTTTCGTCTGCTTTAGTCTTCTGATCTTGTTTCAGAATCAATTCATCATGCCTGTCAAACTATGCATTAGTATAAGCTGACAGCTAGTATACACTCCAATACTTCTGTATTGGAGTGTATAACGCTGAACCAGCGGTCAAAAGATTGCTGGTTCATGTCCAGTATTGAAAGAAATAAAATATGTAAAAAAAAAAAAAAATATTTACAAGTATAAAAACATAAATAAACACCAATAAAATGTCCCTTTTCCCCTTATACAGTGTAAAAACACACAATTTGGCACACGTACATCAGGTGTCTGAGAATATTTTAGACTGGGTCTCAGCTCTAAAGGATGTACCGTTCCTGAGATACAGTATTCCCAAAAAATGACCAGCATTAGCTAATACAAGACTGCAGGTCTTTCACTCATATTCCAACTGCCATACACACGGTCACATGTCCCTTATCAGCCAATAGAAGCTCGCAGGTGCTTAGTCTCCTCAGGCACACAGGTTTCCATAGCAACCAAGCTATTTATGACCTGTATTAGTCAATAGCAGTTCGCAGGTCCTTAAATATTCAATCATATCACGTGTATCAGCCAATATAAGTTCACATTTAATTTACCAGGTTTCCATAACAATACAGCCATAAATAGACTGTACCTATACTGGACTCAGTGGTGTAACTAGGAATGGCTGGGCCCCAAGGCGAACATTTGACATGGGACCCCCCTCCGGCAAGCGCCCCCCCCTCCCCCGCACAAACTGCATTCCTGCACACACTATTATGCCCCATAGTGGCCCTTGCACACAGTATTCTTCCCCATAGTAGCCCTTGCACGCAGTATTATGTCCCATAGAGGCCCCTTCATATAGTATTATGCGCACTTCCCGCTACCTCTTCAATGTTGGGCCAGATGTCACGTAAGCCAGGCATGCATCGCAACGCGTAATGACGTTGGACTGGCACACCGACATCTGGAACATCACCAAGGAGGCCCGAAGCCTGTTGGAGTGCAAGAGAGTTAAGTAACAATGTTTTTTATGTTCCCTCAACTCCTTGGGGCCTCCGATCATTATACTCTGGGGTCTGAAAAGACCCCAGAGTATAATGATAGCAGTGTTTGTGGGGTTCACGACCCGCAGGCCTTACTTACCGATCCCCGCTCTTGCTCACAGCCGCCTACGCAGAAGGTGAAGCGCAGGCGGCCGTGAGCAGGAGCGGGGATCGGTAAGTAAATAGGGCCCGTTACCTGCTGGTGTTACACCAACAGGTAATGGCCTATAAAAAAAAAAACAAAAAAAAACATCGGGCCTGCCGGGACCCCTAATGTCCCGGGCCCCCTAATATCCTGGGCCCTGTGGCAGCCGCTACCGCTGCTACCCCGGTATTTACGCCACTGACTGGACTGCCATACAGGATGTCAGCATTCTTATAAATTGAAACGTTTTTACACTACTCATGCTCCCTGCAGCAAAACACATGGCTGCTGCTCGAGCTAATGAAAACTCTCAGCAGACCCAAGCCAGTCTCCAATCTGACAAGGCATTGTCAGCCACATGCACACAGCTGCACTCCATGTTTCCGTAACAACCCATCCATTTTTCTTCACTGCTGTGGGTCATCTTTAAAGGGGCAGGGCGCTGTGGATGACACTGTTACACAAGGTCACATACACACAGCTTTACTCCAGGTTTTCCATAACAACCGATCGCTGGTCTTTCACTGATATAGAAAACTGAGATACACATGATCACATGACGCTTATGGACCATGGAAAATCTCAGGTTCTTCTGGCTTCACATACACACAGCTTTACACCAGGTTTCCATAGCAACCAAGCTATTTATGACCTGTATGAGTCAATAACAGTTCGCAGGTCCTTAAATATTCAGTCATATGACGTGCGTCAGCCAATATAAGTTCACATTTCATTTACCAGGTTTCCATAGCAACACAGCCATAAATAGGCTATACCTATACTGGACTGCCATACTGGATGTCAAGTGCAAAACTGGCCAATTCTTATGGGGCCACTACACAAACAAAAAAATGAAATGTACCCGTGCGAAGCCGGGTCCTTTTGCTAGTACAGTATAAAACGCCACATATTTGGTATCGCTGCGTCCGTAAAAATAAAAATAAACCATTAGTTAACCCGCACGGTAAATGTCGGGGGAAAAAAATGGAAACAAAAAGTGATCAATAAGTCATATATAGCCCAAAATGGTGCCAATAAAAAGTAGACCCTTTCCCGCAAAAAATAAGCGCTCAACCAGCTCCGTCAATAGAAAAATAAAAATATTATGCCTCTCAGAAGATGATGTAAAAACAGATTTATTTTCCCCAAATGGATTTTTATTCTGCAAAATTAAAAACGCATACAAAAACTATATAAGTTTGGTATCGCCGTAATTGAATTGTCCTGCAGAGTAAAGGTAACATATTATTTATGTGGTGTGGTGAAGGGCAAAAAATATTAAATGTTAAAAAGCAATGCCAGAATTGATTTTTTTTTTTTTTTTTATCCACCCAGAAAGAGTTAATAAAATTTTATTAATAAGTTATAGACATCCCAAAATGGTGTCATTAGAAATTGCATCTCATCCCACAAAAAACAAGCCCTTATATGGCTACACTACCAGAAAAAAATAAAGAAATTATAAATTGTACAATGTGACGACCAACAAAAAACAAAAATCGCCAAACCTTTAGGTCAAAAATGGCTGCGGCAGGAAGAGAATGTATAAGCTGTGCGAGTGTATATCAGGGTATACCCCAGATTTAGAGCTTACTATGGAAAAGACACCAGAAGTAACCCCCCCCCTCCCCCCAATCATAGGCGCTACTTGGGAAATTGTAGGGAAGTAGGTGTTCCCAATTCATTCTGCACAGCTTGCATATTCACTTTACATAATTCGCTGTGCATTCAAATCTGGGATACTAATGCTCACTAAACCCCTTGATAAATTCTTTGAAGTGGAGTCACTTTCTAGGGGTTTCCAGTTTCTTGGCACATCAGGGGCTCTCCAAACATGACATGGCATCCAGATACGAAACATCTAAATTTGTACTACAAAAGCCACATAACGCTCCTTCCCTTCTGCGCGCTACTGTGTGCTCAAACTGCTGTTTATGTCCACATGTATGACACTGGTGTACCCAGGATAACGTGCTTAATGTCATATGTGAGTATAAACTGCTGTTTGGGCACAGAAGGGAAGGAGCACTTATTTTGTTTTTTAGAGCACAGATTTAGACTGATTGGTTTTTGGACACTATTACACTTTTGTAGAGCCCTTGAAATGCCAGTAAAATGAAATCCCCTGACATATTATCCTATTTTGGGGTACAGGGGTACAGTGAGCATTTTTAATCCCCAAACGTTGCATTAATTTATCTTCAGCTGATGGTGAAAAGAGAAAATGGCAATTTTTCCAGGAATACGTCATTTTGGTGTGTAGTATGTGCCCAGCTTGTATCAGAGACCAACGCTCCAAATGCTGTTGTATCCGGGATACCCGCTTAACAGTTTTTGAAGTGTGTTTCTCTGCTGACGCAAGCTGGGTACAACAAACTGGGCACTGAAATGGCATATCCCTGGAAAAATTGCAGTTTTGACTTTTCATTATCAGCTGCGCATTCATTTCTGGAAATTTAAATGAATGCAACACTCAAGGGTTAAAAATGCTCGCTACCCCACTTCATAAATCCCTTGAAGGGTGTAGTTTCCAAAATGGGGTCACATGAATGGGAATTCCACTTTACTAACAACTCTGGGGCTCTGCAAAAGTGGCATGATGTCCAAAACCCAAAATAGCGCTCCCTCCCTCCAGCAGTTTACAGCCACACTTGACATTGTTAAGTACGTTATCTGGGGTACAACAGTGTCATATATGTGGGCTTAAACTGCTGTTTGCGCACACAGCTGGGCGCACATGTGAATGAGCCCTATCTGCTTTTGGACCGCTAATTTATATTGTTTGCTTTTGGATGCCATGTAACATTTGCAGAGACCCTAAAATTGCACTACAAAATGGGGTCACTTCTTGAGGAATGCCGATTTACTGGCACCTCCAGGGCTTTGCAAAATCAACATGGCGTCCAGAAAATCCCTCTAAATCTATACCCCAAAAGCTAAAAAGTGCAGTGCTCCTTCCCTTCTGAGCCCTGTTGTGTGCCCTTGCAACAGTTTACGCCCATATATTTTAGGAGTGCCTGTGTCTCTGATGACACAAAGTGGGCACAACATATTGGGCACTGAAATGGCATATTTCTTTAAAAAATTAAATTTTTACATTGTACATTAATTTTTCGGAAGCACTATTGGACTCAAAACGATAAAACCCCTTGATACATTCCTTGAGGATTGTAGCTTCTAAGATGTGGTTACTTTTAAGGGGTTTCCATTGTATTGGTACTTTAGGGACCCTGAAAATAGGACATAGCACCTGAAAACTATTCCAGCAAAATCTGCCCTCTAAAATCCAAATGGCGCTCTTTCTATACCGAGCCCTGCCTTGTACCCATACAGCATTTTACGACCATATATGGAGTATTGCTGTGTTCAGGAGAAATTGTGCAACAAACTGTGGGGTGCTTTTTCTTCTTTAACCCCTTGTAAAAATTTTTACTTCATAATGCTAATAAATTTTGGTGAAACATTTGTCGGGTCAAAATGCTCACCATACCCCTTGAGAAATTCCTTAAGGGGTGTATTTCTAAAATGGGATCACTATTTGGGGGTTTCCATTATATTGTTACTCTAGGGGCTCTTCAAATATGACATGGCACCTGAAAACTTTTCCAGCAAAATCCACCCTCCAAAAGACAAATAGCGCTCTTTCCAGATTGCAGATTGCGACCACATATGGGGTATTGCCGTGTTCAGGAGAAATTGTGTAACTACCTATGGCGGGCTTTTTCTCCTTTAACCCCTTGGGAAAATGAAAAATTTGGGGATAAAGTAACGTTTTAGTAATTTTTCATTTACACATCCCAATGTTAATAGAATCTGTGAAACTGCCGTGGGGTCAAAATTCTCACTATACCCCTTGATAAATTCTGTCAGGGGTGTAGTTTCCAAAATGGGGTCACTTTTCCAGCATTGTATTGATACTCTAGGGACTCTGCAAATGAGACATGGCACCCGAAAACTATTCCAGCAAAATCTGCTTTTCAGACGTCCAGTGTCGCTCCTTCACTTCCATGCACTGCTGTGTTCCCAAACATCAGTTTACATCCTCATGTGGGGTATTTCTCTGCTCGGGAGAAATTGCTTAACAATCTGTGAGTTGCATTTTCTCCTTTAACCCTTTGTGAATGTATTAATTTTAGGACTAAATGAACACTTTGTTGAAAAAAAAAGTGTCTAAATGTCACCTTCATATTGTTTTAATTCCTGTGAAATGCGTAAAGGGTTAACAAACTTCCCAAATGCTGTTTTGAATTACTTAAGGGGTGCAGTTTTGAAAATGGGGTGATATATGGGGGGGTTTTAATATATAGGCCTTTAAAATCTCCTTCAGAATGGAAGTGGTCCCTAACACATGGGTTTGGGAAATTTGGAAAATCGCTGTTACAGTTTGTAAGCTTTATAATGTCCAAAATAAATTAAAGGACGATTTAAAAATGATGCCGATATAAAGCAGAGATATGCTAGATAATATTTCTTCATGTATTTGGGTGGTATGACTAGCAGAGCAGAGCATTTCACATTTTGAAAACTGCGAATTTTTCCAAATTTCCATTAAATTTCCTTAAAGTCAATTTTGAAAAATGAGGTCTGGTCATTAAGGTACTAATTATGGGTTAGACCCTATTCTTGATGGGGACAACCCGTTTAACTATCAAATATCACAACTGTTGTATGCTGGTCAATGCTTTTGTATGTTTGGAACTAATCTTAATGACCTGTGATATGTGCTATGGAGAATTTTGCTAAAACTTGAGTTTTTTTTTTTTATTTATCCTTGTATTGCTACAGATTACTTGGTTGGAGGGTCACTCTTTAGCACAGACTGTATTCACTTGCCTCTATGTACATAATCCTGAGTTCATAGAAGACCCAGCTATGAAAGCGTTTGCACTAGGGATCCTGAAAATATGTGACATTGCTAGAGAAAAAGTGAACAAAGCTGCAGTATTTGAGGAGGTTGGCAATCTGGTATCTAAAATACATGGTACTTTTGTTTTTAAGAGAGCATCAATAGTCACTTGTATTTTTCCTTACAGGAGGATTTCCAGTCCATGACATATGGGTTTAAAATGGCTAATAATGTAACAGATCTCAGAGTTACCGGTAAGTTATATGATTTCTTGTGTAGAAACATAAGGTATTTCTTGTATGTGGGTTTTTTATTATAAGAGATATATATATATATATCTTCTTTTTTTTTTTTTTTTTTTTAGGAATGTTAAAGGATGTTGAAGATGACTTGCAGAGGAGAGTAAAGGTATATTACAATTAAGCTGAATTAAACAGTTCATATTTGTTTATCTACAAATGTTTTCATAAGAAGTCACAAATATCCTGCTTTTGGTTTTTAGTAGCATTAGACCCCAAAATAGAACACAAAGGCTGGGTTCACATCTGCGCTTGGTGAGCACTCGGGGATTCCGTTCCCCCTCCGCTTGAAAAATGCTTGCAGGACTTTTCTCTCCGCATTTTTCAGGCGGAAACCCAGCGGACTTCATTATAGTCTGTAGGGCTGTAGGGTCCGCGGGTTTCCTGCAGGTAAGCGGATTGGGTTTCTGTTTTTTGGGTCCCCAAGTGGATCTGAAGAACGGAAATTCGAGCGCAAGTGTGAACCTAGAGTAAGATATTTGATCCATACCTATCTCCATGCTTTTAACTTATAAGGCGGCATGGGTGCTGCAAGAAGCTAATATCAAATCTGGGAGGCTGAAAAGTAAGTCTATTAACCCTTTTAGGACCAAGCTAATTTTCATTTTTATGCTTTCGCATTTTACTCCCCATGTTGCAGAGCCCATAACTGTGTAATGTCTTTTCTGACATAACTACATGAGGGCTTATTTTTTTTTGCGACAAAATGTGTTTCACAATGGTGCCATTTATAATATGTATGATTTACTAAGAAGCTGGAGAAAAATTCAGAATGGGGTACAATTATCTGCTACTTTTTGTTGGTCTATCACTTAAAATCTCAATACAATACATTTAAGTTTGTGGTTGTAAAATGTGAAAAAGTCCAAAGGGTATGAACACTTTTGCAAGGCCCTGTAATTGAGAAAAGGTTTTGTTTTTTTTTGTTTTTTTTTTACAAGTGTCATACTTTCTCTGCTCCCCCCTACTCTCTGCTAAACTTTTGTTCACTATGAAAATTATGCTGTGTCTTGAGACTGACTACAGGTTACTTGACTCGGATTACACATGTTTCTAGAGGTCTATAGAGAGAGGAGTGAGCAGGAAATGGAGGTAAAAAGAGAGAAGTAAAGCAAGCTTATTCTGATGATGTAGCTAAGTAGTGCTTTATTCACATCAGTACAGTTCACATGGTTTTTTTTTTTATATATATGTTCTGAATATGAGAGAGCGAGCTATAGAGCAGATTCCTCATGTAGTTAGTGTGTATAATGTATGGCAGCTAGGTTCCACGCACCAATTAAATGAGAACTGAAAAATAGAAATATGTCCTGCAGAGGCTGCTAAATAATGCCAGAAATAGTGTATATGTACAGTGGGGAAAAAAAGTATTTAGTCAGCCACCAATTGTTCAAGTTCTCCCACTTAAAAAGATGAGAGAGGCCTGTAATTGTCATCATAGGTAGACCTCAACTATGAAAGACAAAATGAGAAAACATATCTAGAAAATCACATTGTCTGATTTTTAAAGAATTTATTTACAAATTATGGTGGAAAATAAGTATTTGGTCACCTACAAACAAGCAAGATTTCTGGCTCTCGTAGACCTGTAACGTCTTCTTTAAGAGGCTCCTCTGTCCTCCACTCATTACCTGTAGTAATGGCACCTGTTTGAAATTGTTATCAGTATAAAAGACACCTGTCCACAACCTCAAACAGTCTCACTCCAAAGTCCACTATGGTGAAGACCAAAGAGCTGTGGAAGGACACCAGAAACAAAATTGTAGACCTGCACCAGGCTGGGAAGACTGAATCTGCAATAGGCAAGCAGCTTGGTGTGAAGAAATCATCTTTTTAGTGGGAGAACTTGCACAATTGGTGGCTGACTAAATACTTGTCATGAAAAATTAAACGAAATGACGCTTTAAGTTTTTTTCACTTCTTTTAGAGCACCAGGAGTCGACAGGGTGAAGCAAGAGATCCTGAAGTAGAGCTTGAGGTATTATGGCTGACTTAACATGTATTTTCATCAGAGCTGTGCAGCGCTTATTAACTCTTTTTACTTTCAAGGGAGTTTACCGCCACCAAAATCACCTCTGAACCTGGGTTCACAGTTCATTTGGATGTGAATTAATAAAAGATTTTCTTTGCTGCAAAATTGCACAAATGTATGTGGTTGATAAGCAATGTTTGTGGTAGTAGACTCCCTTTCAGGAAGCCTTCGTAACAAATCCAGCAAAATAATTGAAATTTACTGCTGAATTGGGATAATGCTTGTTAATGGTTAGAGTTAAAGCTCTCAAAAAGACCACCTCCCTAACCAGACCACATTTTCTGTGATGGATTTTTAGTTTCCCATACTATCCACCTTCTACCTCTCTAGATCACTTTTTTATCCAGTTTTGGATGGGCGTCTCATAGTTTTCACTGTATTTATTTACATATATACATTTGTTCAAAGAGGTAGCATATCACTTCTATTTATAACAATTTCATATCACTTATATATTTTTCCTGTGTTTTTTTTCAGCACCAGCAATGCTTAGCATTATTCAGCAGAGTCAAGTTTACTCGTGTTTTGCTCACAGTATTAATAGCTTTTACAAAGAAAGAGGTAAGTAGGATTTCAGTTAGAGGTTAAGTACCAGTGAGTACCAGTAAGTGTGTACTAGAGAATTGGCATTCCCGTTGTATTATTGAATGTTTGTTCTTTACTTTCTAGACAAGTGCAGTGGTAGAGGCATCAAAGTTAATAAGCCAAGCAACTGACCTTCTCTCTGCTATTCAGAACTCCCTTTCACTAGGCATTCAAGCTCAGAATGACACCACCAAAGGCGGTGAGAACAACTCAAACAGAAATGTTTCATATTGTGTACTAAAGGCTACGTACACATTTGCACCTTTTTTTTTAATGTTTCACTGTGTGGAAAATAAGATTAGCAAATATTCTTTATCGAAAACCATCATTTACATCACCATTGATACAGTATACAAGCAATTTTTGTGCATAGTCGTACCCTGCAGTCATGTTGTTTTCTTTAATTTGCTCTCTGCTTCTTGTGGACTTACTGACAATTGATCTGACAAGTAATACGTGAACAGAGCAACATCCTAGGAGTCTTTGTTAGCAGCTTTTCACACTGACTTACAGAGGGTACGAAAAGTATTCAGACCCATTTAAATTTTTCACTCTCTGTTTCATTGCAGCCTTTTGCTAAAAGCAAATAAGTTCATTTTATTTCTCATTAATGTACACTCAGCACCTCATCTTGACAGAAAAAAACAGAAATGTAGATATTTTTGTAAATTTATTAAAAAAGAAAAACTGAAATATCACATGGTCATAAGTATTCAGACCCTTTGCTGTGACACTCCTATTTAACTCACATGCTGTCCATTTCCTTCTGATTTTTCTTGAGATGGTTCTACTCCTTCATTGTAGTCCAGCTGTATTTAATTAAACTGATTGGACTTGATTAGGAAAGGCACACACCTGTCTATATAAGACCTCACAGCTCACAGTGCATGTCAGAGCAAATGAGAATCATGAGGTCAAAGGAACTGCCCAAGGAGCTCAGAGACAGAATTGTGGCAAGGCACAGATCTGGCCAAGGTTACAAAAGAATTTCTGCAGCACTCAAGGTTCCTAAGAGCACAGTGGACTCCATAATCCTTAAATGGAAGAAGTTTGGGACGACCAGAACTCTTCCTAGACCTGGCTATCCAGCCAAACTGAGCAATAGTGGGAGAAGAGCCTTGGTGAAAGAGGTAAAGAAGAACCCAAAGATCACTGTGGCTGAGCTCCAGAGATGCAGTAGGAAGATGGGAAAAAGTTCCACAAAGTCAACTATCACTGCAGCCCTCCACCATTTGGGGCTTTATGGCAGAGTGGCCCGAAGGAAGCCTCTCCTCAGTGCAAGACATATGAAAGCCCGCATAGAGTTTGACAAAAAACACATGAAGAACTCCCAGACTATGAGAAATAAGATTCTCTGGTCTGATGAGACGAAGATTGAACTTTTGGGCGTCAATTCTAAGCGGTATGTGTGGAGAAAACCAGGCACTGCTCATCAACTGCCCAAAACAATCCCAACAGTGAAACATGGTGGCGGCAGCATCATGCTATGGGGGTGTTTTTCAGCTGCAGGGACAGGACGACTGGTTGCAATTGAAGGAAAGATGAATGCGGCCAAGTACAGAGATATCCTGGAAGAAAACCTCTTCGAGAGTGCTCTGGACCTCAGACTGGGCCAAAGGTTCACCTTCCAACAAGACAATGACCCTAAGCACACAGCTAAAATAACAAAGGAGTGGCTTCGGAACAACTCTGTGACCATTCTTGACTGGCCCAGCCAGAGTCCTGACCTCAACCCAATTGAGCATCTCTGGAGAGACCTGAAAATGGCTGTCCACCAATGTTCACCATCCAACCTGATGGAACTGGAGAGGATCTGCAAGGAAGAATGGCAGAGGATCCCCAAATCCAGATGTGAAAAACTTGTTGCATCATTCCCAAGAAGACTCATGGCTGTACTAGCTCAAAAGGGTGCTTCTGCGCAATACTGAGCAAAGGGTCTGAATACTTATGACCATGTGATATGTTTTACTTTTTTATTAAATTTGCAAAAATATCTACATTTCTGTTTTTTTTTCTGTCAAGATGGGGTGCTGGGTGTACATTAATGAGAAATAAAATGAACTTTTTTGCTTTTAGCAAATGGCTGTAATGAAACAAAGAATGAAAATTTTAAAGGGGTCTGAATACTTTTCGTACCCACTGTATATAGGTATCTAAAGCAAGGATAGGTGGTTAAACAATCCCTTAACATTTAGAGTGGTTATCTGGGATTGTATTATTGGAAGGATAGGTCATCAATGTTTAACTACTGGAAAACCCTTTAAAAGTACTTTGAATCACTGGGGCCCCAACAATTGGACATTTATTCCCTCTCGTGTGCATGGACGATAAGTGTCCTTAATGGCACAACCCCTTTAAGTCCTGTTGCGCACCCTCCATCAGAGTGGTCGCCTACAACCCGATTATATATTCCATGCAGGCTTTCTCCTACCCCCTTCACTGTGGTCAATAGTTAGGTGGTAGGACGAGGAGGCCTGCATCAAATAGATCAGGTTCCTCCAATGCCAGCTCACTGAATTTAAACTTTTTTTAATTAATTAATTAATTTAAAAATCAAGAAAATTGAGATAAAATAAGGCCAAAACAGGTCGGTCCTATTTCCTACACCCTTTTACAACTTATACAACAAAGCGGTTTTGCAGTTGCAAAATGTGGGCACAGCCTAACTTGCGACACTGTGGTGCTGCAATAACACACTAAAATTTTGACACTTGTTGGCGTAAAATAAGCTTAAACTAAACTAATAGGTGTAAAGTTAGACTAAACAGTCAAAAAATACGATAGATTTATCATTTAGCATTACAAACTTTGATAAATCTGGCGCAGTTTAACACTATCTAGTCTAAGTTTACTCTATCTAACTTTTAGACCGTATTAGAAAATCTGTCCCATTATTCTGTTCAGGGACAGGGGCTAATGATTAGTAAAAGGAAGATATGTGAGCAGAATGATATATACATGTATTTTAGAAACCAGCTTTTCTACAGTATTGCAACCTTCATCATAGATGACTCAGGTGTTGCCGACTCTACATTATCTGTTTCTAAGCAGTAGATGTGGGATATCTGGATTGCTGAGTAGCAGATAGTGCTGGCAAGAGCTCACTATTTATTAATGACCATAGAGAAATAATAGATATCATGTTATGCTATGCTTTTTTATCCCGGTCATAAACTTATTCTTGTATTCTTCAGAAATGTTCCTCATCTGTGTAGTTAGATCTATTTATAAACTTGTCTCTTTATCCTTAGATCATCCAATTATGATGGGATTCGAGCCTTTGGTCAACCAGAGGTTGCTTCCACCAACTTTTCCTCGATATGCAAAAATAATTAAAAAAGAAGAAATGGTGACTTATTTTTATAAATTAATCGACCGGATAAAAACTGTGTGTGATGTTGTCACTTTAGCTAATCTTCACAGTATATTGGTAAGTTTATGCTTTATTACAGGGCTATTAATTTGACCCCGTTCAGCATTTTGTGCTATGTGTTTTTAAAGAGGGTTTGAGATTCTATAATATTGATTACCTATCCTCAGTATCTGATCAGTTTGCGTCCCACAACTTTGCACTCGATCAGCTGTTTGAAAAGGCCATGACGCTCCTCTTCAAAGGTCAGTGATGTAATATTCACTGGTCACATGGTCATGCTGAAGCTCAGTCCCATTCATATGAATGAGATTGAGCTGCTATACTAAGCACAGCTAATACAAAATGTATGGCACTGTGCTTTGTATACAGTGAAGAAGTGATACTCGTCCAAACACCACAGCCTTTTCAAACAGCTGAGTGGCAGGGGTGAAAGAAGTCGAAACCGCACCAGTCTGATATTGATGACTTATACTAAATAAATATAGGTCAACCGTATCATAGTCTGGAAACCCCTTTAATGAAGTAGGTAAAACGAAGTTTTGCCTGCAAGTCCAACCTAACTTCTTTTTGCTTTTCTGTGCATTGTGACATTTTCATTTTTCATTAGTAGACCATGTAGGCTACAGAACCACAATGTACTGTCCTGTCCATGACAAAATTATTCTCACAGTTTAGATTGGATCCTTGAGATGGGAATACCCCTTTAACCATGGAGAACAGAAATATAATTCCCCACAAGTGGCTTTCCCTGATGCCAACCATGGACAGAGTAGAAAAAAGTGTCGTATCCAAGCTTTGATCACCACAGCTTCTCTTTTTTTTTTTTCCCCCTATGCAGACCATATGTGCCATAAACTAGAGAATTTAATTCCCCTTCACTTCATTCTTCTATTACCCATATTGCTCTCCAAAACTATTGGTTAATGGAAAAGTAGTAGCTTTAACTTCATTTTGCAATAAATAAGTATTCTCCAAAGTAACTTTTGTCATCCAGACATGTAATAGATGTTAAATTATGTGTTAATATTTTGCAGGATTTCTTCTGTGAATTTAGTGAGCAATCCCCTTGTGTGCTTTCGAGATCTCTCTTGCAGGTAAATATTATCCTATTTGTGTCACAAACTATATAGTCATATGTAACCTAAGGGTATGTTCAGACTGGAAAATGAAGAGGCATTTGAGGCAGTCGTCTCCCTCAGATTTTTCTTCAATTTCCAGTCCTCCACTTTTCTCTGGCAGAATGCTGAAGCTGTTCCTTGGGTTTTCCCTGCTGGTTTAGGATCAGGTGAATGGGCCTAATCAACGGGGCGTCTCATGCCGCAGACTTTGTGGCTGAATCAGATGTTGATTCAAGCAGGATGATTATTTGAAAACAATGGGAGGTGGAATCTGGTTCAAAATCAGCACTAGGTTGGGCTGTGTGAACATACCTTAAGACTGTTATGGATAAATTATGTTCAACAGAGACAACCAACCACTTTCAGTTTGGAGTGGCCACAGATGATTATTCTGGGTCATTTTCGCTGCAGCCAGTTGTTGTTTTATATTTACAGATTTACATTTATTATGTGGACAACCAAAATCCAACAGTACAGGATGACCTATTTCAGCTCTCCATTCTGGCAGAGCAGGAACTTTGGCAGGGACCCTCCTCTATGATTTTCATATGCCTTAATAGATCATATGGACAGGGTCTATTTTCTTAAGTTTCTTCTGAAAATGCAGATTTGATCCTTGTTGTCAGGGATGGTTCTTTGTAGATGTTCACACAACTCAATAGAGCGAGAGATGACGGGGCAACCCAACAATTTTATTCCACAAAAGACTAAACATAAGTTTACATGCCACACTGGAGCAGAACACATACCAAAGCACAGTCCGTGACCGAAAACAGTCCCCTAGGAGGACACACAGGGGATGAATGGCAATCCACTAGCTCTCCAGGCCACTCTCTCAGGGCTTGTAGGCCGCAACAAGTACTCCCCTTCTCCCACAGACATCAAATCGTCCTTCAAGCCCCCTTCCGCTCCCTTAAGACAGGGGATCTTCTTGGCTACTTTTAGGTGCTGGCCTAAACACAGTCGCCTAATGGTTAGTACATACAGAAGTAACTCTTAACTGTTCCTAACTCTTCATTCTCCCATACCTCTACTTCTATCTCTAAGTGAGGTGACAACTCAAACTGTTTCCAGTCTCCCCCTGACTAGAGGTGGATGTTAACCACTGCAGGGGGCATCTCCAGCATATTGAGAGTTAGGCATGGCACAAAGGTGGATCTCCCCAGGTGGTCATCACAAGGACCGGACACCATTCATCTAAGGGTGGGTTCACACTTGCACCGGAGTACGTCCGCCGCGAATCCGACTGAAAATCTTGGAAAACTGGATAGGGACTGGATAGGGAAAGGTTTGCGACGCATTGCTTAAAAACCCATTCACTGCTATGGGTTTTTAAAGCAATGCGCGGGTGTGCGCTTACACCCTCTGCGCTGCGAAGCCGTTTTTTTTTTGCTGGAAACAAAGTTGGACATGCAGGACTTTATTTCCAGCGAAAAAAAAAAGGCTTCGCGGCGCAGAGGGTGTAAGCGCACACCCACGCATTGCTTTAAAAAACCATTCAAATGAATGGGTGTTTAAGCAATGCGTCGCAAACCTTTCCCTATACAGTTTTCCAAGATTTTCAGTCGGATTCGCGGTGGACGGACTCCGGCACAAGTGTGAACCCACCCTAAGGTATATCTGGCTAAAAAAAGGTTATTCAATTATCCCCCCCTTCCCCTTGTTTTCAGTTTCTGGTGTGGCATAGGGGACAGAATAATACACACAGCAGTACAAATGGACAAAAATTACACCAAACACGAGATACATGGACACAAACGAAACATCGCAAGCAACAGTATGAATATGATATAAAAAAATGTTTTTTTTTCTTTTTTTCTTAATTCCTAATGCTAACATTCTTTCTTTCTTCTCATTAGACCACTTTTTTGGTGGACAACAAAAAAGTTTTTGGAACTCATCTAATGCAAGATATGATAAAAGATGCATTACGGTCCTTTGTGAGCCCGCCTGTCCTGTCTCCAAAGTATGTAATTTTGCTTATGTTTAACAGAAACCCCTTTATTTGCCTGTTTTGCTTATAGTATGTTTTTCTTGCAGATGCTGCCTATATAATAATCATCAGGCTAAAGATTACATAGATTCATTTGTCACCCACTGTGTACGGGTTAGTGTGTGTTTATAAAACTTCATCTTTATAAATACATTTTTCAAAGCGTATAACAAGTATAAGATAGACCATTGATTCCAGGTATCTTGTTCTAGCCTTTTTGTAGCTTAATTCAGATTCATGGTCACAACAGAGCTCGACAGAGGGACAAACTTGGTCATATCTTGGAAGATTTTGCAACGTTACAAGATGAGGTATTTTTTTTTTTTCTTTAGTTATCATTGACGATAGCATGGATCTCTTTCTTTTATACCCTTTTTCTATACCTGTACCATAAGATACGCCACAAAGAAAAAATTCAATCAGTTCCTGACATGCATAATTATACTAGACCTTCGGATTGTGGACTTATTTTCTATTATTTTCTATTTCTTATTATCTATTTTTTATAACTGAATTTAAGTCAATATTATCACAAAACCATTAGATAGAATAAGTAAATTGTCTTGTTGAAGAAATGGAAGAGTTTTTATGATATTGATAGATATTATTAGGATAGGCCATCGTTATTAGATCATGGGGGTTCAACTTCGGACACCCCTGCCAATCAGCTACTGCAGCTATCTCCATCCTGTTAACTTGAATGGGACTGAGCTGCAGCAAACTGCATGGCGCAGTTCCTGATAAACATTGAAGAGGCCATTGGAATATGCTATCAATTGGAAAGTCCCAGAATACCTCATGAGGGTTGCTTTGTTTTGCCTATTTCTGCTTATTTTTATGTTCTAAAAATATGCAGCAAAAGAAGTTGACATTGAACTGCATTGGGTTTTTAAGAATACAATTTGCTTGTTGCAGTTAGAGACAGTGCAGTTTTCAGGTATACATTATGGTGATAGGTGCTTATCTCTCTCTACATCTGTTCTGCAGGCACCTTAACAGTTAGGTGAAGTTCACACAGAGTTTTTTTGGAGGCGGGTTTTTTTTTCCTCTAGCTGTTTTTTTTTCAGCTAGAGGAAAAAAAGTGTTATGTCCTATCTTCAGGCAGATTCTGCCTTGTAAACCACATTGAAATGAATGGGATGCAGAAAAAATGCTAGCGGTTTTTGGAAAGTTTGCAAGGCAGAATCTGCCTCAGCTAGGGGAAAAAAAATCTGCTCCTGACTCCCACTGAAATGAATGGGAGAGTTGGGACCAGATTCCACCTAAAAATCTACCTTCAAAAAACTGTGTGTGAATTTAACCTCAAAGTGGTTGTCTAATTTCAGCAAATACATGTTACTGTTGTATAATGAAAAGTTCTACAGTTTTCCATTAAACCTCATGTATGAATTCCTCTCTGTTTTCTAGATTTGTTTGCTGTTGTTCTTTGTTTACTTACAGTGGATAAAAATCAGTCCATGGTCATGTGATGTACATACAGGTGCAATCACATGACCCTGCACTGAGTTTTATCCACTGGAAGTAAGCAGAATGATTGACTGCAAGCGGCAATCTGTAAATCTAGAGGAATTGATACAGAATGTATATTGGAAAACTATATACAGTACATTTTCATTATACAAATAATATAATGCTGAAACTGGACAACCCCTTTAATGCAGTTCTTCAGTGTCATAGCCCACATACCAGCACCACTGAGCTCCGTTTCCATTGATTATAAAATGCGAGAAGCAAAAATTAAACTGGCGTCATTGGCGCAGATTTATTATGCCATGTATTCCTGTTTTCTGGCATACAAGGCATAAAAGTCAGGTTTGGTGCAAAAAATGTGCCTTTTTTTATTAGCTCTGCATCGACTTTGCACTTGGAACAAATAAAAAGGTTCAGGTTGGGCAAAGGGTAATTGCATATAATATAGACTTTAATATTGTCATGTTATAATAGCTGGCACTCCTTTGTGTGCTGTTTATGATTTGTCTTTTATGATTTGGGCTAGGCAGAGAAGGTGGATGCTGCTCTCCATAGCATGCTGTTGAAACAGGAACCACAGAGGCAACATTTGGCATGCTTGGGAACCTGGGTGCTATATCATAATTTACGTATTATGATCCAATATTTACTGAGTGGCTTTGAACTGGAACTTTATAGCATGCATGAATACTACTACATCTATTGGTGAGTCATTTTTGCTTATAAAGCATATTTGTATAAAGATGTCATAAAGTCTCTAGTCCTGTGAATACTTTATGATGGCACAAAAGTGTCCTATAATAATCTGAACTTTGGCAGCTCTTATCCATTTTGTAGCTGTTAATGGTGAGCTAGAACAAAAGTCTTTGAAAGGACAGATTCAGTCCCTTTAATCCCTTCACCACAGTCATTTTTCGTTTTTGCATTTTAATTTTTTACACCCTGCTTTCCAGAAGCCATAACTTATTTGTGACTCTAGGTTCACACTAGCATCGGCTGTCGCAGGACCAGAACAATGGATAGGTAGACCACTAAAATAGTGGTTACATACAGAGCCCCATTGACTATAATGGGATCCGTCAGGTATCTGTTATTTTTAAACTGAAAGCAGCGGATGAAAAAGCTGTGGATGTGGGACTTTCATCCGTCAGTTTCAGGCGGACATTGCAACAGAGTCGGAGCTTTAGTTGGTTCACAGTGCTGTATGAAGACTTATTTATTGTCTGGCCAATTGTACTTTGTAGTGATACCATTTAATACTGGAAAAATGTGGTGGTATTATAAAAACCTACATTTGTACCATTTCCTTATGGGTGTTGTTTTTATGCTGCTATGCATCAAAAATTACATGTTATCTATCCAAATATATAAAGTTTTTTTATGGTGTTTTTTTTTGTTTTTTTTTTCACTGGGGGACACAGCACCATGGGTATAGACCTGGTCAATAGGAGACAGACGCTAGGGAAATGAAAGCTGTTGGCTCCGCCTCCAGGCAATACCCTGCCACAGCCTCTGTGCATGAATCAGTTTTGAACCTAGTGTCTGTCCATAGGAGGCAGACATGACCTGACTCAGGTCTTCTGTCTTATATCGTTTTTATTTTTACTTTTCTTTCAGGTGCAGGGGGTCTTCAGCATGTACGCCACACTAGTCGTACCCTCCTGCGGGTGCAGAGCTCTGCGGGTGCAGAGCTCTGCAAAAGAGCACCTCGCCGGTCACCCAGTCCCCACTCACCACTTGCCGCATCGGCGGCTGAAGTACCGGTGGCCCCACTCCCACGTGCGAGGTCCTACCAAGGGGGTGACCCTGCGGCGCCTGAAGACACCAGACAGGTGAGTATGAGAAGAGTAGAAGAAAGGTGAGTATGAAAGTTACCTCAGCTCCTCTCCTCCTCCACCTCATGCCCCAGTCAGCCCCTCAGTGCCTCTCCCAGGGGAAAAATAGCATGGGTCCTGTTTAGGGGGGCATCACAGGGACCCCCAGAGCTGGACCTTAACTTTTAGCAAATAAGCCCCTTTTTTTCTGGGGCGTTTTTGGGCCTTCTGGTCGCTCCTACTGAGCGGCCCCTGTCGGGGAGGGGGGCACCCGGTCCCCCCCCCTTCATGTGGGAACCCCCTTTCCTGGCCCCCCGGTACCTTTCCCAGGCCTCCGTCAGGCCTTCCGGAGTTCGCGGCCGCGCCGCCGCCATCGGTGTGCATCGCCGCCACCTGCGTTTCTACGCGAGTCCAAGGCCAGGCCAGGAACTAGGCCGCAACTTGGCCCGCCCCATTTCCAGACTTTTCTGGCATCCAGACTCCGCCTGGGGCCTTCCATTGGCCAGTTGACTGTCCTGGCAAGCCATTCAGCCTGCCCAGTAGCTACTGAGCCTGTATTACCAGGGGAAGGACTTTGCTCTCCTCAGAATCACTTTTTATTTGCTTCTTGTCTCTTTGGCTTGCTGGGACAGCGGGGATTCCTCTTACTCTCCTGACAGCTCCCTGGGAGACATTGCACCTGCGGAGCCCTCTCTGTGTCGCCCTCTCTGCAGCAGTTGGTGAGCGGCCATCTTTTGCGATCTGGTAGGCTAGCCCCACGGGTTACCCCTCTGGTTCCATCACGTTTCTATACATACGCCCACTGTATCAAAAACAGTTGCTGTGCGGACAGCCTGAGCCCATGTGCTCTCTCTGCCTTCCGCCTCAGCCAGTCAGGAACCTCCTGGCCCCTCTCCGGTTCTTCCATCCCCAGATTGGGCGGCCTCCCTCACCTTGGCCATGGTGTCCTTACCAGACATAACTAGTCAGTGCTGGAAACTTGGAATGGCTGCTTTCCCAGATTGCTGTTCAGTCGGCGGCTTCTAGGGATCTCCCTGGACACCCTATATCTGCTGCTACGCGGGAGTCATACATGCGGTGGAGATACCCTACAGATCTCTGAGGACCCGGACCCGTCCTCTCAAGTGGACATCTCCTTCTGCCACTGGGTGTTTGATCACATCTTGAGGGCACAGTGACTTCTCCCTGGACCATCCTCTGTCTTCTACTAGGAAGTCAGACATCCCTTCCCTTGAAGCGTCTTTGGTCGGTCTTTTACTGCCCTCTAGTCAGTTGGTGTGTATGTGTGTGTGTTTTACCTCATATAGGATGCATCCCTCTTTTTTTCCCCTCTTCTGAATTGGCATTTAGAGACTGGGAATTACAATGCAAGATTTAGGGGTTGGTTGTGAAGGGATATTGGTTTTCACCACACTACTCCCTCATTTTTAGGTAGGCTGCCCTTATCCTATGTATGACCCCATTTATATCTTGACACCTTCATATATTAGGTGTTTCTTCTTTTATAAATATACTTTTAGTTGATATTAATAAAAGTTATTTTTTAGTGTACTAAAAATTATATTATTTTGGATTTATTCTATGGTGTTGGTACACATACTCTGTTATCAGATATATATCTTTAGTGGTTTCTCACCTTGGTCCTTCTCTGGTTCTGCTGGCTCATCAATGAGGATGTCTCGTGCCCTCTAAGCACATGGAATCCGGGACATGATCCTCTACTCCCTCAAGGGTGTGATTCTCCTCCCGGAGGCCAAGATCCTGAGGTCCGATGTGTCCCACCTTCAGAGGTACTCTCCTTGCTCTCTTCGTTTCGGCATGTGGGTCTTGCGCACGATCGCCTTGACCTTCTAGGCTGTACCTTTCATTCACTTACTCTGTCGTCCTCTCCACTTGACGATTCCGGCCTGCTGGGACAAATATCCGGACAGCCTCACCTGCCTGGTTCTCTTTCCTCCTTGGTTCGCCGAGAGATTCTTTAGTGTATCTCCTCCCCAGGAATTTCTCAAGGAAAGTCCTTCTTCCCCTCTGTTGGTAGGTGATTCCCAGTGACGCCATTCTCCCCAGCTGGGGAGTGGTCCTCGATGCTTTGACTGTTCAGGGTCTGTGGTCCAGGGCTGATTCCTCCCTCCGGTTCAACCTGCTGGAACCCAGGGCTATCTTATTTGCCCTTTCTCCTTGGACCTCTCTTCTCCAAGGACATCTGGTCACAGTCCAGACTGACCTCTCCTCCATGGTCGCCTACTTGAACCCTCAGCGGGGCACCAGGAGCCGTGCTGCCTTAGTAGAAGCCTCACAATCTCTAACTTGGGTGGAGCGCCTCGTTCCAGCTCTTTCAGTGGTCAACCTTTTTTTCTGGCTCGGACCACTGGGTGGCAGTCTACTTGAGTTG
Source organism: Leptodactylus fallax (assembly GCA_947044405.1). Classification (NCBI taxonomy): domain Eukaryota; kingdom Metazoa; phylum Chordata; class Amphibia; order Anura; family Leptodactylidae; genus Leptodactylus; species Leptodactylus fallax. Next base: position 772,048 of record CAMRHE010000490.1, read on the forward strand.
AAAAAAATATTGCTCCTGGCGAGGGTTGCTTTATCAGCAGATCTTCCTTCAACTGTGCTCCCGCTGTGGTTTGACAGACGTCGACCTTTTTCACCTCCGCCGGAACCACAAGGCCCCCGGCTAAATTGCCAGGTCTCTGGATCCTCGAACCATCACCGCTGACGCTGTTGTGAGTTCGGTTTTTCGCTTCCTCTTCTCCCTCGGGTCCTCCAGAATCTCAAGACCAAGGGGGTTCAAGCTATCCTGGTGGCACCAGATTGGCCCTGCCGGGCCTGGTATGTGGATCTCATGTTCCTGTTGGCAGATGCTCCTTTGCCTCTTCTTCTGCTGGTCGACCTTCTTTCTCAAGGACCGCTGTTCCACCCCACCTTGACTCAGCTGCGTTCACAGCGTGGCTGTTGAATCCGAGGTTTGAGGCTTCGTGGTTTTTTCGGATTTTGTTATCCTAACATACTCAAGGCCCGGAAATTCCAGATAGCTTAGATCTGCCATCAAACGTGGAAGGCTTACGTCCACCGTTGGGAGAGTAACGATTCTCATTGGATCTTCCCCAGTCTAGTCTGGGTCAAGGTCTTAGTCTTTTTCCCTTTTAAAGACTTTCCTACAGGAGTGCCACTATGTGCTCCTTTGGAAACCTTGGATTCGTGGGATCTTAACTTCGTCTTTAAGGTGCTTCAGGTTCCCCCCTTCGAGCCTTTGATATCCCTTTTTTGTCTTCTGTCCTGGTAGATCGAGTTTCTGGTGGCCATTACCTCCATCCGCAGGGGTCCCGAATTGGCTGCTTTTTTCGGCAGCCTCCCTTTCTGGTCCTCCACAAGGATAAGGTTTTCCTCCGTCTGCCACAGTCTTTTTTTGTTAGGGTGGTTTTTCTCCTTCCACATCGAGGACTTGGTCTTGCCCTCTTTCTGCTCGGTCCTCAAGCATCCATGTGAGTGCTTGCTCTTCCCTGCCCGGTTGTTGCCCAGGCGATTTGCGTGTATACTGTCCCTCACGGATCCTTTCTGTAGTTCGGATGTTTTGTTTGTTCTCCCTGAGTGCCCTTGCAAGGGCCTGCCCTGCTTCCAGAGCTCTCATCACTCAATAGCTTTGGTCTGAGATTAGGGAGACCTATCGGTTTAAGGGTAGGGCTCTGCCTTTTCGTGTGACTGCTCTCTCCTCTAGAGCTGTTGAAGTTCCCTTGGCCTGCGGCATCAGGCTTCTGCTTCCCAGGTCTGTAAGTATACCACTGGGCCTCCATCCTATTTCTCTAGGTTTCACCAGATTCATTCTGTGGCCTCTGCCGATGCCATTTTGGGTTGTAAGTTTCTGGAAGCGGCTGAGCGTTAAGGGTTTGCATGGCTGTGTTATTCCCACCCTCTGGGACTGCTTTAGGGCATCCCATGGTGCTGTGTCCCCCAGTGAAATAAGCGAGAAAATGGGATTTTTGTACTCACCGTAAAATCCTTTTCTCGTTGTATTCACTGGGGGACACAGATCCCACCCTTGTTTTTTAGTGTTCCTGTCTGAACTGTGTTGGTTCCTTTTCGGGTTCAGGTATTGTTGGTGCTTGTTGGTTCCATGTTCCTTTTGTGTCTCATTCCTACTGCTGCGGTACAAACTGATTCATGCACAGTGGCTGTGGCAGGGTATAGCCTGGAGGCGGAGCCAACAGCTTTCATTTCCCTAGTGTCTGTCTCCTAGTGACCAGGTCTATACCCATGGTGCTGTGTCCCTCAGTGAATACGAGAAAAGGATTTTACGGTGAGTACAAAAATCCCATTTTTTTTTGGAAGCAGCGCTTTTCTCTCCGCATTTTTCTATGGGTAACTCCGCATTTTTCAATTGATAACTGGTTTTTTAAGCGGATTAGGTTTCCATTCGGGGGTCCCCAAGCGGACCCGCCGAACGGAAACTTGAATGCAGGTGTGAACCTAGCGTCAGTCTCTCCTAGGAGTGCTATCAGTATTTACTCTGCGTTTTACTCAGAGATACTGCTCCAAATCAACCATTCTATTACAGTGCTCAGTAGCTTTCCCTCTGTCCTATACTGTTTTCATCTAGGGCCTCACAAATCATCTGACAGATTCACTTTAAAGAGAACCCATCAGGTATTTTAGGACCACTAAACCACTAGCATGTCATTATTCAGCTGGAGTCTTGCCCCAGTTGCCCATCCCTTGAATGTGCAGAAAATAAAGTTATAATTCGCTATAAAAGTATCAGCAGTCAACATAGGGTCATGCACATTGCGCCAGGTGAGGTCAAAGTCATTTCAAATCTCTTCATTGCGCAAGCATTGTATAGTTAAGTACTGATCTTAGTTTTACTTGGTGCAAATCGTATGCATTGATGGGTATCTCCAGGTATCCCTTTGAAATGATATTAGTGGGGCACGCTGTCCAACTAGCTGCTCCATTCAAAACTGGGATGCAAAGCACCCCTGTTCTCATGATTGGTGGGGATCCAAGTAAGTTATCCCATATCCTTTGGATAGGGAGTAACTTGCTTTGTCTGAAATACCTCTTTAAAACTTTGGCCACCCCCCTTGAATTTCTTTTTCTTGTAGATTTTGCTGTATGTGTTGGTTTGAAAGAAGGCCTTGCAAAATTGTTTTTATTTAAAAAAACTAAACACAAGAACAAGGGACACGATCAAGGGGTAAGATCAGAGAGCAATGTCAGGAAATATTATTTCACTGAAAGAGTAGTCAAGGCTTGGAACAAACTTCCAGTAGATGTAGTTGGAAAATCTACAGTAAGTGACTGTCAGCCTGCCTTGGATATAAACAGGTCTATTCTAAGATAAAATTGTAATAACATGAGGGCAGACTAGATGGACCATGTAGTCTTTTTATGTCATCAATCTTCAATGTTTCTATGGATATTAGATTGATACATGATGTTTTATTAAGAAAATTCCTATAGATTCCAGGTTCATGAAGCATGTAATATTTTTTTTTTTCTTCTTCATGGTCTACATACGACTAAATTCCTGTGTGTAGGTATCTTTCGGAGTTCCTTTATGCTTGGCTGATGTCCACACTTAGTCGCGCAGATAGCTCCCAAATGGCAGAAGAACGCATAATGGAAGAACAACAAAAAGGACGCAGCAGCAAAAAGACTAAAAAGAAAAAGAAAGGTACTTTTGTTAGTTTATTATGGGTAAGAAATCATATTACCTTTTAAGGAGTTATTCAGGAATCTCAGTACTTGGGCAGGAGGCTGGGAAAGGTGAAAAACAAAATATAAAATAAAATTCAGCTGTCCCTGGGACACTAGACTAAGGAATGGAAACAGTAACGTATGTGAGTGATGTCACTGGTTCCTTTCCCATGCCTCTTGAGGCCTCTGATTTAGCCTCAGTGGTCTCGTGTGGCAAGGACTTCCGCCGACATGCATGTGGACAGGTGAGTATGATAAAAAATTATGTTTTACCTTCCCTGGCTTCCTGCCCAAGTACTGAGATTCAAGAACAACCACTTTTAAGGGTCAGGGTTTGCTGTATGGTAACAGTTGTTACAAATGAAACACCTTTGTTTTTTATGTTTCACCTTAAAAAAAAAAAAAAAAAATTAAAATTAAATAAAAATGTATTTATTTTTTTTCTAATTTGGTTTTACCAAAACTCGACCACAACTTTTTTGAAAAGCACTGTTATAACAAAAAAAATTTCCACTGCCAGACCTGCAGCAGAGAGGTGACTTCCAGCTGGACAAGCTCTTGAATAAACGTGTGTGTGTCTTTGTGTGTTAGTATATACACTGCATACGTTTAATCTAATGACCTAGTAAAGCAGCTTTTACTTTATTTTTCAGTTCGTCCACTCAGCAGAGAAATAACTCTAAGTCAAGCATACCAGAACATGTGTGCAGGGATGTACAAGGTAATTTTTAAAACTACTTCTCCAGGGTTCTGAAAAGATTAACATATATAGTACAGGTGCATCTCAATAATTTAGAATATCTTTGAAACGTTTATTTATTTCAGTAATTAAATTAAAAAAGTGACCTCCTATATTTTCTAGATTCTTTACACACAGTGTTCTATTTCAAGTGTTTTATTTCTGTAAATGTTGATTATGGATAACAGGTAATGAAAACCAAAATCTAAGAAGATTAGAATATTGTAAAAAAGTTCAGTATTGTAAATTCAGTGTGTCACCTGCCAAGGTTTCCTAAGCCTTTAAATGGTCCCTCAGTCTGGTTCAGTAGGAGACACAATCTTGGAAGATGCTGATTATGAATTGTATTACTGAAATGAATGAACGTTTCAATGATATTCTAATTTATTGAGATGCACCTGTATATGATTGGCCTTGGAACTTTATTTTCAGATTCTAACATTTATTTATTTTATAGTCCAAAATGAGTTTGATTTTGTTAACGTAAGATAAAATTAGAGTTTAACCACTTAATGTTTGCCCGTATACCACTGTTAAGTGGTGTTATTCAGTGTAAAAACAGTACTTCAGAAATAGTGGCTGCATGGGGAATCATGAAACTGCAGGCAGGTCCCTGGCGGAAGTAACTTTAGTAGAAAGACAGAAACACAAGTTCTCGTTTATATCATTGTGGGGGACAGCACCATGGGTATAGGCTTCTGATGGGACTAGGCCTAAGTTTTTCACAGGCTTCCTGGCCCTCCTGGTCCTCTTTTGGCAAATGACAGGGGGGTTGTTTTTAGACCTCTTCCTATCCCCTTGTGTGGGATTCTTGATGGGAGGCACTTTTTTCCTGTTCCCAGTGCCCCTGCTTAAGCAGCTCAGCAGCAGCACCACCTTAAGCCAGCCTGGTGGGACACAGCTCCTGCGGAACTTGAGCATCTTTTTCCACTGCAGCAGTTTGACTTTTATCATCTGATACACAAGAACTCACTCCGGTGGTTAGGGATACCCTTAACGTATTTGAAGAGCCCAACCCCACTGCCCAGGAAGATGTATCTTTATGGCACAACTGCTGCCACCCTCTGGTCTTCCCTAACCATGGGGCCTTTGACCAGATGTTGAAGAAGGAATGGCTCTATCTGGACTGTCACTTGTCTTCCATAAAGAAGTTGGATGTCCTGTTGCCGTTCCCAGACCTGTGTGTCTCTAGGTGGTCCGAATTTCCTGCCGTGGACCCCTCAATAGCTTGGCTGTCCAAGACTACTACTCTGTCATTGGCCGACTTCGCCTACCTCAGTGACCCCTTGGAGTAGAAGATGGACTCCCTCTCCAAGGCAGTTTTTGCAGCGGCCGAATTTGCTCTTAAGCCTTGCTCTGCAGCCTCCTGAGTTAGCATGGCCTGTGTCAAACTACTCCGGAACTCCACCCCCCAGGACAACCAGCTGTTTGGTTTGTCAGAGTCTACGTGCCTAAAAGTAGGATCTGCCTTTGAAAAAGTGGTCGTCATTCTTCCCTTCTCCTAGGACGAACAGGGCAGACTATTTTGCATGGTCTCTGTCACTGCCAAGGGCCTTGAGAAGCTAAGTTCAGATTACTGGAGGAAAGTGTTCTCTTCTCCCCAGCTCCATTCGAAGCGCCAACCATCCTCCTCCGGTCAATCTTGGAGTTTTCGCTCATTTTGTGGCTCCACTTCCCATTCTAGAGGACAGTCTTCCCTAGACTTCTACTCCAAACAGCCCTCTTTGAAGGCCAGATCTGCTTGGCAGTCCCATTTCAAGTCCTCCAGGCCTGCCTCTTCCAAGCCGTGCTTCGCCTGTAGGTCTTCCCCCCCACTCGGGATGCCTTGGATGAGGAGACGGTTGCTCACCTTCCGGGAGACCTGGCTTGTTGTCGTCGACTACGCCTGGGTCCAGGAGGTGGTGTTGACTGGCCCCTCCATTCGCGTCTGCAGGTTCCGCATGGAGTCTTGTGTTCAGAGGTGGGGATCCCTGGAGCCCAGGGAATTTCTGTCCTCCATAGACATTTGTAATGCCTACCTCCACATTCCCATTGTCGCATTCCATCAGAGATTCTCTGCTTCGGGTCAATTCTAATTTTCGTGTTCCCCTTTGGGCTGGTCTCTGGATCTTCACCAAGTCATGGCGTCCCTCATAGCGATCCTCCGCTCCAGAGGAGTCCCCATGATGCCATACTTGGAACACCTCCTGGTGAAGACCCCCCTCCAAGAGAGAAATCCTGACCAGCCTTTGGAAATTCTTGGATCCCCTTTGTCAGTTTGATTGGCTTATCAACAAAATCCTGCCTTGCGTCTTCACAGTGCATGGAATTCTTAGGCATCATTATCGATACTTAGCAGGGCAAGGTTCTCCGTCCAGAGTCCAAGATTCGTGCCCTCCAGTGCAGTGTATCCATTCGCCTGTGCATCTGGGTTTTGGGCACGATGGTGTTGACTTTCAAGGCCATCCCTCATGCCCAATTCCACTCGCATCCAGGGGTGGACATTTTCTCCCTCCCTGGATTCACCAGGAACTTGTCTGGTGACTATGCTCCCCAGGAATCCCTCAGGGTATGTTATTCCTCCTCTCCATTGACAAGTGATCTCCACCGATGCCAGTCTCTCCATATGGGGAGCAGCATTTGGTGTGCCGACCCTCCAGGGCCTGTAGTCCAAGTTGGCGGCCTCCCTCCCAATGAATCTTCTAGAACTGAGGGACAGGGCCTTCTAGTCAGAGTCCAGACTGACAATTTCACAGCAGTTCTCTGCTTGAACAACAGGGTGGCACTAGAGGCCAAGCCGCTATGCAGGAAGCTTCCAACTTCCTTTTCTAGGCAGAGCGTCTCGTTCCTGCCCTCTCTGCAGTCCATATCCTGGGGATGGACAACTGGGCGGCAGATTGAGCTGCAAAAAACTTGACCCAGGCAAGTGGTCTTTACTAGCATATCTCTCTCCAGCTGTGTCTCCGTTGGAGAACTCCGGATGTCCACGTCTTCGCCTCCCATCTTAACCACGAGCTCCCCTGCTACAAGGCCATATCTCAGGACACCCTTGCCACCAACTCCCTTGTCATTCCCTGGTCAGACTTCCAGCTTCTGTATCTATTCCTTCCACATCCCCTTCCCCCCCCCTTTTCTCAAGAAACTCGAAGCAGAGAGGTGTTCTTGTGGCTTCAGATTGACCTCGCAGGGTATGGTGCGCAGACTTGCTGTCAGGCGCTCCTTGGCCTCTTCTTCTGCAGCACGATATTCTTTCTCAGGGTCCGCTATTCCACCCCTCCTTACCTTGGATGCGTTTAACGGCATGGCTGTTAAAGCCAAGGTTCTAAAGCTTTGAGGTAGGACGCTGCCCCTTTGAATAAAACAAAAAAGGAATTTTACGGTGAGTACAAGAATCCAATTTTTTGCTACCTCCAACTCTGTGCATTCCTCAACTTTGATGCAGTTGGAGTTTTTTTTTTTCTTTAGCTCTCACCATTCCTGAGCAATCAGTGCAGTTAGTTTCAGCACCCAATGTTCTAATTAGACTCTGTACTGCCTGCCCAGGACCACCCACCTGACAGTAGAGAGCTTAAATATTATATTGTGTGGTGAAACTAACTGCACTGATTGCTTAGGAATTGTAGAGGCTAGAGAAAATAATGGACTGGAGTTGGTTAAGATGGAGAAAGGTCCTCCTATAAGGTTCCTTTTTTGTGATTACAAAAAAATAGTTGAAACACAAAAATGTAATTGGTTTTCTTCTTTTTAACACTATAAAAATCCAGTAATGATGAGAAATACACAAAAATGACTTTTCTAGCATAAAATAAGTTTTACCTGTTTACCCCGCATGAATAGAAAATAACTATAAATGGTGGTTCAATAAACTTCAGAACCTGTACAGCAGGGGTGTCAAACTCAAATACACAGTGAACTTAAATTAAAAACCCAGACAAAGTCATTGGTTAGCCCTGATATTTATTGAAAAAATGTCTACAATTGAGGAGGTTTTTCCTTCTCATCAGATATAACTATGAACCTTTTCATATGGAAACAAACTTATCAGTGTTTTGTTATCCGTGTCACGTTAAATGCTTAAACATAGATTCTGGAACTGGCAAAGCTTAATACAGTTTGCTACACTCTGATCTACTATACTAGACACTCTAGTAGACATTTGGTATGTTCTCGCGGGCCAAATATAATTACACTTCGGGCCAGAGTGTGACACCTATGCTGTATGGTATTAAGAGGTTTATTGGTTAAGTGTAATTCTGAATTCTTAATATTTACTTTAGCAAGTTGTTATTTGCTCATTTATTTAGACAATGATTGCATTTGACATGGATGGGAAAGTAAGAAAACCCAAGTTTGAGTTGGACAGTGAGCAAGTTCGGTATGAGCACAGATTTGCACCATTCAACAGCGTTATCACACCTCCACCAGTGCACTATTTACAGTTTAAGGTAGGTCCCTGTTTCACAGCTCTAATTACTTTCACTATGTACAGTTGTCAAATTGTTTCCCCTTTTAGCTAAATCCAGTTGAAAGTAAAGATCATCTCTATGAAATTGTTATAACCTGGCCATATACATTAGATGAGTAATAGCCAAACCAGCTAGCTTTGATAGAACTAGCTGACCATCTACGGTGTATGCTGGCCTCCCACCTCTTCTGCCCACAGCAGATGTTGGTGGAGGTAATAATCGGGCTGTTGGATTTCAACTTCCTGATCCTTCTCTTGTTGGGAAAAAAAGCTCAGGAGACATGCACCACTGTGCCGAGTCAAGCATGTATGTTTGTGAGGGAGTCGAGCAATATATCTGTTGGTTTAAGATGGCCGGCTTTACCTTTCCTCTTGGCTAGAGATATAGTGAGATTTGTTTCTTTTATTTATTTATTTTTATTCCCAAGCACAAAAACAAACTAACTTTTATGTTACAATGTCCTATGGTGCAACTTAAAAAAAATGTGTTTGTTTCAAAGCTTGTCATCTTGTACCATTTATCTCAGGATACCTTGAGCCAAAAGGAAAGTTAAGGAAGGAAGGAAGGAAGGAAGGACAGCTCTGCACATAGAATAGCTCTTTTAATCTCTTCAGCTGGATTCCATAAGCCACTCATCTACTGTATTTAACTACGACCAACATTCTCTTTTCAATTTTTATACCATTTGACTGTACTGCATATTTTTATACTAGCTTACTTTTTGCCTGCATACTATACATGTTTAAAATTAAGTCCTACCTTATGTAAGCTCGCTCATTTTTTGCAAATTGTAGGAAATGTCTGATTTAAATAAGTACAGCCCTCCTCCCCAGTCTTCAGACCTTTATTTGGCTGCAAGCAAACACTTCCAGCAAGCAAGAATGATTTTAGAAAATATCCCAAATCAAGATCAAGAGGTAAGATTTACTCTATGCACTTGCTTATTTTATTTAACATACCTTTAGAAGCATTGTGCAGTACAATAAATGACAGTTCTTATGCTTCAGTATGTCTTTATAACTACTAATATTTACATCTCAGATCCCTGACTCCCAGGACAAACTGGTAATTGCTATGAACTGCATTGGGGCAGATAAAGGCTGGGTTTACATGGCATTTTTTTTTTTTGATGAAGAGCTGCATGCAGTTTTTTCACCTGTATGGTAATGGACCATTATATTGAAAACCTTTTGGTTTATTGGGGCCATGCAAACCCAGCTAAACCCGTTTAGCAGAAGAGATGGCCAACAGTTTACACAGACATAAATGTTTAAAAAAAAAAAATCCGATTAATTTCTGTCTGTATTATTTAAATTTTTTTTTGTTTCATCCAAAAAAAAAAAAATGGTATACTATGTTTGTGTCCTTCAGAAAAAAACAAATGGATGTTTTGTTTTTTTTTGTATTATAAAAAACATTGATGTGTATGTAAACAGATGGCCACCTGTTTGCGTCCGTTTTTTTGCATCCATGAAATGGATGTTAAAAATGAAATCTGAATGGAGCCTTAAACTGTGTCAGATTTTCAAAGGATACATTCACACAGAGTTTTTTTTTTTATTTATTTGCAGGTCTTTAACCTGTTCCCGGCATTCACCATACTATTATGGCAGATGCTGGGTCTTTAAAGATGTACAGTGGAGACCCGGTGCTAATGCTAGTGAACTCTGATTGCAGACATTGCACCTCGCTGTGGTCCCCCAACCTGTTCCTATGACAGCCGGGAACCTACTAAAGGCTCGCAGGCTTGTCATAGGAATATTACAGAGTGAATGCTGTAAAAAACGAAGCCCATAACAGAGTCGCACAAATGCACTTTCTCCAATTCCACCCAATTTGTCCTGCAAACATTAAGCCCTCATATGGCTCTGTGAATGGAAAAATAAAAAAAAGTTACGGGGTTTGGAAGGCGGGGAGTCAAAAATGAAAATAGAAAAATGCCACAGAGTGGAAGGGGTTAAAAACGTCTCCCTTACGATCACATTCTTCTCACTTTTCGACATTGGAGATGCAGATAGGCAGCTCAGAGGACCATGAAGGGACACATTCTATTTTATTTATTAAAGTATAAAATTATACATCATGTATATACAGTAATTGCAGCTTCCAGGAGATGACCTAAGCAGGGACGTCACAGTGCTACTGCACATCAGCAGGAAAACGGTCTCTGTACCCTCATTGGCCGAGGGTTCAGTTCTGTGTAGCAGTCACCGGGTGGATGAAAATCATACAGAAATGTTTGGTTTTCAGATTGACTGTCTTAGTACATTGACTGTTGATTGATAGGTTTATCTGCAAAACCAAACGGCCGTTATTAATCAACAATACACTTTTAAGGAAATTTGAAAGCCCTATGGACTTGTATGGCTGTGTGGTTTTTAGATATGCTATGTCATATCTATATTGCATGCGCTACATGAAATGGTACCCTCAATGTGCAGTGCATTGCGGGGCCACCAGTCAGCCACAGCAGTCTCCAGGAAAGCCTGACGACTCGCAAGGTAACGGCACAGGCATCTGTTTCATCTCTGTGACTCAGCACTTACTCTTTACAGTGCAGCCATTTACTGCTATACATAGGGAAGCCTGACACACTACTAGTATAGCCTATGGACTCAACCTTGTGTTCATTTGTAGGCATTGCTACACTTTTGTTGTCTAATGGGGCAGGGAGCAGGTGTGCCCCCTGGACAATGGGGGCCTTGTCGCTATTGCATTTATAGTTATACCACTGCTGGCTATTCTACTACTGTAACTCAGGATTAGCAAATATTTGTAGTGTCACCAGCCTAAAAGAACACGCTGCAGGTTTAGGGGCCCCAAACCTAGTGATGGGTTTCATTTAACCAGATTGTGTGACTCAGGTGGGTGACTGTCCATGGAGAGGTATAATACTGTATATCAACTATAATAACCACTTGCAAACCATTGATATATTTTAAATGTCTTTGTGGCATGCATCTGGCTCTGCAAGAACATAGTACCAAAAATATGATGTAAGCCATTTTGAGGCACTCTGTTATTGTTTATTAACATAGTTCCTTTTTTTTTTTTTTTAAGGTCAGTGAAATTTTGAAGGTGTCCAAAAACAATATAGTGGTAATGAAGTTGCTTGCTGGAGGCCATAAAAAGGACTCTAAGGTAAACAGAATTTTTTTTTTTCTTAAATGAAGTATCATTAACTATTTTAAAGCGTAGTGACAGATTTCTCATCCAAGTCAACATGTCTGCATTCTATTGTAGAACATACAGTATATGTTCACATGAATGCCTAACAAATGCATAGTCAGAAGCTGTTCTGTGCCATAGGGACCATTGCATTAGTGGGATCCCCTCCTTAGTCAGCATGCTGTAGGAGTACCTCTGGCAGACTCAAGCCATTCTTTGGAGGCTTCAGACTGATAGGGGTGATCTTTGATTAGACAGCTATTTTACAGGCTATGGACACCTTTTACATACTAAAAATGATGATTATATTAATGGTTACCATGACTTTTTTTGGCTGCAATTTGTATTCATTTTTAGACCCCCTGATATGTATTTTGAAACTTGCTTCTAGTTTTACACTGGGTATTAGACCGTTTTCATTTGTCCAGGGCCAATCAGATGACTTATTACGCATAGGAATGGCAGTTTCTTTAGAATCCATGTGCATGAGCAAGTTCTAAAAGGCAAATCCTAGTCCAGGTTTTGCGACTTCTGTTCCACATACATGACCTGTTGTTTCCGTAGCTGTTACTACCAGCATGTAACATAATTTGCATGCTTAAATATTCTGCCATAGAGTACTTTCTGTTCGGTAAGCTCTGCTGGGTTTTCTAGTAACACCTACAGACTTTTGTTTTCTTCTTCCTTTGTACCTGAACATGTATACATAATATCTTATCTTTATCTTCATGCAGGTTCCCCCTGAGTTTGACTTTTCTGCACACAAGTATTTTCCTGCTGTGAAACTGGTATAAATGATCGGCTAAGAGACTGTAAGACATTTGGCACAGAGCGTCTTCTGTTTAATGTGTGCTGAGTGCAGGACATAGGAAACTTTTTCATTTAATTTTTTAGTGCACTGGTAACTTTTATGTAAAGCCACAAGGTGGACAATCTTTGTAAATTGGCTGTGTGGGATCTTGTGTTATAACACCAATGTTTTCCAGTAAATAATTAAAACCTCCTGAGTGTCTTTATTTCTCATCTTATGAAACTGCTACTGTACTAGTCCCATGATTCTTTTTAATGTAGTGACACACTTGTCCTCTGAGATCGCTGGCGAAACTCTGAACCAGCAAGAAATGTGTTCATCGCTGAAGCCTCTTAAGAAGTCTGTCTGCTGTCCCTGTGCCAGAATGGAAATCTACACCAGTTACTCCTAGCTAAGCTATCCCGCCTATTACTAAGACCCCCCACGCCCCATTGCATCATACTTGCCTATCTTCTGCTCTTGGAGACGGCTCCTCCTTTCTCCTTCACTGGGCGCAGGCTGGAGTTGCTGTGCACAGACCGGAGGTACCTGTGAGGCCTGTGCAGTAGAAATGGTGTGCCATCTCTACTGCGCATGCGCTTGAAGAGAGGAAAAGGGGAGGAGCCGTTCCCAGACAGGAAGGCACATAAGTATTGATGGGGTTGGGGGAGGGGGGAAGGGTGTGGGAAGAGTACTGGTGACGTTCTGTTTTGGAAGGGTTGAAACGGAACGTCACCGGATTATCAGAAAGTGTCCCTGGGGCGGTCACATGACTGCCCCAGGGATATGAGTAATTTTATACTTTTTTTTTTTTTTTTTTTAATACAAGTTAGGTGGGGGAGGGGGTTTAGTTTAGGAGTTAATTTGTATTTTTATCCCGGACAACCCCTTTAAGCTGGCCCTTAATTAGATGTCTCAGTTGAACCTGGCCAATTATCTACTGTGTACAGTGGCCTCCTTCCTCTCCCGACTGCAGATGGATTTCAACTGCCAAATCTTTTTGTTGGAAGTGTGAAGAAATCAGGCGATACCTTTTAGAGGCTAACTGAGTATATTTGATAAGTAAGCTTACAAGAGTCTAGCTCTCTTCTTCAGACATGGTGTTATACAAGAACTGAAAATTCACAAATTTTTTATATACCCTATACACATGATCTTCAAAGGAGGCCTGATTTTTCCCATTTAATATTGTACATGGAATTCACTAAACCAATGACTAAGTTACGATTAGAGTTGTCAGACCTCATTCACACAGTGCATTTATAAATACAGGTTTTTCTTGTCAAAATCAAGAGTATATGCCAAAGAGGGCAGAAAAAAAAAACGCAAAATTTTTCCTTAATGTGGCTCCTGAGTACCCCACTATCTGTAACCAAACTGTGTTGGAAATACATTTGTGATGATTTGTTATACAGGTATAGCTCCACTGCACAAGTGATCACGGGGGGAGGGATGACTGTCCAAAACAAATCCAAAAGTCAAAGTGATCACAGATTATGCACGTGGAAACCTTCCTTCCTGCATGACACAGTTGAAGTTTTTACAAAACTTTGTTCTACTGGTTGGAATTCCAATGCTCTGGAGAGTATCAGACGCTTCCGGGCTCTGTGCCTTCCTCTTAGTCCCGGGCGTGGTGCTTTGTACATGTTTTCTGCCATTGGCCTTGGTACTATAACTGCATATATGTTAATATCTGCCCGTGTTGGGGATTGCGGGTCCAGCTGCTGAGAACCTGACATGGATGGTTCTCTGAACCCTTTTTGGAGCTCTTATACAGTATGTCTTTCTATTCACACCCCCTTTAGCTGCCCTCTCCCCTCGTTTTTTTTTCTTCTCTGCTTTTGTTGCTTTTTCTGCTCTTCCTTCTACCTCCACTTGTTCTCCCTTTTCTTCTTCCATACTTCTATTGCCTTGCTGGCCGGGTCCCTCTGGGGGGTTCCCCGGGTGGTCCTGGTCTGCGTTGTTTATTTTTGTATGTGTGCGTTTTTGTGCAACTGGTCTGTTTTGGACCTTGTATTCTTATAAAAATGCAATAAATATTTGAACTGAAAAAAAAAAAAAATCACAGGAGCTTTAGAGCACAAACCTGATTCATATCTTTCACATATATGATGCACTTTATCATGCAGTTTTTTATTTTGACTGTGATTTGTAGTATCTCATTAAGGCTACAGCCCCACGTTGCAGAAAAACATCTTTTTTTTTGTTGCAGATTTTGTTGCGGTTTTATGAGCCAAAGCTAAGAGTGGCTTGAGTATAAGAGAGAATTGTAAGAACTTCCTATATATTTCCCTTTCCTTTTGTAGCCATACTTGGCTTTGGCTCAAAAAACCGCAATAAAAACAGGTGCTATTCCGCTACGTGGGTTATAGCCTAAATAAGTTTCTCTCAGCTGTTATGCAGATATCTTGCACACATACATTGGGCACAGTGCACTTCCTGCCACTGTACAGTGCTATTAAAGACTGGCTGAGTGCACTAGTATGATGGAAGGGGTAGGGCTTAGCTCCAGTTCAGACTAACGACATAATGGAGAGATTACATGTGTGGTTTTCATCTAGTTTGTGCAAATCACCCAGATTTCTGAAAACTAGTTGTGTTTTAACAGGAAGCTCTATATAGCTAGATTTTGCTTCAGCAGCAGTCTGTTACAGCACTAACTGGTATATTACCCAGCTTTCCTGGAACCCTGAAAGATACAGATTAACTTCTGTACTGTTCCAATTTCTGATATATTACAGGAGAAATGCTGCCTCCTGTCCATAACTGCAGAGCTGATCTAGGTCCTCTAGGACCCAGCAGCTCTAACAGTCTCTGGTTCCCAGTGGATCATGTGCCACTGGGTCAGAGGGGAGCTGCATCACGGTGGCTCTCATAGCTGTGTACACAGCAATTGGGAAGGCAGGGACCGTAATAAACCATTCCTGCCTTCTCTAGAGGAGCTCTGGCTGTAGTTACAGCCACCTCCCCAGTTCTGCAGCTGCAGGACGTATGGGTTAAGGAGCAATTACAGAGCAAGGAGAAGTGTTTGCTTAGTTATATTTAGCACGCTGTTGCCCACATGCCTGGGAACGTGAAAATCACTTCTGACGTGATATAGCAGAATAATGAAGCAACTCATAGGTTTTATTTAGATTAATATCACAGCTCCACATGCTATGCTACCCAGCTTTCCTAGAACCCTGAAATGCAAATCAAGCAAGCAGGGGCATTTATTTAGGTATATTCAATAGTTCACATTACCTGGTATACTCAGCTTTCCCAGAATCCTGAAAATGAAATCCTAGCAAGCTATGGTATGATTATAGTGCATGGAGATAAATTACAGTTCCACATGCTGTTACCCAGCTTTCCCAGAAGTCTGAAAGGCAAATCTGACAAGCTTTGAATCAAGGCGATTTTTTATTTTTTTTTATATTATATGACTTAAATTTATTATTCAGCAGTCTCTATTACAGCATTACTAGTATGCTACCCAGCTTTTCTGGGACCCTGAAAAGCAAATTTGGCATGGTATGCCAAACCACCCATCTCCCCATCAGCCTCTCAGCTTCTATCGCTGACCACCTCTCTTGGTCTCTCACAGCTTACTACTTCTCCCACACACAATACAAAGATGGTTAATATCCTTGGTCTGGTCTTACTGCTCTGTTCTCTCTCTCTGACTTTACTAACGCATGCCTACCGATTTCCATCCACAACCTTTTTTTTTCTTTTACCATCAAAGGCTATGGTCCTTCGTAAAACACACCGACCTAACATACAGAAATCTACATGCTATAAACTCAACAACTCTCTAGCCACCCTAAGTTATTGCTGTCCCCCCATCCGTTACACTCACTATCCATCACTGCTTGGAGGGGTGGCATTTTTACTATTTATTTAACCTAAGCTAGCCCAAGACAGGCCTCTTTTTTTTTTTTTTTTTTAAAAAAAAAGCTGACCGGGACCTGTCCTTGGAGACTTCTGTTTCTCGGCATAGGCGGCGATGGTATGACATCATACTGCATTTACTAATAAAACATCAGTTTTCAAACATGACGGATTTTCACCGTATTCTGATGCCTATAATTTTTTTTTTTTTTTTTACTGTTTTGTTACCAGAGATATGTAAGGGCTCTAAGTTTGCGAGGCAAGTTATAGTTTTATTAGTACCAATTTTTTCTATGTATGACTTTTTATTGCTATTTTTAGGGGAGAAACGAGATGACCAAAATATGTTAATTTGCACATTGTGGTATATATATATTTTTTTATATATACGCAGTTTGTCACTCCTAAGTTATGACAGCAGCCATAGATGTCTGAGGTGAGAATACACATTTAAGTGTGACCCAAATAAAGACAGACCAATATTTTGTAGTTATGTAATCTACTTTAATACTCATAAATTAAACGTTTGCTGTACAATTTAATTTTTGCAGATAAATACACAGTACCAAACCCAGTTAAAAGTTTAAATTTAAAAAAAAAAAAAAAAAAAAAAAAATTTGTTGGTGTAAGCCAAGTAAAATATATTGATCTTTATTCTCCTTCATGGCTTGATTTAAACTACATTCACAGTTTCATGTAAGCAGACTAGGGGCTACAATATAAAATTGATATTTAAGAATGACTATGCTGCACAGCAGTACGATATAGATGTCATACAAAGGCACACTGAATAGCAGAAGGTAAATATTGTAAGTAAACTTGTACCTAGAGTCTACCACGTTCATAAATGGAGTGCAATTGTTAATAGTAAGGCTACGTCGGCATTGGGATTATTGGCTTGTCTATATAAAAAAAAAAAAAAAAAATGTACATTGGTTGTTCGTTCAGTCAATGAAACACAAGACCTCATGTACATACCTGTATGATATGACATCCAAACTGGCTGCAAGCTGTATAACAGTCTATTGGGTCATACTACAACTCTGCGTGCTTCCGCTTTTATACAGAACCACACTAGTGCACACCATCGACAGGAGCTATTCTTCCACAAAAACATTGCTAATATGGCATAGAGCACCATATGGTAACTTTCTGGTCAATGAGTCATCAATGCAAAACAAAAGCAATTTGAATTCAATGAACTGGCGCAAAAGCTTTCTGTGGCTGGCTCCAACCACAATACTAGTGACCAATTCACTATAATTTAGTAAACAGTCTCCTGACCAATGGTTCAGCCAAAAATGTAGCTGCAATGAGCATGTCATGATCACTATACTTCCCACTGCTCCATGTGCAAATAAGCATGAACAGACAAGTACTTCAACAGCAGGGTAGCAGACAAATCCCATACATGGTTGTTAAAATAAAAAAAATTCTATTTTTGGGAAGAGAGATCGCAGCAGGAGGCTTTAAAAAAAAATGTAAATAAAAAAAGGATATATAAGCGCCCTGGCCTGATCTTGCCATGGAGTCCGCAACTCGAGGCTTACCACTGTTTAGACCTATTCACACACCTATTTCTTATTACTGGCTATGTGGTAATTAATCTGTGTTTCACTTATTTATAAAGTTTAAAGCACCTTTGGCCCCAGTAGCGAACGTGGCAGTTGTCACAAGCAGGACTCCTAAAACCAAAATGGCAGCAGCATCTGCACAGGCCGAGATTAAAAGAAAGCGGTCTCCACAAAACAGTTTGCAGGCAGCATGTTATAGAGCAGGAGTTGACATTATAATATATATAGTTTATTGTACATTGTAACTTTGCGACTTGAGGCAATAAATCTATGGGAAACTAGCAATTTGTTCCAAAGACCCCAAAATGTTACCAAAAAACGTAGAAAAAATAAATAAATCATAAAATCCTAACAAAACTGTAAAAACAAAAAAAGCTAAGATGATGGAAATCAATTTCTATGATAGTGGCAGGAGCTTTTTCACATTCCTGAATAATAACATGGGGTTGCTGTCACCTCCACTGGAGACACTGTCGCAGAAAATAAATCAGCAGAGAAAAAAAGTCCCACATGGAGGGGGGTCTGCCAGTGTCCGTGTGTAACCATTGTTTTAGCATTCCGGCTCAGTTGTTCGGGTCCCGTCGGCCTGCATGATGGAGACCTAGGCGCTTGTGTGAACCTAGTGTCAAATGAACTTGTTGAGCTGCTGCAACCTCCAGCCTAGCATTGTATGTTGGGTCCAGTTTCAAGTTACAGTGGACCAGAAGAGACAGTTGTATGTTAAAAATATTATATCCTGAGGACTTGTAACGTGATGGATAAAAGTATAGTTTTTTGTTTTTTTTTTCCTTTCTCTCTTCACAGTTCACAGGGTGGTTTTACTTTGCAACTAACAATCTTCTCTGTATAAATTTACATGCTAAGATATTAACTACTTAACAGGACCACCCACTGGACTCCTAAAGTCAGAAAAGGCCAGATTAAACATCTAAATGACAGATTATCCTAAATATTTTCCTACAAAAAAGGATCAGTCTGCTCAGCTCCTTCTCTATAACTTGCTGACTGCAAACTGTACTGCATTTTCAATGTAACAGATTCCCTTTAAGATGACCAGCTCACTGATATAAAGGCAAGATGTATCATTTGGTGTTTTGCCGAACTTGTACCGGGTTATCTTGTATGAATCTCCCATACCTGATCCACCTACAGGTATTGTTCAAATAGGATACTGAAATGAAGTTCAGCTCATATCACTTAAAAGGATATTTTCACATGCACTATAAACTATCACCAAAAAACAGGTGACAGGATATCTTAACTTTGGTGACCCAAACACCATGTGTATGCTTAAAAACCAGGGAAGGCAGTAGTACATTGAAATGCAGATATAAAAGGAACATGGCGAGCAAACAACTGCCCATATACGTGTAAATTATTTGCCTATATAGCATTAGACTAATTAAAGTGAGCATGTTATTGGGTCCTGGGGTTATTGTCATTTACATTATGAAAAGTAGAGATAGGTTATGTGCACATTTGTCCTGTCCATAAAACACGAAGAAGAAATTACCAGAAGCTCATCAGCATAATGACCACAGACATTTCCCAGTCCAATGTCCAGCTATTGACTCTAAAAATCCATCTGAATGTTCTAAGATTCTGTAAGGAATTATACACTTGCTGTGATATATGATACAAAAACTGTGATTTTAAAAAAACAAACAAAAAAAACAAAATCTAAAAATTTTAAATGGTCTTCAAGTTTGTTTCAGTGTGTTAAATCAATCTTCAGTTCTCTAAATAATCTGCATTTGGGCCATATTAAGGCATCTCATGCCTAGGACCAATCAAAGTCTGATAAGTAGCTTAAGTGGGGACAGTGCGTTACTTTAGTCTTGGATCCTCGTCTTCCTCAGCCTGTTGGTTGACTGCAAGTTCATTCAATTCATTTTCAATTTTAACTCCTGTTAAAGAGAGAAAAAAAAAAAATAAAAAATCTGAAAAAGGATTGCAGAACTAAATGGGAAGTACTACTACTTGTGCTAGAGAACTGTGTTAAATCTCTGGTTCCCAAACTTTGATGGTGGGACCCACTTTTGGGTGACAACTTTGTTTGGGAACCCACATTAGTATACTTGGCCCAATTTAAAGCCACCATCTGTGTTCTGTCCCTTAACCTGCTTTTCAGAAATGTATTGTACCTATCACAGTTGTGCACACCTACTGCCTGCACTTACACCAGCCATAATGGCCACTCTCATACATGAAGGACAGGGCATCCTGCACAGACACTGCACTGGCCCACTGGTATATGTAATTCCGTTCAGCAGAGGCTCCATTATTAAGGAGCACCTCCTGGACTACAATTCTTGGAGGACCCAATTGAAAGGGAAACTCATTTAGAACATTTATTGGCTCTTGTGATCATATATTCTCTTACACTCATCGCCCACACCCTGCTCCTGCCTGCCCATCCATTCAACACCCTATTCCTGCCTGCCCACCCAACCGTTCATCCCACACCCTGCTCCTGCCTGCCCATCCATTCAACACCCTATTCCTGCCTGCCCACCCAACCGTTCATCCCACACCCTGTTTCTGCCAGCCCAGCTGTTTGACATCCTGCTCCTGCATGCTCATCCAGCCAACACTCTCCTCCCGCCTCCTCATGTGTCTGACATTCTTCTAAGTCTACTCCCACCCACTCCCCAGCCTGATGTAAAGCTGTGAACTCCGCTTCAGGTATGGCGGCTGATGGAGGGTCATGTGACCTGACCAGTCTATCAGCAGCCACATAAGGACTGCAGCTCTGGACAAATATAAGTGAAGGGTCTCAACTCCCCTGGGGTCATGGTTTGAAACTCAGTTGTTATATAAAGCAAAAGTGCAAGTACTAGCAGCCTGGAGACCCCAGTATCAGACTATTTAAGGAATCTTTGACAATTGGAATGGGAACTCATAATTGTTAGGGTATGATCACAAAGTTTTTTGCAGGCTGAAAAAAATCTGATTTCAATTGATTTCAATGGGGTTTTTCAAGTCGGAAGCCGCCTGAAGATAGGTCATGTCGTTTTTTTTCCCTCTAGCTGAAAAAAAGTCAACTAGAGGAAAAAAACTGCTACTGACTCCCATTGAAATGAATGGGAGGCGTTTATTGAGGTGGATTCCGCCTCAAAATCAGCCTGCAAAAAACTCCATGTGACCATACCCTAAATGTATTCATACACTTTTAGGAATAATAGAGGAACAGCTATTCACATTTAGGGGGTTCAAACCAGCCCTAAGGACTGTGGGAGGGGGGAGGTCACACTTAACAATGCCCGCGGTCAGAGTCCATTCTGATCGCGGGCATTAACTACGGCGGTTGTGAAACTCGAGTGGGAAGGAGGGGGGGGGTCATACTCAACAATGCCTGCGATCAGGATACACAGTGATCGCAGGCATTAACTCCAGGTCTCCGCAGAGACCCGATACGGCAGCTATGGTAGCCACTCTGCAGCAGAGCGGCTGCCATCTTTAAGGAACCGGCATCTGCTGTAATCATATGGCAGATGTCGGGAAGGGGTTAAATTAGCTAGGGCTTATTTTTGGAGTAGGGCTTATATTTCAAGCCTACTCCAAAAAAACTGGAAATCTAGCTAGGGCTTATTTTCAGGGTAGGTCTTATTTTTGGAGAAACACGGTAGCAATTAGCAGCAACTTTTTTTTTACTAAAACAGACATTTTAATGGGGGGGGGGGGGGGTCACAGGACCTGTATAACAAGGACAAGGAAAATTTTTACCAGATTCAGAATCTATAAAATATATGTGGCTTGTGGAAATATACAGTGGGTACGGAAAGTATTCAGAACCCTTTAAATTTTTCACTCTGTTTCATTGCAGCCATTTTCTAAAAGCAAAAAAGTTCATTTTATTTCTCATTAATGTACACTTAGCACCCCATCTTGAAAAAAAACAGAAATGTAGATATTTTTGCAAATTTATTAAAAAAGAAAAAAACTGAAATATCACATGGTCATAAGTATTCAGACCCTTTGCTCAGTATTGAGTAGAAGCCCCCTTTTGAGCTAGTACAGCCATGAGTCTTCTTGGGATTGATGCAACAAGTTTTTCACATCTGGATTTGGGGATCCTCTGCCATTCTTCCTTGCAGATCCTCTCCAGTTCCATCAGGTTAGATGGTGAACGTTGGTGGACAGCCATTTTCAGGTCTCTCCAGAGATGCTCAATTGGGTTGGGGTCAGGGCTCTGGCTGGGCCAGTCAAGAATGGTCACAGAGTTGTTCCGAAGCCACTCCTTTGTTATTTTAGCTGTGTCTTGTTGGAAGGTGAACCTTCAAACCAGTCTGAGGTCCAGAGCACTCTGGAAGAGGTTTTCTTCCAGGATATCTCTGTACTTGGCCGCATTCATCTTTCCTTCAGTTACACAGTCGTCCTGTCCCTGCAGCTGAAAAACACCCCCATAGCATGATGCTGCCACCACCATGTTTCACTGTTGGGATTGTATTGGGCAGGTGATGAGCAGTGCCTGGTTTTCTCCACACATACCACTTAGAATTAACGCCAAAAAGTTCAATCTTCGTCTCATCAAACCAGAGAATCTTATTTCTCATAGTCTGGGAGTCCTTCATGTGTTTTTTGGCAAACTCTATGCGGGCTTTCATATGTCTTGCACTGAGGAGAGGCTTCCTTTGGGCCACTCTGCCATAAAGCCCCGACTGGTGGAGGGCTGCAGTGATAGTTGACTTTGTGGAACTTTCTCCCATCTCCCTACTGCATCTCTGGAGCTCAGCCACAGTGATCTTTGGGTTCTTCTTTACCTCTCTCACCAAGGCTCTTCTCCCACGATTTCTCAGTTTGGCTGGACGGCCAGGTCTAAGAAGAGTTCTGGGCTTCCCAAACTTCTTCCATTTAAGGATTATGGAGGCCACTGTGCTCTTAGAAACCTTCAGTGCTGCAGAAATTCTTTTGTAACCTTGGCCAGATCTGTGCCTTGCCACAATTCTGTCTCTGAGCTCCTTGGGCAGTTCCTTTGACCTCATGATTCTCATTTGCTCTGACATGCACTGTGAGCTGTGAGGTCTTATATAGACGGTGTGTGCCTTTTCTAATCAAGTCCAATCAGTTTAATTAAATACAGCTGGACTCCAATGAAGGAGTAGAACCATCTCAAGGAGGATCAGAAGGAAATGGACAGCATGTGAGTTAAATATGAGTGTTACAGCAAAGGGTCTGAATACTTATGACCATGTCATATTTCAGTTTTTCTTTTATAATAAATTTGCAAAAATATCTACATTTCTGTGTTTTTTCTGTCAAGATGGGGTGCTGAGTGTACATTAATGAGAAATAAAATGAACTTTTTTGCTTTTAGCAAAAGGCTGCAATGAAACAAAGAGTGAAAAATTTAAAGGGGTCTGAATACTTTCCGTACCCACTGTACATGCAATTTCCTCAGAACTGATCTTTAGGACTCATGCACATTAACCCTATTATGGATCTGTGTTGTACAGATCCACAAATGCACCTGCCATTTTGTACATAGGCATATGGGAGTTTCATATTGAAACCAAGCTCCATTGCATTCCACAGGTAGGCTTGCTCCAGAGCACTGATTCAAACAAACTTTGTACAGGACAGAAGTTGTATTTTAACCATTTTAGTTCTATTTTTTATTCTTTACACAAAGTTTGTCTTTTATTTCATGACTGAACAAGACAATTTGAAAGAAATTTAACAAACATCTGCCGTAAAGGAACCTGGCAAGATGCAGTGATTGTTGCAACTCTATGCAAATTCCACATTTATTCTGGTCAATTCTGGGACCACTGAGGGTCTGCAATGAGCAATTCCATCAATATGAATGGAAGCACTCATTGCCTTGTAATGGGCAGGAAAGCATGCAGTGCTTATAGCGTTCAACATTACTTACAGCTTGTAGCTCCCCAGACTGCCCATCCATTCCTTGCTCTGGCACTCACAGGGTTATATGTGCAGGAGCTCAGAGAAAGGGCGGAAAAATGCGAACTGTACAAAATTTTAAAGTCTATAAGCGCCGCTCTCTCCCCAGGCATATAGAGCCAGGGGCCACTATATTTTATGGGGGCAAAAGGGACCATTATACTGTGTTTGAGAAAAAGGGGGTCCACTATACTGCATGTGAGGGGAAATAGGGGGCCACTATACTGTGTGTGTGGGGGCACTATAGGGTTATGCTGAAAAGTTGCCTGCAGCTAACCGGCTGTCATCTACAGTAGCAGCACTGTGGCAGAGACAACATGTCAATTATAGCTGCAGGTCTCAACCAAGGATTTCGTTATAAAGGTTGAAAGCTAGGGAAGACCTATAGCAATTCCAGCAGGTGTGCCATAGAAAAACCATCCAATTACAGGCGCTTTTGCTGCAGCAGCTTTTAGAGGAACATACTGCAGTCACAATTCATAAGGCGCAAAGGGACCCACTGATGCTCAGTCACCGAAGGGTTCCACAAGTTTCCTATGTGACTGGGTTTACATGCCCTGGATGACATACAAGTGTATGCAGTGATTTCAGTCTGGTTGAAAACAAACACATTACTCTTGAGGTTAAAAAATATATGCCAACCTCTTAGATTCTGATCATTAGCTCTCAGTTCCACTTGCTTTTCGGTCTCAGATTCAGCTTCATTCGCTTCATCTCCATTATAGTCATTTAGTTTTTCTACATTCTGTTGGATCTGTTTCAAGTCTTACAAGAGGGAAAAAAATATAAAGTTTACATTTTCTAAAAAATGTTTTCTGTTGAAATTTAGGACAAAAGGGCATTTTGTAAAAGTTTCTGGATTTGGTGGTAGTTAAAAAACAAGCTCAATGGGGAATATTTATTACCTACCTACAAAAACACAAGGATTTGAGTTTTTAAACTCCAGTTACAACAAAAGTTTCCAAATGGCATTTATACTCCACTCTCACCACTTTACGAAGAGGCATGGTGAGGGTGTGCTGTTGTAGAAAACTGGTGGCAAATGATGCCTGAAATCTATACCAAAGTTCAGTGTAGAAGCACAGCACACAAAGTATGTGCCTGATTTATGACAATTTCTGTCAGTTTTCATAAATCTCTCCCAATGTATTGTGTGGACCTACTTTCTTATCACTACAGAGGGTACAGAGTATCCTGCTTCCGACTCCACACAATGCAGATATTAGTTGATCGAAGATGGCGCTGGTGTGTGTTGGTCTGGCATCAATCATACTGATGACCTATCCCAAGGTAAGCCCATCAATATCTAGGTTGATGTAGTCTTGGACAAACTATAGTAAAAATATATGTATAGCCTATATAAAAAGGTGAGCAACTTTGGGCCTGATGACAGCATCCATTATCAATGTACAATTTGTTAACTGATACAAGAGATAAAATGTTACAGTGCTTACCATTTTCATCTTCTGTCTGACCATCCATATTTATTAGGTTTTCCCTCTCAACCTCATCATTTTCAGGTTCTTTATTAGGATCC
Organism: Leptodactylus fallax; assembly: GCA_947044405.1. Lineage (NCBI taxonomy): Eukaryota > Metazoa > Chordata > Amphibia > Anura > Leptodactylidae > Leptodactylus > Leptodactylus fallax. The sequence continues at coordinate 797,218 of CAMRHE010000490.1, forward strand.
TCAACATCTTCTACTTTGGGCTCATCATCCTCCTCATCTGCTTTTGCAAGGTTAAGATTAACTTCACCATTGATCTCCTCCTCTCTCTCATCCTTCTCTTCATTTATTTTGGGTTTTTGTGGTGAAGGACTAGGTTTCTTTTCTTCCACAGCAACATTAACTTTAATTTGTTCTGGAAATGAAGTACATTATAGCATCACTAAGCAACACAAAAGCAAACTTAGATTGTTGCACTTCTTCGCTTATCTGTCAATAATAGAACACTGACTAATGCCCTTTCTCCTACCAAAATATACATCACACAAAAAGTCTTATTATATCCTTTTCTTCTTTGATTCTGTGTCTTACATTATAAGCAATTCTACAAAAACTATAAAAAAAAAAAAAAACAAAAATGTGTTGCTATGGGTCCCCAGAATATTAAGCATTTACAGTTACCCTGCTCTGCTTCACCTCAGAACAGATATGCCTCAGATATAAGGAAGTGCCGTCTGTTGTGCGGTCCAAGCCTGAAGGGTTAGACTGACTACAAACTGGCAAACCCTGGGTCCTTGTGAATCAACTTAGTGCAGGTTTGTTATGCCGACTACACACTGAACTGCACTCTGTTCCTAGAGGATAAATTATCAACCATGTGAATAAAGCCTACGGACACTGGCTGCAACGGGAGCTCAAAACAGCCTATGCTGTCCCCGTAGCTGGCTAAAAGTGGAAGCTATCAGCAGATTAAAGTCATGTGTTCCCTGCAGGATTTCTACAAGACTATTGGCTTCATGACCATGAAGAAAATCCTAAAGACTGAAACACTGGGAGCAAGATTATTTCCTTTTTAAATGAATCATTCATTTACAGGTTTAGTGTTCCTTTTAGGTCTAGTTCCATCACCACTCAATTTTACTTTACACATACTAGCACAATTGACAAGCACACTCTCTCTTTAAAAGCAGAACTTCACATGAAGTCTAAATCGAGTGACATTTATTCTACTATTGTGGATATTTATTATCTTCAGTGCTGGCTGCATTGTAGGACATAGGAAGCCTGAAGTTTTCCTACTCTGAACACCGATTTCCATATACAATGAACAATCATAAAATGTTGTAGAAAGTACAGTATCATTTATCTTGTACCGATCTTATGCTACAGCCTGTATTACAGTCTGAATTCATGATTCTACTGAAATCTCCCAGCATTGCTTTCATGCTCAATGTCTACATAGAATTCCTTAATGAGGAAAAACCCCTTTTAATGGTAATGTTAACATCCCCCAGCAAACTTAGAGGTAAAATATTGATACAAAGAAATGTATGCAACAGTATTTCTCTCAAAAAAGGCAAACCTTTATTTTCTGGCAGAGGAATATCCTTCTTTTTGGAGGTCTCTATTGGCTTCTCAGCAGTTGCTGTAACATCCTTGTGTTCCTGTTCTTCTTTGATATCAATGGCTTTCTGGTTAACATCTTGTTTTGATGTCACAATCTAGATAAAACACAAAAATTGCATTTAAAAGGAGGGAATTTATTTTTAAAGCAATAGATTTTTATTGGGGTTTTCAGAGAGGAAAAGGTTTCCAGAATTAAAAGCAAAAAACACTTATAGTCCAAAGAAACTCTGTAATAACAAGACTGTAGCATTACAAAAAAAAAAAATTCTGGCATGCTGTATAATATGGCTACCAAATTTGTGAGTAACCAACATAATGCAACTTTTGTGGGTAAACATTTCTCTTGTTTTGGATATAAACAAAATATAGATGCATCATGACCAAGTGCATACAGTTAAAACATTCAAGGGTTGGGGACAAGATGCTCCAAATTTTCTTAAAAGGCACATCTTGGGCTGTTCTTACACCAAAAACTTGCTGGTTGGGAGGTTTCGCCACTCCTGCTAAAACGCTACCTACTGTTCTTGCTACTTTTGAGTAGCAGAGAAAAGCTTAACCCCTTCCTGCCGGTGACATTTTTCGATTTTCGTTTTTGACTTTTAATATTTTTATATATTTTTTTTTTTACTTTTATTTTTTTGCATTTATCAGACCCCCTAGGGGGTCTTGAACCCCAGGGGGTCTGATCACTAATGCAATGCATTACAATGCTAATGCATAAAAAACGGCACTTCTATTGAAGGCTGCACAGAGTAGCCTGCAATAGAAGTTAATGAAAGACAGGCCTGCAACGGTCATAGCAACGGGACGCCGGTCCTGGAGTTTGCTCCGGGTGCCGGCGATCCCTGGTAAAATGGCGCCTCGGTCAGCTTTGACCAAGGTGCCAGAGGGGTTAATGCCCGCGATCATTGCCAGCAGAAACCCGGCGGCTATGTCGGCTGCTCAGGTCCCTCGCGGCCGCCATATATATATATTTTTTTTTTTTAAACTCGTTTTATTGAAGTTTGTACAACAAGGCATACAACTCAAGGAAAAGGTACAAAGGAAGTAGCAGGATAAGTACAATAAAATTCTGTACAAAAGATAACAGAAATTGAACAAAAGTAACAAAGGAAACAATTAAAACAGTTGCTGCAGAATCCATAACATGTGAAACCTGAAAATAAAAAGCATGAGTAGTCCCAAAATCATGAAGTAGGTGGGCAGAAGGACCAGTCGAACCAACCTGTAGGAGAACAAAGGAAACAGACAAAGTATAGCAACTCAATCCAATCTATGCAGCCAAAACGAATTCCAGAGTACCACAGGGATCAGGAGACAGGAAAAACTCTTAGGGGGAACGCACCGTAGGAGCACCAAATCAAGTCAGAAATGCATCAAGGACTGTACGAAAAGATGGGGTTGTGTATAAGGTTAGTGGTGAGCTACACCAGGGACCCCAAACCTTTTCAAATTTAGTGGGCCGTCCTCTACCCTTGTATACCAGCTGGTTATATGGTAAAACTAAGTTCACCAACTTCCTCCACTGTGAGAGAGAGGGTGGGCGAGGAGCCATCCATCTCAGAGCTATGGCCTTTCTAGCTAAGAATAAAGATTCTCGTAACATAATACGAGTATGATGTATCCATAGCTCCTCGTCCAGGATACCAAACAGGCAAACTTCTGGGGCGAGTGGAACAGGGACACCTAGGACCTCCAATAGTATATCTACCACCTCTGTCTAGAAACTTTTAATAACAAGGCAGTCCAATATCATATGCCGAAAGTCTGAATACTCTGCAGGACAATGTAGGCAGCCCGGATGTTGTAGTCGTCCCATCTTATGTAACCGTGCAGGGGTCAGATAACTCTGGTGTATGATATATACTTGAATCAACCTATTGTTGACTGATGGGGATACAAATTGTGCTGATTCCTGTAGTTCTACATAGGACTCATCAGTAAGCGCAGGAATCAGAGTGCGCCATTTCAACAAAGAGGGAGCAGCCAGATGTGATGTTTTAGCCTGTATGAGGTGGACATATAGGCTTGAGATGAGACCCCGAGGACCCTGGGACCGTAGTATACCTATTAGAGGATAAGTAGAAATTAGCACATCAGAGGGGGGAAACTGTGTAATCATGGCATGTCTAAATTGCAAAAACCTGAAAAACTGTGTGCGGGGAATGTTAAACAGTACACTTAGAGAGTCAAAAGAACGAAATACACCCTCTTCGTATAAATCACCCAGAGACACAACTCCAAACCGCTCCCAGCACCTCACGTCTGGGAGAGCCAAAAGTTCCGTCAGCCCAGGATTATCCCAGAGCGGAGTCTCAGTAGGAATAGCAGAGTAGGATGTTACCCGCTTGGCCTGCTGCCAAATCTGACCTGTCAGTGTGTGGAGAGGCAGTAACTTGCCTTTATATAAACGTGTACTTTCTAATACTGACCATAAGGTGGGTATAGCTAAATAATGCGCTAAGTGGGCCTCCGGGCCAGTTAACAGCCAAGACTTCAAATAGCGGAGTTGCCCCGCAATGTAGTATAAAAAGATGTCCGGCAGGGTCAGCCCGCCCATATCTTTGGGACGTTGCAAGGTGGATAGTCGCAGCTTGGACCTGGAACTCCCCCAGATAAAGGGAATAAATAAGAACCTGCGGGGCACTGGCATGGTCACATGCTCCAATATATATATATATATATATATATATATATATATATATATACACACACACTTAGGGCCGTCATTTCCTCTTGCGGGTTCCCCTATGTAGGGGGAACGTAGTAGACAGAGCACCATTAATTGAGAGAGCCGCCATGGGGGATTGGTAGAGGAGGGTAATCCATGTAATAAAGGAGTTACCAAACCCAAAGCAACGAAGAACCTGTAGGAGGAAGGGCCATTCCACTGAGTCAAATGCCTTAGAGGCATCTAAAGAGGCAATTGCCCAATCCTCATGGAGAGCAGCCCCAATTTGGGATACCACATGGACCCTACTAACGTTGTCTGAAGTGGACTTGCTGCGCATAAAGCCTGTTTGGTAGGGATGAATCAAGTCCAAAATAATAGTGTTCAGTCTATTCGCTAGGATTTTTGCAAGCAGTTTATAGTCAATGTTAAGAAGAGAGATGGGTCTATATGACCCACACTCCAGCGGGTCCTTATCTGGTTTGAGGAGAAGGATAATTGTAGCATCATAAAAGGACTCCGGCAGTGCATGGGCCGAGTAGGCATCCTGATAGCATTTCAACAATACAGGGAGTAACAGGTCCTGATATTGTGCATAGACCTCCACTGGTATACATCAGGGCCAGGGGAGTTACCCCTGGCCATATCAGCCAGGGCATCAGATAGTTCCTCCATAGTAAGAGAGGAGTCTAGGAAAGCCCATTGTTCTTGTGTCAAAGTTGGGAAGGAGACATCGGTTAGGTACTGAATAAGTTCTTGACTAGGGGCTTGGAGCTGGGATTGATAAAGTCTGGAATAGTAATGGTGGAACCTATTCCGGATAGCAACACTGTCAGTCAAAACCACCTCATCAGCTGAGTTAATTTTCAGGATAGCCGGAGAGGCTGTGTTATAGTGAATCAGATGGGCCAGGAGACTACTAGACTAGTTTCCTAGTTCATAAAACCTCGGTTTGCTAAAGAATTGTGACCTGTCATACAGAACATGCAAATATTGTCTGCCCATTTGGAGCCATGCATTTTTAGAGTCCTCACTGGGGTCAGTAATGTAGGCTGCTTCCAGGGAAGCACATTTATTAGCTAGCTCAGATTCTAGAGAGGAGGAATCTCGCTTGATAAAGGAGATGGAAGATTTGATACATCCTCTCAAGTACGCCTTAGTAGTTTCCCATAGGATGATAGGTGTAGTACCTGGAGAGCTGATATCTAGAAAGATGTGTAACTGGTCAGGAATACAGTCATTGGTAGCTATAAGTTTGAGCCAAAAGGGATGAATACGCCAATTGTGTGGATGGCCCGGGGAGGCACCCTCTCCGATTTCCACCAACAAGGGTGAGTGGTCGGATGTGGCCCTAGGCAAATATCAAATAGCAATTAGCTGCGAGCTAGCTCTAACATTACCCAAGGCATGATCAATTCGAGACAGAGTGTGATACGTAGCAGAGTGGCAGGAATATACCTGGGCCTGGGGGTGTTTAAGACACCACAGGTGATACCATCCCAATTCTTTGTACAAGGTGGGCAAAAGGAGTAGGTCCAGCTACGGGGGAGGGGGACAAATCAGTCGTAAATTTATCTAAGGAGGCGTTCAACACCTTATTAAAATCACCCACACATAGCACCGTGGAAGCCGGGAATCTAGACACAAACTGGACAGCTTCATGTAGTACAGAGATGTCAGATGCAGGTGGCAAGTAGAGAGTAATAATGACATATATTTTAGAATCTATCCAGGCCTGAACAAACACATAACGCCCCTCCGGGTCTCTAACGGTGAGACCAGGCTCCCATCTAAGTCTGCGGTGGACTAAAAGAGATACACTTCTAGAGTAGGAGGTGTGAGTGGAGTGTAAGGACTATTGGTCCCAGGGCTTTGGCAAAAGCTGGGTCGTGTCAGGAGTAAGGCGAGTTTCCTGCAAGCACACTATATCTGAGACATGTCTTCTTAATTGGGAGAAGATGACTAAGCGTTTTTTAGCGCTACCCATTCCCCTCACATTCCATGAGAACAGTTTAAGGGTCGCCATGGTAAGTAAGTTGTAATAGAATCACCACAGGTGGGACACCATCCTCCACCCGTACCTGAAAGGGGAGCATGAAGAAAAATATAGATCCGCAGCAACATTGAAACCAAGAACTAATACCCATAAACTAACCATGAGGGAAGGAGTCTAGACTCACTTCTGCAAACTATGTGGCACTTAGTAAAAGGGGGGAAGCAGCGCACCCTAGGTGGTATAGTAATGGGGCACTGTCTTCAACTTAGAGAAAGGTAAAAGCAAATCCAGGGCAGGAACAATCTCTGCGTGGTGAAACACAGAGAACCCACAACATATAGTTTCAGTAAGACTCCGGAGCCGGCAGCCCCGCACCCCAAATAGATGAAATTAACAGGTAGCTATAGACAATAGAACAAAGTAAATCGCAGTAAAGTCCATATAAAGATATTGGGCCGCAAGGGCCCCTTACCCAACCGCACCGCAGACAGCTATCGTCTGGGAGACAGAGGCAATAAGTTTAACCAGTCCTCCACCTCTCACGGAGAAGCAAAGAAGGTGGTCTTGTCATTGTAGATCACTCGAAGACGAGCAGGATATGCCATAGAGTATTGGATGGAGCGTTCCCGTAGGAGCTGCTTCACAGCATCAAAAGGTAGAACGTGTCTTCTGTAGAGCTGCAAATAAATCAGGAAAAATGGAAACTTGGGCACCGTCGAACTTTATCTCCCGAAGTTGCCGCGCCGCTCTCAATGCTGCATCCCTGTCCTTGCTGCTCAGGAGACGGGCCAGGAAAGGCCGAGGAGGTGCTCCCAGAGGAGGCGGCCTGGCCAGGACTCGGTGAGCCCTTTCCATTGCAAAAATAGGAGAGAAGGTCGCATCCGGTAGGGTCTCTTTCTGCCATTTCTCTATAAATTCACATGGAGCAGCTCCCTCCACTCGCTCCGGCAGGCTCAGGATTCGTAGATTATTACGGCGGAGCCTAGTCTCCAGGTCGTCTGCTCTCTGGGTCCACAGATCGGTTGCTCTTTCCAATGTGGCAAGCTTCTCTGGCACCGGGGCAGCGCTGTCCTCCAGTAGGGATTTGCGATCCTCCGATTCTTTCACTCTGTTTCGAAGAGTTTGAAAATCTTGGCGGAGGAGCCCAACGTCTATCTTTAACTCCTCAATTTTACCCGTGAGGGAGGAGGTGCTACATTGGATAGCCTCCAGTAATTGCTCCCTAACCTGCCGCAGGGTAGGCTCAGGTTCCTCAGTTGAGGACGTCGACGGCGGTGGCCCCGGCGGGCTTCTTTGCGGCTGGTCCCTGGCAAAACCCCGGAGGCGCTCAGAAGTTGATCCCTTCTGTTGTCGACTCATGATCACAAGGCTGTGTCTGAAAACCGGAGGCAAGGGCAGTGGTAGGTAGGACAATGCCACCAGTAGGTACTGTCAGAGGTGTAGCACCGAGTCAGAGGATCAGCAGCAAACAGTCATTGCTTGTACCGACAGCTTCGCCAGTAGGTGTTATCAGAGGAAGAGCGTGCAGCAATCAAGATCAACAGCAGACAGTCCGGTCCGTACCGGCAGCTCCGTCAGAAGGAGAGTGTGCAGCAATCAGGATCGGTAGGTGTAATCAGAGGATCAGCAGCAGACAGTCACGACACATGCTGATGCGGTGACCAGATGGAAGGTAACGCTGCAGTTGGGATTGCGGGGTGCAAACAGCGCAGACTTGTCACGGTCTCTGGGCACGAGGGCGCAGCGCTGGTGCTGTCCCACGTTACCACCACTGGTACCGGTGATGAGGGGGCTGCACAAATGTTGGTGGTGATTGTTCCCCCCGGGGCGCTTCCCCTATACTGTGCCGATTGGTGGTGTTTGGGGCGCCCTGATGTTGTCGGTGCAGAGTCAGACACAGAAACGGTTGTAAAGTTGAACTTTTACTTCCATGGGTGTGGAGGCACAAATGCTTAGTCTGAGTACACAATAACGGGGTACGCCTGGTGACACAGCAAAGTCCTGGGGTGCAGGGTAGACTTGATAAAAGGTGTTCCTAGCCCCTTATACTTCAGTGTTACAGCCCTAAGGTGCATCTGGGTTCCTATTTGGCTCATAGGAGGATGCCCACCATGATACTAGTACATAATATTCCCCACTCACGTTATGTGGTCCTGATAGCTCAGAGTTTCGGGGTGCAATAGTCAGGGTGGCAGGATATTCCACAGGTCTGGCCTTGGCCCCTGGATCCTGTGATACTTGCTATGGAGCACGTGTTCCAGAATGTTCTCTCCACAGTCTCATGCTGACAAGATGATGATGCTTGACTTCCTTCAGGACGATGGCTAGGCAGACAGGGGACAGGATCTTCTGAATAGCTGGAGTATGTCAGCTCTCCAACCTTCCTGGGCCTGTCTAGGACTTGAGATTCCTGCACTAAACTCACTGCTTTCTTCACAGGACATCACACTTATCTCCTCACCTCCTCCTCCTAACACTCCACACTTCTAACTCCTCACACGCAGGACCTTCCTGCAGGGGTGTTACCATGGGGACCCAGTGATCAGCTGACTCCTCCCCTTTTCCCAGGCGATGTCCTCCCATTGGACATTTGGTTACTATTCAATCCTATGGGAGGTGTAATGCATGTGTGAGGCTCACTAGGTGGCGCTGTGTTGTGTGAGACTCAGGACCCCCTGCTATGTCACACAGGCTATGAAGCAACAGGAAATAATACAATGCACAGAGATCACCCTCAGCCCAGCCATAGCCAGCTCTGGGATGCCACACTGACAGCCCCGCCAGCGGGTGTTATCAGAGGGACAGTGTGCGGCAATCAAGATCAGTAGATGTTATCAGAGGATTAGTAGCAGACAGTCACTGTTGGTGCTGGCAGCTCCGCCAGCAAGTGTTATCAGAGGGACACGCGCAGCAATGATCACAGTACAACAGATGGCATTAGAGGAGCTGGCCAGGATGGGGATCTGCAGTGTGGTGCACAGGGGGTTAAGCTGGTCCACCCGTCTTCATACCTGACAGCGCTGAGCACAGGGGAACAGAAAGCTGCAAGGAAGATCCAGACCTCGTGTGCAGTGGTTTAAGGAAGCGCTGCGAGCTGGCGCCACAGAACCTCGCCGGCAAGATGGCCGCCGCAGCTCCCAGGACCAAGCTCCAGCCGGCCGTAGCGATGCAGCAGGAAGCAGTGAGTGGCACCGCTGGCCCGAACCCGCCGCAGGCAAGTCACTGAGGGGTCCGGGGGGTTTTGGGGTCACCAGGGCACCGGGGTCGGCAGGATAAATACAGGATAATGGTGGGTTTCTGCCACAGCTCAACTCACATGCGTCCGGCCGGTATACGCGCAAGCCACGCCCCCCATATTTAAGCACCCGGCATCTGCTGTACTATTACGGCGGATGTCGGGAAAGGGTAAAAAGTCAAAATTGCCCCTTCTCAGGGGGCATTAAGTAATGTACCTTGACTCATAAGTGTAGCAAATTTATAGTGCTTTATTAAAAGTTCCATTGGTATACTACTGTCCAATTCAACATACACTGGAATAACAATTTTCAATTATAACAGATTGCAGCTCTAGGTGATACAGATCCCAAAATACAGCCATTTATGCCCCTCCAAGCATCTGTTCTCCGCCTACCTGCCCCATATATTTGAACAGCAGTACCCAAGAGACAAACCAAAGTACCTGGAAACCGTATATAGATTTCTCCTGGCAACAGAAGAAACAAAAGAAATAGAAATACAGTGTGTGAGCTTGTGAGTGTGTTTTGATTCTAAGTGTGGTTTTGTTTTAAGTGTGATGTAAGATTAATAGACTTTAAATTTAGGGACTTTAGAAAACAAAACAACCCTATACACTTTAATCTGGACTGTGTTTATTTTACTTGTATTTTTTTTTGTTTTGGTGTAATAATCCTCATTAGGTAAAATGTACATTAAACCGCATTGCTAAGTATGGAGCACATCTTGCAACACGTATTCTTTGCTTGGGCATACTGCAGTGCAAGATGTAAGCATGTTGCACATTTAGAAGCCCAGATCATGGATCCAAATGAGCAAATTGCAAGACTGAGATCCATTGATAACTTGGAAAGGAGTTTGTTGCTCACAGAGCAGGAACTCTGTGGGGTAAGTGCAGATGGGGATGGTAGCATGGAGGTGCAGGAACAGGAGGCAGCGAATTCTAATTGGGGGAAATATTAGAAGTCATTGGGTAGAGGGAAGAGAGTCAGGGAGGTTAGTCCTGAACTGGCACTACCCAACAAGTTTGCTAAATTGGCAGATGAGGGGGATGTTAGTACAGGGGTAACACTGCTGCAGCAAGACACTTCCTCTGACCACCAGGGGAATGTCTGCTCCAGTAAGAAGGGGGATAGGAGTGCAGAGAAGCCTAGACAGGTGCTGCTAGTGGGATATTCAATCATTAGGGGAACAGACAGGGCAATCTGTCACAAAGACCGGGATCGTCGTACGCTGTGTTGCCTTCCTAGCACTCGGGTTCGACACATCGCGGATCGGGTTGATAGATTACTGGGTGGGGCTGGTTTGGATCCAGCTGTCATGGTGTACATAGGCACAAATGACAAAGCTAGAAGTAGGTGGAAGGTCTTTAAAAGTGATTTCAGAGATCTAGGAAGCAAGGTGAACTCAAGGACCTCCAAGGTGGTATTTTCGGAAATACTACCTGTACCACGAGCAACACAGGAGAGGTAGCGGGAGATTAGGGAAGTAAACAAGTGGCTCAAGAGCTGGTGTAGGAAGGAGGGGTTTGGGTTCCTGGAGAACTGGGCCGACTTTGCTGTGGGCTACAGGTTCTATGGTAAGGATGGGCTGCATCTCAATGTGATTTAAGATTAAAAGACTTTAGATTTAGGGACTTTAGAAAACAAAACAACCCCATACACTTTAATCTGAACTGTGTTTATTTTACTTTATTTTTTAAATTACATAAACAGTAAGAAAATAAAAACTGAATGTGGGCCCTCAAAAATAATCTGGGTGTTATGGTAGAGGAGGATGAGGAAAAGGCAGATCTATTAACGCCTTAAGGTCCCGGCCATTTTTCGTTTTTGCATTTTCGTTTTTCCCTCCCCACATTCCAAGAGCCATAACGTTTTCATTTTTCAGTTCACAGAGTCACATGATGGCTTATTGTTTGCAAAACAAATTGTACTTTGTATTGGCACCATTCAATATGCTGTGCAATGTACTGGGAAGCTGGAAAAAAAATTCAGAATGAGGTGCAATTGGAGAAAAACTGCATTTGCGCCAATTTCATATGGGTTTAATTTTTACAGCGTTCACTGTGTGGTAAAAATGACATGTTACCTGTATTCTGCGGGTCAGTATGAACACTGCAATACCAAATTTATATAGTATTTGTAATGTTTTGCTACCTTTTTTTTTTTTTCCTTCTTTTACTTTTATGATCCGACCCCCTAAGTACCTTGAAACCTAGGGGGTTTGATCGCTCATACTATTCACTGCAATAATACTGTATTGCAGTAAATAGCAAAATGCCTAGCTCTCTATTCCAATAGAGCTAATTGAATGACAAGCCTGGGAGCCTTCAATAGGCTCTCGGCTGTCATAGCAACTGATCGCCGCCCTCCGGTGACGTTCTGGAGGGCGGCGAGCGGTGAAAAATGGCGCCGCCCACACAATTTAGATGCCGCAGTCCCGTTTGACCGCAACATCTACAGGGTTAACAGCCGCAATCGGTGCAGGCTGTATTATACAGCCTGCATCTGCCCTGTATGGAGAGAGCTCAGCTCCTGAGCTCTCTCCATAACATCCTCATGGACGCAGGACATACTATTACGCCCTGGGTCGCTAATGCCTTCTTCTCTACTGAATTTACATAAAATCCAATGGCCAGCAACATGATTAGGGGTAATGTCAATTTTCCATTAAATGTCACCTGTTTAACCCACGAGGAATTGCAGTACCACCTTCAAAATCCTAAAATAGGGAAATGGCTGGGTCCAGAGGGCATACACCCCCGAGTTCTGAGGGAGTTAAGCACGGTAATAGACAAACCCTTATATCTAATATTTAAGGATTGGCACATAGCAAGCGTGGTGCCAGTATTCAAAAACGGGTTGAAAAGTGAGCCTGGAAACTATAGGCCAGTAAGTTTGACCTCTTTGGTGGGTAAGATATTTTGAAGGTTTTCTAAGACAAATAAAACACACCTGTCCACAACCTCAAACAGTCACACTCCAAACTCCACTATGGTGAAGACCAAAGAGCTATGGAAGGACACCAGAAACAAAATTGTATATCTGCACCAGGCTGGGAAGACTGAATCTGCAATAGGCAAGCAGCTTGGTGTGAAGAAATCAACTGTGGGAGCAATAATTAGAAAATGGAAGACATGCAAGACCACGGATAATCTCCCTCCATCAGGGGCTCCACGCAAGATCTCACCCCGTGGAGTCAAAATGATCACAAGAACGGTGAGCAAAAATCCCAGAACCACACGGGGGGACCTAGTAAATGACCTGCAGAAAGCTGGGACTAACGTAACAAAGGCTACCGTTAGTAACACACTACGCCACCAGGGACTCAGATCCTGCAGTGCCAGACGTGTCCCCCTGCTTAAGCCAGTACATATCCGGGTCCGTCTGAAGTTTGCTAGAGAGCATTTGGATGTTCCAGAAGAGTATTGGGAGAATGTCATATGGTCAAATGAAACCGAAGTAGAACTGTTTGGTAGAAAAACAACTCGTCGTGTTTGGAGGAGAGTGAATGCTGAGTTGCATCCAAAGAACACAATACCTACTGTGAAGCATGGGGGAGGCAACATCATGCTTTGGGGCTGATTCTCTGCAAAGGGACCAAGACAACTGATCCGTGTACATGAAAGAATGAATGGGGCCATTTATTGTGAGATTTTGAGTGCAAACCTCCTTCCATCAGCAAGGGCATTGAAAATGAAATGCAGCTGGGTCTTTCATCATGACAATGATCCCAAGAACACCGCCAGAGCAACGAAGAAGTGACTTCGTAAGAAGCATTTCAAGGTCCTGGAGTGGCCTAGCCAGTCTCCAGATCTCAACCCCATAGAAAACCTTTGGAGGGAGTTGAAAATCCGTGTTGCCCAACGACAGCCCCAAAACATCACTGCTCTAGAGGAGATGTGCATGGAGGAATGGGCCAACATACCAGCAACAGTGTGTGCCAACCTTGTGAAGACTTACAGAAAACGTTTGACCTCTGTCATTGCCAACAAAGGATATATAACAAAGTATTGAGATGAACTTTTGTTATTGACCAAATACTTATTTTCCACCATAATTTGCAAATAAATTCTTTAAAAATCAGACAATGTGATTTTCTGGATTTGTTTTCTCATTTTTTCTCTCATAGTTGAGGTCTACCTATGATGTCAATTACAGGCCGGCCTCATCTTTTTAAGCGGGAGAACTTGCACAATTGGTGGCTGACTAAATACTTTTTTTCCCCACTGTACATGGTTTTATCCATCAGGATACAATAAAAAATATCTAGTCCTTAGAAAGTCTTAAAAATAGGTAAATACAACCTCAAGAAGAGTCTTAAGCTCTATTCAGATCATGTTTTTTCATCCATTCAGCAGGTCTGTTATGGATCTATGTAAATAGATGGCCATCTGTTTGCGTCAGTGTTTTGCACGTGTTAAACAGATGTATTATATATATATATATATATATATATATATATATATATATATATCAAAAAAAATAAAAAACACGTGATCTGAAGAAAGACTTAGATGTAGCTCTTGGGTTTTTTTGAATTTTGGGACTGCTTCTGCATTTTGTCCTAGTTTGTGTTACATAAATAACGACACTGTAATTTGTCATATATTGTTGTCCATCTGAAGTTGTAGTTGCCTAATTTTAAGACTTTCTAAAAGACCAGATTTTTTTTTTCTTATTATGCCCTGATATGTAAATTTTAAAGAAGGTGCACTTTGTTTTTCTCAGGGCTGTAAATTAAATTTTTTACTAACACGATGCTGCAGTAACATGAAAAAAATGTGGAACATTTAGTTACTTTTTAACTCCATGTACCAGACAGATTTAGCGAAACAGCTCTGGTAATAGGAGAAAAATCTTTTTATTAGGATTATTACAAACAAAATGTTAGAATGTTTGTATGTTGCTAGCTGTAACTGTAATATCTTTCTAAAAAGGTATGGATATATAGAAATGGGACGTTGTATAGAAAAATAAAGCAAACATGAGTCTATCCCACCTTTATCTTCTCCAACTTGGTTATAACTGTATTTTTTTCTCCATCCTCATTGGCTCCATTTGCATCTTTTGCAGTTAACCTGCGGATCCTCTCTTCACACTGCTCATTCACCTCTGCTAAATTATTGCTGCATCGTGCCCTTGAAATAGAAATTGTGAAATCATTCTAAAGATAAAGATGCTTCAGTTATAATTAAGGAAATAACACAGATAAGATTATAAAATAGTAATCTTAAATAGATGGAATGTAGATAATGTCATCTGAAAGAGACCCTCCTGTGCACAATAAACTAACAATACATACATTTTGCATAGATAAAATATCTGGTGCCCTTTTAACCCCCTTTGTGAATTGGAGGAAATGCAGACTCCTTCTTCATTTCCTTAAAATGGCCACCAGCTTCTCAGACCTCTCTCTGCACATTGCACTTAGGTAGTCTGAGACATTGCACCCTTTTCATCCAAGACCGAAAGGAGTATTTGAGACCGTCTGCTCTGCTGCTCCATGCGGCCAAACATTAGTGCCGATGGGGGAGCGGGAGTGTATGTTGAGAATGCCTATGATACTATAACATACTTACTTTAGTGGCTCTTTGAGATATAGATACATACCTCTGATGAATGTGTCAGTATCGCTGTATATTCTGACACAGGAAACGCAAGTTAGGTGTGTACAGGTGTTAGTAGTATATCACGGCTAAAAATTAGTTGCTGTGATATGGAGGTAGCATAACGCATTGGACACTATAACACTGTGGATAGTGGGCAGAGCGCTTTTTAGTCTGAAGATCTTACTTATAACACTTTATTAGGTGTGTTAGTGGGACTTCTTGGTGAAAGTTAGCTGCCGTGATATAAAGTGTTAATAGGACATTATAGCTTAAACCAGCCGATATGTTAAGTGTTGGTATGGATGCTAGGTAGAGTTCCTGTTAGTCCTAAAAGGTTACCTTAAATAGCCCAATAAGTGTCTTAGTGGTATGTTACGGTTTGAAATGGCCGCTGTGTTACCAAGGTGGCATTAGGAGTTTGATACTTTAAAACGGTTGATGCTAGGTAGAACTCCCCCTTTTTTTAAGTTATAAACATGACCGTAATTTCCAATTGCTGCTAGTTTAACATGTGGAATTGAAAGGGTTATTTGGGATAGGCTTATATATCTACATACCTCATACACAATAGTAGTGAGATATTAAACAGGTCCTATATTTGACCTACCTTCTCCTCTTTCATATAAGTTTTTTGTTTATGTTGTAGTCTCTCTTAACGACCTTGGACGTACTATTACGTCCTGGGCGCTAGGTACTTCGCGCACCAGGACGTAATACTACGCCCGAGGCCGGCCGCCCGCTCACTATCTGAGCGGGCGGTATCGGAACCGGGTGTTAGCTGTATCTGACAGCTAACAACCTGCTCCATAACCCCCGGTCGGCCATAACTTCCGATCGGCGGTTTTAACCCCTTGGATGCCGCGGTCAAACATGACCGCGGCATCCAAGGGGTTCCGCCGTCTTGCCTCCCCCCCCCCCCCCGGCACCCCCCGTGGCGAGATCGGGGGGGTGCCGATATCTCTAATCTGCAGCCCGGGGTCTGCCCAGTGACCCCAGGCTGCCTGGAGCCTCCAGTACCTGGTTGATCCTGCCGAGACCTCAGGAAGTCAGCGCTGTGTTTCCATAGCGCTGACTTCCTGTATAGGCTGTAAGACACGAGTATGCTTGTGTCTTGCAGTCTATAGTGCTGAGCCAGCAATCAAAGCATCTCTGGCTCAGGTGTCCTAATGGGACACAAGAAAAAGTAAAAAAAAAGTGAAAAAAAAAAAAGTATGTGAAAAAAATTAATAAAAGAATAAAGCCCCAAAAATTCCCTTTTCCTATATAAAATGAATTATATAAAAAATAAACCTAAAAATTAATAAAAACAATACATATTTGGTATTGTTGCGTCCGTTACAACCTGTACAATAAAACTGAAACCATATTTAATGTACACGGTGAGAGTCGGGGAAAAAAAACGGAAAAAACCCGCCAAAAGTAACGATTTTTCACCATCTCACCTTACAAAATATGCCATAAAAAGTGATAAAAAGGTCATATGTACCCCAAAACAGTACCAATAAAAAGCACAGGTTGTCCCGCAAAAAATAAGACCTAAACCAACTCTCTAAACTGAAAAATAAAAATGCTACGCATCTTAGAAGATGGCGATGCAAAAAAAAATTGATTTATGTCCCCAAATGGGTTTTTGTTCTGCAAAATTGGTATTGCATAAAAAAACAGTATAAATGAGGTATCGCCGTAATTGTACCGACCCGCAGAATAAAGATAACATGTTACTTACGGTCTACGCTGCATGGTGAAAAATTTTAAAGATAAAACGCAGTGCCAGAATTGATGGGGTTGTTTTTTAATCCACCAAGAAAGAGTTAATAAAATTTATTTAATAAGTTGTAAGCACCTAAAAATGATGTCATTAAAAAATACATCTCACCCTGCAAACAACAAGCCCTCATATGGCTACATCACCAGAGAAATAAAGAAAATATAGCTCGCACAATGTGAATACAAAAACCCCAAAAATCGCCAAATCATTACAGCATAACTGGCTGCGGCAGGAAGGGAATGTATAAGCTGTGCGAGTGTATATTAGGGTACACCCCAGATTTAGAGCTTACGAGGGATAATAAACCAGAAGTGACCCCCAGAGTGACCCCCCAATAATAGGAACTACTGGGGAAATAGTAGGGAATTTAGTGTACCCAATGTACTACGCACAGCTTACATATTCATTCACTTTTCCCCATCCGCTGTGCAGTCACGTCTGGGATACTAATGCTCGCTACACCCCTTGATAAGTGCAGTTTTCAAAATGGGGTCATTCCCTAGGGAATTCCACTTTACTGGTACTTTAGAGGCTCTGCAAACATGACATGGCATCCAGATCCCAAACATCTGAATCTGTGCTCCAAAAGCCACATAGTGCTCCTTCCCTTCTGTGCCCTACTGTGTGCCCAAACTGCAGTTTATACCCACATGTATGACACTGGTGTACCCAGGATAAGGTACTTAATGTGATATGTGGGTATAAACTCCTGTTTGGGCACAGCCGGGCACAGAAGGGAAGGAGCGCTATTTGGTTTTTGGAGCACAGACTTGGACGGTTTGGTTTTTGGACGCCATTACACTTTTGCAGAGCTGAAATGCCAGTACAGTGGAATCCCCTGACATGTCACCCCATTTTGGAAACTACACCCCTGAAGGAATTTATCCAGGAGTACAGTGAGCATTTTTAACCCCCAAGTGTTGCTATAATTTATTATCCGTAAATGAATACGCAGCTGATGATGAAAGGTGAAAATGACAATTATTCCAGGAATACGACATTTCTGTGCGTAATATGTTGTGCCCGGCTTGTATCAGAGATGAACGCTCCAAAAGCTGTTGTGCCCGGGATCCCCGATCACCAGTTTTTGGAGTGTGTGTCTGTGCAGACATAGGCTGGGCATAACATATCGGGCACTGAAATGGCGTATCTATAGAAAAATTTCATTTTTAACTTTTCATTATCAGCTGCACATTCATTTTTGGAAATTAAAAGAATGCAACACTTAAGGGTTAATAATGCTCGCTACCCCACTTGATAAATCCCTTGAAGGGTATAGTTTCCAAAATGGGGTGACATGTCTGCGGATTCCACTTTACTGACAATTCATGGTCTCTGCAAAAGTGGCATGGTGTCCAAAAAGCAAACTGTGCTCTAAAAACCAAAATAGCGCTCTTTCCCTTCTGTGCCTGGCTGTGCCCAAACAGCAGTTTATACCCACATATGGCATTGTTAAGTACGTTATCCTGGGTACACCAGTGTCATACGTGTGGGCATAAACTGTCATTTGGGCACACAGCAGGGCGCAAATGTGAAGGAGCGCTATGTGCTTTTGGAGCACATATTTAGATTGTTGTTTTTTTGGACGCCATGTCACATTTGCAGAGACCCTAACATTGCCCCTACAAAATGGGGGTCACTTCTTGGGGAATTCCAATTTACTGGCACCTCCAGGGCTCTGCAAAAATATCATGGCGACCAGAAAGTCCCTCTAAATCTGTACTCCAAAAGCTAAAAAAAACCACAGTGCTCCTTCCCTTCTGAGCCCTGCTGCGTGCCCAAGCAGCAGTTTATACCCACAATATATAATTTTTTTGTCCCCGGGATAGCCCACTTAATAGTTTTAGGAGTTCATGTCTCTGATGCCACAAAGTGGCCGCAACGTATTAGGCACTGAAATTGGATATTTCTTTAAAAACTTTAATTTTCACTTTGTATATTAATTTTTGGGAAGCATTTTTAGGCTCTAAATGATAATACCCCTTGATACATTCCTTGAGGGGTGTAGTTTCTAAAAAGGGGTCACTTTTGAGAGGTTTCCATTATATTGGTACTTTAGGGGTTCTGCAAATGCGACATGGCATCCAAAAACTATTCCAGCAAAATCTGCCCTCCAAAAGCTAAATAGCACTCTTTCCATTTTTAGCCCTGCCATTTACCCATACAGCAGATTACAACCACATATGGGGCATGTCTGTGTTCAGGAGAAATTGTGTAACGAACTTTGGGGTGCTTTTTCTCCTTTGTCCTCTTGTGAAAATGAAAAATTTGGGGCTAAATTGACGGTTTATTGGAAAAAAAGTAATTTTTCATTTTAATGTCCCAATGTTAATAAAATCTGTAAAACAGCTGTAGGGTCAAAATGCTCACTATACCCCTTGATATGTTCTGTGAGGGGTGTAGTTTCCAAAATGGGGTCACTTTTAGGGGGTTTCCACTGTATTGGTACTTTAGGGGCTCTGCAAATGCGACATGGTACCTGAAAACTATTCCAGCAAAATCTGCTCTCCAAAAGCTAAATAGCGCTCTTTCCATTCTGAGCCCTGCCATGTACCCATACAGCAGATTACGACCACATATGGGGTATTGCTGTGTTTAGGAGCAATTATTTTGCAAACTGTGGGGTGCTTTTTTCTCCTTTAACCCATTGTGAAAATGAAAACTTTGGGGATAAAGTGACATTTTAGTAATGTTTCATTTATACAGCCCAGTGTTAGCAAAATCTGTGAAACGAATGTAAGGTCAAAATGCTCACTATACCCCTATATGAATTCTGTGAGGGGTGTAGTTTGCAAAATGGGGTCACTTTTTGGGGTTTTCCTTTGTATTGGTACTCTAGGGGCTTTGCAAATGAGACATGGCACCTGAAAACTATTCCAGCAAAATCTGCTTTTCAGACGCCCAGTGTCACTCCTTCCGTTCCGTGTGCTGCCATTCGCCCAAACATCAGTTTACACCCACTTGTGAGGTATTTCCGTGCTCGGGAGAAATTGCATAACAAACTGTGAGATGCATTTTTTCCTTAAACCCTTTGTGAATGTGTTAATTTTAGGGCTAAATTAAGGAATTAGTGGGAAAAAATTAAATGTCTAAATTTCACCTCCATATTGTTTTAATTCCAGTGAAATTCTTAAAGGGTTAACAAACTTCCCAAATGTTATTTTGAATTATTTGAGGGGTGCAGTTTTGAAATTGGGGTGATTTATGGGGGTTTCTAATATATAGGCCTTTATAATCCTCTTCAGAACTGAAGTGGTCCCTAAAAAATTAGTTTGGGAAATTTTCTTGTAAATCTGGAAAATCGCTGTTACACTTGTAAGCCTTCTAACATCCAAAATAAATTACAGGACGATTAAAAGATGATGCCGATATAAAGCAGAGATATGGTAGATAATATGTATTAATGTATTTGGGTGGTATGACTATCTATCTGAAAAGCAGAGCATTTCACATTTTGAAAATTGCGATTTTTTTCCAAATTTCCATCAAATTTCCTATTTTTTTTATAAATAAATACAAAAATATTCATTCGTGTTTACCACTAACATGAAGTACAATGTGTCATGAAAAAACAATCTCAAAATCACTTGTGTAAGTTAAGACGTCTCAAAGTTATTGCCATATAAAGTGACACATGTCAGTTTTGAAAAACGAGGCCTGGTCCTTAACGCACTTTTGGGCTGGGTCCTTAAGGGGTTAATATTTATATCAGAATAATAAAAACCATGTTTTAATGCGTCTGGATACTGGTGGGTGACTCTCCTAGTCTTTATATTTATACTTAATTATTGGCACGCAATACCTTATTACATATTTATTCATTTGATAAGACCGAAAGGAGTATCTCAGATCACCCCAAGCATAGTGTACAGAAAGTGGTCTGAAAAGTGGCCATTTTACAGAAATAAACAGGGGCTAGGAATACGAGAAATTCCAAAAGGAAGATTAAAAATGAGAACCTAATGTAAAAGAACTACTTTGTTTTTAATATATGGTTATTGGGAATGGTCATCTTATAGAATAATTAGATATTTTTATATAGATCATTGGGTCACATCACATGTGAGGTACATGTGCTGCTGATCTTATGAAGTAGATACATGCAACTGTACTCACAGAACTGAACACCTATGGTTTTTAACCCCTTCCCACCAGAGGAATTTTTTGATTTTAGTTTTTGACTCTCCGCCTTCCAAACAACAATTTTTATTTTTCAATTCGCAGAGCCATGTGAGTGCTTAATGTTCTTCATAATGCTACTATTTATTATTCTGTACAATGTACTGGGAACCTGGAAAAAAAATTCAGAATGGAGAGGAATTGGAGAAAAAGTCCATTTAAGCAACTTTTACGGGCTTTATTTTTATGGCGTTCACTCTCCAGCCAAAATGACATGTCACCTGTATTCTATGTTTCAGTACAATTCTGGGGATACCAAATTTATATAGGCTTTATATTTACATTTTAATCCCTTAATAAACAAAAAAAAATAAAAAATCTAAAACTTTGCAAAATATGGTGACTTTTCTATAAGTTGCCATATTCTGACATATGTAACTTTTTATATTTCCATGTACAGGGATGCATAGGGCGTCTTTTTGCAGTGCCAGGTGTACTTTTTAGTTATACCATTTTGGGGAAGGTCTATAGCTTTGATCACTTTTTATTAACATTTTTATTAGAGGTGAAACAGGGAAAAAATGTCGTTCACTGTATGGGAAAAATAGTTTGAAGATGGGGCATTTCCAGTCACAGGGATACCTAATGGGTATGTGTTTCACAGTAATTTGTTACTTTTATATGTATTCTATAGAAAGGGGGAATGGGGGGGGGGTGATTTAGGGTTTTGTTTTGTTTTTTTAGTTACATTTATGAGACCCCAT
Source organism: Leptodactylus fallax (assembly GCA_947044405.1). Classification (NCBI taxonomy): domain Eukaryota; kingdom Metazoa; phylum Chordata; class Amphibia; order Anura; family Leptodactylidae; genus Leptodactylus; species Leptodactylus fallax. The sequence goes on from CAMRHE010000490.1 coordinate 818,764, forward strand.
AGGTGTATTGACCCCTCGGGGGTCTGATAACTAAAACAATGCCTTGCAAAGCAATACAAAATATCAGCATTTGTATACATAAAGCAGCCTTTGGCAGATAAGCCTGGGCAGCGCCCAGCTTTGACCGAGGTGCCAGGAGTCAGTACGGGCCATATATAAACACCTGATATCAGCCGTACTATTACACTGGATGTTAGGAAGGAGTTAATAAAGATTTAAATAAAATTAATTAATTCATTTAAAAAAAAAAAAAAAAAAAAAAGGTTGTACACACTTTTGATATACATTTACTTGTATAGCGCAAACATATTCTACAGCGCTTTATAGAGAGTCGGTCGCTGTAGGACTCACAATCTATATACCGTGTTTCTCCAAAAATAAGACCTACCCCGAAAATAAGCCCTAGCTACATTTTCCAGGTTTTTTGGAGTAGCCTTGAAATAGAAGCCCTACTCCAAAAATAAGCCCTAGCTAATTTAACCCCTTCCCAACATCCGCCGCGCGATTACAGCGGATGCCGGGTCCTTAAAGATGGCGGCCGCTCTGCTGCAGAGCGGCTACCATAGCTACCGTACGGGGTTTCCGCGGAGACCTGGAGTTAATGCCCGCGATCACTGTCTACCCTGATCGCGGGCATGGTTCAGCGTGACTTCCCTTTCCCTTTCCTCCCACCAAAGTAGCAAAACCCGGAGTTAATGCCCGCGATCAGAATGGACTCTGACCGCGGGCATTGCTTAGTGTGACCTCCGCACTTCTTCCCCGGTCCCCACCCCCTATAGCTGCTATACCAGGCCTCCTTGTACACCGGAGACCCGCAGTTAATGCCCGCAATCAGAGTCCACTGATCGCAGGCATTGTTAGGTCTGTCAGTCCGTGACCCCCCCCTCCAAATCGACCCCCCAAAGCAGAGTAACTATCCCCGGCCCCGTACCTTTCACGTTGCAGGTCGGCTCCCGCGGGTGAGATCGCAGGAGCCGACCTGTTCCTTTGACAGCCGGGAGCTCCCAGGCCTGTCATAGTAATATTACTATTGAGGTCCAGCCTCAGTAGTAATGTAGATAATCTCCCATAGACTGCAATAGGTTGTATTGCAGTCTATGGGATGATTGCAGGTTCAAGCCCCCCTAGGAGGGGTTAATAGTAAAAAAACAAAATCAAAATAAGAGTTCAAGCCCCCTCCCAACTTCACTAGAACACATATAAAAATAAAATATTACTGTGAAAACACATACACATTAGGTATCCCTGTGTCCGAAAACGCCCGGACTACAGAATTATTTTACCTCTACAGTGAATGCCGTAGTGAAAAAAAAAATTATCAAAAGTGCCGAACTGCTGTTTTTTCGCTGTTTCGCCTCTGATAAAAGTTGAAAGAAAATGCGGTCAAATGTGTGATTTTTGTTCATGGAAAAAATTAAGACCTACCCCGAAAATAAGCCCTAGCCCTTATTTCGAAGCAAAAAATATTATAAGACCCTGTCTTATTTTCGGAGAAACACGGTATAAAAGGGGATCATATACTGTGTGATAGGCCAGAAATACATATAATATAAATACATATCAAAAACACTTTTTTTTACTGGAGCTACAAATATCACAAAATTATGGATATTTCTGGATGTGACAAGCCACCCGAGTTAAAGGGGTATTGCCACAAACATAACCATTTTAAAATTAGTAGATAATTAAAAGTTAAACATTTTTGCAAATATAAGTAAACATTTTGCAGAGTTTTAAAGATTTTCTCTAAATATCTTGTGGTCACAGTCTTGTTGTCTTGATCGGTTGCCAGTGGATACAACCATGTATGCAGGACTTTTCTAAGGTCAGAAAATCAGCCATGATTTCTTTGTGGCCCGGGATATCTTTTGATATATGTAGTGTCCCTGTCTGATAACCCAAGTATAATAAGAAAATCATGGCTGGGTTCCTGACAAGTCCCAGACCATAGAAAGTTTCTGCATTCGTGGTCGTATCCATTGCCAACCGATCAAGACAACAGATGTCACCACTAAGATGGTTAGAGAAAATCTTTAAAACTCTGCAGAATTTTTAACTACTAATATTTGCAAAAATGTTTAACTTTTAATTATCTACAAATATAGATATATATGATTATTTTCAAGGGAATACCCCTTTAAGCTAGTTTTTTTTTTTTTTTACGAATTTTGACACACCGAGCTTAAAAGGTTAGCCATCCCTGGAATGTATTTTATCAAACACCATCAGATTCCCCTCTTGTCCTATGAATTCTCAAGGCCTCAATGACTGAAGTAAAACATCCCTTGCAACCCTGGTCAATAACGTGTTTTGAGTGTTAAATGCCAAGTGCTTGGGATAATTCCAGTATCATATAGGTCATTACTGCCAGGAGCACTAGTTTTACTTTAGTAAACCCAAATTATCACCACAATTCCATGACTTATACCATCGTATAGATATACATTATTCTTGTACTTCCATTGGAAAAAGCAAACTGCATGATAGATAGATAGACAGATAGATAGACAGATAGACAGATAGATAGATAGATAGATAGATAGATAGATAGATAGATAGATAGGATATTTTTTTTTTTAAACTGTCCTGCATATAGGAAAACAGAGCAGAAAAAAAAAAAACTTTTCTATGCAGTCAAGAGTATATGCAAAACGTATTCTCTTTTTGGCATATGTTGGACGCATGGTCCAAAATATACGTTGTACATGTGCGATGGGAGCTTTCCTGGAACATACACAGAACACAAAACAATAATGAAGTGTGTTCAGATCCCAAGTCTGACCTCCTAGCAGAAAAATGTATTTTGTTACTGAACTAAATATAGATCTTGCCTTGTGCTATTGCCATAATTTTTGGGGAAACAAAGTTAATTCCCAGTTAATGTCTAATGAATATGAAAACTGTATACCACTGGGATTAGCGTAATCTTTATAAAGCACTGATGTCTTCCCAGGGGTAAATTCATATGATGGTCAGCAATTGGGGTGAATGGGTTTAGAAGAAAGATGGCCCAAGTATAAGGATGAACAAAAAATAAAACTCAACTTTTATTAGAAGGGGAGGAGCGCCTGGTATTTTCAGAGGATATGGAGAGGTGGACATCATCTATTTTGATTTGGCTACGTTATATCGACGACATTTTACTGTTTTGGAGTGGTACTGATGAGGATTTTTGGTTATTTGTGGAGGCACTTAATCACAATCACATTAACCTACATTTCACGGCAGAAATTAATAACAAAAGAGATCTCTTTTTTGGATCTATCTATTAAAATTGAGGAGAATGGAACAATTAACACCACTGTCTTTAGAAAAAAAAGCGCAACGAATAGTTTACTCCCTTGGGATAGCTTTCATCCTGAACCCCTCAAGAGGGGAATACCCATGGGGCAGTTCCTTAGAATACGGAGGAATTGCTCAAAGCTTGATGATTTTCTAAATAAAGCAAATGATCTTGAACAGAGGTTTAATAATAGGGGTTATCCATCAACAATCGTGAAAAAAGAACGCAGCCATGCTTTGGCGCTAAATAGAAGAGATCTCCTCACCCCTAAGACATCTAGGGAAATAGAAACACAGATCCGTCTGATTGGGACCTTTGATAATAAACAGAGAGATTAAGCATATCTTGACTCCACTATGGAAGATTTTACGGATGGATCAGGATATTCAAGATTCCATTGCTCCTGTTCTAGCAATTACGTATAGAAGGGGCAGGAATCTAAAGGATATCCTAACTCATAGCCATTTGAAATCTGACACTAAGGAAGACACCTGGTTAGATAGATCAATACCTAATGGTACGTTTAAATGCGGGCATTGTAAAGCTTGCCCCTTCATTAATAAGAGCATGTCTTTCATGAGTGCATCTACTGGCCGTTCCTATGAAAATCGGGAATTTATCAACTGTAAATCTAAGGGCGTTATCTATTTGGCTACTTGTACCTGCCCAAAAAATTATGTTGGGAAGACTATTAGGGAACTAAGGAGGAGGATACTGGATCACATTGGGAATATTAATAGGTGTGAAGATCAACCCATTAGTAGACACATGTGGGAAGCCCATGGGGGGGGATCCGAAACAAATCTCCTTCCAGGGCATTGAACTTATTAAACCCAATATACGTGGGGGTGATCTGGACCGCAGAATTTTACAAAAAGAAGCTCAATGGACATACCGACTGAAGTCGGTTAAACCTTTGGGCCTCAATGAAGTGATTTCCTTCACGTCCTTCATTTAAGTTCTGTGGGTTATTCCGGTCTCCCTCATTATATATATAATATATAATATATATATATATATATATATATATATTTTTTTTTTTTTCTCCTCCCATTTTAACCTTAGTTTTGTCTGATAAGAGCCTTTATATATACAAGTTTTTTTGATTTTTTGGATTGTCCCCTTTTATATATGGTTACATGGGTACATTTTCTCCCAACCTTTGTTATCTGAGATATATGTTGTTACATCTTATAAATAAGGTGGGATATTAAAGATGGGTGGTGTATATTAATAGCTTATTTAACCATTTATTTGTGTCTTTGATAGTTATTTTATGTCTATTACTCCACCTATGTTATCTGTATAGTAAGATTCTGTGATATCATTATGGATCCATGCTCCGTTATCCTTAATGTTTTTTCACTGTAGAATAAGCACATCTGTATGGAATAGGATGTCTGTTATGATCCGTTCCATCTTTATCCTCAAATCATGCTATTTGAGCAATATCCTACGATGTAATTTAGAAACAGCTGATTATATGTAGTAGTTTCACCGACGCTATGTTTTTAGCGTCGTTGTCTCTAAGGTAACGGCCTCGCTTTCATCTACCAATGAGAGAGGAGGTGGGTGTGAGGTTTCTGACACACCCACTGAACTAACGAGCAGGATTGGTCAATGGCACGCAGGCATTTCATATATATAAATCGCTGTGAAGAGCCGTATCCGAGGCTTAACATTGAAGTACCGGCGCCTACCATCTGGGCGTCGGGAACTGTGGTTTTTACCGCATTTTTTGTGCTATCTGTGCATTTTTTTCTCCATGAAGTTTGAAAACTCCCCTGATGAACCTGGTGCTATGATTATCCGCTAGGGGAAACGTGTAGGGAGATGAGGGAGAGAGGAGATTCATATGTCTTATTTAATGGGAGGACTTGATCCAGTATTTGGTGTATCATGCTCCTTTTTGAGCCAAGGATCATTTTCCTCCTTAGTTCTGGTTAGATAGAGTTTGGGTGTGGTGTTTTGAGCTTCACATTGGCGATTTCAAACTCCACTATATCAATATATTATATATACCATCTCTAGCATCCATAGGATTAGGATATATGTAGCGCTTTATTGAAATTCACTGCAGCTTCATAATATTATCCTGCGGTGTTTCTAATTATTTACCGCAGTTTTATGACATTTTGCTGCGGTTTTTGTACCTATATTTTTGGATAACAATAATAAAGGAGTGAAAGGAGGCTATTTGACTTGTACTCACTCCCCCCAAACAGAATAGGTTCAATTAGAAGATCACCTAGGTTATTTATGGGTGACATCTAGGTTTTTGGATGTCTGTGTTTTAATATTTCTAATAAAAGTTGAGTTTTATTTTTTGTTCATCCTTATACTTGGGCCATCTTTCTTTTGATTTTTCAGTTAGATATTGACCCCTTGTTGATATATTTTTTGAATGGGTTTAGATGCTCATAGAAGAAGCCAAAAACCCAGTATTGTACAAAGTACACAGCATTCTTCAAATATTTAAGTGCAATTCGGTTCAGTTTATTTCATAGAATTACCATGTTAAAGTAATATTACACAGACAAAGTGACTTTTTTCTGACATTTCTATTCATCCCAGACTGTACTCATTGATGGTGCACGGAGCTGGTGTACAGAAGCGCATGCGCCACCATTTGTTGCCTTGGGGCAATGCATAAGAAGTTTCGCCAGGAAATGACCTACTATTTAAATTACGTTTTTATTAATTAAGAAATTTTTGTGATGTTTTTAAATTTTCCAAATCAATATCCATCCTAAAAATCTTGCAAATCCAACATTTGCCACCAAGCCTAAAACATTCCGTGACTTCTTGTTTCCTATAGAAGGACCATAGCTCATAGACAAAATGTCCTGAAGCAGACCCTATTCACTTGTTATGGGAGTTTTCTAGGCATGCTCTGTGACCTACACAGAGGTCATTCTGTAGAGAGGGAAGTAGATAAGCTGTAAAATCATCTACTGTGACTGGTGGACTCTTTGACTTATCTACATATGCAACAAATAGCTATGATCATCAGTGAGATGCTAATAACATGGAAAAAGTAACAGGTTTAAGGAGAGAAGGATTTTATTATTGTCCTGTCTGTCACTTCAGATGACCCCAGGGGAGGAGGGGGGAATCATGGACTTTTGTTCATGATATCACACCCCATTATCAATCAGAAAACATACTTGCTATTTAACCCCTTATATGATGCGGTCAATGCTGACTTCAGCACTTTTTTCCCTTGCTAATGAAATAAAAAAAAACAAAACCACCAGATCTGTAAAAACCCTTAGAAAAAAAATTGCGTTATTTAGTCTACATGGTGAACGCCATAAACATTGATGCTTTCTGCTCAACTCACCTCTTAAAAACAAAAAGTAATAAAAACTGATCAAAGTCTTATGTACCCACAAAACAGACGGTCTTGTGAAGCTACACTTAAAGTATAAAAAGTTATGAAAACAGAGAAAAATAAACAGCATTTTGGAAGTGTTTTTACTGTTAGGGGGTTAAGAAAAAAAAATAATATTTGATTTTCTGGCGACACATTCCCTTTAACCCCTTAATGCAAAATTACGTACCGATACATCATTTTAATGTCACCCAGTCAGAAGCTGAGCCGTGATGCTTACTCTGCAGCCCCGGATATAAAAAATAAGTAAAAATTCCCAATAAAATGCCCCTTTTCCCTTATACAGTGTAAAAACACACAATACAGTATAAAACCACATATCTGGTATCGCCGAGTCCATAACAAACTATACAATATAAAGCAAACCCACACGGTAAACGTTGGGAAAAAAAAACGGAAATAAAAACGCTAGAAGTAACAATTTTTGCCATCTCGCCTCAGATAATATGGAATAAAAAGTGATCAAAAAGTCATATATAGCCCAAAATGGTACCAATAAAAAGTAGAGCTTTGCCTGCAAAAAATAAGCACGCAACCATCTCCGTCAATAGAAAAATAAAAATGTTATGCCTCTCAGAAGATGACTATGGAAAAAATAGATTTTTTTCCCCAAATGGATTTTTATTCTGCAAAATTAGAAACGAAAAAAAAAAAACAAAAAAACCCACCACACTATAAATGCGTTTAAACTGACGGTTTGGTTTTTGGACGTCATGACACTTTTGCAGATCCCCTGAAATACCAGTAAAATGGAATCCCCTGACATGTTAGCCCATTCTGGAAACTACACCCCTGAAGGAATTTATCCAAGAGTACAGTGAGCATTTTTAACCCCCAAACATTGCATTAATTTACGTTCCAGACATGAATGCGCAGCTGAAAGGACAAAATGACAATTTTTCCAGGAATACGTAGTTTTGGTGCATAATATGTTGTGCCCAGTTTGTATCAGAGACAATAGCTCCAAACGCTGTTTTGTCCAGGATACCCGCTTACCAGTTTTTGAAGTGTGTGTCTCTGCTGACACAAGCTGGACACAACATATCGGGCACTGGAATGGTGTATCTCTGGAAAAATTGCAATTTTCACTTTTTATTATCAGCTTGGCATTCATTTCTGGAAATTAACTGTATGCAACACTCAAGGGTTAAAAATGCTTGCTACGCCACTTAAAGGATGTTGTTTCCAAAATGGGGTCACATGTCTGCAGATTCCAATTTACTGGAAATTCAGGGGCTCTGCAAAGTGGCATGATGTCCAAATATAAAACTGTGCTCCAAAAACCAAGATAGCGCTCCTTCCCTTCTATGCCTGGCTGTGCCCAAACAGCAGTTTATACCCACATATGGAATTAAGTACATTATCCTGGGTACACCAGTGTGATGAACAAACCCTCAGGTACATATCTTTCTTAGAAATGTATTTTCACTTGCTCATTTCACTCCCACCTACTTTTAGGAATGCCATGTTTAAGTTGTGCATACCATGGGGGATGATCACTCTAGCTAGCCAGGCAGTTTTTATTACTTCCTGGATAGCAGATGCCATGGGGGAGGGAGAGCGAGCGACCCCCTCCCCAGCTCAACCCCAGACACACATCTTCCTCTAGTTAGGCAAACCTCACCCTTTCCTTAGGTCCTGCAGGGTGTGTGGGGGAGGGGGGGGGAGAAGGTTAATACTACAAGGAAAGGCGAAGTTCTTTTGTTCTACAGAGTCAGGTGAGCATGTAGGACAGACATGCTTTTGTAACTTGCTGAAGAAAGGACCCTGAGGCCTACCACATGGGCTCAGAGAAACTGACTACAAACCTGTGTCGGTATTTTTTTCTGTTATTTCCCTTTTTATTTCATGTGCTGTACTTTACTTTTATCCGTATTATTTTTGCTTGGTAATTGATATATATTCCTGTATATGTTAATGCGCAGTACCGACCCACTTGGGTTAATAAATATATAAAATTTAAAAAGCTTGTTTCATATTATCCTATGACTCGGTCCGCTCACGGTGTGTGAGTGGGAGGTAAAGGAGGTTGGTCGCAGGTGTGCCAAGCGGCTTGGCAAGGCAAGATCCTTCACCGTGGTGGCAGCAGTGGGATACATGTGGGCATAAACTGCTGTTTGAGCACACAGCGAGTCGCACATGTGAATGAGCCCTATGTGCTTCTGGACTGCTAATTTAGATTGTTGGTTTTTGGATGACATGTAGCGTTTGCAGAGACCCTAAAAATTGCTCTACAAAATGGGGTCACTTCTTGGGGAATTCCAATTTACTGGCACCTTCAGAATTCTGCAAAAACAACAAGGCCTCCAGAAAGTCCCTCCAAATCTATACCCCAAAAACTAAAAGTGCATTGCTCCTTCCCTTCTGAGCCCTGCTGTGTGCCCAAGCAGCAGTTTACGCCCACATATACAACTTTTGTAACCAGGATAACCCATTTAATAATTTTCGGAGTGCCTGTGTCTCTGATGACACAAAGTGGGCACAACATGCTGGGCACTTAAATGGCACATTTCTTTAAAACTTTTCATTTTCACTTTGTACATTCATTTTTGTGAAGCACTATTGGGCTCAAAACGATAATACCCCTTGAGAAATTCATTGAGGAGTGTAGTTTCTAAAGTGGGGTTACTTTTATGGAGTTTCCATCGTACTGGTACTTTAGGGGCCCTGCAAATGGGACATGGCACCTTAAAACTATTCCAGCAAAATCTGCCCTCCAAAAGCCAAATGGCACTCTGTCCATTCTAAGCCCCACCATGCAGGGCCGGCTCCAGGTTTGTGTGGGCCCTTGGGCGACAGAGCCCCAGTGGGCCCCTTTTGGAGTAACTCATGCATAATACAGCAAAAAAAAAAAAAACAAAAAAAAAAACTTGGGTGTTTTTTTAGGCGAGGCAGACCTACTGGAGTGGAGTATAATACAGTCCATTCCATACAAGTAGATACTATACAACCTGTTCAGACATCGGAAAGTAAAGAGGAATTTGAGGCGGACATCTGCCTCGGATTCTTCTTTATCTTCTGCCCCCGCTCACGGTGCAGAAGATCAGCATGCCCTTGCGGTTTTCCACCGCTGATTAGGCCCAAATGAATAAGTCTAACCAGTGCGGAGTCTCAAGCCGCGGCCTCTGAATCAGCTGCAGAATCTGCGGCAAGGTACAGCATCTTCCGACGTCCCTGCCGAGGCCTGTGATTGGTCCTCAGCGGTCACGCGGGGGCGCACTGACGTCATTATGCCACTGCGCCCCATGTGATCGCTGGGGCCTAATCACAGGCCTCAGCGTGGCCTCGGGAAGGATGCAGATCCCAGGAGAGGTGAGAATAAGTATTTATTATTTTAAGTCACCTCCCTTGGTGACATGCCAGTGCCCCTTTTAATTTGCAATATGTATAGCGGTAGGGGAACCAGGCTTTCCCCGACTGCTATGATAGTGGTCCAGGGCTCCGGCCATCTCCAGCTGGCCGCGGGCCTGGTACCCCGCCGGGTCCGATCGCACCCCCTTCGATCGCGATCATTACGTAGTAACAGTCAGCACCCGGCAGCCAAGTGGGCCCCTTCAGGAGCATGGGGCCCGGCACTTGCCAGGGTATGCTGGGTGCTGACACCGGCCCTGCCACCACGAACCCATACAGCAGATGACAACCACATATGAGGTATTGCCGTGTTCAGGAGAAAATGTAACTACCTGTGGGGTGCTTCTTCTCCTTTAACCTCTTGGGAAAATAAAAACTTCAGGAATGACGTTTTAGTAATTTTTCATTTACACATCCCAATGTTAAAATCTGTGAAACGGCTGTGGGTTCAAAATGCTCAGTATACACCTTGGTACTCTAGGGGCTCTGCAAATGACACATGGTACCGGAAAATTATTCCAGCAAAATCTGCCTTTCAGACGCCCAGTGTCGCTCCTTCTCTTCCGTGCACTGCCATGTGCCCAAACATCAGTTTACACCCGCATGTGGGGTATTTCTGTGCTCGGGAGAAATTGCATAACAAACTGTGAGATACATTTTCTCCTTTAACACCTTATTAATGTGTTAATTTTAGGGCTAAATGAATGTATTATTGAAAAAAAAAAAAATTTAAAATTAAATGCCTAAATTTCACCTCTATATTGATTTAATTTCCGTGAAATGCTTAAAGGGTTAAATTTACCAAATGCTGTTTTGAATTATTTGAGGGGTTCAGTTTTGAAAATAGGATAATTTATGGGGGTTTCTAATAGTTATATAGTTTCCATCCCTGAACCCGTTGCGACAACTTGGGGGAATTAGTCTCAAAATGGCGGCAGACTCCTGGTCCGGACAGCAATGGTTCGTGGTACTGGGCGCCGGAGAGATAGCGCTCAGACGGTCCAAGTGTAAAATAAACAGGCTTTATTCAGCTTACGTGCAACATAACAAAACAACAAAAAAACCTAGGCCACAGTTAGGGCATTAACTGACTCCTTGAGCCCCTAACTAGCCTCTGGGGCAATAAGAAGTTTGACTTAGTCTCTGTAAGTCCTCTCTGGACCCCAGCCCTCTGGGGACAGATCGCCCTGTCTGCCTTTGGCTGGGTCCACCATTTCCTGCTTCCTGCAGGATACTCCAGCCTTCTGGAGTTACGCGCCCCCACCCAAAGGCGTGGCTGAGAGCCTTTTCTGGCCTGGGCCTGGGTCGCTCAATAGCGCCCTCTGGTTACATACTCACACAGTTTAAAAAAAATCCGGAGAGAAAAGCGCTGCATGCAGTGTTATTCTCTCCACGTTTTTCGTCCTTTTCGGGCAGAAAACCCGACGGACCCCATTGGGGTCCGCGGGTTTCCGCAGGTAACAGCTTTTTTTAAGCGGATTAGGTTTCTGTTCGGATCCCGAACACAAACCCGAACGCAGGTGTGAACCTAGCGTAAGTTTTCTGCCACTCTATCAACATATCGCCAACATGGAATTCCCCATACATGACAACCAAGTGGACAAATCAAGTTAACTATCTTGCCACATCTTAAAATCACCACCCCCACCCCCAAATATCTTTTATAATTTCACACAATTTACATTTTTCACAAAAGCATTAAAAAAAACAAAAAAACAAAACAAAAAAAAAAAACACAAAACTTTACAAATGTTAGAGCAACACAGATAGAACATAAAATATGACACAGTAGTTAATAGACACTCTAAAGAAAAAAGTAAGAATACCTACTGTCCCCATAGGAGTCTGCTTAAAATAATTTATGAGGAGCAAATAAAAAGGCATTGCAAATTGCGACCAGCTGCTCAAGTGAGAAGGCATAGCCCCTCAAAACAACCAGTATCCACAAAGTAGGTCAATTTAGTTTTACTTACAACTCAAAAGATGACTTCTTGGCCTGGCTTTCTTGCAGTACTTTAAGTTCCAGCTTAGAGTCTTCTAACAGTTTCTCAACAGTACCTATTTCAACTGGAAAAAAGTTGACAAAGTGACACACACCATAATTCCAGTAATCCACCAATAACAGAACCCAAAGTTCCACTTTAGAATTTTTACTGTACTTTCTTTTTTATTTTCCTTAACTGAGCTTTAAAGGGGTTGTCTCACAGTTAGAATTTAGTACCAAAGGACAGGCAATAAAATGCCTGATCACTGGGGACCATACCACTAGGAATCCCACCAATGTTCCTAGCTGGTCCCTGTGATCGGGCACTTATCACGTATCCTTAGGATAGGTGATAAATTGTGATTGTGGGACAAGATTACACTATTAGATTAGAAACTGTCTTTTACAAAAAAAGTGTTTTGAATAGAACATGAAAAGTTGTGCACTGGCTGAACACAAAAAGGTAGAGAATTTTTTTTTTTTTGCAAACAATCCCTGGTGGCCAAACAGTTCTGGCTTATTTGCTCAGTTCCTGATATATACATTTTATTTACTTAGGATACTAAATTTGTGAACATACACCAATCACCTGGGAATTTTCCTCTCCTTCAGGGATTTCTGGGCTTGTGTGGTACTGTATTTGCATAGTTCTCTCAACACCAAAATGCATTGTTCAAGGCCTTGCTCACACTGCAGTTTTAATTTGTTTGATCTTTATAAAAGAGTTCACAATCCCTCCTCAAGAAGGATATTGCACTGGTAATTCAGACTTACCACTGTGCTTACCTCTAGGAAACTGCAATTATATTTTTTTTTTTTTGGTTATTTTTTTTTCTTGTTTACCTGCCATGAATAATGTTGTATTGAAGTATATACTTGGGGCTGGAGAATAGCTTCCCAACAATCAGTGTATGACAATTTTGTAAAATAACCCAGTTCCACCCATCATTTAACCATTTTCTGCTTCTATCCGTAATATGCTTCAATTATCCTTACTGAAAAAGATATGGCTGGAAAAGGTTGGAGCCAGCTGAGCAATATCCACAGGATAGGAGACAACTTGCTAATAGGAAAGGGGGTTCAATGTCTAAGACGCTTGACAATCATGGGAACAAGATGCCATATTATGCCTGTATGAATAGTGTGTCAGGTATCCCTAACCCCCAGGAAGTTTTCCATCTATTCCAGAAAACACCTTTAGGCTAAGGCCCCACGTGGCGTCCCACAGCAAAAAAGTGCTGCAGGAAAAGCTGCCGTGGCTTCCTCTGTGGACTTTCTGCTTCAATTATATCTATAGGAAAACCGCCGGTGTCTCCGTAGATGTAATTGACATGCTGCGATTTCCAAAACCGCACCATGTTTTTTTCCGCAAAGTGGGGATAGAAATAGGATTCTCAAGAATCCCATCCACTTTGCTGTGACTGTAAAATGCAGCTTTTTTCCCACTGCATTAACGCCACGTGGGGCCCCGGCCTTAATATTACTATTAAAAGTTAAATTTTAACATCCTACGTAAACGTATAATCATATCTCTTTGGGCCAACCAGAGAAAGCAAAGTGCTGTGTACATGTTGGAAGGAAGGGTTGGTTATGTTGGGATTTTAATCCTTGTCAATCCTTGTGTTCTCAGGAAGAGAACATGAGTAATTGGCTGACAGGCATCTCATGTGTATGGCCACTCTTGGGCTACATTGTAAAAATATCAAATTAAAAAAAAAAAAAAAAAAAAAAAAAAAAAGCAGCTTTATAGCTTTGTTACCAAGCCCAGAGAAGCCATTGAACTATGCTGTTCAAACAGTTTTTTTCTGTATATCCCGACTACATTTAAAGTACATTTAAGGCTGAAGCTCCATGTGGTGTAAACACTGCAGCAAAGACCGCAGCGTTTTACAGTCTCTGCAAACTGATGGGATTCTAGCGAATCCGATCCATACAGTGAAGAAAAATACCCGCAGCGGAAATGCTGATTTACAAAACAGTCGTGTTTTTGGAAATGACAGCATGTAAATTATAACTAAGGAAATGCTAGCGGTTTCCGTATAGGTATAACTGAAAAAAGGAAAACTCAGCGAACTTACTGTGAAAAGTGCTGCAGGAAAAAACGCAATGTGCTTCAGTTTGCTCTTTTTGGCTGCAGCCTGCTAAGTGGGGCCTTAGCCTAAAGGGGTTTTCTGGGATAAATGTAAAATTTCCTTCAAGCGGTGCATCCCTATTCCTTTCAGTGAACGGACTGGTCTAGCTGGTAGTGAAGTCTCAGATAACTGCTGCGGCCATTCACTGGCCACTGCGTTCAGATTTTCATTACTGGTAAAGTCACTGGTGAAACATCATGGATACCTAGCATCTAAGCCAGTGTCAGCAACAGAGAAAATGGGGGACCTAGTGCCCAAACTGTGGACCAGGGTAGGAGAGTTTTTTGTTTTTTTTTATAACTACACCACCCCTACTCCTGGGAAGTTTTCCCATTTATTCCAGAAAACACCTTTAATATTACTATAAAAAGTTATATTTTAACATCCTAAATAAACATAACCATTCAGTAGCACACATGGTCGGGCAATCAAATACCTCTTCCCTGCTGCTTTCCATCTCTCTCTAGTACCTCAGATAGAACTGCAAACTTCCTTTTCATACAAGGTTAAAAGAAGAACTCTTTCTATTCCTGCACCCATCACCTGACTGTCACTCTCCAGACCTTTCATGTATACCATCCTCCTATCCCTGGAACCCATCTTCTCCTCTGCTCCTGATCAGGCACCATCTTGGCTTTTATATTCCTGTATCTGACTGTGCTATATCTACCTGCTGGGGCAGTGCAATCCCCCTTCTCTCTACATTCTTCTCAAAAAAAGAAAAAAAAAACATAGCGAGAAGGGGGGGGGGGGGGGCCCCTTCTTTAAATAGGGGGGGGCAAAAGGGTTGGGCCCCTTGCAATTTTTTTAAAAAAAAATAAAAATTTTCTAAAAAAAAAAAGAAAAAAAAAAAAAGTTTTAAAAAAAATCAATATTTTTTTTTTTTGGGCAATGAAAAACACAAAAGAGAATGAAAAAAAGTCAAATCATTGATCATTTTACACAAAACTCCAAAAATGGGCCGCCCAAAAAAATGGCCCCCCCCAAACTGGGTACCCCAACCTTTACAAAAAAAAACTCCCAAAAACCCCCCCTCCTAACAAAAAATAATTTTCCCAAAACACACTCCGAAAATTAAAACCAACCCTTTTTTTTAAATATCTCCCCCCCCTTTTTTTTTTATGGTCCCCCCCCCCAAACCCCCATTTTTTTTTTCCTCCCCCGGGGTGTTCTATGGGATTCAGGTCTGGACTCATTGCTGGCCACTTTAGAAGTCTCCAGTGCTTTCTCTCAAACCATTTTCTAGTGCTTTTTGAAGTGTGTTTTGGGTCATTGTCCTGCTGGAAGACCCATGACCTCTGAGGGAGACCCAGCTTTCTCACACTGGGCCCTACATTATGCTGCAAAATTTGTTGGTAGTCTTCAGACTTCATAATGCCATGCACACGGTCAAGCAGTCCAGTGCCAGAGGCAGCAAAGCAACCCCAAAACATCAGGGAACCTCTATGTTGATGCCTTTTCCCAAAAAGCTCTACTTTTGTCTCATCTGACCAGAGAACATTCTTCCAAAAAGTTTTTGGCTTTCTAAGGTAAGTTTTGGCAAACTCCAGCCTGGCTTTTTTATGTCTCTGGGTCAGAAGTGGGGTCTTCCTGGGTATCCTACCATAGAGTCCCTTTTCATTCAGACGCCGACGGATAGTACGGGTTGACACTGTTGTACCCTCGGACTGCAGGGCAGCTAGAACTTGTTTGGATGTTAGTCGAGGTTATTTAGCCACCATCCGCACAATCTTTCGTTGAAATCTCTCGTCAATTTTTCTTTTCCGTCCACATCTAGGGAGGTTAGCCACAGTGCCATGGGCTTTAAACTTCTTGATGACACTGCGTACGGTAGACACAGGAACATTCAGGTCTTTGGAGATGGACTTGTTGCCTTGAGATTGCTCATGCTTCCTCACAATTTTGCTTCTCAAGTCCTCAGACAGTTCTTTGGTCTTCTTTCTTTTCTCCATGCTCAATGTGGTACACACAAGGACACAGGAAAGAGGTTGAGTCAACTTTAATCCATTTCAACTGGCTGCAAGTGTGATTTAGTTATTGCCACCACCTGTTATGTGCCACTGGTAAGTAACAGGTGCTGTTAATTACACAAATTAGAGAAGCATCACATGATTTTTCAAAGGGTGCCAATACTTTTGTCCACCCCCCTTTTTATGTTTGGTGTGGAATTATATCCAATTTGGCTTTTTGACTATTCTTTTTGTGGTTTTCCATTGAAGACAAATTAAATGAAGATGTTATTACCAAAGCATTTGTTATTGCAATCATTTTCTGGAAGAAATTGAGTATTATCTGACAGAATTGCAGGGGTGCCAATACTTTTGGCCATCACTGTAGCTGTGTGATAAGAACTCTCTCTTCAGTTAGAAAAATAAGTATCTGCCTTTTGCTCCTGTACATTTTATCAGGTCAAACTGACAAAACCTAGCAGAAGAGAAGACTTTAGATAGATGGCAAATAAATACGGCAGGGTCAGCAACCTTTTTTGAATGGTGTGCCGCTTTTTTTTTTTTAAGTTATAAATGAGGTACTGAGTGTGTCATGCAATAGTAAGGATATTGTCCCTTACATGTGAGATACACAATGCAAACCACTATATACCAATTAACTGGTTGATTAGACTACCATCTAAATATGTACCTTGTCCTGGACAAGATTATTCTTCTATGGTGGATCTGACTTTTGGCTAAACACAAGACTCAGATTCAGAGTAGTCTGAAAGTCTGCTTTGAGAGGGGCAGAAGATGTCCTTTACATAGCACAATCTTTTTGTTAAATAAACCCATACAAGTCTATCCAGCCTTGTTGAACAAACACCTACTTCAGTGTGTTCAGATGCCATATTAAACTTTTGAACTTGCTTCAAGAGAAAATGAATTGCACAGGTAGTTGCTTCCCACTGACTAGGCTACACCTCATGTGTTCCTCTCTAGTGCCTCCTCCCTATGAGTATCCGTAGTCCATGAGAGAGAGCTGGAGCAATCTGGAGCAGCCATGTTTAAAACATCAGAGAGAGCCTTGTGCCAGGTAGATATGCCTGAAGTGCAGACTGCACAGGTGTCAGAGGTTCGCTGACCCCCTGAAAAAAGGCAATATTGGTTGAATTGGTGCATAATGAATTTAAAGAAAGGGGGAGAAAAAAAAAAAAAGAGAGCCCCTTCCTGCTCAGTTATGTAATAGTATGTCATGGAGCAGTCTAACTTCGGGAATGGGTGTCAGCTGTATGACTCAGCTGACACCAGCCTGCAATACCACAAATTGGAGCAGAGTTTAGCTGCTTAGACACTGCAGCATCTAAGTGGATACTGGAAGTTTAGGATGGGGGTTGCCAAAGCATTTGGGATAGTCAATGCATTGCTATGGAAGTGTGGAGCCAGATCCGTTGCCCGGGGTCTGACTGAGGCCTGTGGCCAGGACTGACCCTGCAGATTGTCAACCTATTCATCTGCAAAGGCTGACAAGCTATATACAATAGTTGTATATTACTGAAGTAGCGATCAGACGATCGCTGGGGAAAGTCCTCTAGTGTAACAATTTGCACATATAGTATCATTAATTATTTAAATAAAAAAAAAAAAAAATACCCACTGGAAGTAATGATTTTTCATCATCTTGCCAAAGTACAGAACAAAAAGTGATCAAGTCAAATTTAACCCAAAACTGTACCAATAAAAAGTGCAGCTCAAGCTAGGTTCAAGCTAGGTTGGAGTTTCTCTAGGAGACTACACCGAGGATTCTGCCTAAAAACCGGCAGAGAGAAAAGTCCTGCAAGTCTTCAGTATAGTCTATGGGTCACAGCAGACTACAATGCAAAAACAATAGATTTTTTCCCTCAAGTGGGATTTTATTCTGCAAAATTATTAACACATTTAAAGGAAAAAAAAAATATATGTAAATTGGGTATCGCCGTAATCTTATCAACCCATAGAATAAAGGCAACATGTTACTTATGCTGTACGGTGAACTGTAAAAAATAAAAAATGTTAAAAAGGAGCAATGCCAGAATTTATTTTTTTTTTATCCCCCAGAAAGAGCTAATAAAGTTATAGACACAAAATGGCATAATTAAAAAAAAAAAAAATGCATGTGATCCTGAAAAAACAAGCCTTCACATCACCAGAAAAGTAAATAAAAAATATATAGCTTGCACAAGGAGACAACAAAAAAACACAAAAATTGCTACATCACTAGGGCAAAACTGGCTAAGGCAGTAAGGGGAATGTGTAAACTGTGCGAGTGTACATCAGGGTATATCCTAGGGTTTAGAGATTATGAGGGAAAGTGACCCCCCACCAATCATAGGAGATACTGTAAAAATAGTGAGGAATCTGGTGTGCCCTATAGACTCCGCACAATTTACATATTCACTTTTTATCATCTGCATATTCAGATTTTGAAAAATAATTCTTACTAGTCATGGCCAAAAGTTTTGAGAATGATACAAATATAAATTTTTACAAAGTCTACTGCTTCAGTTTTTCTAATGGCAATTTGCATATACTCCAGAATGTTATAAAGAGTGATCAGCTTAACAGCAATTACTTGCAAAGTCAATATTTGCCTAGAAAATGAACTTTATCCCCCAAAACACATTTCAACATCATTGCAGCCCTGCCTTAAAAGGACCACCTAACATCGTTTCAGTGATTGCTCCATTAACACAGGTGTGGGTGTTGATGAGGACAGGGCTGGAGATCAATCTGTCATGATTAAGTAAGAATGACATCACTGGACACTTTAAAAGGAGGCTGGTGCTTGCCATCATTGTTTCTCTTCTGTTAACCATGGTTATCTCTAAAGAAACACGTGCAGTCATCATTGCACTGCACAAAAATGGCCTAACTGGGAAGAGTATTGCAGCTAGAAAGATTGCACCTCAGTCAACAATCTATCGCATCATCAAGAACTTCAAGGAGAGAGGTTCCATTGGTGCCAAAAAGGCTCCAGGGCGCCCAAGAAAGACCAGCAAGCGGCAGGACCGTCTCTTAAAAGTGTTTCAGCTGCGGGATCGGGCTACCAGCAGTGCAGAGCTTGTTGAGGAATGGCAGCAGGCAGGTGTGAGTGCATCTGCACGCACTGTGAGGCGGAGACTCTTGGAGCAAGGCCTGGTCTCAAGGAGGGCAGCAAAGAAGCCACTTCTCTCCAGAAAAACATCAGGGACAGACTGATATTCTGCAAAAGGTACAGGGAATGGACTGCTGAGGACTGGGGTAAAGTCATTTTCTCTGATGAATCCCCTTTTCGATTGTTTGGAACATCTGGAAAACAGCTTATTCGGAGAAGAAGAGGTGAGCGCTACCTCCAGTCTTGTCTCATGCCAACTGTAAAGCATCCTGAAACCATTCATGTGTGGGGTTGCTTCTCAGCCAAGGGAATCGGCTCTCTCACAGTCTTGCCTAAAAACACAGCCATGAATAAAGAATGGTACCAGAATGTCCTCCAAGAGCAACTTCTCCCAACCGTCCAAGAGCAGTTTGGTGCTCAACAATGCCTTATTATTATTATTATTATAATAATAATAATAATAGTCCTTTAATAGTCCCACAATGGGGAAATTCAGTGTGTTACAGCAGCAAAGATAAGCAGATACAAATACAAATACAACATGTACAGGAATGTTCCAAGGTGAGAGGCATTACATTAATAGCAGACAGACAGATAGGACGTAGCAGAGGGGGGGGGGGATTTAACAGGCAGAGAGATATTTCAGTTCTCTGTGTGTAATGATCTCCGCTTAGGTCGGTGTTGGTTGTACAGCCTAACCGCAGTGGGGAGGAAAGACTTCCGATAGCGCTCCTTCTCACATCTAGGGTGGAGCAGTCGGTCACTGACAGTACTGCTCAGCGCGATCACAGTCTCATGCATGGGATGGGACTTCTTCTTCTGCATGGAGCTCACCACGGACAGTATCCTTCTGTCACCCACCACCTGCACTGGGTCCAGTGGGCTCCCCAGGACAGAGCTGGCCCTTCTAATCAGCTTGTCAAGTTTATTTCTGTCCCTGGTTGATATACTGCTCCCCCAGCAGGCCACTCCAAAGAAGATGGCTGATGCCACTACCGAGTTGAAGAAAGTTCTAAGAAGTGCCCCCCGGATTCCAAAGGCTCTCAGTTTCCTAAGCAGGTAGAGCCTGCAGTGGCCCTTCCTGTACAGGACCTCCATATGACCTGCCCAGTCCAGCTTATTATTAAGGAGCAAACCCAGGTACTTATAGGTGTTCACAATCTCGATGCCCATCCCCAGGATGTCCACTGGATTTGGAGGGCATCTGCCTTTGCGGAAGTCCACCACCATCTCCTTGGTCTTCCCCACGTTAATCTTCAGGTGGTTCCGGTGGCACCAGTCCACAAAATCCTGGTTCAGTTCTCTGTACTCCCTGTCATCATCATCTGTGATGAGACCCACTATTGCAGAGTCGTCAGAATACTTCTGTAGGTAGCAGCTGGATGAGTTGCACCTAAAATCTGCAGTGTACAGTGTGAAGAGGAAAGGGGCGAGAACCGTACCCTGAGGTGCCCCCGTATTACAGATCACAGTACCTGACACACAGTCTCGGGCTCTCACGTATTGAGGTCGATTTGTGAGGTAGTCTAGGATCCAGTTGGAGAGGTGGTGGTCCACTCCAGCAAGGCCCAGCTTGTCCCTCAATAACCTGGGCTATATGGTGTTAAAAGCACTGGAGAAGTCAGCATGATGGAGCACCTTGCCATAAAGCAAAGGTGATAACTAAATGGCTCAGGGAACAAAACATAGAGATTTTGGGTCCATGGCCTGGAAACTCCCCAGATCTTAATCCCATTGAGAACTTGTGGTCAATCATCAAGAGACGGGTGGAGAAACAAAAACCAACAAATTCAGACAAAATTAAAGCATTGATTCTGCAAGAATGGACTGCTATCAGTCAGGATTTGGTCCAGAAGTTGATTGAGAGCATGCCAGGGAGAATTGCAGAGGTCCTGAAGAAGAAGGGTCAACACTGCAAATATTGACTTGCTGCATTAACTCATTCTAACTGTCAATATAAGCTTCTGTTACTCATAATATGAATGCAATTATATTTCTGTATGTGATAAAAACATCTGACAAACACACATAAAAACCAGAGGGCAGCAGATCATGTGAAAATATAATATTTGTGTCATTCTCAAAACTTTTGGCCATGACTGTACACACCTTGATCAATTCTTTGAGGTGAGCAGTGTTCAAGAAATTTCCCTACGTCTTGGGGGATTCCACTTTACTGGCACCTCAGGGGCACTGCAAACACTACATTGAACGCAAATATGCAATCTAAATTTGCGCTGTATAAGCCAAACAGCCGTTCTTCCTTTCTGCGCACTGTTGTGTGCCCAAACAGCAATTTCGGCCCATATGCATCACATTGTTGTAACCATAACTTAATCTCATATGTGGGTATAATCTGCTCAGATTTAGACAATTTGGTTTTTGGACGCCATGCCACTTTTGCACAGCACCTGAAATTCCAAAGTAGCAAACCCTGAGAAGTGAACCTATTTTGGAAACTGCACAACTCAAGGAATTTATCCAGGGATATAATGAGCTTTTGTACCCCCCAAGTGTTGCATTCATTTATTTTCCAGAATGCACAACTGATGGTGTAAAGTGAAAATGCCAATTTTTCCAGAATGATATATTTCAATAACCAATATGTTGTGCCCAGCTTGTGTCAGAGAAGAACACATTTCAAGAGCTTTTGTACCTGGGACAACCTGCTTAACAGTTTTTGGAGTGTATCTCTATTGGTCACTGAAATGACGTATCTGGAAAAAGTGCAATTTTCACCTTTCACGATCCGCTGTGCCTTCATTTCTGGAAAATAAATTCATGCAACACTCAAGGGTTAAAGATACTTGCTATGCCCCTTGATAAATTTCTTGAGGGGTGTAGTTTACAAAATGGGGTCATATTTTGGGGGTCAGTTTTTTTGTTTGTTTGTTTTTAAACTTTACCTCAGAGCCTCTGCAGTGGCCCAACAATGTTGTGTAAATGTCCAAATTCAGCCTCAAATGAGCATGGTGCTCTTTCACTTCTGAGTCCTGTCATATTTCCATACAAGAGATTAGGACTGCATGTAGGGCATTTCCAAAATCAGAAAATAGAGAATAGCTGGAGTGCTTAGTTTCCACTGCTATAAGCTGGGCATGACATATTGGGCACTAAAATAGCATATATAGATGACCAGGTCAAGCTTGTAGAAGCACAGTAGCGCGAAATGGCCCGTTGCCGTTTATATGTCCACAGCTTTACCTGTCTGCACCTTGTCACATAATGGAGAATTTGTATCCGGAACGTGTGCCGCTGCTCAACTCTTTTCATCTATATTTTGGACTACAGGTTTCCTAGCGTGCCCCCGGAATTTCCTCTTGGACACCAGTAATTCAGCTAAGTTCTTTGAATGTATATTTATCTCTTACACAATATGGTAGTGGCCACTTTTCTTTTTATCTTCGATATTACTAAAATAGCATATAACTGTGAAACTTTCAGTTTTCATTTTGGACCACCTGTTGTGCATTTCTTTTTGGAAACCATCTCGGGTCAAAATGATCACTATACCCCTTGATAAATTTTGGAGGGGTGCAGTTACCAAAATGAAGTCACTTAGGGGCTCTGCAAATATGTCATGGGAACCGAAAAGGATTCTGTCCCTCAAAAGCCTAATCATTCTTCTTACCTTCTTTTGCCAAAAGAGCAGTTTTCAGTAATTTTTCATGTTCACCCCAAGGTTAATAAAAACTGTGAAATAGTTGTGGGTCAAAATGCTCACTGTACACCCTAATATATTCCTTGAGGGGTGTAGTTTACAAAATAGGGTCACTTTGGTGGGGAGGGGGTGAGGGAGAGTTTCTATTATACTGGTACTTTAGGGGCTCTACAAATAGCACCTGAAAACTATTGCAGCAAAAACTGCCTTTGGCTAAAGCCCCAACGTTGTGGAAACGTGGCTTTTTTTGTTGCAGATTTTGCTGTGTTTTTTTGAGCCAAAGCCAAGAATGGCTACAAAAGGAATGGGAAATATATAGGAAGCTTCTTATATTTCTACCTTCTGCTCAATTCAATCCTGGCTTTGGCTCAAAAAACGCAACAAAATAATCTGCGTTTCCACAACATGGGCTTTAGCCTCTCAAACACTCAGTGGCTCTCCTTCATTTTGGCACCCTGCAGCTTACATCCAAATGTGGGGTATTTCTGTGCTCAGGAGAAATTGCATAACAAATTGTGAGATGTATTTTCCTTTAACCCTTTGTGAATATGTACATTTTAGGGCTAAATTAATATATTATTGAAAAAAAAACAAAAAAAATGAAATGTCTAAATGTCACATCCATATTGTTTCAATTCCAGTGAAACACTTAAAAGGGTTAACAAAGGTCGCAAATGCGATTTTAAATTATTGCTTGTAAGCTTTCTAACGTCCAAAAAAAAAATTGAAGGATGATTGAATATCAAAGATGATGCCAACATAAAGCAGAGATACAGTAGATATTTATTAACGAGTTTGAGTGGTATTACAGTTTAAAAAGCAGAGTATTTCCCCCTTTTTTAATTGCGTATTTTTCCAAGTTTCCACCAAATTTCCTATTTTTTCATAATAATAAAAATGCAAAAAAAAAAAAAAAAAAAATATATGGATAAAGGTTTAACCACTGACATGAAATACAAGGTTATACGAAAAAGAAAACAATTCTCAAAATCACTTGGGCAAGTTAAAGCATCTCAAAGTTATTGCCACATAAACCAATAAAGTCTTTTAAGTGTTTTTTTAGCCGTGTCCTTAGGGGGTTAAAGAGGTTATTCACTTTTATAAAACTGAAGACCTATGCTTATAAAAAGGTCATTCATTTTAGACTGGCGGGGTTTCGACTGTCAGGACATCTGCAAATCAGCTGTTTTAACGGGCCACAGTCTGAGTGGGTTACTCCATTCTATGGGACTGCTAGAGGTAGCCTCTGGGACTGAAAGTTTAGTTCTGCTTAAAGTTCATGGATGTGGTGTTTGGCTTTTAATAAAATCCACACTGTCTTCAGAGCTATTCCTCATCTGTTACTTTTTAATCTATGACGTCAAACTACAATAAATAGTTAAAATATAACACTGCCGAGGCACATCCTGCTTGAACCTTGTAGTTTCTTCAGTCGTACTCAGGATATGCCATAAATGTCTCATAGAAACAGGGCCTACACATGTCTAGGACCCTTTAAGTAGCAACACCTTCCTTCATTTCAATAGTATAAGGCTTACTGATAGGGGGGGGGGTGGCAGTAGAGTAGTCTACAATTCCCGATTGAGTGTGTTTAGAAGCAGAAAGGAGGATACAGTGCAAAAAAGTACAATATGCACACGAATCCGGTATTACAGTCCAGTACAGTTAGGTGGGGGGTCCAGTCATGGAATAGTGCTTCTGCTGGAGGACAAGACAAAATTCAAGTAAATTAACAGCTACAAAAGTATGAGACTATTTACCTTGAAGATTTTCTATAAGGCTGTCTCTAGTAGTTAAGTTGTTCAGTAATTTCTCCTGTAAAAGAAAACACACACAGAATGACCATTTGCTCAATTGAACTTTTTCTCAAGTGTGACTACTGTAAACCCTGAAAAGTCTTGCTGCCACAACAGATCATACTGTTAATGTGCCGAAACATTGACGATACGCTTTGCATGACACACCTGAGACTATAAATGTGGCGCCTCAACGACAGTTGCCATTTGCCGGGATAGGTTGGGACCACCACCAAAGAATAGCAAACTAATCCCTCATACAGACTGATATGTGTAATTACTATCTGCCAGATGTGGGCACAGTATAAATTAGTATGTGCACAATTTTAGTGGTTGCTGCATGGCATTGGAATTGTAGTGTTTTTTTCTAAACATAATGCCTGTCACACAGCTTTGGCAGTACACCAATATTAACCTCCACTTTAATTTTATCAGTAGGGAGCTGAAGATATGTTCATATGTTAATTGTAAAGGAAACTATCAAAGTTGTAACTGTAAACTACCACAGGGGACTGGTCTGAGATAGCCCTCTGAATATTTTTTAGATTAATTTTGGATTTGAACAGCACTGTAGATTCACACACAAAACACATAAAATAATAGATCAAGGCATACACAATTTCTATATATCTCAAACATCAACTACAATAAGAGCTCATACTCTCAAAAACACATACATAAAACAATCAATATTTTGCGGTTATTCACTACTATGTTAAAAATCTATATTGCACATAGAAAACGGTGATACCAAAATCTAACTTTGAGATTGCACAGCATACCATATATAAAAACACAACTTAATATTTCATATACACAACCACCTTCATGCAACTTTGCAGCAAACAGATTACAAGAAAAAAATTGCACAAAAATTCAAATTTGCCACTAAAGAACATGATCAAGCAGTCCCTTTCTGCAAACAAAATGTACTTTCCAAAAAACTGCAAGATGTGAGGAATTCATACATACCACACATATATATATTTACAAGTGCGGGTGTTAAAGAAACGCCAAAATCGCAGAAATGCGCCAACCAATTTTATGCATGCAAATTAAATATGGGCTTTCATAAGAATATAATTTTCTATTCCCCTATAAAAATTGTAACTCTAATGAATAATTATAATCTCTATAACTAACTAATGTGATAATAGGTCCTGTTCCAGATTGGCGTAACATGGTCGATTTATTGCTCATATTATGGATGCAACCTCTGAAGTTCCTGTGGTTCATCATTACTGGTCTAGAGAGTCATAATTCTAGATTTGCAGGTGTTTCGTTTGTACGGTGGGTGAAAAAAAAAACCCAAAACACACACATACACACACATATCCTTCTGAAAACTAGCAAAAAATAGGATTTTATATGGGGACATTCAAAGAAAATGTGTTCTTTCACTGATGAAATTTTTCTGCCTGTCAGAAGTGTTTATACGTACCAAAGTCCATGCTACCCCTCCCCCTGGAGTCACATAGGGGTTATGCACAGATGATCATCATCGTCTCTGCAGTTTGCAGCTCTGCTTCTCCCCCTCCTTCAGCAGCTCTAAGATGTTGCCGGGGGCATGAGGGGGAAGGACACTTTAGAGCCCCATATCTCAGGATCCATGAGGACTATGAAGATGAGCTTGGAATCATTTTAAAGATGAAAATTTGGAGCGATTTGCTGTCGGGAATTGAGATCTGCATTGGGATCTCAATGCTGAATAGCGTTTTCACCAGCAAATTGCTCCGATCTGTAAGGGCTATCATGATGATGTTAGTATCATTTGTAAGAGAAGATTCTCTTCTTTAAAATTAATAATCCAAAATCATAGCCCTGATACCCCTGAAGACCAGGAACCACTCCTGCACACTGATGGTCAGAATGCCTTGTTCAGGTGGTTAAAACAGGAGCTTACAGGATAATTGCATGGGAGATCAGGTGCCACATGTCTGCTCACATCATCTAGAACACACCCCCAACCACTTGGAACATGTGGCCATCCAATGAGGGCATTCATAATGTGTCAGATTGATCACCACTAAAATACAAATTACATCTGAGTAATCCATACCAGTGATCAAGATTACCATACCCCATCTCAAAGAGAACCTTTCACCACCTCTGCCAAGTCCAGCTCTTAGCATCATTTAAAAGACACCACTAATTCTAGTACAATTGAAATGCTTTCTCTAGCCCCCACTGTTTCGAGTAATAAGTGCTGTTCGTTTTGATGCCCAAGATGCTATTGTAGCTCAGATTAACACCCCTTGCCTGCTCCTGTGTGATACTGCCCACCAGAGTACAGCGCCTAAGAAGCATATCAGGCACCAAACCAACTCCATTGATGCTTGGAAGCAGTGGGGGTTAGAGAAAAAAAAGTCCCACTGTGCCAGAATCAGTTGAGCAGTGCTGTCTTTACTCGGGTTAGTCTCCCTGCATAGTATACAAGGCAATAAATCTGGCCCATACATGGTCCAAGTCTCACATCCAAGACAGTTAGTGTGAAACCACGTTTGAACCCTAGGAGGAGGAAACTTGACTATTTACAAGCCAACAGTGGAGTCATAAATCGGCACAGACTGAGCCAGTTACAGAACACCTGTCAGAACTAGTTTTTTAGGTGTCAAAGTTTTTATTTGTTAGAAAATGTGTCCAGCACTTTGATTAATAAAGAAGTGTTTATATCCTGCAAAGGTAAAATACAGCTATTAAAAAACAGAACATACAAGTTTCAGACCAAAAGATAAACCTTTACTCTTGCCGCAACTCCTTAAGACAGAGCAATCCCTTCCTATAGCCACACACACGTAATACTCACAAGCGACAACATCCGCTCAGGGAAAACAAAAAACACCACAGCATCATATCATACAAAGTAAGAAAAGAAAAATCAAATTCATTCCATATACATATAATAGATTGGTTCTAAAATTTATGATCCAATATAACTTTCTATTTAAAAGTGAACAATTCCAACCCACTCACTTCTGTTACCAGATGGCTTTGGTTATTACCCTGAAAGCACTAGTATCTTCAAAATTATAGGTAACAAAAAGGTTTAGATGCTCCAAATTGTTGGGCAAGGATTGAAAATATCAGAAACATGTTCACCAGTTAGCCTTTAAAGTGGTCTACTAGTGCACAACCTGTATATTAAAGTCGGCACTAGTCACATTCAACCATATACATTTCATGGTCCAAGTTACAATTGATATATAGGCAAATTGGAAAACTGGCTTTACAATGACTGGAGGAAAAAAAAAAAAGACATGGAATTCACCATAAATTTGCATAATCCACATTATATAGGAAACCTACTGATGATAATGCAGTTCTATTTGCTACTAGTGGTTATCCTAAGCAAGTATTACATTACTTCTCCATGGGAGAATTCATTTAGAAAGGCTATTCTTTAGAAAGGCAAAATGTGGTGGTCTCGTGTAAGAAGAGGAGTGAAGAGGAAGAGACGCATCAGGAGCAGAAGAGAGAGGCGGCGCTGGAACCTATGACGAGCCTGTGCTTTGAGCACGAGGGGAACATCCCCTGTGCTTTCTGAAGACCAATTTGCATAACGAAGAAAGAAGACATAACTCAAAAATGGCGGCGCGGACCTGAAAAATAAAGGTAGGAGAAGAATAGCCTTTCTAAAGGCTATTCAGACGTGCTTTTAGTTAAAAATCAATTTCTTAACCCTTAACACAAAATCGCGTACATGTACGTGATTGAGTGTGAAGGGTTGTATGGACAGAGCTCAGGAGCTGAGCTCTCTCCATACACGGCAGGTGTTGGCTGTACAACACAGCCGTCACACGCCGCTAACAGCAGCAATCTGTGCCGACACTGATCGCAGCTGTTAACACTTTAAAGTGCGCAGCCGCCACGGGCACCGCCATCTTTCACTGAACGCTGTCCTCCTGAACGTCATGGGAGGGCGGTGATCGTTATGACAGCCGGGAGCCTATTGAAGAGGCATCGTGTAATAGAAGGGAATAAATTAGTATTGCAGTGTATAGTGTGAGCGATCAAGGTCCCTACAGTGTCTGATCATAAAAGTATAAAAAAAAAAAAAAAACACACAAAAAAAATATAAAAGTTCAAATCACCCCCCTTTCCCTAGATTATATATATAAAAATAAACAAAATTAAAACAAACACTTTAGGTGTCCCCGTACTCCAAAATATCCAAACTATTCAAATATTTCTCCCACACAGTGAACGGCGTAGCAGGGAAAAAAAAAATAAAAAATCAAAGTGGCCAAATTGCTGTTTTTTCAACTTTTTGCATCCTATAAATAAAAACGGAATAAAAAGTGATCAAACCATCAAACCTTCCCCAAAATGGTATCACTAAAAATTCCATCTTGTCCCGCACAAAAAGACACCTTACCCAGCTCCATATATGTAAACATAAAAAAGTTACAGGTGTCACAATTTGGCGACAAAATTTTTTTTGTATTTTGCAAAGTTTTTTAAAAAGGTATCAAAACATTACAAATACTATATAAATTTGGTATCGCTGTGATCATACTGACCCACAGAATACAGGTAACTGGTCATTTTTACCATATAGTGAATGCCGTAAAAATTAAACCCATAAGAAATTGGTGTAAATGCGTTTTTTTTCCAATTTCATCTTATTCTGAATTTTTTTTTTTACAGCTTCCCAATACATTGTACAGGATATCGAAGGGTGCCATTACAAAGTACAATTTGTCCTGCAAACAATAAGCTGTTATATGACTCTGTTAACTGAAAAATGAAAAAGTTATGGCTCTTAGAATGGGGGGAGGGAAAAATGGAAATGCAAAAACGAAAATTGGCTGTGGTATGAAGGGGTTAAGGACCAGGCCTCGTTTTTCAAAACTGACATGTGTCAGTTTATATGGCAATAACTTTGAGACGCTTTAACTTACGCAAGTGATTTTGAGATTGTTTTTTCGTGACACATTGTACTTTATGCTAATGGTAAACACTAAAGAATATTTTTGTATTTATTAAAAAAAAAAAAATAAAAAAATAAAAAAATAAAAATTAGGAAATTTGATGGAAATTTTGGGGGGGAATTGCAATATTCAAAATGTCAAATGCTCTGCTTTTCAGCCAGATAGTCATACCACCCAAATACATTAATACATATTATCTACCATATCTCTGCTATATATCGGCATCATCTTTTAATCTTCCTGTAATTTAGTTTGGACATTAGAAGGCTTACAAGTGTAACAGCGATTTTCCAGATTTACAAGAAAATTTCCCAAACTAATTTTTTAGGGACCACTTCAATTCTGAAAGGGATTATAAATGCCTATATATTACAAACCCCCATATATCACCCCATTTTCAAAACTGCACCCCTCATATAATTCAAAACAGCATTTAGGAAGTTTGTTAACCCTTTAAGCATTTCACAAGAATTAAAACAATATGGGAGGTGAAATTTAGAGATTTCATTTTTTTCCACTAATGCCTTAATTTAGCCCTAAAATTAACACATTCATAAAGGGTTAAAGGAGAAAATGCATCTCACAGTTTGTTATGCAATTTCTCCAGAGCACAGAAATGCCCCACATGTGGGTGTAAACTGATGTTTGGGCACACGGCAGCGCACGGAAGGGAAGGAGCGACACTGGGTATTTGAAAGGCAGATTTTACTGGAATAGTTTTCAGGTGCCATGTCTCATCTATAGAGCCCCTAGAGTACCAATACAATGGAAACCCTCCAAAAGTGACCCCATTTTGTAAACTACACCCCTCACAAAACATATCAAGGGGGACGGAAAGGAAGGAAGCGACACTGGACGTCTGTAAAGCAGATTTTGCTGGAATAGTTTTCGGGTGCCATATCTCATTTGCAAAGCCCCTAGAGTACCAAAACAATGGAAACCCTCAACAAGAGACCCCATTTTGGAAACTACACCCCAAAATGGGGTATAGTGAGCATTTTGACCCCACAGTTGTTTCACAGGTTTTACTAACATTGGGATGTATAAATGAAAAATTACTAAAACGTCACTTTGTCCCTAAAGTTTTCATTTTCACAAGGGGTTAAAGGAGAAAAAGCACCCCACAGTTGTTAAACAATGCCCGAACACGGCAAAACGCCAAATGGGGGGGTAATCGGCTGTATGGGTACAGGCGGGGCCGGAAGGAAGAGAGCGCGAGGGCAGAGCGGAAAGCGGGGCCAGCGCAGCAGACCCCCAAAACCAAACAGGGAAACCCCAAAAGGACCCAAGGAAACACACCCCAGAACACAAGGGGAAGGAGCGCGCCCCAGGCGGGCGGAAAGAAAAACCCCCAAAAAGCGCGCGACCGGGACCCAGTTTGTTACACAATTGCTCCTGAACACGGAAATTCCCCATATGTTGTTGTCGTCTGCTGTATGGGTACATTGGGGGGCTCAGAATGGAAAAAGCGCTATTTGGCTTTTTGAGGGCAGATGTGGCTGGAATAGTTTTCAGGTGCCATGTCGCATTTGCAGAGCCCCTAAAGTACCAGTACAATGGAAACCCCTCAAAAGTGACCCCAGTTTAGAAGCTACACCCCTCAAAAGAATGTATCAAGGGGTATTATCATTGTGAGCCTAAAAATGCTTCCCAAAAATTAATGTACAAAGTGAAAATTGAAGTTTTTAAAGAAATATCCAATTTCATTGCCTAATATGTTGCGGCCACTTTGTGGCATCAGAGACATGAACTCCTAAAACTATTAAGTGGGCTATCCTGGGGACCAAAAAATTATATATGTGGGTGTAAACTGCTGCTTGAGCACACAGCACGGAAGGAGCACTGTTTTTTTTTAGCTTTTGGAGTACAGATTTAGAGGGACTTTCTGGACGCCATGTTGTTTTTGCAGAGCCCTAGAGGTGCAAGTAAACTGGAATTCCCCAAGAAGTGACCCCATTTTGTAGGGGCAATTTTAGGGTCTCTGCAAATGTGACAGCGTCCAAAGAACAGCAATCTAAATATGGGCTCCAAAAGCACATAGCCCTCCTTCACATCTGCGCCCTGCTGTGTGCCCAAATGGCAGTTATGCCCCCATGTATGACACTGGCGTACCCAGGATAACATACTTTATGCCATATGTGGGTATAAACTGCTGTTTGGGCACAGACAGGAGGGAGCGCCATTTTGGTTTTTGTACGCCATGCCACTTTTGCAGAGCCCCTGAATTGCCAGTAAAGTGGAATCCGCAGACATGTGACCCCATTTTGGAAACTACACCCTTCAAGAGATTTATCAAGTTGGGTAGTGAGCATTATTAACCCTTAAGTGTTGCATTCTTTTAATTTCCAGAAATGAATGCACAGCTGATAACGAAAAGTTAAAAATGACATTTTTCCATAGATACGCCATATGCTGTGCCCAGCTTATGTCTGCAGAGACACACACTCCAAAAACTATTAAGTGGGTATCCCGGGCACAACAGCTTTTGAAGCATTCATCTCTGATACAAGCCGGGCACAACATATTACACACTGAAATTACGTATTCCTGGAAAAACTCATTTTCACCTTTCACAATCATCTGCGTATTCATTTATGGATAATTAATTATAGCAACACTTGGGGGTTAAAAATACTCACTGTACCCCTGGATAAATTCCTTCAGGAGTGTAGTTTCCAAAATGGGGTCACATGTCAGGGGATTCCACTTTACTGGCATTTCAGCTCTGCAAAAGTTCAATGGCGTCCAAAAACCAAATAGCGCTCCTTCACTTCTGTGCCCAAACAGCAGTTTATACCCACATATGACATTAAGTACATTATCCTGGGTACAACCGTGTCATACATGTGAGCATAAACTGCAGTTTGGGCACAGCAGGGCACAGAAGGGAAGGAGCACTATGTGGCTTTTGGTGCGCAGATTCAGATGTTTGGTATCTGGACGCCATGTCATGTTTGCAGAGCCTCTAATGTACCAGTAAAGTGGAATCCCCTAGGGAATGACCCCATTTTGAAAAGTGCACCCCTCAAAGAATTTATCAAGGGGTGTAGTGAGCATTAGTATCCGAGACGTGAATGCACAGCGGCTGGGGAAAAGTGAATATGTAAGCTGTGCAGAGTACATTGGGAACACTAAATTCCCTACTATATCCCCAGTAGCTCCTATTATTGGAGGGGTCACTTCTGGTTTATTATCCCTCGTAAGGTCTAAATCTGGTTTGTCTCCTGATATAGGCTCGCACCGCTTATACATTCCCTTCCTGTCGCAGCCAGTTTGTGTTCTAATAATTTGGTGATTTTGGGGGTTTTTGTTTTCACATTGCACGAGCTATATTTTCTTTATTTTTCTGGTGATGTAGCCATATGAGGGCTTGTTGTTTGCGGTAAGAGATGTATTTTATAATGACAATTTTTGGGTGCCTACAACTTATTAAATAAATTTTATTAAAGTCTTTTTTGGTGGATTTAAAAAAAAAAAAAAAAAAAAAAAAAAAATTCGAGCATTGCATTTTACCTTTTAAATTTTTCGGCGTGCGTAACATGTTACCTTTATTCTGCAGGTCTGTACGATTATGGCGATACCTCATTTATATTGTTTTTCTGTGCGATACTAATTTTGCAGAACAAAAACCCATTTGGGGACAGAAATCAATTTTTTTTGCATCACCATCTTCTGAGATGCGTAATTTTTTGCGGGACAATCTGTGCTTTTTATTGGTACCGATTTGGGGTAGATATGACTTTTTGATCACTTTTTATGGCAAATTTTGTAAGGTGAGATGGTGAAAAATCATTACTTTCGGCGGTTTTTTTTTTTCTGTTTTTTTTTTTTTTCCCCCGCTGTTCACTGTGTACGTTGAATATTGTTTTAGTTTTATTGTACAGGTTGTAACGGACGCGTCGATACCAGATATATATTGTTTTTATTAATTTTTAGGTTTTTTTATATAATTTATTCTATATAGGAAAAGGGAATTTTTGGGGCTTTATTCTTTTATTAAATTTTTTTTTACTTTTTCATGTGTCCCTTTAGGACACCTGAACCAGCGATGTTCATTTAAATGGGAGTAATCGGATAAGCAGTCTTTAGCAAAATACAGATCGTGCCTACAGTAGCCTGTATTCATGATACACACATGGCAAGCTGATATTAGGATAGAAAACTAGACAACAAATTCCTACATTAATCTGACTACGTACAATTAGAAATCAGAACTATAGTCATTAAAGCAAATACTGAGAAAGAACATATCTAATTGTGAGTCACATATTTTTAGTGTACATGGTGAGGCGAAGAGAGCAAACATTACCTTCTCACTTTTACATAACAGCTGTATATTCTGCATCTGGGAGCTGTGCAAAGACTGAATAGTATCAATTTGCTTTTTCTGCTTTGACAACATGTCTTCAAATTCATTCTTTTTCATTTCAACTGCCCCCCTCTCCGCTGCAGCCCGGCGAATCCTGCTCTCCAACTCCATCACTCGGCTCTAAGATTAAAAAACAGACCTCGATTAAGAAAAATGTAAAGCTCTAGCAACATGGAACACAATGTACAACATTTTAATCCATGGTTAGTGTTTATATTCACTCATTAAGAAATGCAAATATATAGGAATGATTTTAATATCTCCAGAGAAGTTCCTAGCACATCTTTAATGTAGACGCATTTCTGTAAATAAATGCACCGGTAGCTGAGCTCCCCAAAATTAACCTCTAGATTGCAAAATTAGGCAAAATTAAGTTACTCCTGTGTCAGTGGCATTACAGCTAGGTACTATTACGGCGCAGAGTGTTATCTATTCACTCAGTGTGACTTAATAGTGTGATGCAGAGCAAGAAGCTTTAATAGTCACTGCTCCACTGATTTTTGCCCACTTGGAATTTTTTCTTTAGCCCCCTACCCAGGGCCAGCGTCAGCACCAGGCAAACCAGGGACTATAGAGCTCAAGGAGGCTCAGTGCTTAGCTGAGAACTCAAAACATCAGTTTTATTAACAAAACCCTTTCTAAACCTGCTGCGGTCCATCTGTAACCCCTGAGTCTCTGATCCCTCTGTAACTGCTGTCTTGTCCAAGTGATGTATAGTACTTATGTAACAACAATTTACTCACATCAGTACCAGATAGTACTTTTTTACATATGTCCTGAATGGCCCTGGGGTTGAGTAAGTGACAGTTACAGAGCACATTTTTTCTGTATTTGTGGTGTGCAGTGTGTATTCCTCAAAAGAACACAAACTATTTGTGTAGTATGCAGAGAGGAACCTGCTATAAACTGCAGAATATAAATCATAAAATTGCAAGAAATAGTGTTACGTCTCATGTAATGGCTTATCTTTAAAAGTCAGCTGAAAAACAGGTAAATCTTAAGACAAAGTTAGGGAGAAATTTCGCCTCTAGTTACCGTGTATGGCAACTTCTCTGCATACACCAGCTTAGAGAGAAATACAAACTGCACATAGAACCTGCAGAGGGGAACTGATATAAAATGCAGGACATAAGTCATGGAATGACCAGGTTTGTGACTCCATGCTGGAGAACAGTTTATCGTGTTCACATACCCATTTTCACACTGGATTCAGGACTCGCAGCCAAAAGCTCAGTGTAGCACTGGCCTTAAAGCATGTTCCGTGAATTTGCCATAAAATGTCTGAGGTAAGACAACTGTTTTAGGTGTGTAAAGTGGCTCAGTGGTTTTCCCTGTTGCCTTGCGAAACTGGGTTTAAATCCAATATGTTGCCACATTTTCTAAAATTGTGGTGCATTTTTTAGTGCACAGTCTTGTATGTTAAGCTGCGCCCCTTTTTAAAGAAGCCCCTGTCCACATTTTGGATGAGGCTCAGAAATTGTTAGAAAGAGTTCATATCTACACGAACAGATTAAATATGCCCCTTAGGTTTAGTAATAACAGAGCAATATACTGAAACCAAGATGGCCACAGTGGATCACTTAATGGGGTATGCGCAAGCAAGCACTATGGGGCACTGAATTCCTGATGTCACATACTTCCCAGCACGTGCAGGAATGCTGGGGAGACGCAGACATTTGGAGACAGTAATTTTCAATTTGACTTTGCCTGGTGAATTAGTCATTGTTATTATATGCCACACCTGCAAGAATTCTTTCAATTAGCATCACTCCTATGAAACAGAGCGATCATTTTCACTGTATACACTCTATTGAGCTGCATTATGTATATTGCAGTACGTGTTTGATAAGCATTGTTTGGGAGCTTATTTATTGATGAACTATTCTTAGGATCATATATATTTACCAAGTAGACTTATCCAGAGCAATGAATGCAATGAGGACATTTTTATTTCCCCACGTTTTATCTCCCCAATCAGCGACCTCAGCGGAAGAGATCCGTGACGTCACAGCCAGTGAGCAGTTTCACTTTGAGAAGACGCCGGAGCATCGGGGACAGGCGAGTATGCATTTTTTTTCACTGCCTCCACCTGATTTAAAAGTTAAAGGGTTTGTCCAATTTTGCCTGGACAACCCCTTTAACTATAACTTAAAATGTAATAGTGCAGCGCAGAGCATGAAGAGATTCAACATGAACTATTTTGTGTGATTGATAATTACCAATCTTGCAGGCAGAATATTTTCAGATTTACATGTTTTTCCAACTGTTCATTTTTTTAAAATAAAATAAAAAAAATGGGGCAATGGGCCTCCGGATATTTTGCACCTCTGGTAGACAGAGCTCAGTTTTGAGATGGCCAAATAAAACCTAAATTACAACATTAAAAAAAAAAAAAATCATACTAACCCCCCCATACCTATATATTTTAAGTAGACACCTGCAACATTGTCAAAATGCCACTTGGTACTGTATATGTACAGGCACCTTCATGCAATTTTGATTTAAAATGTATGCAAATAAATGTTTATTAATTGCTAAAAATGGAAACTAAACAAAAAGGTATATGCACCAAGCCTCCTAAAAATAAGAGATCAACATGTGCAGAGTTCATTCATATCACTAAGGCGTAAACCTGCATGCACATATCTTCAGAAAATCACTAGAACTGGAAAGAACAAAAATCTGCTTTGAAGCTGAAAATGTTAAAAAAAAAAAAAAAAGTATCATCCTATAAAATGTAGGGATTACACTCCGTGAAAAGCACGTGAACCCCTAAACCCTATAGATTTCTTGAACATAGACAACCTGAAGATTACATGTGTCTCAATGGGTTATTAATATCCATGTCCACCTTCATATAACTGTGTGACAAACACAAATAATTTTTTGAATAAAAAATGCACTAAAACATATTTGCACCTAAAAATCCTATTCAATCGTACATTCACACAGAAAACATATAAAATAGATCAAGGTGTACACAATTTATATATACACCGCAAACATCAACTACATCAAGAGCTTGTACTCTCAAAAACACTGATACAGAAGACAAGCAGTATTTTGCGGTTATTCACTATTATATTAAAATGTATACTGCACATAGCAAACTGTGATACCAAAATCTAATATAATAAAAACACAGCTTAATATTTCATATATACTACCACCTTCATGCAACTTTGCAGCAAATATAGATTACAAGCAAAAATTGTACAAAATTTCAAATTTGCCACTAAAGTGCATGCTCAAGCAATCCTTTTCTGCAAACAAAATGTACTTTCCAAAAAACTGCAATATGTGAGGAATTCCCTAGAACACATATAAAAGTAGTTAAATACTGTGAAACACATACACATTAGGTATCCCTGTGTCCGAAAACGCCCGGTCTACAGACTTATAAAATTATTTTACCTCTATAGTGAATGCCGTAGTGAAAAAAAAATGATCAAAAGTGCCAAACTGCTGTTTTTTCGCTGTTTCACCTCTGATAAAAGTTGAAAGAAAAGCGATCAAAAAAAAAAAAAAAAAAAGCGGTCTACAAATCTATAAAAATATTTTTCCTGTACAGTAAACCGCCCTAGCGGGAAAAAAAAAATAAAATAAAAAATCAAGTGTCAAACCGCCGTTTTTTTTCACTGTTTTGCCTCTGATAAAAATTTGAATAAAAAGAGCGATCAAAGCAATAGTAAAAGGTATAACTAAAAAGTACACCTGGTCCCGCAAAAAAGACGCCCTATGCATCCCCGTACACGGAAGTATAAAAAAAAAAAAAAAGTTACAGGTGTCAGAATATGGCGACTTTTAAAAAAATATATATTTTTGTAAGGGTAAGTTAAAATGGAAATAAAACCATATAAATTTGGTATCCTCGCAACAGTACTAAAACATAGAATACAGATGACACGTCATTTTGGCTGTAGAGCAAACGACATAAAAACGAAGCCCGTACGAAAGATGCATAAATGCACTTTTTCTTCAAATCCACCCCAAGGGGGTGGGGTAGAAGAAGTTAAAAAAACGAAAAATGTCACCGGTGGGAAGGGATTAAAGAAATGGCAAAATCGCAGAAATGCGCCAAACAATTTTGTGCATGCAAGTTAAATAGGAACTTTCATAAGAATATAATTTTCCATCCCCCCTATAAAAATTGTAGAAATTTATACGTTCATTTCTAGTGATAATTGTTATTGCTATTATTTTAGAATGTAACGGATATAGCTAGAGAGGCTTATTTTACTCTATAAAGATCAGGTATGGACAGAATAGGGACAGGGTCAAATATAAACTTTATTAATGACTTTGTGTATGTGTTGTGTAAGTGTTTGGTGCAACTCTTTTGGGTCTGCAACCCGTACGATGGCAAATGTCTGGGTCACAGCGCCAATAAAATTCCTGGCTATGTTCAGAGGGGTATTACAGAAGAATACCTCAGAGCGTTATTACATTATCTGTCTAAGTGACAGAGTGCAAAAGTACAGTATGCTCTCTGATTGATAGGAGATGTAATAACATGGCAGAAGTCCATGCTACCCCTCCCTCTGGGGTCATATATGGGTTATGTACAGACGATGATGATTTATTGAGATCTGTAGTGGGATCTCAATGTCAAATAGCGTTTTTAAACAGCATTTCGATTCTCTTCTTACAACAATATGGGAGGTGAAATTTAGACATTTCATTTTTTTTTTACACTAATACATTCCTTTAGCTCTAAAATTAACATATTCACAAGGGGTTAAAGGAGAAAATGTAATTCTCAGTTTGTTATGCAATTTCTCCCGAGCACAGAAATACCCCACATGTGGGTGTAAACTGATGTTTGGACACACAGCAGCGCACGGAAGGGAATGAACGACACTGGGTATTTGAAAGGCAGATTTTACTGGAATAGTTTTCAGGTGCCATGTCTCATCTATAGAGCCCCTAGAGTACCAATACAATGGAAACCCTCCAAAAGTGACCCCATTTTGTAAACTACATCCCTCACAAAACATATCAAGGGGTATAGTGAGCATTTTGATCCC
The DNA here is from genome assembly GCA_947044405.1 of Leptodactylus fallax. Classification (NCBI taxonomy): domain Eukaryota; kingdom Metazoa; phylum Chordata; class Amphibia; order Anura; family Leptodactylidae; genus Leptodactylus; species Leptodactylus fallax. The sequence goes on from CAMRHE010000490.1 coordinate 857,756, forward strand.
ACAGCCTTTTCACAGATTTTATTAACATTTGGATGTGTAAAGGAAAAAATTACTAAAACATCCCCAAAGTTTTAGTTTTCACAAGGGGTTAAAGGATTAAAAGTACCCCACAGTTTCTTAAACAATTGCTCCTGAACGCGGCAATACCCCATATGTGGTCGTAAACTGCTGTATGGGTACATGGCAGGACTCAGAATGGAAAGAGCGCCATTTGGCTTTAGGAGGGCAGATTTTGCTGGAATATTTTTCGGGTGCCATGTCATATTTGCAGAGCCCCTAAAAGTACCAGTACAATGGAAACCCCTAAAAAGTGACCCCATTTTGGAAACTACACCCCTTATAGAATTTATCAAGGGGTATAGTGAGCATTTTGACCTCACAGCCGTTTCACCTATTTTATTAGCATTGGGACCTAAAAAATTAATTATTTTTACCTATAAACTGTCTATTTAGTCCCAAATTTTTCATTCTTACATGGGGTTAACGAAGAAAAAGCACCCCACAATTTGTTACACAATTTCTCCTGAACACGGGAATACCTCATATGTGGTCGTAAACTGCTGTATGGGTACATGGTGGGGTTCAATATGGAAAGAGTGCTATTTGGCTTTTGGAGGGCAGATTTTGCTGGAATAGTTTTCAGGTGCCATGTCAAATTTGCAGAGTCCCTAGAGTACCAATACAATGGAAACCCCCAAAAATGACCCCATTTTAGAAACTACACCCCTCAAGGAATTTCTCAAGGGGTATTATTTTGAGAACAAGACTGATTCCCAAAAATTAATGTACAAAGTGAAACTTGAAATTTTTAGAGAAATATGCCATTTCATTGCCCAATATGTTGTACTCACTTTGTTTCATCAGAGACATACACGCCTAAAACTATTAAGTGGGCTTTCCTGGGTACAAAAATGTTGTATATATGGGTGTAAACTGCTGCTTGGGCACACAGCAGGGCTCAGAAGTGAAGGAGCACTGCGCTTTTTAGCTTTTGGAGTACAGATTTAGAGGATCTGGACGCCTTGCTTTTGCAGAGCCCTAGAGGTGCCAGTAAATTAGAATTCCCCAAGAAGTGACCAAAATTTGTAGTACAATTTTAGGATTTCTGCAAACGTTACATGGCGTCCAAAAACCAACAATCTAAATTAGCTGTCCAAAAGCCACATAGGGCTCCTTCACATCTGCACCCTGCTGTGTACCCAAACAGCAGTTTGTGCTCTCATGTATAACACTGGTGTACCCAGGATAACATACGTAATGCCATATGGTTTTTGTACGTTATGCCACTTTTGCAGAGCCGCTGAATTGCCAGTAAAGTGGAATCCGCAGACATGTGACCCCACTTTGGATACTACACCCCTCAAGAGATTTATCAAGTGGCGCAGCAAGCATTTTTAACCCTTGAGCGTTGCATTAATTTAATTTCCAGAAATAAACGTTCATCTGATAATGAAAAGTGAAAACTGCAATTTTTCTAGAGATACGCCAATTCAGTGCCCGAAATGCTGTGCCCAGCAGAGAGACACACTCCAAAAACTGGTAAGCGGATATCCCGGGCACAACAGGTTTGGTAGTGTTCATCTCTGATACAATCCGGGCACAACATATTGCACACCGAAATAACGTATTACTGGAAATATTCTAATTCTCTCTTATCACCATCATCTGTGTATTCATTTCTGGAAAATAAATTATACAAACACTTGGGGGTTAAAAATAATCATTGTACCCCAGATAAATTCCTTCAGGAATGTAGTTTCCAAAATGGGGTCACGTATCAAGGGAATCCACTTTACTGGCATTCCAGGAGCTCTACAAAAGTGTCATGGCGTCCAAAAACCAAACTGTCTAATTCTGTGCTCCAAAGACCAAATAACTCTCCCTCCCTTCTGTGCCTGGTTGTGCCCAAATATCAGTTTATACCCACATATGACATTAAGTACATTATCCTGGATTACACCAGTGTCATACATGTGGGCATAAACTGCAGATAGGGCACACAGCAGGGCACAGACGGGAAGGAGCGGTATGTGACCTTTGGAGCGCAGATTTAGATGTTTGGTATCTGGACACCATGTCATGTTTGCAGAACCTCTAAAGTGCCAGAAAAGTGGTATCCCCTAAGAAGTGACCCCATTGTGAAAACTGCACCCCTCAAAGAATTTATTAAGGGGTGTAGTGAGCATTAGTATCTCAGGCGTGAATGCACAGCGCATAGTAAAAAGTGAATATGTAGGCTGTTCGGAGTACATTGGGAACACCAAATTCCCTACCATTTTCCCAGTAGCTCCTATGATGGGGGGGATAGCACAACACAAGTGTGAATACCCCCTTAAATGTATTTTATTGAGATTTTAAGTGATAGACCAACACAAAGTAGCAGATAATTGTGAAGTGGAATAAAAATTATACATGGTTTTCAAAATTTTAAATAAAAATATGAAAAGTGCTACATGCAAAAGTATTCAGCCCCCCTATATCATATTATGAGCCACCTTTTGCCGCAATTACAGCAAAAAGTCTTTTGGGGTATGTCTCTACCAGCTTTGCGCATCTACAGACTGAGATTTTTGCCCATTCCTATTTGCAAAACAGCTCAAGCTCAGCCAGATTGGATGGAGAGCGTCGGTGAACAGCAATTTTCATGTCTTGCCACAGATGCTCAATGGGATTTAGGTCTGGACTTTGACTGGGCCATTCTAACATATGAATATTCTTTGATCTAAACCATTCCACTGTAGCTCTGGCTGTATGTTTAGGGTCATTGTCTTGCTGGAAGGTGAATCTCCTTCCCAGTCTCAAGTCTTTTGCAGCCTCCAACAGGTTTTCTTCCGGGATTGCCCTGTATTTAGCTCCATCCATCTTCCCATCAACTCTGACAGCATGATGCTGCCACCACCATGTCTCACCGTGGGGATGGTGTGTTCAGGGTGATGACTAGTGTTACTTTTCCGCCACACACAGCGCTTTGCATTTCGGCCATGAAGTTCTACTTTGGTCTCATCTGACCAGAGCACCTTCTTCCACATGTTTGCTGTGTCCTCTATATGGCTTGTGGCAAACTGCAAATGGCACTTCTTATGTCTTTCTTTCAACAATGGTTTTCTTCTTGCCCCTCTTCCATTAAGGCCAGATTTGTGGACTGCACAACTTATAGTTTCTCCCACCTGAGCTGTGGATTTCTGCAGCTCCTCTAGACTGAACATGGGCTTCTTGGCTGATCCTCTGACCAGTGCCCTCTTTGCTTGATCTGTTAGTTTAGGTGGACGGCCATGTCTTGGTAGGTTTGTAGTTGTAGAATACTTTTTCCATTTTTGCATGATGGATTGAACAGTGCTCCTTGGGATGCTCAAAGCTTGGAGAATGTTTTTATAACCTAACCCTGCTTTAAACTTCTCCACAACTTTATCTCTGAGCTGTCTGGTGAGTTCCTTGGTCTTCATGATGCTGTTTGTTCACTAGTGTTCTCTAACAAGCCATTCAGGCCTTCACAGAACAGGTGTATTTATACAAAGACTAAATTACACGCAGCTGGACTCTATTAACTAAGTAAGTGACTTCTGAAGGCAATTGTGCACACTGGAATTTATTTAGGGGTATCAGAGTACAGGGGGCAGAATACTTTTGCACCTCACACTTTTCAGATTTTTATTTGATTAAAATTTTGGAAACCCATGCATCATTTTCATTCCACTTCACAATTATCTGCTACTTTGTGTTGGTCTATCACTTAAAATCTCAATAAAATACATTTATGTTTGTGAGTGTAAGGTGACAGAATGTGAAAAAGTTCAAGGGGTATGAATACGTTTGCAAGGCACTGTATTAACAGATGCTAAAAACTTGATTTGGTGGAGGTGGCAAAACATCCTCTTTAACAGGCGCTGCTCCACCGATTCCGGCACACTTGGAATTTTTTTCTCTAGTTCCCACTTTTACTAGGATCTATACTGTCAGGTGGGCTGTGTCAGCATGAGCAAGAAAGGGGTGTGATTCAGAGCTCCAAGCAGAGGTGGACAGTGTCAGAGCTCAAAATCAAGCCTCTTGCTTGCTCCTGCCTGTGACTATCCACCTAAGTAGTATATAAGGCACCAAAACTATCAGCACTTATTGCTTGGGAATAGTGGGAGTTAGTTAAAAAATTACAACTGTGCAGGAATCAGTGGAGCAGGCCCTACTTAAATATGCAAAAGACTGGAGTTGGCAGACTGTGAAAGATCCTCTTTAATTCTTTAGTACACTATATGTTTCGGCCGCCCTTTGCACAAAAATACAAGAGATGTACATTCCTTCATATGTGCAATGTCCTTTGATGTCTATTGCAATGCATGCAACTACTGAGACAGAAAACAGTGCTGAATAGTACAGATGCCACATCATCTTTTGGCAGCTTGATTGAGCAGTTTAACAGAGCAGGATACACTTTTGGTTATGTAAATGTAATATGCACATAACCAAAAGAGTGAAAAAGCAAGAGAATTAAAAAAAAAAAATATATATATATATATATATATATATAATATAGACACACAAACACAAAACGAGCACAAATATCCTACCTGTAACTCTACACATCGAGTGCTTGTTATCCAGTAGTTTATACCCAGGACAAACACACATGCTAGCAGCACAGCTATAAGTAGTGGTGGAGACTTCATTGCTCTGCGGCCACTCCCCAATCCCATAATATGAAGTACAGTTGCTCAAACCTGCAGATGAATTGAGAAAACAGTGCATCAACCACATGCAAGCTCTTTTCTTAAAGAACAAAACCTCAGAAATATGACAAGATAAGGTTGTTGATCCTGCAAGAATGTAACTAAAGAGGCCGAGATAGAGGTTATTCAAGTTGTGATGACAATAGCTTTCAGCAAATTCACATTTAGTTTCCAGGATCCTGCTCAGATAAGTCTTTACTCTCTCCCCTCCCCCACATTAAATGGTCACTAACTTTTCAACACACTTTACATAAAATAGTACAAGCAAATATAAGAAACGCTAATATAATTCTTTCTCCACTAACGCTATATCCAAGTCTGTGCGGGTTTTCACTGTTTTGCTCTGTCATATGATCAGAACAATGGAAGCACCAAATGTTTAGTTATAGAGAAGATTCTCCTCTACTCTCCACTTCACCCACCAACTCACAGAGAACTGAAAATTTAGATGTGGGATGGAAAGAATGTATCAAGCTCTGCACTCCAGAATTCTGGAGAAAAAGTAATTGCAAAATAAGGCAAAAATTTTGCAACGTTTTGCATTTTTTAACAGTCTCCATTTTTTTAAAATGGGTGGGAAGTAGGCGCAGTTAGGCTGTACTCCAGATTTATCAAATGTGGCTTTTCAAAATGTTCCAAAAATTGTCACAATCTTACTCTAGTAAGAGGGTGGAGTAGAAATTGGAGTAACATTGGAGTTAGAGACTTACAGAGGAGGCTAAAGGGACACACGGGGACCTGAAAGATGGAGAGCCTGTCTGTTTAAAAAGCGGATCTTATAGACACCTGCGGATCTTATAGACTATAATGGGGTCCTCCGGGTGTCCATCAGGTTTCTTCAGGTTTTATACTGAAACATAAAAACTTTGCTATTGAGTTATCAAAATTCTGCAGAAAGCAGACTCCCATTTTTCCACAGTCCCACTCCCACTCCCACTCCCTAATAAATGGGTGACAGCCATGGTCAGTCAAACTATTACTATTGAATTCCTCTGAAAGTTAAATATGTAACAAATTATACATGTAATTAATTATATAATATTGCTAATCGTACTTTATAATTTAAAATAAGTATTCATTTTATTTTGAAACAGAAGTCAGCAACTTTTTTCCTATTCCACCCACAATTGGCCCAGATTCTAAAGCCCTGGTTAAAAGGCAAGGTACACTTTCACTCAACATTTTTATATCTTCACTGGATCACATGTAAAAAGTATATATAAGGGCCAGGGATGAAAAAGCACACTATATGACGCAGTAAAAACAGCAGGAGACATTTTTCTTTCTTGGCGGCCAGGCTAAAACTTCAATAAAAATCAACAGAGGAGTCCAAATATTAAGAGTGTACCTGTCACTCCATTTCACTTTTTAGGATAAGCTTCTGTATATGTACATGAGGAATGACACCATTTCTGGCCATTGTGACGTACATTCAGCAGTCTGTAGTTTACTCTAAATTCGTGGGTGAAGACTGGCAGCCATACTCTGTATACAGTGAGCAGAGGAGTAATCTGCTCTATAGGGGTTTCTCTCTCAAACAGCCTCAAGACCATGCAGGACATATGTACAGAAGTACGAACATGTACTGATGTGAGTAAAGTGCTTTCACTGTGATAACTATACCGCTAGGAGTCCCTCTCCCAGCATACTGCTCATGCCGATAACTCCAGCCAACACACTCGAAGAGTTTTATGGTTGAAACTTGGTCGTGTGAATGAGGGGTTAGATTTACGCTGCGTTTTTTTTGAATGAAGAACAGCATGCAGTTTTTAATTGCAGTAATGAGGAGCACATGCCTTTCACCTTAGTAGCGCATTTCTGCTATGCCAGTAAAGGTTGTGCCACACAATGTACCAGTAGACTATAGTGTTCACTTCTCAGTAACACCGATTAATTTAATCTGTACATCATTATTGGCTGCATGGTAACAGCAAGACTGCAGGGTCAGTAATGAAATTAAGCAGCGTTTCACTCATTCAAGAGAAAATCACCGGAGGCCCGAGGTCTGGATGCGGCTGTCCTTAGACCAGAGGTTTTCAATTTAATATCTAAAGAGGACCCTTCATGTCCTCATGTACATGCGGTTTTATATGCTGCTAGAAAGCCGACAGAGTGCTCAATTCAGCTCACTGTCGGCTTTCTAGCTGTATATACAACCGCATGTGCATGAGGACATGAAAGGTCCTCTTTAACATACAGATGAAATGCTTAGTAATATGCACTACTTATTACTGTGATTAAAAACTGCATGCAGTTCTGAGGCTGGGTTTAGGCCCCATGTATACAGGAGAATCTGGACCAGAAAATCTGATCAGTACATTGGCCAGATTTCTCAGCCAGGAGATCAGGATAGACAAAGTAAAGCACTCAGCTGTCTCTGGCTTAAATGGAATCTGTCAGGGCAATTTGGGACACTAAACCACCCACACATTCATATGGACTTGGGGTTTAGTGTCCCAAATCACCCTGTTATAACACAACCCATGGCCGCATTAAAAATAAAAATGCTTTATACTCACCCTGCCGATGTACTCCCCGCATCTGCGCAGTTCTTCAATGAAGCCAGAGGAGTACTCCTCGGCTTCAGTGCGCATGTCCCTTACCTCCGGCAATTGTGCAGTGAAGCCGGGGTGTCCATCTTTGGCTTCACTGAAGAATAGCGCAGGCGCCGGGAGGCGTGCCAATGAAGAATCTCATGAACAAGCCAGACTGTTCTCACCAAACAGTGTCGATCGGACCCTTAGCTAGGTAAGTATAAAGGTTTTTTTTTATTTTTAATGCGCCTGCGGATTGCATTACAACAGGGCGATTTGGGACAACAGGACCTGTGGGTGGTTTAGTGTCCCAGATTGACTTGACAGATTCCCTTTAAGTGAAAGGGATCTCTGCCCACCACATCCAGCCTAGCTGTGGTCAGGCTGAATGTGCAGCTGGGGGAAAAGACCCACCATTCTTGGAATCAATGGGACTTCGTCATGTATTTATTTATCCTCTATCCATGGAATAACTCCTTTAAGTTTAGAATGTTAAAAAGTTCTCTCAGTGTTTCCTCCCACAATCCAAAGACATACTGATTGGGAATTTAGATTATGAGCCCTATATTGAAAAGTGGTTGACAAAGTCTATAAAGCTCTGTAAAATATGTTGGCGGTATACAACAAGCAAATAAGTAGCTCTTTCTTTTCTTTTCCATCCCTGTTGAAGACCCCTTTAATCCAGGAAGTCTACCATATCTGATGGGACAATCCCTGTAGACAAACAAGTCTTATTCAAGTCATAATGTGTAATGGTTTCAAAGTAATGAGTCATGAGGTTCGATTTGCCTTTATAACAATTATGTAAAATTCACCACCTCAGTTTGGAAGTAGTTACAAGTGTTTTTTCTCTCCATTTTAGTAACAATATTTGTACTGATAATAAATCAACATGAATTCAAACAATAAACTTTCCATCTAATGGGTTACTTGGCAATTATAATGTAAAGTTCTTACATGAAACATCGCAATATAAGTGAGTCAGTAAAGGAAATGCATCCTGGTATTATACGTATAAGAGTGACTTCCTTTGAATAAAACAAGAGAGAATGGCTAAGTGTCGTCAGGCCTGTATGAAGCATTGAAACTTAAGTGGCCACATTAACAAGCCATGTTGGCAGTTTGCGACAAGATCTGTTGAATGGTCTACAGGGTTTGGCAACCAAGAGTAGCACTCGAGACATATTTCCCTGGCACTGCAGCCAGCGGTTTCGTTCAGACCAAACATGTTTGAGACCCCAGAGTATAATAACTAGTGAGTGGCAAACCCCAAAAATTTGTTGGGGCCCACTATGGGATACTATACTGTGTGGAGGGACCAATATGGGATATTATACTGTGTTGAGGGGCCACTATGGGACATTATACTGTGTTGAGGGGCCACTATACTGCATCACAGTGTGTTTTTGCAGCTTTACATCAAAGTGAAAGTACCAGTGGCCTAGGACTGTACACAGCTATAGCTGCATTCAGATACACAATGTTTCACCACCCTTAAGGTGCTGCCATACAGTGCTCCTGGACGCATACATTTATCACTAGTTGAGGGCTGCACATGTACTTCCATTGCTTCTAATGGGAAAGCACAGCTGCAGGAAAAAGCAGTGAATGCATGCGTCCTGAAGCTTCTTGTGGCAGCACTTCTGTGTTATGGTTTGTGGCATATGACTTTACTATAAGGATTCGTCAGCCTTACAATTATTGCACGGCACTCCAAGTACCTCAACTTAGATTTTTTTAATTTAAATCGGCACGCCAAACAAAAAAAAGTTGGTCTTCCCCTGGTCTACAAAACGGAAGTAGAAATTCACAAAAAAAAAAGTCCTGGTTTGTGGAAGAACAGTGAGAAACAAAGTATATGAAATACTAAAGAATGCATTTTAAATAAAGAATTTAGCTTTGAAAAGCTTGAAAATGCGTAAGAGATATTAGTGCAAATTTATCATGCTTTGTATGCTAGTTTTCGAGCATATAATGCATGAAAAAGTTGATTTTTTTTTGGGCGTCAGTAATTTGCACAAAAATATTTGACTTTTTACTGTTTTGCACTACCCTCACTTTCCTGAAAAGGAGCATAGTAGGCTGTGGCGTTAGAGTCAGGACCAGGACCAATTTAGGGAGCAGTTGGAAAAAAGTTACCAACTCCAGCTTCAAAATACAATGAGTAATTAAATTATTATTGGTTTTGTATAATTTAATCATATGCATAGCTTGCTGCATATTTACTTTCATAGGAATTCAGTCATAAGCAGTAAAAGCTAATGACTGACCATGGCTGTCAACCATTTATGAAGGAGTCAGGCTGTGGAAAAATAGAGGAGTTTGGTGGTTTGGGCTACCCACTCCACTGCTCTGATGATCTATCATTTACGATAGTTTACTGGTGAAAATGATACCCGAAACCTATACCAACTATGAGTTGGCATAGATTTCCGTATGGCGCACTACCAGAGGATGCACCTCATTTATGGCATACACTTTATTACAAATGATGCACATTCTCTCCCAGTGCAGAGGTAAGATGACCAGCATTGAATGCTGCAGACTTCATAAATCACCTCCAATGTTATATATGAGCAAATTAACCACTTCCCCCAATTTTTAGCCATTATAAGGAACCGAACACCAGGATTTTCACCACTAAACCAAAAGTACTGTCAGCTTTCCCTGTTAAAAATCACCAATTTACTGACAAAAATGGACTATTGTCATATATACTTTTATAGTTGAGAGTAGGGCTAGGTGATTTTGCCCTAAAAATATCTTAAATTTTATTCAAGTTTATGATTGATTCTCAATTTTAAACGGGAGAAAGAGTGGTGCAGGGCAGCATGCAACTGACACAACCCTGTTGGGTGCACAATCACTGTAGGAACTGAGCATTTCAGGAACAAGTCCCTCCATCAGGTATAGGCCATAGACGTTCAGGCCGATGTGACGTCTCATTTACAGAGGTTGTAAGGTAGGTGAACTGTTGGTGGGTGGTCAGGGTAATTTGATGACAAACAATACCTCTCACTACCCAACAACGCTTCACTACCATATAGCAATACTACAAAAAAAAAAAAAAAAGCCTCTACATGAGCAGCATAACAACGCCCAGTATATGCTTCATCAATTGTAAGATAGAAATAAAATATTAAATATTAGTAACACAAATGCATATAATTATATATCCAAGCTCAGTATAAATAGCAGTAATCAATTAGATGCATAATGTACAGTAGAGTACTAATATATATATATATATATATATATATATATATATATATATAAATGACTAATATTTTATATTCCATTTGTATCTTACAATTGATGAAGTGTATAGTGGCCAGTGTCGTGCAGCTCATGTGGAGGCTCCTTTTTTATCATTTTTTGTAATTGTTGTTTGTTATATGGTAGTATTTAACAATTAATTTAATAAAGTAATGATTTTTTTTTTTTTTTTAACCACAGATAGTGGTCTTCATGCCATCTATATATATTCTAAGCATAAATGTAAATATTATACAATGTACAATTATTAATATATCCATGATACACCTATAGATGTGGTTATGAAACTAAATTGAAATAGCATCTGTGTTCGTGTTACCGCAAATCTTCCCCAAAACATTGGGTCAATGTGGCCAGAGCTTACATTCCCACGCACTGGAAGTCTTTCACCCCCCCATACATAAAATAACCTTGGAAAGTTATAAAATATTCATTTGCATAGCCATCTGGGCCTGTTTTTTTGTACCTTTTATGGATTTAATTGCCATTTTGATTACTTCTGTGGTTATTTTCTCATTTAGAGTAGATAATGGTTCTAAGAGCAGTTTAGGTCATTTTAATTTATTCAGGAAAATGTTGATATAGCATTGGATGCTGTGTATTTAAATCATCTTTCAAGTTGTATACTTTACAAAAGCATAAGAGAATAAAAGAAAACAAAATAAATGTATAAAAGCTAAAAGGAATTGGTGATCTGCATCTGGAGTTGGCGATCTTGCCCCCCGGGCCCCCTGGATGCCGTGATCACTATTGATTACAGCATCCAGGGGGTTAAATCAGACTACGGCGGCTTGACCCAGCCCTGTGTACCACAGCCAAGAGCAGGATGTAATGCTGCAAGTACAGCTTCTGTGCCTGCGGCATTACAGCGCCGAGTGTTAACTATATGCTCAGCGTGACATAATATTACAGCACAGAGCGGGAACGGGTTAAGGTCACTGCAAAATAATAAGGGTGTCCTTTTGATTTCCACTGATGTGTCCAGTGCCAGTGGTCACACATGCCCAGTAGCTCTGTCCTGCAGTCTTGATCCCTTTACACACAAGGAGCAGAGTGATAATTCCTATTGTGCAGGCCATTCAATAAGATACTAGCTGGCCTAATATCTAAGTCTTGCATAGCCTGGAAAAACACTAGCAAAGGCAAGCAGAATAACCTGCTTTTAGAGTTTTCCTAAATCAATGAAACCACTGAATTCCAAGGATTGTGCATGCTGTAAAGTGATACAACAAACACAGAGTACAGTTCAAAGTAACACACTCTAGCCATACAGGAGGGTGTGCAATGAGAAGTGAGAAATAAAGGTAAGTAGGGACTATCTGCACCAGTATGCAGTGCACAGAAAACAGACACAGCAGGCAGGTGTCTGGGCCTTCTACATCTGACCTATTGTTACAGGTAACTGCCAGGAATGCAGTTTGACAACACAATGCTGTATTTATAGGTCTAAACTGACAAGTCAAACAACTTTTTCAGGTACTGAAAATACTGCCAAAAAGACTCATTTTCCTTTTGTACCTCCACCTGGATCATGTAATAATGTAGACCCACAAAGACTCCAAATTCATAAGTGTTTCTTCCAATTTCCACCATAGTGTTGCAGAACACATTACAGTGGTAAATAACATACCTTTCTCATGTATGTTATGTAATTAGATTAGGAGAAAATTAAAAAATAAAATTTAAGACTTATGCAAATTAGGCAGTTGAGGCACTGGGTGTGGGGGGCAGGGCATTAGTCCTGGGAGCACCACTCTTTCCACTAAAGTAGGATAGGTGACATCACGGGAGGATCAAGTCTCACTGCACAGAGTGGCACAGACAAGAGATGGTAGTGGTCTGAGGGGCTGAAGGCCCACCCCCAGTGCACCCTTTCTGCATTTCTGCCACAAATTTGCATTTACAGTTTTGCATTGCTGTGGACTGGCACAAGCATTGGCCCCACTATCAATCATTGGGGCTAATCCTTGCCATTTCTGCCCAAAGTAACAGGCTGTAAAAGTACTTATTCAACTAATATTTCTACCATTATGCTTTTGGATACCCAAGGCTAGGAACCCAGTGGAAATGCTATATTTTTGTTTTGCAAAAACCACAGCATTTTACAGCCCAGTAAATTTCATCCACATGTTGTGGACAAAATCTGCAGTGGAAACTGAGCTGTGCTCAGATGTATAATCTGCATCATAGTAATTTATGCTTCAGATTTTTATCACAGATTTCCTGAACAAGATCCACAAATAAATAAAATACCATTTGTTGCAGACTTCCTGAAAAAAAAAAAAAAAAAAAATTTGCAGTGTTTCAGTCCTGTGTATCATTACCCAAAAGACTCCTGCATGATCTGTAAAATCCAGACTATTGCCCACATTTCCTGGATTGACTCTGGTCTGGAGACAGGGACTCCCTGCATCAAAGTGATTTTATTTTACATGCTAGTATACATTAAGGTTGCAGATTTTGCTGCGTTTTTTTTGTGCCAAAGCCAGGAGTGGATTGAGCAGAAGGGAGAAGTATAAGAAGCTTCCTCTATATTTCCCATTCCTTTTGTTGTCATTCTTGGTTTTAGCTCAAAAAACCGCAACAAAAAAAGCTGTGTTTCGGCAACGTGGGGCTTTAGCCTAAGGGACAGTAGAGCCATAGTGAGTTAGGGACTCCTAGTTTCATAGATGCCTACATTCCAGGGAGTCTAGGTCTCCTGTTTTTGCAGGGCACAGTTGCATGTGTGCAAAAAACCCAAGTCCCCTTTCACAGTGTCAGTATTTTTCATCAGTACCTGTAAGCGAAAACCAGAAGTATTTCCAGAAAATTGAAGAGGTAAAAATCTTTCCATTATAGCTTTTCTCTCTGCAGATTCTACTTTTGTTCTGGCTTCCAAATACTGCTGCAAAATACTGATCAAATATTGACCATGTTATAGTGACCTAAGGGTTCCTCATTGTGGTAGGCAAACTTAAATTTATAACCTGTCTGACTGAAAGGAGTAGTTGTGGGACTGCCCCTTAACCCCTTCACGCATTCTCACGTACATGTACGTGGAAGAATGTGGTTAGTTACCGCATCCCCACGTACAGGTACGTGACGGTGATCGAGCGGGCTCAGAAGCAGAGCCCGTGCGATCACCGCGGGAGCCCGGCTGTATTTGACAGCCAGGCTCCCGCTGCAACAGCAGGGACCAGTGGTAACACCGATCCCCGCTGTTTAACCCTTAAGATGCCGTGGTCAATAGCGACCGCGGCATCCAAGGGGTTCCGTCATCAACCAACTCTCTAAACTTAAAAATAAAAATGCTACGCATCTTAGAAGATGGCGATGCAAAAAAAATGTATTTATGTCCCCAAATGGGTTTTTGTTATGCAAAATTGGTATTGCATAAAAAAACAATATAAATGAGGTATCACCATAATCGTACCGACCCGCAGAATAAAGATAACATGTTACTTACGCTCTACGCTGCATGGTGAAAAATTTAAACGGTAAAACGCAGTGCCAGAATTGATGGGGTTGTTTTTTAATCCACCAAGAAAGAGTTAATAAAATTTATTTAATAAGTTGTAAGCACCTAAAAATGATGTCATTAAAAAATACATCTCATACTGCAAACAACAAGCCCTCATATGGCTAAATCATCAGAGAAATAAAGAAAATATAGCTCGTACAATGTGAAGACAAAAACCCCCCCCAAAAAAATCGCCAAATCATTAGAACATAACTGGCTGCGGCAGGAAGGGAATGTATAAACTGTGCGAGCATATATGAGGGTACAAACCAGATTTAGAGCTTACGAGGGTTAATAAACCAGAAGTGACCCCCAGAGTGACCTCCCCAATAATAGGAACTACTGGGGAAATAGTAGGGAATTTAGTGTACCCAATGTTCTACGCACAGCTTACATATTCACTTTTCCCCATCCGCTGTGCAGTCACGTCTGGGATACTTTGAGGGGTGCACTTTTCAAAATGGGGTCATTCCCTAGGGGATTCCACTTTACTGGTACCTTAGAGGCTCTGCAAACATGACATGGCATCCAGATCCCAAACATCTGAATCTGCGCTCCAAAAGCCACATAGCTCCTTCCCTTCTGCACCCTACTGTGTTCCCAAACTGCAGTTTATACCCACATGTATTACACTTGTTGTACCCAGAATAACGTACTTAATGTCATATGTGGGTATAAACTGCTGTTTGGGCACAGCTGAGCACAGAAGGGAAGGAGCGCTATTTGGTTTTTGGACGCCATTGCACTTTTGCAGAGCTGAAATGCCAGTACAGTGGAATCCCCTGACATGTCACCCCATTTTGGAAACTACACTCCTGAAGGAATTTATCCAGGGGTACAGTGAGCATTTTTAACTCCCAAGTGTTGCTATAATTTATTATCCATAAATGAATACGCAGCTGATGGTGAAAGGTGAAAATGACAATTTATCCAGGAATACGACAATTCAGTGCGTAATATGTTGTGCCCGGCTTGTATCAGAGATGAACGCTCCAAAAGCTGTTGTGCCCGGGATCCCCGCTCACCAGTTTTTGGAGTGTGTGTCTGTGCAGACATAAACTGGGCACAACATATCGGGCACTGAAATGGCGTATCTATAGAAAAATTTCATTTTTAACTTTTCATTATCAGCTGCGCATTCAATTCTGGAAATTAAAAGAATGCAACACTTAAGGGTTAATAATGCTCGCTACCCCACTTGATAAATCCCTTGAAGGGTATAGTTTCCAAAATGGGGTGACATGTCTGCGGATTCCACTTTACTGGCAATTCATGGGCTCTGCAAAAGTGGCATGGTGTTCAAAAAGCAAACTGTGCTCCAAAAACCAAAATAGCGCTCCTTCCCTTCTGTGCCCAAACAGCAGTTTATACCCACATATGGCATTGTTAAGTACGTTATCCTGGGCACACCAGTGTCATACATGTGGGCATAAACTGTCATTTGGGCACACAGCAGGGCGCAAATGTGAAGGAGCACTATGTGCTTTTGGAGCGCATATTTAGATTGTTGTTTTTTTGGACGCCATGTCACATTTGCAGAGACCCTAAAATTGCCCCTACAAAATGGGGTCACTTCTTGGGGAATTCCAATTTACTGGCACCTCCAGGGCTCTGCAAAAACAACATGGCGACGAGAAAGTACTCCAAAAGCTAAAAAAACACAGTGCTCCTTCCCTTCTGAGCCCTGCTGTGTGCCCAAGCAGCAGTTTATACCCACATATTTAATTTTTTTGTCCCCGGGATAGCCCACTTAATAGTTTTAGGAGTTCATGTCTCTGATGCCACAAAGTGGCCGCAACGTATTAGGCACTGAAATTGGATATTTCTTTAAAAACTTTAATTTTCACTTTGTACATTAATTTTTGGGAAGCATTTTTAGGCTCAAAATCATAATATCCCTTGATACATTCCTTGAGGGGTGTAGTTTCTAAAATGGGGTCACTTTTAGGGGGTTTCCATTGTACTGGTACTTTAGGGGCTCTGCAAATGCGACATGGCACCTGAAAACTATTCCAGCCACATCTGCCCTCCAAAAGCCAAACAGCGCTCTTTCCATTCTGAGCCCCACCATGTACCCATACAGCAGATTACAACCACATATGGGGCATTTCTGTGTTCAGAAGAAATTGTGTAACAAACTGTGGGGTGTTTTTTCTTCTTTAACCACTTGCAAAAATTAAAAATGTCGCTAAATGGACGGTATATTGGAAAAAAGTAATTTTACATTTTTACGTCTCTAAGTCAATAAAATCTGTGAAACAGCTGTGAGGTCAAAATGCTCACTATACCCCTAGATAAATTCTATGAAGGGTGTAGTTTTCAAAATGGGGTCACTTTTTGGGGGTTTGTATTGTATTGGTACTTTAGGGACTCTGCAAATGCAGCATGGCACCCGAAAACTATTCCAGCAAAATCTGCCCTCCAAAAGCTAAATAGCGCTCTTTCCATTCTTAGCCCCACCATGTACCCATTCAGCAGATTACAACCACATATGGGGCCTTTCTGTGTTCAGGAGAAATTGTGTAACGAACTTTGGGGAGCTTTTTCTCCTTTGTCCTCTTGTGAAAATGAAAAATTTGGGGCTAAATTGACGGTTTATTGGAAAAAAAGTAATTTTTCATTTTAATGTCCCAATGTTAATAAAATTTGTGAAACAGCTGTAGGGTCAAAATGCTCACTATACCCCTTGATATGTTCTGTGAGGGGTGTAGTTTTCAAAATGGGGTCACTTTTAGGGGGCTTCCATTGTATTGGTACTTTGGGGGCTCTGCAAATGGGACATGGTACCTGAAAACTATTCCAGCAAAATCTGCTCTCCAAAAGCTAAATAGCGCTCTTTCTATTCTGAGCCCTGCCATGTACCCATACAGCAGATTACGACCACATATGGGGTATTGCCGTGTTCAGGAGCAATTGTTTTGCAAACTGTGGGGTGCTTTTTCTCCTTTAACCCATTGTGAAAATGAAAACTTTGGGGATAAAGTAACATTTTAGTAATGTTTCATTTATACATCCCAGTGTTAGCAAAATCTGTGAAACGGCTGTAAGGTCAAAATGCTCACTATACCCCTTGATGAATTCTGTGAGGGGTGTAGTTTCCAAAATGGGGTCACTTTTGGGGCTTTCCTTTGTATTGGTACTCTAGGGGCTTTGCAAATGAGACATGGCACCTGAAAACTATTCCAGCAAAATCCGCTTTTCAGACGCCCAGTGTCACTCCTTCCCTTCCGTGCGCTGCCATTCGCCCAAACATCAGTTTACACCCACTTGTGGGGTATTTCCGTGCTCGGGAGAAATTGCGTAACAAACTGTGAGATGCATTTTCTCCTTTAACCCTTTGTGAATGTGTTAATTTTAGGGATAAATTAAGGAATTAGTGGGAAAAAAATGAAATGTCTAAATTTCACCTCCATATTGTTTTAATTCCAGTGAAATGCTTCAAGGGTTAACAAACTTCCCAAATGTTATTTTGAATTATTTGAGGGGTGCAGTTTTGAAAATGGGGTCATTTATGGGGTTTCTAATATATAGGCCATTATAATCCTCTTCAGAACTGAAGTGGTCCCTAAAAAATTAGTTTGGGAAATTTTCTTGTAAATCTGCAAAATCACTGTTACACTTGTAATCCTTCTAACATCCAAAATAAATTACAGGACGATTAAAAGATGATGCCGATATATAGCAGAGATATGGTAGATAATATGTATTAATGTATTTGGGTGGTATGACTATCTATCTGAAAAGCAGAGCATTTCACATTTTGAAAATTGCGATTTTTTTCCAAATTTCCATCAAATTTCCTATTTTTTTATAAATAAATACAAAAATATTCATTAGTGTTTACCACTAACATGAAGTACAATGTGTCACGAAAAAACAATCTCAAAATCACTTGTGTAAGTTAAGTCGTCTCAAAGTTATTGCCATATAATGTGACACGTCAGTTTTGAAAAACGAGGCCTGGTCCTTAACGCATTTTTGGGCTCGGTCTTGAAGGGGTTAAAGGGCTTACTCACACTGGTATATTTTTAGTCTGTATATTTACTAATTTCAGACGAGGGGTGTGGCTTAAGTGCATCACAATACTGCAAAATTGTGTCATAAATTTCTGGTTCAAAGCAAGAAACTAAATATAGACTAGACAGTCTGAAGATACACTTTTTAACTATTAGTATATCTGGGCCAATGTATTTTTGTGCCGTTTTCAATAAGAACAGCAGAGGCTTATCCATCTGCCAGCATGGTAGATTTGAGATACCTCCATACACAAAGAAATCAGCAGGTCTCACCAAAATTGTCAGGTCAGAGAACTTATATCTAATGTGTATGGCAGTTTAAAAGTCCACAGAGGAATTCCTCTTCAATTTCCGTCTGCCGGCTCCCTGCGGTCAAATGCCTCAAAATCCACAGGGCAGATTTTTTTTTATGCTAGCTGAATTTTTCAGCTGGCAGAAAAGAGAAGTGTCATGCTCATTCTTCAAGCATATTGTTCCTGAAACTATCATTGAAATGAATGGGAGGCAGATTTTGGAGCAGATTTTCAGAATCAAAATCAACTTCCAACATTTGCTTAAATTCCCGAAGCTGAAATTTTCTACCTGACAAATTCCGCATCAAATTTCTCTACAGTTACAGGAAAAAAAAAAAAAAAAAAAAGGAGTACAAAGTGAGCTGAACTACACTGTTTCTATGACTCCCATTCACTTCTATGTGAGTTAACCTGACCAACAATGACAGTCTGGATTTGACCTTCAGCAGGGACAGGAGTCACGCCCTACAGACCTTAGGCAGGGTTCACACTACCGTTGGCTTCCGTTATGAAGGTGTCCGTTAACAAAAAAAAAAAAAATGGACACCTATCATAACAGACATTAACGGACACTAACTGATGTTAATGTGTCCTTTTTTTTTAACTGATCCAATTAATGTATCAGTTAAAAAAATGGACACATTAGCATCAGTTAGTGTCCATTTTTTAACACTGTCCGTTTTTTTTTTCCTTTCTGTTTCTGCTTTCTGAGCATGTGCAGAAAAAAAAAATGGACATAAAATAACGGACAATAACTGATGACTATCAGTTACTGTCCGTTACCTATAGACTTCAAAGTAAAAAAAAAAAAAAAACAGACACTTGCTGTCCGTCAAGAATCCGTTTTTCCAAACGGACAAAAAAGTCCTGCATGTAGGATTTTTTGTCCACGGAAAAAAAACGGACTTCTGACGGATTGGGTGTAAACAGACGCAAACGGACACAATATAAAAACCCATTGAAATGAATGGAAATTTTAATGAATTTCTGACGGTTCAGGTAGTGTCCGATGCTAAACTCTTGTAACGGACAATAGCAACGGACACTACTGATGGTCACCAACGGTAGTGTGAACGCCCCCTTACATAAGAAAATGAATTTCCATAAAATCTATATTAAAAAAACGCTGAGAATTTGCATGCAGATTATCCAGATTCTAATTCCATGGGGCAAATCCAAGGCCTTTTCTGTGCAAAATCCACTGCAATAAAGATGGTGCATATAAAAATGCCAGCACATTCTGGAACATGTGTATAGATACAAAATACCTTATTAGTGCATGTGTTTTCAGTAGAGGGAGGGAAACAAAGGATTGAGCATGTTGAAACCAAACATATCTGCTGCTTCTTTCTTCTGGTAAGAGATCAGTTGGCCGATCCTCATAAAACCATTTAATTAATGCAGTGTTTTCCAAACTTGCCAGGCTCTCTCCTGGAAAAAAAAATTCCTCAGGACACACCTATCAAATAACTTTTACCAAAAGACAAAAAAAAATGCTAAGGCTCAACGTAGCGAGCCGCAGCAAAAAAAGCAATACAGGAAAAACCGCAGCAGCAACGCATTGCGTTTTTTTCCCACATCGCTTTTCACAGAAATCTCTGCAGACTTTCTTCTTCAATTATATAGGAAAACCGCCGGCGTTTCTGTAGGTATAATTGACAAGCTGTGGTTTCTAAAATCACAACGGTTTTGGAAATCGGAGCATGTCTGCTGCGCGTATTTTTTCAACAATGTGTGGGATTCGCCATCCACTTTGCAGAGACTGTAAAACGCTGCATTTTTTTCAGCGGCATTTACGCCACGTGGGGACCCGGCCTAAGACACAGAAAATGTTGCATGAAGGTATGCGCTCATCTTCCCAACAAGAGTGTCATTGCCCTCTGGAGGGTTTCCAAGAAACCCCTGATGAATCTTTAGGAATCACTAAAAAAAAATCCACAAGATGCCTGCACCCTGATCTCACAGTGTGTTTCTAGATCTTCTTTTCTGAGAAGCTGCAGATACATTTACATAGATTTGTAAAGAAGCACCCAGTGACAATCTGCCTTACATCCACATGTATGTTTAGATGGGTGCAGTGATAAAGTAGTACAGTGAAATCCCCCCACCCTGTGAAAACTGGGCAGCAGAGGCTATAAACAAGGAAACAGCACCCATATCCTGGTTAACCATTAACCTGCTGTAAACTGTGACAACAGGTACCAAGTCAGTATATACCATAACCTTACCTTTAGTTAGACTCCAAACCAGTGTTCCCTGTATCTATGTTATCACACCTCCATTACCTGTTGACCGCTGGTTACAACCACATTCCGGACACATAAAGCCATCATGTCACCACCTTCCACATACACTACTGTATATAGGGCTGCTAATGGTATTCACAATCATGCATGGAATGGAAAGTAGTCACCATGGGAGCAGAAACTTCTGGACTTGTTGTCAGCAACCCCACAGTCAGCCTGAACTTTCTGATAGCAGGGAACAATAACACCCTGAACAAGTGCACTGCATACGTAGCTAGGAGAATCTGTAGGTTTATAGGCAGTATGTGGAGCAGCATACAGGGACATGACCTGCTGTGCCCTTGCCATTGAGTGCTGAGAAAACATGAAGAGGAGGGGGTCCCCCAGCTCCCACCTCTCACACAGGCCGCCTATTATGCCCACTTACCGCAGGTCTTAGTCTTTAACCATAGTTCCAAAGCGCGGGCGTCTTAGTCAAGAAGAGCCAACAGCACTCACCTCTGGCCGGTTTCCTCGGCGGCCCACTCCTTACCACAGACTCCCTCAGTGACCAGCGCTCTATAAGTAAATGACAGCACTAATGTAAACGTGTACTCTCTGCCCCAGGACCGTGCGCCAGCCGGGGATCGTACTTCAAGGCGTTGCCTGGCAACCTGCAGTCAACCAGCCAGAGAAAGTGCGGGGCGGAGAGGAAGAGGAAGTTGAGAGGATGCAAGAAGGCGGGTGCTGGTAGGTAGGTGTGTGTTCAGGTACGAGGCAGGGAGGGGCGCACACGTCATATGTGCCTCGGTGGAGGCAGGAAAATGAGTCTGATGTGATTCGGTCACATACGGCTTGGTGCTGCGGTACTGTGAACAGTAATAACAGCAGCTCTGTGCACAGTAGTGCGCCTCCTTCTGACCAACAACAGAAAATACAGAAGTATAGGGTGGTTCGTGAATGGCAAAGCTAAATGCTCAGACCCATATAATAATATTGGACCCCGGGTTGTTGGAGTCCCCGAACAGTCACACAACGCTAGTATTACCGCAACCTTAAAGAGAATCTGCCATCAGGAAAATCAGTGCCAAACTAATGACAGTACAGTGTAGAGCACCTTCTACATTTTCCAAATATGTCTTTCTTATCCTGCATTGCAGCTCCATTTTCATGAAAATCAGCATTTTATTGTTATGCAAATTAGCTGAAAAGGGCTTTGGCTTCACTCTCTGCTCTATATAATTGCCCATAACAGCCACCCAGCCCCTTCCCCATTTCTGGAGTGACACTAGGTTCACACTAGTGTCGCCTCTCCTTGTTCAGGTCCGTTGGGTGACCCGACAAAGGAGAGGTGGACTGCTAAAACAGTGGTAACATATGGAGTCCAGTGGACCCCATTGACTATAATGGGGTCCGTCACATTTAAACCCTTTCTGCCACAGGCATTTTTGTATTTTAATTTTTGAATCTTCCAAACCCCATTACTTTTTATTTTCCGTAAAAATTCAGCACTCGCAAAAACTGAAATTTTTTCATTACTTTAAAATGTACAGCAGTGTCCCGTCTCCAGTGTCAGATACATTTTTTTATTTTCCAGTTCCACATGATGTACTGGGAAGTTGGAAAAAATTGGGCCGTGTTTTTACGTAGTTCACTGTGCTGCCAAAATGTATGAAAAAGAATGGGATAGAATTGGAGAAATACTGCATTTGTGTGACTTTCTTTCGACCTTTTCCGCAAAAAAAAAAAAAAAAAAAGCATTTCTTGCAGTTGCCCTATTCTGACACTTGCAGGGATACCTAATGTGAATGTGTTTCACTCTATTTTGGAACTTTTATATGTGTTCAACTTCTAGGCAAAGGGGGGGGGTGATTTGAATTTTTACTTTTTTTTATTTTTATTCTACTTACTATTTATTAAGACCCTCTAGGGACCTTGAACCTCAGGGGTCCTGATCACTGATGCAATTACAGGCATTTGTTGCGTTCCAGGGGCCGGTGTCCTCCCCAAAATCGCAGCGTCCACGTACTGCTGGAAAAATGGAGTCAGCTTTGACCAAGGTTCTGGGGGCCTTAAAATGCAGGCATTAGCGCCCGGTCTATGGCGGCCACTCAGCTCCTCAACCATATTTAAATACCCGACATCTGTCATACCATTACAGCAGATGTTTGGAAAGGGTTAAACTGAAACCAGCAGTGAAAAAGTACTCCATGCAGGACTTTCTCCTCTGCCAATTTTCAGCAAGCACTGCGACGGGCTCCAGCTCAGATGTGAACATAGCCTGACAACTCCCTCTTTCTCACAATTTGTCTGTAGTTATGGGTAGTGATGTAGAGCCAAGATTGAAGCCCCAACAGGAGAAGAAACACCCCTAAAGCTCTTCTCCGAGGACACATCCATTTTTCGCACAAGTTGAAAGAGTATCCAAAACACTTGATAAATGTAGCTTGCAGCATGTCAAGCTAAGGCCCCACATAGCACGCTGCAGCGAAAAGCGCTGCGGGAAAAGACGCAGTGGAAACGCATCGTTGTTTTTCCCGCCACACTTTTCACAGAAAGTCTGCAGAGTTTTCCTCTGTGGACTTTCTGCTTTAATTATAACTATAGGGAAACCACCAGTGTTTCCGTAGGTATAATTGACATATTGCGATTTCCAAAACCGTTGCAATTTTGGAAATCGCAGCATTTCTGCTGCGCATATTCTTCTGCAATGTGTGAATGGGATTCGCTAGAATCACTTTGCAGTGACTGTAAAACGTTTCCGCCGCTGACAAACCGCAGCATTTGCACCTAGTGGGGCCCCGGTCTTAGGGTAAGTTCACATGCAGATGTCCCAACTCTCTCATTAATTTCAATGGAGATTTTTTCCACTCCACCAGGCTGTGCACCTGGAGAGGAAATGTGCACCAGATCATAGGTTGCATACATTTCCCACAGCAATTGTGTTAGATTTCTGGTGTAAATGATGATAAATCTGGCTGGAATGATGGCCCTGCCCTTGTCACGCACCTTTTCTGTCATGAAGGCAGCACAGAAGTTAAAAATAAATAAATAAATAATGTAAAAATGCAAAAAAAATTTTCCGCAGTGCCGATTTGTGCAAAAAAATTGCAATTTTTATGTTTTATACGCTGCTTATGCCTTTGCGTACAAGGGATAATAAATCTGACCCATTGTGTGTCTTTACCATAATATGAAATAGCCTGGAATTAATCAGTGTGTCACTTACTTATTAGTGACTGTACCTGTGACCCCAGAAGTGACTGCAGGTATAACTACATCCAGGTACATAGTGTGTCACCCCCCATAATGGAATGTTACAATGAATTATGTTCACACAATGTGGTAAGTGAGGTGCTGAACAATGGTTGTGGTTCTCTTTTGGCACAAAAAAGGGCCTTATTGATTGTACAGAGGTGTAGAACAATAACACTTTTTTATCCGTCCTCCTCTGTTCCTCAGATGTCCCCTCCATCTAGAAGTTACACTGAGCTCCTTGCACTTAGTATCTGTTTATTCACAGATACCGGCTGGTGACTGGTTCATACAGCGTCAGTTACACAACCTTTTCTATTAAAAGATGGCTGGACCATTATATCAAACAAGCCCTCTGACCTCTTGTGTCCCCCTATCGCCTCATAGAATGTAAGCTCTTGTGAGCAGGGCCCTCACTTCTATTGTTTGATATGTTATTTTCTTTGTCACATTGTAATGTCTCTTATTGTCTGTTCATGTATCCTCTGATTTGTAAAGTGCTGCAGAATATGTTGGTGCTATATAAATAAAGTTATTATTAATATTACTGATTAAATAAACAATTACAATTTAAGCCATTTGCTGATCATGTTAAATGTTCATTTTATTGTGTAGTTTGTAGTGGACAGATACAGTGGGTACGAAAAGTATTCAGACCCCTTTAAATTGTTCACTCTTTGTTTCATTGCAGCCTTTTGCTAAAAGCAAAAAAGTTCATTTTATTTCTCGTTAATATACACTCAGCACCCCATCTTGTCAGAAAAAAACAGAAATGTAGATATTTTTGCAAATTTATTAAAAAAGAAAAACTGAAATATCACATGGTCATAAGTATTCAGACCCTTTGCTGTGACACTCATATTTAACTCACATGCTGTCCATTTCCTTCTGATCCTCCTTGAGATGGTTCTTCTCCTTCATTGGAGTCCAGCTGTGTTTAATTAAACTGATTGGACTTGATTAGGAAAGGCTCACACCTGTCTATATAAGACCTCACAGCTCACAGTGCATGTCAGAGCAAATGAGAATCATGAGGTCAAAGGAACTGCCCAAGGAGCTCAGAGACAGAATTGTGGCAAGGCACAGATCTGGCCAAGGTTACAAAAGAATTTCTGCAGCACTCAAGGTTCCTAAGAGCACAGTGGCCTCCATAATCTTTAAATGGAAGAAGTTTGGGACGACCAGAACTCTTCCTAGACCTGGCCGTCCAGCCAAACTGAGCAATTGTGGGAGAAGAGCCTTGGTGAGAGAGGTAAAGAAGAACCCAAAGATCACTGTGGCTGAGCTCCAGAGATGCAGTAGGGAAAAGGGAGAAAGTTCCACAAATTCAACTATCACTGCAGCCCTCCACCAGTCGGGATGAGATGAAGATTGAACTTTTTGGCGTTAATTCTAAGTGGTATGTGTGGAGAAAACCAGGCACTGCTCATCACCTGCCCAATACAATCCCAACAGTGAAACATGGTGGTCGCAGCATCATGCTATGGGGGTGTTTTTCAGCTCCAGGGACAGGACGACTGGTTACAATTGAAGGAAAGATGAATGCGGCCAAGTACAGAGATATCCTGGAAGAAAACCTCTTCGAGAGTGCTCTGGACCTCAGACTGGGCCAAAGGTTCACCTTCCAACAAGACAATAACCCTAAGCACACAGCTAAAATAACAAAGGAGTGGCAGAACAACTCTGCCAGAGGCCTCGTGTAATAGAAGGGATTGTATTTCGCTATACACTGCAATACATTAGTATTGCAGTGCATAGTGTGAGCGATCAGACCCCCTTGGGTTCAAGGTCCCTAAGGGATCTGATCATAAAAGTAAAAGAAAAAAAAAAAAAGATTTAAAAGTATAAAAAAAAACACAAAACATATAAAAGTTCAAATCACCCCCCTTTCCCTAGATCACATATAAAAATAAACAAGAGTAAGCATAAACACATTAGGTGTCCCTGCGCTCTAGAATGTCCGAACTATGAAAATATTTCTCCCCGACGGTGAACGGCGTAGCGGGGAAAAAAAAAATCAAAATGGCCAAATGGTGGTTTTTTCAACTTTTTGCCTCCTATAAAAAATGGAATAAAAAGTGATCAAACCATCAGACTTTCCCCAAAATGGTATCACTAAAAATGCCATCTTGTCCCGCATAAAAAGACACCTAAAATAACAAAGGAGTGGCTTCAGAACAACTCTGTGACCATTCTTGACTGGCCCAGCCAGAGCCCTGACCTCAACCCAATTGAGCATCTTTGGAGAGACCTGAAAATGGCTGTCCACCAACGTTCACTATCCAATCTGATGGAACTGGAGAGGATCTGCAAGGAAGAATGGCAGAGGATCCCCAAATCCAGATGTGAAAAACTTGTTGCATCATTCCCAAGAAGACTCATGGCTGTACTAGCTCAATACTGAGCAAAGGGTCTGAATACTTATGACCATGTGATATTTCAGTTTTTCTTTTTTAATAAATTTGCAAAAATATCTACATTTCTGTTTTTTTTCTGTCAAGATGGGGTGCTAAGTGTACATTAATGAGAAATAAAATGAACTTTTTTTGCTTTTAGCAAATGGCTGCAATGAAACAAAGAGTGAAAAATTTAAAGGGACTACCAAAAAATAAGGTAATAGAGACCTCACGTATAGAAAAATAACAATGCTTATTCATGTAAAATACAATAAATACTAATATATATATATATATATATATATATATATACAAAGAGAATGTACAAGCAATTACACAGATGGTAGAAGCGTATATGGTACCAATGAACCCCCCCTCCCAAGGGAAAACTGATGATGAAAAATAGTCCAAAATAAGATATAATTTGACAAAAGATAATAGTGCTAATTATATATCAAATAATATGGATAAATGTTCCATTGTTCGACATGTAATAATCACTACTGTATTATGCTATATTGTCAAGTCCTTTGGATATTCAGCCCATATACCAATAATATGAATAACAAGGTAAAAAATACCAGCAAATATAAATCACAAAGTGAAAAGGTCAAAGTTATAGCCACAATATAATAACATGTGCCAGAGGTAATGAGCACAAGTGTGTGTATCCCAGCTAAATGCGATATAAAGTAGAGCCACAGACCTGAACCCAACTAAGGCTAAAATACATCCACATAATATAAAGCCTAGTAGGTATACTGCTATAAATTTACATACCAGTAGTCATGATCGCACAGGAACAGTTACATCAGCACAGAGAATCCACAGGGAGGGAATAGCGCTATGCCCGACCCGCATTTTGCCACAATATGTCTTTGTCAGGAGGCCAATGGAACATTTATCCATATTAATTGATATATAATTATCACTATTATCTTTTGTCCAATTATATCTTATTTTGGACTATTTTTGCAAAGTTTTTAATTTTTTAAAAGGTATCAAAACATTACAAATACTATATAAGTTCATACTGACCCACAGAATACAGATAACTGGTAATTTTTACCACACATTACACAAAGTATCCCGCAAACAATACGCCATTATATGACTCTGTGAACTGAAAAATGAAAAAGTTATGACTCTTGGAATGGGGGGAGGGAAAAATGGAAATGCAAAAACGAAAAATTGGCTGTGGTATGAAGAGGTTAAGGATTCCACCCACCTCATTCAATTATTGCATGATTTGGAACTACCGCATACTAATCTACTTCTTTTGACACTGAACCTCAGTGCCCTCTACTCTAATATTAAGCATCAATTGGGTCTCAAGTTCATTGGGGATTTTCTATTGAGTGATCCCACTATTAATCCATTACAGTGTGAATTCTTATTACAGGGCATTGAATTCATTATTACCTATAATGATTGAGGGTGATGTGTTCCGCCAGAGGGGCTGCGCGATGGGGACTCATTTTCCCACAAATTATGCAAACTTGTTCATTGAACGATTCGAGTCCCTCTACATTGCGGGAACATATAATATTATACAGAATATTTATAGACAATCTTTTTATTATATGGGTTGGATTGGTCCATGAAGCTATGGAATTTGTCCAGTTCATTAATGACAATCACTGGGGGCTCAAATTTTTTTTTTCACTCCAGAGGGTCAGGTAGAACCTGAAATTATTTCAAATCTGTAGATATCAACATATAATGGTTCCAACACAAATGGCCAGTCGGAGGAAACACTAGTGGTAAAGATATCAAAAAAAATTATCAGTTTTGCCTAAAGGACTTGGATTTTGTTCCAGCTCTAATCCAAATTAGTTTGAAGTTGAATTTTTCCATAATATCAAGCTAAAGTATTGGTTTCAGAGTCAGCAACTCATCGAACCAAAACAATGAGATGTCCTATCCGTGAAGATAATTGGACTGTCTGTTAAGAGCTCTTTCACTCCTAATGTAAGCCATTCAGCCATTAATGCAGTTATGGAGGCAGTGAAAAGAGCTGTTGATCTTTTAAGTAAAGGTACTGTGACTAATCATATTATGCATCCAAATATGTTTAATCAATTTTTTTTTGAAGTTTTGAAATATAACAACAAGTACAAGAAGAAGAGGAGAGAATAAAAACGAGTCAGGAATAATGTTAAATATGTAAGCCAAGGAGTCCGTAGAACGGGCTAGTTAAGGAGGAAGCAAGCATTAAATGAACAACTGTAATGCAGAGTAGTGCCAACGTGGACCCACCTGTGTTGCCCACGTAAAATAAAAAGCAATTGGTGCTGGAACCCTGGCCAGCAGGCCATCTTAGCATACATAGTCTCACACAGACAGAAAGTGCGAGGAGAGGAGGGAGTGCCTAACTTGTTTTGGGCGAAAGTGGGACGGAATCCATGGCAAGGAAGGGAGGTAGACAGAGAGTAAGTTTGCTTCTATAGTCACCCACTGCTTGTCCGAAGATCTATAGCACCAGTCAAAAAGTTGCAGGAGAACTGATCTGTAGTACAGATAGAGGTCTGGGACACCTGCCCCTCCATTGCTTTTGTGCTGCATGAGTATCCGAAATGTCAATCCTACTACGGGATGCACCCCATACAAAGTGCCTGAACATCATCTGGAGAGGAAAAATTATTCGGTTATGCTTCCAAATATGACCAGTGAAGAGGTGTCTGCGGTGCGGGAGCTTGCTTACGACAGCAATATCATTACAAAGCCCGCTGACAAAGGGGGTGCTGTCACCGTCATGGACAGGTTGGCATACATTGCAGAGATCTGATCACAACTGAGAGACACATGTATACCGACAATTATTGGGGGATCAGAAGTTTTATTTGATGAGGAAGATTGAACTATAGTAGAGAGTGCATTGTGATGGTTTGATAGATGAAGTGATGGCAAAGTTCTTAATTGATGAACATCCTAGAACTCCAGTACTATATACACTCCCTAAAATACACAAAAATTTGCAATACCCTGATAGACCAATTGTCTCAGGTTGTGGCTCTATCCTCAGTTTTGAGAGAATATGCTATCTCAAGTCTAATAGGGACCTTGTAGATTTCTTGAATACATTGAATGGAATAGATATATCTAATAATGAGCAAATTTTTTTGTCTCTTAAGATGTTGTGTCTCTTTAATAATAATAATAATAATAATAATAGTCCTTTAATAGTCCCACAATGGGGAAATTCAGTGTGTTACAGCAGCAAAGATAAGATAAGATAAGCAGATACAAATACAAATACAACATGTACAGGAATGTTCCAAGGTGAGAGGCATTACATTAATAGCAGACAGACAGATAGGGCGTAGCAGAGGGGGGGGGGGGGGATTTAACAGGCAGAGAGATATTTCAGTTCTCTGTGTGTAATGATCTCCGCTTAGGTCGGTGTTGGTTGTACAGCCTAACCGCGGTGGGGAGGAAAGAGTTCCGATAGCGCTCCTTCTCACACCTAGGGTGGAGCAGTCGGTCACTGACAGTACTGCTCAGCGCGATCACAGTCTCATGCATGGGATGGGACTTCTTCTGCATGGAGCTCACCACGGACAGTATCCTTCTGTCACCCACCACCTGCACTGGGTCCAGTGGGCTCCCCAGGACAGAGCTGGCCCTTCTAATCAGCTTGTCAAGTTTATTTCTGTCCCTGGTTGATATACTGCTCCCCCAGCAGGCCACTCCAAAGAAGATGGCTGATGCCACTACCGAGTTGAAGAAAGTTCTAAGAAGTGCCCCCCGGATTCCAAAGGCTCTCAGTTTCCTAAGCAGGTAGAGTCTGCTGTGGCCCTTCCTGTACAGGGCCTCCATATGATCTGCCCAGTCCAGCTTATTATTAAGGAGCAAACCCAGGTACTTATAGGTGTTCACAATCTCGATGCCCGTCCCCAGGATGTCCACTGGTTTAGGAGGGCTTCTGCCTTTGCGGAAGTCCACCACCATCTCCTTGGTCTTCCCCGCGTTAATCTTCAGGTGGTTCCGGTGGCACCAGTCCACAAAATGCTGGTTCAGTTCTCTGTACTCCCTGTCATCATCATCTGTGATGAGACCCACTATTGCAGAGTCGTCAAAATACTTCTGTAGGTAGCAGCTGGATGAGTTGCACCTAAAATCTGCAGTGTACAGTGTGAAGAGGAAAGGGGCGAGAACCGTACCCTGAGGTGCCCCCGTATTACAGATCACGGTACCTGACACACAGTCTCGGGCTCTCACGTATTGAGGTCGATTTGTGAGGTAGTCTAGGATCCAGTTGGAGAGGTGGTGGTCCACTCCAGCAAGGCCCAGCTTGTCCCTCAATAACCTGGGCTGTATGGTGTTAAAAGCACTGGAGAAGTCAAAGAACATTATTCTCACCGTGTTCCCTGGTTTCTCCAGGTGAGACAGAGCCCTGTGCAGAAGATGGATGATGGCATCATCTACCCCAATGCCCGGCCGATAAGCAAACTGGAGTGGGTCCATAGCGGGGCTCACTAGAGGGCGGAGATGTGTGAGAACCAATCTCTCCAAGATCTTCATCAGGTGGGATGTCAGTGCTACAGGTCTGTAGTCGTTGAGGTCCATAGGGTGGGGTTTCTTTGGAACTGGTACCACACAAGAAGATTTCCATAATTCAGGGACTATTTCCTGCCTCAGGCTCATATTATACATATATGTAATTATACCACACAGCTGGTCCCCGCAAGTCTTAATTAGCCTTTACACTTCAATTCATCATGAGAGAGGTTTTAGGGCAATTGGGAATAAAATTGACCTCCTGTTATTCATCTGTGGAATGTGAATTAATTTTGAAGTTACTTGAATTGGTATTGCCTATCGATTCTCTGTTTGACATACTGTTACATGAAATAAGTAAATGAAAAGAAAAATAATACCGGGCAAAAAGGCCTGTATTTTCTACCAAGACAAAGGTGAATAAGCCCCTTATTTGTTTCACCACTAATAAACGCTTTGAAAAGGCGTTATAACAGATTACTTTGGAGATTAATGGATAAAAATTCTTTTTTTTGGCCACTACTGCACGGCAAAAAGGCTTGTAATTTTCTACCTTCAAGACAACAGCGAATAAACCACTCACTTGTCTCCCCACTAATAAACGCCTTGAAAAGGCGTTATAACAGATTACTGCGGAGATTACTGGATAAGAATTCTTTTTTCTTTGGCCACTACTGCACAGCAAAAAAGGCTTATAATGTTCTACCTGGAACACACAGGCAGGGCCGGCGTTAGGGGGGGGCACACTGGGCAATTGCCCAGGGTCCCGTCCCCAAAGGGATCCCGGAGTCAGGCCCGGCCATATCAATAACAGAAAAGGACCCAGCATCATGTGCCGCAGGGCCCCTTTCAGAGGTGAGTAAAAATAACAAACATTTTTACTCACCTGTCCTGGCATCCGACGTCATCTTCTGGCGTTGCGGACATCACCGCTGAGGCCAGGCCTCAGCCGTAGTGATCATGTGGGGCGTGCTGACAGCTTGCCTCACGTAATCACTGAGGTCCAATCACAGGCCTCATCGGTGACGTCCACAATGCGTGACGTCAGCCGCAGAGAAGAGGAAGCGGTCGCCGGCGGGGATAGGGGAGCAGCGCGAAGAGGCCCAGCAAAGGTAGGGCAAGGTGAGTATAACTGTTTGTTTTATAACTATTTTCCCTTACCTTCCCCGGGCCTTCGATAATTATACTCTGGGGTCTGAAGAGAACCCAGAGTATAATATAATAATAGCACTGACGGAGTCTGTAGGGCCACTGTGGAGCATTATATTGGGGGGACCCCTCTGAATAGCATATTTATTGTTTTGGACCACTGTGGAGCATTATACTGGGGAGGGGACCCTCTGGAGAGCATGTTGTATTCTGTGGAGCATTATAATGTGGGGTGGGGCTCTGGAGAGCATGTTATATTTGGGTTACTTTTGAGCATTGTGCTTTCCAGAGGGGCCCCCCAGTATAATGCTCCAAAGTGGCCCCACAGAATATAACATGCTCTCCAGAGGACCCCCTCCCCAGTATAATGCTCCACAGTGGCTCCACACAGTATAATATGCTATCCAGAGGGGCCCCCCAGTATAATGTTCCACAGTGGCCCAAAACAGTATAATATGCTCTCCAGAGCCCCCCCCCCAGTATAATGCTCCACGGTGGCCCCACACAGTATAATATGCTTTCCAGAGGGGGCCCTCCAGTATATTATACTGTGTTATGGGCTACTCTGGAGCTTTATATTGGGGGAAGGGGCAGTGTGGGGAGCTTGTTATACTGTGTGGGGCTACTGTGGAGTGTATTATATTGTGTGGGGCTTTTCGGGATTATATTATACTCTGTGGGGCCATTGTAGAGCATTATACTGGGGGGAACTGTGGGCAGCATATTATACTGTGGGGGACCACTGTGGAGTACTATACTGGGGGAACCCCTCTGGGGAGTATATTATACTGTGTGAAGGCCATTGTGGAGCATGTTATACTGTGTTAGGCCACTGTGAAGCATTATACTGGGGAGGGGACAGTGTGGGGTGCATATTATACTGTATGGAGAATATTATTGTGTGAGGCTGCTGGGGAACATATTGTATTATCTGGGGCCACTAAGGGGCAGTATACTGTGTGGGCCACTGTGGAGTATTATACTGTGTGGAGCCTTATATACCATGTGGGGCCACTATGGGGGGCTCAGGGGAGCATTATATACTGTGTGGGGCCACTGAGGAGCATTATATACCATGTGGGGAAACTGTGGAGGGCTCAGGGGAGCATTTTATACTGTGGAGCATTATATACCATGTAGAGCATTATACTGTGGGGGAGGGGCTCAAAATTCCTGCTGGCAGCCCTCTGTGCTATGTCTGCATCACAGCTCCCTCACTATAATCTTGCACATACGTGTAGTGCCCCATGGCCATGTCATTCCCCCTTCAGTCCAACACTGTATAACGGAGAACTATTATATATAAGGGTGGGTTACTATATATAATTGGGAAACTTAAATATGAGGGGCCTATTTTAAAAAGGGGAACTATTATTTATAAGACGGACTATTATTTATAAGGGGAGAACTATTATATATAAGGCATCCATTACAAGGGGGGAGCTATTATTTATAAGAGGGGAACTGTTTATAAGGGGAGTATAATTGTTAAGTGGGCTTATTTATAAAGGGGGCTATTAGTGATAATGGGGACTATTATTTATAAGGGTAACTATTATTTATGAGAGGGCTATTATTAATAAGGGAGCAGTATTATTTTTACGGGGTGACTGTTACAGATAAGGGGGAATATTACTGATACAGGGCACTATTTATCATTTATAAGGGAGCTACTACTGATAAAGGTGTAATATTATTTATAAGCAGGGATTATTATTTATAAGGAGGCGCTATAATAACTGATGACTGGGTGCAAAAATCTATTAGGCAGTACAAAGGTGCTCACTTGAATTGTGTGTGGTAAAATGGGGCTTGTTTTTACTTTTTTGTTGGCAGAAAGGAGGCGTTATTATAGGGGTTGCCACCGGAAGACCATGGTGTTGTTTGCATATCAGCATTTGGGGCCCCGCTTTTAATTTTGCCCAGGGCCCCACTTTGTCTAAAACCAACCCTGCACACAACTATGATCTATTGCAAACCTGCAATGAGCAGCAGTATAATGGCAGTCAGTGCAGCAATGTGTAGTACGATTGTTGCTATTACCCAGGCTGCAAACACCCCAAATGAACCCTGTTCTGCTTCAATACGCTTGTATAAATTCGTCCCTATCCTTTCCCTTCTAGTGCTTTTTTCCTTAACTTCTATTGACCAAACTTCAGTTTTGAAGTGTTTTCTACCACTTTCCCTAGCGCCTGCTGACGTCTCTCCCTGCACTAAGTACGATGTGAAATTACTGAACCTAAAATGGCGGAGGGTTTTTATACGGCTGTGACATCACAGGGCTGGCTGCTGATTAGCTGCACGCATGGCATTGTGGGTGATCCCAGAGTTCCTTGCCCCTTGTCCTAACATGTGTAGCAGCCATTTTATGAAAAATGCGATTTGATACATCGAAGCGTGAGGAAATCCGGATTTGATGCAAATCGAAGATTTCCTGAATTCCACTTCATCAGCTTTGATTTGCTCATCTCTAGCTGAGATACCTTATTTAATGGTCCAATATCATAGGGTGACGAAGATTTATGGTTTGTGGGTTTTTGGTATAAATCAGTTTCAGTTCTACCAGAAGCATCCTTCATGACCAGAGTGCCTAGAAAATTAAATTTTCAAGAGTCCTGATAGATGGTGAATTGTAAATCAGGGTACAAAGATTGCCATAAAGATATTAATGTTTGCGGTATTTTTGACTTGCAGATAAAGGTTGTTGCCAAACAGAAATTATTATATAGTATGATGTTCAATAAATCCAAAGTTGTTTATCGTTATCACAGCAATAAGGTTCTTCTAGGAAGCGTCCCTCTGCATGTATGCTTTTGCCATGATGGGTGGAAGTATAAAGGCTACTTACATCCCAGGTGACCAAAAGACAGCAACCTGGAAAGAGGGACTTTTATCTAATTGTTAATCCTACAAATTTCCAGTATTACTTCTATACTGTAGGGAATAGTCAATACCATGAAGCAAAACCTACATGTACCCCCCCCCCCCCAAGAAAAAAAAATCAGCCTATTACTGAAGAAAGGAAACACTACAAAAGCTAAATAAAAATAGTTTATTAATTCATAATGTAAAATTCAAACTGATCTAATTAAAATCAATAAAATAACTATGAAGGAAAAAAGGTTGTGACTGTCAAAACTCAAACACCAGTATAACCCCTTAAGGACCCGGCCATTTTTCGTTTTTGCATTTTCGTTTTTCCCTCCCCACATTCCAAGAGCCATAACTTTTTCATTTTTCAGTTCACAGAGTCACATGTTGGCTTATTGTTTGTGAAACAAATTGTACTTTGTAATGTCACTATTCAATATGCTGTGCAATGTACTGGTAAGCTGGAAAAAAATTCAGAATGAGGTGCAATTGGAGAAAAACTGCATTTGCGCCAATTTCATATGGGTTTAATTTCTACGACGTTCACTGTGTGGTAAAAATAACATGTTACCTGTATTCTGTGGGTCAGTACGAACACGGCGATACCAAATTTATATAGTATTTGTAATGTTTTAAAAAATTAAAAACTTTGCAAAATAGAAAAAAAAATGTTTGTGTTCCCATAGTGTGACACCTGTAACTTTTTCATATTTAAATATATGGAACTGGGTAAGGTATATTTTTATGCGGGACAACATAACGTTTTTATTGATATCATTTGGGGAAAGATCTGATGGTTTGATCACTTTTTATTCAATTTTTTATAGGAGACAAAGTGTTGAAAAAAACGCTATTTGGCCATTTTGATTTTTTTTTTTCGCCGCTACGTAGTTCAACGTATGGAATAAATATTTTAATATTTTAGGATTTTGGAGCACAGGGATACCTAATGTGTTTGTTTACTTTTGTTTATTTACTTTTATATCTGATCTAGGGAAAGGGGGGTGATTTGAACTTGTGTTTTTTATACTTGTAAAAACTTTTTTTTTTCTTCTTTTACTTTTATGATCAGACCCCTTAGGGACCTTGAAACCTAGGGTGTCTGATTGCTCATACTATTCACTGCAATAATACTGTATTGCAGTGAATAACAAAATGCCTTCACTTCTGTTAGACGCTGCCTCGCAATAGAGCTAATGCAATGACAAGCCTGGGAGCCTTCAATAGGCTCCCGGCTGTCATGGCAACCGATCGTCGCCCTCCAGCGATGTTCTGGAGGGTGGCGGCGATTGGTTTAAAAATGGCGGCGCCCGTGGGGCCTGCGCAATTTAGTTGAAGGGTGTATTTGGGGTGTGTGGACTGTGTTGGGGTGCGACCTATGCTCAAATTGCAGACTGAGTGCAAGATTTAGTGAGCGGAGTTGAGTCGACCTCTGACAGCCGCACCTGTGTCACGTGCTAGGACGACCCGTACGTGACAATGCTTTTTAAGTATAAATAGCAAAAAATTATAATGGGTAATACATTATTAAATGTATATAACAAAGGATGGGAATTGATAAATGTCATTCAACAAATGGGAAGTATTAACTAATTACAAATATTGTTTATCTAAAACAAACCAATAATAGCCAACGTGTTTTTCAGGTCCAATACATAAATATAGCCCAGCCTGAATAACAATTAGTAACCAATGCCAGTAATGAATAAGTTGATTCTTTTGTCTAATTGTGTTCAAAAAGTGGGAGGTGTCCAGAATGAATGATTTAGTGGTTCTAAGGATGTTTTAAAGAAATATGGAAAGTGGTGAGGTGATCGAGTCAGTTGAAGTCACTGTGGGATGACCTGGTGGTTTGTGTAGACCTTTACGGATTTTAGGTAGAATATAAAATAGTAGTGAGATTTCTTCTTGTCAGTACTGTCTTTATTATCCCTGCATCATCATCTATCCTGCCCAATATTGTCTTCTCTTATTTGCCCCTTTAAGCTTTGTGTTTTGACTCTATTCCATGCCCTTCACGTAATTTACATTTCTATAGTTTTCTGCTCCAGTTCCCCCTTCCCTCCCCTTTTAGTCTTGTTTTCTTCTATGCCTTGCTTTCATATTTTTCCCTCTCCCTCCTTTTTTATTTGTTTTTTGCTTCATTGTCTGCATCACCTATTTCTATCCACAATTTTGTATTTCTTACACAGATAATACTTGAAAAAGGTCTGCCGAACTGAAATGTCGCAATGCAACGCTACGATCTATTTACAGTATTTACATTCTTTATTGATTGGTGGATACCTACTGTATATCTAATTGTGTATAATAAAGCATCACTTCTGGCTTTTGCATCATACTACAAGTGTGTGTCGTGGATTTCTTATACCAACTGGAGAAAAGATCTCAACTTTTAGGGTCCAAAACGGGAAAATCCATTTTAAAGGAACACTGCTATGTGGCTAAAATCTGGAATTGTGGAGGCCTACAAAGCTGCTGGTGAAGTACCTTTTTAGTAGAAATGGGCGAACCTCTGAAGATTTGTTTTGGGGGGGGGTGGGTTCAGTCCAAAGATTCATTTTGGGTGGACTAAGTTTGGTACAAACCAGAGCTTAAGTTGGCTTAAAACATAATGTATTACACTGTCAGGTCTCTTAGGACATTATCTAGCCAATTTCTAACGAATGGTAAGCAGTGGATACAAACTCCTAGTTTAACCATATACTGTGCTGCCAGTTGCCTTTATGAATTTTAACATTTAAAATGCTCCAAAAAAATGTATCCTTTTTTGGGGAAAGGTGCTTGCCTATGGGTTTTTTTAAACATGCATGGCAGTTATATTGCAAAAAGCAATGGTTTTATATAAAATTTAGCCTGTTTTGATGACTTCTAACTGCTACAGGCTTGTTATTTTGCAGAAATATTTGTGGCTGTGTGCCTAGCTGAAAAGTGATGAAGATGATGTGTTTTTTTTGAAACAAAAAGTAGTCAAAAACTATCCCTTCATGGGAGATGTGAAAGCAAAATGGCATTGGCATTGAAAGATGCAATGGCAGTTTTTTTTTTACATGGGGACCTTTTTTAATCTAAAAATTTTTTTTTTTGTTTGTTTTTTTTTTTTATGCCAACACTGTGCAACCAACAGTGTGGTATAGTAGAATGTGATGGACTAGGCAGATTTATTTGGTGGCATCAGCTGAAGTGTGCGAAAATTCTCATGGATCTATGCTTAAATCAGACTAAAGTCATTTTTTTCATACTAGTGGTGGACTGTTTGGTCCTCCTAGGTGTTACAATGCCACCAGCCGCACTGAACACTTTTTCAGCCATTATGCTTCAAACTAGACAATATGAAACTAGCAAACTGGGATCCTTCTACAAACTGAGATCTTTTTTGTTGTTGGAACAGTACTTTGTATGTATTTAACAAAAAAAACACTATTGCCTAAAAAACCCATAATAAAGGATTTTTCACTAACAGGACTGACTATGTCACTAAAAACAATGTAAGACACTCTGAGGATAGTCACAGATCACAATGCAGCAACCTACAGTGATAGTATGGACAATCGCAAATTTGACACTGTATTAAAAAAAAATAAATATATAAATAAATTGCTCTATCTGCCTAAAATTGAACTAAATCTTGTTCCACTTGTCCCCCTATTATGCTTTAATTTTGCACTGTTGCTGTAATTTTCCAGTAGCTATTACTTTGGATCAGGGAGTGATGAATAACACAAGTGTCTTCCTAAGCTAAAAATTTATATTGCGTCTGTAACATCACCTCCATAAGGTCTCTACGTACTTTTCATGATTTGGCTGAGAGGCTGTCAAGTGATGCCAGAACTCAATGTCAAAGACATGTGTCTCCTCTGTATTTTTCACTGTGCAATGCATGTCATGGCGGTCATTTTAGTTTGCATGAGACAAATCATAAAGGTGTCAATTATGTTAAAAGTCAAACATTTTGGAATATTCGGGGCGAATCCGGCTTGTAATGAATTGGTTTACTCATCTCTACTTTTGAGTCCTTAAAAGCCCATTCCACCCATGTGCTGGAAGTATCCTGGGCAGAGAAGGAGGCGGCCCAATTGGAGCAAATCTGCAAGGCATTAATGTAGACTTTTCCCCATACATTTTTAAGCACTATAAGCTTGATGTAGCTGCCTCTAAAGATTTAGCTTTTGGCAGAAAAGTTCTACAAGCAGTTGTCCCTTCCTAAATTTTGTTTATTTGGCATTGCTCTCCATTGTTGGTGTCAGGACTTGACTCCCAGGCTGTAGCTCTTCCAACTGAGCTATTCAGCCTCCTGTATAGCTCCTGTGCTGATCTAAAGCCTAGTTTCCAGTGTCTCTAGTTTCAGTTCCCGCCTCTCTGGTTTGCTCCACCTTGTTCCTTGATTGAACTTCCGATTTAAACCCAGCTTTGCACTTCCTGCTTTATGAAATTATTGTGCTGTTAGCCTCTAATCTAGCTAGCCTCTCCTGCTCTGCTGCTAATACTGACGTTCATCTTGTGCATGACCCCTGGCTTCCTCCTGACTACAGTATTGCCTTCTCCTCTAAAACTGATGTTCATTTTGTGCATTGACCCCTGGCTTCTTCCTAACTACAGCATTGCCTTCTCCTCTAATACTGACGTCCATCTTGTGCATCGACCACTGGCGACCACTGGCTTCCTCTGACTACGTTATCCCCAACAGTACTCATGCAAGAAGGACCCCTCCCACCCTGGGACAGGAAAACTAGGAAGACATAAAGAAAGACCAAACTTTAGAAAGCTTTCCTTTGTTCACATGGGAAAGGGGGCTTGATACACCCTATTGAGAA
This sequence comes from Leptodactylus fallax, assembly GCA_947044405.1. NCBI lineage: Eukaryota > Metazoa > Chordata > Amphibia > Anura > Leptodactylidae > Leptodactylus > Leptodactylus fallax. The sequence continues at coordinate 897,302 of CAMRHE010000490.1, forward strand.
CTGGGAAGTGAGTAGTATGATATTGAAGTGAATCCCAGTATGAAGCCTGTACCTTCTTGCTGCAGCTATACCTCCATCTCCCACTGCATCAAGATTACATGGGGGAACCTGTCCAGCTGGGCTTCCACTTCTTCTGTACCTGGCATACCTCCAGTGCATGTATCAGGCTTCAGGGCAAGGCTGGATACAGAGGTTAGTGTGGGAGCCTTTGGGTGGAAGTCAATGGCGTCTGGGGTTCAAGTGACTTCCAGTTGCATGGCAAAGTGTATGACATCACTACGAGTGGCGCCACTTCTGGCGCAGTGATGTCCCTTCTGCGCACAGCTTCCAGAAGCCAGACTCGGGAGGGTGCCATTCAGAGGCCCAGCAATATATTTTAGTCCCTGGCTGCATGGCAAGAAACGCATATTTCATTTACCTGCAGAGGGACAAACAGCTCTGAAGTAGTTTCATCACATGAAAACGTCTGAAAACTTTGTTTGCAAACATGTCAGAAACAGGAGACTCTGGTGACATTGATCCATTGGAACCCTCTAGACCTGCTAGTCTAGTATGAGTGAATGGATTGCATATCGTCTGGTGAGAAGTATCCCTCGTGTTAAATTATTTTACATGTATCTGATGAAGGGTGTTTTTTTTGTGTGCCTTGCAGGGAACTAAAACCCTTAAAAGCCCCAGACAAAAACTTGTGACATACGTAAAAGTCTCTTATAATAAGCCTTTTGCAGATCTTGCCTAGATAAAGTTATATCTGAAAAATCTCCCTCCCGGATGTAATAGTATGTCCTGGCCTCCTGTGCCTTAAGGCAAATGAATGTACTATTACATCCTGTGCTGGCCATCCACTTATTTTTTGAGCAGGTGGCTTCTGGAGCAGGTGTTAGCTGTAACTGACGCTATCACCTGCTCCATTATTCCCTGGTTGGAGCTGAGCTCCAATCAGGGATTCGATCATGATCATGTTTGATCACAGCATCTAAAGGAGCCCATCGGTAATCACAACAAAATAAAGTATGATAAAAAAAATAATAAATCAATAAAGCCCCCAAAATGCCCTTTTTCTATATATAATGAATTACTGTATATTAAAAAAAAAAACTAAAAATTTATTAAAAAAATACATATTTGGTATCGCCATGTCCGCTACGTACAATAAAACTTAAACATTATTTAACCTGCACGGTGAATGTCTAAAAAAAAAAGAAAAAAAAAAAAGACCAGAATTAATTATTCATCTCACAAAATATGCTATAAAATAAAAACTCATATGTTCCCCAAAACAGTACCAATAAAAAGCACAACTTGCCCTGCAAAAAAAAAGCCCTCAATCAACTCTGTCAACCGAAAAATAAAAAGGTTACGCATGTCAGAAGATGGCAATGCAAAAATAATTGATTTACAGTGCCTTGCGAAAGTATTCGGCCCCCCTGAACTTTTCAACCTTTTGCCACATTTCAGGCTTCAAACATAAAGATATAAAATTTAAATTTTTTGGTGAAGAATCAACAAGTGGGACACAATCGTGAAGTGGAACGAAATTTATTGGATATTTTAAACTTTTGTAAAACATAAAAAACTGAAAAGTGGGGCGTGCCAAATTATTCGGCCCCCTTAAGTTAATACTTTGTAGCGCCACCTTTTGCTGCGATTACAGCTGCAAGTCGTTTGGGGTATGTCTCTTTCAGTTTTGCACATTGAGACACTGAAATTCTTGCCCATTCTTCCTTGGAAAACAGCTCGAGCTCAGTGAGGTTGGATGGAGAGCGTTTGTGAACAGCAGTTTTCAGCTCTTTCCACAGATTCTCGATTGGATTCAGGTCTGGACTTTGACTTGGCCATTCTAACACCTGGATACGTTTATTTGTGAACCATTCCATTGTAGATTTTGCTTTATGTTTGGGATCATTATCTTGTTGGAAGATAAATCTCCGTCCCAGTCTCAGGTCTTTTGCAGACTCCAACAGGTTTTCTTCCAGAATGGTCCTGTATTTGGCTCCATCCATCTTCCCATCAATTTTAACCATCTTCCCTGTCCCTGCTGAAGAAAAGCAGGCCCAAACCATGATGCTGCCACCACCATGTTTGACAGTGGGGATGGTGTGTTCAGGGTGATGAGCTGTGTTGCTTTTATGCCAAACATATCGTTTTGCATTGTGGCTAAAAAGTTCAATTTTGGTTTCATCTGACCAGAGCACCTTCTTCCACATGTTTGGTGTGTCTCCCAGGTGGCTTGTGGCAAACTTTATACGAGACTTTTTATGGATATCTTTGAGAAATGGCTTTCTTCTTGCCACTCTTCCATAAAGTCCAGATTTGTGCAGTGTACGACTGATTGTTGTCCTATGGACAGACTCTCCCACCTCAGCTGTAGATCTCTGCAGTTCATCCAGAGTGATCATGGGCCTCTTGGCTGCATCTCTGATCAGTCTTCTCCTTGTTTGAGATGAAAGTTTAGAGGGCCGGCCGAAGTGTCGGACTGAGATGTCTAGGGCCCACCAGTGGAATGGTTTCTAGGGGCCCACCATCAGGACCCCTGCAGATCAGCAGTACCGAGACAGGGCGGCTAAAGGTAATAACATGCCGGGAGCCATGCTGCTCACCCACTATACCATGTGCACCACTGCACTACCTAAACCTACCTGCTACACCTTGTATGGCAAGTGAACAGCGTGGCTCCAAGAATTACCTTTACCTGTAGCCGCACTGTCCTGGAAAAGCTGATCTGCAGAGGTCCTGGCTGTTGTATCATCGCAGATGTAATATTGATGGCCTATCCTAAGGACAGGCCATCAATATTAGAAAGATGGATAAATCCTTTAAAGAGGTTGTCCAGGAATTGGAGCAACCCATGTAGCTGGCGGGAGGTGTAAATTAAAAAATAAGTAAATTAAAAAGCATACTCACCTGTCCCCGGTGCTCTGTTGTCCACTGCCAGCGTCCATTCAGTCTCATGCCGGCGACTCCTTGCTGGTAGTCCTGCACCTCATGTGATCGCTAAGACCAATTAGGTACACGATTTCCAGAAATGAGGCGCCGCCATGAGACCGAATAGACACAGGCAGGGGACAACGGGGTGCTGGGGACAGGTGAGTATCCTTTTTTTTTAAAAAAAAATTTCTTATTTTTACACCTCCCTGGCGGCCGCCACAGTGGTCGCTCCAGTTTATGGACAACCTCTTTTTAAGGGGTTGTCTGGGCCAAATTTTTCTATGGTCACTTCACTGGTCATTAAACTGTGTGGGGAATATTAAAGGGGTAGTCCAGGGTTAATCTTTCTTATGGCCTATGCTCAGGATAATCCATAAATATCTGATCGGTAGGGGGCTGACACACGGCCCCATCAGCTGTTCGGAACCACTTCCGGAGCCCGTTCTGTACACAACACAGGGCCGGAAGCAGAAAGCTCCATCCGCTGTATAGCAGCCCGGCGCCTTCACTGCAGCTCATCTCCTACTGACTTCAATAAGTGCTGAGATACAGTGAAGGTGCCCAGTCCCTATACAGTGGACAGAGCTTTCTGCTTCTGGCCCTGTATTGTGTACAGGACGGGCATCAGAAGTGGCTCCATACAACTGATCGGTCCAGGGTCAGCCCCCTACAGAACAGGTATCTATGGCCTATCCTGAGGATAAACCATAACAAATTATGCCTGGACAACCCCTTTAATATACCCCCCAGGGCCCCCCTAATGCGCCACACTTTAAAGAGGTTGTCCAGTATAATTTTTTTTCTTTTTTTATAATTAGTCTGGGGAAGGTGAATCCCCTACCCCCCCCCCCACCAAAAAAAAAAAAAAAAAAAAACACACTCACCTGTCTCCGGTGCTCCAGTGTCCCCCCAGCACGGTCCGGTCCTGCAACTCCGCTGTCTTCTTTTTGCCGGAAGTCCTCACTGGCTGTGACGTCCCAGGTCCCTTCCCTTAGGCCGCTGATTGGCCTCAGGGGTCACGTGACGTCACAGGTAGTCATGTGCAGGGGGAACTTCAGCTGGAAGAAAACAACAGAACTGCAGGACCGAACTGTGCTAGAAGACACTGGGGACAGGAAAGAAAGTTTGGGGTTTTTTTTTTTGTTTTGTTTTTTTCACCTGCCCCGGCATAATAAAAAAAAAAAATGAAGGAGCCACTGTATGGAGTATAAGCTCCACAGTGGCCCCCACACAGTATTATATGCGCCCAATAACCCCCCTCCGCTTCAGTGCTATTACTATACTCTGGGGTCTCCTCAGACTCCAGAGTATAATAATCGGAGGCCCAGGGGAAGTGATTAAAAATAACAAACACTCACCTTGCCTTACCTTTCTTTGGCATCCTCGCTCTATCCTGTCGTCTTCAGCGTCTTCAGGCCCTTTTCCGACGTCGCTGCTGAGGCATCTGATTGGGCCTCAGCGGTCACGTGGGGGCGCACTGACGTCATTACGCGGCCGCTCCCCATGTGACCGCTGGGGCCTAATCACAGGCTTCAGTCACATGACGGAGTAGCGCCGGCGAGAAAGCTGTGCCCCGGAGAGGTGAGAATATCTATTTATTATTTTCAGTCGCCTCCCCTGGGTGTCCTGACCTGCCAACTATTGGAAAGGGGCCTGGAATATGCCAGGGTCCCTTTCCAATAACAGTATGTATAACGGTCAGGGAACCAGGCTTTCCCCAACCGCTATCATAGTGGTCCGGGGGCCCGGCCATCTCCAGCTGGCCACGGGCACCATACCCCGCCGAGCCCGGTCGCGGTCGCACCCCCTGCGACTGCGATCGTTACGCCACTGGTCAGAGGCCCGATCTGAATGGTCAGGATCCCGATCAGGCCCCCATGACATGAGGACTAATAGTCGGGGCCAGTCCGACCCTGGACAGCCGGGTCTTGGTAGATTTGCAGTGGTCTGATACTCCTTCCATTTCAATATGATCGCTTGCACAGTGCTCCTTGGGATGTTTAAAGTTTGGGAAATCTTTTTGTATCCAAATCCGCCTTTAAACTTCTCCACAACAGTATCACGGACCTGCCTTATGTGTTCCTTGGTCTTCATGATGCTCTCTGCGCTTTAACCCGAACCCTGAGACTATCACAGAGCAGGTGCATTTATACGGAGACTTGATTACACACAGGTGGATTATATTTATCATCATCAGTCATTTAGGACAACATTGGATCATTCAGAGTGAGTTTGTCTGGAGTGAGTTTGCTGCACTGAAAGTAAAGGGGCCGAATAATATTGTACGCCCCACTTTTCAGTTTTTTATTTTTTACAAAAGTTTAAAATATCCAATAAATTTCGTTCCACTTCACGATTGTGTCCCACTTGTTGATTCTGCAGCAAAATATTAAAATTTTATATCCTTATGTTTGAAGCCTGAAATGTGGCAAAAGTTTGAAAAGTTCAAGGGGGCCGAATACTTTCGCAAGGCACTGTACATTAGTACAAATTAATAACTGTGTGTCTAATAACAATTAGTTAAATTTCATTTTGGAGACTCTTTCTGATATCATATTCTATAGTCTTTAGCCATAAGTTTAACATTTAGCAGCTATGAATCTATCTCATAGGGTGGTATTTGTTAACCCCTGTCTCTTTATATTATCAAGTACTATGCTCACCAAAAGTAATGACTGTGTAGTCCCTACTAGCATGCTCCTTTAGTCTCCTATAGATTATTAAGCGCAGTTTATCTATATTCCAATGGCTAAGATTATGATAAGCCGTATTTATGTATTCAGCGCTAAGTTAGTATACAGCACGCTTTGTTTTGAAAGTTAGGGAGTGTCTCCCATGTATCTGGGGGATTTCTAAACTTGTCAATGGAGCCTGTCGCTGAGTGCACATGCCTGAGTGGGCATGGAAAGCTGAGGAAGCGCCATTGGCTTACAGAGTGGATGTGCAAGGAATTGGCTGCATGATTGGCTTATATAGCCTTGAGAGGAGAATAGTAGGTATCTCCTGTTTGTCAGGGGAGTTACTGATAGAAGTTATTTTGAATTATGTTCAAGGGTTAAGGAGAGTATGTTGGTGGGACTTGAAGTGATTGGCTCAAGCAGTTTTTTGGGTGTATAGCCCTATTTAAGGGCGGAAGAGTGCTGCAGTAATCACTGCCGACATTAGAGCGGTCAGACAAACATTACCGTTCTGTTATTATTATATTTAACAACAGTTTTAATTGCGCTGATGAATTTGGAACTCAGCCCCTGATTAATCATTTGTGAAGAAACGTGTGCGTAGGGCTATTTTTGAGGTTGCAGTAATATCAGTTATATGTTTAAAACATTGCTGAATTGGCTTCTATCTGAGTTTTAGTGAACAGGATGTTTTCCCTTCCAAGCCCTGTTGGTGTGGCATTAGGCCAGTAGCAGAGGCGTAGCTAGCGAGGGGGCAGAGGGGGCAGCTGCCCCGGACCCACTTACTTTTTGGGGTCCACCCCAGGGCCGCCATTAATGCATCCTTTATTTCTAACTGGATCGGTGTCTGCAGACACCGATCTAGTTAAAAAGTGTCCTGAAACTTCACACTATTGTAAACCGCAAGCTACATGAGGCTTGCGGTTTACAAGTCCCCGAGAGCACTGAACGATGTCTTCTTCTCACACAGGCGGCGCGATGACGTCACAACACAGACGTCCTGTGCGTGGACAGGGAGGAAGCGGCAGCTCCATTCATCAGCATCGCAGGTAGGTGAGTATGACTTTTTTTTTTTTCTTTTTTTAGTGCAGTTGTGGGTATATTAATAGTATAAGGGGTGGATAGGAGGGGGAAATATAACTAGAATGGGAGGATTCATTAGGGGGCATTATGACGATGGGGGGGTCATTTATAAAAAGGTTATTATGGGGTATTATGAATACAAGGGGGTAGGTCATTTATATAAAGAGCCATTAGGGGGCATCATTTATATTAGGAGGCATTATGAACATAAGGGGGTGGTCATTGATATAAGGGGTCATTAGATGTGCAGTATTTATGTCAGGGGGAATCAGGGTCATAATATGAGGATTACGTAGCGGGCTGCAGCAAAAAAAGCGCCGCAGGAAAAACCATGGCGGTAACATTGTGATTTTTTTTCCTGCAGCGCTTTTCATAGAAGGTCCGCAGAGGTTTCCCCTGTGGACTTTCTGTTTTCAATACACCTATACAGAAACTGCCAGCATTTCCATAGCTATAATTGACATGCTGCAATTTCCAAAACCGCAACGGTTTTGGAAATCGCAGTGCGTCTGCTGCACGTATTTTTCCGCAATGTGTAGATGGGATTTGCTAGAATGCCACGTTTTTTTTCTCTGGGTTTTCGCCACATGGGGATCCCATCCCCACTTTGCAGTAAAATACACACAGCGGATATGCTGTGATTTCCAAAACAGTCGCAGTTTTGGAAATTGCAGCATGTCAATTATACCTATGGAACCGCCAGCGGTTTCCCTATAGATATAATTGAAGCAGAAAGTCTACAGAGGAAACCTCTGCAAACATTCTGTGCAAAGTGCTGCAGGAAGAACCGCGATGCGTTGCCGCCGCGGTTTTTCCCACATCTGTTTTTTGCTGCAGGACGCCACGTGGGGCCTTAGCCTTAAGGCGTTTTCCAGCTCATTTTTATTGATGATCTATCCTCAGAATAGATCATCAATAAGAGATAAGTGATTCTCCACTGATCAGCTGTATGAAGGGGCTATGGCGCCTGTTTATATCACACGCTGTCTGTTTATAGTGACCGTGTGATGTAATTCCAGCCTTGTCACATAGACGTGTATAGAACGAGGCTGTAGTTACATTACATGGCTGCTATGAAAAGAATGACACTATGTAAACAGAGAAGGTGTCACGGCACTTACACAGGTACCACAGTTCATTCAAACAGCTGATCCTCAGGGTCCCGGGTATTGGAACCGCAATAGTTTTTTTTTCCCTTGTTTTTTTTTTTTCTTTTTAATTAGGAAACACCTGGGGCATTATTAATAAAGGGAACTATTTAAAGGGGTGCACAGGGAAGTTATTAATTTAAAGATGCACTTGGGGGTATTATTTATTATGGGGGGGTATATTATATATTTTATAATTGGGGGTAGCAGCAGAATGGGGGCTTTGTGTAGGTGAGGACAATATGGGTCAGGTGCCTGGGAAAGTGAGGAGCCAAAGATGTCTGTGCTGCAAACTTTACAGAGACTGGAAGAAGTGGTCATGGCTGTCCGGATAAAAGAGACGGGGAATATGAACGATTAGTTAGAGACATCACTGGTAAGTCACTAAATGTTACTGCACTGTATTCACCTAAATCGTATGCAGAGCCCTGTGTAGAGCCGCTATATACCACTATACGCTCACTGTATACTCATAGTATTGGTATGCGAACATGTCCAAGTTGGGGGCCCACTTGGACATGTTTGACCCCCCGTGCTGAACCCCTAGCTACGCCTCTGGCCAGTAGCCTCTGGGTTAAAAGGGGATACACATGCTGGAATTTGTGACTAGCTCAATTATTTCATAAAGCCATTTCAGGTTCTGTTCTGACATGCATATTTAGATGAGGGAGTTCAGTTAGTGGAGAGATATAGGGTGAGAATATAGCTATATCCACTGATACTCTGTCCATATACTATTGCAAGTTTTTCTTGTTAAGAACAATATTAGGTTTAGGAGATACTGCCACTTTAAGGCGGTTTACAGCAGACTGCTGTGTTTGGCAGTTTTTGTATGATTTTATATTGTGCCCTGAATTAATATATAAATTTTATTGGATTATATTAAAAGTGAAGTTTTATATTTTATTGACAATCAGTGTCTCCCATTAGATTTTCTTTTCTGTGACTGTAGTATGGGAGATTATGCCATGTGAAGGGGCCGCTATGGGACTTTATACCGTGTGGAGGGGCCACTATGGGACATTATACTGAGTGAAGGGGCCACTGTGGGACATTATAGTGTGTTTAAATGGGACGTTATACTGTGTGAAGGCCAGGAAGGGGCGCTATGCCATGGGGGGACCCAAGTCAAAAGTATGCTATGGGGCCCAGTCTTTGCTAGTTATGTCCCTGTATATATTTATAATACGCTGTCTGTGTACTGTATATATTTATATATGTATCTGTGGGGGCCAATTCAGTTTTTGCATTGAGCACTTCCACTAATACAGATGAAAGCGTTCATTGCACTGTTAACAGAATCAGGCCCTGTTCACATGGTGAAATCTGGCGCTGAGTTTGCAGCGAATTTTCGCCCCCAAATCAGTAGCAGATTATTCCTTCATTCTGCCTCCCATTGAAAACAATTAGTTCAGGACGCTGGAAAAAAAAAAAAAAAAAAAAAAAAAAGTGTCCTGCTGGATCTTGCCACGGATTCTGCAGCTGCTTCGGAGGCTGCAGCTTGAGACTCACCACTGATTAGACTCATTTATTTGGGCCTAATCAGCGGTGGAAAACTGCAAGGGCATACTGATGTTCTGCACCAGGAGCCGGGAGCAGAAAATAAAGAGGAATCCAGGGCAGATGTCCGCCTCAAATTCCTCTTTAGTTTTCTGATGTCTGAACAGGTTCTATCTACTTGTATGGAATGGACTGTATTACACTCCACTCCAGTAGGTCCGCCTCAGCATAAAAAAATACACAATTTTGGTTGTATTTTTGCTGCAGGGTGCATGAGTTGCTCCAAAAGGGGCCCACTGAGGTTCTGTCGCCCAAGGGCCCATAAAAACCTGGAGCCGACTCTGGTCCTATAACTCCTCTGAGAAGTATGATAGTTGCTGCTGCTGCAACCTCCTATAACTCCTTTGAGAAGTATGATAGCTTTTGCTGCACCAGTGACCCTCCTATAACTCCTCTGAGAAGTATAATAGCTGCTGGATATTATGCTGTTGGGGAGCCAATAAGGGGGTATTATACTGTTTTGGGGACAACAAGAGGGTATTATACTGTTTGGGAGCCAGTAAGGGGACATTACATTGTGCAGGAGGCACATAGGGGTGTTATACTGTGTGTGGGTCACTAAGGGGGTATTATACTATGTGAGTTACCAGAGTTAGTGGCAGGCTGGGAACCAATTATTTTCTGCCCCCCCCCCAACACACAAACACGCTGTTTTTAATGGCATTGGGTCCTAAAGATAGGGCTGTACAGCGCCCCCTTCAGGCCCTAACCCTATATACAATAAATCACAGGGAAGGAAGACGTCTTAGAAATGAGACAGATTTTTATTTTAAATGAGACAGATTTTTATTATATTACTCATTTTGGGGTTTTGGTGCCCTCCAAGATGAAGGGATGTGAAGATCCTGGATCCTTGAGGTCTTGATCCTTGAGATCTGGGACACCTGCTGAGATCTGGTCAGGTAGTTTTGACTTCTTCACCTCCATGTATTAAGTCCAAGCTGAAAAATAGAGAAAACCAAATCAGTACGACAAAAACTCATGATGGAGGTACAGGTGGGGGTGGGGAGGGGGTCAGATCACTTACCTGGGCGCAGAGAAGATGCAGAGGATGAAGTTGTGGAACATCCAGGTTAGGAGATCACTGGAGGTGGAGATCCAGGTTAGGAGATCACTGGAGGTGGAGATCCAGTTGATGGAGTTCATAATGTGTCAGTGGTGACCCGCGCATGCTGGGATTCAGCTGAGTATTCTGCTGATGATGGTGCAGACTAGGCCGAGCGGATCACTGGAGGTGACAATTGCGATGAGGAGCTGAATTGCGGTCGTCATCCTGCTTAAGGGATCGCTGTTCTCGATGACCCAGCTGACCAGATCACTGCCGCTAACAATCCAGCTGAGGTGGCTGAAGGTGGTCGCCATCCATAGCAGCAGGTCGCTGCAGCTGATTCCCCAGTTGATGAGATCGCTAATGATGGTGCCCCAGCTGAGAAGGTGCGGGCTGGCAATAATATAGCAGATAAGGCTGCAGCCGGTGGTGATCTGCGCCATGAGGTCACTGTAGCTGATGAGTCCAAGTAGGTAGGTGTTGAGGGTGAGCCAGCAGATGATGCAGCTGGTGGTGCTGAGGAGGCCCAGTAGGTAGCTGCCCAGGATCATAAACAGAGTCCAGTCGATGCAGTTGATGATGTAAATCAGCGGTTGGGCACTCACAGTTATCCAGTCCAGGAGATCAAAGATGGCCGTTGCCCACTCAAGCATGTCTCCGACCCTGGTGGTGCAGGTCAGGAGCAGGCTTGGGGTTGGCATCCAGGCGATGATGTTATTGGCAACCGTGACCCAAGTAAGATGACTGCCCGTCTCCATGATCCAGGATAGCTGATCGGAGGTAGTCAAAATCCAAGTGAAGATTGCTATCACGAAGATGAGGGTGGTGATAGCTGCCATGTCCAAAGCGATGAGCACGAAGTGCAGAGAACCAAACTCGCAGAATCACACAGGTAGTGTGCAGGCTAGTTTGGAGTCTGTGAAGACAGAGACTCTGGGCCTGGACACCTACATTTATAGGCCCCTGATGTCATCAGCCATTATGGTGTCATAAGAGGGTTAGATTGTGATGTCACCAGCCATGAAGGTGTCATAAGAGGGTTAGAATGGCAGCTAGGGTCATAGCTCTGTGATGTCATTGGGGGAAGGGATGTCACAAGTTATAGCTCTGTGATATCATCAGCAATTATGATGTCATAAGAGGGTTAGAATGTTAGGGTTAACCCTATAGGCCCTGGCATTTCACCAGCCACTACAGACTGCCTTAAGCAAGCTACAAAAGTCACACAGCAAAATGGCGCTATAATTTATCACTTTGTCTATTTAACAAGTATTTGTCACCTTTCAAAAAGTGGGAGGGGCTTATCTGTAGGGGATCGTGGCCTCTCCAAGGCTGAAGAACTTACTAGCATTTATTTGCAGTTCTGTTACAGGCGCCAAATTTATTAAGAGGCCATTCTGTGTCATAAGAGTTTTACTGGAATTATAGTTTCCATAAATGGAGGTTATAGGATGAAAAGACAGACCGCTACGAAAATATGGCGCACTACTACATGGTAGTAGACAAGGGCCTAATTTATCGTGGTAAACAAACAGAATTAAGCTTTACTGCTCTGCAAAAATGAAAGCTGCTCTCTGATTGGTTGCTACATTTGGTTTGATAAATGACACTGACTAAGCAACCAATCAGAAAGCAACTTTCATTTTACCTGAACAGTTTAAGAGACCATGACAGATTAGCCTAGATGTGAACCAATCACAGATCAGCTTTCAATTTACCAGACCAGTATTAGAAATGAAAGCTGTGCTCTGATTAGTTGCTATGTGCTACACAGGCTGTTTTGATAAACAAGCCCCAGATAGCAACCAATCAGAAACCTGCTTTCATTTCTTCTATTGGTCTGCTAAAATGAAAGCTGCGCTCTGATTGGTTGCTATGGGCGACACAGTGAAGACCTACTGTAGTGTGATGAAGGCGGCAGATCCTTAACATGAGGGGCGATTGTGGGATCCAAACCCGCCTCACACCTAATGGAGAAATACATGGATCAGATTTTAGAGATGGCTGAGCTTTTGTCATTTCCTTTATCTTTTAGTTTCAATAATTTTATAGACATTACATTTGACATCGCCAAAACCGTAACAAACAGCACAAGAAAATGAACACAATATTGGTGTAAAGAAGAATGGCGCAATTGTACATTTTATTTAACCAGTAACAACCCTGGGTCCAATATTATTATATGGGGTCTGAAGATATTTAGCTGCACCCATTTATAAAGACCACGCCCCTTTATAAAGGCCACTTCCAATCCGATTTGCCCTGTGAAGGGCTCCCCCAGGCTGACGTCTCTGCACCCACCTCCAGGTCTCCACCACCATGGAGTTAGGTTGCCAAGGCGATTATGATGTCACTGATTTCTAAGGGCTGGCGTATTATGATGTCAAAAGAGGGTTTGGAATGCTCAGACATTTATTTTATATACAGTATAAGGCCTTCCAGTATACACCAGCATACAGGCCACAGATAGCCTGAGTCTGGCCACATATGAAGAATATATTATGAAGAAAATATAAGGTTGTCCAGTATACCCCAGTATACACCATTATGTAGGTCACATATACCCTGACTCTGGCCAGATATGAAGAGTATATAAGGCCATCCAGTATACACCAGTATATAAGTTACATATAGCCTGACTCTGGCCAGATATGAAGAGTATATAAGAACATCCAGTATACACCAGTATATAAGTTACATATAGCCTGACTCTGGCCAGATACGAAGAGTATATAGGGCTGTCCAGTATACACCAGCATACAGGTTACATATAGCCTGACTCTGGCCACATATGAAGAGTATATAAGGACGTCCAATATACCCCAGTACACACCAGTATACAGGTTACAGATAGCCTGACTCTGGCCACATATGAAGAGTATACATACCTCCCAACTTTCAAAGGACAGAAAGAGGGACAAAATATGCGGCGTGAAAATTTAGCTCCACCCACTTCTATGTTGACTCTGCCCATTCTCATCTATTTTTCCATGTGCCCCCACACAGTATAATGCTCCTACAGTCACCCTAACATTATATGCCCCCACATTATAATGGTCCCCTCCAATTTCCCCACAGTATTAAGTCCCTCTCCTCGTGCCCCAGTTTAAACTGGCAGAAACTAGAGGGGGACAGTAAACTGGGGCAGCTGGAGGGGGACATTAAACAGTGGTGATAGTTGGAGGGGGACATTAAACTGGGGTAACTAGAGGCAGACATGTCCCCCTCCAGCTAACCCCCACGGTTTAATGTCCTCCTCCAGTTGCCCCCAGTTTAATGTCACCCTCCATCTGCCACCAGCTTAATGTCCCCTTTCATCTGCCATCAGCTTAATGTCCCCCTTCATCTGCCACCAGCTTCACGTCCCCCCTTCATCTGCCACCAATTTAATGTCCCCCTTCATCTGCCACCAGCTTAATGCCCCTTCATCTGCCCTCAGTTTAATGTCCCTCTTTATTTGCCACCATCTTAATGTCCCCCCTTCATCAGCCACCAATTTAATGTTCCCCCTTCATGTCACCAACTTAATGCCCCAGTTTAATTGCCCCCTCCATCTACCACCAATTTAATGTCCCCCTTTATCTGCCACCAGCTTAATGCCCCCCTTTATTTGCCACCAGTTTAATTGCCCCTTCATCTGCCTTCAGTTTAACTGCCCCCTACATCTGCCCCCAGTTCCCCCCTCTTGCTCACACCATGCTCTCTTCTCTACTTATCTTTGATCACTCTGTTCCCAGCTTTCTGCGTAACATCACAGTGTGTCCTGCAGTATCCAGAATAGCTCTGCCCACACAAGAGTCTGACACATGTTCATGATGTCATCCAAAGTCCTTTAGCCATTACAATTTAGCATCTACCATTTAGCCTTTACCCTACACTAATAAAGTTTGTTAACAGCAAAACACTTCAGGGGAATAGCGGGACAAACTGTAAGCTATGCGGGACCGCGGGACAGCAGTATAAAATTGGGACTGTCCCGCCAGATGCGGGACGGTTGGGAGCTATGAGTATATAAGGCCGTCCAGTATACTACCGTATACAGGTTACATATAGCCTGACGTTGGCCGGATATGAAGAGTATATAAGGCTGTCCAGTACACACAAGTATACAGGTCACACATTGCCCCCAGTTTAATGTCCCCCTCCAACTACCCCGACTATTTAATGTCCCCCTCCAGCTGCCCTATCTTAATGTCCCCCTCTAGTTTCCACCAGTTTAAACTGGGGCATGAGCAGAGGGACTTAAGACTGTGGGGCAATTGGAGGGGAACATTATAATGTGGGGGCATATTATGTGGTATGACTGTAGGAGCATTACACTGTGTGGGGGCACATGGAAAAATAGATGAGAATGGGCAGAGTCAACGTAGAAGTGGGTGGAGCTAAATTTGCTGCGGCGGGCATGGCATGCCGCATATTTTGTCCCTCTTTCTGTCCTTTGAAAGTTGGGAGGTATGTAGGTAGTGATTATGATGAGCGAACGCGAACCGCCAAGTTCAGGTTTTAGGCAAATTGAGGGGGAACATGAAACTGGTGACAGATGAAGGAGTGGACATTAAACTGGGGCCAGATGAAGGGGGGATATTAAACTGGGGGCAAATTGAGGGGGCATTAAACTGGGGGCAGATGGAGTGGGGACATTAAACTGGTGGCAGATGGAGGGGGTGACATTTAATTGTGGGGGAGATTAAGAGGGACATTAGACTGGGGACAGCTGGAAAGGAACATTAAACAATGGGGGTCAGTGGACGGAGACATTAAGCTGGGGGCAACTGGAGAAGGACATTAAACCATGGGAGTAGCTGGAGGGGGACATGTCTGCCTCTAGTTGCCCCCAGTTTAATGTCACTCTCCAGCTACCTCAGTTTAATGTCTCGCTCCATCTGCAATTAATTTATTGTCCCCCTCCAACTACCCCCACGGTTTTATGTCACCCTCCAGCTGCCCCAGTTTCATGTCTCCCTCTAGTTTCCGCCAGTTTAAACTGGGGCACCAGGAGAGGGACTTAATAGTGTGGGGCAAATGGAGGGGACCATTATAATGTGGGGGCATATAATGTTAGGGTGACTGTAGGAGCATTATACTGTGTGGGGGGCACATGGAAAAATAGATGAGAATGGGCAGAGTCAACATAGAAGTGGGTAGAGATAAATTGCTGCTGCGCGCATGGCGGGCCGCACATTTTGTCCCTCTTTCTGTTCTTTGAGAGTTCAGAGGTATGCCCATACTGTCTCCTAGCGCAGTAACAATAACTGAGTGTGCACCCATACTGTCTCCTAGCACAGTAACAATAACTGTGTGTACCCATACCGTCTCCTAGCGCAGTAACAATAACTGCCTGTGTGCCCATACTGTCTCCTAGCACAGTAACAATAACTGTGTGTGTACCCGTACCGTCTCCTAGTGCAGTAACAATAACTGCCTGTGTACCCATACCGTTTCCTAGCGCAGTAACAATAACTGTGTGTACCCATACCGTCTCCTAGCGCAGTACCAACAACTGCCTGTGTACTGTGACAATTTGGGGGGATTAGTCTCAATGGCGGCAGACTCCTGGTCCCGACAGCAGTGGTTCGTGATACTGGGCGCCAGAGAGACAGCGTTCAGACGGTGCCAGTTTAAAACAAAAATGGCTTTTTATTCAGGATCGGGAGGACACAGTAGAACCGGGGACAGAAGAGTGTGTTTTTTTTTTTTATAAAATATTTATACCTTCCCTGGCCTAATTAAAAAAAATAAATAAATTAGCTTGGACAACCCCTTTAAAGGGGTTATCCACATTCTAATATTGATGTACCACCAATATTAAATCTGTAGGGGTCCAACACACAGTAATATTACCATACCAGGAGCCACGCTGCTCACTAGCTGTATAAAGTGTAGCGGTGGCTTTAGGTACTGCAGTGCTGTCCCATTGAAGTCTATGAGGCAGCACTACAGTACCAGAAGCCACAGCTACACTTTGTGCAGTGAGTGAGCAGTGTGGCTCCTGGTATGTAATCATTATTGGGAGTTGCGCTGTCCTGGTGCAGCTGATCTACAGGGGTATAGGTTGTCAGACGTCCACAGATATAAGAGCTCATTCACATGACAGGATTCCAAGGCTGTGTGCTGGTTGTTGTATTAACGGCACACGGTCCGATAGATTTTAATGGATCTGGTTTTAACGGTCTGTGTGAATGATCCAAGAAAGAAATAAAACCGGCTATTTTTGGTGATTTTATGGATCCCTCAATAGCCTCATGTCAATGAGGGATCCTTGAAAACAGATTTTCCTCGGGTGTACATTGTGCAGGGCACTGTCGTGTGAATGTAACCTAGAATATTAGAAAGTGGATAACCTTTTTAAATGGGTTATGCATGAATAATAGTTATCTTTTATCCATAGGTAAGAGTCCTTAGAATCGGGGTGTTTTTCTTCTAAATGAATCCAGGCTGAATGTAGCTGTGCCCAGCTGGACGGGAGGCGACCGTGCTCCCGTTGACTTCAGTGGAAGTGCCTGAGATAGTGAAGTACAGTACTTCGGCTATCTGAGGCACTCCCATTAAAGTGAACAGGTGCATGGATGCTACCTATCCAGCAGGGCATGCCTACATTTAGCCTGGATTCAGTCACACTAAATTTACTGCGGGAAGAAATCAACCCCATTCTCAGGACCAGTGGGTTCTCAGTGGTCAGATACCCACCGATCACCTATTTATCCTCTGCCCTATGGATAAAGGATTAAGATTCTTTGAGGCATAACATTTGTGGGCTTGTGCGAGATGCGCCAGCATTAGGAGAATGTGGCCTTATAATTCTGGAGCATGTAAAGAATTTGGGTGCAGGAAGTGTAGCTTAGTGGGGACTTGTCACCACATTTCAAGAGCTATAGTCAGGGCACTTCTCTGTCCTTAAGGCTAAGGCCCCACGTTGCGGAAACGCAGCTTTTTTTGTTGCAGATTTTGCTGCATTTTTTTGAGCCAAAGTCAAGAATGGCTACAAAAGTAATGGGAAATATATAGGAAGCTCATATACTTCTACCTTCTGCTCAATCCACTCCTGACTTTGGCTCAAAAAACCACAGCAAAACCTGCAACAAAAAAAGCTGCGTTTCCGCAACGTGGGGCCTCAGCCTAAAGGGGTTTTCCAGGACTTTCCTTTTTTTTTTTTTTTTATTGCTGACCCATCCTTAGAAAAATTCATCAATTGAAGATGTGTTGGAGGTCCGACACCTTGTCTCTGTGGTTCAGCTGGTTAAAGAGGCAGTGGCCCTCTCTGAGTGCTGCTTCTGCTTCACAGGACATGTGACATTATGTTCATTGATGACATGGCCTGATCACAGCTCAGTCCCATTCAAGTGAAGGGGCTGAGTTGTGATACCAAGTACAGTCACTATGGAGCTGTGCTTGGTAAGTACTGAAGAGGCTTCAGAACGCACGTCACATGAACGGGTGCTGATCCCTTTCCTATTTTTAATTGATGATTTCATAGGTCATCAATTACTCAGCCTTGGAAAACCCCTTTAACCCCTTAACGACCTTGGACGTACTATTATGTCCTGGGCGCTAGGTACCTCGCGCCCAGGAGGGGGGGGGGCTCTGGATAGCATATTATACTCTGTAGGGCCACTGTGGAGCATTATACTGGGGGGGCCCCCTCTGGATAGCATATTATACTGTATGGGGCCTCTGTGGAGCATTATACTGGGGGGGCCCCCTCTGGATAGCATATTATACTGTATGGGGCCTCTGTGGAGCATTAGAATGTGGGGGGGGGGGCTCTGGAGAGCATGTTATATTCTCTGGGGCCACTTTGGAGAATTATACTGGGGGGACCCTCTGGAGAGCATATTATACTGTGTGGGGCCCCCGTGGAGCATTATACTGTGGGGGGGGGGCCCTCTGGAGAGCATATTATACTGTTTTGGGCCACTGTGGAGCATTATACTGGGGGAACCTCTCTGGGCGGTATATTATACTGTGTGGAGGCCATTCTGGAGCATGTTATACTGTGTGGGGTCACTGTGGAGCATTATTCTGGGGGGCCATCTGCAGAGCATATTATATTGCGTGGCGCCACTGTGGGGTATTATTCGGGGGGGAACTAAGGAGCATTATACTAGAGGGCCCACTGGGTAATATATTATACTGCGTGGGGCCTACTGTGGAGCATTATACTGGGGGGACACTCTGGGGAGCATTATATATTGCGTGGGGCCACTGTGGAGCAAAATCCTGGGGGGGGCACTGTGGAGCATTATACTAGCGGGGGCCCTCTGGGGAGCATATTATACTGTGGGCCACTGTGGAGCTTTATACTGGGGGGGAAGGGGCAGTGTGGGAAGCCTGTTATACTGTGTGGGACACTGTGGAGTTTATTATATTGTGTAGGGCTTCTCGGGAGCATATTATACTCTGTGGGGCCATTGTAGAGCATTATACTAGAGGGGGACTGTGGGTAGCATATTATACTGTGGGGGACCACTGTGGAGAATTATACTGGGAGAACCCCTCTGGGCAGTATATTAAAATGTGTGGAGGCCATTGTGGAGCATGTTATACTGTGTTAGGCCATTGTGGAACATTATACTGGGGGGGCACTGTGGGATGCATATTATACTGTATGGAGCATATTATATTGTGTGGGGCTGCTGGGCAGCATATTTTACTGTCTGGGGCCACTAAGAGGTAGTATACTGTGTGGAGCCTTATATACCTTGTGGGGCCACTATGGGGGGCTCAGGGGAGCATTTTATACTGTGTGGGTCCACTGTGGAGCATTATATACCATGTGGGGAAACTGTGGAGGGTTCAGTGGAGCATTTTATACTGGGGAAGCATTATACTGTGGGGGGGAGGGGCTCAAAATTCCTGCTGGCAGCTCTGTGTGCTATGTCTGCATCACAGCTCCCTCACTATAATCTTGCACATACGTGTAGTGCCCCATGGCCATGTCATTCCCCATACAGTACTGTGCATGAGCTGGCCATGGCGTTATTGGTGCTCATTTGAATTGTGTGTGGTAAATGGGGCTGTTATTACTTTTTTGTTGGTAGAAAGGAGGTGTTATTATAGGGGCTCCCACTGGAAGACGATGGTGTTGTTTGCATAACAGCATTTGAGGCCCGCTTTTAATTTTGCCCAGGGCCCCACTTTATCTAAAACCGGCCCTGCCTGCACTTATTATACTCGGGGGTCTGAAGAGAATTATGAGACATAATACCGTGTGCAGGGACCACTATGTGACATAATACCGTGTGCAGAGGCCGCTATGGGACATAATACGGTGTGCAGGAGCCACTATGTGACATAATAACATGTGCAGGGAACGCTATGTGACATAATACCATGTGCAGGGGCCTCTATGTGACATAATACTGTGTGCAGGGGCCACTATGGGACATAATACCGTGTTCAGGGGCCACTATGTGACATAATACGGTGTGCAGAGGCTGTTATGTGACATAATACCTTGTGCAGGGGCCACTATATGACATAATACCGTGTTTAGGGGCCACTATGTGACATAATACGGTGTGCAGAGGCTGTTATGGGATATAATACCTTGTGCAGGGGCCGCTATGTGTCATAATACCGTGTACAGGGGCCGCTATGGGACATTATTCTGTATAACGGTGTGTTTTCTGCATTATAGATGTGTTTTTGCACAGAAAACACAGGCATTTTTTTTTGTGCAAAAATGCACCATGTGAACGCAGTTTTACATTGAAGTAAAAGTTCCAGTTGTCTAACACTATATCTGCATCCAGATACATAGTGTGTCACCACCCTTAGGGTGCTGCCATACAGTGCTCCTGGACACTTACATTTACCACTAATTGGGAGCTGCACATGGACTTTCATTGCTTCTAATCGGAAAGTACAGGTGCGTCCCAGGAAATAGTAGTAAACGCATGTGTCCTAAAACATCTGGTGGCAGCACTTCTGTGTTATAGTTTGTGGTATATGATTTTAGTTTAGAGGTCGTCAGACTTACAATTATTGACCAGCACTCCGAGTACCTCATCTTTGATTTTTTAATTAAAATCGGCACACCGAACAAAAAAGGTTGCCTACCCCTGCTCTATACCTTATGTACACAGTGATTATTCATCTATCCAAAACCTACCTCTCCAAACTAAAACTATTATTAACTGGTTCATATGGAGTGGGAGAACCAGGCAAAAAGAGGAGGAGGCGGCGGCGGCTCCATCATGGGATTGCAGGTAGGTGACAATAACTTTTTTTTTATATATATAAATAGGCCGTAACCTGCTGGAGTATCCCCGGCAGGTAACGGCCTATTTACTTATCGATCCCCGCGCCTGCCGTGGCCGCCCCCACTTCCCCTTCTGCTGTCGGACGCAGAAGGGGAATCAGAAGCGGCTGTGAGTGGCAGCGGGGATTGGTAAATGAGGCCAAATACTACTATTATTATACTCCGGGGTCTTTTCAGACCCCGGAGTATAAGAGACCCAGGGGAGGTGATAAACATAAAAACCATTGTTACTCACCTCTCCAGCCATCCGATGTTACTCCCAGCATGCTTCAACCTTCTTTGCTGACGTCCCAGGCGTCACGTGAGCCAGCCCGACGTCATTATATTGCAACGCCGTGTGTGCGACATTGAAGAGGACCGAAAGCAGGGAGTGCACAGGAGCCCAGGTAAGTAACACTGGTTTTTATGTTTGTCACCACCTGGGTCTCAGATCATTATACACTGGGGACTCCACTATGGAGTATAATACCGAGTGCAGGGGCCACTATTGGACATAATACCATGTGCAGGGGCCACTATGGAGCATAATACCGAGTGCAGGGGCCACTATGGAGCATAATACCGAGTGCAGGGACCACTATGAGGCATAATACCGTGTGCAGGGGCCATTATGGAGCATAATACCGTGTGCAGGGGCCACTGCGAGGCATAATATTGTGTGCAGGGGCCACTATGGAGCATAATACCGAGTGCAGGGGCCACTATGGAGCATAATACCGAGTGCAGGGGCCACTATGGAGCATAATACCGTGTGCAGGGGCCGCTGCGGGGCATAATACCATGTGCAGGGGCCACTATGAGGCATAATACCATGTGAAGGGCCACTATGGAGCATAATACCGTGTGCAGGAGCCGCTGCGGGGCATAATACCATGTGCAGGGGTCACTATGAGACATAATACGGTGTGCAGGGGCCGTTGCAGGGCATAATGCCATGTGCAGGGGTCGCTGCGGGGCATAATACCGTGTGTAGGGGCCGCTGCGGGGCATAATATCATGTAATACTGTGTGCAGGGGCCGCTGTGGGCTATAATACCGTGTAATACTGTATTAAAAAAAAACACCTACTCACCTGTCCCTTGTGCTCCGATGTCTCCCACCGCAATCTGGTTCTGCTGCTCTGGTGTTCTCTTCTGGTGGCAGTCCCCACCACACATGACCGCTGAGGAGAAGAAAACACTGGAGCAGCAGGACTGGAACACGCTGGGAGACACCGGAGCACCTTCCCCAGCCTCATATTAAAAAAGTGGTTATCCTGGACAACCCCTTTAAGGTGGCACTTGGGCTTTATTAAAGGGTCTTTCCAGCTCATTTTTATTGATGTTCTATCCTTAGGACAGATTATCAATAAGAGATCAGTGGACCCCGCCTCTGATCAGCTGTATGAAGGGGCTACGGTGCTTGTTTATATCACACGCTGTCTGTTTATAGTGACTGTCTGATGTAATTACAGTCTTGTCACATAGACGTGTATAGGACGAGGCTGTAGTTACATTACATGGCTGCTATGAGATGAATGACACTATGTAAACAGAGAAGCGGTCACGACGGTTACACAGGTACCACGGTTCATTCAAACAGGTGATCAGTGGGGGTCCTGGGTTTTTGAGCCCCACTGATTAGTTTATTAATGACCTTTAAAACCTTTTAATTAGTTAACACCTGGGGCATTATTAATAAGGGGCACTATTTATACAGAGTACACATGGACATTATTAATATAAATATGCACTTGGGAGTTATTCATTATGGGGGGTTATATCATATATTTTATAATTGGGGTAGCAGCAGGATGGGTGTGCAGGTGAGAACAATGTGGGTTGGATGCCTGGAAAAGTGAGGAGCCAAAGATGTCTGTGTTGCAAACTTTACAGAGATAAGTCACAGCTGGAAGAAGTGGTCCAAAGGGAAGAGAAGGGAAATGTGACCGATTAGTCAGAGACGTCACCTGTAAGTCACAAAATGTTACTGCCCCGTATACACCTAAATGATAGAGGATAAATACCTGTTGATGGGGGTCTGTCTGCAGAGTCCCCCACTGAGCCTGAGAATTGGGTTTTTTTTCCGCCCCGGGTGGGAATCCAGCCTGGCTGCAGCCATATATAGGTGTGTCGCCATGTGGCTCTCATTCACTTTGATGGAAGTGCTGAAGATACCTGAAGTCCAGTACTCAGCTATCTGCGGCGCTCCTATTATAGAGAATAGGGGCCACGTGGGCTCTTCCATTCACCAAGCAGAAGATGTGTGAAGTTACTTTCATTGTTAATGCCGTGTTTTTGATTTCTGATACTGAAGTAATACAGGAAGAAGAATTCTTAAAAACTGTTTCATAAGTTTGTGTATGTTTATTGTATGACAATAACAGCGTGTGACGCTAACAGCATGTAAATGCAATTTTATATTTTTTTTTTTTTTTGGGGGGGGGGAGGTGTCTTTCAATAGTCTGCCTCAGGCAGCAAAGAGGCTAGTTTCACCACTGAGCTAAAGATGTATTTTTGAACAAAGATTTGCCACAACATCCTGTTAATGCTACAGTAACATCTGTCTTCTGGTACTTAATGAGAATATATAAAGACCAGTCCTTAGAAAACTATTTAAAAAATCATATTGGGCGGGGGGGGTTAAAAAACCCCCCCCCCCCTTTAAGGTTTCCCCCCCAAGAAAAAAAAGAAGGCTTTTTTTTTTTTTGGGGGTGGGGGGGACCTTTTTTTTTTACTAGGATATAATGTATCTGGCTTCTTTGCCCCTGCAGTTTGGCTTCAGAGACCCCAGGCATTTAGTGCAAGTTTTGTTTTGTAAATACAGTGAGTCAGACACATGTGAGGCAGAGCTGCTGGGGGGAGAGATGTGAGCAGAGCTGCTGAGAAAGACATGTTATGTCTGGGGGAGTCTAAGAGCCACTTGTTCCTCTTTACTTCACAGTATATAGTTAGGTATGTGTTACCCCCTATATACTCACAGGACCTAGCTAGTAACCGTAGTTAGGGATCAATATATATATAGTTCAGGGCAGTGATAGGTTAGGCTTCCGAAGGCCAACTAGCTAGTTAGAGGCCCGGTGGCACTAGTAGTTTAGCTGGCAGGTTAAGGACTCAGTGTTAGGGTAGTCAGGCCTGCATCTACTGCCGTCACCGTCGCCCTGTTTGCTGCCTGTGAAGAATCTCATCATCATCATCATCTCCTGATCGGCTGTCTGTCATCTCCTGGAAGAATCCGAGGATCCACAGTCATCCACAGGGGCCCCTGCATCTCTTCTGTTGCCTGGAGGTATTGTGCACTGGACTCTTGCTATATATCTATATATATACCCGGGTATATAACCTAAGACGGTTGAGGACTTGCTGGTTGTTGTAGTATTGCTGTGTTCTGAGTATATTGTATGTATGTATTATTACCCTTTTGATTCTTATAAAGCTACTGTTATAACCTTATGTGGTATCTGTATGTATTCTTCAGACTGTGAGATTAGTACAGTGATCCTTGTTAAGGCTACTAACTGTACTTCATGGGTAAGTCCCAGGAAGAGATCCTCCCTGTAATACAGAGGCTCTATCCTGGGTGGAGGCACTGATATATTTCATATATGTTCCCACTCTTCCCTTCAGCGAAGGCTTCAGGTCCCATTATACACACAGGTCAGCGCCAGAGTCTGTTGCGGGAGGGATAATACTCATACCCCCCCCCCCAAATAGGGCTACATTTGGAGGCACTGCTGAGATTTAGAAGTGGGAATAGTCATTGATATGGAGAAGCGATATAGCTCAGAGGGGAACCTCCCACTAGCTACTACATGGGATTACCGACCGCCTGTTCCTCCCCTGGTTCAGGTAAAGGAAGAACCCCGCTCAGCCAGTTACCCCCCCAGTATGGCCGTCGCTAGCAGTTCCTCTAGTGACAGTGCTATTAGCACTTTAGCCAGGCTGACTGAAATGTTAGCTCAGGGCCTGCAGGCCACTCACTACAAGAAACTAAAAGTATTCTCTGGTAATGTCCCAGTACCACAAGGGGAGGAAAACTTTGAGATATGGAAAGAACATACTCTCCAATGCCTGAAGGAATGGTCTTGCTCTGAAGAAGGCAAGCGGCAGCGTATCAGTGAAAGTTTGCGGTCTCCTGCTGCAGAATTGATCCGCTTGTACAGAGACTCTCATGAAGGAGTGAGTGCATTGGACTATATACAAGTACTGTCTGATCACTTTGAGCCATACTATGACCTTGCCCAGATGGTTGCTGATTACCGAATGGTTCGTCAAAAAGAAGGGGAAAATGTCTCTACTTTTATTAACCGTTTACAGCTACTTCTTTCACGTCTGGTGTACCACGCAGCTATATCTACTTCAGAGGTAGACGCTCTGAGAACCAGTCAGTTGGTGAGAGGGTTACAACCTCATCATCCTCTTGCTCAAGTACTCAAGGTCTTACTATCTGATAGAGTCCTTCCATTTCCTGACTTAATGAAGTTAGTGAAGAAACAAGAAGCTGACATTAGTTTTAGTACCCCTAAGAAAGCGAAAAGCATCTCTAAAGAAGATGTTGTTCCTAATTCAAACAAGGACAAACCAGCGGAGCGGTCAGAACTTAGACAGTCCGCCACTCCACCCACTGCCACTCAACGGAGGAAGGATGCTAGAACCTGTTATAAATGTGGTCAGACGGGCCATACTGCCAGACAGTGTACGGAGGACAGTGAGGGATTGGGACACAGTGCTGTCTTCTCTATTCAGAATCAAAGACACCAAAGGAAGGCGGGCCGAGTAAATACCAGAGGCGCTATCGCGGGCTCCAGGTCCGTTGTCAAAGTCACTGTCAATGGTCATGCCGCTCCTGCCCTGTTTGATACAGGATCTCAAGTGACCCTGATTTATCGCTCGTTCTACCAAAAGTATCTGAAGGATATACCTCTTCAGTCTACAGGACAAATGAAATTGTGGGGGCTTAATTCAGGATCATATCCTGTAGATGGCAGCCTACAAGTAGTTATAGCTGTCCCTGAATTAGAAGATCAGAGTGTCGCTCCCATGAAGATTACGGCTCTTGTCTGTCCTGATACAGGGGATTCTTGTGCAGCTCCTGTGATACTTGGCACTAATTGTCCCGCAGTGCATTATGCTTTTCAGAAGTTTCTTGGAAGAGATTGGAACCCTGCAGCTCAGCCGGTGAATATATCTTCTGATCTTAGAGAACTCTGTGATGCCCTGTCTACTGGCTATCGACATGGAATGGTATATCATATCGGTGAGAGAACCGTGGAATTTCCTGCCGGCGGGGAGAGAGTTCTGAGAGTAGCCTCCAGCATTGCTCCCGATTTGCTTGAAGGGGGGAGTTATGTCCTTATGGAAACCCCTGAAGAAATGATTAACCAGAATGGCTGGATGGTGATCCCAGAGAGAAAGGACTGGAGAAATAAAGTGGAGTTATCTACCTGTGTGACAGTGAGGAACTGTTCACCGCATCCGATTGTAATTGGACCATACCAGAATGTGGCCCACTGCTACCCTGTGCTTGGAGTAAATCCATACGCTGAAGTGTGCAGGATTCAAATCCGAGATGCAATCCCTAATCTCAATCTTGACTTGAGTGATCCACATTTACCAGAGGCCTGGAATCAGCGACTGACACAGAAGTTGTCTGAAATATCGGAAGTGTTCTCCATGGATGATATGGATGTAGGTTGTGCTAAAAGTGCTCAACACACTTTCCGATTGACCGATTCTACTCCCTTCCGGGAGCGACCACGGAGAGTTGCTCCAAAGGATGTTGATGAGTTAAGACAGACTCTACAGCAAATGAAAGGTCAGGGGATCATTGTGGACAGTAAGAGCCCCTATGCCTCACCTATTGTGGTGGTAAGAAAAAAATCTGGAGCAATTCGCCTATGTGTGGATTACAGAACTCTGAACCGGAGAACCTTACCTGATCAGTATACACTGCCGAGAATTGAAGAAGCTCTGGAAGCTCTGAATGGAAACTGTTGGTTCACAGTGCTGGACCTAAGATCGGGATACTATCAAGTCCCAATGGCACCTGAGGATCAGGAAAAGACAGCCTTCATATGCCCCTTGGGTTTCTTTCAGTTCACTCGTATGCCGCAAGGTACAAAAGGTGCGCCAGCAACGTTCCAAAGGTTGATGGAAAGAGTGTTAGGTGATTTAGTGCCCCGGGAATGCCTTGTATATCTTGATGACATTATTGTGTTTGGAAAGACGCTGGAAGAACATGAAGAACGACTCATGAGAGTACTCCATCGCTTAAAAGAAGAGGGGCTGAAGTTGTCGGCTGACAAATGCAAATTTTGTAGATCTTCGGTCACTTATGTAGGTCATATTGTTTCTGCTGAAGGAGTTGCTACCGATCCTGGTAAGATTGAAGCTGTGGTGAATTGGCCCCGACCGCAAAATATTACGGAGTTGCAATCTTTCTTGGGGTTTTGTGGATTCTATCGACGATTTGTGGAAGGATATTCAAAAATTGCTCGAGCCCTCCTCGACCTGTTGAAGAGTGATGCAGGAGATCCGGGAAAGAAGAAAGGGTCTTCCAAAAGCCTTTTTGGCGATAGGTGGACTGCGGATTGTGAAGAAGCATTTAAGTTGTTGAAGAAGAAATTGACAGAAGCTCCCGTTCTGGCTTATGCTGATGCACAGAAGCCATATGTGCTACATGTAGATGCCAGCTTTGAAGGATTAGGTGGCGTGCTGCACCAAGAATACCCGGCCGGGTTACGGCCCATAGCTTTCATAAGTCGAAGTCTTTCTCCCAGCGAGAAAAATTATCCAGTACATAAATTGGAGTTTTTGGCGCTCAAGTGGGCCATTGTTGATAAATTACATGACTATTTATACGGAGCCACGTTTGAATTAAGAACAGACAACAATCCACTGACATACGTTTTGTCAACCGCTAATCTCGATGCTACAGGACATCGCTGGTTGGCAGCTTTATCCAACTACCAATTCACACTCAAGTATAAATCGGGGCCTAAGAACATTGGGGCAGATGCTCTATCAAGACGGCCTGGATTACCTAGTCCGGAAGTAGTGGATGAATGGGAAGAAGTGCCAAGTCCTGGAGTAGGAGCTTTGTGTGCCATGGCTGCTGTAGTTGAAGACCGAGTAGCCTTTTCTGAAACTCGGCTTATTGACTCTATTGGGGGAGGTCCCGAATCTGTACCAGACATGTTTGCCTACCCTGCCGCTTTAGGATCCTTTGAGAGTTGTTCTATATCTTCAAAGCGAATGATCTGGAGTCAAAAGACTGATCCTTTAATTGGACCTCTTTATCAAGCAGTGAGTTCTCAAGACAGAGAAATGTTAAAGACATCCCTACCCTCTGAATGCAGTCAACTTCTACGAGATTGGGAGAAGTTTGAAATAGACAATGGCCTACTTTATCGTGTGGTGCTGTATCATGATCACCCTGGAAGGCGCCAACTAGTTATTCCAAGCTGCTTTCAGAAGATGATTTTCCGAAGTCTGCATGATTATCATGGTCATTTGGGACCTGAGAAGACTTATGGCCTAATACAAGACCGATTCTACTGGCCCAAAATGAGAGATACCGTGACTCGTCTGTGTAGGTGCTGTCGCAGATGTTTGCAGAGGAAGACTGTCCCGGTTCGAGCGGCCTTCATGGGACACTTGAAGAGTTCGGGCCCCATGGATCTTGTCTGCATAGACTTCCTTTGTATTGACAACGACTCCAGAGGATTTGGAAATGTATTGGTGGTGACTGATCACTTCACACGATATGCTCAAGCCTTTCCGACTAAGGATCAAAAAGCAGTCACTGTTGCAAGAGTGCTTTGGGAAAAGTATTTTATCCATTATGGCTTACCACACCGGTTGCATTCTGATCAAGGCCGGGATTTTGAGAGTAACCTGATCAAAGAGTTACTTCAGTTGTTGAACATCCGCAAAAGTCGGACGACGCCTTACCATCCAGAGGGAGATGCCCTTCCTGAAAGATTTAACAGGACTTTACTTGATATGCTTGGTACCTTACGAATTGAGGATAAGCGATCCTGGAGTCGAAAAGTGGAGGCTATGGTGCATGCCTATAATAGTACAAGGCACGAGAGCACAGGATATTCACCATACTTTCTGATGTTTGGAAGAGAGCCTAGGCTACCTATTGACATCTTGTTGGGAGTCTCTACCGATGGTATCAGTCATCGAGATCATTACCGATACGTGGCACGTTTGAAAGAAACGCTTAAGAGTGCTTATCAGCTGGCTGAGGAAAATGCGGCCAAAGTGAATGAAGGAAATAAAAGGAGATTTGATCTTCGAGTAAGATACCGAGAATTGAACCCTGGGGACCATGTTCTGCTACGGAATTTGGGAGCATCTGCAAAACATAAGCTGGCTGATCGATGGCGGAGTGAACTCTTTACAGTGGTAGATCGGTTGCCTGGAATACCAGTCTACAAGATAAAAGGACGGGACGGGAGGATCAGGACTTGGCATAGAAATCATTTGTTGCCTGTACCTCAGATTGATGGTATGGATATCTCCAATGATGGCTCGGCCTGCGATTCTCCACAGTCCTTAGCCGATATTCCACCTGACCTTCCTGAAACTCCTGAGAGTGATTGGACTGTGGCTCCTGAAGTTCCTAGATCACCAGTATCTTCTCCTTCAGGGAGACCTATGAACCCTCAAACTCCAGAATTCGTACCTAGATCTGTGTCTACAGATGAGCAGGGATCTAGCTCTCCTACGCCACCAGCACCATCCCCTCCCATGGCAGACAACCCTAGTTTAGGGCCTGGACATGCTAGTTTACCTCAGAGAGAGGTACGGAGAGGAGAGAGAATTAGACACCCTCCACCTATGCTGACATATGATAGTTTGGGGGACCCCAGATTTACTACTCAGCCTCATTTATACCATGCTTGGGTGGGTGCAGTGTCCACTTTGGTCAATATGTTACCAATTTTCGCTCCTGCTGGCATGTATACCTATTAACCTGTTGTGACTCTGTAAATGCAAAAGCAACCATATTGATATTGTCATTGGTAATGTTGACTGTATACTATGACTTTGTATGTCTTTGACGTGACGTAAAGATTTCACCAGAGGGAGAGTGTAGGGAACTGCCATTTCTACTAGGATATAATGTATCTGGCTTCTTTGCCCCTGCAGTTTGGCTTCAGAGACCCCAGGCATTTAGTGCAAGTTTTGTTTTGTAAATACAGTGAGTCAGACACATGTGAGGCAGAGCTGCTGGGGGGAGAGATGTGAGCAGAGCTGCTGAGAAAGACATGTTATGTCTGGGGGAGTCTAAGAGCCACTTGTTCCTCTTTACTTCACAGTATATAGTTAGGTATGTGTTACCCCCTATATACTCACAGGACCTAGCTAGTAACTGTAGTTAGGGATCAATATATATATAGTTCAGGGCAGTGATAGGTTAGGCTTCCGAAGGCCAACTAGCTAGTTAGAGGCCCGGTGGCACTAGTAGTTTAGCTGGCAGGTTAAGGACTCAGTGTTAGGGTAGTCAGGCCTGCATCTACTGCCGTCACCGTCGCCCTGTTTGCTGCCTGTGAAGAATCTCATCATCATCATCATCTCCTGATCGGCTGTCTGTCATCTCCTGGAAGAATCCGAGGATCCACAGTCATCCACAGGGGCCCCTGCATCTCTTCTGTTGCCTGGAGGTATTGTGCACTGGACTCTTGCTATATATCTATATATATACCCGGGTATATAACCTAAGACGGTTGAGGACTTGCTGGTTGTTGTAGTATTGCTGTGTTCTGAGTATATTGTATGTATGTATTATTACCCTTTTGATTCTTATAAAGCTACTCGGGCGGCCGGGGGGGGGGGCGGCGGGGGGGCTGGCAGAAAGTTCCCCAGCGTGGATGACAACAGATCCTATCCCAGCATCTCTACCTTTCACAGATGCTTGGAGACTAACTAACTAACATGGCCACATCAGAGCTTCCTGTGTAGCACTTCCTCCTACCAACAGGTCTCTATCAAAGTCTGTGGAGGAACAGCAGGGGGGAACACTTGTGGCCACAGGGCAACACTGCGGGCAGTAGTCCATACAATATAATGTGCAACTATATACAACTGTACAGCTCATGACAAACTCCAGGGTACTCATTAAAAATATACAGGTTGTCAAACATGGGTAAGTGTGGTGTATTTGCCTGACTCTCACAGTACCATTTATTACTCTGTACAATGTACTGGGAAAAATGAGGTGGAATTGGAGAAAAACTGCATTTGTGCAACTTTCTTACCAGCTTCATTCTTAAAGCAGCCAAAATGCCAAGTAACCTGTATTCTATATGTCCCCCCGTATTATACACGTCGCCTGTATTCTATATGTCCCCCGTATTATACACGCCACCTGTATTCTATATGTCCCCCGTATTATACATGTCACCTGTATTCTATATGTCCCCCGTATTATACACGTCACCTGTATTCTATATGTCCTCTGTATTATACACGTCGCCTATATTCTATATGTCCCCCGTATTATACACGTCACCTGTATTCTATATGTCCCCCGTATTATACACGCCACCTGTATTCTATATGTCCCCCGTATTATACACGCCACCTGTATTCTATATGTCCCCTGTATTATACACGTCACCTGTATTCTATATGTCCCCCGTATTATACACGCCACCTGTATTCTATATGTCCCCCGTATTATACACGCCACCTGTATTCTATATGTCCCCCGTATTATACACATCACCTGTATTCTATATGTCCCCTGTATTATACACATCACCTGTATTCTATATGTCCCTCTGTATTATACATGTCACCTGTATTTTATATGTCCCCCATATTATACACGTCACCTGTATTCTATATGTCCCCCGTATTATACACGTTGCCTGTATTCTATATGTCCCCCGTATTATACACATCACCTGTATTCTATATGTCCCCTGTATTATACACATCACCTGTATTCTATATGTCCCCCGTATTATACACATCACCTGTATTCTATATGTCCCCCGTATTATACACGTCGCCTGTATTCTATATGTCCCCCGTATTATACACGTCGCCTGTATTCTATATGTCCCCCCGTATTATACACGCCGCCTGTATTCTATATGTCCCCCCGTATTATACACGCCACCTGTATTCTATATGTCCCCCGTATTATACATCTCACCTGTATTCTATATGTCCCCCGTATTATACATCTCACATGTATTCTATATGTCCCCCGTATTATACATGTCACATGTATTCTATATGTCCCCTGTATTATACATGTCACATGTATTCTATATGTCCCCTGTATTATACATGTCACATGTATTCTATATGTCCCCTGTATTATACATGTCACATGTATTCTATATGTCCCCTGTATTATACATGTCACATGTATTCTATATGTCCCCTGTATTATACATGCCACCTGTATTCTATGTTTCGGAACAATTCCAGGGAAACCAAATTTATATAGTTTTATTCACATTTTAACCCCTTAACAAAAATCCAAAACTTTGCAAAAGAAATTTTTTAATAAAGTTGAACATTCTGACACCCGTATCCTCTTTATATTTCCGTGTATGCCCAGGGCATTTTTGTTTTGAGGCCAGATGTACTATTTTTGTAATATTACAACTATTTTGTTGTAATATCTACTCTTTTGATCACTTTTTATTCAAATTTTTATCAGGTACAAAAAAAAGAGAAAAAACGGCGGTTCAGCACTTTTGATTATTTTTTTCCTGCTACAACATTCACCGTAAGGCAAAAAATGTTATACATTTGTAGTCCGGACGTTTTTGAACACAGGGATACTGACCGCAGGCATTAGCACCAGGTCTCTGCTGAGCAGCCGCCATATTTAAATACCCAACATCCGCTGTACTATTACGGTAGATGTCGGGAAGGGGTTCACAGACTTTATGAAAAAAAGCAGGAGGAAGGACCAAATCCAGAAGGCGATGCAATGACAGTAATGAATAGAAGATGAACCAGCGCTTACCCATCCATCGGACAACCATTGCACATGCATGAAGTTATTTTTCGCGCATGCGCAGTAGACATCTCGTGTCTAGAGCGGGAATACGACATAAATACCATTGTTGAACGCTAACTAAGTTCTATTCGATTTTTAAAGCTACAGGAACAGTAAAAAAGGACATTCATGTATTATTTGCTTGGACTTGTGATTTACATGTTGGTAATACCAATTACCCTATATAATGCTTTTGTTATTGTGATTTCTATGTTGTTAATTGGAAACACCCATAGGGTGTGTCTTTTTCAGACCTATTGACTATTTAGTTCTGCTTATTATACCACCTCCACATACAGCCATCCTGTACACTTGAAAAAGGAGCACAGACCTCCGAAACGCGTTGTGTGTGTTGGTTCTTTTAAACAATTAAAAAGGAAATTCTTCCTTCAACGGTTGGGTAAGCGCTGGTTCATCTTCTATCCCTTACGGTTATTGCATCGCCTTCTGGATTTGGTCCTTCCTCCTGCTTTTCTAGACGTCCATTTGAGACAGAGAACCGACGGCTGCTATACACCCAAACATCTGCTATACGGCTTCTGTGGGACTTGCGACCTATTCACAACCCCACAAGTTGAGCGGCCAATTTATTATTTGTACCTTTATCCATTTTTAAACAATAATACACAGGGCTGTTGCTCGGTGCTGTTTTTTTCTATTTTATGAAAAAAAAGAGCTGACTTAGATCACTGGAACCCAGATGTTATCTCGTCCTTTGAGTCTCTTACGTGTAGATTTATGGAAGCTCCAGTCTTGGTTCACCCTGACCTCTCATGTTCATTTGTTGTTGGAGTTGATGCCTGTGTAGACGTAGGGGCATAATCTCAAGGCTCCTCCTCTATGACTAACTTGCATCCTTGCACCTTCTTCTCTCACAAATTCTCCCCTGCTGAAAAGAATTATGATATAGAATAAATTTCTTAGAATCTGCCCAGAGACTCAATCCCAGACAGGCTAGGTGGGTATTATTTTTTTTTTTACCATGTTTGATTTTTTTTTTTAGTACCCTACAGACCCGGGTATAAAAATGTTCAGGTTGATTCCTTCTCTAAAAGTTTTTGATCCTCTCAAACGTCTGATCCGGAGTCTGAACCAGCTCATGCCCCGTTCCCCTTTCATCCTTTGGGTTTTGGGTTGTCGTGAATTCCTTAAGTGTTTCTTCAACAAAGGTCAGACTTGTCTCAATGGCGCCTTCTTTCGGCTGGGCCTTCTTCACAAGAGGCGCTACTAAGAGAACAACAATCAAGGCTTTGCTCCCTGCACCCCCACACTAGTGCCTACCTTTTGGAGAAGCTTCTGGGGTGTTGTCTCCAACCTTTCCCTCAGGATCCTCATCAGTGACTAATTTCAGAGGCCCGTGAGGAACTGATCTCGCAGCACTGCCTGCTTTTCTAATATTTGACCTGTTATACCCCTCAGTCTCTGCTCCACATATATCCACAAGTCATAATTTCCACCATCATAGTTTGAGTCACTGAAATGATTGGGCACTTACAATACATTTAGGCACACCAGTAGATCCCCAGGTAATTTTTCTTCCTATTGGAGATCTCATTTGCATACTGTTTTCCCAAGGAGCATTGGCTGCCACCGTCGGAGGTCTTCATAAGGAAGAAGAGAACTCCACAAGAGATACAACAAAGGTCTCTCACCTAGACAACCAATAACCTGCCTGTACAGAGGAGGGTCAGGAGCTTTGAGCAGTTGTCCTCTGATGGGTGTCTGTCCCTTACGAGGCAGATCTACTTTCCAATATCCTCAGTCACATCATGAGATTACTAAGTGTTGGACATTGACTTCCAATAGGTGGCACTACAAAGAGCTCCTCATCCATCTGGTGAGTGTGCTACAGTCCAGTCACAGGTCACTCGGTGACACTATGCGGGGCACTGTAGCTATCACGTTTACAGTGGTTATGGGTTTTGGGGCATTGATCAGCAGTATTATGGGGCACTGGCATTGTCCCAGTTTCCCAGTATTCATCGTTCAGCGTCTAATCCTGACATTTTCCTTCACGCTCTAGAAGGTGCAGCACATAATCCTCGGTGACCTTTCTAGGTGCCCATTAGGTCACGGGTTGGATTCCTCTTATCACTGTTGCCCTTTAGAGGTAATAAAGAGAGGCGGAGGGTCACACACAGAGACGTTCTGGCCCATCGACTTCCATTGTTCCTGGTATCTACCTAATAATTACTGGGGAGCAGCAGAGAACAATGGAGGAGAGTGTAACACGTACACCGCACCAGGAACCGGAGCAGAACAGAGACACATTATAGGTCAGTGGACCAGGTATCAAGTCATGGCCAGTTATGGTGGACATGTATGATGTCATATAAACATTATGTCGTATAGAGATTTATAACGAGTATTTTAGTAGTTTGAAGGGTGAGGAAGGAGCGGATTTGATGAATATTATTGAGTTAGTGGTGGCAGGCGGAGTAATAAGTCAGAGACAAAGGTTATCCTATGGCAGCAGACCTGTGGGACTGGGGTAAGCATGGAAACATTAACTTTGATAGATGGGTCACGTAGGGGGCTGCGCAAGGTGGGTCGAAGATGATGAACTTAGTTTTCTTCATGCTGAGTGTGAGAAAGTGGGAGGAGAGAAAGGAGGCTACGGCTGCAAAACATTCTGGAGATCTAGACAACAGAACGGTCATGTCTGGTCCAGAGAGATATATTTCAGTGCTGTCGGCATAGCAATGGTATAGAAAACCGTAAGATTCTATGAGTTGGCCAACTAATGGAGAACAGGAGGGGTCCTAGGACGGAGCCTTGAGGGGCAGCTACAGAAAGAGGACACGGTGAGGAGATGGTGTGCGAGTGGGAGACAACAAAGGTGCAGTTGGTGAGGAGATCCAGGAGACGCCCAACTGTGAAGAAGGAAATGTCAAGGAGGAGGAGAACAGAGAAGTGCCACTTGTCTTTCGCAGTCAGTAGATCTTTTGTAACTTTGGTTAGGACGGTTTCTGTGGAGTGATGGGATCGATGGAGTAATGGTCTGTCAAAGAGTAAGCTGGACGAGAGATGGGAGGATAGGTAAAAACTGACGTATTGTTCAAGGAATCTTGAGGAATATGGGAATAGAGAGATAGGGCAATAGCTGACGGGTCGATGGATGAATTCTTAAGGATGGCAAGCTGACGGTAGATAAACTGTTTAGGAGAACGAGGCTCAGTCTGGGGGTGTATACAGGTATATAGAGGGTATATTACAGGTTAGGTGAGGAGGAGGCTCGGTCTGGGGATGTATACAGGTATATAGAGGGAATATCACAGGTTAGGTGAGGAGGAGGCTCGGTCTGGGGGTGTATACAGGTATATAGAGGGTATATTATAGGTTAGGTGAGGAGGAGGCTCGGTCTGGGGATGTATACAGGTATATAGAGGGAATATCACAGGTTAGGTGAGGAGGAGGCTCGGTCTGGGGGTGTATACAGGTATATAGAGGGAATATCACAGGTTAGGTGAGGAGGAGGCTCGGTCTGGGGTGTATACAGGTATATAGAGGGTATATTACAGGTTAGGTGAGGAGGAGGCTCGGTCTGGGTGTGTATACAGGTATATAGAGGGTATATTACAGGTTAGGTGAGGAGGAGGATCGGTCTGGGGGTGTATACAGGTATATAGAGGGTATATTACAGGTTAGGTGAGGAGGAGGCTCGGTCTGGGGTGTATACAGGTATATAGAGGGTATATTACAGGTTAGGTGAGGAGGAGGTCGGGCTGGGGGGGTGTACGGCGGGGGGAACAGGTTAGGTGGGGGGGGGGTCAGTCTGGGGGTGTATACAGGTATATAGAGGGTATATTACAGGTTAGGTAAGGAGGAGGCTCGGTCTGGAGGTTTATACAGGTATATAGAGGGTATATTACAGGTTAGGTGAGGAGGAGGCTCGGTCTGGGGGAGTATACAGGTATATAGAAGGTATATTACAGGTTAGGTGAGGAGGAGGCTCGGTCTGGAGGTGTATACAGGTATATAGAGGGTATATTACAGGTTAGGTGAGGAGAAGGCTCTGTCTGGGCGTGTATACAGGTATATAGAGGGTATATTACAGGTTAGGTGAGGAGGAGGCTCGGTCTGGGGTGTATACAGGTATATAGAGGGTATATTACAGGTTAGGTGAGGAGGAGGCTCGGTCTGGGGGTGTATACAGGTATATAGAGGGTATATTACAGGTTAGGTGAGGAGGCTCGGTTTGGGGGTGTATACAGGTATATAGAGGGTATATTACAGGTTAGGTGAGGAGGAGGCTCGGTCTGGGGGTGTATACAGGTATATAGAGGGTATATTACAGGTTAGGTGAGGAGGAGGCTCGGTCTGGGTGTGTCTTTCCTCTTATATTCTCTCTTCTCCCATCACTGGGGCACATCTTGCCTGGATACATCATGGTAAGTGACCTCACCCCCATAGTACTCCTCCTCCTGCAGAATCCAGCACTGACAGTCACTTACCTCTCCAGGTATGTCCACCCAGAGCGGACGGTAATCTACTGCTTGTCGCTGTGATCTTGTGTCTGTGCTGCGCTCCGGTCACCTGTAAGGTAAAGACTAATTATTATATAGGAGAGGAAGAGGAAAGGACCATCACCCCAAAAATGCAGATCCTGCACCCTAACAGTGCGAGGACATAAAGATACACAGTACATTCATAAAATGTCATATACACATCTGCACACTCTGCACCACGATAGTGTGAGGACATGAAGAAAAACTGTAATGAAATATAATCCACACTTACCTTTACTGTTCATAAAAAAGTGTATCTAATCCTGAGTTCTGAGCTGTGTACTGAATTCTGTCATTCGTGTAATAATGGTGGAGTACATATGGTGGAGGAGATGGGTGTAATAATGGTGGAGTACATATGGTGGAGGAGATGAGTGTAATAATGGTGGAGTACATATGGTGGAGGAGATGAGTGTAATAATGGTGGAGTACATATGGTGGAGGAGATGAGTGTAGTAATGGTGGAGTACATATGGTGGAGGAGATGAGTGTAATAGTGGTGGAGTACATATGGTGGAGGAGATGAGTGTAATAGTGGTGGGTACATATGGTGGGGGAGAAGGGGGAGATGGTGAGTACATATGGTGGAGGAGATGAGTGTAATAATGGTGGAGTACATATGGTGGAGGAGATGAGTGTAATAATGGTGGAGTACATATGGTGGAGGAGATGAGTGTAATAGTGGTGGAGTACATATGGTGGAGGAGATGAGTGTAGTAAGGGTGGAGTACATATGGTGGAGGAGATGAGTGTAGTAAGGGTGAAGTACGTATGGTGGAGGAGATGAGTGTAATAATGGTGGAGTACATATGGTGGAGGAGATGAGTGTAATAATGGTGGAGTTCATATGGTGGAGGAGATGAGCGTAATAATGGTGGAGTACATATGGTGGAGGAGATGAGTGTAGTAAGGGTGGAGTACATATGGTGGAGGAGATGAGTGTAATAGTGGTGGAGTACATATGGTGGAGGAGATGAGTGTAATAATGGTGGAGTACATATGGTGGAGGAGATGAGTGTAATAATGGTGGAGTACATATGGTGGAGGAGATGAGTGTAATAATGGTGGAGTACATACGGTGGAGGAGATGAGTGTAGTAAGGGTGGAATACATATGGTGGAGGAGATGAGTGTAATAGTGGTGGAGTACATATGGTGGAGGAGATGAGTGTAATAATGGTGTAGTACATATGGTGGAGGAGATGAGTGTAATAATGGTGGAGT
Organism: Leptodactylus fallax; assembly: GCA_947044405.1. Classification (NCBI taxonomy): domain Eukaryota; kingdom Metazoa; phylum Chordata; class Amphibia; order Anura; family Leptodactylidae; genus Leptodactylus; species Leptodactylus fallax. The sequence goes on from CAMRHE010000490.1 coordinate 935,754, forward strand.
ACATATGGTGGAGGAGATGAGTGTAATAACGGTGGAGTACATATGGTGGAGGAGATGAGTGTAGTAAGGGTGGAGTACATATGATGGAGGAGATGAGTGTAGTAAGGGTGAAGTACATATGGTGGAGGAGATGAGTGTAGTAAGGGTGATGAGTACATATGGTGGAGGAGATGAGTGTAATAATGGTGGAGTACATATGGTGGAGGAGATGAGCGTAATAATGGTGGAGTACATATGGTGGAGGAGATGAGTGTAATAGTGGTGGAGTACATATGGTGGAGGAGATGAGTGTAATAATGGTGGAGTACATACGGTGGAGGAGATGAGTGTAGTAAGGGTGGAGTACATATGGTGGAGGAGATGAGTGTAATAGTGGTGGAGTACATATGGTGGAGGAGATGAGTGTAGAAGGGTGGAGTACATATGGTAGAGGAGATGAGTGTAATAGTGGCGGAGTACATATGGTGGAGGAGATGAGTGTAATAATGGTGGAGTACATATGGTGGAGGAGATGAGTGTAATAATGGTGGAGTACATATGGTGGAGGAGATGAGTGTAATAATGGTGGAGTACATATGGTGGAGGAGATGAGCGTAATAATGGTGGAGTAAATATGGTGGAGGAGATGAGTGTAATAATGGTGGAGTACATATGGTGGAGGAGATGAGTGTAATAATGGTGGAGTACATATGGTGGAGGAGATGAGTGTAGTAAGGGTGGAGTACATATGGTGGAGGAGATGAGTGTAATAATGGTGGAGTACATATAGTGGAGGAGATGAGTGTAGTAAGGGTGGAGTACATATGGTGGAGGAGATGAGTGTAATAATGGTGGAGTACATATGGTGGAGGAGATGAGTGTAATAATGGTGGAGTACATATGGTGGAGGAGATGAGTGTAATAATGGTGGAGTACATACGGTGGAGGAGATGAGTGTAATAATGGTGGAGTACATATAGTGGAGGAGATGAGTGTAATAATGGTGGAGTACATATGGTGGAGGAGATGAGTGTAATAATGGTGGAGTACATATGGTGGAGGAGATGAGTGTAATAATGGTGGAGTACATACGGTGGAGGAGATGAGTGTAGTAAGGGTGGAGTACATATGGTGGAGAAGATGAGTGTAATAATGGTGGAATACATATGGTGGAGCTGCATTAATAGTTTTGCTCTGAGGCAGCAGATATACGGATTTCCCTCTTTGCAGATAATGAAGGGTAAGTGGATGCAGTCAATCTTCGATCAAATGAAAGCTGACTTCTTATGGTACGCCTCGAAGGAGGGCAACCCTGAGACTATGAACTGCAGGGAATTCAGGGAATATCTAAAGGTGAAGAAGCTGTACTACATAGAGGTGAGGCCACATGACAGAGCGGTGCATTATGGGAGTACATCTGCACAGAACACTCTGCTGTACCTTATGTAGTGCTGTTCTACTCTAGTCACGTCCGGAGCTGCACCTGGTAAATATTAATGGTATATTGGGACCCCTGTGGGGAGCTCCAGTAAATGGGTCTGAGCTGCAGTATTAGATACAACCCCCCACTTGGATGGGGCGCTGTTCCTGTGCAAACAGAGGAGGGGGCCGTGGGGATCCTAACCATAGGCTAGTCAGAAAAATCCAAGAATCCCCCCTTAAACCTGTAGTGGGTAAAGATGAGTGCCCCGGTATGGGCATAGTGTATAACATCTGCAGGTCTGTCCCTTCTATTAGGACAATAAGGACCTGGACATCGTGGAGAAGACTCTGAGCGCCATGGACCTGGATAAGGATGGCGAGCTGAACTACAAGGAGGTCTTCCACTTCCACAAGCAGTGTACTACCTGAGATGGAGCCCTCTGCCGTGATATGTCCGATCACTATCAATAAACTCATCCGGCCCCAGAATCAGTCCTTGTTCTGCTGCAGCTTTCTCAGTGTGACTGTAATGGTGATCTGTGGAAGTGACTACAGTTGGAGCATCCTTTAGTTCCCATCTGAGTCTAGTGTAATAGTAAGTAGTAGATGGGGAGGAGGGGGAGGCGGCTGCAGGAGGACACAGCATGCTGTGAGAGGGAGGGAGACATCTGACTGGTCATATCTAGGGACAGGAGGACATGGTATCATAGTAAGGGCACACAGAGAGTGTGTGCCCACCCGGAGTATACAGGAGGACCCCACTAGGTTACACATGTGAGGAAGGAGGGGCTGCAGGTATGTGACGCCTGAGGTGGGTGCCAGGTGATGAGCCGTCATACATGTGCCTATGGATATAAATATGGTGTGTTATACCTCTGGCATCATGACTGTTCACTATTTACACAACTAACCCCCCGCCCATTATACAAGATGGTAAATCAAACCCACTAAACAGCAGCACTGCAGTAACGGTCAGTGACCAGCAGATGGAGCCTGCTACATGAAACACTGGGGTCCTGTGCTGGAGCTGGTTGTCATGTCGGATAGACCCACCAAAAAGTGACAGAGCCTGGACATGGATGATGGAGGATTATCACCGATATGTGTGATGGGTCATCCAGCTATATCCAGCCATCACATATTATACATATAGCCACCATACATCATACATCCAGCCATCATACAGCACACATCCAGCCATCACACATCACACATCCAGCCATCACACATCACACATCCAGCCATCACACATCACACATACAGCCCACAATCACACATACAGCCATCACATATCACACATACAGCCATCACACATCACACATCCAGCCATCACACATCCAGCCATCCACATATCACACATCCTGCCATCACATATCACACATCACACTTCACACATCCTGCCATCATATATCACACATACAGCCATCACACATCACACATCCAGCCATCACACATCACACATCCAGCCATCATACAGCACACATCCAGCCATCACACATCCAGCCATCACACATCCAGCCATCACACATCCAGCCATCACACATCCAGCCATCACATATCACACATCCTGCCATCACATATCACACATCCAGCCATCACATATCACACATCACACTTCACACATACAGCCATCACACATCACACATACAGCCATCACACATACAGCCATCACACATACAGCCATCACACATACAGCCATCACATATCACACATCCTGCCATCACATATCACACATCCTGCCATCACATATCACACATCCTGCCATCACACATCATACATCCAGCCACCACACATCACACATCCTGCCATCACATATCACACATCCTGCCATCACATATCACACATCCAGCCATCACACATCACACATACAGCCATCACACATACAGCCATCACACATCACACATACAGCCATCACATATCACACATCCAGCCATCACACATCAGACATCCAGCCATCACACATCACACATACAGTCATCACATATCACACATCCAGCCATCACATATCACACATCCAGCCATCACACATCCTGCCATCACATATCACACATACTGCCATCACATATCACACATACTGCCATCACATATCACACATACAGCCATCACACATCACACATCCAGCCATGACACATCACACATACAGCCATCACACATCACACATACAGCCATCACATATCACACATCCCCACACTGCACATCACATATCACACATACAGCCATCACACATACAGCCATCACATATCACACATACAGCCATCACACATCACACATCCTGCCATCACATATCACACATCCAGCCATCACACATCCAGCCATCACACATACAGCCATCACAAATCACACATACAGCCATCACACATACAGCCATCACACATACAGCCATCACACATACAGCCATCACACATACAGCCATCACACATACAGCCATCACACATCCAGCCATCACATATCACACATACAGCCATCACACATCACACATCCTGCCATCACACATCACACATCCTGCCATCACATATCACACATCCTGCCATCACATATCACACATCCTGCCATCACACATCATACATCCAGCCACCACACATCACACATCCTGCCATCACATATCACACATCCTGCCATCACATATCACACATCCAGCCATCACACATACAGCCATCACACATACAGCCATCACACATCACACATACAGCCATCACATATCACACATCCAGCCATCACACATCAGACATCCAGCCATCACACATCACACATACAGTCATCACATATCACACATCCAGCCATCACATATCACACATCCAGCCATCACACATCCTGCCATCACATATCACACATACTGCCATCACATATCACACATACTGCCATCACATATCACACATACAGCCATCACACATCACACATCCAGCCATGACACATCACACATACAGCCATCACACATCACACATACAGCCATCACATATCACACATCCTGCCATCACATATCACACATCCTGCCATCACATATCACACATACAGCCATCACACATACAGCCATCACATATCACACATACAGCCATCACACATCACACATCCTGCCATCACATATCACACATCCTGCCATCACATATCACACATCCAGCCATCACACATACAGCCATCACACATACAGCCATCACACATCACACATACAGCCATCACACATACAGCCATCACACATACAGCCATCACATATCACACATACAGCCATCACACATCACACATCCTGCCATCACACATCACACATCCTGCCATCACATATCACACATCCAGCCATCACACATCCAGCCATCACACATCCAGTCATCACACATCCAGCCATCACACATCACACATACAGCCATCACACATCACACATGCAGCCATCACATATCACACATACAGCCATCACACATACAGCCATCACACATCCAGCCATCACACATCCAGCCATCACATATCACACTTACAGCCATCACACATACAGCCATCACATATCACACATACAGCCATCACACATCACATATACAGCCATCACACATCAAACATCCAGCCATCACACATCACACATACAGCCATCACATATCACACATCCTGCCTGTGATGATTCCACTTAAATATGGCCATAACTCAAAGATGTATTTTGATCTCTGGGTAGCGTATCTCCCTCTTAGTTCCATTTACTCATAATGTGCGCAGCTATAATCCTAGATGTATGTTGTCAGTAGTGGCAACCATGTAACAATAGGGCTTTGTATCCATCCCAGAATGGCTCCATTTAATTCTTACATAGCCCTGGGTGATCAAATAAACATGCATTGTTCAGCCTGGGCTGGTAGATCAGACATGGTTGATAACATTGTATCATTTCACTTGGTCTCAGCTCCTTACAAAGAATCTGGACTTGAGTGCATTAATCAATCAGACTTGCCGTCGCCGGTGACCTCATTCTGGGTGGTGTAATCAAGGGTATAAAAGATGAGGTAAGAGGTTAGTGGGAGGAGATTGGGCTGAGACTACAAGGAGAATACTATGGTGAGACCACTGTGAGACAGACTACTGGGACATACTGTGATGAGCATGCAGGCTGGAATGCTGTGATGCTGCTAGAAGCCTCCACTGGTTATTCACACATACCAGAGCATGTGTGAGTGTTGGACTACAGAACCACATCAAGGACATGTGTGGTAAAGTAATTATTTCACTTTTATTCCCTTTTATTTTATTGCACTGTATCTTGTAACCAGTAACTGTTAATGCTTGCATATATCTGCATATCTGTTCTGAACTGCATGTGTTAGATGTCAATACCGACCCATTTAGGGGTTAATATATATATAAAATTTAGAAAGCTTGTCTTGTATTTATCTTGTGAACCCAGCACTCACGGGCGGTGAGTGTGGTTTTTTATGAAAGAAGTCTCAGGTGTGGGCCAACGCGGTGTTGGCGCACTGAGGATCTTTCACATTGGTGGCAGCGTAGTGGGATCTTAGGATAAACAGCGTGTGTTGGTGACCTTTATCACTCAGACGCTGGGGATCACACATACAGCCATCACACATCACACATACAGCCACCATACATCACACATCCAGCCATCACACATCACACATCCAGCCATCACATATAATACATACAGCCACCACACATCACACATACAGCCATCACACATCACACATACAGCCATCACACATCACACATACAGCCATCACACATCACACATACAGCCATCACATATATACATACAGCCATCACACATCACACATACAGCCATCACACATCACACATACAGCCATCACACATCACACATACAGCCACCATACATCACACATCCAGCCATCACACATCACACATACAGCCATCACACATCACACATACAGCCACCATACATCACACGTCCAGCCATCACATATAACACATACAGCCATCACACATCACATATACAGCCATTACTGCAGTACCAGTCAGTGACCAGCAGATGGAGCCTGCTACATGCCACACTGGGGTCCTGTCCTGCAGTATGATCAGTTATCAGAGCCGTGTCTGTGATAGTAGGGGGGCATTAGTACCTATGGCAGGGGCAGCTTACACATCCCGGAAAGTCTAAATGCTGAGTCTGACCAGGCAGCCTCACACCCCCTGCAGCCTCAGCATGAGGACCATAGTGTAACACTCTATGCACACTCAAGAGAAGGCAGCCTCATGCCCTCTGAACCCTCAGGAGGAAGACCAGGCCGCCCCATGTCCCCTATACCCTAAGGATATGGGACAGGCAGCCTCATGCCCTCTGAACCCTCAGGAGGAGAATTAGGCAGACTCACCCCTGCATCTATTATCTACAGCCAGGCTATACCATACAATCGTATTTACTCCAACAAAGCAGACCTGGACAAGCACCTCCTGGATCTGAGGATGAAATTTCTCTGATTGGGATACAAACCAAAAGTGACGGACAACCAATTAAACAAAGCAGCAGCCATTAACAGAGACAGTCTGCTCACATATAGAGAGACCCAGAAAGATGCCCGAGTGCCCCTAGTTGTCACCTACAACCCACAGCTGGAGATCCTACGAAGGATTGCCAAGGAGCTCCAACCTGTGCTACATAGGGACAACAGACTCAAGGACATATTTCCAGTCCCCCTCTCCTCTCCTCTCCTTTCGACAACCACCAAACCTGAGGAGTATTATTGTCCAGAGTGCCCTGAAGGCCCCAACTGAAAATGGCGCCTCACCTTGCCTACATAAAAGGTGCATGACCTGCAGGCACATCCACACCGCTGACAGTGTACCTATCCCACAGTCACAACAGGTGCACAGAATTAGGGGGACATTCTCCTGCAGGTCTTCCAATGGGGTGTACCTCATAATGTGTGTGCAATGTCCCACCACAGGTCTCTATGTGGGGGAAACAGGGCAGAGACTCAGTCAACGAATGAACTCACACAGATCCACCATTAATAACAGCAGAACAGATCTCCCAGTGGCCGCACATTTCTCCGGACAAAACCACTCTATTGAAGATTTGCGGGTTCTGGTTTTAATGGGACATTTTAAGACGCAGAGGGAGAGGAAAGAATGGGAATATAAGTTTATGCAAAAATATCAAACTCTGCAATTTGGACTTAATATTCATGCCAGCTTCATGTCACACTATGTGTGACCTGTGAGGGTCACAAATCACCTCCTGATAGCAAACAGATAACAGCAAGAATTACTGATCCCTCCATCACGCCCCACAAGTTTCCAGATTGTTTTTTGACCGGTTGTAAATAACTTCTCTACTTAGATTGCATTTTGGTTTTTGGTTTTTTTTTAAGGACTCTAAAATCCTTTGAAGACCATGTGTATAAAAATCTGTGAATTTTCAGTTCTTGTATAACACCATGTCTGATGAAGGGAGCGAGTACTCCTGAAAGCTTACTTATAAATATACTCAGTTAGCCTCTAAAATGTATCGCCTGATTTCTTCACTCTTCCACTACTTTCAATGGATAACACGGTACAACATTATACTACTATCACCCCTGCATCCTCAGGATAAGAACCAGACAGCATCATACCCTCTGGAGGAGGACCAATAAGCCTCATACCCTCTTGATCTTCAGGAGGATGACCAGACAGCTTCGTGCCCTCCTCACCCTTAAGTGGAGGACTAGGCAGCCTCATGCCCCCTGCACCCACAGGAGGAGAAGTAGACAGCCTCACCCCTGCACCCTTACTTAGGATGAGGACCAGCAAGTCACATGCCCCCCTGCACCCTCAGAAGAAGGACCATGCACCCAGAGGAGGAGGACCAAGAAGTCTCATATCCCCTGCACCCTCAGGATGAGGACCAGGCAGCCTCACACCCCCTGCACCCTCAGGATGAGGTCCAGGCAGCCTCACACCCCCTGCATCCTCAGGATGAGCAGGATGAGGACCAGGCAGCCTCACACCCCCTGCACCCTCAGGATAAGGACCAGACAGTCTCCTGCACCCTCAAGATGAGGACCAGGCAGCCTCACACCCCCTGCACCCTCAGGAGGATAATTAGGCAGCCTTACCCCTGCACCCTCAGGATGAGGACCAGGCAGCCTCACACCCCCTACACTCTCAGGATGAGGACCAGACTGTCTCCTGCACCCTCAGGATGAGGCCCAGGCCGCCTCACACCTCCTGCACCCTCAGGGTGAGGACCAGGAAGACTCACACCCCCTGCACCCTCAGGATGAGGACCAGGCAGCCTCACACCCCCTGCACCCTCAGGAAGAGGATGAGACAGTCTCATGCCCTCCTCACCCTTAAGTGGAAGACCAGGCAGTCTCATGACCCCTGCGCCCTCAGTATGAGGTTCAGGCAGTCTCATGTCTTCAGCACCCTTAGGATGAGGGGCAGCAGTGAGTACAGTGCAGGATCAGGCAGCCTCACAACTCCTGCACCCTCAGGGAAAGGACCATGCAGCTTAATACCCCCTGCACCCTCAGGATCAGGATCATGCAGCTTCATACCCCCTGCATCCTTAGGATGAGAACCACGCAGCCTCATGCCCCCGCCCCCAGGATGAGGCCAGACTGTCTCCTGCACCCCAGGATCAGGATCATGCAGCCTCATGCCCCCGGCACCCTCAGGATCAGGATCAGGCAGTCTAACAACTTCTGTACCCTCAGGACAGGACCTGACAGCCTCATCCTCCTGCACTCTGACCCCGCTGCATCCTCTGGACTCTGGCAGTGAGATGAATTGTAGAAATTCCAGGACTAGCAGAGAGAGGAGCTGCCAGGAGGAGGGGAGGGGGGGCTGGCAGGAGTGACTCAGGGAGAGGAAGCTTCAAGTTTCAGGGGCCGGCCCAGCTACACAGGGGAGTGCCTGTGATCTGTGCAGACAGTGTACTCCTCACTTTACTCAGCAGGACCCACTGCCAGCAGCTGACTGCACTCTCTGCACCAGGTGAGGCATCTGCCATTCTCCTGCCCCACAGAGCTTACACTCTATTCCTAGGCAGACACACCCTATACCCTGCACTGTACTCGCTGCTGCCCCGCAGAGCATACACTCTATTCCTAGGTACACACAGGAGGCGCCAGCTGTACCAGACACACCCTATACCCTGCACTATACTCACTGCTGCCCTATACCCTGCACTGTGCTTGCTGCTGCCCCGCAGAGCATACACTCTATTCCTAGGTACACACAGGAGGCGCCAGCTGTACCAGACACACCCTATACCCTGCACTGTACTCACTGCTGCCCTATACCCTGCACTGTGCTTGCTGCTGCCCCGCAGAGCTTACACTCTATTCCTAGGTACACACAGGAGGCGCCAGCTGTACCAGACACACCCTATACCCTGCACTGTACTCACTGCTGCCTTATACCCTGCACTGTGCTTGCTGCTGCCCCGCAGAGCTTACACTCTATTCCTAGGTACACACAGGAGGCGCCAGCTGTGCCAGACACACCCTATACCCTGCACTGTACTCGCTGCTGCCCCGCAGAGCTTACACTCTATTCCTAGGTACACACAGGAGGCGCCAGCTGTGCCAGACACACCCTATACCCTGCACTGTACTCGCCTGCCCCGCAGAGCATACACTCTATTCCTAGGTACACACAGGAGGCGCCAGCTGTGCCAGACACACCCTATACCCTGCACTGTACTCGCTGCTGCCCCACAGAGCATACACTCTATTCCTAGGTACACACAGGAGGCGCCAGCTGTACCAGACACACCCTATACCGTGCACTGTACTCGCTGCTGCCCCGCAGAGCTTACACTCTATTCCTAGGTACACACAGGAGGCGCCAGCTGTGCCAGACACACCCTATACCCTGCACTGTACTCGCTGCTGCCCCGCAGAGCATACACTCTATTCCTAGGTACACACAGGAGGCGCCAGCTGTACCAGACACACCCTATACCGTGCACTGTACTCGCTGCTGCCCTGCAGAGCTTACACTCTATTCCTAGGCACAAACAGGAAGTGCCAGCTGTACCAGGCACTGCGTGGATACAATGTGATATGTAGATACAGTGTGATCTGTTGATACAGTGTGATATGTGGATACGGTGTAATATGTGGATACAGTGTGATATGTAGATAGGGTGTGATATGTAGATACGGTGTAATATGTAGATACGGTGTGATATGTGTATACGGTGTAATATGTTGATACAGTGTGATATGTAGATAGGGTGTGATATGTAGATACGGTGTAATATGTAGATAGGGTGTGATATGTAGATACGGTGTAATATGTAGATACGGTGTAATATGTTGATACAGTGTGATATGTGGATACAGTGTAATATGTAGATACGGTGTAATATGTTGATACAGTGTGATATGTGGATACGGTGTAATATGCTGATACAGTGTGATATGTGGATACAGTAGAATATGTAGATACGGTGTAATATGTTGATACAGTGTGATATGTAGATATGGTGTAATATGTTGATACAGTGTGATATGTGGATACAGTGTAATATGTAGATACGGTGTAATATGCTGATACAGTGTGATATGTAGATACGGTGTAATATGTAAATAGGGTGTAATATGTAGATACGGTGTAATATGCTGATACAGTGTGATATGTAGATACGGTGTAATATGTAAATAGGGTGTAATATGTAGATACGGTGTAATATGTTGATACAGTGTGATATGTGGATACAGTGTGATATGTAGATGTGGTGTAATATGTGGATACGGTGTAATATGTAGATAGGGTGTGATATGTAGATACAGTGTGATATGTGGATACAGTGTAATATGTAGATAGGGTGTGATATGTAGATACAGTGTGATATGTGGATACGGTGTAATATGTAGATACGGTGTAATATGCTGATACAGTGTGATATGTGGATACAGTGTGATATGTAGATACGGTGTAATATGTAGATAGGGTGTAATATGTAGATACGGTGTAATATGTAGATACGGTGTAATATGTTGATACAGTGTGATATTTGGATACAGTGTGATATGTAGATGTGGTGTAATATGTGGATACGGTGTAATATGTTGATACAGTGTGATATATAGACCATGTGACATGCCGCCGCCTGCTCCTTTCAGTATACATCATTGTGCAGGGATGTTTGGGACTTCTTGTTGTTAGGTGTGCCTCTGCAGAGCTGCCATACCACCATTGGTAACAGAGGGCGCCACAGTTCAGGTAACATCAGGCCCCCTTCAGGTGCTGCTCTCAGGTTGTGTGGAGCCCCACATCCAGGGGTCCCATAGCTGCTACACGGACTGCCTCTGACTTGTGTGAGCAGCCCTGTGGTGCCCCCTGTGGGTGGAGGTGTACACACTGCACAGATACTCTTAGCTAGTGCAGTGACTCTCTGGGGACGCTGATCTGATTGGGGGCTAGGGGTTGTCATCCAGTTTATCTAGCAGCCATGTTTGGTTCAGGGGAGGGGGAGAGGTTGTGAATAACGGATTGTGAGCTGTGGGTCAGAAGTCCACGTTACATGAGAGTCAGAGCTGGCAACACGCCCGGCTGGTATATTGTACTGGGGAAACCTCCGCCACACCCTTCCTCTGACTGTGAACACTGCGCACATGGAGGAGATGGTAGAAGGAGGCAGGAGCTGGGGAATGTCAGAAATAATAACGCCATCATGTAAACAGGCCTAACAGGTGTACAACCGGTCTAAGACAAGGCGCAACACAGAGTACTGTATGGTGGTATTATGTAGTATGATTATATGAGCGCTGTATGGTGGTATTATGTAGTACTGTTATATGAGAGCTGTATGGTGGTATTATGTAGTACTGCTATAGGAGTACTATATCGTGTATTATGTAGTATGATTATATGAGCGCTGTATGGTGGTATTATGTAGTACTGTTATATGAGTACTATATGGTGGTATTATTATGTAGTATGATTATATGAGCGCTGTATGGTGGTATTTTGTAGTACTGTTATATGAGCACTGTATGGTGGTATTATGTAGTACTGTTATAGGAGCGCTGTATGGTGGTATTATGTAGTACTGTTATATGAGAGCTGTATGGTGGTATTATTATGTAGTACTGTTATAGGAGTACTATATGGTGGTATTATGTAGTACTGTTATATGAGCGCTGTATGGTGGTATTATGTAGTACTGTTATAGGAGTACTGTATGGTGGTATTATGTAGTACTGTTATAGGAGCGCTGTATGGTGGTATATTATGTAGTACTGTTATAGGAGTACTGTATGGTGGTATTATGTAGTACTGTTATAGGAGTACTGTATGGTGGTATTATGTAGTACTGTTATAGGAGTACTGTATGGTGGTATTATTATGTAGTATGATTATAGAGCGCGAGGGGATGCCCGGTAGTACTGTTATAGGAGCGCTGTATGGTGGTATTATTATGTAGTACTGTTATAGGAGTACTGTATGGTGGTATTATGTAGTACTGTTATAGGAGTACTATATGGTGGTATTATGTAGTACTGTTATAGGAGTACTGTATGGTGGTATTATGTAGTACTGTTATATGAGTACTGTATGGTGGTATTATTATGTAGTATGATTATATGAGCGCTGTATGGTGGTATTTTGTAGTACTGTTATATGAGCACTGTATGGTGGTATTATGTAGTACTGTTATATGAGCGCTGTATGGTGGTATTATTATGTTGTACTGTTATAGGAGTACCGTATGGTGGTATTATTATGTAGTACTGTTATAGGAGTACTGTATGGTGGTATTATGTAGTACTGTTATAGGAGCACTGTATGGTGGTATTATGTAGTACTGTTATAGGAGCACTGTATGGTGGTATTATGTAGTACTGTTATAGGAGCACTGTATGGTGGTATTATGTAGTACTGTTATAGGAGCGCGTATGGTGGTATTATGTAGTACTGTTATAGGAGTACTGTATGGTGGTATTATGTAGTACTGTTATAGGAGCGCTGTATGGTGGTATTATTATGTAGTACTGTTATAGGAGCACTATATGGTGGTATTATGTAGTACTGTTATAGGAGTACTGTATGGTGGTATTATGTAGTACTGTTATAGGAGTACTGTATGGTGGTATTATGTAGTACTGTTATAGGAGTACTGTATGGTGGTATTATGTAGTACTGTTATAGGAGTACGATGGGGATAGAGTACTGTTATAGGAGTACTGTATGGTGGTATTATGTAGTACTGTTATAGGAGACTATATGGGGTGGTATTATGTAGTACTGTTATAGGAGTACTGTATGGTGGTATTATGTAGTACTGTTATAGGAGCACTGTATGGTGGTATTATGTAGTACTGTTATCTGCATGTTTCCACACCCCTATTCACACCTGATACACATAATACACATGTATTGCTAGCTAGTATAAATGTAAGTGTATTGGTCAGTTCATCCTCAAAGTGCAGCTCTAAGTGCACAGACCAGAAGGTAAGAACAACCCACTAAAACAAAACCTAACTATTGTATAACAGAAACACTTCTCACTATAATCACTGTTGTCCTTCCCAGACTTGTAAAAACCGCTCTACCACCCCAAACCAGCCATGTCACTAAGAATATCTTTATCTCTCCATCTATCCTGCCCCACCATCTGACCTTCTCTGCACAGCTACTCACACACCTACAAGCTCTCCCCCCAGACACACACAACCTCCCCACACTCTCTCCTCCTTACACCTGCTATCCCTCTCCCTGCTACTCCTTACTTCTGGCGACATCTCCTAATCCTGGACCGCCCCAGCACTTCCCTGCTGTCAGATCTTTCTGCACAACCGGCACCAGCACACAGAACCCCCTAAACCTTACACCTATCTTACCCGCTCCTGCCCCTCTCCAGTGCGCTATGGAACGCTCGCTCTGTACGCAACAAACCTGACTACATCCACGACCTCTTCATTTCTCGTGAGTTCTCATTTCTTGGTATCACAGAAACGTGGATAACACCCTCAGACACCTCCTCCGCTGCTGCCCTCTCCTATGGAGGTCTGCAATTCTCCCACACTCCCCGCCCCAACAATACACCCTGGCGGAGGCGTAGGCGTACTCCTGTCTGACGATTGCTCCTTTGCCCCAATCCAACCTCTACCTGCTCTCACCCTCCCCACCTTTTAAATGCACTCTGTTCACATTTACTCGCCCTCCACCTGGCCGTCATATATCGACCGCCAGGACCCACTGACACCTCCAACATCATCATGGGTGACTTCAACATCCCCATTAACACAAACCACCCCGCCGCTTCCAGTCTCCTGTCCCTCACTGCCTCCTTTGGTCTCTCTATGGTCCTCCTCTGCCACCCACACAAAGGGGCACACGCTGAACCTCATATTCACCCGCCTCTACTCTCTAGTCAACCTCTCTAACTCTCTGTCCACACTCTATGACCACAACCTGCTGACATTCTCAGCCCTCTCCTCTGGAATAGACCCTCCAACCCCTAAACCACTGAAACCTTAATCGCCTTGACATCCGCACGCTCTCAGACTCTCTCCTACCGCTCACTGACATATCCTCACTCCAGGACGCAGATACCGCCGCTGACTTCTACAACACCACCATTACTTCAGCCCTTGACTCTGTGGCCCCTCTCACTAACACCAGAGCCCGGCCGATCAATAGGCAGCCCTGGCACACTGACCTGACTAAAAAACTGAGACGTGCCTCACGTTGCAGAACACCTCTGGAAGTAAAGCCACTCCCAGGAGGACTTCATCAGGTATAAAGAGGCAGTACTCACATTCATGAACACACTCACCTCTGCAAAGCAGGTCTACTTCACCACACTAATATCTGCCCTATCCCGCAACCCCAAACAGCTATTCATTACCTTCACCTTCCTTCTCCGTCCTCCTGCACCCCCTCCGACATCACTTATCGCAGCTGATGACTTTGCCTCTTATTTCAAAAGCAAAATCGACACCATCAGAGACAGTCTCACCCTACACCCCCGACAACCACTCTACCCAACTGCTCGGTGCTCTTCATCTTTAACCTGTTTCTCCACCGTCACTGATGTAAAGCTCTCCACCCTAATCTCTAAATCCCACCTCACCTCCTGTGCACTCGACCCGATCCAGTCACATCTCATCCCAAAACTCTTAGAAGTAATTACTCCTGCCCTAACCCATCTGTTCAACCTATCCCTAACCACTGGATCCTTCCCTTCCACCTTCAAACATGCTACCGTCACACCTATACTTAAGAAACCCTCCCCGGACCCGTCCTCTCCAGCCACCTATCGCCCCATCTCACTGCTCCTGTACGCCTCTAAACTGCTGGAACAACACGTCCACTCCGAACTATCCTCCTATCTCTCGTCCAATGTGCTCTGTGACAGACTACAGTCAGGCTTCAGACCCCATCACGCCACAGAAACTGCCCTAACTAAGGTCAATAATGACCTTCTAACTGCCAAAGCCAAACATCACTATTCTGTCCTCCTCGACCTCTCCTCCGCCTTTGACACAGTCGACCATTCTCTCCTGTTACATACTCTCTCATCCCTTGGCATCTCAGACCTGGCCCTTTCCTGGATCTCCTCATACCTCACCAACCGCACATTCAGCGTCTCCCACTCACTCACCACCTCCCCGCCACGCCCTCTTTCTCCCCCAAGGTTCCGTCCTAGGACCTCTCCCGCCTAGACTACTGTAACACCCTCCTCCATGGCCTCCCAGCTAACACTCTCGCCCCCTCCAGTCCACCTTAAATTGTGCTGTTCGCTTAATACACCTCTCCCCCCGTTCTTCATCGGCCGCCCCCTCTGCCAATCCCTTCACTGACTACCCATCGCCCAGCGAATAGAGATCAAATTACTAACACTGACATACAAAGCCATCCACAGCCTGTCCCCTCCATATGTCTCCGACCTAATCTCCCGCTACCTGCCCACACGTAACCTCCGATCCTCCAAAGACCTCCTACTCCGCTCTGCTCTAATCCGCTCTTCACACAACCGTCTCCAAGACTTCTCCCGTGCATCCCCCATACTCTGGAACGCGTTACCAAGACACATAAGACTGTCCCCCACAATCACAAGCTTCAAGAAGGCCCTGAAGACTCACCTATTCAGGAAGGCCTACAACCCCCAATAACACTACTGTCACCACACCGCCATCTGTACAACCTCCAATAACACTACTGTCACCACACCGCCATCTGTACAACCTCCAATAACACTACTGTCACCACACCGCCACCTGTACAACCTCCAATAACACTACTGTCACCACACCGCCATCTGTACAGCCTCCAATAACACTACTGTCACCACACCGCCACCTGTACAACCTCCAATAACACTACTGCCACCACACCGCCACCTGTACAGCCCCCAATAACACTACTGTCACCACACCGCCATCTGTACAGCCCCCAATAACACTACTGTCACCACACCGCCATCTGTACAACCTCCAATAACACTACTGTCACCACACCGCCATCTGTACAACCTCCAATAACACTACTGTCACCACACCGCCATCTGTACAGCCTCCAATAACACTACTGTCACCACACCGCCACCTGTACAACCTCCAATAACACTACTGCCACCACACCGCCATCTGTACAGCCTCCAATAACACTACTGTCACCACACCGCCATCTGTACAACCTCCAATAACACTACTGTCACCACACCGCCATCTGTACAGCCTCCAATAACACTACTGTCACCACACCGCCATCTGTACAACCTCCAATAACACTACTGTCACCACACCGCCATCTGTACAGCCCCCAATAACACTACTGTCACCACACCGCCATCTGTACAGCCTCCAATAACACTACTGTCACCACACCGCCATCTGTACAGCCCCCAATAACACTACTGTCACCACACCACCACCTGTACAACCTCCAATAACACTACTGTCACCACACCGCCATCTGTACAACCCCCAATAACACTACTGTCACCACACCGCCATTTGTACAGCCCCCAATAACACTACTGTCACCACACCACCACCTGTACAACCTCCAATAACACTACTGTCACCACACCGCCATCTGTACAGCCCCCAATAACACTACTGTCACCACACCGCCATCTGTACAGCCCCCAATAACACTACTGTCACCACACCGCCATCTGTACAGCCCCCAATAACACTACTGTCACCACACCGCCATCTGTACAGCCCCCAATAACACTACTGTCACCACACCGCCATCTGTACAGCCCCCAATAACACTGCTGTCACCACACCGCCATCTGTACAGCCTCCAATAACACTACTGTCACCACACCGCCACCTGTACAACCTCCAATAACACTACTGTCACCACACCGCCATCTGTACAGCCTCCAATAACACTACTGTCACCACACCGCCATCTGTACAACCTCCAATAACACTACTGTCCACACCGCCATCTGTACAGCCTCCAATAACACTACTGTCACCACACCGCCATCTGTACAGCCCCCAATAACACTACTGTCACCACACCGCCATCTGTACAGCCTCCAATAACACTGCTGTCACCACACCGCCATCTGTACAGCCTCCAATAACACTACTGCCACCACACCGCCATCTGTACAGCCTCTACCCCCACCTTCTGTCTCTATCCCTCTTCCCTCATAGACTGTAAGCCCTTGCGGGCAGGGTCCTCTATCCCACTGTGCCAGTGGTCACTGTTAGTATTACATTTGTTATGTATATCTTGTGTACCGTATGTAAATCCGCAAATGTAAAGCACCATGGGATTAATATAATAATGTACAGAGCACCATGGGATTAATATAATAATGTACAGAACCGTGGTATTAATATAATAATGTACAGAGCACCATGGGATTAATATAATAATGTACAGAGCACCAGGGTAAAAAAAGACACCACCGAAAAAGCCAGGAAACCATGGGATTAATATAATAATGTACATGAGCACCATGGGATTAATATAATAATGTACAGAGCACCATGGGAATAATATAATAATGTACAGAGCACCATGGGATTAATATAATAATGTACAGCACCATTAATGGTGTGATATAAATAAATAAATAATAATTATATGAGTACTATATGGTGGTATTATGTAGTACTGTTATAGGAGTACTATATGGTGGTATTATGTAGTACTGTTATATGAGCACTGTATGGTGGTATTATGTAGTACTGTTACATGAGCACTGTATGGAGGTATTATGTAGTACTGTTATAGGAGTACTATATGGTGGTATTATGTAGTACTGTTATAGGAGCACTGTATGGTGGTATTATGTAGTACTGTTATAGGAGTACTATATGGTGGTATTATGTAGTACTGTTATAGGAGTACTGTATGGTGATATTATGTAGTACTGTTATAGGAGCACTGTATGGTGGTATTATGTAGTACTGTTATAGGAGTACTGTATGGTGGTATTATGTAGTACTGTTATAGGAGCGCTGTATGGTGGTATTATGTAGTACTGTTATATGAGCGCTGTATGGTGGTATTATGTAGTACTGTTATAGGAGCGCTGTATAGTGGTATTATGTAGTACTGTTATAGGAGTACTATATGGTGGTATTATGTAGTACTGTTATAGGAGCGCTGTATGGTGGTATTATGTAGTACTGTTATAGGAGCGCTGTATGGTGGTATTATGTAGTACTGTTATAGGAGTACTGTATGGTGGTATTATGTAGTACTGTTACATGAGCACTGTATGGAGGTATTATGTAGTACTGTTATAGGAGTACTGTATGGTGGTATTATGTAGTACTGTTATAGGAGCGCTGTATGGTGGTATTATGTAGTACTGTTATAGGAGTACTATATGGTGGTATTATGTAGTACTGTTACATGAGCACTGTATGGAGGTATTATGTAGTACTGTTATAGGAGTACTATATGGTGGTATTATGTAGTACTGTTACATGAGCACTGTATGGAGGTATAATACTGTAAGACACAAAGTACTGTTATAGGAGTACTGTATGGTGGTATTATGTAGTACTGTTACATGAGCACTGTATGGAGGTATTATGAGACGTTATAGAACGAGGTGGTATTATGTAGTACTGTTATAGGAGCACTGTATGGTGGTATTATGTAGTACTGTTACATGAGCACTGTATGGACTGTATGGAGGTATTATGTAGTACTGTTATAGGAGTACGGTATGGTGGTATTATGTAGTACTGTTATAGGAGCACTGTATGGTGGTATTATGTAGTACTGTTATAGGAGTACTGTATGGTGGTATTATGTAGTACTGTTATAGGAGTACTGTATGGTGGTATTATATAGTACTGTTATAGGAGTACTGTATGGTGGTATTATGTAGTACTGTTATAGGAGCGCTGTATGGTGGTATTATGTAGTACTGTTATAGGAGTACTGTATGGTGGTATTATATAGTACTGTTACATGAGCACTGCATGGTGGTATTATGTAGTACTGTTACAGTTTGCTTATCGACCGGGCATTGGGGTAGATGATGCCATCATCCACCTTCTGCACAGGGCTCTGTCTCACCTGGAGAAACCAGGGAACACGGTGAAAATAATGTTCTTTGACTTCTCCAGTGCTTTTAACACCATACAGCCCAGGTTATTGAGGGACAAGCTGGGCCTTGCTGGAGTGGACCACCACCTCTCCAACTGGATCCTAGACTACCTCACAAATCGACCTCAATACGTGAGAGCCCGAGACTGTGTGTCAGGTACCGTGATCTGTAATACGGGGGCACCTCAGGGTACGGTTCTCGCCCCTTTCCTCTTCACACTGTACACTGCTGATTTTAGGTGCAACTCATCCAGCTGCTACCTACAGAAGTATTCTGACGACTCTGCAATAGTGGGTCTCATCACAGACGATGATGACAAGGAGTACAGAGAACTGAACCGTTTTTTTGTGGACTGGTGCCACCAGAACCACCTGAAGATTAACGCGGGGAAGACCAAGGAGATGGTGGTGGACTTCCGTAAAGGCAGAAGCCCTCCTAAACCAGTGGACATCCTGGGGACGGGCATCGAGATTGTGAACACCTATAAGTACCTGGGTTTGCTCCTTAATAATAAGCTGGACTGGGCAGATCATATGGAGGCCCTGTACAGGAAGGGCCACAGCAGGCTCTACCTGCTTAGGAAACTGAGAGCCTTTGGAATCCGGGGGGCACTTCTTAGGACTTTCTTCAACTCGGTAGTGGCATCAGCCATCTTCTTTGGAGTGGCCTGCTGGGGGAGCAGTATATCAACCAGGGACAGAAATAAACTTGACAAGCTGATTAGAAGGGCCAGCTCTGTCCTGGGGAGCCCACTGGACCCAGTGCAGGTGGTGGGTGACAGAAGGATACTGTCCGTGGTGAGCTCCATGCAGGAGAAGAACTCCCATCCCATGCATGAGACTGTGATCGCGCTGGGCAGTACTGTCAGTGACCGACTGCTCCACCCTAGGTGTGAGAAGGAGCGCTATCGGAAGTCTTTCCTCCCCACCGCGGTTAGGCTGTACAACCAACACCGACCTAAGCGGAGATCATTACATACAGAGAACTGAAACATCTCTCTGCCTGTTATATCCCCCCCCCCCCTGCTACGTCCTATCTGTCTGTCTGCTATTAATGTAATGCCTCTCACCTTGGAACATTCCTGTACATGTTGTATTTGTATTTGTATCTGCTTATCTTATTTTTGCTGCTGTAACACACTGAATTTCCCCATTGTGGGACTATTAAAGGACTATTATTATTATTATTATTACATGAGCACTGCATGGTGGTATTCTGTAGTACTGTTATAGGAGTACTATATGGTGGTATTCTGTAGTACTGTTATAGGAGCACTGTATGGTGGTATTATGTAGTACTGTTATAGGAGTACTATATGGTGGTATTCTGTAGTACTGTTATAGGAGCACTGTATGGTGGTATTATATAGTACTGTATGTTGTGGCACTATATAGTATATTTGCAGTGTATGTGGGTAGTAGTACTCCTGCAGGTTCACCAGAGGTGAGTAGAGATTGTCACCCGGTCCCAGGACTGAGCAGACAAAGACAAGCTTGTACATAATTGATAAGACTGCTGAGAGGGACATGATATGATTAACAAGGACAGCCTAGACTGGTTACATTGTAACAAACCCTCAGAAGTCTGCGCTGCACTGTCTGTGGACTGTATCCATTATTTTTTCCCTATGACCATTGCCCTAGGTACCGAGTGTGCTCAGGTATAGCTGCTGTATGACACAGTGATGGGTGGGCTGTATCCATCTTCTTGTTCCTATAGCCTGGGCCTAGGACATGAATGTGCTCAGGTATAGCTGCTGTATGACACAGTGATGGGTGGGCTGTATCCATCTTCTTGTTCCTATAGGCATGGCCTAGGACATGAATGTGCTCAGGTATAGCTGCTGTATGACACAGTGATGGGTGGGCTGTATCCATCTCTTGTTCCTATAGTCAGGGCCTAGGACATGAATGTGCTCAGGTATAGCTGCTGTATGACATAGTGATGGGTGGGCTGTATCCATCTTCTTGTTCCTATAGCCTGGGCCTAGGACATGAATGTGCTCAGGTATAGCTGCTGTATGACACAGTGATGGGTGGGCTGTATCCATCTTCTTGTTCCTATAGCCTGGGCCTAGGACATGAATGTGCTCAGGTATAGCTGCTGTATGACACAGTGATGGGTGGGCTGTATCCATCTTCTTGTTCCTATAGTCAGGGCCTAGGACATGAATGTGCTCAGGTATAGCTGCTGTATGACACAGTGATGGGTGGGCTGTATCCATCTTCTTGTTCCTATAGGCATGGCCTAGGACATGAATGTGCTCAGGTATAGCTGCTGTATGACACAGTGATGGGTGGGCTGTATCCATCTTCTTGTTCCTATAGTCAAGGCCTAGGACATGAATGTGCTCAGGTATAGCTGCTGTATGACACAGTGATGGGTGGGCTGTATCCATCTTCTTGTTCCTATAGCCTGGGCCTAGGACATGAATGTGCTCAGGTATAGCTGCTGTATGACACAGTGATGGGTGGGCTGTATCCATCTTCTTGTTCCTATAGTCAGGGCCTAGGACATGAATGTGCTCAGGTATAGCTGCTGTATGACACAGTGATGGGTGGGCTGTATCCATCTTCTTGTTCCTATAGCCTGGGCCTAGGACATGAATGTGCTCAGGTATAGCTGCTGTATGACATAGTGATGGGTGGGGTGTATCCATCTTCTTGTTCCTATAGCCTGGGCCTAGGACATGAATGTGCTCAGGTATAGCTGCTGTATGACACAGTGATGGGTGGGCTGTATCCATCTTCTTGTTCCTATAGGCATGGCCTAGGACATGAATGTGCTCAGGTATAGCTGCTGTATGACACAGTGATGGGTGGGCTGTATCCATCTTCTTGTTCCTATAGTCAAGGCCTAGGACATGAATGTGCTCAGGTATAGCTGCTGTATGACACAGTGATGGGTGGGCTGTATCCATCTTCTTGTTCCTATAGCCTGGGCCTAGGACATGAATGTGCTCAGGTATAGCTGCTGTATGACATAGTGATGGGTGGGCTGTATCCATCTTCTTGTTCCTATAGCCTGGGCCTAGGACATGAATGTGCTCAGGTATAGCTGCTGTATGACACAGTGATGGGTGGGCTGTATCCATCTTCTTGTTCCTATAGTCAGGGCCTAGGACATGAATGTGCTCAGGTATAGCTGCTGTATGACATAGTGATGGGTGGGCTGTATCCATCTTCTTGTTCCTATAGGCATGGCCTAGGACATGAATGTGCTCAGGTATAGCTGCTGTATGACACAGTGATGGGTGGGCTGTATCCATCTTCTTGTTCCTATAGGCATGGCCTAGGACATGAATGTGCTCAGGTATAGCTGCTGTATGACACAGTGATGGGTGGGGTGTATCCATCTTCTTGTTCCTATAGCCTGGGCCTAGGACATGAATGTGCTCAGGTATAGCTGCTGTATGACATAGTGATGGGTGGGCTGTATCCATCTTCTTGTTCCTATAGCCATGGCCTAGGACATGAATGTGCTCAGGTATAGCTGCTGTATGACATAGTGATGGGTGGGCTGTATCCATCTTCTTGTTCCTATAGGCATGGCCTAGGACATGAATGTGCTCAGGTATAGCTGCTGTATGACATAGTGATGGGTGGGCTGTATCCATCTTCTTGTTCCTATAGCCTGGGCCTAGGACATGAATGTGCTCAGGTATAGCTGCTGTATGACACAGTGATGGGTGGGCTGTATCCATCTTCTTGTTCCTATAGCCTGGGCCTAGGACATGAATGTGCTCAGGTATAGCTGCTGTATGACATAGTGATGGGTGGGCTGTATCCATCTTCTTGTTCCTATAGCCTGGGCCTAGGACATGAATGTGCTCAGGTATAGCTGCTGTATGACACAGTGATGGGTGGGCTGTATCCATCTTCTTGTTCCTATAGCCTGGGCCTAGGACATGAATGTGCTCAGGTATAGCTGCTGTATGACACAGTGATGGGTGGGCTGTATCCATCTTCTTGTTCCTATAGTCAGGGCCTAGGACATGAATGTGCTCAGGTATAGCTGCTGTATGACACAGTGATGGGTGGGCTGTATCCATCTTCTTGTTCCTATAGGCATGGCCTAGGACATGAATGTGCTCAGGTATAGCTGCTGTATGACACAGTGATGGGTGGGCTGTATCCATCTTCTTGTTCCTATAGTCAAGGCCTAGGACATGAATGTGCTCAGGTATAGCTGCTGTATGACACAGTGATGGGTGGGCTGTATCCATCTTCTTGTTCCTATAGCCTGGGCCTAGGACATGAATGTGCTCAGGTATAGCTGCTGTATGACACAGTGATGGGTGGGCTGTATCCATCTTCTTGTTCCTATAGGCAGGGCCTAGGACATGAATGTGCTCAGGTATAGCTGCTGTATGACACAGTGATGGGTGGGCTGTATCCATCTTCTTGTTCCTATAGCCTGGGCCTAGGACATGAATGTGCTCAGGTATAGCTGCTGTATGACATAGTGATGGGTGGGGTGTATCCATCTTCTTGTTCCTATAGCCTGGGCCTAGGACATGAATGTGCTCAGGTATAGCTGCTGTATGACACAGTGATGGGTGGGCTGTATCCATCTTCTTGTTCCTATAGGCATGGCCTAGGACATGAATGTGCTCAGGTATAGCTGCTGTATGACACAGTGATGGGTGGGCTGTATCCATCTTCTTGTTCCTATAGTCAAGGCCTAGGACATGAATGTGCTCAGGTATAGCTGCTGTATGACACAGTGATGGGTGGGCTGTATCCATCTTCTTGTTCCTATAGCCTGGGCCTAGGACATGAATGTGCTCAGGTATAGCTGCTGTATGACATAGTGATGGGTGGGCTGTATCCATCTTCTTGTTCCTATAGCCTGGGCCTAGGACATGAATGTGCTCAGGTATAGCTGCTGTATGACACAGTGATGGGTGGGCTGTATCCATCTTCTTGTTCCTATAGTCAGGGCCTAGGACATGAATGTGCTCAGGTATAGCTGCTGTATGACACAGTGATGGGTGGGCTGTATCCATCTTCTTGTTCCTATAGGCATGGCCTAGGACATGAATGTGCTCAGGTATAGCTGCTGTATGACACAGTGATGGGTGGGCTGTATCCATCTTCTTGTTCCTATAGGCAGGGCCTAGGACATGAATGGGCCCGGGTAAAGGGGCTGTAAACAAACAGTGATGGGTGGGGTGTATCCATCTTCTTGTTCCTATAGCCTGGGCCTAGGACATGAATGTGCTCAGGTATAGCTGCTGTATGACATAGTGATGGGTGGGCTGTATCCATCTTCTTGTTCCTATAGCCATGGCCTAGGACATGAATGTGCTCAGGTATAGCTGCTGTATGACATAGTGATGGGTGGGCTGTATCCATCTTCTTGTTCCTATAGGCATGGCCTAGGACATGAATGTGCTCAGGTATAGCTGCTGTATGACATAGTGATGGGTGGGCTGTATCCATCTTCTTGTTCCTATAGCCTGGGCCTAGGACATGAATGTGCTCAGGTATAGCTGCTGTATGACACAGTGATGGGTGGGCTGTATCCATCTTCTTGTTCCTATAGCCTGGGCCTAGGACATGAATGTGCTCAGGTATAGCTGCTGTATGACATAGTGATGGGTGGGCTGTATCCATCTTCTTGTTCCTATAGCCTGGGCCTAGGACATGAATGTGCTCAGGTATAGCTGCTGTATGACACAGTGATGGGTGGGCTGTATCCATCTTCTTGTTCCTATAGCCATGGCCTAGGACATGAATGTGCTCAGGTATAGCTGCTGTATGACACAGTGATGGGTGGGCTGTATCCATCTTCTTGTTCCTATAGCCATGGCCTAGGACATGAATGTGCTCAGGTATAGCTGCTGTATGACATAGTGATGGGTGGGCTGTATCCATCTTCTTGTTCCTATAGCCTGGGCCTAGGACATGAATGTGCTCAGGTATAGCTGCTGTATGACATAGTGATGGGTGGGCTGTATCCATCTTCTTGTTCCTATAGCCTTGGCCTAGGACATGAATGTGCTCAGGTATAGCTGCTGTATGACACAGTGATGGGTGGGGTGTATCCATCTTCTTGTTCCTATAGTCTGGGCCTAGGACATGAATGTGCTCAGGTATAGCTGCTGTATGACATAGTGATGGGTGGGGTGTGGTGAGCAAAGTTCTTGACATTCCTGAATCTAATCCCACATATTAGAGCAGAGCCAATAACTGCACCCACCGCCCGGCCAGCTACCTCACTATTACTGGAGACAGATATACCATTCAGGATGCTAGGAAAGCTGGATATCATAGTGATCCTACCTGCAGGAACAGAGACAGGAGCTGTCAGTGAGCACACGTCTTATAAAGGATGGGATAGGTTTGGTTGCTTATGGGGGTGACAGGGAGGGCGGAGGAATTCTGGGAATGTTGTGGAATGTGCGGGCTGATCTATGGACTGACGCACGGCTTTATTATCCCACATACATGACCTCTGATCTCAGCAGACTCAGCATACAGTCCACCCACCCTGACACAGCTTTCTATTAGATTTTGCGGTTCTTTTCCTCGCCAGCTCTGCTAGTTGTCAGTGAGTGGGACGTCTAATTCACCTGCAGTGGCTGACAACAGAAATCTGGTCTACACAGATATAGAAGTAGACCTTGAATGTTACATGTGTGGGGTCCCCTAGTCTCCATCCCCGTCCATCAGCTGTATGAAGGAGCCATTGTGCTTAGGTGATCTCTGCAGCCTCTACATCATTTACACTGGTATCTGTGTAGCATCTACATCATTTACACTGATATCGCTGCAGCCTCTACATTGCTTACACTGGTATCGCTGCAGCCTCTACATTGCTTACACTGGTATCGCTGCAGCCTCTACATTGCTTACACTGGTATCGCTGCAGCCTCTACATTGCTACACGGACGCGCAGCCTCTACATTGCTTACACTGGTATCGCTGCAGCCTCTACATTGCTTACACTGGTATCGCTGCAGCCTCTACATTGCTTACACTGATATCGCTGCAGCAGTGGTCTGACACAGGAGACACGAGACACATTTATACCATTATGGTGGTCTGACACGGGAGGGGCCGGACACATTTATACCATTATGATGGTCTGACACGGGAGGGGCCGGACACATTTATATAATTTTGGTGGTCTGACACGGGAGGGGCTGGACACATTTGTATCATTACGGTGGTCTGACACGGGAGGGGCCTGACACATTTATATCATTACGATGGTCTGACACAGGAGGCGCCGGACACATTTATATCATTACGATGGTCTGACACAGGAGGCGCCGGACACATTTATATCATTACGATGGTCTGACACGGGAGGGGCCGGACACTTTTATATTATTACAATGGTCTGACACGGGAGGGGCCGGACAGTTATATCATTACGATGGTCTGACACGGGAGGGGCCGGACACCTTTATATCATTACGGTGGTCTGATGAGGGATGGGCCGGACACATTTATATCGTTACAATGGTCTGACACGGGAGGGGCCGGACAGTTATATCATTATGATGGTCTGACACGGGAGGGGCCGGACACATTTATATAATTTTGGTGGTCTGACACGGGAGGGGCCGGACACATTTGTATCATTACGATGGTCTGACACGGGAGGCGCCGGACACATTTATATCATTACGATGGTCTGACACGGGAGGGGCCGGACACTTTTATATTATTACAATGGTCTGACACGGGAGGGGCCGGAACAATACATCGTGGTCTGACACGGGAGGGGTCGGACACATTTATATCATTACGATGGTCTGACACGGGAGGGGCCGGACAGTTATATCATTACAGTGGTCTGACACGGGAGGGGCCGGACACTTTTATATTATTACAATGGTCTGACACGGGAGGGGCCGGACACATTTATATCATTACGATGGTCTGACACGGTAGGGGCCGGACAGTTATATCATTACAGTGGTCTGACACGGGAGGGGCCGGACACATTTATATCATTACGATGGTCTGACACAGGAGGGGCTGGACACATTTATATTATTATGATGGTCTGACACGGGAGGGGCCGGCACAGTTATATCATTACGATGGTCTGATGAGGGAGGGGCCGGACACATTTATATCATTACGATGGTCTGACACGGGAGGGGCTGGACACAGTTATATCATTACGATGGTCTGACACGGGAGGGGCCGGACACATTTATATCATTACGATGATCTGACACGGGAGGGGCCGGACACATTTATATCATTATGATGGTCTGACACGGGGGGGGCCGGACACATTTATTCATTACGATGATCTGACACGGGAGGGGCCGGACACATTTATATCATTACGATGGTCTGACACGGGAGGGGCCGGACACCTTTATATCATTACAGTGGTCTGATGAGGGAGGGGCCGGACACATTTATATCGTTACAATGGTCTGACACGGGAGGGGCCGGACACTTTTATATTATTACAATGGTCTGACACGGGAGGGGGCCGGAAACATTTATATCATTACGATGGTCTGACATGGGAGGGGCCGGACACATTTATATTATTACGATGGTCTGACACGGGAGGGGCCGGACACATTTATATCATTACAATGGTCTGACACGGGAGGGGCCGGACACATTTATATCATTACGATGGTCTGACACGGGAGGCGCCGGACACATTTATATCATTACGATGGTCTGACATGGGAGGGGCCGGACACATTTATATTATTACAATGGTCTGACACGGGAGGGGCCGGAAACATTTATATCATTACGGTGGTCTGACACGGGAGGCGCCGGACACATTTATATCATTACGATGGTCTGACATGGTAGGGGCCGGACACATTTATATCATTACGATGGTCTGACACGGTAGGGGCCGGACACATTTATATTATTACGATGGTCTGACACGGGAGGGGTCGGACACATTTATATAATTACGGTGGTCTGATGAGGGAGGAGCTGGCCATATTTAGAAACCATTTCCCATCGGAGCACATGTTGGGATTTGCAGGGAGCATTAGCCTCCATTAAGTGCTCAGTACATAGTCAGCGAGTATTATCTTCCCTGAATAGACCTCTTAAGGATCAATATCAGGAGGGCACTAAAGACTCGTGACTCATTCTGTCCAGGAAGACGTTAACCCCCTGTAATCCTGGCACAAACAACACCGACACTTGAAGACGGGCAAAATCCCTCAATGACTCTCATACATAAAAGAGAAAAGTTGGCCAAACCCATGAATTTTGTGATGTCGGGGAGCAGCTCGCCCTCCATGTGTAAGGGGACGTCGGGAGGATTGTTTTGCAGACAGCTGACTGGGTGTAAGCAGTCATATCTCCTCGTCTCCGCTGTATGGAGTAATGGGCTTTGTCTTTTCTTGCAGACCCTTAGATCACAGCAAACATGGTCCCTTCTGAACTGGAGCAGGCTATGCAGATGATGATGTTCACCTTCCATAAATATGCTGGGGATAAGTCCTACATGACCAAGGAAGACCTCCAAAGGATGATGGAAAGCGAGTTCAACGAATTCCTGAAGGTATGTCTGTAGATCGTAGACAATACACTGGAGATCTCCCAGTCAGCACTGCACCTACAGTTAAAGGGATTGTCTTCTTGGGACCACCCCTCTCCTTGCTGATCTCAGGTGTCCTGCTGCTTGGACTTTTTGGGATCTTTTGTTTGGACGCCCATCTATATCTTGTGGAGATCCCTTCTTTTGTGGATCTTATTTTAGCAGTTACCTTGGTGGGTCTCTGGGAAGTTTTTGTAGCTGCCAACCTACTTGTCAACTAACAGATACTCTATGGGTGCAGCCTGCGGTCCTCCAAAAGAGCTGGTGAGAATCCTTCCTGCGAGCCCCATCTTGCCCGCTATTATTTGTAATCTCCCTCCTCATGTAGGTGTATCCTGCGGCGGAGGAGAGACAATGAATGGGATTTACAAGTCATTTCACAATCTGATGTGTGGGAAGCCAGAGAGGCGCCCACCTCGTGAATATGTATAGAGAAGGGAGGCAGGTGACAAAAATACTCCTTGCCAAAAAAATCACGTATAATCAGTATTGCACAACATATAGATATAATCTACAGAAACAATACAGTCATCCTCCAGCACTGACTGTACCAGCAGAATAGCGAGCGCAGCTCTGGAGTATAATACAGGATAAGTAATGTAATGTATGTACACAGTGACTGTACCAGCAGAATAGTGAGCGCAGCTCTGGAGTATAATACAGGATGTAACTCAGGATCAGTACAGGATAAGTAATGTAATGTATGTACACAGTGACTGCACCAGCAGAATAGTGACCGCAGCTCTGGAGTATAATACAGGATGTAACTCAGGATCAGTACAGGATAAGTAATGTAATGTATGTACACAGTGACTGCACCAGCAGAATAGTGAGCGCAGCTCTGGAGTATAATACAGGATGTAACTCAGGATCAGTACAGGATAAGTAATGTAATGTATGTACACAGTGACTGCACCAGCAGAATAGTGAGCGCAGCTCTGGAGTATAATACAGGATAAGTAATGTAATGTATGTACACAGTGACTGTACCAGCAGAATAGTGAACGCAGCTCTGGAGTATAATACAGGATAAGTAATGTAATGTATGTACACAGTGACTGTACCAGCAGAATAGTGAGTGCAGCTCTGGAGTATAATACAGGATGTAACTCAGGATCAGTACAGGATAAGTAATGTAATGTATGTACACAGTGACTGCACCAGCAGAATAGTGACCGCAGCTCTGGAGTATAATACAGGATGTAACTCAGGATCAGTACAGGATAAGTAATGTAATGTATGTACACAGTGACTGCACCAGCAGAATAGTGAGCGCAGCTCTGGAGTATAATACAGGATGTAACTCAGGATCAGTACAGGATAAGTAATGTAATGTATGTACACAGTGACTGCACCAGCAGAATAGTGAGCGCAGCTCTGGAGTATAATACAGGATAAGTAATGTAATGTATGTACACAGTGACTGTACCAGCAGAATAGTGAACGCAGCTCTGGAGTATAATACAGGATAAGTAATGTAATGTATGTACACAGTGACTGTACCAGCAGAATAGTGAGTGCAGCTCTGGAGTATAATACAGGATGTAACTCAGGATCAGTACAGGATAAGTAATGTAATGTATGTACACAGTGACTGCACCAGCAGAATAGTGAACGCAGCTCTGGAGTATAATACAGGATAAGTAATGTAATGTATGTACACAGTGACTGTACCAGCAGAATAGTGAGTGCAGCTCTGGAGTATAATACAGGATGTAACTCAGGATCAGTACAGGATAAGTAATGTAATGTATGTACACAGTGACTGTACCAGCAGAATAGTGAGCGCAGCTCTGGAGTATAATACAGGATGTAACTCAGGATCAGTACAGGATAAGTAATGTAATGTATGTACACAGTGACTGCACCAGCAGAATAGTGAGCGCAGCTCTGGAGTATAATACAGGATGTAACTCAGGATCAGTACAGGATAAGTAATGTAATGTATGTACACAGTGACTGTACCAGCAGAATAGTGAGCGCAGCTCTGGAGTATAATACAGGATGTAACTCAGGATCAGTACAGGATAAGTAATGTAATGTATGTACACAGTGACTGCACCAGCAGAATAGTGAGCGCAGCTCTGGAGTATAATACAGGATAAGTAATGTAATGTATGTACACAGTGACTGTACCAGCAGAATAGTGAACGCAGCTCTGGAGTATAATACAGGATAAGTAATGTAATGTATGTACACAGTGACTGTACCAGCAGAATAGTGAGTGCAGCTCTGGAGTAT
Organism: Leptodactylus fallax; assembly: GCA_947044405.1. Lineage (NCBI taxonomy): Eukaryota > Metazoa > Chordata > Amphibia > Anura > Leptodactylidae > Leptodactylus > Leptodactylus fallax. The sequence continues at coordinate 967,432 of CAMRHE010000490.1, forward strand.
AATACAGGATGTAACTCAGGATCAGTACAGGATAAGTAATGTAATGTATGTACACAGTGACTGCACCAGCTTAATAGTGAACGCAGCTCTGGAGTATAATACAGGATAAGTAATGTAATGTATGTACACAGTGACTGTACCAGCAGAATAGTGAGTGCAGCTCTGGAGTATAATACAGGATGTAACTCAGGATCAGTACAGGATAAGTAATGTAATGTATGTACACAGTGACTGCACCAGCTTAATAGTGAACGCAGCTCTGGAGTATAACACTACAGGATAAGTAATGTAATGTATGTACACAGTGACTGTACCAGCAGAATAGTGAGCGCAGCTCTGGAGTATAATACAGGATGTAACTCAGGATCAGTACAGGATAAGTAATGTAATGTATGTACACAGTGACTGTACCAGCAGAATAGTGAGTGCAGCTCTGGAGTATAATACAGGATGTAACTCAGGATCAGTACAGGATAAGTAATGTAATGTATGTACACAGTGACTGTACCAGCAGAATAGTGAGCGCAGCTCTGGAGTATAATACAGGATGTAACTCAGGATCAGTACAGGATAAGTAATGTAATGTATGTACACAGTGACTGTACCAGCAGAATAGTGAGCGCAGCTCTGGAGTATAATACAGGATAAGTAATGTAATGTATGTACACAGTGACTGCACCAGCAGAATAGTGAGTGCAGCTCTGGAGTATAATACAGGATGTAACTCAGGATCAGTACAGGATAAGTAATGTAATGTATGTACACAGTGACTGCACCAGCAGAATAGTGAGCGCAGCTCTGCAGTATAATACAGGATGTAACTCAGGATCAGTACGGGATAAGTAACATAATAATTTAGAGATTTATTCTACTTATAAAGTGTAAAATAGAGTTAATGCAGTCACATGGGCTTTCAGTAATGTCAGCACTTTTGGGGGGCAGGGCGGGGCAGCACAGGGTATTTGGAGCTCTGGATGTTTGCCTCTCATGTCTTCAGAATAGTTGACTGAGACTAACGTGTGACGTCATCGTGTCACCATCTAATATACCAGGATTCCCTATATTGCAGTCGCTGCTGCTTGGCTCTCATATAATCTCTTAGATTGTTCCCCATGGTCTGGCTGCTAGGTCTATCTGGCTAACAACTGACATGTATATATATTGTTGTGAATGAATTTTGATATACATTCTTTAAGAGTGCTGGATATTTCTCATCCTGTATTTCATTGTATGCAGACTGTCTGATGAAGGTCCGAGATGGTCCGAAATGTCACAGAATAAGTCATGTCATGGCCTTCATCCAATAAACTTGATATAAAATGCAAAACCATCTCAGCGTGCCGGGGTTTATTAAGTCACGATATTCCTAGGAGTGCCATATTATCTTAACCCCTCTCTTTTCCCCTGACAGAACCAGAATGACCCCCTGGCCGTGGATAAGATTATGAAGGATCTGGATCAATGTCGGGACGGACGTGTCAACTTCCATAGCTTCTTCTCCTTAATCGCCGGCTTGACCATTGCTTGTAATGACTACTACTGTAAGAACATGAAGGGCAAGAAATAAAGCAGACCCCCCTGGGCCCCGACTTCTTCTATATCCACCTATCTCGCTAGACGGCTCCGCAGGGGGAGAAGCCCCCCATCAGTCCATTCAGCTCCATCCGCTCCAAATCCAAAGCTGTAATAAATACTCCAATGTTTTTGTACATCTGCCTTGTTGTGTCTTCTTTACCGCACTCAGTCCATACACATGGCCATAGGCGACTGATGAGACCTTCTGTCCTGGACAATACCCACAACATTTCAGAGTTCTGCCCCCGCTGCCATGTCAACTGATAAGTCTACGGAGAAGAAGAAAGCTGTACGTGTCAAATCCTAGCAGATATGGGCTGCAGAATATGGTCATGACCATTGCCCCGCTGGGAACGGCACCATCCAGAACACTGCAGACCCAATAGTTAGCAGATACTTTACACTTCATTGACTCTCACTGCTCACCACACACTTGTGTAATACCACAGGCAGTCTACAGGGGGCAGCACTTAGCACTAGGTCTCACCTGCCCTATAATTACCTTGTCACCTATGAGAAGTTGGCACCATACCTACTCCCTCAGGGAACTACATCAGCTCTGGCTGAAACTCCCGCCGATCTTGTCACTCAGGAAAATTGTTTCATGACATCTATTGGTGCCGGCGCAGACTAAATGTATTCCCCTCTGGTTTTGGTGGAAATAATAAGCCCCTATGTCTTATTCATTCCCCACCCCACCCCAAAAAAAAAAAAAAAAAAAGTATCAGGCCAGTGTCTGACAGCCCCTAAAGGTCTGGGCAAAACTCGCTGGAACCTTCCAGAAAAGTAAAAGCAATGGGTGGATACAATGTATGTTTTATCTGCCATTGATTGGTCATGCCTGTAGGAATGATCGCCTCTGTAGTTTAGGATCTGATTACTTAGGATAAGTACTTGTTGTGACTACACCCCGGCCCATCCATTCCCAAGCTGTCAGGAACATGTGTTACATGTATTATTCATGAGCTTAGATTCTACAAGCTCCAGGCAGGTTCCATGTTACATAAAGTCATAGTCAAACAATGACAATATGCTGCTGGTCGAACCCTACAAGTTTCCTAAATAACACACATGTAACCCTTATCTGACTAACCAAGGGCCTGCTGGTGAGCGACCATCGAAACGTGTTACTAATGGTCACAAAGTAGCAGATAATTGTGAAGTGGAAGGAAAATGACACAAGGTTATCAAAACTTTAATCCAATAAAAATCTAAAAAGTGTGACGTGCAAAAGTCTACAGCCCCCTGTACTCTGATACCCCTAAATAAAATCCAATGTGCACAATTACCTTCAGAAGTCACTTAATGAGTTAATAGAGTCCGGCTGTGTGTAATGTAGTCTCAGTATAAATACTCCTGTTCTGTGAAGGCCTCAGTGGTTTGTTAGAGAACACTAGTGAACAAACAGCATCATGAAGACCAAGGAACTCACCAGACAAGTCAGAGAGAAAGTTGTGGAGAAGTTTAAAGCAGGGTTAGGTTATAAAAACATATCCCAAGCTTTGAAAGGGAAAATCTGTCCACAGAACAACTAGAAGTCACTGTGCACTCCTCAAATCTGGCCACAGTCCAGACCTCAATCCTATTGAGCGTCTGGCGTAAGACATGAAAATTGCTGTTCACGGACGCTCCATCCAATCTGGCTGCAAAGAAGAAGAAGAAGGGGCAGAAATCTCATCTCTAGATGTGCAAAGCTGGTAGAGACAGAGCCCATAAGACTTGTAGCTGGAATTGTAGCCAAAGGCGCCTGTACAAAGTATTGCTATAGGGGGCTGAAGACTTTTGCACATCACACTTTTCAGATTTTTAATTGATTAAAATTTAGAAAACCTTGTATCATTTTCCTTCCACTTCACAATGATCTGATACCTTGTGTTGGCTATCATTGAAAATCTCAAGAAAATACATTTTGTGGTTGTGACAAAATGTGAAAAAGTTCAAGGGGTGTGAAGACTTCTGCAAGGCACTGTATTTTGCCCCCCAGAAATCTCTCCATAATTTTCAGAATTATCTCTAGTTTGTGTGTGTTGAGTTGGGTCTTGCGGTTCGTGTACGACATGACTGGAGCTCTGGTCAATGGAGACTGTAGACACATAATAGTCTTACCGCAGACACAAAAATACCTCCCACAAGAGTAGGTTGGGCTCTCGATCATTTTTGATGATCAGTGAGACCTCTTAGATCTTGTACACCCCCAAAACCGTCATCACGTGTGATCTACCATAAAATCCACAGACACATAGATACTACCCCTCGTGAGTTGGCTGGGCTCTCGATAATTTCTGATGATCAATTAGATCCTTTAGATCCTGAACCCTCCCAAAAAAGTCAATGTGCGGGATCTAGCAGATGGTTCACAAACACAAAGATACCACCCTCTCGGGCTGACTGGGATCTTGATCATTTCTGATAAATGAGACTCTTTAGATCATGTCCACCCCAAAAAAAGACAAATGGGGAAAAATTTATTAGGACTGGCCGAGATTTCCATTATACCTCACGCTAGAAAACGTGTCATTTATGATGCCCAGTGCACCACGATAAATTTAGACTATAAAAAAAAAGATGGTGACTTTTTTTGTCATCCCATTAAGAAAGAGTTAATAAAATGTGATCAGTCAGCTAAATGTTTCCCAAAATGGTGCAATAGAAAAGTACAACAAAAAAGGAGCACACCCCTGATGTATCAAACTAAGTGACATGAGAGACTGAATCACTTTAGATCCTGTACACACCCAAAAAAGTTATCATGTGTGATCTACGAGAGAGTCCACAGACACAAAGATACCGCCCTATCAAGTTGGTTGGGCTCTTGATAATTCCTGACGATCAATGAGACTCTTTCGAGCCTGTACACCCCCAAAAAAGTCATTGAGTGTAAACTACCAGATCACAAACACAAAGATACCTCCCTCAAGAACTGGCTGGGCTCTCCGTAATTTCTGACGATTAATGATACTCTTTAGATCCTATACACCCCAAAAAAGTCATTGAGTGTGAACTACCAGATGGTCAAAGATTCCTCCCACAAGAGTAGATTGGACTCTCGATAATTTCTGGTGTTCAGTGAGACCCCTTAGATCCTGTACACCCCCAAAAAAAGGTATCATGTGTGAACTACCCGATACCTAGCACCAGTGTAGTCACAGTCCACCACAGGTCAACCAGGTAGCCCGACCCTGAGCCATTGATCAGAAACTTTATATTCACGATTGGTACCAAATACTTTCAGAAAGCCGTGTGCCTGTGCATAGAGGCGCCACTGTGTCATACTCGGACAAATATTTACCCACTTCTCCCAGACACAAATAACAAAGCTCTTGTGTAAATTTAAGTTCAGACGTTTCTACAATGAAATAGTGAGACGTGCCAACACTTGAAGATCTTTACCTCTCTGTCGTTGAGTCTACTGAACAGAGGTCACCAAGCTTGGAGGGTAAGTAGGAGGAGAGGGAGCACAACTAGAGCTATGGTGGTTGGGCTATATATATACAGTATATATATATATATATATATAGAGAGAGAGAGAGAGAGAGAGAGAGAGAGAGAGAGTACCATGGTTATGTAAACAGAGTAGTCACACTAGGAGTAAAGATTCAGGACCACCACTGTTGAACAATGCCGAGTGAACTGTGTCTGCCCGAGGCAGAACTACACTTGCGGTGGTAGAGTTAGCCAAAGATAACATGACCCAAAGACCATATGTTAGCAGATTCCTCGGGACAACTCTACGTAGGGGTCCTTTGGTGGATCTTCAATGATTCATTCTTCAAGTCCTATGGTTTAGCACTGACCGGCCAAACAGATACTATGAGGGTTATGTGGGCCCTTAGGTGACAAAGTCAAAGTGGGCCTCCTCTCTACCCAACTATGGTAGACCCACCCAAGCACAGTATATGGCCAGTCTTGAATTTCCATTATACAACTGCATTTTAATATCTATCTCATGGCTGCAAAACAATAGGGGCGTCCATCATACAGGCTATATTATGGTCAACTGAATCCGGCCAAAAATTTAGAGTATTTTCACTTGGGTTCAGGGTGTGAATCCTCTGAAATATTCTCCATGACCTTAGGATTGTTGGAAGTAAAAATGACGGCAATAATAGAAATCAGAAAACAAGGGCGGCTCCTTCCTCTGACTGTGAGAATGCTCTGGGGAAGAGCAAAGCTCGGGCCTCCATAGTCATCGCTATTTACGTTGGAAGATTATTTGGCTTTCGATGCTTCTCATTCTTTCCTATATCCTCCTCTCGTTGTAGTAGTGACCAGCCCAAAGTAGTGCAGATATGGGGTTAGGACGGTGATATCTACACGGAGGTCTGATGGTAGTGATGGGTGGACGTAGAATAGTCACACATAGAACAATCTATAGGCACAGCTCCGGGCTATTACTTTTATTCTATACCCCCAATGTTAGGTCAGTGGTCTACAGTGTTGTGAAGTCACCAAGCTCAGTATACCACAACAGTCGCCAGCCTTGGATTGTAGCTTTGCTGACCCCGCATCATGACTACAGGGACATCACATGCACCGACAGTTTAGGACTAAACAGTCAGTCTCAATGATGTACGATTATGGGAAGCTCTGGTAGAGGAATGGTCTTTGATGGTCACAATCACCAGAGGGAAAGGGTGGCAGAGAGCGACCAAATCACATCTAAGACATAAATCACTCCAAGCAACAACAATCAATCAGATCTGATCGAAAGAGGAAATCATCTATCCTGCATGCTAGAAAGTCATCAATCTGAGCACTCAACCTATGTATGTCTCTCCTCTCTCTATAGCTCTCATCTCTCCTCCTCTCTCTCTATATCCTCTCATCTTTCTCTATATCCTCTAACCTCTCTCCCCTCACTCTATCCTCTCCCCCTCCTCGCTCGCTCTATATTCTCTCCTTTCTCCTTTATATCCTCTCTCTCTCTCTCTCTCCTCACTATATCCTCTCATCTCTCTCTCTCTCTCTCTCACCTCTCTCTCTACTCTTTCTATATTCTTTTACGTCTCTCTCTCTATATCCTCTCACCTCTCTCTCTATATACTTTTATGTATCTTTCTCACCTCTCTCCTTCCCCTCTCTATATCCTCTCCCTCTCTCAGATCCTCCACCCCCTTTCCCCCCCTCTCTCTAGATCCTCTCACCTCCCTATATCCTCTCCCCTCTCTCTATATCCACTCTCTCTCTCTCTCTCCTCTCACCTCTCTCCCCTCACTCTATCCTCTCCTTTCTCCTCTCTATATCCTCTCACCTCTCTCTCTATATCCTTTTATGTATCTTTCTCCCTCACCTCTCCTTCCCCTCTCTATATCCTCTCCCCTCTCTCTATATCCACTCTCTCTCTCTCTCTATATCCTCTCACCTCTCTCCCCTTACTCTGTATCCTCTCTCTGTATACTCTCCTCTCTCTCTCTCTCCGTATCCTTACCTCTCTCTCCCCTTACTCTGTATCCTCTATATATCCTCTCTTTCCTCTCTCTGTATCCTTTCTCTCTCCCTCTCTCTGTATCCTCTCTCTCCTCTCTCTCTGTATCCTCTCTCTGTATCCTCTCTCTCCCTCCTCTCTCTCTCTCTCTGTATCCTCTCACCTCTCTCTGTATCCTCTCACCCTCTCTCTCTCTGTATCCTCTCTGTCTGTATCCTCTCACCTCTCTCCATCCTCTCTCTGTATCCTCTCACCTCTCTCTATACTGTATATCCTCTCTCTGTATCCTCTCACCTCTGTCTCTCCTCTCTGTATCCTCTCTATATAGCCTCTCATCTCTCTCTATATATCCTCTCTGTATCCTCTCACCTCTCTCTGTATCCTCTCACTTCTCTCTGTATTCTCTCACCTCTCTATCTCTGTATCCTCTCTCCTCTCTGTATCCTCTCACTTCTCTCTGTATCCTCTCACCTATCTCTGTATCCTCTCTCCTCTCTGTATCCTCTCACCTATCTCTGTATCCTCTCTCCTCTCTGTATCCTCTCACTTCTCTCTGTATCCTCTCACCTCTCTATCTCTGTATCCTCTCTCCTCTCTGTATCCTCTCACTTCTCTCTGTATCCTCTCACCTATCTCTGTATCCTCTCTCCTCTCTGTATCCTCTCACTTCTCTCTGCATCCTCTCACCTCTCTATCTCTGTATCCTCTCCCCTCTCTCTCTCTCTCTCTGTATCCTCTCTCTGTATCCTCTCACCTCTCTCTCCTCTCTCTGTATCCTCTCCTCTCTCTCTCCGTATCCTCTCACCTCTCTCTATCCTCTCTGTATCCTCTCTCCTCTCTCTATCCTCTGTCTGTATCCTCTCCCCTCTCTCTCCTCTCTCTGTATCCTCTCACCTCTCTCTATCCTCTCTCTGTATCCTCTCTCTGTATCCTCTCTCTCCCTCTCTCTCTCCATCCTCTCCCCTCTCTCTCTATCCTCTCACCTCTCTCTCTCTCTCTCTCTGTATCCTCTCACCTCTCTCTCTCTCTCTCTCACCTCTCTCACCTCTCTCTGTATCCTCTCACCTCTCTCTCTCCCTCTCTCTGTATCCTCTCCCCTCTCTCTCTCTCTCTGTCTGTATCCTCTCTCCCTCTCTCTGTATCCTCTCCCTCTCTCTGTATCCTCTCCCTCTCTCTCTCTCTGTATCCTCTCCCCTCTCTCTCTGTATCCCCTCTCTCCCCTCTCTGTATCCTCTCCCCTCTCTCTCTCTCCTCTCTCTGTATCCTCTCTCCTCTCTCTGTATCCTCTCACCTCTCTCTATTCTCTGTCTGTATCCTCTCCCTCTCTCTCTCTCCTCTCTCTGTATCCTCTCACCTCTCTCTATCCTCTCTCTGTATCCTCTCACCTCTCTCTCTCTCCTCTCTCTGTATCCTCTCACCTCTCTCTCTCTCCTCTCTGTATCCTCTCACCTCTCTCTCTCTCTCTCTCTGTATCCTCTCCCTCTCTCTCTCTCTGTATCCTCTCCCCTCTCTCTCTGTATCCTCTCTCCCTCTCCACTCTATCCTCTCTCTGTATCCTCTCTCTCTGTATCTCCCTCTCTCTCTGTATCCTCTCTCCCTCTCTCTCTGTATCCTCTCCTCTCTCCCTCTCTCTGTATCCTCTCCCCTCTCTCTCTGTATCCTCTCCCCTCTCTCTCTGTATCCCCCCCTCTCTCTGTATCCTCTCTCTCCTCCCCTCTCTCTCTGTATCCTCTCCCCTCTCTCTGTATCCTCTCCCCCTAGTAGATGTGTGCCCAGGCCCAGTTGTGCAGAGTGTTTTGAACAATACTGTGTGTTCCCATGGTAATGCGGGTGAGCGGCAGTGCGGGTGTGTACAGAGCGCTGCGTCTGTGTGTGAATCACAGGAAAATGACACATCTCACAAATTTGGGATTTCCTCAAACTGTGGTCAGAGGTGGAAAAAGCCGATCTTATGCTGTATGTGCACAGCTGGCGTACATACGTGTATTATAGCCAGCGTATATATACTGTCTATGTATGAGGGTGTGTCTATGTAATATACTGTGTGTATATTGTATATAGAATAGATCACATGTGGTGGGGAATTCCGCTATAAGAAGGATTAGGGGAGAGATGTAGCAGGGTAAAGCAGTGAGAGGAGCTCACCCTACACACGTACACCGCTGGGCCGAGCTGCTGGGGTTTGGGTGCTGTATGTTATATTCTGTTCCTGCATCTGATAATGGCCCCCATTGATCCATGTGTGAGCACCGTCTTACAGAGACGTCTGTGAGGGGACATTTAGGTGTCAGGCACATGGTACCTCGCGCCTCACTGATGACTGTTATTAGGCGCCGCCTGTATATGCATTGCTAAGTGTCTCGTCCATGCACACAGCTCCTCTGCGGACAGGCTGCCCCCGCCGGCCTGTGACTCAGGGCTTGGCCCCATTCCACCTCTCCTCGGCCAGGCCGGGCCCGCATCTTACAGGGATGAAGTCATGGAGGTGGGAGCGAGGTGAGGTCTGTGCACTGCGGAGGGGTGAGGGATAGCCACTAAGGGGTTAATAGCACAAGGCCGAGTGTGCGTGTGTGTACACATCTGTGTAATCCACAGGACCAGATGCCAAGGTGAAGCTCCAACGCCCAGGTCAGGGAAAAACTCCAAAAACTTTCCTCTCTGGATTTTGTTTTCGGCCCCCGCATTCCTGAGACGCTGCTTGTTAAAGGCACAGGGTCACGTGTGTGCAAGGACCGGGCCGCGGGCGGGGGTGACGCTGTAAGTAGTGACTGCACACTGGATAGCTGAACAAGCAGAGCTGCAGTGTAAAGCAGGAGGCTGAGACAGGCGGTGGTTACCAGTGCACTACAGATACCAGGATAGATCTGCAGCACTGATCTCAGGGTGTGGGCACCATGTACAGGAGCCGCAGGGCACTGCATACACCACACACGTACCCCCGGCCTGCCGCCTGACAGCCACAGATCCCCGGCTGGGTGTGTCCTCCGAGCTGGCAGCGCCATCTGTGCAGCACAATGACTCACTGTATACAAGGACAACCCCCACTATTACACAGCACGCCCTGATGGGAGTGATAATCCTTATCATAACAAAGGAAAGAATGTAGGACAGGCCCAGGTACTACCACCTACCCAAATATTACAGCACCCCCTGCTGCACACACAAGGTATTACATTACTTATATGTACTAAGGAGGAGTAGAGCTGTACAGGCGCACACAGCACCCCCTGCTGTACACACAAGGTATTACACTACTTACATGTACTAAGGAGGAGGAGGAGGAGAGCTGTACAGGCGCACACAGCACCCCCTGCTGTACACACAAGGTATTACACTACTTACATGTACTAAGGAGGAGGAGGAGGAGAGCTGTACAGGTGCACACAGCACCCCCTGCTGTACACACAAGGTATTACACTACTTACATGGTACTAAGGAGGAGGAGGAGGAGGAGGAGAGCTGTACAGGCGCACACAGCACCCCCTGCTGTACACACAAGGTATTACACTACTTACATGTACTAAGGAGGAGGAGGAGAGCTGTACAGGCGCACACAGCACCCCCTGCTGTACACACAAGGTATTACACTACTTACATGTACTAAGGAGGAGGAGGAGAGCTGTACAGGCGCACACAGCACCCCCTGCTGTACACACAAGGTATTACACTACTTACATGTACTAAGGAGGAGGAGGAGAGCTGTACAGGCGCACACAGCACCCCCTGCTGTACACACAAGGTATTACACTACTTACATGTACTAGGAGGAGGAGGAGGAGAGCTGTACAGGCACACACAGCACCCCCTGCTGTACACACAAGGTATTACACTACTTACATGTACTAAGGAGGAGGAGGAGGAGAGCTGTACAGGCGCACACAGCACCCCCTGCTGTACACACAAGGTATTACACTACTTACATGTACTAAGGAGGAGGAGGAGGAGAGCTGTACAGGTGCACACAGCACCCCCTGCTGTACACACAAGGTATTACACTACTTACATGGTACTAAGGAGGAGGAGGAGGAGAGCTGTACAGGCGCACACAGCACCCCCTGCTGTACACACAAGGTATTACACTACTTACATGTACTAGGAGGAGGAGGAGGAGAGCTGTACAGGCGCACACAGCACCCCCTGCTGTACACACAAGGTATTACACTACTTACATGTACTAAGGAGGAGGAGGAGGAGAGCTGTACAGGCACACACAGCACCCCCTGCTGTACACACAAGGTATTACACTACTTACATGTACTAAGGAGGAGGAGGAGGAGAGCTGTACAGGCGCACACAGCACCCCCCTGCTGTACACACAAGGTATTACACTACTTACATGGTACTAAGGAGGAGGAGGAGGAGAGCTGTACAGATGCACACAGCACCCCCTGCTGTACACACAAGGTATTACACTACTTACATGGTACTAAGGAGGAGGAGGAGGAGAGCTGTACAGGCGCACACAGCACCCCCTGCTGTACACACAAGGTATTACACTACTTACATGTACTAAGGAGGAGGAGGAGGAGAGCTGTACAGGCGCACACAGCACCCCCTGCTGTACACACAAGGTATTACACTACTTACATGTACTAAGGAGGAGGAGGAGGAGGAGAGCTGTACAGGCGCACACAGCACCCCCTGCTGTACACACAAGGTATTACACTACTTACATGTACTAAGGAGGAGGAGGAGAGCTGTACAGGCGCACACAGCACCCCCTGCTGTACACACAAGGTATTACACTACTTACATGTACTAAGGAGGAGGAGGAGGAGAGCTGTACAGGCGCACACAGCACCCCCTGCTGTACACACAAGGTATTACACTACTTACATGTACTAAGGAGGAGGAGGAGGAGAGCTGTACAGGCGCACACAGCACCCCCTGCTGTACACACAAGGTATTACACTACTTACATGTACTAAGGAGGAGGAGGAGGAGAGCTGTCGGGGGGAGAGCGCCCCCGCGTCAGGAACAAACTTACATGTAGTAGGGGGGGGGGGGGGGGGGGGTACAGGCGCACACAGCACCCCCTGCTGTACACACAAGGTATTACACTACTTACATGTACTAAGGAGGAGGAGGAGAGCTGTACAGGCGCACACAGCACCCCCTGCTGTACACACAAGGTATTACACTACTTACATGTACTAAGGAGGAGGAGGAGGAGAGCTGTACAGGTGCACACAGCACCCCCTGCTGTACACACAAGGTATTACACTACTTACATGTACTAAGGAGGAGGAGGAGAGCTGTACAGGCGCACACAGCACCCCCTGCTGTACACACAAGGTATTACACTACTTACATGGTACTAAGGAGGAGGAGGAGGAGAGCTGTACAGGTGCACACAGCACCCCCCTGCTGTACACACAAGGTATTACACTACTTACATGTACTAAGGAGGAGGAGGAGGAGAGCTGTACAGGCGCACACAGCACCCCCTGCTGTACACACAAGGTATTACACTACTTACATGTACTAAGGAGGAGGAGGAGGAGAGCTGTACAGGCGCACACAGCACCCCCTGCTGTACACACAAGGTATTACACTACTTACATGTACTAAGGAGGAGGAGGAGAGCTGTACAGGCGCACACAGCACCCCCCTGCTGTACACACAAGGTATTACACTACTTACATGTACTAAGGAGGAGGAGGAGGAGAGCTGTACAGGCGCACACAGCACCCCCTGCTGTACACACAAGGTATTACACTACTTACATGTACTAAGGAGGAGGAGGAGAGCTGTACAGGCGCACACAGCACCCCCTGCTGTACACACAAGGTATTACACTACTTACATGTACTAGAGGAGGAGGAGGAGAGCTGTACAGGTGCACACAGCACCCCCCTGCTGTACACACAAGGTATTACACTACTTACATGTACTAAGGAGGAGGAGGAGGAGAGCTGTACAGGCGCACACAGCACCCCCTGCTGTACACACAAGGTATTACACTACTTACATGTACTAAGGAGGAGGAGGAGGAGAGCTGTACAGGCGCACACAGCACCCCCTGCTGTACACACAAGGTATTACACTACTTACATGTACTAAGGAGGAGGAGGAGGAGAGCTGTACAGGCGCACACAGCACCCCCTGCTGTACACACAAGGTATTACACTACTTACATGTACTAAGGAGGAGGAGGAGGAGAGCTGTACAGGTGCACACAGCACCCCCTGCTGTACACACAAGGTATTACACTACTTACATGTACTAAGGAGGAGGAGGAGAGCTGTACAGGCGCACACAGCACCCCCTGCTGTACACACAAGGTATTACACTACTTACATGTACTAAGGAGGAGGAGGAGAGCTGTACAGGCGCACACAGCACCCCCTGCTGTACACACAAGGTATTACACTACTTACATGTACTAAGGAGGAGGAGGAGGAGAGCTGTACAGGCGCACACAGCACCCCCTGCTGTACACACAAGGTATTACACTACTTACATGTACTAAGGAGGAGGAGGAGGAGAGCTGTACAGGCGCACACAGCACCCCCTGCTGTACACACAAGGTATTACACTACTTACATGTACTAAGGAGGAGGAGGAGGAGAGCTGTACAGGCGCACACAGCACCCCCTGCTGTACACACAAGGTATTACACTACTTACATGTACTAAGGAGGAGGAGGAGAGCTGTACAGGCGCACACAGCACCCCCTGCTGTACACACAAGGTATTACACTACTTACATGTACTAAGGAGGAGGAGGAGGAGAGCTGTACAGGCGCACACAGCACCCCCTGCTGTACACACAAGGTATTACACTACTTACATGTACTAAGGAGGAGGAGGAGGAGAGCTGTACAGGCGCACACAGCACCCCCTGCTGTACACACAAGGTATTACACTACTTACATGTACTAAGGAGGAGGAGGAGGAGAGCTGTACAGGCGCACACAGCACCCCCTGCTGTACACACAAGGTATTACACTACTTACATGGTACTAAGGAGGAGGAGGAGAGCTGTACAGGCGCACACAGCACCCCCTGCTGTACACACAAGGTATTACACTACTTACATGTACTAAGGAGGAGGAGGAGAGCTGTACAGGCGCACACAGCACCCCCCTGCTGTACACACAAGGTATTACACTACTTACATGTACTAAGGAGGAGGAGGAGAGCTGTACAGGCGCACACAGCACCCCCTGCTGTACACACAAGGTATTACACTACTTACATGTACTAAGGAGGAGGAGGAGAGCTGTACAGGCGCACACAGCACCCCCTGCTGTACACACAAGGTATTACACTACTTACATGGTACTAAGGAGGAGGAGGAGGAGAGCTGTACAGGCGCACACAGCACCCCCTGCTGTACACACAAGGTATTACACTACTTACATGTACTAAGGAGGAGGAGGAGAGCTGTACAGGCGCACACAGCACCCCCCTGCTGTACACACAAGGTATTACACTACTTACATGTACTAAGGAGGAGGAGGAGAGCTGTACAGGCGCACACAGCACCCCCTGCTGTACACACAAGGTATTACACTACTTACATGTACTAAGGAGGAGGAGGAGAGCTGTACAGGTGCACACAGCACCCCCTGCTGTACACACAAGGTATTACACTACTTACATGTACTAAGGAGGAGGAGGAGAGCTGTACAGGCGCACACAGCACCCCCTGCTGTACACACAAGGTATTACACTACTTACATGGTACTAAGGAGGAGGAGGAGGAGAGCTGTACAGGAGCACACACAGCACCCCCTGCTGTACACACAAGGTATTACACTACTTACATGTACTAAGGAGGAGGAGGAGGAGAGCTGTACAGGTGCACACAGCACCCCCTGCTGTACACACAAGGTATTACACTACTTACATGTACTAAGGAGGAGGAGGAGGAGAGCTGTACAGGTGCACACAGCACCCCCTGCTGTACACACAAGGTATTACACTACTTATATGTACTAAGGAGGAGGAGGAGAGCTGTACAGGCGCACACAGCACCCCCTGCTGTACACACAAGGTATTACACTACTTACATGTACTAAGGAGGAGGAGGAGGAGAGCTGTACAGGCGCACACAGCACCCCCTGCTGTACACACAAGGTATTACACTACTTACATGTACTAAGGAGGAGGAGGAGGAGAGCTGTACAGGTGCACACAGCACCCCCTGCTGTACACACAAGGTATTACACTACTTACATGTACTAAGGAGGAGGAGGAGGAGAGCTGTACAGGCGCACACAGCACCCCCTGCTGTACACACAAGGTATTACACTACTTACATGTACTAAGGAGGAGGAGGAGAGCTGTACAGGCGCACACAGCACCCCCTGCTGTACACACAAGGTATTACACTACTTACATGGTACTAAGGAGGAGGAGGAGGAGAGCTGTACAGGCGCACACAGCACCCCCTGCTGTACACACAAGGTATTACACTACTTACATGTACTAAGGGGAGGAGGAGGAGAGCTGTACAGGCGCACACAGCACCCCCTGCTGTACACACAAGGTATTACACTACTTACATGTACTAAGGAGGAGGAGAGAGAGCTGTACAGGTGCACACAGCACCCCCTGCTGTACACACAAGGTATTACACTACTTACATGGTACTAAGGAGGAGGAGGAGAGCTGTACAGACACACACAGCACCCCCTGCTGTACACACAAGGTATTACACTACTTACATGTACTAAGGAGGAGGAGGAGAGCTGTACAGGCGCACACAGCACCCCCTGCTGTACACACAAGGTATTACACTACTTACATGGTACTAAGGAGGAGGAGGAGGAGAGCTGTACAGGCACACACAGCACCCCCTGCTGTACACACAAGGTATTACACTACTTACATGTACTAAGGAGGAGGAGGAGGAGAGCTGTACAGGCGCACACAGCACCCCCTGCTGTACACACAAGGTATTACACTACTTACATGTACTAAGGAGGAGGAGGAGAGCTGTACAGGCGCACACAGCACCCCCTGCTGTACACACAAGGTATTACACTACTTACATGTACTAAGGAGGAGGAGGAGAGCTGTACAGGCGCACACAGCACCCCCTGCTGTACACACAAGGTATTACACTACTTACATGTACTAAGGAGGAGGAGGAGAGCTGTACAGGCACACACAGCACCCCCTGCTGTACACACAAGGTATTACACTACTTACATGTACTAAGGAGGAGGAGGAGGAGAGCTGTACAGGCGCACACAGCACCCCCTGCTGTACACACAAGGTATTACACTACTTACATGTACTAAGGAGGAGGAGGAGGAGAGCTGTACAGGCGCACACAGCACCCCCCTGCTGTACACACAAGGTATTACACTACTTACATGTACTAAGGAGGAGGAGGAGGAGAGCTGTACAGGCGCACACAGCACCCCCTGCTGTACACACAAGGTATTACACTACTTACATGTACTAAGGAGGAGGAGGAGGAGAGCTGTACAGGCGCACACAGCACCCCCTGCTGTACACACAAGGTATTACACTACTTACATGTACTAAGGAGGAGGAGGAGGAGAGCTGTACAGGTGCACACAGCACCCCCTGCTGTACACACAAGGTATTACACTACTTACATGGTACTAAGGAGGAGGAGGAGGAGAGCTGTACAGGCGCACACAGCACCCCCTGCTGTACACACAAGGTATTACACTACTTACATGTACTAAGGAGGAGGAGGAGAGCTGTACAGGCGCACACAGCACCCCCTGCTGTACACACAAGGTATTACACTACTTACATGTACTAAGGAGGAGGAGGAGAGCTGTACAGGCGCACACAGCACCCCCTGCTGTACACACAAGGTATTACACTACTTACATGTACTAAGGAGGAGGAGGAGGAGAGCTGTACAGGCGCACACAGCACCCCCTGCTGTACACACAAGGTATTACACTACTTACATGTACTATGGAGGAGGAGGAGGAGAGCTGTACAGGCGCACACAGCACCCCCTGCTGTACACACAAGGTATTACACTACTTACATGTACTAAGGAGGAGGAGGAGAGCTGTACAGGCGCACACAGCACCCCCTGCTGTACACACAAGGTATTACACTACTTACATGTACTAAGGAGGAGGAGGAGAGCTGTACAGGCGCACACAGCACCCCCTGCTGTACACACAAGGTATTACACTACTTACATGTACTAAGGAGGAGGAGGAGAGCTGTACAGGCGCACACAGCACCCCCTGCTGTACACACAAGGTATTACACTACTTACATGTACTAAGGAGGAGGAGGAGAGCTGTACAGGCGCACACAGCACCCCCTGCTGTACACACAAGGTATTACACTACTTACATGGTACTAAGGAGGAGGAGGAGAGCTGTACAGGCGCACACAGCACCCCCTGCTGTACACACAAGGTATTACACTACTTACATGTACTAAGGAGGAGGAGGAGGAGAGCTGTACAGGCGCACACAGCACCCCCTGCTGTACACACAAGGTATTACACTACTTACATGGTACTAAGGAGGAGGAGGAGGAGAGCTGTACAGGCGCACACAGCACCCCCTGCTGTACACACAAGGTATTACACTACTTACATGTACTAAGGAGGAGGAGGAGGAGAGCTGTACAGGTGCACACAGCACCCCCCTGCTGTACACACAAGGTATTACACTACTTACATGTACTAAGGAGGAGGAGAGAGAGCTGTACAGGTGCACACAGCACCCCCTGCTGTACACACAAGGTATTACACTACTTACATGTACTAAGGAGGAGGAGGAGGAGAGCTGTACAGGTGCACACAGCACCCCCTGCTGTACACACAAGGTATTACACTACTTACATGTACTAAGGAGGAGGAGGAGAGCTGTACAGGTGCACACAGCACCCCCTGCTGTACACACAAGGTATTACACTACTTACATGTACTAAGGAGGAGGAGGAGAGCTGTACAGGCACACACAGCACCCCCTGCTGTACACACAAGGTATTACACTACTTACATGTACTAAGGAGGAGGAGGAGAGCTGTACAGGCGCACACAGCACCCCCTGCTGTACACACAAGGTATTACACTACTTACATGGTACTAAGGAGGAGGAGGAGAGCTGTACAGGCGCACACAGCACCCCCTGCTGTACACACAAGGTATTACACTACTTACATGGTACTAAGGAGGAGGAGGAGGAGAGCTGTACAGGCGCACACAGCACCCCCTGCTGTACACACAAGGTATTACACTACTTACATGTACTAAGGAGGAGGAGGAGAGCTGTACAGGCGCACACAGCACCCCCTGCTGTACACACAAGGTATTACACTACTTACATGTACTAAGGAGGAGGAGGAGAGCTGTACAGGCGCACACAGCACCCCCTGCTGTACACACAAGGTATTACACTACTTACATGTACTAAGGAGGAGGAGGAGAGCTGTACAGGCGCACACAGCACCCCCTGCTGTACACACAAGGTATTACACTACTTACATGTACTAAGGAGGAGGAGGAGGAGAGCTGTACAGGCGCACACAGCACCCCCTGCTGTACACACAAGGTATTACACTACTTATATGTACTAAGGAGGAGGAGGAGGAGAGCTGTACAGGCGCACACAGCACCCCCTGCTGTACACACAAGGTATTACACTACTTACATGTACTAAGGAGGAGGAGGAGGAGAGCTGTACAGGCGCACACAGCACCCCCTGCTGTACACACAAGGTATTACACTACTTACATGTACTAAGGAGGAGGAGGAGGAGAGCTGTACAGGCGCACACAGCACCCCCTGCTGTACACACAAGGTATTACACTACTTACATGTACTAAGGAGGAGGAGGAGGAGAGCTGTACAGGCGCACACAGCACCCCCTGCTGTACACACAAGGTATTACACTACTTACATGTACTAAGGAGGAGGAGGAGAGCTGTACAGGCGCACACAGCACCCCCTGCTGTACACACAAGGTATTACACTACTTACATGTACTAAGGAGGAGGAGGAGAGCTGTACAGGTGCACACAGCACCCCCCTGCTGTACACACAAGGTATTACACTACTTACATGTACTAAGGAGGAGGAGGAGAGCTGTACAGGAGCGCACACAGCACCCCCTGCTGTACACACAAGGTATTACACTACTTACATGTACTAAGGAGGAGGAGGAGAGCTGTACAGGCGCACACAGCACCCCCTGCTGTACACACAAGGTATTACACTACTTACATGGTACTACGGAGGAGGAGGAGAGCTGTACAGGCGCACACAGCACCCCCCTGCTGTACACACAAGGTATTACACTACTTACATGTACTAAGGAGGAGGAGGAGGAGAGCTGTACAGGCGCACACAGCACCCCCTGCTGTACACACAAGGTATTACACTACTTACATGGTACTAGAGGAGGAGGAGGAGAGCTGTACAGGTGCACACAGCACCCCCCGCTGTACACACAAGGTATTACACTACTTACATGTACTAAGGAGGAGGAGGAGGAGAGCTGTACAGGCGCACACAGCACCCCCTGCTGTACACACAAGGTATTACACTACTTACATGTACTAAGGAGGAGGAGGAGAGCTGTACAGGTGCACACAGCACCCCCTGCTGTACACACAAGGTATTACACTACTTACATGTACTAAGGAGGAGGAGGAGAGCTGTACAGGCGCACACAGCACCCCCTGCTGTACACACAAGGTATTACACTACTTACATGTACTAAGGAGGAGGAGGAGAGCTGTACAGGCGCACACAGCACCCCCTGCTGTACACACAAGGTATTACACTACTTACATGGTACTAAGGAGGAGGAGGAGGAGAGCTGTACAGGAGCACACAGCACCCCCTGCTGTACACACAAGGTATTACACTACTTACATGTACTAAGGAGGAGGAGGAGAGCTGTACAGGCGCACACAGCACCCCCCTGCTGTACACACAAGGTATTACACTACTTACATGTACTAAGGAGGAGGAGGAGAGCTGTACAGGCGCACACAGCACCCCCTGCTGTACACACAAGGTATTACACTACTTACATGGTACTAAGGAGGAGGAGGAGGAGAGCTGTACAGGCGCACACAGCACCCCCTGCTGTACACACAAGGTATTACACTACTTACATGTACTAAGGAGGAGGAGGAGGAGAGCTGTACAGGCGCACACAGCACCCCCTGCTGTACACACAAGGTATTACACTACTTACATGTACTAAGGAGGAGGAGGAGGAGAGCTGTACAGGCACACACAGCACCCCCTGCTGTACACACAAGGTAATACACTACTTACATGTACTAAGGAGGAGGAGGAGGAGAGCTGTACAGGCGCACACAGCACCCCCTGCTGTACACACAAGGTATTACACTACTTACATGTACTAAGGAGGAGGAGGAGGAGAGCTGTACAGGCGCACACAGCACCCCCTGCTGTACACACAAGGTATTACACTACTTACATGTACTAAGGAGGAGGAGGAGAGCTGTACAGGTGCACACAGCACCCCCTGCTGTACACACAAGGTATTACACTACTTACATGTACTAAGGAGGAGGAGGAGAGCTGTACAGGCGCACACAGCACCCCCTGCTGTACACACAAGGTATTACACTACTTACATGTACTAAGGAGGAGGAGGAGGAGAGCTGTACAGGCGCACACAGCACCCCCTGCTGTACACACAAGGTATTACACTACTTACATGGTACTAAGGAGGAGGAGGAGAGCTGTACAGGCGCACACAGCACCCCCTGCTGTACACACAAGGTATTACACTACTTACATGTACTAGAGGAGGAGGAGGAGAGCTGTACAGGCGCACACAGCACCCCCTGCTGTACACACAAGGTATTACACTACTTACATGTACTAAGGAGGAGGAGGAGAGCTGTACAGGCGCACACAGCACCCCCCTGCTGTACACACAAGGTATTACACTACTTACATGGTACTAAGGGAGGAGGAGGAGAGCTGTACAGGTGCACACAGCACCCCCTGCTGTACACACAAGGTATTACACTACTTACATGTACTAAGGAGGAGGAGGAGGAGAGCTGTACAGGTGCACACAGCACCCCCTGCTGTACACACAAGGTATTACACTACTTACATGTACTAAGGAGGAGGAGGAGGAGAGCTGTACAGGTGCACACAGCACCCCCTGCTGTACACACAAGGTATTACACTACTTATATGTACTAAGGAGGAGGAGGAGAGCTGTACAGGCGCACACAGCACCCCCTGCTGTACACACAAGGTATTACACTACTTACATGTACTAAGGAGGAGGAGGAGGAGAGCTGTACAGGCACACACAGCACCCCCTGCTGTACACACAAGGTATTACACTACTTACATGTACTAAGGAGGAGGAGGAGGAGAGCTGTACAGGTGCACACAGCACCCCCTGCTGTACACACAAGGTATTACACTACTTACATGTACTAAGGAGGAGGAGGAGAGCTGTACAGGCACACACAGCACCCCCTGCTGTACACACAAGGTATTACACTACTTACATGGTACTAAGGAGGAGGAGGAGAGCTGTACAGGCGCACACAGCACCCCCTGCTGTACACACAAGGTATTACACTACTTACATGTACTAAGGAGGAGGAGGAGGAGAGCTGTACAGGCGCACACAGCACCCCCCTGCTGTACACACAAGGTATTACACTACTTACATGTACTAAGGAGGAGGAGGAGAGCTGTACAGGCACACACAGCACCCCCTGCTGTACACACAAGGTATTACACTACTTACATGTACTAAGGAGGAGGAGGAGAGCTGTACAGGCACACACAGCACCCCCCTGCTGTACACACAAGGTATTACACTACTTACATGTACTAAGGAGGAGGAGGAGGAGAGCTGTACAGGTGCACACAGCACCCCCTGCTGTACACACAAGGTATTACACTACTTACATGTACTAAGGAGGAGGAGGAGAGCTGTACAGGCGCACACAGCACCCCCCTGCTGTACACACAAGGTATTACACTACTTATATGTACTAAGGAGGAGGAGGAGGAGAGCTGTACAGGCGCACACAGCACCCCCTGCTGTACACACAAGGTATTACACTACTTACATGTACTAAGGAGGAGGAGGAGAGCTGTACAGGCGCACACAGCACCCCCTGCTGTACACACAAGGTATTACACTACTTACATGTACTAAGGAGGAGGAGGAGAGCTGTACAGGCACACACAGCACCCCCTGCTGTACACACAAGGTATTACACTACTTACATGGTACTAAGGAGGAGGAGGAGAGCTGTACAGGCGCACACAGCACCCCCTGCTGTACACACAAGGTATTACACTACTTACATGTACTAAGGAGGAGGAGGAGGAGAGCTGTACAGGCGCACACAGCACCCCCTGCTGTACACACAAGGTATTACACTACTTACATGTACTA
Source organism: Leptodactylus fallax (assembly GCA_947044405.1). Taxonomy (NCBI): domain Eukaryota; kingdom Metazoa; phylum Chordata; class Amphibia; order Anura; family Leptodactylidae; genus Leptodactylus; species Leptodactylus fallax. Next base: position 989,814 of record CAMRHE010000490.1, read on the forward strand.
AGGAGGAGGAGGAGAGCTGTACAGGCGCACACAGCACCCCCTGCTGTACACACAAGGTATTACACTACTTACATGTACTAGGAGGAGGAGGAGGAGAGCTGTACAGGCACACACAGCACCCCCCTGCTGTACACACAAGGTATTACACTACTTATATGTACTAAGGAGGAGGAGGAGAGCTGTACAGGCGCACACAGCACCCCCTGCTGTACACACAAGGTATTACACTACTTACATGTACTAAGGAGGAGGAGGAGGAGAGCTGTACAGGTGCACACAGCACCCCCTGCTGTACACACAAGGTATTACACTACTTACATGTACTAAGGAGGAGGAGGAGGAGGAGAGCTGTACAGGCGCACACAGCACCCCCTGCTGTACACACAAGGTATTACACTACTTACATGTACTAAGGAGGAGGAGGAGAGCTGTACAGGTGCACACAGCACCCCCTGCTGTACACACAAGGTATTACACTACTTACATGTACTAAGGAGGAGGAGGAGGAGAGCTGTACAGGCGCACACAGCACCCCCTGCTGTACACACAAGGTATTACACTACTTACATGTACTAAGGAGGAGGAGGAGAGCTGTACAGGCGCACACAGCACCCCCTGCTGTACACACAAGGTATTACACTACTTACATGTACTAAGGAGGAGGAGGAGAGCTGTACAGGCGCACACAGCACCCCCCTGCTGTACACACAAGGTATTACACTACTTACATGGTACTAAGGAGGAGGAGGAGAGCTGTACAGGCACACACAGCACCCCCTGCTGTACACACAAGGTATTACACTACTTACATGTACTAAGGAGGAGGAGGAGGAGAGCTGTACAGGCGCACACAGCACCCCCTGCTGTACACACAAGGTATTACACTACTTACATGTACTAAGGAGGAGGAGGAGAGCTGTACAGGCGCACACAGCACCCCCTGCTGTACACACAAGGTATTACACTACTTACATGTACTAAGGAGGAGGAGGAGAGCTGTACAGGTACACACAGCACATATGGCCTGCAAGTTCTGGCAGTGTTCACATTCTGCAAGTTCTACTCAGATACATGGGAAAGACAAGGAAAAGAAATCTGCCCCATGTGAATGTACCCCAGCAAGAGCCACATGTCTCAGTATTGGTGCCCATACAGGAGGCAGAGGGGTATTGTAGAACCCATGTTACTTACCTCTATAGAACCCGCCCTCTACATTACCCACCTGTACAGCACTTACCCCCTACACGCCCACTTACATACGTATCATGGTCCTGGTAATAACATCTTATGTCCATACAGAATAACATATATAATCACTAAATACCATCAGCAGGGGGAATCTTATTGCTATGGTTACCTAAGCAGAGGTCACATGACTCGGACATGGCGCTTTAGCCGGGTGACATTGCGGTGGATGTATAGATCTATCACTAGAGGCTGGGCTGTCACCTCATACTTGACATAGCTATATGCAGTGATAGCGCAAGGCGGCCGCCATTTTACGTGAGCCCGAGCTATAGGAAGTCTATACGGCTGTCTCCAGGAAGATGTCCGCGGCGGAGGACGGAATGACCGCAATGTCATGGTGAAGATGCCGGAATGTAACTGAGAAACCTGCCGGCTACTGAGGTGAGTGATGTGATAGATGGAGGACTGGATATGATGGGGCTCCTCATTCATACATATGGGAGACATGACTGTTCCTACTCACTTCAGGATCCACGAACATACATATGGGAGCCATGTGGGTCACCCAGACCCGGGGCCCCTCACTCATACATGTGTCCTCCATGACTGCCCCCTCCCCAGCCGGGGCCCCTCACTCATACATGTGTCCTCCATGACTGCCCCTCCCCAGCCGGGGCCCCACCATACATGTGTCCTCCATGACTGCCCCCTCCCCAGCCGGGGCCCCTCACTCATACATGTGTCCTCCATGACTGTCCCTTCTCAGCCGGGGCCCCTCACTCATACATGTGTCCTCCATGACTGCCCCTCCCCAGCCGGGGCCCCTCACTCATACATGTGTCCTCCATGACTGCCCCTCCCCAGCCGGGGCCCCTCACTCATACATGTGTCCTCCATGACTGTCCCTTCTCAGCCGGGGCCCCTCACTCATACATGTGTCCTCCATGACTGCCCCTCCCCAGCCGGGGCCCCTCACTCATACATGTGTCCTCCATGACTGCCCCTCCCCAGCCGGGGCCCCTCACTCATACATGTGTCCTCCATGACTGCCCCTCCTCAGCCGGGGCCCCTCACTCATACATGTGTCCTCCATGACTGTCTCTTCTCAGCCGGGGCCCCTCACTCATACATGTGTCCTCCATGACTGTCCCTTCTCACCTGGGGCCCCTCACTCATACATGTGTCCTCCATGACTGTCCCTTCTCAGCCGGGGCCCTCACTCATACATGTGTCCTCCATGACTGCCCCTCCCCAGCCGGGGCCCCTCACTCATACATGTGTCCTCCATGACTGCCCCTCCTCAGCCGGGGCCCCTCACTCATACATGTGTCCTCCATGACTGTCTCTTCTCAGCCGGGGCCCCTCACTCATACATGTGTCCTCCATGACTGTCCCTCCTCAGCCGGGGCCCCTCACTCATACATGTGTCCTCCATGACTGTCCCTCCCCAGCCGGGGCCCCTCACTCATACATGTGTCCTCCATGACTGTCCCTCCTCACCTGGGGCCCCTCACTCATACATGTGTCCTCCATGACTGTCCCTTCTCAGCCGGGGCCCCTCACTCATACATGTGTCCTCCATGACTGTCCCTTCTCAGCCGGGGCCCCTCACTCATACATGTGTCCTCCATGACTGTCCCTCCTCACCTGGGGCCCCTCACTCATACATGTGTCCTCCATGACTGACCCTTCTCAGCCGGGGCCCCTCACTCATACATGTGTCCTCCATGACTGTCCCTCCTCACCTGGGGCCCCTCACTCATACATGTGTCCTCCATGACTGTCCCTTCTCAGCCGGGGCCCCTCACTCATACATGTGTCCTCCATGACTGTCCCTTCTCAGCCGGGGCCCCTTACTCATACATGTGTCCTCCATGACTGTCTCTCCCCAGCCGGGGCCCCTCACTCATACATGTGTCCTCCATGACTGTCCCTTCTCAGCCGGGGCCCCTCACTCATACATGTGTCCTCCATGACTGTCCCTCCTCACCCGGGGTCCCTCACTCATACATGTGTCCTCCATGACTGCCCATTCTCATCTGGGGCCCCTCACTCATACATGTGTCCTCCATGACTGTCCATTCTCATCTGGGGCCCCTCACTCATACATGTGCCCTCCATGACTGCCCCTCCCCAGCCGGGGCCCCTCACTCATACATGTGTCCTCCATGACTGTCCCTTCTCAGCCGGGGCCCCTCACTCATACATGTGTCCTCCATGACTGCCCCTCCCCAGCCGGGGCCCCTCACTCATACATGTGTCCTCCATGACTGTCCCTTCTCAGCCGGGGCCCCTCACTCATACATGTGTCCTCCATGACTGTCCCTCCTCACCTGGGGCCCCTCACTCATACATGTGTCCTCCATGACTGTCCCTTCTCACCTGGGGCCCCTCACTCATACATGTGTCCTCCATGACTGCCCATTCTCAGCCGGGGCCCCTCACTCATACATGTGCCCTCCATGACTGCCCATTCTCAGCCGGGGCCCCTCACTCATACATGTGTCCTCCATGACTGCCCCTCCCCAGCCGGGGCCCCTCACTCATACATGTGTCCTCCATGACTGTCCCTCCTCACCTGGGGCCCCTAACTCATACATGTGTCCTCCATGACTGTCCCTCCTCACCTGGGGCCCCTCACTCATACATGTGTCCTCCATGACTGTCCCTTCTCACCTGGGGCCCCTCACTCATACATGTGTCCTCCATGACTGTCTCTTCTCAGCCGGGGCCCCTCACTCATACATGTGTCCTCCATGACTGCCCCTCCTCACCTGGGGCCCCTCACTCATACATGTGCCCTCCATGACTGCCCCTCCTCACCTGGGGCCCCTCACTCATACATGTGTCCTCCATGACTGTCCCTCCTCACCTGGGGCCCCTCACTCATACATGTGTCCTCCATGACTGTCCCTTCTCACCTGGGGCCCCTCACTCATACATGTGTCCTCCATGACTGCCCCTCCCCAGCCGGGGCCCCTCACTCATACATGTGTCCTCCATGACTGCCCCTCCCCAGCCGGGGCCCCTCACTCATACATGTGTCCTCCATGACTGCCCCTCCTCAGCCGGGGCTCCTCACTCATACATGTGTCCTCCATGACTGCCCCTCCTCACCTGGGGCCCCTCACTCATACATGTGTCCTCCATGACTGCCCCTCCTCACCTGGGGCCCCTCACTCATACATGTGTCCTCCATGACTGTCCCTTCTCACCTGGGGCCCCTCACTCATACATGTGTCCTCCATGACTGCCCCTCCCCAGCCGGGGCCCCTCACTCATACATGTGTCCTCCATGACTGCCCCTCCTCAGCCGGGGCCCCTCACTCATACATGTGTCCTCCATGACTGTCCCTCCTCACCTGGGGCCCCTCACTCATACATGTGTCCTCCATGACTGTCCATTCTCATCTGGGGCCCCTCACTCATACATGTGCCCTCCATGACTGCCCATTCTCAGCCGGGGCCCCTCACTCATACATGTGTCCTCCATGACTGTCTATTCTCACCTGGGGCCCCTCACTCATACATGTGCCCTCCATGACTGCCCCTCCCCAGCCGGGGCCCCTCACTCATACATGTGTCCTCCATGACTGCCCTTCCCCAGCCGGGGTCCCTCACTCATACATGTGTCCTCCATGACTGCCCATTCTCAGCCGGGGCCCCTCACTCATACATGTGTCCTCCATGACTGTCCCTCCTCAGCCGGGGCCCCTCACTCATACATGTGTCCTCCATGACTGTCCCTCCTCAGCCGGGGCCCCTCACTCGTACATGTGTCCTCCATGACTGCCCCTCCTCACCTGGGGCCCCTCACTCATACATGTGTCCTCCATGACTGTCCCTCCTCATCTGGGGCCCCTCACTCATACATGTGTCCTCCATGACTGCTCCTCCCCAGCCGGGGCCCCTCACTCATACATGTGTCCTCCATGACTGCCCCTTCTCAGCCGGGGCCCCTCACTCATACATGTGTCCTCCATGACTGTCCCTCCTCACCTGGGGCCCCTCACTCATACATGTGTCCTCCATGACTGTCCCTCCTCACCTGGGGCCCCTCACTCATACATGTGTCCTCCATGACTGCCCCTCCTCAGCAGGGGCCCCTCACTCATACATGTGTCCTCCATGACTGTCCCTCCTCAGCCGGGGCCCCTCACTCATACATGTGTCCTCCATGACTGCCCCTCCTCAGCCGGGGCCCCTCACTCATACATGTGTCCTCCATGTCTGCCCATTCTCAGCCGGGGCCCCTCACTCATACATGTGTCCTCCATGACTGCCCCTCCTCAGCCGGGGCCCCTCACTCATACATGTGGCCTCCATGACTGTCTCTCCCCAGCCGGGGCCCCTCACTCATACATGTGTCCTCCATGACTGCCCCTCCTCACTTGGGGCCCCTCACTCATACATGTGTCCTCCATGACTGTCCCTCCTCAGCCGGGGCCCCTCACTCATACATGTGTCCTCCATGACTGCCCCTCCTCACCTGGGGCCCCTCACTCATACATGTGTCCTCCATGACTGTCCCTCCTCACCTGGGGCCCCTCACTCATACATGTGTCCTCCATGACTGCCCCTCCCCAGCCGGGGCCCCTCACTCATACATGTGTCCTCCATGACTGCCCCTTCTCAGCCGGGGCCCCTCACTCATACATGTGTCCTCCATGACTGTCCCTCCTCACCTTGGGCCCCTCACTCATACATGTGTCCTCCATGACTGCCCATTCTCAGCCGGGGCCCCTCACTCATACATGTGTCCTCCATGACTGCCCCTCCTCAGCCGGGGCCCCTCACTCATACATGTGTCCTCCATGACTGTCCCTCCTCAGCCGGGGCCCCTCACTCATACATGTGTCCTCCATGACTGCCCCTCCTCAGCCGGGGCCCCTCACTCATACATGTGTCCTCCATGACTACCCCTCCTCACCTGGGGCCCCTCACTCATACATGTGTCCTCCATGACTGCCCCTCCCCAGCCGGGGCCCCTCACTCATACATGTGTCCTCCATGACTGCCCATTCTCAGCCGGGGCCCCTCACTCATACATGTGTCCTCCATGACTGCCCCTCCTCAGCCGGGGCCCCTCACTCATACATGTGTCCTCCATGACTGCCCCTCCCCAGCCGGGGCCCCTCACTCATACATGTGTCCTCCATGACTGCCCATTCTCAGCCGGGGCCCCTCACTCATACATGTGTCCTCCATGACTGTCCCTCCTCACCTGGGGCCCCTCACTCATACATGTGTCCTCCATGACTGCCCATTCTCAGCCGGGGCCCCTCACTCATACATGTGTCCTCCATGACTGCCCCCTCCCCAGCCGGGGCCCCTCACTCATACATGTGCCCTCCATGACTGTCTCTCCCCAGCCGGGGCCCCTCACTCATACATGTGTCCTCCATGACTGTCTCTTAGCCGGGGCCCCTCACTCATACATGTGTCCTCCATGACTGCCTCTTCTCAGCCGTGGGCCCCTCACTCATACATGTGTCCTCCATGACTGCCCCTCCCCAGCCGAGGCCCCTCACTCATACATGTGCCCTCCATGACTGTCTCTCCCCAGCCGGGGCCCCTCACTCATACATGTGCCCTCCATGACTGTCTCTCCTCAGCCGGGGCCCCTCACTCATACATGTGTCCTCCATGATTGTCTCTTCTCAGTTGAGGCTCCTCACTCATACATGTGTCCTCCATGACTGTCCCTCCTCACCTGGGGCCCCTCACTCATACATGTGTCCTCCATGACTGTCCCTCCTCAGCCGGGGCCCCTCACTCATACATGTGTTCTCCATGACTGCCCCTCCCCAGCCGGGGCCCCTCACTCATACATGTGTCCTCCATGACTGCCCCTCCTCAGCCGGGGCCCATCACTCATACATGTGTCCTCCATTACTGTCTCTTCTCAGCCGGGGCCCCTCACTCATACATGTGTCCTCCATTACTGTCCCTCCCCAACCGGGGCCCCTCACTCATACATGTGTCCTCCATGACTGCCCCTTCTCAGCCGGGGCCCCTCACTCATACATGTGTCCTCCATGACTGCCCCTCCTCACTTGGGGCCCCTCACTCATACATGTGTCCTCCATGACTGCCCCTCCTCACTTGGGGCCCCTCACTCATACATGTGTCCTCCATGACTGTCCCTCCTCACCTGGGGCCCCTCACTCATACATGTGTCCTCCATGACTGCCCCTCCTCAGCCGGGGCCCCTCACTCATACATGTGTCCTCCATGACTGCCCCTCCTCAGCCGGGGCCCATCACTCATACATGTGTCCTCCATTACTGTCTCTTCTCAGCCGGGGCCCCTCACTCATACATGTGTCCTCCATTACTGTCCCTCCCCAACCGGGGCCCCTCACTCATACATGTGTCCTCCATGACTGTCTCTTCTCAGCCGGGGCCCCTCACTCATATATGTGTCCTCCATGACTGTCCCTCCTCACCTGGGGCCCCTCACTCATACATGTGTCCTCCATGACTGTCCCTTCTCACCTGGGGCCCCTCACTCATACATGTGTTCTCCATGACTGCCCCTCCCCAGCCGGGGCCCCTCACTCATACATGTGTCCTCCATGACTGTCTCTTCTCAGCCGGGGCCCCTCACTCATACATGTGTCCTCCATGACTGCCCCTCCTCAGCCGGGGCCCCTCACTCATACATGTGTCCTCCATGACTGTTCCTCCTCACCTGGGGCCCCTCACTCATACATGTGTCCTCCATGACTGTCTCTTCTCAGCCGGGGCCCCTCAATCATACATGTGTCCTCCATGACTGTCTCTTCTCAGCCGGGGCCCCTCACTCATACATGTGTCCTCCATGACTGCCCCTCCTCAGCCGGGGCCCCTCACTCATACATGTGTCCTCCATGACTGTCCCTCCTCACCTGGGGCCCCTCACTCATACATGTGCCCTCCATGACTGTCTCTTCTCAGCCGGGGCCCCTCACTCATACATGTGTCCTCCATGACTGTCCCTTCTCACCCGGGGTCCCTCACTCATACATGTGTCCTCCATGACTGTCCCTTCTCAGCCGGGGCCCCTCACTCATACATGTGTCCTCCATGACTGTCCCTTCTCACCTGGGGCCCCTCACTCATACATGTGTCCTCCATGACTGTCCCTTCTCACCTGGGGCCCCTCACTCATACATGTGTCCTCCATGACTGTCCCTTCTCAGCCGGGGCCCCTCACTCATACATGTGTCCTCCATGACTGCCCCTCCTCAGCCGGGGCCCCTCACTCATACATGTGTCCTCCATGACTGTCTCTTCTCAGCCGGGGCCCCTCACTCATACATGTGTCCTCCATGACTGTCCATTCTCATCTGGGGCCCCTCACTCATACATGTGTTCTCCATGACTGCCCATTCTCAGCCGGGGCCCCTCACTCATACATGTGTCCTCCATGACTGTCTCTTCTCAGCCGGGGCCCCCACTCATACATGTGTCCTCCATGACTGCCCATTCTCAGCCGGGGCCCCTCACTCATACATGTGTCCTCCATGACTGCCTATTTCAGCCGGGGCCCCTCACTCATACATGTGTCCTCCATGACTATCTCTTCTCAGCCGGGGCCCCTCACTCATACATGTGTCCTCCATGACTGTTCCTCCTCAGCCGGGGCCCCTCACTCATACATGTGTCCTCCATGACTGTCCCTTCTCACCTGGGGCCCCTCACTCATACATGTGTCCTCCATGACTGTCCCTCCTCACCTGGGGCCCCTCACTCATACATGTGTTCTCCATGACTGCCCCTCCCCAGCCGGGGCCCGTCACTCATACATGTGTCCTCCATGACTGTCCCTTCTCACCTGGGGCCCCTCACTCATACATGTGTTCTCCATGACTGCCCCTCCCCAGCCGGGGCCCCTCACTCATACATGTGTCCTCCATGACTGCCCCTCCCCAGCCGGGGCCCCTCACTCATACATGTGTCCTCCATGACTGTCTCTTCTCAGCCGGGGCCCCTCACTCATACATGTGTCCTCCATGACTGTCCCTTCTCAGCCGGGGCCCCTCACTCATACATGTGTCCTCCATGACTGCCCCTCCCCAGCCGGGGCCCCCTCACTCATACATGTGTCCTCCATGACTGCCCCTCCCCAGCCGGGGCCCCTCACTCATACATGTGTCCTCCATGACTGTCTCTTCTCAGCCGGGGCCCCTCACTCATACATGTGTCCTCCATGACTGTCTCTTCTCAGCCGGGGCCCCTCACTCGGACATATGGGAGACATTACTGCCCTTCCTCAGTTGGGGACCTCAGTCAGACACCCCAGAAGAGCTGTTCATGAATGAAGGACTTTCTAATGTCCTTGATGGGGGTTCTGACCACCTGGCGGTTGTAGTCTGTAACCATGGACACTCATAAGGCAGCCATATTATCTAGGTCAGATGCATTGGCGCGTTATAGAGGTTTGTTTCGGCAGGTTTACAGGAGGGCGTACATAGATGTCAGGGGCTTCAGTAGTGCGTGTTAGCGGTAACGTAACCCTGTAGAGCCCAGAGTAACCACGGGAGGAAAACATGAGAAGGAGATGCATCCATTTTGGGTTTCAGGTGTATTATACATCCGCCCTGAGGCTACCTGAAAGAATCGGACAACGCTCTGATTAACCCATCATATGCCATGATCGATAGCAATCATGGTATCTGGGTGGGTGAGACGGCAACCCAGATACCATGTGTTCCATACGGTGAGATCATGGGGATCTCTTGGCGGCCTTGGCCTAATAAACATACAGAAGTATTGCAGTACATTGTACAGGGGATCAAGTAATAGATTCAACTAAAAAGGAAAGTGTCAAAAACTTTTCAAAAATAATATAAACAAAAAACCCTACACATATTAGGTGTCGAGTGTGCGTATAAGACCAAACAATCCAAAAATATCATTATTTATCCCATAAAAAATAAATACTTTAGTCGGCGACTTACTGTTTTTAGTCACCTCGCCATCCCAAAAAAAACAATAAAAAGAGATCAAAAAGTTGTATATAATAGAAAATGGTACCAATAAAAACTACAACTTGTCCCCCCAAAAATAGCCCTAACTTAGCCCCAGGCAAATCACTTACATCCGCATAATGGTGTTCTATTCAGTAATGGCGGTAAAACATAATAAAACCGATATACGTAGGGTGTCGCCGAAATCACAATGACCCCATGGACAAATTTGTCATATCATTGTAGAGTGAACACTGACAACAAAACACACAAAATGACAGTATTGTATGGTTTTCACACGGGCCCCCCAAAAAACATTCATTTACATGTACCCCAAAACGGTGCCATTTAAAAGTACAACTCGTCCCGCAAAAAATGAGCCCTCGTGTGGTTAAATCGATTTCCTCGAAGTTAACCGTTACAATGTGCGTAGACGGGGATTATAGAATATATGCAGAACTGTACGCATGAGCGGAATTCTTTGAAAGTGAACCCACTTTGTGCGATTTCTTAAAGGGTTACGGCTCGCTTTTAGTTCGAGAGAAACACAGTTATGGGACAAACGTATCTCGAAATCCTGCAGAACTGTTTCTTTCCACAACTTAGGACCTTTCACCACCTCTTTCCCTCGTACACTGGGTACTCCTCCTCTGATTCCAGCCAAGTTGGGATTTTTTTCTCTAGTCCCCACCGTCCCCACTTAATTCCTTAGTAAGATGGAGGAGCGCCACATTGGTGCCTACGGGTTCTATGTTTTCTAAATGACCCTCTGCCTCAATGTTGGATAGGTCACATGGGACCCCAAGACATGGTGATACACTCATGTCCACCAAGATCTTTAATAGCTACACCCTGCATCTTTTTCTTCGCAGGATATCTCAGATACCATGTTTTTGGGCCACCAGTGGTGACCTCAGTAGAAGAAGACACCGACAAGTTAGGCAATCATCTCGATTGCACATAGAGCCGTTGTGGTGACTAAAACTTGGTCACGCATCGAAGAGTTTGTAAGTTTTTGTGTAGTTGTAGCGCGTTGCCATCACCAGATATCAATAATACCGCGCCTTCCCCAAAATAGTACAGAGAAAAGCTGCAGCTCCTCCCACAAGAAACAAGTCCTACGGGTCCAAAGAAGGAAATGTAAAAGTGTTCTGGGACTTAAAATGCAGCGTAAACTAGAAGAGCCACAGAACAAATGTACCTAGTGGTGACATCATTAAGTTATACTATACATTGTATACGTTATATGTGCCCTACATGGTGCCATTAAAAAATGTACCTTGTCCTGCATAATACAAATGGGTACATGAATGGAAAAATAAAAAGTTATGGCCATAGGAAAAGGGTATGATTGGCTATAGGTGATGTCTGTGGAGGAAGGTATGATCAGCATCCAATGTCTTCTCCTCAGAACTATGATTCCCATCTGCTCCCGGTTGTTCTGTGGAGGCGCTGTCCTCGGTCATCGGATCTCACAGTCACATATAGGCCCCTCTCCTCTGCGCTGGTTTTCGGTGAGTAGTCACTTCCTGTCTTCTGCAGCCATTACTGTACATGAGGTGATTTCTATGTGTTGTGTCACAGACCTGTCAGCGGTCTCATGCACATCGGGACTACAGCCTGCCCAACGCATCGTGGAGCCGCAACACACAGGAATTGTACAGGAAGTATGAGGAGCTGAGCAAGGGCGGAATCTGGAGGAGGATCCCATCATACAACAGCTCTGTACACCACATAGCAGGTAATGGCTCTGTACGCCACATAGCAGGTAGCATCTCTGTGCACCACATAGCAGGTAACAGCTCTGTACACCACATAGCAGGTAATGGCTCTGTACGCCACATAGCAGGTAGCGTCTCTGTGCACCACATAGCAGCTAACAGCTCTGTACACCACATAGCAGGTAATGGCTCTGTGCACCACATAGCAGGTAGCGTCTCTGTGCACCACATAGCAGGTAACAGCTCTGTACACCACATAGCAGGTGGCGGCTCTGTGCACCACATAGCAGGTAGCGTCTCTGTGCACCACATAGCAGGTAACAGCTCTGTACACCACATAGAAGGTGGTGGCTCTGTGCACCACATAGCAGGTAACAGCTCTGTACACCACATAGCAGGTAATGGCTCTGTACGCCACATAGCAGGTAATGGCTCTGTACACCACATAGCAGGTAGCGTCTCTGTGCACCACATAGCAGGTCAGCTCTATACACCACAAGCAGGTGGCGGCTCTGTGCACCACATAGCAGGTAACAGCTCTGTACACCACATAGCAGGTAATGGCACTGTACGCCACATAGCAGGTAGCGTCTCTGTACACCACATAGCAGGTGGCGTCTCTGTACACCACATAGCAGGTAACAGCTCTGTACACCACATAGCAGGTGATGGCTCTGTACACCACATAGCAGGTAACAGCTCTGTACACCACATAGCAGGTAATGGCTCTGTACGCCACATAGCAGGTAGCATCTCTGTACACCACATAGCAGGTGGCGGCTCTGTACACCACATAGCAGGTACGGCCCATAGCTCTGTACACCACATAGCAGGTAATGGCTCTGTACGCCACATAGCAGGTAACGGCTCTGTACGCCACATAGCAGGTAGCGGCTCTGTACGCCACATGCGGCTGGCTCTGTATGCCACATAGCAGGTAGCATCTCTGTGCACCACATAGCAGGTGATAGCTCTGTACACCACATAGCAGGTAACAGCTCTGTACACCACATAGCAGGTAATGGCTCTGTACGCCACATAGCAGGTAACATCTCTGTACACCACATAGCAGGTAACGGCTCTGTATGCCACAAGAGGAGCCCTGTGCACCCCCACATAGCAGGTAGCGGCTCTGTATGCCACATAGCAGGTAGCGTCTCTACGCCACATAGCAGGTAACGGCTCTGTACGCCACATAGCAGGTAACGGCTCTGTACGCCACATAGCAGGTAGCGGCTCTGTACGCCACATAGCAGGTAATGGCTCTGTACGCCACAAAGCAGGTAGCGTCTCTGTACACCACATAGCAGGTGGCGGCTCTGTACACCACATAGCAGGTAATAGCTCTGTACACCACATAGCAGGTAATGGCTCTGTACACCACATAGCAGGTAACAGCTCTGTACACCACATAGCAGGTAATGGCTCTGTATGCCACATAGCAGGTAGCATCTCTGTGCACCACATAGCAGGTAGCGGCTCTGTATGCCACATAGCAGGTAGCGGCTCTGTATGCCACATAGCAGGTAGCGTCTCTACGCCACATAGCAGGTAACGGCTCTGTACGCCACATAGCAGGTAACGGCTCTATACGCCACATAGCAGGTAGCGGCTCTGTACGCCACATAGCAGGTAACAGCTCTGTATGCCACATAGCAGGTAGCGGCTCTGTACGCCACATAGCAGGTAGCGGCTCTGTACGCCACATAGCAGGTAGCGGCTCTGTACGCCACATAGCAGGTAGCGGCTCTGTACGCCACATAGCAGGTAGCGGCTCTGTACGCCACATAGCAGGTAGCGGCTCTGTACGCCACATAGCAGGTAGCGGCTCTGTACGCCACATAGCAGGTAGCGGCTCTGTACGCCACATAGCAGGTAGCGGCTCTGTACGCCACATAGCAGGTAGTGGCTCTGTATGCCACATAGCAGGTAATGGCTCTGTACGCCACATAGCAGGTAATGGCTCTGTACGCCACATAGCAGGTAGCGGCTCTGTATGCCACATAGCAGGTAGCGGCTCTGTATGCCACATAGCAGGTAGAGGCTCTGTATGCCACATAGCAGGTAGCGGCTCTGTATGCCACATAGCAGGTAGCGGCTCTGTATGCCACATAGCAGGTAGCGGCTCTGTACGCCACATAGCAGGTAGCGGCTCTGTACGCCACATAGCAGGTAGCGGCTCTGTACGCCACATAGCAGGTAGCGGCTCTGCGCGCCACATAGCAGGTAGCAGCTCTGTACGCCACATAGCAGGTAGCGGCTCTGTACGCCACATAGCAGGTAGCGGCTCTGTATGCCACATAGCAGGTAATGGCTCTGTACGCCACATAGCAGGTAGCGGCTCTGTACGCCACATAGCAGGTAGCGGCTCTGTACGCCACATAGCAGGTAGCGGCTCTGTACTCTGCAAGACATCCAGCTAGTCGGCCCTTCTCACACCTTGTAATCATTGTTGTTATATGACTACTGGGCTGTGAGATCTAAGGCTAAGGGCTAAGCTTTGTCTCCCCTTTGACAGATTTGCCTCCGCAGGAGAGGAGGGTCACCCGTCTCTTCACCAGGAACCATGACCAGGATGGCGTGGGCTTTGAGTACAGCCTGTTCTATAACACAGCTGAAAAGAGGATGATCTGTATATTCCAGTCGGGCCCCTATCTTGAAGGCCCCCCAGGGTAAGTTCTGCTCCCTATGTGTATGTGTCCTGGGTGTAACGTCCCTCGCCCCTCATATTCCCTCTGCTCCTCAGGTACACACATGGCGGCTGCATCGCTACCATCTTAGACAGCACGCTTGGTGCAGGAGTTGTGTATAACTGTGGACATGTTATGACTGCCAATCTGAACATCAACTACCGGAAGTAAGTGCTGCTCAGAAACTACACGCTGCTCATCATCACCGTGGTCATCTTCACCACCATCACTATCATTATCATCCCCTTAATCATCTACACGTTACAGTTTCTAGTTCTCCTTTTATCGTGTATCTTTTCACAGCCCGATCCTGTTAGGTTCTACCGTCATTGTGGACAGTCATGTGGAGAACATAGAAGGACGGAAAGTGTTTGCACGCGGCCAGATCCGGAGTCACGATGACCAGATCCTGCACACAGAGGCCACAGGTAGGAGAGTTGTCGTATTTATGTCCGCAGTCATCTCCCTATACTCCATTCTCACTGGCAGTTCCCCTTACACTGCCTTATCTTGGCACTGACGCCCCTAACTCCTCTATGCTGACACTACTGTCCCTATACTCCTGTAACCAGGCACTGCTGACCCTACACTCCTCTACGCTGGCACTGCTGACCCTACGCTTCCCTACACTGATCCTGCCCTCTTACAGTCCTCCATGTTGGCACTGATGCCCCTACATTCCTCAACCCTGGCACTGCCGCCCCTACACTCCTCCACCCTGGCAAAGCCGCCCCTACCCCCCTCCACCCTGGCACTGCCACACCTACCTTCCTCCACCCCAGCACTGCTGTCTCTACAGTACACTCTTGCACCCTGGCGCTGCTGCCCCTACACTCCTCCACCCTGGAGCTGCCGCCCCTACACTCCTCCACCCTGGCGCTGCCGCCCCTACACTCCTTCACCCCGGCGCTGCCGCTCCTACACTCCTCCCACCCCGGCGCTACCGCCCCTACACTCCTCCACCCTGGCGCTACCGCCCCTACACTCCTTCACCCCGGCACTGCCGCCCCTACACTCCTCCACCCTGGCGCTGCAGCCCCTACACTCCTCCACCCTGGCGCTGCCGCCCCTACACTCCTTCACCCCGGCACTGCCGCTCCTACACTCCTCCACCCTGGCGCTACCGCCCCTACACTCCTCCACCCTGGCACTGCTGCCCCTACACTCCTGCACCCTGGCACTGCTGCCCCTACACTCCTCCACCCCGGCACTGCCGCCCCTACCCCTCCTCCCACCCCGACACTGCCGTCTCTACAGTACACTCCTCCACCCTGGCACTGCTGTCCCTACACTCCTCTACCCCGGCACTGCCGCCCCTACACTCCTCCACCCTGGCGCTGCCGCCCCTACACTCCTGAACCCTGGCACTGCCGCCCCTACACTCCTCCACCCTGGCGCTGCTGCCCCTACACTCCTGCACCCTGGCACTGCCGCCCCTACCCTCCTCCACCCCGACACTGCCGTCTCTACAGTACACTCCTCCACCCTGGCGCTGCTGTCCCTACACTCCTCTACCCCGGCACTGCCGCCCCTACACTCCTCCACCCTGGCGCTGCCGCCCCTACACTCCTGAACCCTGGCACTGCCGCCCCTACACTCCTCCACCCTGGCGCTGCTGCCCCTACACTCCTGCACCCTGGCACTGCCGCCCCTACCCTCCTCCACCCCGACACTGCCGTCTCTACAGTACACTCCTGCACCCTGACACTGCCGCCCCTACACTCCTCCACCCTGGCGCTGCCGCCCCTACACTCCTTCACCCCGGCACTGGCGCTCCTACACTCCTCCACCCTGGCGCTGCCGCCCCTACACTCCTCCACCCTGGCACTGCTGCCCCTACACTCCTCCACCCTGGCACTGCTGCCCCTACACTCCTGCACCCTGGCACTGCTGCCCCTACACTCCTCCACCCCGGCACTGCCGCCCCTACCCTCCTCCACCCCGACACTGCCGTCTCTACAGTACACTCCTCCACCCTGGCACTGCTGTCCCTACACTCCTCTACCCCGGCACTGCCGCCCCTACACTCCTCCACCCTGGCGCTGCCGCCCCTACACTCCTGAACCCTGGCACTGCCGCCCCTACACTCCTCCACCCTGGCGCTGCTGCCCCTACACTCCTCCACCCTGGTGCTGCCGCTCCTACACTCCTGCACCCTGGCACTGCCGCCCCTACCCTCCTCCACCCCGACACTGCCGTCTCTACAGTACACTCCTGCACCCTGGCACTGCCGCCCCTACCCTCCTCCACCCCGACACTGCCATCTCTACAGTACACTCCTCCACCCTGGCGCTGCCGCCCCTACACTCCTCCACCCTGGCGCTGCTGCCCCTACACTCCTCCACCCTGGCACTGCCGTCCCTACACTCCTGCACCCTGGCACTGCCGTCCCTACACTCCTGAACCCTGGCACTGCTGCCCCTACACTCCTCTACCCCGGCACTGCCGCCCCTACACTCCTGCACCCTGGCGCTGCTGCCCCTACACTTCTGCACCCTGGCGCTGCTGCCCCTACACTCCTCCACCCTGGCACTGCTGTCCCTACCCTCCTCTACCCCGGCACTGCCGCCCCTACACTCCTGCACCCTGGCGCTGCTGCCCCTACACTCCTGCACCCTGGATATGCTGCCCCTACACTCCTCCACCCTGGCACTGCTGTTCCTGCACCCTGGCACTGCCGCCCCTACACTTCTGCACCCTGGAGCTGCTGCCCCTACACTCCTCCACCCTGGCACTGCCGCCCCTACACTCCTGCACCCTGGCGCTGCTGCCCCTACACTCCTCCACCCCGGCACTGCCGTCCCTACACTCCTGCACCCTGGCATTGCTGCCCCTACACTCCTGCACCCTGGCGCTGCCGCCCCTACACTCCTGCATCCTGGCACTGCCATCCCTACCCTCCTCTACCCCGGCACTGCCGCCCCTACACTCCTGCACCCTGGCACTGCTGCCCCTACACTCCTGCACCCTGGCACTGCCGCCCCTACTCTCCTGCACCCTGGCGCTGCCGCCCCTACACTCCTGCACCCTGGCACTGCGCCCCACACCCTCCACCCTGGCCTGCCGGCCCTACCTCCTCCACCCTGGCACTGCCGCCCCTCACACTCCTGCACCCTGGCACTGCTGCCCCTACACTCCTGCACCCTGGCACTGCCGCCCCTACTCTCCTGCACCCTGGCGCTGCCGCCCCTACTCTCCTGCACCCTGGCACTGCTGCCCCTACACTCCTCCACCCTGGCACTGCCGTCCCTATACTCCTCCACCCTGGCACTGCCGTCCCTACACTCCTCCACCCTGGCACTGCCGTCCCTACACTCCTCCACCCTGGCGCTGCCGCCCCTACACTCCTCCACCCTGGCACTGCCGTCCCTATACTCCCCCCCCTACCCCTCCACCCTGGCACTGCCGTCCCTACACTCCTGCACCCTGGCACTGCCGTCCCTACACTCCTACCCTGACTGCTGTCCCCTCCACCCCGGCACTGCCGCCCCACTCCTACACCCTGGCCTGCTGCCCCACACCCCCCCTGGCGCTGCCGCCCCTACACTCCTGCACCCTGGCGCTGCCGCCCCTCCCCTCCTGCACCCTGCACCC
Source organism: Leptodactylus fallax (assembly GCA_947044405.1). Classification (NCBI taxonomy): domain Eukaryota; kingdom Metazoa; phylum Chordata; class Amphibia; order Anura; family Leptodactylidae; genus Leptodactylus; species Leptodactylus fallax. The sequence continues at coordinate 1,007,960 of CAMRHE010000490.1, forward strand.
ACTCCTCCACCCTGGCACTGCCGTCCCTACACTCCTCCACCCTGGCGCTGCCGTCCCTACACTCCTCCACCCTGGCGCTGCCGCCCCTACACTCCTCCACCCTGGCACTGCCGTTCCTACACTCCTCCACCCTGGCGCTGCCGTCCCTACACTCCTCCCACCCTGGCGCTGCCGTCCCCTACCCGGACACTCCTCCACCCTGGCGCTGCCGTCTCTACACTCCTCCACCCTGGCGCTGCCGTCTCTACACTCCTCCACCCTGGCGCTGCCGTCCTACACCCCCCCACCCTGGCGCTGCCCCTCCCTACACTCCTCCACCCCGACACTGCTGTCCTTACACTTCAGTTCTTCTTTTTGTCTTTCCAGGCCTCTTCATCAAGTTGAACCAGTGGAACTTGGAGCACCCAACGTTCTAATCATACCGACTACCATGTGCTGCCCGGGATGCAGGTGGCAGGTTGAGCAGCTCCTCAGTGACTTTAGCCCTGGTATACAGGACACCTGCAGTATTGAGTTTTATGCTTGAATGGTGGTGGATGTCAACATCTCCTGCATACACTGAGATGTCCGTATTCTGGGGGCTTTACTTCATGGACATGAGATGTATTATGTGCTGTGACAACTAGAGGGCACTCCACTGCGCACCTCGCTACATCTTTGGATATGACTAGAGCAGTGTTGCCCAATTTAGGGGGCCACTGTGTAAATCCTCTGCTGTTTGTATAATAGACCCTAAAGGGAAGGTGCAGCCTGGGCCGTACGATGCAGGACTGGTTTTCCTGTAGTTTATAGCCGAGTTCTTCGTCTCTGTGTTGTTAAAAGAAGGTTTTGTCTTATTTAATGACTTTTATAGCGCACACTCGGCACCGTCCTGAATGGTCGCTCTACCTTGTGACAATAAAGGAGCGCTTTTATCACTGGCTGCGGGATTCCTCCATCTGTAAACCACAGGGGCTGAGCTACAGCTGGAAGCAACACAGGAAAACAGCGTCATCTTATAGGGGAAAATGAGTGAAAAGCCGTTTTGGGTTGTAAAGTAATTTTCTGTATGACTTAAAGCTGGGCGATTCGAGGTTCATCCTGTGGTTTTTGTTCGGACACATGGGACACATACATCTCTGTTCTGAGTGTCACTGGTTGTCAGGACTTTATACTCACAGACCCTCCGGTCTCTCCGAGATATGAAGATTCCTTTTAATACTTAAATTTCTGTCCTTCATGTTGTGATCAGAGCTACAGAATTGTTAGCACAGGGAGATCCGTCCTCTTATCTGTGATTGTATGAAGATGTGAGAGAGACCACCAGTAGGACATTACTATGTATAGACCAGCAGTAGGACATTACTACATATAGACCACCAGTAGGACGTTACTATGTATAAACCACCAGTAGGACATTACTACATATAGACCACCAGTAGGACTTTACTACTTATAGACCACCAGTAGGACATACTACATATAGGTCACCAGTAGGACATTACTACATATAGACCACCAGTAGGACTTTACTACATATAGACCACCAGTAGGACGTTACTATGTATAGACCACCAGTAGGACATTACTACATATAGACCACCAGTAGGACTTTACTACATATAGACCACCAGTAGGACTTACACTATAGACCACCAGTAGGACGTTACTATGTATAGACCACCAGTAGGACATTACTACATATAGACCACCAGTAGGACTTTACTACATATAGACCACCAGTAGGACTTTACTACTTATAGACCACCAGTAGGACATTATTACATATAGACCACCAGTAGGACTTTACTACTTATAGACCACCAGTAGGACGACTGTTAGACCACCAGTAGGACGTTACTATGTATAGACCACCAGTAGGACATTACTACATATAGACCACCAGTAGGACTTTACTACATATAGACCACCAGTAGGACTTTACTACTTATAGACCACCAGTAGGACTTTACTACATATAGACCACCAGTAGGACGTTACTATGTATAAACCACCAGTAGGACATTACTACATATAGACCACCAGTAGGACGTTACTATGTATAGACCACCAGTAGGACATTACTACGTATAGACCACCAGTAGGACATTACTACGTATAGACCACCAGTAGGACGTTACTACGTATAGACCACCAGTAGGACATTACTACATATAGACCACCAGAGGACGTTACTATGTATAAACCACCAGTAGAACATTACTACATTGACCCCAGTAGGACGTTACTATGTTAGCCACCATAGGACATTACTACGTATAGACCACCAGTAGGACATTACTACGTATAGACCACCAGTAGGACATTACTACATATAGACCACCAGTAGGACGTTACTACGTATAGACCACCAGTAGGACGTTACTGCGTATAGACCACCAGTAGGACGTTACTGCATATAGACCACCAGTAGGACGTTACTGCGTATAGACCACCAGTAGGACGTTACTACATATAGATCACCAGTAGGACGTTACAACGTATAGACCACCAGTAGGACGTTACTATGTATAGACCACCAGTAGGACGTTACTATCTATAGATCACCAGTAGGACGTTACTATGTATAGACCACCAGTAGGACGTTACTGCCTATAGACCACCAGTAGGACATTACTAAGTATAGACCACCAGTAGGACATTACTGCCTATAGACTACCAGTAGGACGTTACTATGTATAGACCACCAGTAGGACGTTACTGCCTATAGACCACCAGTAGGATGTTACTGCGTATAGACCACCAGTAGGACGTTACTACGTATAGACCACCAGTAGGACATTACTACATATAGACCACCAGTAGGACGTTACTGCCTATAGACCACCAGTAGGATGTTACTGCGTATAGACCACCAGTAGGACGTTACTACGTATAGACCACCAGTAGGACATTACTACCTATAGACCACCAGTAGGACGTTACTACCTATAGACCCCCACTAGTACATTACTACATATAGACCACCAATAGGCCATTTTGTACATATAATTCAGTAGACCACATTTGGTGGGGTGCTGGTGAAGATTCCGGGGATTTTGTAGTCCTGATCAAAGTTGTGGATCTTTATCTTCTCAGTGGTCATTTAGTATGGGCAGGTTGCAAGGAAATGTTCCTGTTGTTGGGGACTGTGAGCGCCCAATGTGATGATCCTGAGATTCAGCAGCTGCCTATAATACAGGAGAGAGGGCTGGAAATATTGGTTGTAAATGTCATCTTTTTGTAATAGTGGATGACGTTCACTTCAGGAGACGATGCATGACGGAGTATTTTCATGAGACAGAACCCACTTGTACAGATGGGAGTGAAATCCTGGTGACAAAGAGGAAATGAGACTGGGCACCTCTGGATACAATCACCACTTGGATATATATACAGTCTTTCAGACATATACGGTTAAATCCTCCATCCTGGACACAGACAAGAGACGGTTATCAAACGTCCGTGCCCAGGACAAGAGGGCCATACAATACTGGACAAATAACAAAGATGACATCATTAAATGAGCAGAGAAAGGTGGCGTAATAGTCATGATGAACGGATCAGACCATAGACACATGCTAAACGGAGAGATGCAAGATACTACTCAAAACTGGGGTCTGACCCTACACAGGAATACTTCAAGGCACTAAAAAAAGATCATTGCTGGTCTTTCGGACAGGACCATGAAATGAAATGTTCTCATACCAATAGGTCCAAGGATAGGGACATGATCCTTTCCAGCCCGTGTGGGAATCCAGAAAGACCAATTATTTCATGTGTGGGCTCCCTGGATGGGTCGTAAACCCTTAGTGAAGGATACAGATAGCTACCTTCAAGATACTACAGACTTATTAAATAAAGTGTCGACAATAAGCGCCCTACCATGGGGCACCATCCTCTCTACTATGGATATGGAATCTTTCTAATCCAATGTCCCACATAATGGTCTGCCAGGTCTTCATATAAAAAGTAAGGTATGAACGCTGAACCCGAGGTGAAACTCCATAAATTCATCCTCACTCACAGCATAGATTTACAGCAGACTGGTACAGCAATGGGGAGAAAAATGACACCGCAGTATGCAAGTCTTTTCATGGCCAAGTTTGAGATTGACTTCCTGTCCACCTCCACCACCACCAGGTTTGTGGCCTACTATCGTTTCATCAATGATATCCTAATCATCTGGAGGGGTCTGAACAACAGCTGAAAACCTTCTGTGAGCATGTTGGTCAGTTGCATCCACTCTTAACCTGACTCTCAGATACTCCTTTACTAACATAGACTTTCTGGACATCCTCATAAAAATACAGAACAACAAAATTGAGACATCGCTGTACCGGAAGACAAGTGACCACCCAACATATCTCACATTAAAAAAAACCCTCCATTCTCTACAACCAAGCAATCAGATACAACCACATATGTCCTGACCCTATAGATATGGATAAACATCGTAGTGGCCTCAAAAAGACCCACTCGAAGCAGGACGACCATCCACGTACAGTTGAAAACCCAATTGCCAGAACCAATAAAACACCAAGATGTGAGTTATTAAAGCACAAAACAATGGGGTGTCCTTGGTTGTTACCCACAACCCTCACCTTGAGATACTAAGGAGAGCTGTATGGAAGTTACATACACTATTACAAAAAGAGGACCATTAATATCCATATTTCCAGGACCCCTCTCTTGTGTTATAGGCTGTCCCCTAATCTCATCATCCGGCGTTCACTGCCTCCTCCAACAACAACAGGAACATTTCCTGTCCCTACATAATGACCACTGACAAGGGGAAGATCCCTAACGTGAATCAGGACTACAAAATTCCAGGTACCTTCACAACAGCAAATGTGGTCTACTGAATAACAGAGAAACCTCTTTGAGACGACCATTAAAGGTGGTCATTCATGGAGTGGATTGGCTAAGGGGATGGTCTGCTCAAAAAGTTGGTCTGCTGGAGAGGTTTCACACCAAATGTCCTACTGGTGGTCTATATGTAGGAGAAACATGCCAGAAACTTGGAATGGGTAGGCTAGTGGTTGGCCCTGCCATGAAAAACAACACTTGGGGGGGGTTAGGATGTCAATGACAGGACAAGTATTGGGCGCAATGACACCATATTTCTTTCTGCTAAGCACTTGGTGCAGGCAGAGACGTGTCTAGAGGTTGGACAAGGAAACTGGGAGCTGCTCATACTTGGTGGTGGATCAAACAATTCTCTACTGGTGGCCTGGGATTTTCAGAGCCTTTTCACACCTCTTAGCCACTAGGTCAGACCAGCCAGCATGGTGACAATTTATCAAAATGACCATCCTGCTTCTCTCAGACCAATGTTGTGCCCAACATGGCAAAATGTCTTCAAGTGCATCATTAGACTTAGGTCGAACAGTCAGCGATCTTTCACCAAGAGGTACACTACCCAAAAGTAGACTCTGAGAGCGTTTTTCTAGGGTAGCAGGAGCCCAATGTCTGATCAGACCTTCCTGAGACAGGACGGGAGGACGAGTGTTACAGTGATCCAACATTTCTATCTGGTATTATTTTTGATAATAAAATGAGTCTCAATTTTTTACAATTTTACCGATTTCTGCTTATTGTCAGTGATCAGGAACATCCTTGTTTATGTTCACGGGCTGACAACCTGTCCTAGTCGCTTTATTCATTGCTGAAGGTTGATTACAATTAGAGATGAGCAAATTTCTCCAAAGTTCGATTCGGCAGTTCGATTCGAAGTTCCCAAAAAAATGTGCTTCGATCCGAATTACTTCGCAGCGAATAAACAGCTATTTCCGGTCTCCAGAGATTCGGGGAGGGCGGCAAAATGGCGGAAGCCCTTGGATGCCGCGGTCATGTATCTCTCTCTCCAGCACGGACAAGTTTTATTCATGTGGAAGGATCTGCTAACAAGCAAAGACACCTACCCAATCACATCACTAGATCTTGTGACCGTCTGATGTCACAAAGGTCCTTACTAAATATTCGTTACCATGAAGCATCAGGAAATCCGGAATCATGGAGAATCGAAGATTTCCTGAAATTCGGATCGAATTCCACTTCTTCAGAATCGATTCGCTCATCTCTAGTTACAATGTATCTAACGTAGACAATCCTCTGTGCACTCCGGTCTGATACATGTAACCTACACTGATACAAAGTATCAGGACGGGTCAGAGATTTGTGCTGTTAGGCTTAGTTCACACCTGTCTATTCCATTGTTCTACACACTTATAGGAGCAGAACAGTGAAAATACTGGATATGCCGTATCAGTCGTATGCCACATCACTGTAATGACCCAGTATCTCCTTCCTCTGAATCTGTTATCAATATCGCACCTCTATATGGACTGAACTGCTCATTGTGTAGATATTAGGGCTTATACACACTGTAGTTTTTGCCAGAATTTTTTGACACTGTTACATAACTGCGATATAAATAAACTTTATCAGTAAGAGGACGCCCAGACGGGTTATTTACACCATGTGCTTGCCCGCTGCACACTCTGATCCCTGCCTATAGAAACGTGAGAACAGGAAGAACAGGCGGCGGTTGTCCCTGGCCGTAGATGTGACAGCCGGTCTGTGTACTGCCTGCAGCCATCCTCACCTTGTAATCCCCTGTGTACACAGAACATGGCTGACACGCCTGCCTCGTGTATGCGGCCCTGTGCCAGGGACCAGACAAGCAGGTACAGTATATGGGACCGTAACTGTACACTAGGCAGGATACCAATGAACACATCGCCCCCTATGGGCAGCACAGATCCAATTGACTTTTCCATATGAGGGATTAATGCAAGTCCACTGGTTGAGGGCAAACTGTTGTCTGCCGTAAACTGGATTTTTTTCCAGTTTGCACAAGCTTTATACACTCCCTGGTTCCTACAATATTCCCGCTATGGAGTAGATTTGCAGCTCCTGCTCCCCCCTGACCCTGACGCATCCTCCAGTATAAGGTCAGAGGAGACAGAATGTGCGGAGTCTGTTATTATCACCCACGTGTTGTAGAATTCTTGTATTTTCAGGTATTTCCTGGTGCTGGAGTACAGTACATACAGTGACCGCACGCTTCCTGCAGCGGCTGCCAGGACCATGTGACCACGACTATGTCCCTGCCACTCCCCTGTCATCATTATTAACCCTCCAGAGGTCAAGCTCCCACACCGAATACAGAACCTGTACCAAGACGTCTCCTGATAACCACTACAATAACTGCAGACCCTATAAATCATATAGACTATAAATGCATACCTCCCAACTTTCAAAGGACAGAAAGAGGGACAAAATATGCAGCGTGCTATGTGCACCACGGCAAATTTAGCTCCACCCACTTCTACATTGACTCCGCCCATTCTCATCTATTTTTCCATGTCCCCCCACACAGTATAATGCTCCTACAGTCACCCTAACATTATATGCCCCCACATTATAATGTTCCCCTCCAATTGCCCCACAGTATTAAGTCCCTCTCCTCGTGCCCCAGTTTAAACTGGCAGGAACTAGAGGGGGACATCTGCCCCCAGTTTAATGTCCCCCTTTATCTGCCACCATCTTAATGTCCCCCCTTCATCTGCCACCAATTTAATGCCCCCCATCATGTCACCAGCTTAATGCCCCCTTCATCTGCCCCAGTTTAGTGTCCCCTTTTATCTGCCACCAATTTAATGTCCCCCTTTATCTGCCACCAGCTTAATGCCCCCCTTCACCTGCCTTCAGTTTAACTGCCCGTTCATCTGCCACCAGTTTAATTGCCCCCTCCATCTACCACCAATTTAATGTCTCTTTATCTGCCACCAGTTTAATTGCCCCCTTCAAGTGCCTTCAGTTTAACTGCCATCTACATCTGCCCCCAGTTCCCCCCTCTTGCTCACACATGCTCTCTTCTCTCCTACTTATCTTCGATCACTCTCTGTTCCCAGCTTTCTGTGTAACATCACACTGTCCAGCAGTATCCAGAATAGCTCCGCCCACACAAGAGTCTGATCACATGGTCATGACGTCATCAAAGGTCCTTTAGCTACTAGGATTTAGCATCTACCATTTAGCCTTTACCCGACTCTAATAAAGTTTGTTGATAGCAAAACACTTCAGGGGCATAGCGGACAAATTGTAAGCTATGCAGGACAGCAGTGTAAAATCGGGACTGTCCCGCCAGATGTGGGACGGTTGGGAGCTATGTATAAATGTATAGCGCCAGCATATACTGCAGTGCTGTACAGATAGTCATGACTAGACATGGGTGAACCAGTTCATAACAAAGCAGATTTGACCAGAAATTCACAGAATGTTCCAGACAACACCAAAATTTTTGTAATTCATTTCAGATGTATCAAACATGGCTGCCACTAATGGGAATCCTACAGAGAGGTGGAGGATCACATGACCTTTGATCCAAGTGGGCTCTCCAGTAATCCCTTGCATCAGCATTTGAGGGGCTGTGGGTAGAGAAGTCACTGATGATGTCATAGGCAATAAGAGAAGCCCGTTTGTGAAGAAGACAAAGAGAGCAGGGGCAGACCTCAGCCAGCAGGGACATGGCAATACTACAGAAAATACAGCCAGGAGATAATGGAAACACCCTGCATTCATCTATGGTATTCCCACTACTAATTGTAAGCTGCATTCATTACTAAGTTTGTCATATGGCCAAACTTACAGGACATGACCATTGGCGGCAGTGATAGTAGTTGGGGTACTGGCAGCTGTTCTGCTTGGGTCAGATAGGGGAAGAGGGTCCTGGTGGCAGTGATAAGAACGAACCAGGGTGACACACAGCCACAAAATATATAAAAAAAAAAATAACCATCAGGGGCAGACAGTATCATACACTATGTATTATAGATATATAGTCCTAGGAGCCCTGACAGTGTCATACACTATGTATTATACATATATAGTCCTAGGAGCCCTGACAGTGTCATACACTATGTATTATAGATATATAGTCCTAGGAGTCCTGACAGTGTCATACACTGTGTATTATAGATATATAGTCCTAGGAGCCCTGACAGTGTCATACACTATGTATTATAGTTATAGAGTCCTAGGAGTCCTGACAGTGTCATACACTATGTTTTATAGATATATAGTCCTAGGAGTCCTGACAGTGTCATACACTATGTATTATGTATAGGAGCCCTGACAGCGTCATACACTATGTATTATAGATATATAGTCCTAGGAGCCCTGACAGTGTCATACACTATGTTTTATAGATATATAGTCCTAGGAGCCCTGACAGTGTCATACACTATGTATTATAGATATATAGTCCTAGGAGCCCTGACAGTGTCATACACTATGTATTATAGATATATAGTACTAGGAGCCCTGACAGTGTCATACATTAATTATTATAGATATATAGTCCTAGGAGCCCTGACAGGGTCATTCATTATGTATTATAGATATATAGTCCTAGGAGCCCTGACAGTGTCATACACTATGTACTATAGATATATAGTCCTAGGAGCCCTGACAGTGCCATACACTATGTATTATAGATATATAGTCCTAGGAGTCCTGACAGTGTCATACACTATGTATTATATATATATAGTCCTAGGAGCCCTGACAGTGTCATACACTGTGTATTATAGATATATAGTCCTAGGAGCCCTGACTGTGTCATACACTATGTATTATAGTTATATAGTCCTAGGAGCCCTGACTGTGTCATACACTATGTTTTATAGATATATAGTCCTAGGAGCCCTGACAGTCTCATACACTATGTTTTATAGGGCCCGACAGCGCATACAGTATATAGTCCTAGGAGCCCCCTGACAGCGTCATACACTATGTATTATAGATATATAGTCCTAGGAGCCCTGACAGTGTCATACACTATGTATTATAGATATATAGTCCTAGGAGCCCTGACAGTGTCATACACTATGTATTATAGTTATATAGTCCTAGGAGTCCTGACAGTGTCATACACTATGTTTTATAGATATATAGTCCTAGGAGTCCTGACAGTGTCATACACTATGTATTATAGATATATAGACCTAGGAGCCATGACAGTGTCATACACTATGTATTATAGATATATAGTCCTAGGAGCCCTGACAGTGTCATACACTATGTATTATAGATATATAGTCCTAGGAGTCCTGACAGTGTCATACACTGTGTATTATAGATATATAGTCCTAGGAGCCCTGACAGTGTCATACACTATGTATTATAGTTATATAGTCCTAGGAGTCCTGACAGTGTCATACACTATGTTTTATAGATATATAGTCCTAGGAGTCCTGACAGTGTCATACACTATGTATTATGTATAGGAGCCCTGACAGCGTCATACACTATGTATTATAGATATATAGTCCTAGGAGCCCTGACAGTGTCATACACTATGTTTTATAGATATATAGTCCTAGGAGCCCTGACAGTGTCATACACTATGTATTATAGATATATAGTCCTAGGAGCCCTGACAGTGTCATACACTATGTATTATAGATATATAGTACTAGGAGCCCTGACAGTGTCATACATTAATTATTATAGATATATAATCCTAGGAGCCCTGACAGGGTCATTCATTATGTATTATAGATATATAGTCCTAGAAGCCCTGACAGTATCATACATTATGTATTATAGATATATAGTCCTAGGAGCCCTGACAGTGTCATACACTATGTATTATAGATATATAGTCCTAGGAGTCCTGACAGTGTCATACACTGTGTATTATAGATATATAGTCCTAGGAGCCCTGACAGTGTCATACACTATGTATTATAGTTATATAGTCCTAGGAGTCCTGACAGTGTCATACACTATGTTTTATAGATATATAGTCCTAGGAGTCCTGACAGTGTCATACACTATGTATTATGTATAGGAGCCCTGACAGCGTCATACACTTGTTTATAGATATATAGTCCTAGGAGCCCTGACAGTGTCATACACTATGTATTATAGATATATAGTCCTAGGAGCCCTGACAGTATCATACACTATGTATTATAGATATATAGTCCTAGGACCCGACGCCCCTAGATATAGAGTCCTAGGGCCCTGGGTCCTTTTTTTTTTTTCCCCCCCTCTTTTTTCCCCCCACAGTGTCATACACTATGTATTATAGATATATAGTCCTAGGAGTCCTGACAGTGTCATACACTATGTATTATATATATATATATATATATATATAGTCCTAGGCATATGATTATGAGCCCCCCTGACAGTGTCATACATTATGTATTATAGATATATAGTCCTAGGAGCCCTGACAGTCTCATACACTATGTTTTATAGATACAGTCATATGAAAAAGTTTGGGCACCCCTATTAATCTTAATCATTTTTAGTTGTAAATATTTGGGTGTTTGCAACAGCCATTTCAATTTGATATATCTAATAACTGATGGACACAGTAATATTTCAGGATTGAAATGAGGTTTATTGTACTAACAGAAAATGTGCAATATGCATTAAACCAAAATTTGACCGGTGCAAAAATTTGGGTACCCTTATCATTTTATTGATTAGAATACTCCTAACTACTTTTTACTGACTTACTGAAGCACAAAATTGGTTTTGTAACCTCACTGAGCTTTGAACTTCATAGCCAGGTGTATCCAATCATGAGAAAAGGTATTTAAGGTGGCCAATTGCAAGTTGTTCTCCTATTTGAATCTCCTCTGAAGAGTGGCATCATGGGCTCCTCAAATCAACTCTCAAATGATCTGAAAACAAAGATTGTTCAACATAGTTGTTCAGGGGAAGGGTACAAAAAGTTGTCTCAGAGATTTAACCTGTCAGTTTCCACTGTGAGGAACATAGTACGGAAATGGAAGACCACAGGGACAGTTCTTGTTAAGCCCAAAAGTGGCAGGCCAAGAAAAATATCAGAAAGGCAGAGAAGAAGAATGGTGAGAACAGTCAAGGACAATCCACAGACCACCTCCAAAGAGCTGCAGCATCATCTTGCTGCAGATGGTGTCACTGTGCATCGGTCAACAATACAGCACACTTTGCACAAGGAGAAGCTGTATGGGAGAGTGATGCGAAAGAAGCCGTTTCTGAAAGCACGCCACAAACAGAGTCGCCTGAGGTATGCAAAAGCACATTTGGACAAGCCAGCTTCATTTTGGAAGAAGGTCCTGTGGACTGATGAAACAAAGATTGAGTTGTTTGGTCATACAAAAAGGCGTTATGCATGGCGTCCAAAAAACACAGCATTCCAAGAAAAACACTTGCTACCCACTGTAAAATTTGGTGGAGGTTCCATCATGCTTTGGGGCTGTGTGGCCAATGCCGGCACCGGGAATCTTGTTAAAGTTGAGGGTCGCATGGATTCAACTCAGTATCAGCAGATTCTTGAGAATAATGTACAAGAATCAGTGACGAATTTGAAGTTATGCCGGGGATGGATATTTCAGCAAGACAATGATCCAAATCTACTCAGGCATTCATGCAGAGGAACAATTACAATGTTCTGGAATGGCCATCCCAGTCCCCAGACCTGAATATCATTGAACATCTGTGGGATAATCTGAAGCGGGCTGTCCATGCTCGGCGACCATCAAACTTAACTGAACTGGAATTGTTTTGTAAAGAGGAATGGTCAAAAATACCTTCATCCAGGATCCAGGAACTGATTAAAAGCTACAGGAAGCGACTAGAGGCTGTTATTTTTGCAAAAGGAGGATCTACTAAATATTAATGTCACTTTTCTGTTGAGGTGCCCATACTTTTGCACCGGTCAAATTTTGGTTTAATGCATATTGCACATTTTCTGTTAGTACAATAAACCTCATTTCAATCCTGAAATATTACTGTGTCCATCAGTTATTAGATATATCAAATTGAAATGGCTGTTGCAAACACCCAAATATTTAGAACTAAAAATGATTAAGATTAATAGCGGTGCCCAAACTTTTTTATATGACTGTATATAGTCCTAGGAGCCCTGACAGCGTCATACACTATGTATTATAGATATATAGTCCTAGGAGCCCTGACAGTGTCATACACTATGTATTATAGATATATAGTCCTAGGAGCCCTGACAGCGTCATACACGTTGTTAGTCCTAGGGCCCTGACAGCGTCATACACTATGTATTATAGATATATAGTCCTAGGAGCCCTGACAGTGTCATACACTATGTATTATAGATATATAGTCCTAGGAGCCCTGACAGTGTCATACATTAATTATTATAGATATATAGTCCTAGGAGCCCTGACAGTGTCATACACTATGTATTATAGCTATATAGTCCTAGGAGTCCTGACAGTGTCATACACTATGTATTATAGATATGTAGTCCTAGGAGTCCTGACAGTGTCATACACTATGTATTATAGATATATAGTCCTAGGAGCCCTGACAGTGTCATACACTATGTATTATAGATATATAGTCCTAGCAGTCCTGACAGTGTCATACACTATGTTTTATAGATATATAGTCCTAGGAGTCCTGACAGTGTCATACACTACAGTATGTATTATAGATATATAGTCCTAGGAGCCCTGACAGTGTCATACACTATGTATTATAGATATATAGTCCTAGGAGCCCTGACAGTGTCATACACTATGTATTATAGATATATAGTCCTAGGAGCCCTGACAGTGTCATACACTATGTATTATAGATATATAGTCCTAGGAGCCCTGACAGTGTCATACACTATGTATTATAGATATATAGTCCTAGGAGCCCTGACAGCGTCATACACTATGTATTATAGATATATAGTCCTAGGAGCCCTGACAGCGTCATACACTATATATTATAGATATATAGTCCTAGGAGCCCTGACAGTGTCATACACTATGTATTATAGATATATAATCCTAGGAGCCCTGACAGTGTCATACATTAATTATTATAGATATATAGTCCTAGGAGCCCTGACAGTGTCATACACTATGTATTATAGATATATAGTCCTAGGAGTCCTGACAGTGTCATACACTATGTATTATAGATATATAGTCCTAGGAGCCCTGACAGTGTCATACATTAATTATTATAGATATATAGTCCTAGGAGCCCTGACAGTGTCATACACTATGTATTATAGATATATAGTCCTAGGAGTCCTGACAGTGTCATACACTATGTTTTATAGATATATAGCCTAGGAGTCCTGACAGTGTCATACACTACAGTATGTATTATAGATATATAGTCCTAGGTGCCCTGACAGTGTCATACACTATGTATTATAGATATATAGTCCTAGGAGCCCTGACAGTGTCATACACTATGTATTATAGATATATAGTCCTAGGAGCCCTGACAGTGTCATACACTATGTATTATAGATATATAGTCCTAGGAGCCCTGACAGTGTCATACACTATGTATTATAGATATATAGTCCTAGGAGTCCTGACAGTGTCATACACTACGTATTATAGATATATAGTCCTAGGAGTCCTGACAGAGTCATACACTATGTATTATAGATATATAGTCCTAGGAGTCCTGACAGTGTCATACACTATGTATTATAGATATATAGTCCTAGGAGTCCTGACAGTGTCATACACTATGTTTTATAGATATATAGTCCTGACAGTGTCATACACTATGTATTATAGTTATATAGTCCTAGGAGTCCTGATAGTGTCATACACTATGTTTTATAGATATATAGTCCTAGGAGTCCTGACAGTGTCATACACTATGTATTATAGATATATAGTCCTAGGAGTCCTGACAGTGTCATACACTATGTATTATAGATATATAGTCCTAGGAGTCCTGACAGTGTCATACACTATGTTTTATAGATACAGCCACCAATTGTGCAAGTTCTCCCCCTTAAAAAGATGAGGCCGGCCTGTAATTGACATCATAGGTAGACCTCAACTATGAGAGACAAAATGAGAAAACAAATCCAGAAAATCACATTGTCTGATTTTTTTTAAAAATTATTTGCAAATTATGGTGGAAAATAAGTATTTGGTCACCTACAAACAAGCAAGATTTCTGTCTCTCACAGACGTGTAACTTCTCCTTTAAGAGGCTCCTCTGTCCTCCACTCATTACCTGTAGTAATGGCTCCTGTTTGACATTGTTATCAGTATAAAAGACACCTGTCCACAACCTCAAACAGTCACACTCCAAACTCCACTATGGTGAAGACCAAAGAGGTGTGGAAGGACCAGAAACAAAATGGTAGCCCTGCACCAGGCTGGGAAGACTGAATCTGCAATAGGCAAGCAGCTTGGTGTGAAGAAATCTACTGTGGGAGCAATAATTAGAAAATGGAAGACATACAAGACCACTGATAATCTCCCTCCATCAGGGGCTCCACGCAAGATCTCACCCCGTGCGGTCAAAATGATCACAAGAACGGTGAGCAAAAATCCCAGAACCACACGGGGGGACCTAGTGAGTGACCTGCAGAAAGCTGGGACTAACGTAACAAAGGCTACCGTCAGTAACACACTACGCCGCCAGGGACTCAGATCCTGCAGTGCCAGACGTGTCCCCTTGCTTAAGCAAGTACATATCCGGGCCCGTCTGAAGTTTGCTAGAGAGTATTTGGATGTTCCAGAAGAGTATTGGGAGAATGTCATATGGTCAGATGAAACCAAAGTAGAACTGTTTGGTAGAAACACAACTCGTGGTGTTTGGAGGAGAGTGAATGCTGAGTTGTATCCAAAGAACACCATACCTACTGTGAAGCATGGGGGGGGCAACATCATGCTTTGGGGCTGTTTCTCTGCATAGGGACCAGGACGACTGATCCGTGTACATGAAAGAATGAATGGGGCCATGTATGGTGAGATTTTGAGTGCAAACCTCCTTCCACCAGCAAGGGCATTGAAGATGAAACGTGGCTGGGTCTTTCAGCATGACAATGATCCCAAGCACACCGCCAGGGCAACAAAGGAGCGGCTTCGTAAGAAGCATTTCAAGGTCCTGGAGTGGCCTAGCCAGTCTCCAGATCTCAACCCCATAGAAAACCTTTGGAGGGAGTTGAAAGTCCGTGTTGCCCAGCGACAGCCCCAAAACATCCCTGCTCTAGAGGAGATCTGCATGGAGGAATGGGCCAACATACCAGCAACAGTGTGTGCCAACCTTGTGAAGACTTACAGAAAACGTTTGACCTCTGTCATTGCCAACAAAGGAGATAGAACAAAGTATTGAGATGAACTTTTGTTATTGACCAAATACTTATTTTCCACCATAATTTGCAAATAAATTCTTTAAAAATCAGACAATGTGATTTTCGGGATTTGTTTTCTCATTTTGTCTCTCATAGTTGAGGTCTACCTATGATGACAATTACAGGCCGGCCCCATCTTTATAAGTGGGAGAACTTGCACAATTGGTGGCTGACTAAATACTTTTTTTCCCCACTGTACTTCCTTTGCAATTGGCCGACGACTCCATTCGGGACAAAAATCACCCAGACTACCCTCATGAGTGGGGTCTGCAAGTTTATTTTTTGGCTAGGGGATAGCGTGCTAAGATAGGAATACCTCCTAACCACTGTGCCATCTGTATAGTGCTAACCACTGAGTCACTTGTACAGTGCTAACTACTACACCACCAACAGTCCTAACAACTGAGCCATCTGTACAGTGCTAACCACTGAGCTACCTGTACAGTGCTAACCACTGAGTCACCTGTATACTGCTAACCACTGAGCCGCCAACAGTCCTAACCACTGAGGTATCTGTAAAGTGCTAATCACTAAGCCACCTGTACATTGCTAACCACTGAGTCACCAACAGTTCTAACCACTGAGCCAGCTGTACAGTGCTGAGGAATATATTGGTGCTGACAGACCTCTGCACCAGACATGACGATTTTCTATGCAGAGTCTACAACTAAATATTCGTCTTCTATGACTTTATCGACACTGGACATGAACATTGTAGGTTTTCCACCAAGGTATTGCTGATCCAATCTCGAACATCTACAGTATTAACAATATGGATGAGATTTTACCAAATCTCATTGTCACGCTGCATAAAAAAACAAAAAATAAATCTCACGTTTTACATCTAATAAATTGTGCAATGCGAGGATTGAAAGCTACGAGAGACCGGCGAGGATGCGGCAGGTGTGCTGCAGCGCCAACCATCGTATTTTCAGGTGATTTTATGGGCGACTTCCATCTACATACTGATATCTGTCCCAGGTGTCCCCAGATTAAGTAGGTTTTGTCTCTGTTGCAGGTGCAGGGATGTTTCATGTTCACAAAATGTCTACCCTAAGCATCAAGAAGGTGACTGAGCCTAGTTGTTTCCGGTATCAGAGTTACTATAAATGATATCTTGTTGTCTTCACTACGCAGAACATTACGAGCACACGGTGTCTCCCTCTGCGGGCATCATATGTGTCAAGGCACACGTGTGTCAGTGTTTGTTTTCCTGGTTGTCGTGATGTGTTGTCCTCTGAGCCCTCGTGTTGGAGAATGTGAGACTGAGCACGGCGAGCAGGAAACAGGAAGATATTAGAAGTGACAGGAGTATCCAGCCGAAAATCTGTAACTGGCGCTTGTCCCCAACATTGCAGGCAGGGGAGAGCCTGGGGCTAAAGGGGGTGTCGGGCAGGTGTGTGGGCACATGAGTGGCCATGACCGAGGGATGAGTAACTGGATGAGATCATCTCTAAGTCGTAAATAGGGAACATTTACAGACCATTCAGTATTGGGGTATCTCGGAAACCCCACACCCTAATTTCTTTCCTGATACACTGTAACAAGAGTCAGCTGTGGAACCATGAGTCATGTTATTACGGAGAATACTTGGAAATTTGTGTTATGAGCAAAGATATAGATTGGCCTCTCATCCTTGTCCCCGCGCACCTGGTCGTTCCCGTATTCGCATTCATCACTGGCCTTTGATAGCTGCTCATTGAAGTGGGGGAGTATTAATAATAGGCGCTCTATACGTTACCAGGAGAGACAGGGCCATCGACATGAATGTATTATCCTAGGCTTGGAGAGATAGAGACTCATTATACTAAGTATAGAGTGTAATATATGGGGAAAGGAAGGGGCGAGAGCCAGGGGGGAGAGTATAGACCGAAGAACAAGATACAAGGGAGGTAGAATATAGGCCGAAGACATCTCATACAAGGGAGATAGAATATAGGCCGAAGACATCTCATACAAGGGAGATAGAATATAGGCCGAAGACATCTCATACAAGGGAGATAGAATATAGGCCGAAGACATCTCATACAAGGGAGATAGAATATAGGCCGAAGACACTCATACAAGGGGGAAAGAAAGGATAGGCCGAAGACATCTCATACAAGGGAGATAGAATATAGGCCGAAGACATCTCATACAAGGGAGATAGAATATAGGCCGAAGACATCTCATACAAGGGAGATAGAATATAGGCCGAAGACATCTCATACAAGGGAGATAGAATATAGGCCGAAGACATCTCATACAAGGGAGATAGAATATAGGCCGAAGACATCTCATACAAGGGAGATAGAATATAGGCCGAAGACATCACATACAAGGGAGGTAGAATATAGGCCGAACACATCACATACAAGGGAGATAGAATATAGGCCGAACACATCACATACAAGGGAGGTAGAATATAGACCGAACACATCACATACAAGGGAGGTAGAATATAGACCGAACACATCACATACAAGGGAGGTAGAATATAGACCGAACACATCACATACAAGGGAGATAGAATATAGGCCGAACACATCACATACAAGGGAGGTAGAATATAGAAAAAGAGGCCGAACACATCACATACAAGGGAGGTAGAATATAGACCGAACACATCACATACAAGGGAGATAGAATAGAGACCGAACACATCAGATACAAGGGAGGTAGAATATAGACCGAACACATCTCATACAAGGGAGGTAGAATATAGACCGAACACATCACATACAAGGGAGGTAGAATATAGACCGAACACATCACATCAAGGGAGGAGAAATAGCCCACATCACAAGGGAGGTAGAATATAGACCGAACACATAAGATTAAACCCCAAAGTCGGGACTTTGTGTAAAACATAAATAAAAACAGAATATGATGATTTGCAAATCCTTTTCAACCTATATTCAATTGAATACACTACAAAGACAAGATATTTAATGATCAAACGAATAAACTTTATTGGTTTTTTTGCAAATATTCCCTCATTTTGAATTTGATGCCCGGGTCCTGTTTACTGCTGTGTACATCACCTTTCCTTTTAATAACACTCAATAAGCATTTGGGAACAAAGAACACGAATTGTTGGAGCTTTGTAGGCGGGATTCTTTCCCATTCTTGTTTGATGTACAACTTCAGTTGCTAAACAGTCTGAGGTCTTTGTTGTGTATTTTGTGCTTTATAATGCGCTGCACATTTTCAATGAGAGACAGGTCAGGACTGCAGACAGGCCCGTCTAGTACCCGCACTCTTTTACTACAAAGCCACGCTGTTATAACACCTGCAGAATGTGGCTTGGCAGGGTCTTGCTGAAATAAGCAGGGACATCACTGAAAAAGACGTCACTTGGATGGCAGCATATATTACTCCAAAACCTGTATGTACCATTCAGCATTAATGGTGCCTGATGTGCAAATTACCCATACCATGGGCACTAACGTCCCCCATACCATCAGAGATGTGCCATGGGCACTAACACACCTCCATACCATCAGAGATGTGCCATGGGCACTAACACCCCCCATACCATCAGAGATGTGCCATGTGCACTAACACCCCCCATACCATCAGAGATGTGCCATGTGCACTAACACCCCCCATACCATCAGAGATGTACCATGGGCACTAACACTCCCCCCATACCATCAGAGATGTGCCATGTGCACTAACACTCCCCCCATACCATCAGAGATGTGCCATGGGCACTAACACACCCCCATACCATCAGAGATGTACCATAGGCACTAACACCCTCCATACCATCAGAGATGTGCCATGGGCACTAACACACCCCCATAACATCAGAGATGTGCCATGTGCACTAACACCCCCCATACCATCAGAGATGTGCCATGGGCACTAACACTCCCCCCTACCATCAGAGATGGCCATGTGCACTAACACCCCCCATACCATCAGAGATGTGCCATGGGCACTAACACCCTCCATACCATCAGAGATGTGCCATGGGCACTAACACACCCCCCATACCATCAGAGATGTGCCATGGGCACTAAAACACCCCCATACCATCAGAGATGTGCCATGTGCACTAACACCCCCCATACCATCAGAGATGTGCCATGTGCACTAACACCCCCCATACCATCAGAGATGTGCCATGGGCACTAACACCCCCCCATACCATCAGAGATGTGCCATGGGCACTAACACACCCCCATACCATCAGAGATGTGCCATAGGCACTAACACCCCCCATACCATCAGAGATGTGCCATGTGCACTAACACCCCCCATACCATCAGAGATGTGCCATGGGCACTAACACCCCCCCATACCATCAGAGATGTGCCATGGGCACTAACACACCCCCAAAACATCAGAGATGTACCATGGGCACTAACCCCCCCCCCATACCATCAGAGATGTGCCATGGGCACTAACACCACCCCCATACCATCAGAGATGTGCCATGGGCACTAACACCCCCCCCCCATACCATCAGAGATGTGCCATAGGCACTAACACACCTCCATACCATCAGAGATGTGCCATGTGCACTAAAACACCCCCATACCATCAGAGATGTGCCATGGGCACTAACACCCCCCCCATACCATCAGAGATGTGCCATGGGCACTAACACACCCCCATACCATCAGAGATGTGCCATGTGCACTAACACCCCCCATACCATCAGAGATGTGCCATGGGCACTAACACCCCCCATACCATCAGAGATGTGCCATGGGCACTAACACACCCCCAAACACAGGATGACCATGGGCACTAACACACCCCCATACCATCAGAGATGTACCATAGGCACTAACACACCTCCATACCATCAGAGATGTACCATGTGCACTAACACCCCCCATACCATCAGAGATGTGCCATGGGCACCAACACCCCCCATACCATCAGAGATGTGCCATGGGCACTAACACACCCCCATACCATCAGAGATGTGCCATGGGCACTCCATCCACCCCCCATACCATCAGAGATGTGCCATGGGCCCTAACACCCTCCATACCATCAGAGACGTGCCATGGGCACAGACACACCCCATACCATCAGAGATGTGCCATGGGCACTAACACACCTCCATACCATCAGAGATGTACCATGTGCACTAACACCCCCCACCCACAGAGACGTGCCATGGGCACAGACACCCCCCACCATCAGAGATGTGCCATGGGCACTGATATACCCCCCATACCATCAGAGATGTGCCATGGACACTAACACCCCTCATACCATCAGAGATGTACCATGGGCACTAACACACCTCCATACCATCAGAGATGTGCCATGGGCACTAACACCTCCCCATACCATCAGAGATGTGCCATGGGCACTAACACCCCCCCATACCATCAGAGATGTGCCATGGGCACTGATATACCCCCATACCATCAGAGATGTGCCATGGGCACTGATATACCCCCATATCATCAGAGATGTGCCATGGGCACTAACACCCCCAATACCATCAGAGATGTGGCATGGGCACTAACATACCCCCCATACCATCAGAGATGTGCCATGGGCACTAACACCCCCCCCCCCCCATACCGTCAGAGATGCTGAGTTTTGAACTTTGCGCTGATAGCAATCCGGACAGTCCTTTTCCTCTTTGGCTCGGAAGACACAACGTCCATGATTTCCAAAAACAATGTGAGATGTGGACTGGTCAGACCACAGGACACTTTTCCACTTTGCGTCAGTCCATCTCAGGTGAGCTCGGGCCCAGAGAAGCCGGCGGTGTTTCTGGGTGTTGTTGATATACGGCTTTGGCTTTACATGGTAGAGTTTTAACTTGCACTTGTAGATGTAGCGACGATCTGTGTTCACTGACAATGGTTTTCTGAAGTGTTCCTGAGCCCATGTAACGGTAATATCTGTTACACAATGATGTTGGTTTTTAATACAGTGCCGCCTGAGGGATGGAAGGTCACAGCATTCAGTGTTGGTTTTCAGCCTTGCCGCTTACTTGCAGAGAATTGTCCAGATTCTCTGAATCTTTTGATATTATGGACTGTAGATGATGAAATCCCTAAATTCCTTGCAATTGTACGTTGAGAAATGTTGTTCCTAAACTATTGGAATATTTGCTCACGCAGTTGGTCACAAAGTGGAGAACCTCGTCCCATCCTTGCTTGTGAATGACTTGAGTCTTTCGGGGAGGTTCCCTTATACCCAATCATGACACTCACCTGTTTCCAATTAACCTATTCACCTCTGAAATGCACCAAACAGGTGTTTTTTTGAGCTTTTCTCAACTTTCCCAGTCTTTTGTTGCCCCTGTCCCAGTTTTTTGGAACGTGTTGCAGGCATCAAATTCAAAATGAGGAAATATTTGCAAAAAATCAACAAATTTTATCTGTTTAAACATTAAATATCTTGTCTTTGTAGTGTATTCAATTGAATATAGGTTGAAACGGATTTGCAAATCATCATATTCTGTTATTATTTATGTTTTACAGAACGTCCCAACTTCATTGGAATTGGGGTTTTACAAGGGAGGTAGAATATGGACCGAAGAGATCAGATACAATAAGGGGGGGGGGGGGGGTGGGAGGATAGAATATAGCTTCAAGAGATTAGATACAATAAGGAGGGGGGAGGTAGAATATAGCCTGAAGAGATTAGATACAATAAGGAGGGGGGAGGTAGAATATAGCCTGAAGAGATTAGATACAATAAGGAGGGGGGAGGTAGAATATAGCCTGAAGAGATTAGATACAAGGGGGGGGGGGGGGGGGTGGGAGGATAGAATATAGCTTGAAGAGATTAGATACAATAAGGAGGGGGGGGGGGAATCGAATATAGCCTGAAGAGATTAGATACAATAAGGAGGGGGGGAGGTAGAATATAGCCTGAAGAGATTAGATACAATAAGGAGGGGGGAGGTAGAATATAGCCTGAAGAGATTAGATACAATAAGGAGGGGGGGAGGTAGAATATAGCCTGAAGAGATTAGATACAATAAGGAGGGGGGGAGGTAGAATATAGCCTGAAGAGATTAGATACAATAAGGAGGGGGGGAGGTAGAATATAGCCTGAAGAGATTAGATACAATAAGGAGGGGGGAGGTAGAATATAGCCTGAAGAGATTAGATACAATAAGGAGGGGGGAGGTAGAATATAGCCTGAAGAGATTAGATACAATAAGGAGGGGGGAGGTAGAATATAGCCTGAAGAGATTAGATACAATAAGGAGGGGGGGGAGGTAGAATATAGCCTGAAGAGATTAGATACAATAAGGAGGGGGGAGGTAGAATATAGCCTGAAGAGATTAGATACAATAAGGAGGGGGGGAGGTAGAATATAGCCTGAAGAGTATGTAGACACAGCAGCTCTTCTGACCGTTTGGTTAATGATTGTTTTGTCATGCTCATTGTTTTCAACAATGTATATCAGGGGTGGTATCTGAAAACCCAATAAAATGTTAATTATATATAAAAAAAAGGGGGGAACGAATATAGCCTGAAGAGATTAGATACAATAAGGGAGGGTTAGAATATAGACAGAAGACATCAGATACAATAAGGAGGGGGAGGTAGAATATAGCCTGAAGAGATTAGATACAATGGGAGGAGATAGAATATACAACAGATCAGACACAATGGAGGTAGACTATAGCCAGTAGAGATCATATCTGCTTTATTTAGTTTTTTTGCTATATAATAACCTGTTGTTGTGGGGTGTGCAGGTGGAGGGGTTTGTGACTACATAAAGAACAGGCATTAACAGTAAGAGGAGCAATGAGGGAGACTGGGATACTCTGAGGAGGAAAGAGGACACTCAGACAGCGGTGCCAGATGTGGGAGAGACAGCGAGAGGTGGTTCACAAGTGACGTCATCGTGCGTCTATAAGAGGTGCCAAGTATCACACCGAGCACAGAGGAGCAGGAGAGAGCGCTCAGCACAGGAGCACACTGCAGAGACACAGGTGAGGAGGCAGCAGGGGCTGTATACTGAGGAGGGGCACAGGGGCTGTATACTGAGGAGGGGCACAGGGGCTGTATACTGAGGAGGGGGCACAGGGGGTATACTGAGGAGGGGGCACAGGGGCTGTATACTGAGGGAGGGGCACAGGGGCTGTATACTGAGGAGGGGCACAGGGGCTGTATACTGAGGAGGGGCACAGGGGGTATACTGAGGAGGGGCACAGGGCTGTATACTGAGGAGGGGCACAGGGGGTATACTGAGGAGGGGCACAGGGGGTATACTGAGGAGGGGGCACAGGGGTGTATACTGAGGAGGGGCACAGGGGGTATACTGAGGAGGGGGAGGGGCACAGGGGCGCACACCTGAGGAGGGGGCACAGGGGCTGTATACTGAGGAGGGGCACAGGGGCTGTATACTGAGGAGGGGCACAGGGGCTGTATACTGAGGAGGGGCACAGGGGCTGTATACTGAGGGAGGGGCACAGGGGCTGTATACTGAGGAGGGGCACAGGGGGTATACTGAGGAGGGGCACAGGGGCGTATACTGAGGAGGGAGCACAGGGGCTGTATACTGAGGAGGGAGCACAGGGGCTGTATACTGAGGAGGGGCACAGGGGGTATACTGAGGAGGGGCACAGGGGCTGTATACTGAGGAGGGGCACAGGGGCTGTATACTGAGGAGGGGCACAGGGGCTGTATACTGAGGAGGGGCACAGGGGCTGTATACTGAGGAGGGGCACAGGGGCTGTATACTGAGGAGGGGCACAGGGGCTGTATACTGAGGAGGGGCACAGGGGCTGTATACTGAGGAGGAGGGGCACAGGGGCTGTATACTGAGGAGGGGCACAGGGGCTGTATACTGAGGAGGGGCACAGGGGCTGTATACTGAGGAGGGGCACAGGGGCTGTATACTGAGGAGGGGCACAGGGGGTATACTGAGGAGGGGGCACAGGGGCTGTATACTGAGGAGGGGGCCCAGGGGGTATACTGAGGAGGGGCACAGGGCTGTATACTGAGGAGGGGGCGTACTGAGGAGGGGCACAGGGGCTGTATACTGAGGAGGGGGCACAGGGGCTGTATACTGAGGAGGGGGCACAGGGGCTGTATACTGAGGAGGGGGCACAGGGGCTGTATACTGAGGAGGGGGCACAGGGGGTATACTGAGGAGGGGCACAGGGGCTGTATACTGAGGGAGGGGCACAGGGGGGCGGTATACTGAGGAGGGGCACAGGGGCTGTATACTGAGGAGGGGCACAGGGGCTGTATACTGAGGAGGGGCACAGGGGTGTATACTGAGGAGGGGCACAGGGGCTGTATACTGAGGGGGGCCGAGGGGGCACAGGGGCTGTATACTGAGGAGGGGGCACAGGGGGCACAGGGTATACTGAGGAGGGGGCACAGGGGCTGTATACTGAGGAGGGGGCACAGGGGGTATACTGAGGAGGGGCACAGGGGCTGTATACTGAGGAGGGGCACAGGGGCTGTATACTGAGGAGGGAGCACAGGGGTGTATACTGAGGAGGGGGCACAGGGGCTGTATACTGAGGAGGGGCACAGGGGGTATACTGAGGAGGGGCACAGGGGGTATACTGAGGAGGGGGCACAGGGGCTGTATACTGAGGAGGGGCACAGGGGGTATACAGGGGCGGTATACTGAGGAGGGGGCACAGGGGCTGTATACTGAGGAGGGGCACAGGGGCTGTATACTGAGGAGGGGGCACAGGGGTATACTGAGGAGGGGCACAGGGGCGGTATACTGAGGAGGGGCACAGGGGCTGTATACTGAGGAGGGGGCACAGGGGCTGTATACTGAGGAGGGGGCACAGGGGTGTATACTGAGGAGGGGGCACAGGGGCTGTATACTGAGGAGGGGCACAGGGGGTATACTGAGGAGGGCCAGGGTAACGAGGAGGGGCACAGGGGCTGTAACTAGGAGGGTATACTGAGGAGGGGCACAGGGGGTATACTGAGGAGGGGGCACAGGGGTGTATACTGAGGAGGGGGCACAGGGGTATACTGAGGAGGGGCACAGGGGCGTATACTGAGGAGGGGCACAGGGGGTATACTGAGGAGGGGCACAGGGGCTGTATACTGAGGAGGGGGCACAGGGGCTGTATACTGAGGAGGGGAAGGGGAAGGGGTGTATACTGAGGAGGGGGAAGGGAAGGGTGTATACTGAGGAGGGGCACAGGGGCTGTATACTGAGGAGGGAGAGGGGCACAGGGGCTGTAACTAGGAGGGGCACAGGGGGTATACTGAGGAGGGGCACAGGGGGTATACTGAGGAGGGGCACAGGGGCTGTATACTGAGGAGGGGCACAGGGGGTATACTGAGGAGGGGGCACAGGGGCTGTATACTGAGGGGGGGGCACAGGGGCTGTATACTGAGGAGGGGCACAGGGGCTGTATACTGAGGAGGGGGCACAGGGGGTATACTGAGAGGAGGAGGGGCACAGGGGCTGTATACTGAGGAGGGGCACAGGGGCTGTATACTGAGGAGGGGCACAGGGGGTATACTGAGGAGGGGAAGG
The DNA here is from genome assembly GCA_947044405.1 of Leptodactylus fallax. Taxonomy (NCBI): domain Eukaryota; kingdom Metazoa; phylum Chordata; class Amphibia; order Anura; family Leptodactylidae; genus Leptodactylus; species Leptodactylus fallax. The sequence goes on from CAMRHE010000490.1 coordinate 1,034,541, forward strand.
CGGTATACTGAGGAGGGGGCACAGGGGCTGTATACTGAGGAGGGGGCACAGGGGCTGTATACTGAGGAGGGGCACAGGGGTGTATACTGAGGAGGGGGCACAGGGGGTATACTGAGGAGGGGGCACAGGGGCTGTATACTGAGGAGGGGCACAGGGGTGTATACTGAGGAGGGGGCACAGGGTGTATACTGAGGAGGGGCACAGGGGGTATACTGAGGAGGGGCACAGGGGGTATACTGAGGAGGGGGCACAGGGGCTGTATACTGAGGAGGGGGCACAGGGGCTGTATACTGAGGAGGGGACAGGGGTTCGAGGGGGGCACAGGGGCTGTATACTGAGGAGGGGCACAGGGGCTGTATACTGAGGAGGGGCACAGGGGCTGTATACTGAGGAGGGGGCACAGGGGCTGTATACTGAGGAGGGGGCACAGGGGCTGTATACTGAGGAGGGGCACAGGGGCTGTATACTGAGGAGGGGCACAGGGGGTATACTGAGGAGGGGGCACAGGGGCTGTATACTGAGGAGGGGGCACAGGGGCTGTATACTGAGGAGGGGAAAGGGGGTATACTGAGGAGGGGGCACAGGGGCTGTATACTGAGGAGGGGCACAGGGGCTGTATACTGAGGAGGGGGCACAGGGGGTATACTGAGGAGGGGGCACAGGGGCTGTATACTGAGGAGGGGCACAGGGGCTGTATACTGAGGAGGGGGTACAGGGGGTATACTGAGGAGGGGGCACAGGGGCTGTATACTGAGGAGGGGGCACAGGGGCTGTATACTGAGGAGGGGGCACAGGGGCTGTATACTGAGGAGGGGCACAGGGGCTGTATACTGAGGAGGGGCACAGGGGGTATACTGAGGAGGGGGCACAGGGGCTGTATACTGAGGAGGGGGCACAGGGGCTGTATACTGAGGAGGGCGGGGGTATACTGAGGAGGGGGCACAGGGGCTGTATACTGAGGAGGGGGCACAGGGGCTGTATACTGAGGAGGGGGCACAGGGGGTATACTGAGGAGGGGGCACAGGGGTGTATACTGAGGAGGGGGCACAGGGGCGTATACTGAGGAGGGGGCACAGGGGGTATACTGAGGAGGGGGAACAGGGGGTATACTGAGGAGGGGGCACAGGGGTTAGGGAGGGGCACAGGGGCTGTATACTGAGGAGGGGGCACAGGGGCTGTATACTGAGGAGGGGGCACAGGGGTGTATACTGAGGAGGGGGCACAGGGGCTGTATACTGAGGAGGGGGCACAGGGGCTGTATACTGAGGAGGATATACTGAGGAGGGGGCACAGGGGCTGTATACTGAGGAGGGAGCACAGGGGACAGGGCTGTATACTGAGGAGGGGGCACAGGGGCTGTATACTGAGGAGGGGGCACAGGGGCTGTATACTGAGGAGGGGGCACAGGGGGCTGTATACTGAGGAGGGGGCACAGGGGCTGTATACTGAGGAGGGGGCACAGGGGCTGTATACTGAGGAGGGGGCACAGGGGCTGTATACTGAGGAGGGGGCACAGGGGCTGTATACTGAGGAGGGGGCACAGGGGCTGTATACTGAGGAGGGGGCACAGGGGCTGTATACTGAGGAGGGGGCACAGGGGCTGTATACTGAGGAGGGGGCACAGGGGCTGTATACTGAGGAGGGGGCACAGGGGCTGTATACTGAGGAGGGGGCACAGGGGCTGTATACTGAGGAGGGGGCACAGGGGCTGTATACTGAGGAGGGGGCACAGGGGCTGTATACTGAGGAGGGGGCACAGGGGCTGTATACTGAGGAGGGGGCACAGGGGGTACTAGAGGGGGAGAGGGGTATACTGAGGAGGGGCAGAGGGGCTGTATACTGAGGAGGGGGCACAGGGGGTATACTGAGGAGGGGATACATGGGGTATACTGAGGAGGGGGCACAGGGGCTGTATACTGAGGAGGGGGCACAGGGGGTATACTGAGGAGGGGGCACAGGGGGTATACTGAGGAGGGGGCACAGGGGGTATACTGAGGAGGGGATGGACATGGGGTATACTGAGGAGGGGATACATGGGGTATACTGAGGAGGGGGCACAGGGGCTGTATACTGAGGAGAGGGCACAGGGGGTATACTGAGGAGGGGATACATGGGGTATACTGAGGAGGGGGCACAGGGGCTGTATCCTATATTTTCTAGATTCTTTACACACAGAGTGTTCTATTCCAAGTGATTTATTTCTGTAAATGTTGATTATGGATTACAGGGAATGAAAACCCAAATCTAAGAAAATGAGAATATTGTAAGTTCAGTTCAGTCTTGTAAATTCAGTGTCACCTGCCAAGGTTTCCTAAGCCTTTACATGGCCCCTCAGTCTGGTTCAGTAGGACACACAATCCTGGAAGACGCTGATTATGGATTGTATTACTGAATTACTGACCTGAAGGAACGTTTCACAGATATTCTCATTTATTGAGATGCGACTGTAACTACAATACAGCAAACCTGTGTGACTATAAGGCATTGTCTGCTGTTATCAGCCATGTCAGGAGGGAGAGGCCGACTGTAGGACAGGTGACTACAATCTATTACTATCTGTTATCAGCCATGTCAGGAGGGGAGAGGCCGACTGTAGGACAGGGGAATACAATCTATTACTATCTGTTATCAGCCATGTCAGAGAGGAGAGGCCGACTGTAGGACAGGGGAATACAATCTATTACTATATGTTATCAGCCATGTCAGGAGAGGAGAGGCCGACTGTAGGACAGGGGAATACAATCTATTACTATCTGTTATCAGCCACGTCAGGAGAGGAGAGGCCGACTGTAGGACAGGGGAATACAATCTATTACTATCTGTTATCAGCCATGTCAGGAGAGGAGAGGCCGACTGTAGGACAGGGGAATACAATCTATTACTATCTGTTATCAGCCACGTCAGGAGGGGAGAGGCCGACTGTAGGATAGGGGAATACAATCTATTACTATCTGTTATCAGCCGTGTCAGGAGGGGAGAGGCCGACTGTAGGACAGGTGAATACAATCTATTACTATCTGTTATCAGCCACGTCAGGAGGGAGAGGCCGACTGTAGGACAGGTGACTACAATCTATTACTATCTGTTATCAGTCATGTCAGGAGGAGAGGCCGACTGTAGGACAGGGGAATACAATCTATTGCTATCTGTTATCAGCCATGTCAGGAGAGGAGAGGCCGACTGTAGGACAGGTGACTACAATCTATTACTATCTGTTATCAGCTATGTCAGGAGGGGAGAGGCCGACTGTAGGATAGGGGAATACAATCTATTACTATCTGTTATCAGCCATGTCAGGAGAGGAGAGGCCGACTGTAGGACAGGTGACTACAATCTATTACTATCTGTTATCAGCCATGTCAGGAGGGGAGAGGCCGACTGTAGGACAGGGGAATACAATCTATTACTATCTGTTATCAGCCACGTCAGGAGAGGAGAGGCCGACTGTAGGACAGGGGACTACAATCTATTACTATCTGTTATCAGCCACGTCAGGAGAGGAGAGGCCGACTGTAGGACAGGGGAATACAATCTATTACTATCTGTTATCAGCCATGTCAGGAAGGGAGAGGCCGACTGTAGGACAGGGGAATACAATCTATTACTATCTGTTATCAGCCACGTCAGGAGGGGAGAGGCCGACTGTAGGATAGGGGAATACAATCTATTACTATCTGTTATCAGCCACGTCAGGAGAGGAGAGGCCGACTGTAGGACAGGGGACTACAATCTATTACTATCTGTTATCAGCCACGTCAGGAGAGGAGAGGCCGACTGTAGGACAGAGGAATACAATCTATTACTATCTGTTATCAGCCATGTCAGGAGGGGAGAGGCCGACTGTAGGACAGGGGACTACAATCTATTACTATCTGTTATCAGCCATGTCAGGAGGGGAGAGGCCGACTGTAGGACAGGGGAATACAATCTATTACTATCTGTTATCAGCCGTGTCAGGAGAGGAGAGGCCGACTGTAGGAGAGGGGAATACAATCTATTACTATCTGTTATCAGCCGTGTCAGGAGGGGAGAGGCCGACTGTAGGACAGGTGACTACAATCTATTACTATCTGTTATCAGCCATGTCAGGAGGGGAGAGGCCGACTGTAGGAGAGGGGAATACAATCTATTACTATCTGTTATCAGCCATGTCAGGAGAGGAGAGGCCGACTGTAGGACAGGGGAATACAATCTATTACTATCTGTTATCAGCCACGTCAGGAGGGGAGAGGCCGACTGTAGGACAGGTGAATACAATCTATTACTATCTGTTATCAGCCATGTCAGGAGGGGAGAGGACGACTGTAGGACAGGGGAATACAATCTATTACTATCTGTTATCAGCCACGTCAGGAGGGGAGAGGCCGACTGTAGGACAGGGGAATACAATCTATTACTATCTGTTATCAGCCATGTCAGGAGGGGAGAGGCCGACTGTAGGACAGGGGAATACAATCTATTACTTTCTGTTATCAGCCATGTCAGGAGAGGAGAGGCCGACTGTAGGACAGGGGAATACAATCTATTACTATCTGTTATCAGCCATGTCAGGAGAGGAGAGGCCGACTGTAGGACAGGGGAATACAATCTATTACTATCTGTTATCAGCCATGTCAGGAGGGGAGAGGCCGACTGTAGGACAGGGGAATACAATCTATTACTATCTGTTATCAGCCATGTCAGGAGGGGAGAGGCCGACTGTAGGACAGGGGAATACAATCTATTACTATCTGTTATCAGCCATGTCAGGAGAGGAGAGGCCGACTGTAGGACAGGTGACTACAATCTATTACTATCTGTTATCAGCCACGTCAGGAGAGGAGAGGCCGACTGTAGGACAGGGGAATACAATCTATTACTATCTGTTATCAGCCATGTCAGGGGGGAGAGGCCGACTGTAGGACAGGGGAATACAATCTATTACTATCTGTTATCAGCCACGTCAGGAGGGGAGAGGCCGACTGTAGGACAGGGGAATACAATCTATTACTATCTGTTATCAGCCATGTCAGGAGAGGAGAGGCCGACTGTAGGACAGGTGAATACAATCTATTACTATCTGTTATCAGCCATGTCAGGAGGGGAGAGGCCGACTGTAGGACAGGGGAATACAATCTATTACTATCTGTTATCAGCCATGTCAGGAGGGGAGAGGCCGACTGTAGGACAGGGGAATACAATCTATTACTATCTGTTATCAGCCATGTCAGGAGGGGAGAGGCCGACTGTAGGACAGGGGAATACAATCTATTACTATCTGTTATCAGCCATGTCAGGAGGGGAGAGGCCGACTGTAGGACAGGGGAATACAATCTATTACTATCTGTTATCAGCCATGTCAGGAGGGGAGAGGCCGACTGTAGGACAGGGGACTACAATCTATTACTATCTGTTATCAGCCACGTCAGGAGGGGAGAGGCCGACTGTAGGACAGGGGAATACAATCTATTACTATCTGTTATCAGCCATGTCGGAGGAGAGGCCGACTGTAGGACAGGGGAATACGATCTATTACTATCTGTTATCAGCCATGTCAGGAGGGGAGAGGCCGACTGTAGGACAGGGGAATGCAATCTATTACTATCTGTTATCAGCCATGTCAGGAGAGGAGAGGCCGACTGTAGGACAGGGGAATACAATCTATTACTATCTGTTATCAGCCATGTCAGGAGGGGAGAGGCCGACTGTAGGACAGGGGAATACAATCTATTACTATCTGTTATCAGCCATGTCAGGAGGGGAGAGGCCGACTGTAGGACAGGGGAATACAATCTATTACTATCTGTTATCTGCCATGTCAGGAGGGGAGAGGCCGACTGTAGGACAGGGGAATACAATCTATTACTATCTGTTATCAGCCACGTCAGGGGGAGAGGCCGACTGTAGGACAGGGGAATACAATCTATTACTATCTGTTATCAGCCATGTCAGGAGGGGAGAGGCCGACTGTAGGACAGGGGAATACAATCTATTACTATCTGTTATCAGCCACGTCAGGAGGGGAGAGGCCGACTGTAGGACAGGGGAATACAATCTATTACTCTCTGTTATCAGCCATGTCAGGAGGGGAGAGGCCGACTGTAGGACAGGGGAATACAATCTATTACTATCTGTTATCAGCCATGTCAGGAGGGCAGAGGCCGACTGTAGGACAGGGGAATACAATCTATTACTATCTGTTATCAGCCACGTCAGGAGAGGAGAGGCCGACTGTAGGATAGGGGAATACAATCTATTACTATCTGTTATCAGCCATGTCAGGAGGGGAGAGACCGACTGTAGGACAGGGGAATACAATCTATTACTATCTGTTATCAGCCACGTCAGGAGAGGAGAGGCCGACTGTAGGATAGGGGAATACAATCTATTACTATCTGTTATCAGCCATGTCAGGAGGGGAGAGGCCGACTGTAGGACAGGGGAATACAATCTATTACTATCTGTTATCAGCCATGTCAGGAGAGGAGAGGCCGACTGTAGGACAGGTGACTACAATCTATTACTATCTGTTATCAGCCATGTCAGGAGAGGAGAGGCCAACTGTAGGACAGGGGAATACAATCTATTACTATCTGTTATCAGCCATGTCAGGAGGGGAGAGGCTGACTGTAGGACAAGGGAATACAATCTATTACTATCTGTTATCAGCCACGTCAGGAGGGGAGAGGCCGACTGTAGGACAGGGGAATGCAATCTATTACTATCTGTTATCAGCCATGTCAGGAGGGGAGAGGCCGTCTGTAGGACAGGTGAATACAATCTATTGCTCTATATCAGGGGCAGGCAACCCTTTTTGTTCGGCGTGCCGATTTTAATTAAAAAAATCACAGATGAGGTACTCAGAGTGTCGGTCAATAATTGTAAGTCTGAAGACCCCTAAACTAAAGTCATATACGACAAACCATAACACAGAAGTGCTGCCATCAGATGCTTTAGGACACATGCGGTTACTGCTATTTCCTGGAATGCCCCTGTACTTTCTGATTAGAAACAATGAAAGTGCATGTGCACCCCGCAATTACTGGTAAATGTGTCCAGGAGCACCGTATGGCAGCACCTTATGGTGGTAATACACTATGTACCTGGATGCAGCTATATTCTTAGGCCACTGCAACTTTTACTTTGATGTAAAACTTCGTTCACATGGTGCATTTTTGTGCAAAAACACATCCTTAATACAGAAAACACATATAGAATAATGTCCCATAGTGGCCCCTGCACACGGTATTATGTCCCATAGCGGCCCCTGCACACGGTATTATGTCTCATAGCGGCCCTTGCACACCGTATTATGTCCCATAGTGGCCCCTGTACACGGTATTATGTCCCATAGTGGCCCCTGCACACGGTATTATGTCCAATAGTGGCCCCTCCAAACAGGATAATATTCTAAATTTTATAATATTCCAATTTTCGCCACTGACTAGCTATTATTATACTCTGGGGTCTCATCTGACCCCAGAGTATAATAAGCGGAGGGCCAAGAGAGGTGACAAACATAAAAAATAATGTTACTCACCTTCCCTGAGCTCCTGAGTGACTTTGTGCTCTTCGGGCACTTCTGCCTGTAGTCAGCAGTCTCTTACTTCAGGCAGAAGCACCTGCAGAGCACAAAACCACTCAGGAAAGCAGGGAAAGTGAGTTAACATTATTTTTTATACTCCACAGTCTGAAGAGACCCCACAGTATAATAATAGCAGTTTAGTTTCGGCCATGTTTGGTCCGATCGAAACTGCTGGGTGATGACTCGGGATGCCCATGCCAGGTAAATAAGCCTCACTTGACACTTTTGGCACGCATGCCGGGGGTTGCCGATCTCTGCTCTATATAGTGCAGAGATTGTTCCATTCTACATCCTTGCTATAATGTAGATTGCTGATATCCTGCATATAGTCCGTGCCCTGAGGGGGTAACGTGAATCCCTCACATGTTGTCTGGTGCTGTACTTATTTCCTCCATATACTGTATATGTTTCCATCCATAAGTCACTTCATGAATATATATAAATGTTCCTGGCTCTCTGGTAAATCTCATCCCAGTAATGCTTCTTCTGAGGTGCAGCCCCCATCCGTCCTCAGTCAGTTATGGGTCATACACCTTGGTAGTAGGGTCTCAAACCTACTGCAGCCCTATATGCTTATTTTTCATCTCTGAAATTGCTGGGAAATTGTTTTTTTTTTTTTGTTTTTTTTTTTTGTGGCTGTCCCGGCAAATTCAGTCCAGCTAGTGACTGACTATGACTATGAAGTGACATCATCCTGCGCTGAAACATGGTAATGCACCATTAGGATAGGAGAAAGGTCTGTGTGGTGTCTGCGTTGAGCTCGGAGAGGATTGTCTAGACTAATTATATAATTGTAACAAACCCTCAACGGTGAAAACTGTGACATGTGTTCAGGTCTTGAGCCTGTGAATGGGAATAATAACATTTGGTTGTTCTAGACTTTGAATTAAGGACCTTTCACCATGTGCACCAACTCCAGCTCTTCCAAATATTTTTACAAGGCCAGGCATACCAAACAAAGGTTAAATCATACTCCCATTCACCGATTTGTAATTTTGGGTGTCTATGAATGTTGCCGCTCCCCATGATTGGCGTCAGAGTTCCAAAACCATATGTCTATATGTAGATGGTTATGAAACATGAATTATGACACTTATGCCCTTGACGTCATGTTTTCTCTTAGTCTCCTTTTTGGGCTGTGCAGGATTTCCAGCTCATAGCATTCTGTTGGGATATCTCACCTGTCCCCCCATATAAAGCAACTTGGCGGCTATATGCAAATTAGTTGGCTGCCTGCCCTGAATTAACATCCTTCTTATTTGATCATCTGTATCCTGAGCTGCGGATTGCAAATTGGACTTAGCATATACATTAGACACAACAAGACAACCACTACAATGAATGGAAACCATAACCAAACCACACAATGGACAAAATTCATAACTATGCAGTACCATATATATATATACATAACTTACAACAGCAGGCCAAACAGCCAAACCGAGATTTTTCGCAGTTCCAACTCCCATAAAAATTTGTATAAAAATAGATCGAAGCAATACACATTCCCCAAATGGTGTAGCTAAAAAGTACACCTTCTTCATCCTCGTACATCAAAATATAAAAAAGCGATGGGTACCAGAATATGGCGACTCTAAGAATTTTTTTTTTTTGTGTTAAATTTGGGGTTAAAACATGAAAAAAACTATATGTCCCTGAAACTGTTCCAACCCACAGAATATAGGTGATATTTTGGCTACACAGTGGACGCTATAAAAAAAAAGCCCATGCAGTTTTTCTCCAATTCCACTCCATTCAGAATTTTTTTTCAGCTTCTCAGTAAATCATACTGAATATTAAATGGAACCATTACCAAGTACAGTTTGTCCTGCAAACATTAAGTCTTCCTATGGCTCTGTGAATGGAAAACTAACAAAGTTATGGGGTTTGGAAGGCGAAAATCGAAAAGAAGATAGGGGTTAAATCTTGGGTTTGGGAAAACAAGATATTTTTGAGGTTCACCACCAAATGAATCATTATTATTTGCTTGGGAAGGTACAGAGAAAAAAAAAACACCATTCCGGGGCTCCACCAAGACATCCAGTCTTCTTTCTTGGGCATCTCTGTGATGTCAGCAGCCCTGTGATTGGGCCTCAGCGGTCACCCTGGGTTGTGAATATCTTGACGCACCGCGTCAAAGTGTCAGGTCGTCATGGCCCCAATGTGAGTCGGGAATTAGCAGTGATGCTGGGGGACGCCTGGGAAAAAAAACAGGGCAGCAGGACGGAGCCCTGAAAAGGTGAGCATGGACTTCTGTTAATTTTTTGGCACCTTCCTGAAATTATAATAACTCATGGGTAGCAAACCTCAAAAATCTCAGGTTTTGACAAACCCAAAATTTTTTGGAAATTGGGAACAAACCTGGCTCATTAGGAACCAGGTTTTGACCAGAAATGGGTGGTATTAGAAGAGACTGATGAAGAGTTGGTTCTCTTGGCACTTTTTAAAATTAGAGATTGTAATAAAAGATGAAGATTTTTAGCACTCCTGGCATGGTAATTGCATTTTCTAGTAAATGAAATCTTTTTGTCCTCCGTTTCAGGTACATCTTGACAGTACTGCCCAAGAAAGTCTTCCATCTAGATGTTTTGCTCTAAGAAGAAACTGCTTCCCTCGTGCCCGAATATTCTCACCCCAGATAAAATTCCTACGTTCTTTATCCCACCTAAACTGTCCTCGCTCCCAGATGGAGGTGGTCACATTGGAAAGTGGCTACAGAAGAAACCTTCAGATGTTGGATTCAGATCTTCTCCAAGGGCCTTGCTTAGGTCGGCAAGTCGTCATGTTATCCAGGTGGAAGACATGGAGCCAGAGGCTGAGACTTCAGAACAAAGACACCATCAGTCCATAGCTGCCAGCATTCTGGGTAGCCCGCACCTGTCTGAGAGCCCGCATACGCGAAGGAGGGAGTCTCTCTTCCATCAGATGTGTTACACACATGGTCCTTGTGACTTAAAGCCCCTATCCCCATCAGACCCAGACCATATTCTGAACTGGAAACCATCTTCTCATGACTTGCTTCACAAGAGGTTTCCTTGTGGAGTCATGGACAGTGACACAACGTCTTCCGCAGAGTCTTCTCCCTATAGTTCTCCACGTCTAAGTCGCTCCCCAGAAGGGAGTCCAGTTGTTTCCCATCCTGGCAATCGTCTCCATTATTACCGTAGCCTGACTGTTAACACCTTGACCAGAGCCAACTCCTTGTCTACGGAGGAAACCAGCTCTACAGACACCAGTCCAAACCTGCCCACCAAGGAAAACCACTCCAGTTCAAGGGCCTCCATGATGCATCTGGTTCCTCCTCCAATCCTTAACCTGGACTTTATTTGCTGTCAGGAGCGTCTGACCAAGGAGACGGAGGTGGCGCTAAGTAAAGGGGGTCTTCTCCGATTGTTTATTGAGTATGTGAAAGAGCTGGAACGTCTGAGGGTGAAACTAGTCAATGCTGAGAACCTGTATCAGTTGCATCAAGACCCGAGCACCATCAATTGTTGTGTGGTGATATATCTGATGCCTGGAAAACTACAGAAGCAACGAAGCACCGTGATCCGGCGTAGCAGGAACCCCATCTTCAATGAGGACTTTTATTTTGAAGGCGTAGAAAAAGGCGACTTAGATAATCTCAGACTGAAGATGAAAGTCATAAACAGAGGGACTGGCATGAGGCTTGACCAAGTACTGGGGAGCAGTGAACTACAACTGCCTACTATTATACCCCTCTAATGTCTCGATCAAAGGGACTGATATCACTATATAGAAGGCAGGAAGAGCACTGTAAACATACCTGGGGTGATATGATTACAAGTGGAATGAAAAATCCACATTTTGATGCCCCGGGCACCATGATCACAGGCGTCCAGGAGATGCCCCCTTCATGTGAGTGCAGTTAATGTTCTACAGCCCCTCCTCTAGCGGTCTGCTAACTGGACACTACAGAGAGGGGGAAACGGGGTGTGGACCTATTATTCCTATCCACAGGATCGGGGCAGGAAGCAGAGAGGAAGGAGAGAAAGCAGAGAGGAAGGAGAAAACAGCAGAGAGAAAGGAGAGAAGGCAGAGAGGAAGGAGAAATCAGAGAAGAAAGAGGGGACGCAGTGGCGTAAATACCGGGGCAGCAGCGGTAGAGGCTGCCGCATGGCCTGGACATTAGGGTGCCCGGTGGGCCCCTGATGGGTTTTTTTTTTTGGTTTTTTTTAATAGGACGTTACCTGCTGGAGTAACCCCAGCTGGTAACGGGCTCTATTTACTTACCAATCCCCGCTCCTGCTCACAGCCGCCAGCGCTTCCCATTCTGCAGAAGCGGAGGCGGCTGTGAGCAGGAGCAGGGATCTGTAAGTGAGGCTGTGGGCCCGCAAACTCCACAAACACTGCTATCATTATACTCTGGGGTCTGAAAAGATATATAATGATCGGAGGCCCAGGGGAGGTGAAGGAACATAAATAACTTTACCTACCTCTCCTGCGCTCCGGCAGACTTCAGGCCTGTTTGGTGATGTCCCAAGCGTCACATGGGCCAGGTTAGTGTCATTATGTGTCGCAACGCTGGCCTGGCTCACGTGATGTCTGATCCAACATTGAAAAGCGCCGAAAGTAGTGTCGGAGGCAGGGAGAGGTAATTAACATTGTTTTTTATGTTTGTATCCTCCGCATGGTCTCCGATCATTATACTGTGGGGTCTGAAAAGAAAGCGGGGAATGCGGTTTGTGTGGGGGGGGCATGTCAAATGTTCACCTTGGGGCCCAGCCATTCCTAGTTGCGCCACTGAGGGGACGGCAGAAAGGAAGGAGAGAATAGCAGAGAGAAAGGAAGGGATGGGAGAGAGAAAGAAGGATGGCAGAGAGGAAGGAGTGGACAACAGAGAGGATGGGAAGTGATAAATAAGGAAGGAGGGTTATTTTTGTACCATTTCTGATATAATGGAATTTGTATTAGATGTTTGTAAGTATTAATACTGGGATCTGTAGATACGATGAATAAACCAATATACCATACTGCGTGTATACATCATCATCTCCTGGTGACCAAGGTCTATATGTGCTGTTTGATGGCTGCCCAGTAGGTGGCGGACTGCTCCAACACAACCACACACTGGAACACCATACTGGAGAGTCTCTGAATCTTGTCCCTTAAAGGGGTTGTCCGGGATCATAAAATGAAATCAATGCAGCAAGAGAGAGCTAGAAAATAAAAATGCATTCATACTTACCTCTAGGATCATGGGTCGGCTATTACCACCGCCGATCTGGGCCACAGCTGCAGCAGTGATGTCATATGGACGGACCGCTGCAGCCAATCAGAGAGAGCGGTGACTGACTACTGGGGGTGATGTCACAGTATACAAACATAGCAGGGGCAGTGACGTCCAGCCCAGCGTAAGAGCGGAGGGGAGGATGCAGGTAAGTGTGACTGCATCTCACTGTATGATCCGGACACAACTGCTTTTAGTACCGACAAACACAATAAGTACACAAAATAATAGAGAAACACACACACAATGCCAGAGCCGTGCGAGAACACACAATATAAGAAATAGAAGACATTAAAAGGGACCTGAACATGGGCACAGAACAGGCTGCGGGGAGGATGTCCTCATATGTCAATATAGTGACGCCAAGTGGTCCAAGGACAGTATAACACGCTATATAGCAAGAGGGCCTACCCACCATGAATATGGCTGGGGCCAACCAACATATAAAACCCATACAATGCTCTGATATATGGGATTTCTAACTTATAGGGTGACTTGAGATATCGCAGATTTCTCACATCTTTCTAGCCTGGATTCTGCGCCAGTTTATAGTATAATAAGTGAGTATTGCAATACATTTTACTGGAGATCAGGAGATTCCAGGTTCAAGTCCCCTTGTGGGATGGTAAAAATATAAACAAAAGTTTTCTAAAAAGTATAAAACATAAATAAAATAAAAAAAAAAAAAAACTTTAGAATTGAAAAGATGCAAAATGTGAACAAAAACTAAAAAAGTTATCAATCCTCTATCCAAAAATAACTATCCCGTATGGTAAACACTGTACAAAAATATATATATTCTATGTATACAAAGTGTCTTGTTCTATGGCGGGGGGGTACACTGATATCAGGGGGTCACTAACTTCCTGGCAAATACGGCAATGTAATAATGAATGTGTCTTGGTCACCTAGCCTCTCCGAAAAATAGCAATAAACGGTGATCAAAAAGTTGTATGTCCTAAAAAATGGTGCCGATAAAAACTAAAACCTGCCTTAAAAAAAAAAGCCCTGACAGCTCACAAAGCAGTAAAAAAGTTCTCAGAATACAGTGGCAAATAGTTTAAAAAAAAATGGCATTTTATTTAATAAAAGAGATAAAACATAATAAAACTAATATAAATTAGGTATCGATGTAATCGTAAGGACCCGCCGGACAAAGCTGCCAGGTCATGTTATATATATATATATATATATATATATATATATATATATATATATATGGAGGTCACAAAAACAAAATGCAAAAAAATGAGGATTAAATTATAGGTTTTTTTCACACGGACCCTCCAAAAGCGTTAATAAAAGCTGATCAAAACATTATATGTACCCCAAATTGGTGGCACGTCAAAGTACAACCCGTCATGCAAAAAATAAGACAGAAAAATAGAGGTGATGAATTTTAGAAGAAAGAGATGGAAAAGTCCAAGCTACTTTGCTAATAAATAATATATAATGGACAGGGGAAACTTCCCACTTACCTGTAATGTCATCGCATCTGCCCGGGGCTGGCTACTGTATGACATGTTGGGACATGTATCAGCCAAACCCTAAGGAATCAGCCCCGGTTATAGGAACAAGGCAGCTGGAAAAAAAAAATCATGTTAAAATGCCTCATGGGGGCACAATATATATATAAAAAAAAAAAAAAAAACAATTAAAAGATAAAAAAAAAAAAAAAACCCCAGAAAATTCTCTTCCTCTCCCTGTTTCCCTGTTGTTGCCCCTCCTGGTTTCCCTCTCCTCCTCAAACTCTTCCCTCTCTTCGTCTTTAGTTTGTATTGTTTTACTTATATCATAAAAACTTTAATAAAACTTTTAATGCAAAAAAAAAAAAAAAATTTAAGTTTAAAAACAATAACTATAAAATATAACTCACTCCCATATCAAATGTTCTAGCCCCAACCCCGGGACACAACAATATTTGTCACCTAAAAAAAAAATTACCATAAGTGAGAGGGAAAAATATTTAAAGCTAAGGCCCCACGTAGCGGGTCGCAGCAAAACAGACCTGCGGGAAAAAACGCGGCAGCAACACCGTTTGGTTTTTCCCGCATCGCTTTTCACGGAAAGTCCGCAGAGGCAAAATGGCCTAGTCTTGAAGCGGTTTAAAAAAAAAACATGCAAAAATAAAAATGAAATAAAAATAAAGCCCTATGTATCAGTGAAAAAAAAAAGACAAAAAAATTGTTTTAACAACCCAAACAAAAGTAATGTTATAGCCCTCAAAGCCGCATATACGAAAAAAACCCGAAAAAATGTGTCCGGTCCTGATCACGGCAAATGATCAAGTCTTAAAGTGGTTACAAAAAATAAAAAAAATTTAAAATAAATAAAAATAAAGGCCTGTGTATCACTGAAATAATCCGAACAAAAAAAACGTTATAGCAGTCAAAACCGCATATACGAAAAAAAAAACGAAAAATGTGTCTGGTCTAAGTAGAGGGCAAAAGGCAATTAAAATCTCTACACACCTTTACTGGTGCTCTCCTCAATGTGAGAGATTCTTGTCCCTAACCCACTCATTGCCTCCCACTAAGCCAGCCAATTCACTTTGCTCTGTACTGATGAAGGACAACAATCTGGAAACAGCGCTGTATGCAGATAAGTGAAATTGGCTTGGCTAAGATCCCTTTTGCTGTCTCAAGGCTCGGTGAGTCAAAAGCAAATTGAGGATCTGTTACATCCAATAGAGGGCGCATGAGCTCCCCAGCTCCTTTCCCATAATGCCTTGTGATATGTAGATGCTAAGTAGAGGGCGAAAGGCAATTAAAATCTCTACACACCTTCACTGGTGCTCTCCTCAATGTGAGAGATTCTTGTCCCTAACCCACTCATTGCCTCCCACTAAGCCAGCCAATTCACTTTGCTCTGTACTGATGAAGGACAACAATCCGGAAACAGCGCTGTATGCAGATAAGTGAAATTGGCTTGGCTAAAATCCCTTTTGCTGTCTCAAGGCTTGGTGAGTCAAAAGCAAATTGAGGATTTGTTACATCCAATAGAGGGCGCATGAGCTCCCCAGCTCCTTTCCCATAATGCCTTGTGATATGAATATGGGAAAATGACTCGGGCCTGAAATGGTTAAAGAAAAAGAGGATCTGACATCCCTTGTGGTACTGGAGATAACCCAGCTGTAGGTCTCCCTGACATAAAGATACAAGTCAGGCCATGTTTATGTAATGGGCGCAGGCACAGGGCCAGTAATCTACAAGGAAACTAAGTATCACTTGTACCGTATAGGGTTAATATGACAAAAAGTGAATGCAACGTTCTGAGGATCCTCCCTTCCTTCCTCTGCACGTCTTGTATTTCTACGCACTGTGCTTGCCTTCCAGGTAAGACATTCATCTCTCTTATATTCTATAGGTATGTAGTGGCTTGTCTTATGGTGGGGGGTGCTACACTGATATCAGGGGGTCACTAACTTCCAGGCACATCCAGCTCTAAGCCAAGTTCAGACTGTTAAATTTTTACTACTGTAGTCAATGAGGAAACAAAGGCGTGACTGACAGGAGAAACTGCGGCTACAGGACTAGACAGCAAAGTCATAAACCTGACCACAAAGGGTCAATTCTCTGACAACTCTGACAACATACATTTACCAGACTCCCTCACAACATGAGGCTGTTACTTTAATTTAACCATGTCATGTCCCATCTGTCAAAACACATTCATTTACTAAAAAGTGAAAAAACAGTCGTCCACCGATAGGAGTCTTTATTTTGGAGGAGATTTTGTCCACCATCTTCTTGGGCCCTCCAGATCATCACTAAGGCCTGTGATTGTTCCTCATTGTACTCATGTGGGGGGCATCATCATCATTGACGTCCAGATCAACGCTGAGGCCTGTGATTGGTCCTCAGTGGTCCAGTGTAGGCCAACAACATCCTCATGCTTTGATGCTACAGTGTCATCATGATGACATTGGCGCTTTCTAAGTGACCTGGGGACCAGAGAAGATGGTGGACAGGCTGGGAAGAAGCAAGAAGTTTGAAACAACGATGGATGCCACAGTGGAGCCCAGGAAAGATGAGTAATTGTTTTCTTTTTTATTTTTACACACCTTCCATGGCCTCCAATTACTATACAGAAGAGACCCCAGAGCATAATAATCAACTTTGCTGGATTTTTGCAAGACAAAGCCCAAAAATTGTGTAAATTTTGTGGAAATTCATAAGGGGCCTGGCAAGTTTGCCAACATCTAGCATCTATTATTATTATTATTGTTTATTTATACAGCACCATTAATTCCACGGTGCTGTACTTTATTATATTAATTCCATGGTGCTCTGTACATTATTATATTAATCCCATGGTGCTCTGTACATTATTATATTAATCCCATGGTGCTCTGTACATTATTATATTAATCCCATGGTGTTCTGTACATTATTATATTAATACCATGGTGCTCTGTACATTATTATATTAATCCCATGGTGCTCTGTACATTATTATATTAATTCCATGGTGCTCTGTACATTATTATATTAATTCATTATTATAATAATGGGGTTAGAGGCTGTACAGATGGCAGTGTGGTGACAGTAGTGTTATTGGGGGATGTACAGATGGCGGTGTGGTGACAGTAGTGTTATTGGGGGTTGTACAGATGGTGGTGTGGTGACAGTAGTGTTATTGGAGGTTGTAGGCCTTCCTGAATAGGGGAGTCTTCAGGGCCTTCTTGAAGCTTGTGACTGTGGGGGTCAGTCTTATGTGTCTTGGTAATGAGTTCCAGAGTATGGGGGATGCACGGGAGAAGTCTTGGAGACGATTGTGTGAGGAGCGGATAAGAGCAGAGCGGAGTAGGAGGTCTTTGGAGGATCGGAGGTTACGTGCAGGCAGGTAGCGGGAGATTAGGTCGGAGATATATGGAGGGGACAGGCTGTGGATGGCTTTGTATGTCAGCATTAGTAGTTTGAACTCCTTGGGTAGCCAGTGAAGGGATTGGCAGAGGGGAACGGACGATGAAGAACGGGGGAGAGGTGTATTAGGCAAGCAGCATAGTTTAAGATGGACTGGAGGGGGGAGAGAGTGTTAGCTGGGAGGTCATGGAGAAGGGTGTTACAGTACTCTAAGCGGGAGATTATGAGGGCGTGGACTAGCATCTTTGTAGTTTCAGAGGTGAGGAAGGAGCAGATTTGATGGATGTTGGTGGCGGCAGGAGGCTTTGAGGGTTTGAATCTGCGGTTTGAAGGATAGGTCTAAGGTTCTACCTCTACCTCCAATAAGTGGCAATTAGTTTTGCCGCCTCCTTTATATTCTACTTCTGGTCTGGGGGATGATAGAGAAGCCATGTGGGTGGTGGGCCAGCCAGTGTTCTATATAGTCTATATACTTGATGGTGTGGTGTATCATCACCCGTGATGGGTAGCTTTAGGTGGCCCACTGGGGCTTTGGGATCAGTATGGAAGCCAAGCTTAGGAGAGAGCAGTAGGGTGCTCAGACATGGGGGAAGACTGTAGTTGGGATTATAGACCATCCCTATGGGTGGACTGGTGAGACCGCAAAATTGAGATGTGGCCTGGTCGGACAGTACAAGACTGAATTGGTTTTCCAAGACTAAGATATTGAGAATAACTTATCTTTATGATAGATCATCAATATCAGATTAATGGGGGTCGGACCAATTAGTGCTTGAAGAGACTGCACCTTAACAAGCACAGTAGTAGATAGAAACCTTGAGATACAGGAAACTGCGATCAAGAGATGGAGCCTTGAAAATCTTGGTCTGGCAATAGTGATGGATGGGGATATGGAGAGTTTGGTACGGAGTAACATCCTACGGAAGAGTGAGGTCACAACCTGAGGTCTGACAATAGTGATAGATGGGGATATGGAGAGTCTAATATGGAGTAACGTCCTACAGTAGGTGAGGTCACAACCTGAGGTCTGACAATGAGAGTACATTTGAATAACTTTGCTACATTTAAGAAACTATGTCACCTCCGTGTGTTGTACCTACCGAACGTGAACTTCTTAGAATGACGATGACCAACATATTTATTTTAATTGGGTCAGTAAAATTCCTTGGTCAAAATTTTGCATGGTCTGCCATCAGAAGGGAAGGGACCAGCGCTATGGAATTAACACATGAACCCTTGTGGGGAAGGTAGCTCGGTAGCAGCCGTGGTGCGGACTCAACCAGTCAGAGACAGGGACACAAAACTGTAGCAAAACAGGTTTATTTAAAAAACAAAAAACAAACAAAAAAAAAAAACCACAAAATAAATACATTCACTTCAGGCACAGAATAAGCAAAATAAAATACAGCCTTAACTTCAGACAAAAAGAAAGTCAAACAAAACAAAAAGTACCAACTGTACGTGTGGCTTACTACCCACCACACGAGTAAACAACAGTAGTGCAATACAGTCTCACCAGATTCTCAGGGTATCAGGACAGACCCAGGCGCCTCCTCTCACTCCCAGGATCTGCCCTGAAGTGCAGACTCTGTAGGCCTTTATGGGCCAGTAACGAGCCTGGGACCTACACCTGGGGTTGAAGCATATTCAAGACCCGCCCTGGACCACACATAAGTCAGAAATCTGGGGCGGAAATAGCGGGACTCCAGCAATCTGCCTGTCACCTTCTCACATACTCCCCGCCCTTTGTTCGGACCTGTAGGGGCGGACACTTCTGACCATTATACAATGTGTCCGGGAAAGGGCATCAGCATTCCCCTGCAGCTTGCCTGCCCTGTGTTCCACAGTGAATTTAAAATTTTGCAGGGTCAGAAACCACCTGGTGACTCTGGCAATTCTCTCCTTGACACGGCACATCCATGTCAGAGGGGAGTGATCAGTGACTAACTTAAAGTGTCGGCCCAGTAAATAGTACCTCAGGGATTCCAGGGCCCACTTATTGGCTAAACACTCCCTCTCCACAATGCTGTAGTTTTTTTCAGGTGGTGTGAGCTTCCGACTCAGGTAGGTAACCAGTTGTTCTTCACCACCCACCCTTTGGGACAGCACTGCGCCTAACCTTACATCAAAGGCGTCAGTCTAAACCACAAACTCTTTTGTGAAGTCAGGTGTGACCAAAACTGGCTGTTTGCAGAGGATCAACTTCAACTCCTGAAAGGCCCCCTCAGCCTCTTCACTCCACTTAACCATTACAGAGCTAGTTCCCTTAGTCAGGACTGTCAATTGGGCTGCAATAGTTGCAAAGTTAAGGATGAATCTACAGTAATACCCAACAATTCCCAGAAAAGCTCTCACTTGTCGGGGCCAATTTTGAATGGCCTCCACTGTGTTAACCTGCGGTTTTATTACCCCTCTTCCTATTATATACCCCAGGTACCTGGCCTCTTCAAGACCCAAAGCACATTTTTTTGGGTTGGCTGTTAAAACGGCTGCCCGGAGAGAATTTAGTACGCGTTGAACTTTTGGTAGGTGACTTTCCCAGTCCGTACTAAAGATGACAATGTCATCTAGATAAGCCAAAGCATACCTTTGATTGGGCTTAAGGACTCTGTCCATCAACCTCTGGAAGGTCGCTGGAGCCCCATGTAAACCAAACGGCATAGTCACATATTGGAACAGGCCATCTGGGGTGACAAATGCCGTTTTTTCTCTTTCCGTCTTAGTGAGCGGCACCTGCCAGTATCCTTTGGTTAAGGGTTAAGCCGAGGGTGGAGAAATATCTGGCATGTCCCAACCTCTCGATTAACTCAACGACTCTGGACATCGGGTAGGCATCAAACTTTGAAACTTCATTCATCTTACGGAAGTCATTGCAGAACCTTATGGTACCATCTGGTTTAGGAATCAAAACAATGGGGTTGGACCAGTCACTCTTGGAATCCTCAATTACCCCAAGTGCCAACATATCTTTAACCTCTTCAGATATGGCTTGTCTACGAGCTTCAGGTATCCGGTAAGGTTTTAGATTAACCCGTACCTGCGGCTCGGTGACAATATCATGTTCTATCACATTGGTGCGTCCAGGCAACTCAGAAAACACAACATTATTTCTCCGTACAAACTCTTTTGTCTCCTGTTTCTGTGCCTTAGATAGGGACTCTGATATTTGCACCTCAGGTGAAGCCTTACCAGGAGTATTTACCCCTTCAGTAGTAACCTTGCTATGGTTACCTACTGTAGTCAATGTCTCCCTGTTCTTCTAGGGTTTTAGTAAATTTATATGGTGTATTTGTTCGGGCTTCCTCTTGCCCTGCTGGTATACTTTATAGTTTACTTCCCCCACTCTTTCAATAATTTCATATGGCACTTGCCATTTGGCCAGAAATTTACTTTCTACCGTGGGAACCAATACCAACACCCGTTCACCTGGACTAAAGGTCCTAAGTTTAGCCGTTCTGTTATAGACCCGGCTCTGAGCCATTTGGGCCTGCTCCATATGTTCCTTCACAATAGACATTACTGCCGTAATTCTGTCCTGCATCAGGGTAATATGTTCAATTACACTCCTGTAAGGAGTCTGCTCCTGCTCCCAGGTTTCCTTAGCTATGGCTAAGAGACCACGTGGGTGTCTACCATACACCAACTCAAATGGGGAAAAACCTGTGGAGGACTGGGGTACCTCCCTGATTGCAAACATTAAATAGGGCAGTAGGCAAACCCAATCTTTGCCATCCTTGCTAACCACTCTCATTAACATGCCCTTAAGGGTTTTATTGAACTTCTCCACTAGGCCATCTGTCTGGGGGTGATACACAGAAGTTCGCAGGTGTTTGATTTTCTGGAGCTTACACATTTCTTTCATTACCTTGGACATAAAAGGAGTCCCTTGGTCAGTCAGGATCTCCTTCGGTATACCTGACCGAGAGAACATATAAAAGAGCTCCTTAGCAATTAGCTTAGCCGAAGTATGTCTCAAGGGTACGGCCTCAGGGTATCATGTAGCATAATCTAACACCACTAGTATATACTGATGCCCCCTAGCAGACTTTACAACAGGACCTACCAATTCCATGGCCACTCTTTCAAAGGGTACCTCTATAATGGGTAGGGGTACCAAAGGACTCCTGAAGTGGGACACAGGAGCAGTTAGCTGTCACTCTGGGCAGGAGTTACAATGCTCTTGTATTTGTTTATCAATTCCTGGCCAATAGAAACCCTGTAGAATGCGCTCTTTGGTCTTTTCGTACCCCAGGTGTCCTCCTAACACATGCTTATGTGCCAAGTCTAAAACCACTCTTTGAGAGGGCCGGGGCACCAACAATTGTTCGACAATTTCTCCCCGTATCTGGTTTATCCTATGCAGTAGGTCCTGATTCATGGACATATAGGGGAACTCCTTGTCAGCCCCTGGATACTGAGGTTCACTATTTACCACCTTTACATTTTCCCGGGCATGAGACAGATTAGGATCTCTATTTTGAGCAGTGCCAAAATTGTCCCGGGACACCTCGAGTTCAGGCATCTCAGGAACCTCCTCCTGACCTTCAGCATCACCAGCTAATACAGATAGGGGGAAATTATTACCATCTTGGGTCACCCCTACAGCTGGTGTTTCCCTGTCAGGATCAAAGGGTTCAGGGTTAACCTTAGGCAAGACATCACCGATAATAACATTTTTAGGACATGGTAGTCTCTGCTTTTTCCACGTATCCCAAAACAGAGAAAAATCCCTCCCTTTGATCACACTATGGAACAGGGATTTAACCACGCACACTTTGTGAGAGGCGGTGCCAGAGGTAGTTTTTATGGTGACCTCTGCAATAGGATACTCTCTAGTTTCACCATGTATGCACAAGACCCCGATAGTTTGTCCACTGTACAGTGTAGGATCGACCAGATCATGATGTACCAGGGTTACCAGGCTCCCATAGTCCAGGAGAGCCAGTACAGCACGCTCTGCTACAGTCACAGTACACATATGTGGTTCAGTCACAGTTTCTGCGGCACAAGGGGGTTGAGCAAATAGGGACACCCGCCTGGAACTGCTACAGTCTATGGGCTCAGTCGTCAGGGGACAGTGGGCAGCAACATGACCCAGTTCATGGCACCGCTAACATCTGAGATGGTATGGGTCTCCATTTTGAGACCTGGATTTAGAGTTCACTATATGCACAGTAGTTGGTACAGTCTTACCCGTCTTGGGGGCAACAGGTCTGGGAGACGTCTGTAGTAGCACAAGCTGGTCAGCCGTTGTAGGTCCTGCTTGTCCAACCCAGCGCTGGATGTGAGGTGGAAGCGATCTAGTGTACTTGTCAAGTACCACTCTCTCCACCATCTGTGCTGGAGTGGCCTCCTCAGGCTGAAGTCACTTCTTTACCAGATAAATTAGATCATGCATCTGGGATCGGGGTGGAAGATTCTCAGAGAAAGTCCAGTGGTGCACTCTCCCAGCACGTACATGAATGTTCACACCGAGACGTGTCAAAATCTCCCCTCTCAGCTTGGAGTAGTCCTTAGCCTCCTGTTCACACAGGTCATAGTAGGCCTTTTGAGGTTCCCCCGTGAGAAAAGGTGCCGCTACATCGGCCCACTGGTCCTTTGGCAATTTCTCCCACTCGGCAACTCGCTCGAACACTCAAAAATATGCCTCCACGTCACAAATTCATCTCCTGCTGCTGTGCTTGGGCTTGCTGTTGTCGCCTCTCAGCTTCCACCTGAGCTTTCTGCTGCTGTGCCTGGGCTTGCTGCTGCTGTAGGACAACCTGCCCAAACTGCTTCACAAAGTCCTCCATGCTGGTGGTCTCCTTTTTAATCTCTCCTGCAGCCTTCACCCAGGACATAGGAGAAAAAAAAAAATGGGTGTATGTCTTTTTAAGACTGTTTAAATTGGGTTTGCCCGCATCCGAAGCACCATATGTGGGGAAGGTAGCTCGGTAGCAGCCGTGGTGCGGACCAAACCAGTCAGAGACAGGGACACAAAACTGTAGCAAAACAGGTTTATTTAAAAAAAAAACAGCAACATAAATAAACCTTCACTTCAGGCACAGAATAAGCAAAATAAAATACAGCCTTAACTTCAGGCAAAAAGAAAGTCAAACAAAACCCTGCTCGTCCGAGCACTAATTAAACAAAAGGTACTAACTGTACGTGTGACTTACTACCCACCACATGCGTAAACAACAGTAGTGCAATACAGTCTCACCAAACTCTCAGGACAGACCCAGGCGCCTCCTCTCACTCCCAGGATCTGCCCTGAAGTGCAGGCTCTGTAGGCCTTTATGGGCCAGGAACGAGCCTGGGACCTACGCCTGGGCCTGAAGCCTATTCAAAACCCGCCCTGGACCACACATAAGTCAGAAATCTGGGGCGGATATAGCGGGACTCCAGCACTCTGTCACCTTCTCACACCCTTTAAGGATGTGGATAGTTTTTGGCATTAAGACTCAGCAACCTTTTTCTTATTTTCCATCTCCACCTTCCAAAGTTCATAAATGTTTAATTTTTCTGTCAACATAGCCATGTGAGGGCTTATTTTTGTGTGAAGAGTCAGTTGGCACCACTTTGGGGGTAGATATAATGTTTTGATTAGCTTTTATTATGGTTGTACATATTATCCCTATGTGTTATAGGGAAAGGTATCCAGGAGGTGCCTACCACTGCAACCCAAAAGACCTTGTAATCTCATCGCAAGAGACCTGATGGGCTAAAGGGAGGGCAGTTTCGCCCCCTAACTACCCAGATACCATGATTGCTATTGATCATGGCATCTGAAGAGTTAAACAGTGTGAGTTGGAGCATGTTTTGGCTTCTACAGCTAGTACCGAGAACCCCAAGGCCCTGTAGCAGGCACAGCTTTGTACCCTACTATTACGGTGCTGAGCGTTAACTATATGCTCATCGTGACGTAACAGTACAACACAGAGTGTTAAAGGGGTTGTCCAGGATCCGAAGATTTTTGATCCTGATGACTTATTCACAGAATAAGTCATCAGTATCAGATCGGTAAGGTCAACACCCAAGCCCTGAGCCAATCATCTGATGTGACCGCCAGAAACCATATACTAAGTATACTATCCGAGCAGGGCTGTAGTTCGAGGTGCCATCGCTAGTGTATGGAGCTCTGTACACTGCATACAGAGTAGTGGTGATGCCTGGAATTACACCCCTGCTCCCATTCACTTGAAGAGGAGCAGGGCTGCTTCTGACCATATACTTAATATATGGCTTCCAGCAGTTGCATTAGGTGATCGGTTTGGGGTTCGGGTGTTCTGGAGATAGGTCATCAGTACCAAAAATCTCAAGATTCTGGACAACTTCATGGGGTTAATGGCATAGAGAGAAACATTACAACAAAATGCAGAACCGATTCTTTTTCTGCACTTCCCCAAAATAAAAAATCATATAATTGAAACTCGAACTTAAATATCGACTGCAAAACCGCAAGTCATTCTGCTCACGAGTCCTTGTGGAACACAAAGACAGTGTTAGAACCGTCGAGATGTGGGGAGAGGAACCTTCTAAATGTAATAAGGTTTTCATCTTGTAGGTATCTTCCTAGAAATGAGTGATAATCCTTCTGGTGATGGTAAGGATTCCTCCTCCTCCTCTTTTTGATGATCTGTACACATTTCAAGGTAAGATGTAATAGGAATGGGCCCCTATAGGCAGGGGCGCATCGCTAATGAGGCGAGATGAGGCGGCCGCCTCGGGCGGCACTGTCTGGGGGGGCGGCATTTTACTATTTAATGTAAACCAGTCCAGGACAGGCCGCTTTTAAAAAAAAAAAAAAAAAAAAACCAGAGCTGAGCGCGGCCTGTCCTGGGCTGGTTTACATGACGTCACATCTCAGCGCAGGCGGCGATACAATGACGTCATCACGCCGCGTATGCTGAGACACAGACGTCGCGGACAAGAGGAGGAGGCGGCGGCTGCATCAAGGCATCGCAGGTGAGTATAACTTTTTTTTAATATATATAAATAGGCCGTAACCTGTTGGAGTATCCCCGGCAGGTCAGGGCCTATTTATTTACCTACCCCGCGTCTGCTCGTGGCCGCCCCCGCTTCCCCTTCTGCTATGGGCCGCAGAAAGGGAAGCGGATGCCGCTGTGAGCGGCCGCGGGCATCGGTAAGTTGGGCCGCGGGCCGCAAATACTACTATTATTATACTCCGGGGTCTATTCAGACCCCGGAGTATAATAATCGGAGGCCTAGGGTTGGTGAGGGAACATAAAAAACAGTGTTACTCACCTCCTGCGATCCGATGTAACTCCGAGCAGGCTTGAGGCCTGTGGTGACGTCATCAGGTCGCGTCGCCGGCCTGATCACGTGACGTGTGTGCGCAATTAAACAGGGCCGAAAGCTGCAAGGAGTGCACCGGTGTCCAGGATAGGTAAGTAACTCTGGTTTTTATGTTTGTATTCTCCCCTGGGTCTCCAATCATTATACTCTGGGGTCTGAAAAGACCCCAGAGTATAATAATAGTTCATGGGTCGGCCACTATGGGGCATAATACCCTGTGCAGGGACCACTGTAGAGCATAATACCCTGTGCAGGGGCCACTCTGGAGCATAATACCAAGTGCAGGGGCCACTATAGAGCATAATACCGAGTGCAGGGGCCACTATAGAGCATAATACAAGTGCAGGGGCCACTATGGAGCATAATACCAGTGCAAGGGCCACTATGGAGGATAATACCCTGTGCAAGGGCCACTCTGGAGCATAATACCAGTGCAGGGGCCACTATGGAGCATAATACCGTGTGCTGGGGCCACTATAGAGCATAATACAAGTACAGGGGCCACTATGGAGCATAATACCAGTGCAGGGGCCAATATGGGGCATAAAACTGTGTGCAGGAGTTGCTGCGGAACATAATACCGTGTGCAGTGGCCAATGCGGGGCATAATACCGTGAGCAGGGGCCACTATGGAGCATAATACCGTGTGCAGGGGCCGCTGAGAGGCATAATCCAGTGTGCAGGGGCCGCTGCGGGCCATAACACTGTGTAATGCTGTGTGCAGGGGCTGCTGTGGAACATTATAGTGTGTGTAAATGGGGTGCTATAAACATGGGCTATGGCACCTGTTTATATTATACGCTGTCTGTTTATAGTGACCATGTGATGTAATTGTAGCCTTGTCACATACTGTAGACATGTACAGGACGAGGCTGTAGTTACATTACATGGCCGCTATGAGATGAATGACACTATGTAAACAGAGAAGCGGTCACGGCGCTTACACAGGTACCATTCAAACAGCTGATCAGTGGGGGTCCTGGGTTTTTGAACCCCACTGATTAGTTTATTAATGACCTGGAAAACCTTTTAATTAGTTAACACCTGGGGTATTATTAATAAGGGGCACTATTTATACAGGGTACACACGGACATTATTAATATAAAGATGCACTTGGGGGTATTATTCATTATGGGGGTTTATATCATATATTATATAATTGGGGTAGCAGCAGGATGGGGGCTTTGTGTAGGTGAGGACAATGTGGGTTGGATGCCTGGAAAAGTGAGGAGCCAAAGATGTCTGTGCTGCAACCTTTACAGAGACAAGTCACAGCTGGAAGAAGTGGTCATGGCGGTCCAGAGGGAAGAGAAGGGAAATGTGACCGATTAGTCAGAGACGTCACCTGTAAGTCACAGAATGTTACTGCACTGTATTCACCTAAATGATAGAGGATAAATACCTGAGTGATGGGGGTCTGTCTGCTGAGACCCCCACTGAGCCTGAGAATTGGGTTTTTTTCCCCCACTAGGTGGGAATCCAGCCTGACCGCAGCCATATTTATAGGTGTGACACTTGGTGGATGGACGAACCCGCGGGGCTCTCATTCACTTCAATGGGAGTGCCAAAGATACCCGAAGTCCAGTCCTCAGCTATCTGCGGGGCTCCTATTATAGAGAATGGGGGCCACATGGGCTCGTCCATCCACCAAGCAGACGATGTGTTACGTTACTTTCATTGTTAATGCCGTGTTGTTGATCTGATACTGAAGTAATACAGGAAGAAGAATTCTTATAAACTGTTTTATAACTTTGTGTATTGTGTATATTGTGCGACGATAACAGTGTGTTAAACTAGTAGCATGGAAACTCAGATTTTTTTTGTTTTTTTTGGGGGGGGGGCGTCTTTCTATAGTCCGCCTCAGGCAGCAAAGAGGCTAGGTTCACCACTGCCTATAGGTGAATACTATGATATGACCAGGTAGTTTAGGAGTCCTTAGATTTATAAGGAGGGTGTAGGATATGACTGCCATACTGTCATGATGTAGAAACTGTTTATTTTTGGATTCAACGTAAACAATGGACCTTATACTTTTGTGATATCTTAAATCCGCCTTCAAACAGATGATCAGTAGGGGCATCGGATGTCAGACCTAAGGATAGATCATCCATATTAAAATCCAGATACACCCCATCTACTTTACTCTTGTTTGGACATATCCAGATATGGGTGTCACCAGATGACCAGCTTTTGAAAGTAATTTTCTTTTGTGATATCGACATAAAATTGCTAAAAGTCCAACAGTGTAAACTAAGACGACTAAAGCTTACCTAAAATAAAATCAGGTTCTCGGCTGCAATTGTGTGTGTTATAATCCGTCAGAAAGTTGGGCAATGGTTCTCAGGTGCAAGTGTGTAGGACATGTGGGCTGGCGATTTGTACCTTAGCTGGTACCCAGTTAACTACATGTCCATGGTCCACCATTACAATATTCCATCATGACTATACTTGTTGGTCTCCTTGGCTTGGTGCCATCTTGCAGTGCCAACCCCAGGGTGCAAAATAGTGACGGACGTTAGGTGGATTGATGTAAAAAGAGAAACAGGTAACATGCGCTCACTTTGGACAGGTTGTGTTCTGTAGACACAACTAGAAAAGAGCAAATCAAATTGTATTGAATGTATTTCATTGTCAGCTTCTCAAAAGTTTTTGGCAAATCTCTAATTTTTGGAATTCAATCTGCAGAAATCCATCAAAATGGTTGCTACAGGGGGGACAATAAGTATTTGATGCACTGGCAATTTTGCAAGTTTTCCCACCAACAAAGAATGGAGAGGTCGGCAATTTTTAATGTAGTACACTTCAACTGTGAGAGACAGAATCTAAAAAAATCCAGAAAAGCACATTGGATGATTCTTAAATAATGTGCATTTTATTGCATGAAATAAGTATTTGATACAATAGAAAAACAGAATGTAATATTTGGTACAGAAACCTTTGTTTGCAATTACAGAGGTCGGACATTTTGTCACCTTACACTGCCTGCGTCTAAGATGCCAACAGGTTTTCAAAATTTTAATCAAATACAAATCTGAAAAGTGTGACATGCAAAAGTCTTCATCCCCCCATATCAATACTTTGTAGAGCCGCCTATCTCTGCAATTCCAGCTACAAGTCTTTTGGGCTCTGTCTCTACCAGCTTTGCACATCTAGAGATGAGATTTCTGCCTCTTCTTCTTCTTTGCAGCCAGATTGGATGGAGCGTCTGTGAGCAGCGATTTTCATGTCTTGCCACAGATGCTCAATGGGATTTAGGTCTGGACTGTGATTGGGCCATTCTAACCCCGGAATATTCTGTGATCTAATCCATTCCACTGGAGCTCGGGCTGGAGGTTTAGGGTCATTGTCTTGCTGGAATCTCCTTCCCAATCTCAAGTCTTTTGCAGCCTCCAGTCTCAGGTTTTCTTCCAGGATTGGCCTGTATTTAGCCCCCTCCATCTTCCCATCACCTCTGAGCAGCTTCCCTGTCCCCCCAGCATGATGCTGCCCCCTATGTGTCACAGTGGGGATGACGGTGTGTTCAGGGGGATGAGCAGGGTTACTTTTCCACCACACATAGCGCTTTGCATTTATGCCATAAAGTTCCCCTTTGGTCTCCTCTGAGCAGAGCACCTTCTTACACGTTTGCTGTGTTCCCTATATGGCTTGTTGCAAGCTGCAGACGCCACTTCTTATGTCTTTCTTACAATGGTTTCCTTCTTGCCGCTCCTCCATATAGATTGGCAGATTTGTGGAGTGCGCAGTGACTTCTAGTTGTCCTGTGGACAGATTCTCCCTGTACCTGAGGATTTCTGCAGCTCCTCCAGAGTGACCATGGGCCTCTTGGCTGCTTCTCTGACCAGCGCTCTCCTTGCTCAGTGATCTGATAGTTTAGGTGGACGGCCATGTCTTGGTAGGTTTGCAGTTGTAGAATACTTTCTCCATTTTTGGCTGATGGATTGAACAGTGCTCCTTGGGATGCTCAAAGTTTGGGATATGTTTTTATAACCTAACCCTGCTTTACACTTCTCCACAACTTTCTCTCTGACTTGTCTGGTGAGTTCCTTGGTCTTCATGATGCTGTTTGTTCATTAGTGTTCTCTAACAAACCACTGAGGCCTTCACAGAACAGGTGTATTTATACTGAGACTACATTACACACAGCTGGACTCTATTAACTCATTAAGTGACTTCTGAAGGTAATTGTGTGCACTGGATTTTATTTAGGGGTATCAGAGTACAGGGGGTGACTTTTGCATGTCACACTTTTTAGATTTTTATTTGATTAAAATTTTGAAAACCTTGTATAATTTTCCTTCCATTTCACAATTATCTGCTCCTTTGTGTTGGTTATCACTGAATATCTCAACAAAATACATTTATCCTTGTGGTTGTAAGGTGACAAAATGTGAAAAAGTTCAAGGGGTGTGAATACTTTTGCAAGCTACTGTATTTATTTTCCCCACTGTATTTACCAACTCTCCGTAAATGTCCAAGAGGTTCCCAAAATCAGGAGTGAGACCTCCTGGAACAATGTGCAAATCTCTCGGGCCTGGTGAAATGCTTCTACATCGGCCATGTGGGGGGAGGGGGGTTTATGTGCGGGTGACATCAAGAAAAAGAGGCATGACCAGTAAATGAACATGCTTCAGATAGAGTTGAGTACAATGGTAAAGCAAAGAGCAGTCAGGCTCCTGCTGCTCCTAAAGTTTTAAGAGACCGGAGTGGACTTTGGGGGAAATGGGACAAAGTGAGTGTTATTCGGGGACACTTTACTGTTTGAGAGCCAAAAATGGGCCATTAGACTGAGTTGGGGGCCACAGTAGGGTCATTATACTGTGTAGGGGCTACTGGGGGCATTATACTGTGTGGGGGCCACTGGGGGCATTATACTTGGGGGGGGGGGGGGGGGGGGGGTGTGTGGGGGCCACTGGGGGCATTATACTGTGTGGGGACCATAAGTGGTCATTATATTGTCTGTGGGCCACAAGTGGGGCATTATACTGTGTCACGGGGAGGGGTAAACTAGACTTAGGTCTAATTTAAAAAAAAAACAGAATCTTACAAAACAGTACCTGAGAGGGTTAAACCTGTGTAAATGTCACCTGTCCAGTCCCGCCCCCTCCTTTACACTACTTGTTGATGTGATTTCCCCATAGATCTTGTAAGTCTATACACTGTGCTCGGCTTTCAGGTAAGATATTCACCTCTCTTATATGCTGTATGTTTTATGTGATGGTCCTTTTTATGGTGGGGGGTATTATCACAAATTATCAGGCAGATCATGTTCAGCACAATACTACTCCATATCATAGGCGTAGTCACACATTTACTGCACACATATCCATAATCTAAAATTGGTTCAAACTTTCAGAATTCTGGTCAGGATTTAGATATAGGTTTATTCACATGTTCTGGGATTTTTCTGATATTGTAGAATGTTGCCAGCACAGTTACTGACTGTAGAAGTAGAGCGGGGGCAATTATTGGTTCTTTTACAGTCTCTCAGTGTCTTAGAGATAAAATATAGAAACTTTTATGTACAAGATAGAAGAGAAAACAAGTACGAAAAACATGAGGCTAGTGAGAGGCCAAATGATACAGGAGGAGAGAGGAGCCCGAGAAGGAAGAAGACAGAAAGTGAGGGCAGAGACTGCTTAGAATATTGTGGGCAGAAGACAGAAGATGGGGCAGAAAACAAAAAGTGAGGGTAGAAACTGCTTATAATATTGTGGGCAGAAGATAGAAGGTGGGGCAGAAAACAGAAAGTGAGGGCAGAGACTGCTTATAATATTGTGGGCAGAAGACAGAGGATGGGGCAGAAAACAGAAAGTGAGGGCAGAGACTGCTTATAATATTGTGGGCAGAAGAGAGAAGGTGGGGCAGAAGACGGAAAGTGAGGGCAGAGACTGCTTAGAATATTGTGGGCAGAAGACAGAGGATGGGGCAGAAAACAAAGAGTGAGGGTAGAAACTGCTTACAATATTGTGGGCAGAAGAGAGAAGGTGGGGCAGAAGACGGAAAGTGAGGGCAGAGACTGCTTAGAATATTGTGGGCAGAAGACAGAGGATGGGGCAGAAAACAAAAAGTGAGGGCAGAGACTGCTTAGAATATTTTGGGCAGGAGACAGAAGGTGGGGCAGAAAAGAGAAAATGAGGATAGAGAGTGCTTATAATATTGTGGGCAGAAGACAGAAGGTGGGGTAGAAAAGATAAAATGAGCATAAAGACTGCTTATAATATTGTGGGCAAAAGACAGAAGATGGGGCAGAGACTGCTTACAATATTGTGGGCAGAGAACAGGTGGGCCAGAAAAGAGAAAGTGAGGGCAGAGACTGCTCAGATAGACTATTATGGGCAGAAGACAGAAGGTGGGTCAGAAGAGAGAAAGTGAGGGCAGAGACTGCTCAGGTACAGTATTGTGGGCAGAAGACAGAAGGTGGGTCAGAAGAGAGAAAGTGAGGGCAGAGACTGCTCAGGTACAGTATTGTGGGCAGAAGACAGAAGGTGGGGCAGAAGAGAGAAAGTGAGGGCAGAGACTGCTCAGGACAGTATTGTGGGCAGAGACAGAAGGTGGGGCAAACAGAGAGTGAGAGTAGAGGTTGCTTAGATTGTTGTGTAATTGAACACTGTATTGTCGTCAGAGGTAATTAATTTTTCAGTGTATGTCTGTGTAACGTGACAGGAGTGGGCGGGGTGACCCCCAGCAAGCATAGACTAGACCATCTGGTTTTCTGTGTTACATCTGATCATCTGATATGCTATACTTAAAGGGGTATTCCCACAAACATAACCATTCGTAAATTTGTAGATAATTAAAAGTTAAACATTTTTGTAAATATAAGTAATTAAACATTTTGCAGAGTTTTAAAGATTTTCCCTAAATATCTTGTGGTCACAAGTTGTTGTCTTGATCGGTTGCCAGTAGATATGACCATGAATGCAGGACTTTTCTAAGGTCAGAAAATCAGCAATGGTTTCCTTATCGTGGCCGGGATATCTTCTGATACTTGTAGTGTCCCTGCCTGATAACCCGGCTATAATAAGAAAATCATGGCTGGGTTTCAGACAAGTCCCAGACCATAGAAAGTTTCTGCATTAGTGGTCGTATCCATTGGCAACCGATCAAGACAACAGACTGTCACCACTAAGATAGTTAGAGAAAACCTTTAAAACTCTGCAGAATTTTGAACTACTTATATTTGCAAAAATGTTTAACTTTTAATTATCTACAAATATAGATATGATTATGTTCATGGGAATACTCCTTTAACTCTTCAGGACGCACCACAGCAGTGTTCACACCCTATGTCTACGTCCTCCTCCAGTCTACTCACTAAGTCTTCCCACGCTGGTACACACTGGTGCGATAGTCCTCATCCCACAGACCAGTCTATCCTCCATCGGATCCTGGCACTCCACCCTCTGATACATAAAGGGGGTTTCATCCACCAGTTTAATAAGAGGAGCAGAACCTGAAATCTCCGCCTGCTGTGAGTACATTTAGTACAGATTTTAGTACAGATGTGTACGCCTTTACCATAGCTGGAATTTGGGGAAACAGTTTAATATCTTATGAAACCAGTTCTATACTATGTCACAACATGCGAACAAAATCCTTGAAAGGCTGCAATGAACAAGACCGGGCGGCTAAAAATTTCACACGTATAGAAGATTACTTTATTATAGTTACGAGTAGACTCTGGTGTAAGATTCACCAAAATGTGGCATATTTTGGCACATTATGGTTGAAAACTAATTTCTGACTTTCTAGACAAGTCAGCAAGGCTTTGCAGCAAAAGTGGACATGACGTAAATGTGCCAAAATGCACCAAATTGCACCCAAATTTTGGAATAACATTTTTAACTCAAATTAAGTGCATATTCAGACGAAGGTACCATGCACGCGGATGAGTGTACACCAGAGACTAGAGTCTATTAAGAGTCAGTCGGCCATTGCTTGCTGTTGAATCCTGTTGTGTGAATGAGCACTAAGCCAACTAAGGGTATGTTCACACAATTTTTAGAACTGATTTTGAGGCAGATTCTGCCTCAAAATGTGCATGCAAAAAAGCCTGAAATTTGCGTTCATTTCAATGGGAGGTAGTTGCAGATTTTTTTTCTGCTAGCCGAAAAAAGAAGCGTCCTGTTGTATCTTCAGGTAGATTCCACCTGAAATTTCCACAGAAATGAATTGGAGGCAGAAATAAATTCTCAAGGTTTTTAGGCTAAAGCTGCGGAAACAGCTTTTTTTGTTGCAGATTTTATTGTGGTTTTTTTGAGCCAAAGCCAAGAATGTCTACAGAAGGAATGAGAAATATCTAGGAAGTTCTTATATTTCTACCTTCTGCTCACTCCTGGCTTTGGCTCAAAAAACTGCAACAAAAAAAGCTGCGTTTCCACAACGGTGGGCTTTAGCCTAAGGTGGCTTTTGCAAAAAATGTCCAAAAAACACTAGTGATTTCCGTTAACAGTATCCCTGTTGCTACGCAAAAAAACTGCTCCAGAAACCTCTACAAAAACTTGAAGCAGATTTTTTTGCCTGACAAAAAACACACCCAAAATAGATGGTATAAACATAGTTCACTGAGAAAATATGTTACGCTAGGTTCACACCTGCGTTCAGGTTTCTGTTCGGGGGTCCGCTTGAGGACACCCAAAACGGAAACCTAATCCACTTAAAAAAGCAGTTACCCATGGAAAACCGCAGATCCCATAGACTATGATGGGTTCTTCCCGGGTTTCGCCCAAAAAGGGCAAAAAATGTGGAGAGAAAAGGGTTGTAGAAGTGCTCCCCGAGAGAGTGTATGCCTCCGGCTGCAATCCTCTCCACGATCTGCCCACAAAAGTGGCGGACCTGAAGGGAAGCTGCCAACCAAAGAAGACCT
Source organism: Leptodactylus fallax (assembly GCA_947044405.1). NCBI lineage: Eukaryota > Metazoa > Chordata > Amphibia > Anura > Leptodactylidae > Leptodactylus > Leptodactylus fallax. The sequence goes on from CAMRHE010000490.1 coordinate 1,069,383, forward strand.
TGTATGGAATCGCACACCGGTCCGGAATGCTGTCATCGGAGCAGAGGCGAGGTAAATATCGAAGCTGAGAAGACAAACATAGCATCTTCCATGGAGGGAGAACCTCTACCTAGATGGAAACAGAAGTCAAGTAACTGCCAACTGTTCTCAGAGGACGTAAGATCCCCCGATAGCTCATTATACGGAGAAAAGAGAATGCACGCTATGGCAAATGTATGCCATCTGATAACATACAGAGGCAATAAATATATGTGTAGTAACATGTCCGCCATCCTGAAAACATAAAAACATATAGCGCACCAGAATGCAGTAAATATAAAACCTGCGATGATGTAGATCGTATAACCTATGGGCCATTGACTCCAAAAAATGTAAATATATAATACAACATATATTCTCAGTCCTTACTAGAAGGAAGAAGAAATTACTCCCAGAGGATGGACTTGTGCATATGTAATAGGCACTCAAAACAAAGACTGAAGCTAGAAAAGAAGTCGAGGAGAACAACCCCCAATCGCATCTTCAAATAAAGCAAGTATAAAAAAGGAAGGTGCTGTGTGCGTCTTCTCATCCTCGATACTTACCTCGCCTCCGTGCGATTCCATACAAGGTCTTCTTTGGTTGGCAGTTCCCCTTCAGGTCCGCCACTTTCGTGGGTGGATCGTGGAGGCCTGCGGCCAGAGGCATACGCTCTATTAAGGAGCGCTTCTACAGCTCCCACTGTCTTGTAGTTTCCCTTCAGGTCGGCCTGAAGATCCGTCTGGGTGGTCCTGGAGGGGAGGTGTGAAGGTTGAGCTGTCCTCCTATTGGGCTAAGCACCTTGTATCTGATTGGTGCTTGGCCATAAGGGGTGGAGCTTCTTATATAAAAGGCTTGTACTTGTCTCAGTATGGTGCCCCCGTTATTAGCAGCGGCAACGCTCAACCACCAATGTTCATTTTCTTTCATTACATCCTATGCAGCAGTAGATGTATTTCTATTTAGCCCTGATGATCCAGACGAATGTGGAGAAAATCGTAGGGTGTGTTCAGACTGGTGGGTTCTCAGCACCATAACTCCTGGCTTTTGTCTGACCTTTGTTCAGCCTCCTAGGCATGTTGGTGTGACATTCGTCCAGTAGCCGTATACCTGGTGGGATGACTTGCTTATATCGGTTAGTCTTTGTATCAGTTCCAGGATTACATTGTGCTGACCCCCTATATTATTTCAGTGAGTATCTCTGCGGGACAGTGTGAGGGACAATCTGAGATTATAGGTCTCTATAGTTTGTATTTATGTGTCCCCTTGGGGGAGGGGTGTCACTATAAGTAACGGTCCCAATACCCTACAGATGAGTCTGTATCTTGATGCTGAGCCGTCGCTGTATACTGTTTTATGTGAGCACATACAGTCATCTTTTGTTATATTTTTTGGTTTATTAAAAATTACGTTTTAATATATTTTATTCTAACATATTTTCGTGGTGAACTGACCTTTATGTTAGGACTTTTTTCCGGTGACTAGTGGTATAAACATAGACTACACATACAACTGAGATTGTATTCAGGCAATGGTCGGCCGCACAATCTTTTGTTTGTATGGCCAATAATCCCAAACACAGAAACATCAAAAATCTTAAAGATGGTCACCCGAGGACCCTAAAAAATGACAAGTGTTTCCAACCATCTGCCAGACTGTCACACACATACGATTACAGTCAAAAATATCCAACATGACTGTTTTTGGTTTTATGCAAACTTTAGTAACGACTGTCGAAATCATTCAGTTCAGCAGACAAAACCCTCCTGCGTAGGGGCCGCTGTAGGTGCCACCGTATTAGTGAATCTGGGGCGATCTCACGAAACCATATTGTCATCATGTGCTGGTCATCTGGTGACACTTGTATCTGGACATGTCCAGCCATGGGGAAAGCTGATGGAGTGTTCTAGAATGTTAACAATGTATCGGTCCTTAGGATAGGTCCTCATCGATGTCAGATTGGTGGAGTCTGACGCCCAGAATCAATACCAATCAGCTGGTTGGAGATCCCGCAGTGCTCGGGCTCTATGTAGTGACGTCAAATCCATAACCACAGGGAACCTTTTGTAGCTCAATCCTGCTCACGTTCCTGGTACTGGATATACAGATGTATGTACAAATACTACGGAGCGTGTTCCCCATTCCCACACGGCCGTTCTTCCATATTCATTCCCAGATATCCATAATGTCACTACTGGACTGGTTTTATAGACTGTACAAGCGCTATGGTAACCATCTGAACTAAAGACGTTTCAATAGAACACCTGCCTAGTACAACATGGGAAAACATCACTCGTGAGTCACACACTACACCGTAACCAGTTCATAGAAAGGATGAAGGGTGGAACTGTAGCTATAGGAGCCTCACTATACGGAAAACATCAAAGATCATATATCGGTCACGTAAGTGTAAGGTTCATTGTCTACTCTAAGTCCAGCTGAATCGGGAAAAACATTGAGTCATATGATAACTGTATAGAAATCCAATAAAGGTGGACAATTACTAAAATCACATTTACCACATGGTTCTAATAGCGAGAGGCCTAAGATGTTGTGGCATGGGCTGTGTATCACCCTGCGGCCCCCTGTCTATGCTCTCAGTGTGGGTGTGGGGCTTTTGTATCTGCTCTTATAGCATACTAGTCATTCTTTACCTCCCGCACGGAGAGGATATGGAATGTGTAAATAAGGGTAATGTGACACCCATTAAGAGGAATCAATATCGAAGCTGTAAAACTGCTGCAGGCGACATTCAGTGCACCCTGCTGGATGGACATGCTACAATACGTAAACTATGTTATTCCTCACTAGTAAGCACTCTGTATACATTACAGGACGCTAGTGCTTTAATGGAAATCAATGGTAATTGCGTATCCTGAAGGGCGAGGTAACAGAGCTATTACCTACCCCCTTCCCCATTGACATTCACTAATAATATCCCATTTATTATTATCCAATATAAATTAAAGAGGTTCCCTGACTCCTTAGAAATGTATCTATAGGTTGGAAAATTGTCTAAAATAAAAAAAAAAAACCTCCTGATGGCGTTATGCTTGTGCTCAATTCACCGCTGCAGCCGGTCACTGGGCTGGTGACCACCATCAAGGACTCCCGAGCCCTCGCCATACACCCCCTTGCGACCAATGACGTACCGTACATGTACGTTCTTGGTCGTTAAGGGGTTAAAGTTACAGTTTCTCTGAGCAAGTTGTATTGTGGGTGAACAGTAATGCACTTAGCGCAAGCCCCGAGTCCAGCTCATCCAACTAACACGGTATTAGTGGCAATTGAAACACATAAACAAAGATACTTCTGGCTAAACCGATGGGTTTCACTGCTAAAAATAACGTCTTCTGGGGTCCCATCATAGGACAGTATCTCTGACACTTCTCCCTAATAATATTGTCTTAAATGTAATACATAAATATCCTCAGTTCTGATGTGTCTGGGAACTTTTACTAAAACAGACTTACAAATAGAATATTCAACATGACATCTTATGTAGCTAGGGGTGATGGAAATATGGAAGACCCAGTGCACACCATGTTCTTGAGAAATAACACTATTTCTGGCCATTATATGATCTATATACTCCATTTTATCTACATCTCAGTTCTCCCTGAGCTGGTGACTGGAGACTAGCTGTTGGGGTGAGATACGCAGTTGGGGTGAGATAGAAACTTACTATTAGTTGCAGCAGCCTCTGCCTCTACTTATTATTATTATATATCTATATGGTGCCATTAATACCATGGTGCTGTGGGATTTTACATAGAGCGCAACAAACACAAAAATAATATCACCAACCTGATATGTAAGAAACAGAACCCCGCCTGCAGGCTTACAATCAATAAGAGAAGGTAGGTGGACACAACAGGTGAGAGTAATAATTACTCATCTGGTGGTGTAGTGTCTGAAGGGTTACTGTGTGCTGTATGCTATTCTAAAGAGGTGAGTCTTCAGGTTATGTCTGAAGGTTAGGATTGGGGGGGGGCGGTTTTTTATCATGTAAGCGAGTCTTAGAGTATGGGGGATGTGCATGAGAAATCCTGGAGGCTCTTCCTGAAGAAGGAGGTCCTGTGAGGATCAGAGATTACATGTGGGGAGGTAGCGGGAGATCAGGTCAGATCAGGTCCATTCAATTGAATTGAATTCATTGGCCAATGCGTAGCCAGTGAAAGGACTGTCAGAAGAGAGAGGATGATGTATAATGAGAGGAGAGGCGGATGAACCGGGCAGTGGAGTTCAGGATGGATTGGAGGGGAACAAGAGTGCCTGCTGGGAGACCACATAGAAGGATAGACATGAGATGATAAGGTCATGGACTAGAATATTTCTAGTCTCCAGAGTGAGGAAGATGCGAATACAAGAGATGGTTTGATCTGTAGGCAGCAAGAAGTAGTAAGAGATGGGATGTGTTGCTGGAAAGACAGGGCAAAATCAAAAGTTACCTGAAGGATTGGACTTTTGAGGCTTCTGACGCTAGGTTCACACTAGCGCTCGTCTCTCTGTCATTCGTGTCCGCATGGGGGCCCGAAAGACGGAGAGCCCATCCACTACAAAAGCAGTTACCCATGGACTCCATAGACTATAGTTACCTCTGTGCAAGACTTTTCTCTCCACCAGTTTTAGGCGGACTCCAATGCAGATGTGAACCTAGACTTAGAAAATGGAGCCATCAACTGTGATTGATAAGGCTGGGTTCACACCAGCACTTGAAATCCGTTTGGGGTTTCCGTCCCCGAACCCGCTTAAAAAATGCGGAGAGAAAACTCCTGTAAGCAGTGCTTTTCTCTCCGCATTTTTCGCCCTTTTCGGGTGGAAACTGTGCGGAAACCTGGCGGACTCCATTATAGTCTATGGGGTCCACGGGTTTCTGCAGGTAACTGCTTTTTTAAGCGGATTAGGTTTCTGTTTGGCGGGTCCCCTAAGCGGACCCCCCGAATGGAAACCCGAACACACGTGTGAACCTTTCATAAGTCAGGTTGTGGGAGTGCATAAGGTGGGGGAACGATAATGAACTGGATTTTATTCAGAGTGAGTTTTAGGAAGTGGGAGGACAAGGAGGAGGCTACAGCTGAGACACTCTGGATAGTAGAGCATTAATGTCTGGGCCAGACAGATATATATGAGCGTTATCAGTATAGCAGGGGTATGCTGGATCCTTGCCTGCCTCCCCTCTTCATAGACCTCTATAGACAAGACTTTAGTGTGTGCTGTGGTTTCTACCAAACAGCTATCCGATCTCAGGAATTAGAAACTTTTCATAACACAAATACATTGATAAATCTCTAGAACTGGCTTGTTTAATGCCATGATTTGGACAGCCCCTTTAAGTCCTCGTCCAGTTACATCAGTGTAACACGGCTGTAACCATTAGAACACGCGGAGGAAGGATCTGCTGGTTTTGTTTGAAATATAATAAAGGTTTTTTTTTCTTGCAGGGATTTTACTATCTATCGAGGCTCAGCAATGAGTGTTACGTCTTCCGCTGATGGTAAGGATTCCTCCTCCTCTTCTTCTTCCTTCTTTTTTATTCCTGTACTTGCCAAATATTCCTACAATGTCTTGATAATAAGCAGAGGAAACTGAGTCCTGAGGGCTAAGTGTCTTTAGTGGCATAACTCCTGTAAGTCTTAGGCATTGTAAGCCCATGTCCAACTGACATGTAACAAATGTGTATGTGGAGCGATAGAATAAGCCTTTCTGGGCAGGGCTGAGGGTTCTTAAGAAAGTTTCTTCAAATATTTGTCTCTTAACGTAATTTTCTTATTGCTAAAATTCTATAAACAATTGCACATGTATGTATACACAGGTATACATACAAGATACCTTACAGCTATACAAAGCCGCGCCACTACCTCTCAACCCAAGCGTATACAGTACTGTGCAAAACTTTCAGGCAGGTGTAGAAAAAAATGCTGCAAAGAATTATTTTCTCTTACTTGTATAGCACCATCATATTCCGCAGCGCTGTACAGACATTGTCAGTCACTGTCCCATACAGGGCTCACAATCTACATTCCCTATCAGTATGTTTGTGGAGTATGGGAGGAAACGCACCTAAACACGGGGAGAACATACAAACTCCATGTAGATGTCCTTGGTCAGATTTGGACCCAGGACTTCCATGCTGCAAGGCTGCAGTGCTAACCAGTGAGCCACTATCAGAGATAGAAGGTTTAATAGTTTATTTTTGGCAATTACCAAAATGAAGAAAAGAGAAATGTAAATCCCATCAATAAAAATTATATTGATGTGAAAGGAAACCCACAGAGTAAAACACTGAACCATTGCATATCCCATTTTGTATAAACCTGCAAAGAATAAAGAGCACTGAATGGTCCATTTACTAAGTACTGCGAAATATCAAAGTCTACGGAAAACCACTGAACCTGCCGCGACCTTTTGTGGTGGTATTTATTCCCAATCTACTGGTTTTTGGAACATGTGGGGAGCTTGTGTGCTCATGCGAGAGTTCAGAAGGTGTACCAGAAGGACCAGCAGGCTCTGTATTATCAGTCAGGCCTATAGGATGATTCTCCTGCCTAGTATAAATTTCTAGGAGTGACGTGAAGAATGTCCACCATAGCTGGAGGAGGGAAGTCCTGACACCATGATACAACAAGCAGAGCCGCATAAAGTAACAACTATTCTTAGAAACCTCTCCTGCCTGTAAAACCAAACTTCACTTCTGTTCACAAATATGGTCAGCTGTCTGTCCACATAGTAATAAATCCTGCTAGAAAAGAGACGCCAGAGAATACTTCCTTTTTGATGAAGTTAAATACATCTTTTACAGCGTCTTTGCATTCCAAGGTAAATGTTTCCTCCTCCCCCTCCCTCCAGATCTATGAGGTGTTTCATATTACAACAGCCGGAGGAATCGCTAGCTGTTGCCATTTATCTTTGCAATTTTATAGTTTGTGATTTTCTAGGAACTTTTAGAGATTGTTAAATCTACTTTAGGGTTTCTTCACACTGAGAAATTTGGAGAGGATTTTGTAGTCTTCCACCGCAAAATCTTCTCCAAAAAACGTTCCTAATACAATGGGGGGCAGTGGTGGATACTTTGCTGATTGCAAACAGATAACAGCAAGAATTACTGATCCCTCCGTCACACCCCACAAGTTTCCAGATTGTTTATTTCTTGACCTGTTGTAAATAACTTCTCTACTTATATTGCGTTTTGTTTTCTTTAAAGATTCTAAGATCCTGTGAAGATCTACAGTCATATGAAAAAGTTTGGGCACATTTCAATATGATATATCAAATAACTGATGGACACAGTAATATTTCAGGATTGAAATGAGGTTTATTGTGCTAACAGAAAATGTGCAATATGCATTAAACCAAAATTTGACCGGTGCAAAAGTTTGGGCACCTCAACAGAAAAGTGACATTAATATTTAGTAGATCCTCCTTTTGCAAAAATAACAGCCTCTAGTCGCTTCCTGTAGCTTTTAATCAGTTCCTGGATCCTGGATGAAGGTATTTTTGACCATTCCTCTTTACAAAACAATTCCAGTTCAGTTAAGTTTGATGGTCGCTGAGCATGGACAGCCCGCTTCAAATTATCCCACAGATGTTCAATGATATTCAGGTCTGGGGACTGGGATGGCCATTCCAGAACATTGTAATTGTTCCTCTGCATGAATGCCTGAGTAGATTTGGATCATTGTCTTGCTGAAATATCCATCCCCGGCGTAACTTCAAATTCGTCACTGATTCTTGTACATTATTCTCAAGAATCTGCTGATACTGAGTTGAATCCATGCGACCCTCAACTTTAACAAGATTCCCGGTGCCGGCATTGGCCACACAGCCCCAAAGCATGATGGAACCTCCACCAAATTTTACAGTGGGTAGCAAGTGTTTTTCTTGGAATGCTGTGTTTTTTGGACGCCATGCATAACGCCTTTTTGTATGACCAAACAACTCAATCTTTGTTTCATCAGTCCACAGGACCTTCTTCCAAAATGAAGCTGGCTTGTCCAAATGTGCTTTTGCATACCTCAGGCGACTCTGTTTGTGGCGTGCTTTCAGAAACGGCTTCTTTCGCATCACTCTCCCATACAGCTTCTCCTTGTGCAAAGTGTGCTGTATTGTTGACCGATGCACAGTGACACCATCTGCAGCAAGATGATGCTACAGCTCTTTGGAGGTGGTCTGTGGATTGTCCTTGACTGTTCTCACCATTCTTCTTCTCTGCCTTTCTGATATTTTTCTTGGCCTGCCACTTCTGGGCTTAACAAGAACTGTCCCTGTGGTCTTCCATTTCCTTACTATGTTCCTCACAGTGGAAACTGACAGGTTAAATCTCTGAGACAACTTTTTGTATCCTTCCCCTGAACAACTATGTTGAACAATCTTTGTTTTCAGATCATTTGAGAGTTGTTTTGAGGAGCCCATGATGCCACTCTTCAGAGGAGATTCAAATAGGAGAACAACTTGCAATTGGCCACCTTAAATACCTTTTCTCATGATTGGATACACCTGGCTATGAAGTTCAAAGCTCAGTGAGGTTACAAAACCAATTTTGTGCTTCAGTAAGTCAGTAAAAAGTAGTGAGGAGTATTCAAATCAATAAAATGATAAGGGTACCCAAATTTTTGCACCGGTCAAATTTTGGTTTAATGCATATTGCACATTTTCTGTTAGTACAATAAACCTCATTTCAATCCTGAAATATTACTGTGTCCATCAGTTATTAGATATATCAAATTGAAATGGCTGTTGCAAACACCCAAATATTTAGAACTAAAAATGATTAAGATTAATAGGGGTGCCCAAACTTTTTCATATGACTGTATGTCTTGTGTGTATAAAGAGAGTGTGAATTTTCAGTTTCTTGTATTAAACAATGTCTGAAGAAGAGAGCTAGTACTCTCTAAAGCTTACTATCAAATATACTCAGCCTCTAAAAGGTATCGCCTGATTTCTTCACTCTTTCACTAAATGTACACTAGACAGTCAGAAAAAGAGCCACATTTATCACAGTGGTTCACACTTTATGATATATTTGACACATCTCTAGATATTTTTGTCTAACTTTACCCGGCCAATTGGTGGGTTTAGTAAACATGAATATTTTGAGCCAAAATTTTGGCACATGCAGTTGCATTTTAAGCTATGCTTCCCACCAAACCACATACTTTGGTTGAATGAATTGTCAACTCTCTAAAATTTAAAAAAGACTGGTCAGGTAAAACCTTCTAGAATGATCCAGGACAGGAATATTCTACATACAATGCTGCCAGTCTTCTCCATGTCCTAGAAGATTTCATTCTTGTGTCTCCTTCATGTCCTAGATGATGAGACCCGGCAGTTTTATCAGCAGCTTTGTCAGTATAAAGATCATGCAGTGAGGATGATACATGAATATTTCCAGGATGATCTGCTCTACATTGTGGAGAACTTGAGTCCTCGATCACTTCTGAGTGAGCTGAAATCCCAAAAAATCGCTGATGTTGAGGTGAGAAGACATGAACTGTCAGAGTTGCATACAAGTGCCCCATGTGTTACTGTAGTGTTGGCGGCTGCTATCTGCTGCCATCTCCCCTTACCTCACAGTACGCCTGCATGCCACATCTCATGTCTCTGCCATTGTTACCGTATTCCAGCTTCCTCTATGCTCCCCATTGGACATATTCACAGTCCCTGCCCAGCTCCTAAAGGCCATAGTAGCCTGTGATCCTGGGTTATTAAAGCAGTCTTATAATACTGCATACTCTTACTACCAGTGTGCACTTGACTCTAATCCTGTTCTGCCTGCCCTGACTTAATGCCTGTTTACCATGATGAACAAACTCTGCCTGTCCTGACCTACTGTCTGTTTAATGTGAAAAACACATTCTGCCTGTCCTGAGCCTACTCCTAGAAGCAATATCAGCAGTCGTAACCCCGATGATCAGCAATGTATCCTCTATACTTTAATTTGTTCAGATGTGATAATGCAGTTTTTTTGCATTGGCTTTTGTTGTCTTCTGTGATAAAGAGACTGTTTGTTATTTTTTTTTTTAATACCACACTGTGCTGTCCAATTTTTTTAATGCTTTTTAACTCCTTCCCGACATCTGCCGTATTAGTACGTCAGATGTCGGTTATTTAACTATGGCAGCCACTGAGCGACCGCCATAGCCACCAGGTCTCTGCTGTATTATATTATACAGCAGACCTGCTGGTACCATTGTGCAGAACAATTTGTCCCGCAAACATTAACAGGTACAGGTGGTCCAAATATTATCTATTCTAGGGGTCAGATGGCTGCTGGCGACGTCTGTACCAAGTGTCATGCTATCAGCACCTAGATTTAGAAACATTAATTTGAAAACAAATTGGGCTTGGACTGGAGTATAAATTCAGACCAAAAAAGCAAAAGGACCAGCGCCAAGCGCTAGTATTGTAATATTGTTACCTATACGGCTATATATGAGATACAATCTATAGGTGTATGCTCACCTTGGTCAGTTGTGGTTAGTCCACAACCACTCTTATTGCCTTATTTTGCATATACCGGAATCATGGACCTTAGGAGCCGGACCCCAGGCAGACATAGTGATGCTTGGGTTGCCTGGGTGATAGAGATCTATTACTGCGCCTGCGCACCATCCCTGCCAAGTACGTTCTAGCCTCGTGCACCAACAATTATGCATTAGCGAACGCCCAGCAGTGCGCAGGCGCACTTCCAGATCAGCAACGCGACCCATGCACAGCTTTTTTATTCCCTATCCTATCCTATTTATGGCTTGTGTGTGTATATATATATCTATATGTACATTTTTCAAGTTCCTTATCACATTAATCTTGCTATTATATGTTTTTTTTTATTTATTCATTTTTCACTTACAGTGGGAAAAAAAAGTATTTAGTCAGCCACCAATAGTCCCACTTATAAAGATGAGGCCGGCCTGTAATTGACATCATAGGTAGACCTCAACTATGAGAGACAAAATGAGAAAACAAATCCAGAAAATCACATTGTCTGATTATTAAAGAATTTATTTGCAAATTATGGTGGAAAATAAGTATTTGGTCACCTACAAATAAGCAAGATTTCTGTCTCTCACAGACCTGTAACTTCTCCTTTAAGAGGCTCCTCTGTCCTCCACTCATTACCTGTAGTAATGGCTCCTGTGTGACATTGTTATCAGTATAAAAGACACCTGTCCACAACCTCAAACAGTCACACTCCAAACTCCACTATGGTGAAGACCAAAGAGCTGTGGAAGGACCAGAAACAACATGGTAGCCCTGCACCAGGCTGGGAAGACTGAATCTGCAATAGGCAAGCAGCTTGGTGGGAAGAAATCACCTGTGGGAGCAATAATTAGAAAATGGAAGACATACAAGACCACTGATAATCTCCCTCCATCAGGGGCTCCACGCAAGATCTCACCCCGTGGGGTCAAAGTGATCACAAGAACGGTGAGCAAAAATCCCAGAACCACACGGGGGGACCTAGTGAGTGACCTGCAGAAAGCTGGGACTAACGTAACAAAGGCTACCGTCAGTAACACACTACGCCGCCAGGGACTCAGATCCTGCAGTGCCAGACGTGTCCCCCTGCTTAAGCCAGTACATATCCGGGCCCGTCTGAAGTTTGCTAGAGAGTATTTGGATGTTCCAGAAGAGTATTGGGAGAATGTCATATGGTCAGATGAAACCAAAGTAGAACTGTTTGGTAGAAACACAACTCGTGGTGTTTGGAGGAGAGTGAATGCTGAGTTGTATCCAGAGAACACCAGGCCTACTGTGAAGCATGGGGGGGACAACATCATGTATGGGGCTGTTTCTCTGCAAAGGGACCAGGACGACTGATCCGTGTACATGAAAGAATGAATGGGGCAATGTATGGTGAGATTGTGAGTGCAAACCTCCTTCCATCAGCAAGGGCATTGAAGATGAAACGTGGCTGGGTCTTTCAGCATGACAATGATCCCAAGCACACCGCCAGGGCAACGAAGGAGTGGCTTCGTAAGAAGCATTTCAAGGTCCTGGAGTGGCCTAGCCAGTCTCCAGATCTCAACCCCATAGAAAACCTTTGGAGGGAGGTGAAAGTCCGTGTTGCCCAGCGACAGCCCCAAAACATCCCTGCTCTAGAGGAGATCTGCATGGAGGAATAGGCCAACATACCAGCAACAGTGTGCGCCAACCTTGTGAAGACTTACAGGAAACGTTTGACCTCTGTCATTGCCAACAAAGGATATAGAACAAAGTATTGAGATGAACTTTTGTTATTGACCAAATACTTATATTCCACCATAATTTACAAATAAATTCTTTAAAAATCAGACAATGTGATTTTCTGGATTAGTTTTCTCATTTTGTCTCTCATAGTTGAGGTCTACCTATGATGACAATTACAGGCCGGCCTCATCTTTATAAGTGGGAGAACTTGCACAATTGGTGGCTGACTAAGTACTTTTTTCCTCCACTGTATATGGATTGTTGTGTGTTGATGCTTGCATGCACTTTAACCTCTCCCTCTGACCTAGGGGGGTGGTTACCGCTCGTTTTTTCAGTATAATATGTACAGTATAGGTGACCATAGCGTCATAACATATGCACTTGAGAAACATGTTGTGTTTGTTTGATTTCAATAAAAACCCTTCACCTGGACCAGCGCTGCCTGCTTTTCCTTTTCCTTGGGATTCCATCTGCATCCTGGATAATTTGAGAGACTGGAGTATAAATGCTTGACCCAAAACAATACGCCAATTTCTCGTGGCATCATTAGATATATCCAAAACAAACAGTGACGTCAAGTCCATGAGCACTGCTTCAGAAGTGGCACGCTATCAGCACCAAAAGTTATATATGAATGGTAACTGCAGCAGCGCTCGCAGCAATGGCTGACTCCTATCTCTCTCTTAAATCTCTCAAAATCTCAAACTAACAATACATGCAGTACCAATTTGTCATTGCAATTGAATACCATGCTTTATACTTTGTATTTTATAGGGAAGACTAACATCAAATATCCATGTGTGTTAACCCTTTGTAATATTCCTTATGTGTGACCTTCTGTATTCTGTTCTAGGGTTATCTGGAACTAGAAAATGATAGAAAAACATTGGCCCGGACTTTACTACAGGATATTTTCGACAGAAGAAGAGAAGCTGTGATAGCATTGTGGGTCAGTCTTCATGTCTTACAGAAGAATCATGAATCCCCCGGCCTGCACGCTGTACTGGAGGAACTCCAAGAGAGAGGTAATGTAATGTATGATATGTCCAGCATGAAATAGGGGTTTAGTTTTATAATAGGGTTTAATGTCCATCAGAGGATCAATAGACAAACAATTTTGCAAGATAGAGGATACAAATCGCACACTTTCTGTTTGGTGTTGTCAACGTAGATGGATACAAACATTTGTAAGTCTTTTATTACAACGGACTCGAAGTGCAGCGTTAAGCACATAGAGACAGAATATTCCTTCCATTGGCTTTCAGATTTTTTGACGCAAGTGAATAAAGCAACATGCTACATGTCAACCAGGGGTGAACCTATAGCCTCTCTGCTGCCTGAGGCGACCTATAGAAAGGTCCCCTCCCATTGGGGTTTGCTTCGTCCAAACACTGGATGAAACAGATCTTCTGTGGTTCGCCCATCATTAGTGAAGCGTAGAGATGAGCAAACCAGTGACCTGAATTCTCGCTGAATTTTCCAACATTTTCTGATTCCAGTTTTTTTTACTTGCTTTTGACAAGTATCTGATGTCATCTAGTTATTTGGCTAGTAAGATACTTGTTATATAGCTTCCAGTTGGCTCTCCATCATTGATGTACTGCCAATGACCATGAGTAACCTCTAAGCCAGCCAATGACATCTGTAAGCCTTCATTGGTTGACAGATCTGGTCTGGGTTACTCATGATCATTAACCATTAGTAATCTGGACAACATTAGAGCTTACAGATCGCATAGTGTAGATTACTTGGGGTCATTGGCCTACTTTCAAAACTATTAATAATCTTAGTACATCTTGGATTACTTGTGCACCAGAGAACAGTCTGGGTACGGTTTCTCACGATCACTGACCTACTTGTAAAAGTAGCTCAATAACCACAAGTATCACGGACTGTGTGTGATCTAGACCAGCTTACAGATGTCATTGGCTGATTTAACGTGGTCTGGGTTATTTGCGGTCAATTTCCCTAACATGACAGGAAAATTATATTTTTTGTCATATCGACTGACAAACACACCTCCCTTTATCAGGGTGACAAAAATACTTTGCCACAGGTAGAGCTGTTCTTTTTATGTGTGGCAATGTAAGTTGCCTTTCATTTTAAGATTCTGCTTTTTCTTACCCTTTTCTTACCCTGACATAAAATGACTTAGACCACATTTAGCACATTTAGTATAGTCATGTCTACATCAAATTCGTATACCGGCACGGATGATATCTATATGCTACAAAATCCTACCAATCTATTGTTTTTTATTAGGTGACACTCTGGTGGAACAAATCCTACTGGATGAACATGGACACCGACTAACCCCAGAACTGACAGGTAAGTAATGGGTGAGAAAGTTACAGTAACTGTTGTGAGTATTGTTAGCAACATTTTGGGGCACTTTTTATGATTGTGATTATTTTTCATCCCCTTACATCAGACTATATATCATTGTATATATTCTATTTATTCTACCCAAACCTATCTCAATATTGTCATGAAGCTTCTACTCTTCTACGATTAAAAATTGGTGGACATTGTTCGATGAAACGTTTCCACACTAGAAATAGTGCTCCCTGGTACTCCCCGCTGGATCTGTTTACATGGCTGCCATAGTGATTGGCTGCAGCAATATAATGAGATACTGGTGGAGGGGCCTGGAACGTGTAGTTGTTTTCTTGTTTTACAGCAGTTCCTGTGCCTTTTAACCTAGGGCAAACCCTTTAACCCGAAACCTCAACCAGAGGTGTTAAATATTTTAATATTCCAAATGTGTTTAAGAACTGTAAAAAAAAAAATATTATTTGCAAGGTGGAACGGTTACAAAATTACAATTCCGCCATTGTTTTGGGAGTCAATATGCTGCAAGAATAATTTTAGTAAGTGTATTCTTTATTCTTCATTCTTCAGGTCAGTGTAGTTACAACTATACCAAATTTATATTTTTTGTTATATTTTATTTTTCTTATTTATTTTTATTTTATTTTATTTTATGGTGGATATTTTTGAGAGCTTGTTTTGCACAAGGAATGCTGTATTTTTATTGGCATGAATTTCGTCAGCATAAAAGTTATATTTTTTATTTCATTTTTTTGGGAACCCCAAAATGGAAAATGGGGGGTTGTTTTGAAAAACTGGCAGTTTTTTAAAACTCTTATGAAGTTTTTTTGGCAATATGCCCTTGTATTGGAAACTGTAGGTAATTATACTTACTGTACCAATATAGTGGAATTAAATGGTATGCTGAAGCTGAGAAAAGTGGATGAGAATGAACTGGACTCAGTCTGATTTTTGGAAAAAAAAAAAAATTCAGCAGTCTGGACTATGGGTCAGAGGTTACTGATGACTTATAGGCAGAATAAGAAGCCCAGGAAGAAGGTGTCCATTTTGGGGGAGAGATTACAGAGATAAAAATATTTTGCAGTCAGAGACAATGATACATAGACAAGCGACTGGAGATTCTAGGGAAGTATAGTGTACTTAGGACTATAAATTTAGTTTATGTATTGCATTAAAAGATTCAGAATTATTACAAAATCCGGTTATAAAAATGCCCACATTTTTTATTATGTAAACAAATAATGAGAAAAATAAGTTTAATTCCTTTATTATACAAAAAAAGAAAGTGTTCATGTTGTGCAAAATGAGTAAACAAATATATACTGTATATATGTTTGGTATTGTCATAATTGTACTGAACCTTGGAATAAGAATAATATTTTATTCATGCTCTACAAAGAATGGCCAAAAATTTGTAATGTTAAGAAAAGGTTTTTTTATCCCTCTCAGAAAAGGTTAATAAAATGCAGTCAAAAAGTTAAAAGAATCCCCAGAGTACCATTGAAAAGTATAACATATTCTGCAAAATACAAGCCCTCAAACAGCTACATTGCCATAAAAATAAAAAAATTATGGTTTTCTGAATTTTGCCAAAAAAATAAAAATGAAAAAAAAAAATCACTGAACCTTTAAGCCAAAATTGGCTTAACCCCTTAAGGTGTTAAAATTACTTATTTATAAAAAAAAAAATTACAAAAATAAGCCCCCCCTCCCCACTGTTTTGGGCCCTTCTCAGCTTGCTAACACCCAATATTCAATGAAAATTTCAGATGGTCGGGTATTGGCCGATACCAAGTTTTACCTGGTACCACTGGTGATGGTTGGTGCTGGGGTAATAATGGGGGGTTTACTTTTAGCCTTTTAAAGTCCAAACAATCCTGTGGAACCTTAAAATCAAAAACTTAAAAAAGGATAACATTCTGCTCCATCATCTGTGTATTGACTGCTGAAAACATCTAGTTGATTAGGGTTCGGGTGTCAGACCCCACCGATCTGATACGGATGACTTATCCATAGGATTGGTCATCAATATTTGTAGCCTGGAACACCCCTTTCATAAAATAAAATGCCTAATTTCTGATCACAAAGAAGGAGACAAATGTTTCAGCTTTTTATCTTCACCTTTATTTTCTATTTTTCTATAGACATCCAGAACTGTCACAAGAAAAAATTACATGAAAAAACTAAAAAACTTAAAGAAAACAACCCTCCAAGATGTAACCAGAGAGAGGAAAGTTTTCCTTTCTCTACACGTTATGTGAACCTCGTCATTATCTCCACTGATCAGTTTAGGGAACGTTCTGAGAATGAGCTCATAGAGACCGGGGCAAAACATGAAAAAAATTTAAAGAAAACCCAAAAACAATTAGAGCGCATTTTCCTTAACAAGATATTCCGATGGTGTCATCGATCCAGACTTGTACCACATATGGTAATGGTGAGCGGAGTGCCCGGTGTAGGGAAGACCACACTGATGCAGAAGTTTGTCTATGACTGGGTGAAGGGCGATCTCTATCAAAGATTCTCTTTTGTCTTTTTCTTCAAATTCCGGGAACTCAACAGACTGGATAAGGTTAGTCTGGAGACCATGATCCTTCATCAGTACCCATATCTGGAGGAGCAGCTGGAGAACATCTTACAAGATCCAGAGAAACTTCTCTTTATATTTGATGGATTAGATGAAAGCAATCATACAATGGATTTCACATCACGTCACTTGTGCTCTAATCCTAAACAGCCTGAACATTGTGGTCAGATTGTGGTTAGTTTGGTGAGAAAGTCTCTTCTTAATGGTTGTTCTGTCCTAATGACCAGTCGTCCAACCAGATTGGCATCAATCGATTGCAATGTTTTCCAGAGAATAGTAGAAATCACTGGGTTTCTTCCAGAAGAACGACAGATTTACTTTGAGAATTTCTTCGACAACCCTGAACTGTCAGAAAAGGCTTTTACTTATGTGAAGCAGAATGACACCTTGTACACGTTCTGTTACCTCCCGTCCTACTGCTGGATCATCTGTACTGTATTATCCAGGAGCTTCCAGACCACAAGTAGTGACCAGCAGGTGACATTATTACCCAGAACAGTGACACAGCTCTTTGCCATATTTGTCGCCAACATTCTGTCCAATCACAGCCTGGAGAAAAGTGACGCTCAGAAGATCCTGCAGTCCATCGGATGGATGGCAGAACATGGAGTCATGAATCACAGGGTTGTTTTTGAGGAACGAGATCTGGATTCTTTCCATGTGGACAATAAGTCAAAGCTCTTATCAAGTTTTCTGATGGAATCGGAGGAACCTGTGACCTATTCCTTCTTACATCTCACTGTTCAGGAATTCTTCTCTGCCTTGGTCCATTATGTTGATTATTCTCCTGAGAACTTACAGAAATCACTAGAAAAAGCCAAATCCTATCCTGATGGACGTGGTGAGATATTCCTCCGTTTCCTGTGTGGTCTATCAGACAGCACCACCAGGTCAATATTATCTGGATACCTGGACAAACAAGCAGCGCAGGTATCTATAGATGTTATCACTTGGCTGAAAAACCTAATATCAGAACAGAAACTGGAGAAAAGAGAAGACAAAAAGCAACTTCTAAAGGCATTCTTATATCTGTTTGAAACCCGAAATGAGGCTCTAGTGCTGGAAACATTAAAGTCTCATAAAATTTTTGACCTAGGTGGTGTTCACATGTCGGCTCTAGACTGCACAGCGTTGGCATTTATCCTGGAAACCTGCACACATATAGAAGAACTCAAACTATTTAGATGTTCTTTAGACACTGAAGGATTGCAACAATTTGCACCATTGTTACGTAACCTCCAGTACTTCTGGTAAAATACTAATGAGATTAATTTATTTATCTTTCTGTTTTTTGTAGTTTCTATTTTGTTTTCCTCCCTAACTCCCTGGAATTTGAATGTATAATATAATAATTATGCCAAGGTTTTACAGGTTTTGTTTATACAGTGTTTACTATTAGTAAAAAATGATGTTACCTTTATTCTGCAGGGCAGTATGATCGCAACAATACCAAATTTATATAGTTTTGTTATGCATTACTACAACCCCAATTCCAAAAAAGTTAAGCGCTGTGTAAAAAGTAAAGAAAAAAATAATGCAATGATTTGAAAATCTCATCAATCATGTTTTCTTCCCAATAAAACTTAGAATGAGATGAAAGTTAGAATAGAACATAGATCACAGATCACATATGGGAAGGTGAAAGTTACACAATAGAACATAGATCACATATAGGAAGATGAAATATACACAATAGAAAATAGAATACATATGAGAAGGTGAAAGTTACACAATAGAACATAGATCATATATCAGAAGGTGAAAGTTACACAATAGAACATAGATCACATATCAGAAGGTGAAAGTTACACAATAGAAAATAGATCACATATCAGAAGGTGAAAGTTACACAATAGAAAATAGATCACATATCAGAAGATGAAAGTTACACAATAGAATATAGATCACATATCAGAAGATGAAAGTTACACAATAGAACATAGATCACATATCAGAAGGTGAAAGTTACACAATAGAACATAGATCACATATCAGAAGGTGAAAGTTACACAATAGAATATAGAACACATATCAGAAGGGGAAGTTACACAATAGAATATACTGTAGATCACATATCAGAAGGTGAAAGTTACACAATAGAATATAGAACACATATCAGAAGGGGAAGTTACACAATAGAATATACTGTAGATCACATATCAGAAGGTGAAAGTTACACAATAGAATATAGATCACATATCAGAAGGTGAAAGTTACACAATAGAACGGGGGACAGGACTTTCGGCACTCCAACTGCTGTGAAACAACCAACATGCTCACTTTACTTCCATGGGAGGTCCAAGAACAGCAGAGCAAGTATGCATGCTGGGAGTTGTAGTTTTACAACAGCTGGAGTGTTGAAGGTTGCTTACCTTTGCAATAGACTTTTTGCGGGGCCAGGTGTACTTTTTAGTTATACCATTTTGGGGAATGTCTAGTGCTTTGTTCGCTTTTTATTAAAATTTTTATCAGAGGCGAAACAGTGAAAATACAGTGGTACAGCACTTTAGATTTTTTTTCTGCTATGGTGTTCAAAACGGGAAAAAATGCATTTTTAGACACAGGGAAACCTAATGTGTATGTGTTTCACAGTATTGAAATACTTTTATATGTGTTCTAGGGAAAGGGGAGTGATTAGAATTTTTAACATTTTTTTTATATATATATATATTTTTCTTATTTATTTTTTAAAATTTTCTTGCCTTTATTAGACTCTCTAGGGGTCTTGAACCCCAGAGGGTCTGACCACTAATGCAATGCATTACAATGCTAATGCACTGCAAAATATCAGCACTTCTATTGCAGGTTGCATAGAACAGCCTGCAATAGAAGTAAATGGCGGATGTTGGAAAGTGGTTAAAATGACTTTAAAAAAATTAATTCTTTATGGAAACAAAGGAAGCCATGTCTTGGGGAGGAGGAGAGGAAACATCCAGCTTATCGGAGCCTGTATCTCTGATGGTATGAGGTGGTATTAGTGCCTATGGCAGGGGCAGCTTACACATCTTCAAAGACATTAATGTTGAACAGTATATAGAGGATTTAGAACAACATATACTCCCTCCTTACAATGTCTCTTCCAGAGAAGGTCTTGTATATTTTAGCAAGACATGGCCCTGTCCTAACTTTTTTGACATGTTGCTGCCATCAATTTCTAAATGACTTATTTTTTTTCCAAATGAAATTAAGAAAAGTCTAATATCACCTTCGTATGTGTTCTATGTTCTATTGTGAAAAAATATGGTTAGGAGTTTTCCAAATCATTCCATTTTTGTTTTCTTTACTTTTTTTGGAATTGGGGTAGTACTTTAAAAAAAAAAGAAACTTGGGAAAAAATTTCCTTTGCATTGCTACATTCTGATATCCATAACTTTGTAATATTTCCATCTACCTAAGTCTATGAGGGCTTGTTTTTTTCAGGGAGACTTGCAGTTTTATTGGTACCATTTTCATCTCTCAATTCATTTAAAGGGTGACTTTAATGAATAGGTTAAGCTTTGTGAGTTTATTTTAATTTCTTGCATTCCCCGAATGAAGAACACAGTGTTGGATAAAGATATCCCTGTTTTTCCAACTGTGATAAACTTTGTAACCAGATATGTGTGTTAATAGATGTTAAGCTTTTCAAAACAACACGATTTCATGATGTCTAATCTATATGTGTGCCCACCCAGTGGCTGAGATGTGAATTTCACCGTCTTAAGGGTTTTGTTAGCGTGTCATGATGATATTCTATTAAATAAGTTTTAAGAAATTGGAGTTCAGCTAAGGTAAGTGTACATTAATGTGCAAATGTTTTAGGCAAGTGTGAAAAATGTTGCAAAGTAAGAATGCTTTTAAAAATTTGGTACAAATTTTTTCTTAACGGACAAAAGTAAACTAAGTGAATGAACAACAGAGAAAACAAATCAATATTTGGTGTGACTTTTGCTCTTTGGAGGAGGAGTCCTGGAAGTGATGATCCGGGCCCCAAAGAATTAGCCCTGATCTCAACATCATCCAGTCTGTCTGGGATGACAGGAAGAGACAGAAGGATTAGAGCAAGCAACATCCATAGAAGATCTGTGCTTAGTTCTACAAGATGGCGGCGGGAACAACCTCCCTGCCCAGTTCTGCCACAAACTGTCTGCAAGTACCGAGAAGAATTATTTGGGGATTCTGTATTTCGAGCACATGGATTTGGTGCAAGCGGACTTGACATTTTGTCTGCAGTTACAGAGTTATAGATTTTTCAATAATGGTCTATGGATACATCACTCACATCTCTTCTTATTCTTACAGTTTGGGTGGTAATAATCTATCAGCCACTTCCTGCACCCTGTTGTCATCTGTAATAAGGAATAACCAGTCCCTGAAGATACTCCATCTGTCTGGTAACCGTCTGTCCGGTCCTCAACCTTGTGACTTATTGGATGCTCTCTCCAGTCCAGCCTGCAGGATAGAGACATTACAGTGAGTATAAGAGATACAGGGTACAGGGTGACATATGTTATAAGTGGATTATATTCTATTTTATATTCTACACCATGTGCTACTCCTTCATCTCTTTATTGTTCTGATCCTTCAGTGGCTTCTATTTTGTTTATTTCGAATCTCAAAAGTTTTCCAGGAAAATTCAGGCAAAATTCCATTTGTTCCATATCAATTTGCACTTTTTGTGGGACTCCTTATGTTTAATAAGGAACATTGTTATTTGCTACAATCTGCTACAGATTGTAACAAGCAGGATTCATTCAGTTGGAAAAGGGCATTTTAGTTTTGGGCGTCTCCAGCTCATCCATCAGTGTAATTACAGGGAGAGCAGCTACTTATTAACAGATGTGTCACCCTGCAACTTCTCCCGGCAGCTCAAGCTGACAGAATATAAAATAAAGTAAAAGTAAGCTTGAATATAGTATTCCTGAGCAATACTTTGCCCAACAGTGAAATACCCCCTGACCTACACTAGCAGCTCCTGCTCAAGTTTCTTGCTCCTCTCCTTAATCTGTTGCCCAAGTAATAAACTGTTCTTCAGTCAGGTCTGTTCCTCCTTACGATGTGTAAGGAGATTAACACTTCTTCTAGCTACGTATATCCATGGAGATTGTGTATTTTTTCACTGTGCTTTCTAATCTTTGCTGTGCAAAAGTAAGGGTTAATTCTCCTACACATGCTCCTCATCTCCACTCTATGCCCTGCATGACCTGCAATAAATATTACTGTTACTTTGCCTCTATTTAACCTCTTCCGCAATTAAATGTTAAAAATTTTTAAAAGTATAAATAGTTAAAAATTCTGGAGCGTTTTAAAAATTCTCTGTAACCATCTTAGGGGGTGACAGTCTGTTGTCTTAATATGACCATGAATACAGGAACTATATATACTCTGAAACTCAGCCATGATGTCCTTATTGTGGTCGGGTTATCTTCTCATATACATAGTGTCCCCTCCTGATAACCAGCCATGATGTCCTTATTGTGGTCAGGTTATCTTCTCATACATGTAGTGTATCTACCTAATAACCAGCCATGATGTCCTTATTGTGGTCGGGTTATCTTCTCATACTTGTAGTGTCTCCTCCAGATAGCCAGCCATGATGTCCTTATTGTGGTCGGGTTATCTTTTCATATACATAGTGTCCCCTCCTGATAACCAGCCATGATGTCCTTATTGTGGTCGGGTTATCTTCTCATACATGTTGTGTTCCCTCCTGATAACCAGCCATGATGTCCTTATTGTGGTCGGGTTATCTTCTCATACATGTAGTGTCCTCCTGATAACCAGCCATGATGTCCTTATTGTGGTTAGGTTATCTTCTCATACATGTAGTGTCCTCCTGATAACCAGCCATGATGTCCTTATTGTGGTCGGGTTATCTTCTCCTACATGTAGTGTCCCCTCCTGATAACCAGCCATGATGTCCTTATTGTGGTCGGGTTATCTTCTCATACATGTAGTGTCCTCCTGATAACCAGCCATGATGTCCTTATTGTGGTTAGGTTATCTTCTCATACATGTAGTGTCCTCCTGATAACCAGCCATGATATCCTTATTGTGGTCGGGTTATCTTCTCCTACATGTAGTGTCCCCCCTGATAACCAGCCATGATGTCCTTATTGTGGTCGGGTTATCTTCTCATACATGTAGTGTCCTCCTGATAACCAGCCATGGTGTCCTTATTGTGGTCGGGTTATCTTCTCATACATGTAGTGTCCCTCCTGATAACCAGCCATGATGTCCTTATTGTGGTCAGGTTATCTTCTCATACATGTAGTGTCCCTCCTGATAACCAGCCATGATGTCCTTATTGTGGTCGGGTTATCTTCTCATACATGTAGTGTCCCTCCTGATAACCAGCCATGATGTCCTTATTGTGGTCGGGTTATCTTCTCATACATGTAGTGTCCCTCCTGATAACCAGCCATGATGTCCTTATTGTGGTCGGGTTATCTTCTCATACATGTAGTGTCCTCCTGATAACCAGCCATGATGTCCTTATTGTGGTCGGGTTATCTTCTCATACATGTAGTGTCCCTCCTGATAACCAGCCATGATGTCCTTATTGTGGTCGGGTTATCTTCTCATACATGTAGTGTCCTCCTGATAACCAGCCATGATGTCCTTATTGTGGTCGGGTTATCTTCTCATACATGTAGTGTCCTCCTGATAACCAGCCATGATGTCCTTATTGTGGTCAGGTTATCTTCTCATACATGTAGTGTCCCCTCCTGATAACCAGCCGTGATGTCCTTATTGTGGTCGGGTTATCTTCTCATACATGTAGTGTCCTCCTGATAACCAGCCATGATGTCCTTATTGTGGTCGGGTTATCTTCTCATACATGTAGTGTCCTCCTGATAACCAGCCATGATGTCCTTATTGTGGTCAGGTTATCTTCTCATACATGTAGTGTCCCCTCCTGATAACCAGCCATGATGTCCTTATTGTGGTCGGGTTATCTTCTCATACATGTAGTGTCCTCCTGATAACCAGCCATGATGTCCTTATTGTGGTCAGGTTATCTTCTCATACATTTAGTGTCCCTCCTGATAACCAGTCACGATGGCCTTATTGTGGTTGGGTTATCTTCTCATACATGTAGTGTTCCTCCTATTGTTGGGTGACACAAGTTCCTCTATTGTAGATTCCATGTAGGACAATAGCTGCTGATTTATGACTTGCCATAAAGTGAGGCCATTGTTGAGAGATTATTTCTAGGATTTGGTGTCAGCGGACATATTATATAACTGTCAGCAATCCCAACATCCATGATATACAAGATGTTGATTCTGGACATTTATAGATTTGATTAACACTTTCTCACAATTGTATACTACTGCTCTACAGAGGCGTCACTCACATGTCATCTTCTTATTCTTACAGTTTAGGCTATAATGATCTACCAGACACTTCCTGTACCCAGTTGGCATCTGTAATAAGGAATAACCAGTCCCTGAAGAATCTAGAACTGTCTGGTAACCAACTTTCTGGTCCTCACTTCAGTGATTTGATGGACGCTCTGTCCAGTCCAGCCTGCAGCGTAGAGGAATTACGGTAAGACGTGACTTTTTGTAAGCTGTTCTACTGAAACATACAGTAGTCTGTTCTTTCCGATATAGTTGAGGCTGTGGGGGTCCAACATGTCCTGGTTAGACAATTAGCGAATGAACATGTCTTGGTTTGGGCAAAAATATAACCAAAGATAAATAACTGATAACTGTTTCCAATAAGTAGTATAATGTTGTACCGTGTTAGCCATTGAAAGTAGTGGAAGAGTGAAGAAATCAGGCGATACCTTTTAGAGGCTAACTGAGTATATTTATAAGTAAGCTTTCAAGTGTACTAGCTCTCTTCTTCAGACATGGTGTTATACAAGAACTGAAAATTCAGAGATTATTTATACTCTATACACACGATCTTCAAAGGATTTTAGAGTCCTTAAAAAAAACAAAACAAAATGCAATCTAAGTAGAGAAGTTATTTACAACAGGTCAAAAAACAATCTGGAAAGTTGTGGTGCGTGACAGAGGGATCTGTTATCTGCTTGCTATCAGGTGGTGATTTGTGAACCTCACAGGTCATACATAGTGTGACATGAAGCTGGCATGAATATTAAGTCCAAATTGCAGAGTTTGATATTTTTGCATAAACTTGTATTTCGATTCTTTCCTTTTCTCCTGCGTCTTAAAATGTCCCATTAAAACCACAACCCGCAAATCTTCAATAGAGTGGTCTTCTCCGGAGAAATGTGCGGCCACTGGGAGATCTGTTCTGCTGTTATTAATGCTGGATCTGTGTGAGTTCATGCGCTGACTAAGTCTCTGCCCTGTTTCCCCCACATAGAGGCCTTTGGGGGGACATTGCACACACATTATAAGATACACCACATTGGAAGACCTGCAGGAGAATGTCTCCCTAATTCTGTGCACCTGTTGTGACTGTGGGACAGGTACACTGTCAGCGGTGTGGATGTGCCTGCAGGTCATGTACTCACATAGATCCAATATTAATAACAGCAGAACAGATCTCCCAGTGGCCGCACATTTCTCCGGAGAAGACCACTCTATTGAAGATTTGCGGGTTGTGGTTTTAATGGGACAGTTTAAGACGCAGGAGGAAAGGAAAGAATTGGAATACAAGTTTATGCAAAAATATCAAACTCTGCAATTTGGACTTAATATTCCTGCCAGCTTCATGTCACACTCTGTATGACCTGTGAGGGTCACAAATCACCTCCTGATAGCAAACAGATAACAGATCCCTCTGTCACGCACCACAACTTTCCAGATTGTTTTTTTGACCGGTTGTAAATAACTTCTCTACTTAGATTGCATTTTGTTTTGGTTTTTTTTAAGGACTCTAAGATCCTTTGAAGATCATGTGTATAGAGTATAAATAATCTGTGAATTTTCAGTTCTTGTATAACACCATGTCTGAAGAAGAGAGCCAGTACTCCTGAAAGCTTACTTATAAATATACTCAGTTAGCCTCTAAAAAGTATCGCCTGATTTCTTCACTCTTCCACTGTTTCCAATAAGAACATTTCATAGTTATTAGCCCAGATTTACTAATAGTTAAACAGGGATAAGAGGCCTGATACTACACCAGATTTATCACAGTGACTGATGCAGGATTATATTTTAAGAACATCAGATATCACACAACTTGTTCTGCTGACATTTTTTATTATTGAATGTTTGGGCACCTGATCATTATTCCCCGTCCTCAAGTTCTCATCTTATACATTCACCTGACCAAAGTCAGAAGTGTCCTCTCGTTGGTATCAGAGACCGACACAGTAAAAAGTTTTACACTCACATCTTACCAACAAATGCAATCGGCATACCCATCGCATCAAATGTCCTCCTGAATGCAGAGTAATATCTCTGAATAATCTATTACCCCTAAATAATGTTTTGATTGTCTAAGGGAGGGCAGAGGCAGAGGTGACATGTTATAAAGTGAATATAGGAGGCGAGTGAAGGGCACAGGAGCCACACACTGAGATCGACAGTAGATCGTGTAGGAAGAAGGATTCTCAGCAGCTTTATGACCATTGTAGAGTTCATGTGCTGCAAAAATCACTCATTTATGATGTGCCATAATGTGAGGACATCACTCAGGGATTCAGTATTGGTACAACATAGATTTGGTGTCGGTGGACATATCACATCTGTCGGTATTGCTGACATCCACCACACACAAGAGGCGACTTCTAACTTAAGGATTTTTGCAACAACAAGGGACATTTCTTTTGCACATTTTCAATCTACAGATGTTATACTAATGCCCCATGGAAGCATCACCCACATCTCTTCTTTTTATTTCAACAGACTAGCTGACATTGATCTGCCAGACACTTCCTGCACCCAGTTGGCATCTGGAATAAGGAATAACAAGTCTTTGAAGATACTTGACCTGTCTGGTAACCGTCTGTCCGGGCCTCACTTCAGTGAATTGTTGGAAGCTCTGTCCAGTCCAGCCTGCAAGTTAAAGGAAGTAAAGTGAGTATAAGAAGTTTTTATTCTATTTTATGCTCCTCCGCACCATTATTATATCTATCAGATAAACTGCTGACTGCATCTTCATATGTGATGTCTCTACTGAGCTGTGTATCTAATCCTATCATGTGTGATACTGACTGCTGAGCTGTGTATCTAATCCTATCATGTGTGATACTGACTGCTGAGCTGTGTATCTAATCCTATCATGTGTGATACTGTCTACTGAGCTGTGTATCTAATCCTATCATGTGTGATACTGTATACTGAGCTGTGTATCTAATCCTATCATGTGTGATACTGACTGCACCTTCATATGTGACGTCTCTAATAACGTCTGACTTCTCTTCTACTCAAATCACTTTAGCTGTCCATGTAAGAAATGGCTGGTCGTAAAAAAAACATGACAAGGGAAACACATAGGGGGACTCATATTTCCAGTGTTTTTAATATTATATTATTGGGACTCGTAAAATGTAAAGAAAACAAGAATGTAAGGATTTAGAAATCCCATCTAACCATACTTTATCAACAGTACAACATACTGTAGGTGACATATTAAAATGTGAAACTTACACAATAGAACATAGATGACATATCAGGTGAAAGTTACACAACAGAATACATATCAGAGGGTGAAAGCTACACAACTGAACATAGATTATATACAGTCATATGAAAAAGTTTGGGCACCTCTATTAATCTTAATCATTTTTAGTTCTAAATATTTGGATGTTTGCAACAGCCATTTCAATTAGATATATCTAATAACTGATGGACACAGTAATATTTCAGGATTGAAATGAGGTTTATTGTACTAACAGAAAATGTGCAATATGCATTAAACCAAAATTTGACCGGTGCAAAAATTTGGGTACCCTTATCATTTTATTGATTTGAATACTCCTAACTACTTTTTACTGACTTACTGAAGCACAAAATTGGTTTTGTAACCTCACTGAGCTTTGAACTTCATAGCCAGGTGTATCCAATCATGAGAAAAGGTATTTAAGGTGGCCAATTGCAAGTTGTTCTCCTATTTGAATCTCCTCTGAAGAGTGGCATCATGGGCTCCTCAAAGCAACTCTCAAATGATCTGAAAACAAAGATTGTTCAACATAGTTGTTCAGGGGAAGGAAACAAAAAGTTGTCTCAGAGATTTAACCTGTCAGTTTCCACTGTGAGGAACATAGTAAGGAAATGGAAGACCACAGGGACAGTTCTTGTTAAGCCCAGAAGTGGCAGGCCAAGAAAAATATCAGAAAGGCAGAGAAGAAGAATGGTGAGAACAGTCAAGGACAATCCACAGACCACCTCCAAAGAGCTGCAGCATCATCTTGCTGCAGATGGTGTCACTGTGCATCGGTCAACAATACAGCACACTTTGCACAAGGAGAAGCTGTATGGGAGAGTGATGCGAAAGAAGCCGTTTCTGAAAGCACGCCACAAACAGAGTCGCCTGAGGTATGCAAAAGCACATTTGGACAAGCCAGCTTCATTTTGGAAGAAGGTCCTGTGGACTGATGAAACAAAGATTGAGTTGTTTGGTCATACAAAAAGGCGTTATGCATGGTGTCCAAAAAACACAGCATTCCAAGAAAAACACTTGCTACCCATTGTAAAATTTGGTGGAGGTTCCATCATGCTTTGGGGCTGTGTGGCCAATGCCGGCACCGGGAATCTTGTTAAAGTTGAGGGTCGCATGGATTCAACTCAGTATCAGCAGATTCTTGAGAATAATGTACAAGAATCAGTGACGAATTTGAAGTTATGTCGGGGATGGATATTTCAGCAAGACAATGATCCAAATCTACTCAGGCATTCATGCAGAGGAACAATTACAATGTTCTGGAATGGCCATCCCAGTCCCCAGACCTGAATATCATTGAACTTCTGTGGGATAATTTGAAGCGGGCTGTCCATGCTCGGCGACCATCAAACTTAACTGAACTGGAATTGTTTTGTAAAGAGGAATGGTCAAAAATACCTTCATCCAGGATCCAGGAACTGATTAAAAGCTACAGGAAGCGACTAGAAGCTGTTATTTTTGCAAAAGGAGGATCTACTAAATATTAATGTCACTTTTCTGTTGAGGTGCCCATACTTTTGCACCGGTCAAATTTTGGTTTAATGCATATTGCACATTTTCTGTTAGTACAATAAACCTCATTTCAATCCTGAAATATTACTGTGTCCATCAGTTATTAGATATATCAAATTGAAATGGCTGTTGCAAACACCCAAATATTTAGAACTAAAAATGATTAAGATTAATAGGGGTGCCCAAACTTTTTCATATGACTGTATTAGAAGGTGAAAGCTACACAACTGAACATAGATCACATATCAGAAGGTGAAAGTTACACAACAGAAAATAGATCATATATCAGAAGGTGAAAGCTTCACAACTGAACATAGATCACATATCAGAAGGTGAAAGTTACACAACAGAACATAGATCACATATCAGAAGGTGAAAGTTACACAATAAAACATAGATCACATATCAGAAGGGGAAAGTTACAGAATAGAACATAGATCACATATCAGAAGGTGAAAGTTACACAATAGAACATAGATCACATATCAGAAGGTGGAAGTTACAGAATAAAACATAGATCACATATCAGAAGGGGAAAGTTACACAATAGAACATA
Organism: Leptodactylus fallax; assembly: GCA_947044405.1. Classification (NCBI taxonomy): domain Eukaryota; kingdom Metazoa; phylum Chordata; class Amphibia; order Anura; family Leptodactylidae; genus Leptodactylus; species Leptodactylus fallax. The sequence continues at coordinate 1,099,145 of CAMRHE010000490.1, forward strand.
GATCACATATCAGAAGGTGAAAGTTACACAATAGAACATAGAGCACATAACAGAAGGTGAAAGTTACACAACTGAACATAGAGCAAATAACAGAAGGTGAAAGTTACACAACTGAACACATATCCGAAGGTGAAAGTTACATAGCACAACACAGAGCACATTTCAGAACGTGAAAATAACACTACAGAACACATATCAGAAGTTGAAAGTTGCACTATAAAACATAGATCATGTATCAGAAGGCAAAAGTTAGATATTTCTCCATTTCATTTGAAAATATTAACTCATTTAGAAATTGATGGCAGAAAAACATCTTTAATTAAAATGTGGAGACAGGGTTAACAAAAGGCTGAAAATGGTGGTAATAATGAAAAACTACTGGAGGATCAATTTTCAACTAAGTCACATGACTGTGTATAAAAGAGCATGTTAGTGAGGTGGAGACTCTCAGAAGCAAAGATGTTCAAAGCTTCATAAAGCTTCATGCCGGTCTGAAAGCCACATTTTCAGACTGCAACCCTCGCAAGGGACACAATGAAACCTAAATGGGGTATTTCTGCCTAAAACTTATATGGCATAGTAACAAAATATTTGATAAATGCGTGACAGTTTGGGGAACTCTCACTTTAACCACTTCAGTACTGGGCCATTTCTCTGGTTCAGGACCAGACACATTTTCGGGTTTTTTGTATGTTTTGAGGGCTATAACATTTTTATCATTTGGGTTAGTCAACTAATTTCTGCATCTTTTTTTGGTGACACATAGGGCTCTATTTTTATGTTGTTTTTTTATTTTCGCTTGTTTTTTATTTATTTTTTTTATATCCAGGAAAATATAAACAAAAGAGGAAGGAAAATGTGTCCGTTTTTCACTTTAAATTTTTTTTTAATTTAATAGCACAAAGTGCTACTAAAATAATTTATAAAACAGTTTTTCCTCTCCATTACGGTAATTTTTATTTTGTATTGTGTCCTCGGAGGTGGGGCTAGAACCTGTAATTAGGGCATATTATTTAGTTATTTATTTTATTATTTTGATTATATTTTTTTTTTTACTTTTCTATTTATTTATTTTTTGACATTGTGTCCCGATAAGGTCATAATAGACCTGTGGGGACATCTGATAACTTTTTTTTGGTGGGGGGAGGCTGATTTCCCCTGTAACTGGGGCTGGTACATTTAGGCCCAGTTGCAGGAGGAATACAGCCTCCTGCACATTACTATAGAGCTGATCTGGGTAATTTAATATCCATTTAACTCCTTCCTGCCATGGCCATTTTTTTTCCTCCCCTCCTTCCAAAAGCCTTAATTTTTAATTTTTTTGATTCACAGAACTGTATGAGGGCTTCATTTTTGCAGGACAAATTGTACTTTGTAATGGAACCATTGGGCTGGAATTAGAGCAAAACTGCATCTGAGTAAACCTTCTTATTGGTTTTATTTTTACAGTGTTTACTGTGTAGCCAACATGAAATGTCCCCTATCCTGAGGTCCTCAAAATACAAAGTCACCAATTCCATGTGATCCTGTTTTTCATTCTAGCATTGGGCGCAATGAGTGGTCCGAAGAGGAAAAGGAAAAAATAAAAAAGCTGAAAACAGACAAAGATGAAGATATGAAGATACTTTACTAAACAAACAAGTAGCGGGATTTCTATCTGTGCTGATCAGACAATGGGAGAACACACGTCTGACACTCGGCTGCGACAGGAGATCGGAGGCGATTAGAATCTGCAGCGCAAAGTGACCTGTTTTAACCCTTTTCTGCTACAGCCATTTTTTTGTTTTTTTATTTTCATTTTTTACTCCTCACTTAACAAAAGCCATAACTTTTTTATTTTTGGCGTTCACAGAGCTATATGAGATCTTATTTTTTGTGGGACAGATTGTACTTTATAATGAAACCATTTAATATTCCATACCATGTACAGTATGTAAATCTGAAAAAAATGGGGGGATTTAGTGAAAAACTGTGCGCAGCTAAAATGACGTTACCTATATTTTGCGTGTCGGTTCGATAACAGGGATACCACATTTACATCATTTTTATAACAAAAATTCAAAACATAAAAAAAAAAAAAAAATTCCCCATACTCACTGTAACTTTTTTATATTTCCGTATACAAGCCCATGTAAGGCAATTTTTTTTTTTATGCAGGGCCAGTTGTACTTTTTATTTATACCATTTTGGAGAATGTCCGATGTTTTGATCGCTTTTTAGTAACATTTTTTGGGGAGGGAAAAAAATGAAAAAGAAAGGCAGTCTAGCCATTTAAATTTTTTCCCTAATTTATTTTTATATGTCTGTATTTCAGATAGGGATAGCGAATTATTTTATGTTTGTTTTTGTTTCTTTTTATTTATTTAGAATCTAGGGAAATTTTACAATTTCCCCGGAAATCCCTAGCATCATGTGACCCCATGGCAGTTTGCTAAAAGCAGATGTTTGTTACAGCAAATCGACATTTGTTCTTTGCGGCGGCGCACTACTCCATAGCAGCCGCCATATTACATGTGCTAAGCGTGTAACAGCCATTTATATTCATACAGCGCTTACTCCATCTGTACGTGGACGACAATGTGGTGGTTTGTGACAATTGGGCATCACCCTGGATCTATCCGTCTGTCTACTATGGCCAACCCGAAACCTGCTCTGAAGAGCTGACAGGCTACAATATTGCTCTTAAGAGCTTCAATATAGGGGTTAGTAGACCAAACCACCGACTCCAACTCCACAGCCTTGCCCTAAAGCACACATTGTCCACAGTGATTGTATAGAATAATCCATACACCATCACGTCACATGATATCATCCCCTCTAATAATGGGAGTTATCCTGATTCTAAGAGCTTACAGTCTATAGAAAGGATGATACATAATAACTAATAACCAGAATGCCGCTTATCTCCAGGGCTGTGGTTACCCCACCACTTTGGTCACATCACACAGCACGAGATCATTGTGTATTAGGCCTGTATCACAGCCAGTGGGAGCGAGTGCCGTGATCGCCACCATGATCCAGACCATCATTTTTGGCATTTTACGACCATCGTGTTGTCGCCACAGCCATTAGAAAATTGGCAAATTTGCAAAATGTTACTCACTAGTCGTATTGCGGCCGCCTTCACTTCTGTTAGTTGCAATGAAAGGCGTGTTACACTGCGATCTCCAGTCATGTGACATGAGCCACAGCCAAGGTCACCATGTAGAGATAGCCCTACCCTAAAGAGAGGATTCCTGCAAGTAAACTCAATTTCCAGATTTGTACTGTGAACTTCAAGTGTCGTCGGGAAATGACCTGTTGTTTAAATCATGTTTTTCTAATAAATATATTTTTTAAGAATTTTAGATGTTATTGTTTTTAATTTTCCATGCTAAAATTTATATTTAACATATAGAAATCTTGCAGTTCCAACTCTTGCCACTAAGCCTAAATAGTTCCTATCTCCTGGAGGTGGACTATGGGCTGTAGATACAATGGTCTAGAGCATTCCCCACTGACTTCTATGGGGGAGTTTTTTAGGCATGATCTGTGACCTGGGCAGAGGTCATTGTGTAGAGAGGGGAGAAGACAAGATGTGACATTATGTATTGTGATGTGTCTTATCTACATATACATGATAGTGTGATCATGGCTATGAATGTGCTGTATGTGAGTTAACTGCTGAAAAGAAATCTCCTGCAGAAAACAGGAAGTTCCAGCATATTATTTGACTAAGTGGCCAGAGTCAGAATGTACAGGTATAACAATCTATGGGGAATATATCTAGTAAATGGAGTGATGGCTAGCACATCACACTAAGAAAATCACTTGTACCAGGAATAAGGACCGTATGGAGAAGAACAGGTGAGGCTACCCTGAATGTGGTGTAAAGATGGGCGAACATCTAAGCATTGGTTTCATCCCGTGTTCGGACAAAGCGATCCTCCGGTTTGTCTTTGATCAAATTTGTTTGGATATAACCAGAAGTGAAATTGTTACACTCTGGGGTCTCTTCAGACCCCAGAATAGAATAGGTAGAGGCCCAGGGGAGGTGACAAAAATAAAAAAAACTTTTATACTATCATTCCCTTCTGTGATGTCATGACGATCAGCGCGCCCATACCCCGGACACATGACGTCACAGAAAAGCGCCAGACACTGCAAGGAGGAAGACACAGTGCGAGGAGGCCCCAAAGAGTTGAGGGGAAGGTGAGTATAAATGTTTTATGTTTATATTTTTTACACCTCCCCTTGACCTCCACCTATTATATTCTGGGATCTGAAGAGACCCCAGAGTATAAATTACCGCAATGCATGTTGCGACGGTCATTTTGGTTCGTCTGAGACGAATTCCAAATTGTTCAGTTTCGTTAAAAAGCGAACAATTTGGAATATTTGCGTCAAATCTGATTTGTTATGAACTCATTCGCCCATCTCTAGTCCGGTGTCGTGCCTCAAGTAAACCATCCTGAGACCTTCCATGTGTGGTGGTTTCTCATCCAAGGGAGTGGGATCACTCACAATTTTACCTGCCATGAATACAGAATAGTAGTATGATGTTGTACCGTGTTAGCCACTGAAAGTAGTGGAAGAGTGAAGAGATCAGGCGATACCTTTTAGAGGCTAACTGAGTATATTTATAAGTAAGCTTTCAGGAGTACTCGCTCCCTTCATCAGACATGGTGTTATACAAGAACTGAAAATTCACAGATTTTTATACACATGGTCTTCAAAGGATTTTAGAGTCCTTAAAAAAAACCAAACCAAAATGCAATCTAAGTAGAGAAGTTATTTACAACCGGTCAAAAAACAATCTGGAAACTTGTGGTGCGTGACAGAAGGATCAGTAATTCTCGGTGTTATCTGTTTGCTATCAGGATGTGATTTGTGACTCTCACAGGTCATACATAGTGTGACATGAAGCTGGCATGAATATTAAGTCCAAATTGCAGAGTTTGATATTTTTGCATAAACTTGTACTCCCATTCTTTCCTTTCCTCCTGCGTCTTAAACTGTCCCATTAAAACCACAACCCGCAAATCTTCAATAGAGTGGTCTTCTCCGGAGAAATGTGCGGTCACTGGGAGATTTTTCCAGTAGTATATGTGGAGTTTGGCCTTCATTTCCTCTGTGTCATTATCCAATGATGATTTCAGGGCCTGTATCTCCTCCTGTGTTCTTTTTTTGTTGTTATAGGAAATTTTTATCATGTTGTTCCGCAGCCTTTCAGATGTCCGAATACATAGTTGTTCTGCATATCGGCTGTTGTAGGTGTGCCGGGTTGGGTTACGTAAATTGAAGCCTTTTGGGATGAGTCTCTCCTTTTTGCATTTTGTTAAGAAGAAGATATTGCTGTTGCGTTGTGCAAGTTTCTTAAGCCGGTTTTTCAGTTCCATTCTTTTGCGGTACATTGTGGTATCTTTCAAGTTGATAGTAGTATAATGTTGTACCGTGTTAGCCATTGAAAGTAGTGGAAGAGTGAAGAAATCAGGCGATACCTTTTAGAGGCTGAGTATATTTGATGGTAAGCTTTCAGAAGTGCAAGCTTCCTTCATCAGACATGGTGTGATACAAGAACTGAACATTCACAGATTTTTATACACATGGTCTTCAAAGGATTTTAGAGTCCTTTAAGAAACCAAAACAAATACAGAATGGTATCTAAATCTGAAGTGTTAAGCCACCAAGTTTGGATTACGAGATGATAGAGAGGGCTTATCCTGCCTGGTAATATACAAGGACACTAATGGGAATCTGTATATATGAGGTAGTAATGTATTCATACTATGCTGTTTATATGTGGAATCATCTCCTGCCCTGGTCTGTACTGTATGTCGGTATGGCACCGCTGTACAATATCTGTCCAGTAGGTGGCAGACTGCTCCTACACAAAGCAGCATCCTGGATCACTATACTGTAAGATTCAGTATCTTTAGTATAAGGCTATGTTCCCATCTGCGTTGAAGTCTCCATTTGGAGACGTTGTTGCACTTTGATTCCAGATCGCCACGCGAAAAAGTCCTGCAAGTCCATCTTTTTCGTCCAGAGGTTTCAGTTATAAAGAATGGACAACCGACAGATCCCATTATAGTTAATGGGGTCCGTCAGACTCCGTATGTGATCGCTGTTGTAGTGGTGCGCCTGTTCATGATCCTCCCCTGTGATCATCCCCTGCAATCCCCCCTGCAATCACGCCTTGCACCCTTACACCATTTCTTGTTGATTTATAATTAAACGGGTTTTTCCCATCTGAGAACCGCTTCTATCTCAAGGATGAGGGGCTCCAACTCCTGTCTCTTGGCTGCAGTGAGTGAAGAGAAGGCAGCACGTGTATGACTCTTTCCATACACATCTACTCTATAAGACTTCTGAGAATAGTCCAACCTTATTCTTAAGATGCAGGTCCCAGAGATGGATATTCTATAAATGTCTCAGAAAAGGATACTCCTTTAATTCAATGATAAGTGTCTACTAATAAAAACTGTATACTTTCAATAACTATTTGTGCTTAGAGAAGGAGCACTACAATTACCAGTCTGCTGGGTATTTAGGGCACCTTCAATCAGTGGGAGGTACCTGAACAACATGGTTTCTAGCTTGCTAATGTCCTGTGAAAGGGCATGTCTTCTGTGTGTTGTCATTACCTGTGTCCTGACCTCTGCCTAGTTATCCAATTCTGAACTTGTTCCACCTGCCCTGACCACTGTCTGATACCCATAATGAATCTGTGCTACTTGACCTGGCCTGAATATTGTGAGGAACGAACTCCACCTGCCCTGACTTCAGCTTATCCATTGACCTTGTCTCTAGCTTTGCATTCACTGCAATATTTTGTGTCTGATGGCCCACCATTAAACTGAGCCTTCTCCTAGAGCTAATGACCTTGTGGCTCCCTGCAGTGCAGACCATATCCCTGTATGAGGAGATCAGGGGAACACTTACACAACACCCTCAGCACTGAACCCATCTGACCTGGTGGTGGAGCCACTATATATAATTCATCCAGTCCGAACTAGTGCAAGTGAAGTGAGAACATTCCTCCCTGTAAAACCTACTGGAGAACATTCATCTCTGTGAAGCCTACTGGAGAACATTCCTCCCTATAAAACCTACTGGAGAACATTCCTCCCTGTAGAACCTACTGGAGAACACCCTCCCCCGAACCCCAACCCGGGTTCCCCATATAAAACCACTGGAGAACATCCCTCCATATAAAACCTACTGAAGAACATTCCTCCCTATAAAACCTACTGGAGAATATTCCTCCATATAAAACCTACTGGAGAACATTCCTCCATATAAAACCTACTGGAGAACATTCCTCCCTATAAAACCTACTGGAGAATATTCCTCCATATAAAACCTACTGGAGAACATTCCTCCCTGTAAAACCTACTGGAGAACATTCCTCCCTGTAAAACCTACTGGAGAACATTCCTTTCTGTAAAACCTACTGGAGAACATCCCTCCATATAAAACCTACTGGAGAATATTCCTCCATATAAAACCTACTGGAGAACATTCCTCCCTGTAAAACCTACTGGAGAACATTCCTCCCTATAAAACCTACTGGAGAATATTCCTCCATATAAAACCTACTGGAGAACATTCCTTTCTGTAAAACCTACTGGAAAACATTTTCCCCTCTGACACCTATTGGAGAACATCCCTCCCTATAAAACCTACTGGAGAACATCCCTCCCTATAAAACCTACTGGAGAACATTCCTCCCTGTAGAACCTACTGGAGAACATCCCTCCATATAAAACCTACTGGAGAACATCCCTCCATATAAAACCTCCTGAAGAACATCCCTCCATATAAAACCTACTGGAGAACATTCCCTACTATAAATCCTACTGCAGAACATTCATCTCTGTAAAACTTACTGGAGAACATTTTCCCCTCTGAAACCTACTGAAGAACATCCCTCCTTATAAAACCTACTGGAGAACATTTCCCCCCTAGGCTTCTGTCACTCAAACACAAATGTTGATTTGGGTTCAGAATTCCAAAATTGCCCATCATCCTGGTATCCATAAAACTATGGATTTAATCTCATAATATTACTGGTGACCTAAGTGTTTGCAAGATGTCTGAGAATGTGTTGCCTCTTGTATTACATGTATGCAGGACTTCTGCTTTCTTTGCCTGTACCAGACATTCCTTGGCAACCCAGATGCCCCTGTAGGGTTTTCTTACACTGCTGAATTTGGAGTTGAATTTGAGGCAGATTCTTTTTCAAAATTAGCTCCAAATTCCTCTTGACTACAGTGGGAGTCAGATACTTATTTTCCACCTCTAGCTGAATTTTCAGTTAGCAGAAAAAATAAGTATCGTAGATGATCTTCAGGCGGATACTGTGTTGTTTTTTTTTCAAATTTCTGAAGCATAAATTTTCTGCTTGACAAATTCAGCGTCAAAATCTGACGTGTGAACCACCCCAAAGGGTGAGTTCATACTGAGTTTTTTGCAGTAGTATTTTGAGGAGGAATCCGCCTCATAATCACCTCAAAAAAAGCCTCATATTCATTTCAATGTTAGTCAAAAGCCGTTATTTTGTTCTGATTTTTTCACCTAGGGGAAAAAAAAGGCAACATGACCTATCTTCAGGCAGATTCCACCTTGAAAAGCCCTTTGAAATCAATGGTAGGGGAAAAAAAACATGACAGTTTTTGATGCTGTTTTTGCAAACATTGCATCAAAAACAAATTACATTTTTTGAAGCGGATTTTCTAGTTATATACAGTGTGCTGGAGTAAAACAAAAACAAAAAAAACATGTAAAAAAACGTACTGTGTAAGAAAAAATTGCCAAAAAATATTTCCTAATTCCTGAAAGTTTTTTTTACCCAGTAAAAAAACTCTCTAAATATACCCTAAGGGTATGTTCACACAGAGGAAATTTAAGCTGAATTTCAGGCATATTCTACCCCCAAATCAGCTCCAAATTCCACCTGAAATCTGCGTCCCATTGAAATAAAGCAGATTTTTTTGTTCAGCTAGCAAAAGGAAGCGATTTACTTGTTCTTCAGGTGGATTCTGCCTGGAATGGAAGGAAGGTTTTGAAGTGTTCTTGTTCAGAATTTTTTGAAAACACATCAAAATCAACTTCCAAAACCAATTTTTTTTTCTGCCTGACCAAATTCCTTTGTGTGAACATATTCTTAGTCTGGGTGTAATGTGATCTGGATTATTCCAAGATGGTTCATTTTATTGACGACTCTTCCTACCATACCGACCTCAAAATGTGGCTATGAATTTCTTGGGGATGTCTATGAAGGCAGAACACTAGGTTAGAGCATTATAAAAGCGTCCACTGCTGATATTCTGAAGGGCACTATCTCTAGAAACGGTCAGTCCCTCTATTGTGACTACAAAGAGTCCATGTGGTTTGATGCTGTTGCGAAAGATGTTTGAGGCAGGAAGTTCTCCATCTTCTGCAGACAGCAGTGGAAAGTCATGGTCAGCTACCACCTCGTAAGCGTCGACCTCATTGAGTTTGGTCGTCTTTACCTTTTCCAGGGACGCCCACCATTCACCTTGTTATTTATATTTTCCGCGTATTTACTATTTCCACAGATTATAACAAGAAAACAGAGTGACATTACCGTGTGGTACGTTCTAATGTACTTCTTGCTGATGTAAGGGTCAGGGTCCCCTCATCTGTGTTTCCTGGGGGGGCATGGCTGTACTTGGGAAGAAGGCATATGTTCATTAGAGTGAGAAGATAAGGGGGAGATGTCAGTGTGGTTTTCCTCATGTCGTGTGACAATGTCTGTGGTGGTGATAGCCGAGTGCAGTATCTTCCGCCTCACATCGCACTGCTGAGTATAGACACTGATGTGATAACATCTTGTGTCTGAGCACTGAGTGCACACAACACAACAACGGTCAATGGACATAGACACAGAATCTATATACCAGGTGTCACCCAAAGATAAAACATCCATACATTACATCCATAATCCCATTATATAGAAAGTCCTATAGTTCCTGCACTAGTCTCTTAAAAGAGACATAGAAGTGCACTCAGGATTCCAATTGTTATAAATGTATTAAGGTTTTGATATGAGTCATTTTCTATATCTGTTCTACACGTTTCCTCTCCATTCTATAAGGAGTAATTCTCAGTATTTGCTCTTATTCTGTAATATACAGTTATGACCATGAGTGTTAGCACCCCTGAAATTTTTCCAGAAAATTATTACAATTACACATTTTGTTATACACAGGTTTATTTCCTTTGTGTGTATTGGAACAACACAAGAAATTTAGGAAAAAAAGCCAAAAATGATATAATTAGAATAAATTCCTGGCACCCTCCACATAATATTTGGTTGCAGACCCTTTGGAAATAATCCCTGAAATCAATGGCTTCCTATAACCACCAACAAGCTTCTTCCACCTCTCAGCTGGAATTTTGGAGCCTCTTCTCTTACAAACTGCTCCAGGTCTCTGATATTTGAAGGCTCCTTCTTCTCCCAACAGCAATTTTAAGATACTCATTTTTATCTGCTTTCAGGTGTGATTGTTATATTGCCCACACCTGTTACTTGCCAGAGGAGATTGAACAAGCATCACATACTGGAAACAAAATTATTTACCCATAATTTTGAAAAAGTGCCAACAATTTTGTCCATCCCATTTTTTGGAGTTTTGTGCGAAATTATGTCCAATTTACCTTTTTTCTCTGTTTTTTTGTGTTGCTCTATACACACAAAAGAAATAAACGCGTATAACAAAATATGCGTAATTGCAATCATTTCCTGGGAGAAATACTTTTCTGGAAAAATGTCAGGGGTGCCAACACTTACGGCCATGACTGTATGGAAAGTGCACAGTACCACTTCTCTTGTCCAGTATACTGGTGTAATTCTCAGTATCTGCTCTTATTCTGTAAATATGGACAGTGCACAGTACCACTTCTCTTGTCCTGTATACTGGTGTAATTCTCAGTATCTGCTCTTATTCTGAATTTCCCCATTGTGGGACTATTAAAGGACTATTATTATTGTTATTATTCTGTATATACGGACAGTGCACAGTACCACTTCTCTTGTCCTGTATACTGGTGTAATTCTCAGTATCTGCTCTTATTCTGTATATAGGACAGTGCACAGTACCACTTCTCTTGTCCTGTATACTGGTGTAATTCTCACTATCTGCTCTTATTCTGTATATATGGACAGTGCACAGTACCACTTCTCTTGTCCTGTATACTGGGTGTAATTCTCAGTATCTGCTCTTATTCTGTATATACGGACAGTGCACAGTACCACTTCTCTTGTCCTGTATACTGGTGTAATTCTCAGTATCTGCTCTTATTCTGTATATGCGGACAGTGCACAGTACCACTTCTCTTGTCCTGTATACTGGTGTAATTCTCAGTATTTGCTCTTATTCTGTTATACGGTATACGGACAGTTCACAGTACCACTTCTCTTGTCCTGTATACTGGTGTAATTCTCAGTATCTGCTCTTATTCTGTATATACGGACAGTGCACAGTACCACTTCTCTTGTCCTGTATACTGGTGTAATTCTCAGTATCTGCCCTTATTCTGTATATACGGAAAGTGCACAGTACCACTTCTCCTGTCCTGTATACTGGTGTAATTCTCAGTATCTGCTCTTATTCTGTATATACGGACAGTGCACAGTACCACTTCTCTTATCCTGTATACTGTGTGTAATTCTCAGTATCTGCTCTTATTCTGTATATACGGACAGTGCACAGTACCACTTCTCTTGTCCTGTATACTGGTGTAATTCTCAGTATCTGCTCTTATTCTGTATATAAGGACAGTGCACAGTACCACTTCTCTTGTCCTGTATACTGGGTGTAATTCTCAGTATCTGCTCTTATTCTGTATATACGGACAGTGCACAGTACCCCTTCTCTTGTCCTGTATACTGGGTGTAATTCTCAGTATCTGCTCTTATTCTGTATATAAGGACAGTGCACAGTACCACTTCTCTTGTCCTGTATACTGGGTGTAATTCTCAGTATCTGCTCTTATTCTGTATATATGGACAGTGCACAGTACCTCTTCTCTTGTCCTGTATACTGGTGTAATTCTCAGTATCTGCTCTTATTCTGTATATATGGACAGTGCACAGTACCACTTCTCTTGTCCTGTATACTGGTGTAATTCTCAGTATCTGCTCTTATTCTGTATATAGGACAGTGCACAGTACCACTTCTCTTGTCCTGTATACTGGTGTAATTCTCAGTATCTGCTCTTATTCTGTATATATGGACAGTGCACAGTACCACTTCTCTTGTCCTGTATACTGGGTGTAATTCTCAGTATCTGCTCTTATTCTGTATATACGGACAGTGCACAGTACCACTTCTCTTGTCCTGTATACTGGTGTAATTCTCAGTATCTGCTCTTATTCTGTATATACGGACAGTGCACAGTACCACTTCTCTTGTCCTGTATACTGGGTGTAATTCTCAGTATCTGCTCTTATTCTGTATATATGTATAGTGCACAGTACCACTTCTCTTGTTCTGTATACTGGACAGTGCACAGTATCTTCTCTTATTCTGTATATATGGACAGTGCACAGTACCACTTCTCTTCTCCTGTATATCTGGTGCAGTGCACAGTACTACTTCTCTTATTCTGTATATATGGACAGTGCACAGTACCACTTCTCTTCTCCTGTATATATGGACAGTGCACAGTACCACTTCTCTTCTCCTGTATATATGGACAGTGCACAGTACCACTTCTCTTCTCCTGTATATATGGACAGTGCACAGTACCACTTCTCTTATCCTGTATATATGGACAGTGCACAGTACCACTTCTCTTCTCCTGTATATATGGACAGTGCACAGTACTACTTCTCTTCTCCTGTATATATGGACAGTGCACAGTACCACTTCTCTTCTCCTGTATATATGGACAGTGCACAGTACCACTTCTCTCCTGTATATATGGACAGTGCACAGTACTACTTCTCTTCTCCTGTATATATGGACAGTGCACAGTACCACTTCTCTTCTCCTGTATATATGGACAGTGCACAGTACCACTTCTCTTCTCCTGTATATATGGACAGTGCACAGTACCACTTCTCTTCTCCTGTATATATGGACAGTGCACAGTACTACTTCTCTTATTCTGTATATACGGACAGTGCACAGTACCACTTCTCTTATTCTGTATATACGGACAGTGCACAGTACTAAGTCTCTTATTCTGTATATACGGACGGTGCACAGTAGCACTTCCTTTGTCCAGTATTCTGCTCCTACCCTGTGTACAGACATTGCACCGTACTGTTTCTCTGCATGTATTACTGCTCACAATGATTCTGACACCATTCTGGAGATCAGATTTCTCTGGCTGATGTTTTAGGATGAATCAGGGTTTGTTTCTTTTACACAATCACAGATCCTTGCACTGATAACTCTGCTCTACTGAGACATTACTAATCCAGCCGATAATCACATAACATATCCACTTGCCTAATATTGTGTAAATCCCTCTTGTGTCACCCATTGAGATCAGGGCTCCCCTCTTCCAGTGTCCAGGATGTCCGCCGCAGCTGTCCTGTACGTTTCTTGGCCTCCCTGGATCAGGCCTGTTTTTCCAGGACATCCCACAGATGATTGGTCAGATTAAGATCAGGAGAATTTGGAGACCAAGTCAGCACCTCAGACTGTTTGTCATGTCCCTCAAACCTTGCCATCACAAGTGGTCCCTTGTCAGCCTCTCAGATGCTTATACTTGCCCATTGTTCTTCTTCATACCACTAGCTTTTCACTTGCTACCTTATACATCTCACCCTGGAGGGGCGCCATTGCCATCAGATAATGATTTCACCAGTCAGCGGATTTAACATCTTCCCACCAGAGTCAATTTCCATTTTCGTTTTTAACTCCCTACTTTCCGAAAGCCATAACTTCTTATTTTTCTATTCACATAGCCATAAGGGCTTGTTTTTTGTGGGACAAGTTGTAGTTTCTCATTGTACCATTTATTATTTCATACGATGTATCTGGAAGCTGAAAAAATTATTCAGTGGATCATGAAAAAAACTGTTGTGCCACTGTGTCAGGGGTTTTATTTCTGTGGTGTTCGCTGTGTAGTAAGAAGGACATGTTATGTTTATTGTGGGGTCAGTAACATCACGGCCATGCCAAATTTATATTGTTTGTGTTAGGCTTCGATACTATTCTTATGAAATAAAATTTGTTTGCACTGACATATTCTGGCATCCAGAACTTTTTTATACTTCCATCTATGGGGCAGTGTAAGAGCTCTTTTTTTGTGGGACGATCTGTAATTTTTGTTGGTGCCATTATGGGGTACATGGGACATGTGAATTGTTTTTCATTGCTGCTTTTACCACATTGGATAAATTACTTTTATATTTTAATAGTCGACATTTTTGAATGCTGCGATACCAATTTTATTTTATACATTTTGAATGTATACATTTGTGTATATATATATATATATATATATATATATATATATGAGCGAATCGATTCTGCAGAAGTGGAATTCGATCCAAATTTCATGACATGTTCGATTCACCACGATTCCGGATTTCCTGATGATTCGCGGTAACGAATATGTAGTAAGGACCTTTGTGACATTAGACGGTCACATGATATTCTCTAGTGATGTGATTGGGTTGGCGTGTCTTTGCTTGTTAGCAGATCCTTCCACATGAATAAAACTTGTCCGTGCTGGAGAGAGAGACATGACCGCGGCATCCAAGGGCTTCCGCCATTTTGCCGCCCACCCCGGCTCTCTGAAGACCGGAAATAGCTGTTTATTCGCCACAAAGTAATTGGGATCGAAGCAAATTTTTTTGGAACTTCAAATCAAACTGCCGAATCGAACTTTTGAGAAATTCGCTCATCTCTCTCTCTCTATATATGTATATTGTAAAAAAAAAAAACTTTTCTTTTTAGTCCACATATGATGCTTATAATGTTATCTGGGGATCACCTATACAGTACAGTGCAATACTTTAGTATTGCAGTATATTATAATAGCGCTATGTTCTTATTAAGCCGTGCATGAGGCAGGGCTTAATAGGAACCTTAGCATGGCAAGACTGAAAGCTTCCACATCAGCATCCCGCAATATAGTCTTGGGGGCAACAATCGGGTGTCAGAGGATTCCCCCTTCTCTAAATGACCTACTTGGTGCTGGGCATCATGGACATTGTCGGTGGGTGTTTGATGTTTATAACAGATGGCTCCCCCCATGTAAATTGCTGACCCCTTAGTCAACTCCATACTTACCCACTGCTGACTGCCAGGCTGCATCTGTCAAATGGCAGGGCACGTACAACTGGGACACGCTGTGTTAGGCCACCCTAACTGACCTGTATAGATGGGCTTGTTACTTCTGAGGATTTTCCTGATGCTTTTTATTGGAGGAAACTAAGGATCAGGCAGGTAAAAGATCAACCTGTCTTATCATACCAGTAACAGATTCAGTGGGGGCCATTCTAGTATAACATATGGTGCGGGGACATCAGTAAGAATTCTATTACTACCCATCCCTCTATAACACTACAGATCATAGGAGGGATCTGCAGAGGATTTTGATGAAGTAGAACTTGCAGAAGATCAGTCTCTCAGTGCGGATACTATAACGGGGCTATCGGGTGTTGTGTACATGTTGATATTCCAGATCAGTTACAAGAATCTCCATTAACTGGCAGGATACAAGCGCATCCAAGTGAACCTTTAATTAATTGCTTGATCGCGCAGATAACGTTTCCTGACACAGCTGTGATTGCAAGCTCTTATGACCACATTCAATAGGTGACAGTCGAACACCTCTATGGGTGAAGGATAGGAAAGGATCACAGATTCATTTTTACAGGCTTCTGGGGCTCAGGAGAATTTTACTACACAATCGTGCTTTATAGTCTCCTTTGTGCTTGCAGACAGTCTTCTTCTAAGTTATGGGTGCCATACAGACTAGTGCCAAGTTGTCTGGACATGCTGATTTTCGTGGGACTGGCCAACTATCGTATGTGCATGGGGGTTGCAAGACGTGGGCATGTTGTATTTCAACATGTCCTAATGTATACACTCTTTGGAGATAAGTCCTTGTCAGACGTGTCTGGACGGAGGCGCAGAATTGCAAATACAACACCGCAGCCCCCACAATAAATCTCACTGGTGGGCCCAGTAGGACACTGGCAGTCTGTATAGTCCACAGGATGTGGAAAGAGTCATCCTGTCTCAGTCCCTCGTAAGGGGTTAAAGATGTAAGTTTTTGAATACATCACATCCCCCCGGACAGAGACTAAAATGCATCAAGAAGTTAGGCAGATATTACACAAAATGTAAGGAAAGTATAAGGGAGAGTTCGGCTATGCTGGGTAAAATGTTAAGAAGTAGTAAGGAGGTCTCCGTTTTCTTTTTTCCATTCTCTGCTAATAAATCTGGTGCAGTCTAGTCTAAGTTTACACCATCTATTTGTTAGATTAGTGTCCAACAAAAGTAAGCAAATTTTTTGGCACGTGAGGTCACACCTTAAACCCACACCCCATTTCTGATAAGCCCCACCCACTTTTCAGACAAGGTGCAGTAAGTGTCAGAAAGTGTCTAAAATAGTTAATAAATGTGATGTAAGGCATGTACAACAGGTTTTTTGATGCATTCTCAATAGTAAATCAGCCCCCGTTTTGCCCAAACTTTTCCTTTAACGCTTTAAGAGCCAAGTCAAAGTATAAAAATAAAATAAATAGCTTTGTAATGGGATTCTGTAACCAAGTGATCCTGAGATTGTTTATTTTTATCATAGTTAGTATTACATTTATATTGTATCATTTTCAATTTGTTTTAGAAAAAAAAAAAATTCTGTCCTATTTTTACTCTATGTCCCATACATTTTCTACTGTACTAATGTGATTTCCACGTGTCTACTTTACTTTAACAGTAATGTACTGAAACATTTTCTAATTCTGACTATTACAATTATATATATATTATTAGACTATTTTATATTATTATTAGACTATTTTGTATTATTATTAGCCTATTTTATATTATTATTGGACTATTTTATATTAATAGACTATTTTATATTATTAGACTATTTTATATTATTAGCCTATTTTATATTATTATTACACTATTTTATATTATTACACTATTTTATATTATTATTACACTATTTTATATTAGCCTATTTTATATTATTACACTATTTTATATTATTAGACTATTAGCCTATTTTATATTATTATTAGACTATTTTATTATATTATTAGATTATTTTATATTATTATTAGACTATTTTATATTAGACTATTTTATTTTATTTGTCTATTTTATATTATTACACTATTTCATATGATTATTAGATTATTTTATATTAGACTATTTTATTATATAATTACATTATTTTATATTATTATTAGACTATTTTATATTATTCGACTATTTTATATGATTATTAGATTATTTTATATTTTTACACTATTTTATTATATTATTACACTATTTTATACTATTATTAGACTATTTTATTATATTATTACACTATTTTATATTATTAGACTATTATATTATTACACTATTTTATATTATTATTAGACTATTTTATTAGATTATTAGATTATTTTATATTATTATTAGACTATTTTATATTAGACTATTTTATTTTATTTGTCTATTTTATATTACTATTAGCCTATTTTATATTATTATTAGACTATTTTATATGATTATTAGATTATTTTATATTATTAGACAATTTTATTATATTATTACACTATTTTATATTATTATTAGACAATTTTATTATATTATTACACTATTTTATATTATTATTAGACTATTTTATTATATTATTACACTATTTTATATTATTATTAGACTATTTTATTATATTATTACACTATTTTATGCTTACGTTTAGTTTTCTTATGCATCAAACAAGGTCTGCAGAGGTTCAGAAGTGCCAGAATTCTGAAAAACTGCTAAACATGACCCCTCATGGTATTCAACACAGGGTGTGGTGAGTATTTTGACCTTATGTTTTTTTTGCCGGAATTAATAGGTAAAAGCAGATGTCAGAAATTTCAATTTGATTTCTATTCGCAAACACACTGGGGGAGATTTATCAATCCCTCTACGCCAGTCTTCTGAAAACACTCCAACATTTATTGCCCTGTTTATACTTTGTTTAGATCTGCCATTAGCTGGTTATTGGCCATGTACCGAGGACTATAAGAAATGGTGGATTCTGCGTATTCCAGAGAACATTTCACGCTCCATTCCTCACTCGGAGAGGATTTCAGATGACAGAATGATACCAAACCCATAAGGAAAACAACCCCACCCCCCATGGCATTAATCTAGGGGGTTAGTAAACACTTAGAACCCATATTTTGTTTGGAGGCAAATCTGGTGTAACAAAATCAAAATGTACATTTTTTATGTAAAACTGTAGAAGAGCACCCCAGCTTATTGCCATGCTACTCCTATGTTCAGTTACTCCCCAATTTAGGCTCCCCATGTTGCGGAAATGCTGCTTTTATTTTGCAGGCCAAGAATGACTACAAAAGGAATGGGAAATATATAGGAAGTTCTTATACGTCTCTAATCCACTCCTGGCTCAAAAAACCGCAGCAAAATCTGCACCAAAAAAAAGTTGTGTTTCCACAATGTGGGGTCTTAGCTCCAGATCACGTGGCAGGACCTGCAAAAAACACGTTTTACATTTCCTGCAAAGTGGATGGAATTCTGGCTAATCCCATCCACACATTGCAGAAAAATCCAGAAAAGCTGCATTATCAAAAACGCTCTTGTTTTTGAAAATCATAGCATGTCAACTCTACCTGCGGAAACGCTGGCGTTTTCTGTATAGGAATAATAGGGGCAGAGGAAAAGACAATGAAAAACGCCGCCAAAAAAAAGGGGTGGGTTTTCGCCGTGGTTTTTTCTGCAGCATTTTTTTGCTGTGCTTTGCTACGTGCGGCCTTAGCCTAAGCCTAATTTGCTAACTGTGACCTTGAAAATTATGACAAATTTATGAACCAGGAGGAGAAATTTTGATAAATTTATCACAAAAAAATACACTAGTAAAAATTAAGCCAAGTCGGAAGAGTCAAAAATTCTTTTCATGATAAATGGGGCCCAATGTCAATAATAAGTCCGTAATTCTGGGCTGCTTAGACTTCTTATTTCTCAGTTACAGAGCTCCTGCATAGGCGCAAAGCCAAATGATAAAGCTGCGTCCTCCTGCAGACACCACTAGGAGGATCCTAATAACTTGCAGATTTAGGCCTCATGCACACAACCAGGTAAGCAGACCGAGGGGCTTCCAATTTTTTAACAGGAGGCATTGGATGGCATCCTCCGTTGATTTCAATGGGGGTTGTTGTCATAGAGATGGATAGGACAAGCTCCATATTCTGCAGAACGGAGCATCCGAACCCCCCACGGACTGCACACTTGGCATGGGGCCCTATTGTTCCGTTCACTAGGTATACATCTGTATGAAGTGAGCACCCCAAAGGAATGGAGTAACAGCGCCTGTACATAGATAGATAGATAGATAGATTTTGTAATGAATTAGGACAGGGTTTCTCCAATGATGTGTGCGCCATATAAACCAGTACTAATAATATCTGCACTGCAGCCACCATGGGGTTAACTTCCCTTTGAGGAGAGCGTCAGGCAGTTACTTATCAGTTCAGTTACTGAGAGACTGTCGCACAGGATACGTGGACAGGGCTTCTTCTAAAGGGATGCTTATGCAATACAGGTTAGGCATGAAGCTCAGGTCATGCGGTTGGCTCAGAGGAAGCTTCACTGTGCAGGTCAGAAGCCGGGAAGACATGCAGGAGGTGTGCAATCTTGAGTAATCGCTACGGTGTCTTAATTAACCTGTCCGAGCTGGATATAGCCTATTACGCTGACCACAATAACTGCCAGGCACATCTCTGACCTCAATCACTCTCCCTTCCGACCACAAGGGCAGGGCGGGCTCCCCACACCTCGCAGGATTTTCACGTGTTACAAGTAATCAGGTCTACATTTTATCACAAAAAAAAAAAAATTGTGGTCACTTTTCAAAAACACCCTAGTGCTGCTACTGGCACAAGGTAGCCTGCACCTGCATCATGGGTAAAGCGACAGGAGGGCACTGATACACTTCCTGCTGTGTGGTCAGCGACACCCCTTCATACACATGCTGAAATCAACCCTTATCTTTTGCAGAATTTTCCTGCATCTAATGGCTAGAAACTTTTTAGCTACCGCACCACGTAAAGTAACGGGCTGAGGAACTGGCACCATACAGGGGTTATGCAGCCCAGGAGAATCTTAAGATTCTGCAATCCTATTGCCTCGTAGAGGGTCCGTAACAATAAGTCTATCAGACATAGCTTAGATACAAAAAATGCCCAAAAACAAAAATGTTTTTTCTCTGTGGGTGACATAGACATCAGAGACTTCTGCAAACAGAGGCAAGATGAATTCAAAGGCTGAAATCCTGGGGTCCTCATGGATTGTATGAGGGGTTTACCTGCAGTATACTTGTATAGGTACAGCAGGATTCATACTCAAAGTAAGGCTGGGTTCACATTTGTGTCTGGTCTCCATCCGGCGCAGATCTGTTAGAAATTGCCACACGAAAAAGTCCTCAAGCCTTACTTTTTTCATATGGCGAATTCATTTAAAAAGAATGGACGCCCAATGGACCCCATTACAGTCAATAGGGTCCCTCAGGATCCACTATTTTTGTGATCTATTTGTCCGTTCTTCTGGTCTTCCCGGCACACTAAGTGGAAGACTGACATTTCTTATTCATCTTGAAAAGACACTCCATTGAAAAAATAAAGATGTCCATGAAAACCATTACGGTATTCTAGGTGTCATACTCTTCGTCTTGCTGCTTCTATCTCCAGATATCAGACTGAGGTCATTGCCTAAGAACGGTGTGAATCAGGCTCTGGAAATGGGGATTATAAAGTATTATAAACGCCTTCCATTATAATATAGTGAAGATGGTTAAGAGATACTGAAGACAATGAAGACAGTCCGATCC
The DNA here is from genome assembly GCA_947044405.1 of Leptodactylus fallax. NCBI lineage: Eukaryota > Metazoa > Chordata > Amphibia > Anura > Leptodactylidae > Leptodactylus > Leptodactylus fallax. The sequence goes on from CAMRHE010000490.1 coordinate 1,120,178, forward strand.
TATATAAGGTCTCACCTATTGGAGGGTGTGTGGACCAGGCACAATACTGAAGCATATAAAGCGAAATTCTCCAAAACAGTCAGTCTTCTTCAATAGGTTTCTGCTGTAGTACCGACCGAAGCCACGAACTACTGGTAGATATTATTAACCCCTTCCCGCTGGTGGCATTTTTCGATTTTCGTTTTTGACACTCCACCTTACAAACTTTGTAATTTTTTTCCGTTCGCAGAGCCATAGGAGGGCTTAGTGTTTGCAGGGCAAATTGTTCTTCATAATAGTACCATTTAATATCCTGTACCATGTACTGGGAAGCTGGGAAAGTATTCAGAATAGGGTGGAATTGGAGAAAAACTGCATTTGTGCGACTTTCTTACAGGCTTTGTTTTTACGATGTTCCACGTGTAGCCAAAATGACCTATCACCTGTATTCTATGGGTCGGTACGAATCTGAGGATACCAAACTCATATAGTTTTACAGTATTTTTCATTTTAACACCTTAAAAAATGCAAAACTTTTCAAAATAAAAAAACATTTCTTGGAGTCAACATATTTTGACACCCGTAACTTTTTATATTTCAATGTACGGGGGTGCATAAGGTGTCTTTTTTATCGCAGTACGGTCAATAATTGTAAGTCTGACGACCCCTAAACTAAAGTCATATACCACAAACCGTAACACAAAAGTGCTGCCACCAGATGCTTCAGGACACATGCAGTTACTGCTATCTCCTGGGACGTCCCTGTACAGGAGAATCTCAATAAATTAGAATATCTGTGAAACGTTTATTTCTTTCAGTAATTCCATTAATAAAGTGACCTCCTATATTTTCTAGATTCCTTACACACAGAGTCTTCTATTCCAAGTGTTTTATTTCTGTAAATGTTGATTATGGATTACAGGGAATGAAAACCCAAATCTAAGAAAATGAGAATATTGTAAGTTCAGTTCAGTCTTGTAAATTCAGTGTCACCTGCCAAGGTTTCCTAAGCCTTTACATGGCCCCTCAGTCTGGTTCAGTAGGACACACAATCCTGGAAGACGCTGATTATGGATTGTATTACTGAATGACTGACCTGAAGGAACGTTTCACAGATATTCTCATTTATTGAGATGCGACTATACTTTCCAATTAGAAGCAATGAAAGTCCATGTGCAGCCGCCAATTAGTGGCAAATGTGTCCAGGAGCACCGTATGGCGGCATCCTTATGGTGAATACACACTATGTATCTGGATGCAGATATAGTCTTAGGCCACTGGAACTTTTACTTCGATGTAAAACTGCGTTCACATGGTACAAAATAAAATGCCTGAGTTTTCTGTGCTAAAACATATCCTTAATACAGAAAACACACCGTTATACAGAATAATGTCCCATAGCGGCCCCTGCACACAGTATTATATCCCATAGCGGCCCCTGCACACAGTGTTATGTCCCACAGTGGCCCCTTCACACGGTATTATGTCCATAGCAGCTCCAGCATATGGTATTATGTCTCATAGCAGCCCCTGCACACAGTATTATGTCCCATAGTGGCCCCTGCACACGGTATTATGTCCCATAGTGGCCCCTGCACACGGTATTATATCCCATAACGGCCCTTGTACATGGTATTATGTCTCATAGCGGCCTCTACACACGGTATTATGTCCCATAGCAGCCCCTGCACACGGTATTATGTTTCATAGCAGCCCCTGCACACGGTATTATGTCCCATAGTGGCCCCTGCACACGGTATTATGTCCCATAACGGCCCCTGTACACGGTATTATGTCTCATAGCAGCCTCTGCACACGGTATTATATCTCATAGCATCCCCTGCACACTGTATTATATCCCATAACGGCCCCTGTACACGGTATTATGTCCCATAGCGGCCCCTACACAACGTATTATGTCCCACAGCGGTCCAAGCATACCGTATTATGTCCCAGAGCCACCCCTGCACACGGTATTATATCCCATAGTGATCACTGCATGCGGTATTATGCCCCATAGTGGTCCCTGCACACCGTATTATGTCCCATAGCGGTCCCTGCACACAGTATTATGTTCCATAGTGGTCCCTGCACACTGTATTATGTCCCATAGTGGTCCCTGCACAAGGTATTATGTCCCATAGTAGAACCTGTACACAGTATAATATTCTAACTTTTACAATATTACAATTTTCGTCACTCACTAGCTATTATTATACTGTGGGGTCTCTTGAGACTCCAGAGTATAATAAGTGGAGGGTCAAGAGAGGTGACAAACATAAAAATTGATTGGGTCTCAGGGGTTACGTCTCGTCATTATGCGCAATGACACCGGATGTGACCCCTGAGGCCCTGTCAGCGGTCTCTTACATCAGGCAGAAGCGCCCATAGAGCACAGAGCCGCCATGGAGCGCAGGGAAGGTGAGTTAACATTATTTTTAATGTTTCATCACCTACCCGGGGGCTCCACTTATTATACTCTGGGGTCTCAAGAGACCCCAGAGTATAATAATAGCAGTTTAGTTTCGGCCGTTTTTGGTCCGATCGAAACTGCTAGGTGAGGACTCGGGCTGCTGTGCCAGATAAATAAGCCTCACGTGCCACACTTGGCACACGTGCTGGGGGTTGCCGACTCCTGGTCAAGTGTTTTGATTGCTTTTTATTCTAATTTTATGGTGGAGGACAGAGGAGCGCTGCAGTTTTTGCCATGGTGGACCGACGCATTTAAGCCATGTGGGGCCACGGTCAAAGGCTGGACCATTATTATCAAACTATCCTAGAGATTCTTACAACATTGTGATTGACATCATTGTAGCACCTGCTGTGACTCTTAGGTTTACTCAGAATCACACACCAGGGGACTCCCCTACACAGATTGTTACTCAGTTACTGTAACAAGCAGCAAAGTAAACCCCGTACGGAAAGATATGAAGCAACGTACAGACCTGGATAACAGTCAGCTCTACTACATCTGACTGCATTAAAGGTCAACTGCAGAGAGAAGTTCTACCTGCTCAGAGGAAGCTATATTATAGTTATATACTTGTACATAGGAGGCAGTATTATAGTAGTTATATTCTTGTAGATAGGGGCAGTATTATAGTAGTTATATTCTTGTACATAGGAGCAGTATTATAGTAGTTATATTCTTGTACATAGGAGTAGTATTATAGTAGTTATATTCTTGTACATACGGGCAGTATTATAGTAGTTATATTCTTGTACATAGGAGGTAGTATTATAGTAGTTATATTCTTGTACATAGGAGCAGTATTATAGTAGTTATATTCTTGTACATAGTAGACGTAGAAGGGGCAGTATTATAGTAGTTATATTCTTGTACATAGGAGTAGTATTATAGTAGTTATATTCTTGTACATAGGAGCAGTATTATAGTAGTTATATTCTTGTACATAGGAGCAGTATTATAGTAGTTATATTCTTGTACATAGGAGCAGTATTATAGTAGTTATATTCTTGTACATAGGAGCAGTATTATAGTAGTTATATTCTTGTACATAGGGGCAGTATTATAGTAGTTATATTCTTGTACATAGGAGGTAGTATTATAGTAGTTATATTCTTGTACATAGGGGGCAGTATTATAGTAGTTATATTCTTGTACATAGGAGCAGTATTATAGTAGTTATATTCTTGTACATAGGAGCAGTATTATAGTAGTTATATTCTTGTACATAGGGGCAGTATTATAGTAGTTATATTCTTGTACATAGGAGGTAGTATTATAGTAGTTATATTCTTGTACATAGGAGCAGTATTATAGTAGTTATATTCTTGTACATAGGAGGTAGTATTATAGTAGTTATATTCTTGTACATAGGAGCAGTATTACAGTAGTTATATTCTTGTCCATAGGAGCAGTATTATAGTAGTTATATTCTTGTACATAGGAGCAGTATTATAGTAGTTATATTCTTGTACATAGGGGGTAGTATTATAGTAGTTATATTCTTGTACATAGGAGCAGTGTTATAGTAGTTATATTCTTGTACATAGGAGCAGTATTATAGTAGTTATATTCTTGTACATAGGGGGCAGTATTATAGTAGTTATATTCTTGTACATAGGAGCAGCATTATAGTAGTTATATTCTTGTACATAGGAGCAGTGTTATAGTAGTTATATTCTTGTACATAGGAGCAGTATTATAGTAGTTATATTCTTGTACATAGGAGCAGTATTATAGTAGTTATATTCTTGTACATAGGGGCAGTATTATAGTAGTTATATTCTTGTACATAGGAGGTAGTATTATAGTAGTTATATTCTTGTACATAGGAGCAGTATTATAGTAGTTATATTCTTGTACATAGGAGGTAGTATTATAGTAGTTATATTCTTGTACATAGGGGGCAGTATTATAGTAGTTATATTCTTGTACATAGGAGCAGTATTATTGTAGTTATATTCTTGTACACAGGAGTAGTATTATAGTAGTTATATTCTTGTACATGGGAGGCAGTATTATAATAGTTATATTCTTGTACATAGGAGCAGTATTATAGTAGTTATATTCTTGTACATAGGAGCAGTATTATAGTAGTTATATTCTTGTACATAGGAGGTAGTATTATAGTAGTAATATTCTTGTACATAGGAGCGGTATTATAGTAGTTATATTCTTGTACATAGGAGGTAGTATTATAGTAGTTATATTCTTGTAGATAGGGGGCAGTATTATAGTAGTTATACTTGTACATAGGAGGTAGTATTATAGTAGTTATATTCTTGTAGATAGGGGAAGTATTATAGTAGTTATATTCTTGTAGATAGGGGCAGTATTATAGTAGTTATATTCTTGTAGATAGGGGCAGTATTATAGTAGTTATATTCTTGTAGATAGTAGTATTATAGTAGTTATATTCTTGTACATAGGGGCAGTATTATAGTAGTTATATTCTTGTACATAGGAGGTAGTATTATAGTAGTTACATTCTTGTAGATAGGGGCAGTATTATAGTAGTTATATTCTTGTACATAGGAGTAGTATTATAGTAGTTATATTCTTGTACATAGGCAGTATTATAGTAGTTATATTCTTGTACATAGGGGGTAGTATTATAGTAGTTATATTCTTGTACATATGAGCAGTATTATAGTAGTTATATTCTTGTACATAGGAGGTAGTATTATAGTAGTTATATGCTTGTACATAGGGGCAGTATTATAGTAGCTATATTCTTGTACATAGGAGGTAGTATTATAGTAGTTATATTCTTGTAGATAGGGGCAGTATTATAGTAGTTATATTCTTGTAGATAGGGGCAGTATTATAGTAGTTATATTCTTGTAGATAGGGGCAGTATTATAGTAGTTATATTCTTGTAGATAGGGGCAGTATTATAGTAGTTATATTCTTGTACATAGGAGTAGTATTATAGTAGTTATATTCTTGTACATAGGGGCAGTATTATAGTAGTTATATTCTTGTACATAGGAGTAGTATTATAGTAGTTATATTCTTGTACATAGGCAGTATTATAGTAGTTATATTCTTGTACATAGGGGGTAGTATTATAGTAGTTATATTCTTGTACATAGGAGCAGTATTATAGTAGTTATATTCTTGTACATAGGAGGTAGTATTATAGTATTTATATGCTTGTACATAGGGGCAGTATTATAGTAGTTATATTCTTGTTCATGGGAGCAGTATTATAATAGTTAAATTCTTGTACATAGGAACAGTATTATAGTAGTTATATTCTTGTACATAGGAGTAGTATTATAGTAGTTATATTCTTGTACATAGGGGCAGTATTATAGTTGTTATATTCTTGTACATAGGAGGTAGTATTATAGTAGTTATATTCTTGTACATAGGAGCAGTATTATAGTAGTTATATTCTTGTACATAGGAGCAGTATTATAGTACTTATATTCTTGTACATAGGAGCAGTATTATAGTACTTATATTCTTGTACATAGGAGGTAGTATTATAGTAGTTATATTCTTGTACATAGGGGCAGTATTATAGTAGATATATTCTTGTACATAGGGGTAGTATTATAGTAGTTATATTCTTGTACATAGGGGGTAGTATTATAGTAGTTATATTCTTGTACATAGGAGCAGTATTATAGTAGTTATATTCTTGTACATAGGAGGTAGTATTATAGTAGTTATATTCTTGTACATAGGAGCAGTAATATAGTAGTTATATTCTTGTACATAGGAGAGGACGACAAGGGCAGTATTATAGTAGTTATATTCTTCGACAGGGGAGTATTATAGTAGTTATATTCTTGTACATAGGAGTAGTATTATAGTAGTTATATTCTTGTACATAGGAGCAGTATTATAGTAGTTATATTCTTGTACATAGGAGTAGTATTATAGCAGTTATATTCTTGTACATAGGAGCAGTAATATAGTAGTTATATTCTTGTACATAGGAGCAGTATTATAGTAGTTATATTCTTGTACATAGGAGGTAGTATTATAGTAGTTATATTCTTGTACATAGGGGACAGTATTATAGTAGTTATATTCTTGTACATAGGAGTAGTATTATAGCAGTTATATTCTTGTACATAGGAGCAGTAATATAGTAGTTATATTCTTGTACATAGGAGCAGTATTATAGTAGTTATATTCTTGTACATAGGAGGTAGTATTATAGTAGTTATATTCTTGTACATAGGAGTAGTATTATAGTAGTTATATTCTTGTACATAGGAGCAGTATTATAGTAGTTATATTCTTGTACATAGGAGCAGTATTATAGTAGTTATATTCTTGTACATAGGGGTAGTATTATAGTAGTTATATTCTTGTACATAGGAGCATTATTATAGTAGCTATATTCTTGTACATAGGAGGTAGTATTATAGTAGTTATATTCTTGTACATAGGGGACAGTATTATAGTAGTTGTAATCTTGTACATAGGAGGTAGTATTATAGTAGTTATATTCTTGTACATAGGGGGCAGTATTATAGTAGTTATATTCTTGTACATAGGAGGTAGTATTATAGTAGTTATATTCTTGTACATAGGAGGTAGTATTATAGTAGTTATATTCTTGTACATAGGGGGCAGTATTATAGTAGTTATATTCTTGTACATAGGAGCAGTATTATAGTAGTTATATTCTTGTACATAGGGGCAGTATTATAGTAGTTATATTCTTGTACATAGGAGCAGTATTATAGTAGTTATATTCTTGTACATAGGAGGTAGTATTATAGTAGTTATATTCTTGTACATAGGAGGTAGTATTATAGTAGTTATATTCTTGTACATAGGGGGCAGTATTATAGTAGTTATATTCTTGTACATAGGAGCAGTATTATAGTAGTTCTATTCTTGTACATAGGAGCAGTATTATAGCAGTATTATAGCTGAAATTTACCTTATGAAATTTGCATTTCCTGGAGTCTCGAGTACACCATTGGGATATTATTCCCCTAGATACAATTAGAAGAGATCCTCCTATAAGAGGCCGACAATCCCACTAAAATTCAGTATAATATAAAAGCAATAGAGAAAACAAAAGGTGGGTAAGCTGTGCTGCCTCCGGTAAATTTCAGCTTTCCTGTTTATCCGTCGGCAGTACAGCATTAGGACTTACAAAAGCAATGCTACTTGGGCGGGGATTCTGTTGTCTCTTTCAGCACCACCTTGCCGAAAGCCGAATCCTTAAAGGCCATTATGTCCAACCTGTAATGGTTAATAAACGTAGTAGGAGATGACCACGTAGATGCTTTACATATTTGATCCAAAGGGACTTGGGCCAAATTCTGCCCAAGATGCTGATGTGGCTCGAGGAGAGTATGCCCTCAAGGATTCTGGTGAAGGATTTTTTAAGATGTCATAGCAGATTCTAATGGTCTCCCTGATCCATCTTCCTAGTGTTGATTTTCTGGCTTTACAGCCTTTGGAACTGCCATGGAATTGAATGAAGAAAGACTTTAACTTCCTATATGTTTGGGACATTTCCAAGTATGCCAATATAGCTCTTCTTACATCCAAAGTGTGCAATTGTTGCTGCTGGTCGTTTTCAGGATGAGGCCAGAACACAGGTTAAGATATTTCTTGATTAATATTATAAGTGGATGAGATTTTAGAAACAAATCCCGGCAATGTCCTCATAGTTACGCAGTCATCTCTTATTCGTAGATAGGGGTCCTTACGCGAGAGAGCCTGTAATTCACTAATCCTCTGGGCTGAAGTAATTGCCACTAAGAAGGTTTTGAAGGATAAATGCTTTAGACTTGCTTGAAGAATAGCTTCGAATGGGGGACCCATCAAGGTTTTCAAGACTAATGGCAAAACCCATGTTGATACTAGTTTATGTACCACTGGGTTAATATTCATTATTGCCTTAAAAATATTCTAAGAAGTGAATGGCTGGATAAAACAGACTGAAGTTGTGCATTAATAGCTGTGAAATGAATCTCCAATTACTGAAGCCATCCTGAAGGAATTGTAGTATAGATGGAATGACATCTGGTCTTATTTTATAAATATTCCGCACTCTACTGTATACAGAGACAATGGAGTGTCTTCTAGCTGACATAAGAGTTGAGATTACAGCATCTGAAACGCCAGAATTCTTTAAGGCTTCCCTGTCAGTCTCCAAGCTGTTAACTGTAGACTATGAACTTGTGAATGGAACGGACAATTCTGAAGAAGATAGTCCTCCCGAAGTGGAAGTCTCCAATATTTGCCTTTCGAAATATACAATATAAGATAAATCCATGCTCGGCAGGGCCAGTATGGTATTATTGCAATTGCTTCTGCTTTGTCCTCTAGAATCTTCCGCAGAATCTTCAGAATGAGAAAGATTGGAGGAAATACATAAATTAGACAGCAAAATTTTCTGGGGTTTGCATTGTTCCATGATGCCATAACATATATTTGTGGATGTCCCATCCTTTGAGTAATTTCCTGGAAGACCTCTGAATTTAAGCTCCATTCTCCGGGGTGTAATGCTCGTCTGCTCAGCCAATCCACCTTCTGGTTGTGTTCCCCTCAGATATACACTGTTGTTATGTCCTGTAAATTAAGTTTGGCCCATTCCATTATTTTCCTGCATTCTGCTGATAGGCGTTGACTCCTAGTACCCCTTTGTTTGTTTATGTAATAAATAGAGATGAGCAAATTTCTCAAAAGTTCGATTCGGCAGTTTGATTCGAAGTTCCAAAAAAATTTGCTTCGATTCGATTTACTTTGCGGCGAATAAACAGCTATTTCCGGGCTGCAGAGAGCCGGGGTGGGCGGCAAAATGGATACCACGGTCACGTTCCTCTCTCTCTCTCTTCAGTATGGACAACTTTAATTCATATGGAAGGATCTGCTAACAAGCAAAGACACGTCTACCCAATCACATCACTAGAGAATATCATGTAACCGTCTGATGTCACAAAGGTCCTTACTAAATATTCATTACTACGAAGCATCAGGAAATCCGGAATCGTGGAGAATCGAAGTTTAGGTGGACGGCCATGTCTTGGTAGGTTTGCAGTTGTAGAATACTTTTTCCATTTTTGGATGATGGATTGAACAGCGCTCCTTGGGATGCTCAAAGCTTGGGATATGTTTTTATAACCTAACCCTGCTTTACACTTCTCCACAACTTTATCTCTGACATGTCTGGTGAGTTCCTTGGGCTTCATGATGCTGTTTGTTCACTAGTGTTCTCTAACAAACCACTGAGTTCTTCACAGAACAGGAGTATTTATACTGAGATTACATTACACACAACCGGACTCTATTAACTCATAAAGTGACTTCTGAAGGTAATTGTGTGCACTGGATTTTATTTAGGGGTATCACAATATATGGGGCTGAAGACTTTTGCACATCACACTTTACAGATTTTTGTTTGATTAAAATTTTGATAACCTTGTATCATTTTCCTTCCACTTCACAATTATCTACTACTTTGTGTTGGTTATCACTGAAAATCTCAACAAACTACATTTAAGTATGTGGTTTTGACAAAATGTGAAAAAGTTCAAGGGGTGTGAATCGTTGATTATGAGGATAATCTGTTTTCCCTTAGTCCGAACAGCAGCACAATATGGGGTATCTCTGCCCCTGTGTGCTGGTAGGACAGGTGGAATTTTTAATTTACATAATTAATTAAGTGATACTCCCCTATAAGCGGCCAAGGAGACTTCCCCTCACTGTGTTAGTTATAAAGAATAAAAGAAAAAAACAACAATCCCTCCGAAAAGGGGGGGGGGGGGAAGCTTGTGCTGCTGTTCGGACTAGGGGAAAACAGATTATCTACATCAACGATTCCCCTTACGTCCAACAGCAGCACAATATGGGGATGTAGCAAGTAGATCCCCTAGGGAGGGTTCTCACTCACTACAGTACCGTATGAATGTCCAAAGGCAGTAGCCTCTGAACTACGGACATATAACCGATAGTGTTTAACAAAGGTTAGTTGGTGGTGACCAAAAACGGCTACACAAACTGCTCAAAAAGTAAGACCGACTCTCAGCCCAGGAGGCTGACACAGCCCTTTGATAAACTCGGGCGTTAACACGAGCAAAAGAAATTTAAATGAAGATGATTTTCCAGTCTTCTGACTGACTATGTATGCAGAAGATACATTTTGGAGACACCATACTATATCCAGAGTATGGAGTTTTCCCCCTTCCATGGAGGAAGGAGCTGGGAAAGAAAAGTGGTAAGGAGACCACCTGGTTAATATTAGCCCGCAAATCCTTAGGAAAAAATGGGAGTACAAAGAGCCTCCCTCCACCTGTCCAACACACAGAACAAAAAAAAAACACAGTGAGGGGAAGTCTCCTTGGCCTCTTATAGGGGAGTATCACTTGATTAATTATGTAAATTAAAAATTCTGCCTGTCCTACCAGCACACAGGGGCAGAGATACCCCATATTGTGCTGCTGTTGGATGTAAGGGGAATACTTTTGCAAGCCACTGTATTCTTGTACATAGGAGGCAGTATTATAGTAGTTATATTCTTGTACATAGGAGCAGTATTATAGTAGTTATATTCTTGTATATAGGAGCAGTATTATAGTAGTTATATTCTTGTACATAGGAGCAGTATTATAGTAGTTATATTCTTGTACATAGGAGCAGTATTATAGTAGTTATATTCTTGTACATAGGAGGTAGTATTATAGTAGTTATATTCTTGTACATAGGAGCAGTATTATAGTAGTTATATTCTTGTACATAGGGGCAGTATTATAGTAGTTATATTCTTGTACATAGGAGGTAGTATTATAGTAGTTATATTCTTGTACATAGGAGGTAGTATTATAGTAGTTATATTCTTGTACATAGGAGCAGTATTATAGTAGCTATATTCTTGTACGTAGGGGGCAGTATTATAGTAGTTATATTCTTGTACATAGGGGGCAGTATTATAGTAGTTATATTCTTGTACATAGGAGTAGTATTATAGTAGTTATATTCTTGTACATAGGAGCAGTATTATAGTAGTTATATTCTTGTACATAGGAGCAGTATTATAGTAGTTATATTCTTGTACATAGGAGGTAGTATTATAGTAGTTATATTCTTGTACATAGGAGCAGTATTATAGTAGCTATATTCTTGTACATAGAGGCAGTATTATAGTAGTTATATTCTTGTACATAGGAGCAGTATTATAGTAGTTATATACTTGTACATAGGAGTAGTATTATAGTAGTTATATTCTTGTACATAGGGGGCAGTATTATAGTAGTTATATTCTTGTACATAGGAGGTAGTATTATAGTAGTTATATTCTTGTACATAGGAGCAGTATTATAGTAGTTATATTCTTGTACATAGGAGCAGTATTATAGTAGTTATATTCTTGTATATAGGAGTAGTATTATAGTAGTTATATTCTTGTACATAGGAGGCAGTATTATAGTAGTTATATTCTTGTACATAGGTGCAGTATTATAGTAGTTATATTCTTGTACATAGGAGGTAGTATTATAGTAGTTATATTCTTGTACATAGGAGGCAGTATTATAGTAGTTATATTCTTGTACATAGGAGGTAGTACTATAGTAGTTATATTCTTGTACATAGGAGTAGTATTATAGTAGTTATATTCTTGTACATAGGAGGTAGTATTATAGTAGTTATATTCTTGTACATAGGAGCAGTATTATAGTAGTTATATTCTTGTACATAGGAGCAGTATTATAGTAGTTATATTCTTGTACATAGGAGTAGTATTATAGTAGTTATATTCTTGTACATAGGAGGTAGTATTATAGTAGTTATATTCTTGTACATAGGAGTAGTATTATAGTAGTTATATTCTTGTACATACGGGCAGTATTATAGTAATTATATTCTTGTACATAGGAGGTAGTATTATAGTAGTTATATTCTTGTACATAAGAGGTAGTATTATAGTAGTTATATTCTTGTACATAGGAGGTAGTATTATAGTAGTTATATTCTTGTACATAGGAGGCAGTATTATAGTAGTTATATTCTTGTACATAGGAGGTAGTACTATAGTAGTTATATTCTTGTACATAGGAGCAGTATTATAGTAGTTATATTCTTGTACATAGGAGCAGTATTATAGTAGTTATATTCTTGTACATAGGAGCAGTATTATAGTAGTTATATTCTTGTACATAGGAGCAGTATTATAGTAGTTATATTCTTGTACATAGGAGTAGTATTATAGTAGTTATATTCTTGTACATAGGAGCAGTATTATAGTAGTTATATTCTTGTACATAGGAGCAGTATTATAGTAGTTATATTCTTGTACATAGGAGGTAATATTATAGTAGTTATATTCTTGTACATAGGAGCAGTATTATAGTAGTTATATTCTTGTACATAGGAGCAGTATTATAGTAGTTATATTCTTGTACATAGGAGTAGTATTATAGTAGTTATATTCTTGTACATAGGAGCAGTATTATAGTAGTTATATTCTTGTACATAGGAGCAGTATTATAGTAGTTATATTCTTGTACATAGGAGCAGTATTATAGTAGTTATATTCTTGTACATAGGAGTAGTATTATAGTAGTTATATTCTTGTACATAGGAGGTAGTATTATAGTAGTTATATTCTTGTACATAGGAGCAGTATTATAGTAGTTATATTCTTGTACATAGGAGCAGTATTATAGTAGTTATATTCTTGTACATAGGAGTAGTATTATAGTAGTTATATTCTTGTACATAGGAGGTAGTATTATAGTAGTTATATTCTTGTACATAGGAGTAGTATTATAGTAGTTATATTCTTGTACATACGGGCAGTATTATAGTAATTATATTCTTGTACATAGGAGGTAGTATTATAGTAGTTATATTCTTGTACATAAGAGGTAGTATTATAGTAGTTATATTCTTGTACACAGGAGGTAGTATTATAGTAGTTATATTCTTGTACATAGGAGCAGTATTATAGTAGTTATATTCTTGTACACAGGGGGCAGTATTATAGTAGTTATATTCTTGTACATAGGAGCAGTATTATAGTAGTTATATTCTTGTACACAGGAGGTAGTATTATAGTAGTTATATTCTTGTACATAGGAGCAGTATTATAGTAGTTATATTCTTGTACATAGGAGGCAGTATTATAGTAGTTATATTCTTGTACACAGGAGCAGTATTATAGTAGTTATATTCTTGTACATAGGGGGCAGTATTATAGTAGTTATATTCTTGTACATAGGAGCAGTATTATAGTAGTTATATTCTTGTACATAGGGGCAGTATTATAGTAGTTATATTCTTGTACATAGGAGCAGTATTATAGTAGTTATATTCCTGTACATAGGAGGTAGTATTATAGTAGTTATATTCTTGTACATAGGTGCAGTATTATAGTAGTTATATTCTTGTACATAGGAGCAGTATTATAGTAGTTATATTCTTGTACATAGGGGGCAGTATTATAGTAGTTATATTCTTGTACACAGGAGGTAGTATTATAGTAGTTATATTCTTGTACATAGGAGCAGTATTATAGTAGTTATATTCTTGTACATAGGAGTAGTATTATAGTAGTATATTCTTGTACATAGGAGCAGTATTATAGTAGTTATATTCTTGTACATAGGAGCAGTATTATAGTAGTTATATTCTTGTACATAGGAGTAGTATTATAGTAGTTATATTCTTGTACATAGGGGGCAGTATTATAGTAGTTATATTCTTGTACATAGGAGCAGTATTATAGTAGTTATATTCTTGTACACAGGAGGTAGTATTATAGTAGTTATATTCTTGTACATAGGAGCAGTATTATAGTAGTTATATTCTTGTACATAGGAGCAGTATTATAGTAGTTATATTCTTGTACATAGGAGCAGTATTATAGTAGTTATATTCTTGTACATGGGAGCAGTATTATAGTAGTTATATTCTTGCACATAGGGACAATATTATAGTAGTTGTATTCTTGTACATAGGTGGCTAGGTCAATGTAATTATATTCTTTGTGAACTATATATATGACATTTGCACTGTTCCTCTGCACTCACCTCTCTCTTTCTCTTCCTGATCCTGATTGGTCGTCCTTGTTATTTTCTGTCGCTCCCTCAGTACTATATATTGTTCTACTTTCCTGTTACTTTCAATTGGAGAATATTTATTGCTACTCTGTATTTGCTTTGTAAGCTTTTTCAAAGAGCAGATGTGGTTAGGCCAGGGTCTACATTTTAGTGCACTGTGGTTAACACGTTACAAGGTGTGAAGTTACATGTAGCTTGTCAAACATCCCACCAGCTGTCATAGGGCATCATGGGCACGAGGCGGGCAATGTGCTGGGGTGTGGGGACCCCCTGTGTCTATCAGTAACATCTGTATATATAATGTGGCAGGTGCATTGCTCTCTATCTCTGTCCATGTCTCATGGCTGTGCTAGCTAACATGGAATGATTGTGGCTGATAGTAAGTAGGAGATACGCTGTACACTGGTGGGTGGGTGGGTGGGCTCTGGTCTGATCCCCTGTTATATACACTGGCCTCCAGGATTGTTTGCATAAGTTAGTTGCGATATAGGGAGTATATATGTATATATAAGTATCACCATGGTGTATTAACCAGTAGTCTGTGGACATCCTATGGATTCCTGGGTTGTCTGTGTAATGGAGGACAGGACAGGTCCTACAGAGCGATGGGATCTCATTGCACTCGCTCTGCACTCTCTACAAGATAAGGGTCCCGAGGACGCCCCTATGAGGTTCTGAACTTTAGTCAGGTGACTTTGCTCACAGGTTTCTCTTTCGATTTGGGTCTAATTATATTATCAGGTGCCTGATTATAGACATTTCCCATTGTACATGTATATTCACCAGATGCCCCCGCCGTGCCCTTGCAGGTGCGCTCTTGTCTCTGCTCATCTCACTGCCACATATTACGATAGTGTGTCACTGGTTTATTTCATCTTATTTTGGAGGTTATAAGATCCTGTACAGCTGTGCCAACCCCTCAGCTCTAGGCATGGCAGACCTAGCCAAAGGGCACGCGTGGTGACTACTCTTCCATGTGCCACCTGTAGGGGGCGGTGAGCCAGGTATAGATGCAGTTCTGATCAGACAACCATTGGCTGCTGGCGATGGGCCAGCCCGGCCCCCTGAACACTATTGGCCCCTCACCCGGTGACACCTTAGATATCACCTGTAATCTGAGGACCACACAGAAGACTAGATGTGGTGGGGACGACAGAAGAAGAGGACGATGTCAAACATAAGAGGTATGACCCAGATCTGGCACAGTTTAGCTGTCGCCCCTCTCTCTTCTCTCCATTTCTGCTTCTTCGTATCTGTCGAATTGCAAATGACTTTGTGATCAGATTCTTATCAGAATTCCTGCTGGGTTACATGCGGGGACGATGGTGACTAGAGATATAACCATCACCTACATACACCATCTCTTCTTTATAACCCTTCCGTTACACTAGCTAGAAGTATGTTGTGTCTCCAGTAATTCCCACTCAGGACAGGATGATGTGGGGGTTGTGTATATTATATTGGTGCCTAGCTACATTGAATCACAAGCAGTAAGAAACTTACCTCGAGGCCATAGAACAGATTCAGACATACCCGGAATCACCCGACAGTCCAGTAGACCCTTGTGGGTGTTGGGGATGGGCACCTGTACGGCAGCCAGTAACTCCGCTACTCCACAACGCTCCCTGCGGCGCATTACATGTTTGTCATTGTCACACTTTGTATGTTGATAATAAGTCCTACAAGATGACTGATCGTAACAATGTGACTACGGTGACTACCACTGGTGGCCTCACATGACCAGGCACATGCTCTGTGTCATCCATGTAACATGTGGCCCTCGTCGTTCCTATATCAGACAACTGTCCAGATTTTCTAGTCTGCTCCACTTATATACCGTAGTTTACTGTATTGTACCCTTGTGGGCCATCACGCCTGCAGGAGCCGCCATCTTGTACTTCTATAATACAATTATCATGAATTATGTGTATGTCGGTGTGCGCTCCAGATCTGTATGACACTTAGGTCTTGTTCACACCTGATTAAATTGATAGGACAACTGAAGTATATGATATCAGCTTTTCACTGGTTTGTAGTCCTCGCTGGCAGTGATACGTGGTGATGCAGATCCTGTCTCTGTTACATTGTATATAGACTTCTATACTTATACTTGTATACTTGTATACTTCTATTATGGTCCTCTGCCTTGTAGTTGACCATACCTGACAGTCAGCTGCAGATACAATGTTATATTAATGCCATATATACAGACTATGTACTGATATGTATCTGAGCCCCCAGTAAGCTGCAGTCTCAGGCTGACTAGTCCTGTGTCTTATCGCTGCTGTTACATACAGGGAGCTCATATATAGCTTTATCTATACTCTAATACTATTATCACAAAACTAAGCATTAAATAAAAATACCCGCTATACGTCATATGTACATGTGTACTGTGTATGTTATATACTACTGCTATGTGATATATCTGTAGGTTTAATGTAAATGTACATTACTTATATATACACATAAATATCATAGCAATAGCATGAATAGAAATTACACATATGTACACAAAATCTATACATGTAATGTACATTAATGTAATGTATTTATATGTATACTACATGGGCATGCAATGGATATATGTATGGTGTGTATATGTGTATGCAATATATATATACGTATATGTATGCTGTGTATATATGTATAAGTGCATGTAATGTGTATATGTACATTGTGTATATGTGCATGCAATGTATATATGTGTATGTAATGTATATGTATGTAATGTACTGTATATATTCATATAGTGTATGTAATGTATATATGTATATGTAATGTTTATCATTTTTGAATGTGTGTGTATGTGTATAAAAAAAACCATACTCATATATATATATAGAGTGTATGTTTTTTTCTGTGCATGTGTATATGTATGTTGTGTACGTGTATGTAATTATTGTGTATATGTGCATGCAATGTATATATGTATACTATTTTTGCATGAATCTATATATATATTTGTGTATGTACAAAGACCTATGAAGTTGCACTACTACCACTACTACTATTATTATTATTATTACTACCACTACCTATTACTATTATTATTACTACCATTACTACTATTATTATTACCCTACCACACCACCCAACACATACTATTATTATTACTACCATACTACTATTATTATTATTACTATTATTATTACTACCACTATTACTATTATTACTACCACTACTATTACTATTATTACTACCACTACTATTACTATTATTATTACTACCACTATTACTATTATTACTACCACTACTACTATTATTATTACTACTCTCTTATTATTATTATCCCTTACTACTACTACTACAAAATCCAGTGAATAAAGTATAGTTTATTCCCACAATCAACAGACAAAGTTTCATCTCCTCGATGGAGACCTTTTCATTATACTAGTGTCGTGTTATACCGTAGTGAGGTCCTTGGGCCTGCACAGCCTTCAGGGCCCCCCCATAGTGCTGCACCCTGATAATACCAAATACATTTATAATTCACCATAATACACATAGCTCTAAAAAACCTTACAGAAAACTATATAAAGACAGTCATAATCTAAATCTTACACCTGCTAAATGTCCATATAACCTCTGGATAGCGACTGTCCGACTGGTATGATCAGGATACCCCACCTGTGATCGCTCGGCACACTATCTCAGGGCTCCATCAGTCCTGGATCTGTGGCCCTAAATCAGGAATACAAGTAACATTAGTAGGATGTCATGTGCATCAATACCAAAACCAAAAAGGAGGCCACCATATTGTGTTCTCCAAACTACTCAGTCAGGGTATGTCATGTGCCTGTGTATGTATATGTGTACCTCATGTATTTATCTATATAACCTATTTATATGTGTATATAGGACATATTCATATGTATATTTTATGTCATGTATACATGTATATTATTGTCTATATGTGTATGTAACGTGTATTATTGTGGGTATAACATTGATAAGTATAAGCGTATGTAATGTATATATGCATATTACTGTGTATATAACATACTTATAGTTATATGTGTATGTATTTTATATATGAATATGCTGTGTATATAACATATTTATTGTATATGTCTATGTAATGTATTTATGTATATTATTGTCTATATGTGTATGTAATGTATATATCTATATGTTGTGTGTGTATATAACATATTTATTGTATATGTATATATGTATATTACTGTTTATATGTGTATGTAACGTGTATATATAAGTAAATTATTCTTGTATTTGTATGTATTATCTGTAGATTATTTGTGTATATGTATATTGTCTCTATCTTCTGTCTCTATCCCTCTCCCCTCATAGACTGTAAGCCCTTGCGGGCAGGGCCCTCTATCCCGCTGTGTCAGTGATCACTGCTAGTATTGTATTTGTTTTGTATATTTTGTGTAAACCCTCAAATTAATATAGTAATAATACTGTACAGCACCAAGGGGTTAATCGTGCTCTAAAAATAAATAATATATATACAGAACATTCATATATGATTATCTGTTTTTATGTGTATGAATGTAATCTGTATTATGTGCGAAATGTATGTATATTATTTGTATCTCCAGTTGAAACCAGAAGTTTACATACTATATATATATATAGTATATATATAGACAGATATTTTTCGGTTCTTCTCACTATCTGACATGAAATTACAATAGACCTTTCCCATTTTAGGACAATTAGGATTACCAAAATTATTTATATTTTCCAAATACCAGTATAATGAGAGAGAGAGAATTATTTAAGGCATTTTTATGACTTTCTTTTGCCTCCATTTCCTTAGTATTTGGTGCCATTGCCCTTACACTGTAGGACTTGGGTCACACGTCTTGGATCTCCTTCCAGAAGCTTCTCACCATAGTTGGTAGGAGTTTGGGCCCATTCCTCCTGATAGGACTGGTGTCACTGAGCCATGTTTGGAGGCCGCCTTGCTCGCACCTGCCTTTTCTATAGGATTGAGATCAGGGCTTTGTGACGGCCGCCCCAAAACATTGACTTTGTTCTCCTTAAGCCGCTTTGTAACCAGTTTGGCAGTAGCTTCGGGTCATTGTCCATTTGGAAGACCCATTTGTACCCAAGCTGATGTCTTGAGATGTTGCTTCAGTATTGCCACATAATGTTCTTTCCTCATGATGTCATCTATTTAGTGACGTGCCCCAGTCCCTCCTGCAGAAACACAACCCCACAGCATGATGCTGCCACCCCCGGGATGGTGTTCTCAGGCTTGCAAGCTTCTCCCTTTTTCCTCCAAATGTAACAATGGTCATTATGGCCAAGCCTGAGATCACCCTCCCAACTGTGACCCCCGGGGGCGGCAGCGTCATGTTGTGGGGTTGTTTTGCTGCAGCAGGGACTGGTGCACATCACTAATAGATGACATCATGAGGAAAGAACATTATGTGGCAATACTGAAGCAACATCTCAAGACATCTGCCAGGACGTTAAAGCTTGGGAGCAAATGGGTCTTCCAAAGGGACAATGACCCGAAGCTACTGCCAAACTGGTGACAAAGTGGCTTAAGGAGAACAAAGTCAATATTTTGGAGCGGCCATCACAAAGCCCTGATCTCAATCCTATAGAAAAGGCAGGGGCGAGCAAGGCGGCCTCCAAACATGGCTCAGTGACACCAGTCCTGTCAGGAGGAAGGGGCCCAAACTCCTACCAACTATGGTGAGAAGCTTCTGGAAGGAGATCCAAGACGTGTGACCCAAGTCCTACAGTGTAAGGGCAATGGCACCAAATACTAAGGAAATGGATGGAAAAGAAAGTCATAAAAATGCCTTAAATAATTCTCTCTCTCTCATTATTCTGGCATTTGGCAAATATAAATAATTTTGGTAATCCTAATTGTCCTAAAGCGGGAAAGGTTTATTCTGATTTCATGTCCGATAGTGAGAAAAACATCCATATGTGTCTTGTTATATAGTGTATGGAAACTTCTGGTTTCAACTGTTATGTATATACGTTATGTATATATGCATATGATATAGATACGTGTAATATGAATACATTAGTGTATATATTCTGTACACTTATATAACATGTTTCACTTTCAGTTCACTCTTTACATTGTTTATAGATGATAAAAACCAACAAAGATGAAACCAAAAGAGACGTCAGTGCGAGCGAGCCCATATTAGTATATCTGCGTACGTACACGTAAATATCGCAGTGATCAGGCCAATCTCATATCTATCTGTTAGGCAGGTGTGGAAAAATTCTGTACAGTAAGAACGCTTTCAGAAATAGAAGGGTTAATAGTTTAATTTTGGCAATTAACAAAATTAAGTGAATTAAGAAAAGAGAAATGTAAATCCCATCACTATTTGGTGTGACCTTTGCCCTTCGCCTTCCTTCAGTTCTTCTCGGTACTTGCAGACAGAACTGGGCAGGGAGGTTGTTCCCGCCGCCATCTTGGAGAACTAAGCCCAGATCTTCTGTGGATGTTGCTTGCTCTAATCCTTCTGTTTCTTCATGCCCTCCCAGACAGACTGGAGGATGTATCGCCTGTATCTTGGCGCTTCTAAAAAGAGTCTGAACAACACATCGAGACACCCAGGTCTGCTGTGACATTTTTGCCCGAGAGAGACCTTGATAGTGCAGACAACAACCCCAAACATCCAGCCAATGCTATCAGGAACAAGGAGTCCTGGAAGTGATGATCCGGCACCCGCAGATATAGCCATGACCTCATCATCATCCAGTCTGTCTGGGATGACATAAAGAGACAGAAGGATTGGAGCAAGCAACATCCACAGAAGATCTGTGCTTAGTTCTCCAAGATGGCGGTGGGAACAACCTCCCTGCCGAGCTCTACCAAATACTGTCTACAAGTACCGAGAAGAACTGATGGAAGGCAAAGGGCAAAGGTCACCCCAAATATTAATGGGATTTACATTTTTCTTCATTCAGAAAAATAAATGAAAGCATTCTTCCCACGTCTTGTATCTACAAGGTTAGAAATTCACATATGTGTTAAAGAATAGCTTTTCTGTCTAGTAAGACATACACATTAGATTAATATCGACTGAACCCACTAATTTTGGTAGGACCGACCATCTATTGCATATAAGGCTGAGTGTGCATGTATATGGGGGGGTCAGGAGAAGTAATGTTTGGAAGCGTCTATCCAGCCGCTATTTCCAGTGTATGGCCGGGCTTAGATTGTCAGCTCTTCAGTAGCAGCTGCTGTGATCAGAGTTCCCATGCCGATTCTGGAGCCGTCCTCAGAAGACGTCACCTGTCGTTTTGATGAGTAATGTGGGGATTTATCAGCCCGGGGGATCGCTGCGGCAGATTTGCCTTCAAACAGTTAACTCTCAGCACCTGGTGTGGGAGAGCCGCGCGCCTGACACATAAGATGGCTGCTGTGGTCATGTGCACTGCTGACACACTTTACTGCTGCTTGTGAGGTTTTCCTCAGACATCTTCTGCCGCTCATCTTTTTATTACTTGAGCTGACTGAACATTTAGTAGCAAAAGGCACCCAAATTAATAATATACTCGAGGGCCGAATGTGGACACGAGTCCATGGGGGCCGAATGTGGACACGAGTCCATGGGGGCCGAATGTGGACACGAGTCCATGGGAGCCGAATGCGGACACGAGTCCATGAGGGCCGAATGTGGACACGAGTCCATGGGGGCCGAATGTGGACACGAGTCCATGGGGGCCGAATGTGGACACGAGTCCATGGGGGCCGAATGTGGACACGAGTCCATGGGGGCCGAATGTGGACACGAGTCCATGTGGACCAAATGTGGACACGAGTCCATGGGGGCCGAATGTGGACACGAGTCCATGGGGGCCGAATGTGGACACGAGTCCATGGGGGCCGAATGTGGACACGAGTCCATGGGGGCCGAATGTGGACACGAGTCCATGGGAGCCGAATGTGGACACGAGTCCATGAGGGCCGAATGTGGACACGAGTCCATGAGGGCCGAATGTGGACACGAGTCCATGTGGACCAAATGTGGACACGAGTCCATGGGGGCCGAATGTGGACACGAGTCCATGGGGGCCGAATGTGGACACGAGTCCATGGGGGCCGAATGTGGACACGAGTCCATGGGGGCCGAATGTGGACACGAGTCCATGGGACCAAATGTGGACACGAGTCCATGGGGGCCGAATGTGGACACGAGTCCATGTGGACCAAATGTGGACACGAGTCCATGGGGGCCGAATGTGGACACGAGTCCATGGGGGCCGAATGTGGACACGAGTCCATGGGGGCGGAAGGGGGACACGGGGGGTCCATGGGGGCCGAATGTGGACACGAGTCCATGGGGGCCGAATGTGGACACGAGTCCATGTGGACCAAATGTGGACACGAGTCCATGGGGGCCGAATGTGGACACGAGTCCATGGGGGCCGAATGTGGACACGAGTCCATGGGGGCTGAATGTGGAAACGAGTCCATGGGGGCCGAATGTGGACACGAGTCCATGGGAGCCGAATGTGGACACGAGTCCATGAGGGCCGAATGTGGACACGAGTCCATGAGGGCCGAATGTGGACACGAGTCCATGTGGACCAAATGTGGACACGAGTCCATGGGGGCCGAATGTGGACACGAGTCCATGGGGGCCGAATGTGGACACGAGTCCATGGGGGCCGAATGTGGACACGAGTCCATGGGAGCCGAATGTGGACACGAGTCCATGAGGGCCGAATGTGGACACGAGTCCATGTGGACCAAATGTGGACACGAGTCCATGGGGGCCGAATGTGGACACGAGTCCATGTGGACCAAATGTGGACACGAGTCCATGGGGGCCGAATGTGGACACGAGTCCATGGGGGCCGAATGTGGACACGAATCCATGGGAGCCAAATGTGGGCACAAGTCCATGTGGACCAAATGTGGACACGAATCCATGGGGGCAGAATGTGGACACGAGTCCATGGGGGCAGAATGTGGACACGAGTCCATGGGGGCCGAATGTGGACACGAGTCCATGGGGGCCGAATGTGGACACGAGTCCATGGGGGCCGAATGTGGACACGAGTCCATGGGGGCCGAATGTGGACACGAGTCCATGGGGGCCGAATGTGGACACGAGTCCATGGGGGCCGAATGTGGACACAAATCCATGGGAGTCAAATGTGGGCATGAGTCTGTGAGGGCCAAATGTGGAAATGAGAACATGAGGGCCAAATGTGGACACGAGTCTGTGAGGCCAAAGCTGCTTTCTGATGGTTTCCCTTGGTAATTGTCCTCTCAACTCCCACAGTGTGCTGTCACAGACCGCTATCTGGTGGTATAATTCTGAATGCAGCTTTAGATGTGTATGGAGAACAAGCAGAATCACTAGTAAATAGATAGTAAACAATTTGCTGAGGAAATATTCACGTGATTGAATTGTTGTAGAAATTTGACACTGAAAACTCTACACCCCATGTGGCGTAAAGGTCGCGGCAAAAACTGCTGCGTTTTACAGTGACTGCAAAGTAGCGAATCCATCCACACAATGCAGAAACGCTGCGATTTCTAAGACTGTCACGGTTTTGGAAATCGCAGCATGTCAGTTATATCTACAGAAACGCCGGCGGTTTCCCTATAGGTATAATGGAACCAGAAAGTCCGCGGAGGAAACCTTTGCAGACTTTTTGTGAAAAGCGCTGCGGGAAAAAAACGTTACTTCCCCGCTGCGCTTTTTTGTTGCGATTCGCTATGTGGGGGCTTAACCTAAACTGGGATGTTTTGACAGAAAGCGCATGGATTTATGTATGAGATGTATTAGATGTTACAAAAATTTCAGCAACAAATCTTCTAGGTGTGAATTCAGACCAATCCATACTCTATGAGGATTTTGCCTATGGAATTATGTAAATTGCTGGTCATCAATATATTTTCTCTTAAGGAATGTAATATTGATGACCTATTCTTAATATCAGATCAGTGGGGTCAGTCTCTCCGCTGACACCGTAGTACAGCGCCATACACTGTATAGTGGCTGGACTTGGTACTGCGGCTCAGCCCCATTCACATGTAGGGAAATGAGCTGCTAACAGGCCATGTGATGTATGAAAGACATCGCTGCTACTTCAAAAAGCTAATTTATGGAGGTCCCAGGAATTAAATATTAACCCCTTCCCGCCGGTGGCATTTTTCGATTTTCGTTTTTGACTCCGCGGCTTCGAAACCTCATAACTTTTTTATTTTTCTATTCACAGAACCCTATGAGGTCTTAATGTTTGCAGGATAAACTGTTGTTCATACTGGTACCATTTATTATTCTATGCAATGTACTGGGAAGCTGGAAAATAATTCAGAATTGGGTGGAATTGGTGAAAAAATGCATTTGTGCGACTTTCTTACGGCTTTCGTTTCTACGGCGTTCATTCTGCAGTCAAAATGACCTGTCATCTGTATTCTATATTTCGGTACGATTCCGAGGATACCAAATTTATATGGTTTTATTTACATTTTAACCCCTTAACAAAAATCCAAAACTTTTCAAAACAATTGTTTTTCTTAAAGTCGCCATACTCTGACACCCGTAACTTTTTTATACTTCCGTGTACGGGGATGCATAGGGCGTCTTTTTTTGCGGGGCCAGATGTACTTTTTAGTTATACCATTTTGGGGAATGTCTATTGCTTTGATCACTTTTTATTCAAATTTTTATCAGAGGCGAAACAGCAAAAAAAAAACGGCGGTTCGGCACTTTTGATTTTATTTCCCGCTACAGCGTTCACCGTACGGGAAACATATTTTTATAAGTTTGTAGAACGGACGTTTTCAGACACAGGGATACCTAACGTGTATGTGTGTCACAGTAATTTCTTACTATTATATGTGTTCTAGGAAAAAGGGGGGGATTTGAATTTTTAATACTTTTTTAGTTTTTTATATTTTTTGAACCCCAGAGGGTCTGGCCCCTGATACATTGCAAAATACTGTCATTTGCTTTATGGAGCCTGTCATACAAATGAATGCCAGCCAACACCTTCAATAGGCTGTCATGGCAATGGAACGACGGCCTCGGATCTTGCTATAAATGGCGCCGCCCATGTCCACCAGGAAAATGGCGCCTTGGTCAACTTTGACAGAGGCGGCAGGGGCCATAATGGCATTAGCGCCGGGTCTCTGCTATATAATGTCCCTGGCAGCTATGGCAGCTGAGCAACCGCCATATTTAAATACCTGACATCTGTCGTACTATTACAGTGGATGTCGGGAAGGGGTTAAAGAGGTTTCCAAGCTATAAACCCTGATGACCAACCTATATATATAGGTCACTCATATCCGATCTGTTGCGGTCTGACACTCTGCACCCTATCTCACCAGCTGATACACAATAGGAAGCGGACAGCGCTGTTCTCTGTGTGGTCACTGTAGCATGGGTCCCATTGAGTTGAATAGTAGCTGATCTGCATTACCAGGTCTGGCCACTGCACAGAGAACGGCGCTGTCTGCTTCCTGCTCCATTCTCTGTGTATCAGCTGCTAGTCGATGGGGGTGCTGGGTGCCTGACCCCCATTAATCTGGCACCGATGACCTATTTTTATCCTGGAAAATCCCTTTAACCCTGTCGTAAGTCGTGCTCTTCACTTAAAGCTGCCCTAAATGGTGGGGCTCTGTTTAGTACGTAAACTGGATACACTGCCTGGCAGTAGCAGTCGGGGCCAGTCTGACCTTTTGTGGGATTCATGTTCCCGTCAGGATCAAGCAGATAAAAGGGAGAGTTACCGTCATGTCAGGCTGTCAGCGGCTCCTGAGTAATAACCGGCCGCAGGTCTGCGCTGGTGACTCAGAATGAAATCTATTCTCTGTCACTTTGGTGCATCAACACCCACAGGAAAAACCTAGACTTACACAACAGTTATTGGGGGTGGCTGAGTTGTGAAATATCCTGTCCAGGGACCGCCGCTCGATGTACTGATTGGAAATACTGCTGTGTACCTGAACAGAGCGAGCGCCGCGTGAGAAACACGGAAACCTGTCCCAGATAAAAGAAAAGCCGCGCTGGTGTACAGATCGTTATTATATCGTATACATGTCACAGGCTAGGCGGAAAAAACACTCTACCGATACTTTTTTTACTACCAGATTTTTCCTTTATGGCTGCGAGTGATCCATTTTAACCCCATCTTTCTCTTCGTTTTTGACTCGCCGCCTCCAAAAAGCCATAACCTTTTTATTTCACCGTTCGCAGAGACGTATGGTGCTTATATTTTGTGGGATAAATTGTACTTGGTATCAGCTAATATTCTATAATATTCTATAATATTCAGAATGGGGTAGAATTTAAGAAAAACGGCATTTGCGCCATTTTCTAACGGGTGTCATTTTTACAGCATTCACTCCAGTAAAAACAACATCTTCCTCACAGGCTTCAGGTTGTCGCGGTCACAGCAATACCAAAGTTATATAGTTTTTTGTTATCATTTAATATCTTTACAAAACCCAAAACTTTCAAAAATGCAAAAAAAAATTATTTTATTTGCTAAATTCCGACCCCCGTCACGTCATTGTGTGTCTGTGCACGGACCTGTGTAAGGCGGCCTTTTTTTGAGACACAAGATGTCATTTTTATTTTCCATTTTGGGAAATGTCCAATGTTTTGATCACTTTTTATCAAATTTTTTTCAGGGAAGGAGAAATGGCAAAAATTATGTTTTTTCAGCATTTCTAATTTTTTTTTTTTACTGCTAAGGTGGGATGGATATATGCTTTTATATTTTGATAGTTCGGGGATGCCTAATGTGCTTATGTATAATTGTGTTTCTTTATTTTTTGATGAAAGGGGCTGATTTGAAATGTTATATATTTTTTTTAAAATATTTTTTTAAAAAAATTTAAACCTTTTTTTTAACCCCCCCCCCTTCCCAGGGGGCGAGAACCTGCGATCATTCGATTGCTTGTAGTATTGCAGTCTATGGAAAAATACCTGAGGTCTGCCGCAGACGGCTCCCACGAGTCGGAGCCATATTGGAAGGTAAAGGCGAGTGGGTGACGGTGTACAGCACCCTAGGGGGGGCAAAAATGGGGGATCACAGGCCACACAAGGAGTCTCAGCTGAATTAATGGGAGGTCATAAAGTGCCATCCATTAATACAGGCAAAGAGAGAAGAAAAGTGCAACAAATCGCTGCAAAGTGTGGAGACAAATATAGCCATATACAAGGCATCCAGCTGCAGAGCGCTGTAAATAAACTCGTCTGTTCTTCAACGTCCTCCTAGGGTTTGTAGAGCACCTGGAGCCAACGTACAGGCTCACACTACAATCAGACCACAAGACCCGGCAGGGATCAGGAGCTGACGCTGTACCAACACTGCAACCGAATCCTCTAAAAATAGACGCTGTGACATACACGAAGACACCCATCTGCTGCCGCGCCGTCATTCCTACAGTATATAGGATACCTTAGTGACAGACAAGTCAGCCATTATGTATGTACGTAGAGTACACACCTACTGTGTCGCACATCATTATAGGATGATAATGTTCTGGGGGCACAGTATACGGCACTGGTATATGTGCACCGTATGAGCCAGCACTAGGTTTAGCTTTGTAGTAGGGGGAATTTATTAAGACTGGAGTTTCTTATGCCAGTCTTAATAAACTCCTGAATTGTCAGCAAGCTACGGGCTCTTAATAAATCGGCGACGGACCGGAAACCTACTCCGGTCAGTAGACGTCCGATATAACGCAGGCCAATTTTCAGACGTGAGTTATAATAAATAGGTTGGGCCGAGGCCTGGATATTCTGCGTCATTTGCAGAAAGTGGTGTGTTAGGCGCAGAACGGAGAAGGTGGAGCATCTTTTAGGGCGCATTAACAAAAGACTGCTGTATATGGGTAGATAAATCCTCCCCCACCCCCATTATACCTGGATCAGAAGATATAATATAAACATGTCTTCTATTCTGTACATGCAATCCTGAGTGTGACAGATAGAAAATACGGACCAAAGTGTGAATAAAACCTAACAGGATGAGTGAATCGGGTTATGTTATAGACATGCTATAGATGTCATTAAGGCATCGAGCGAATCCCATCCACACTTTGCAGAAAAATACCTGCAGTGGAAATGCTGAGATTTTCAAAATCGTTGTGTTTTTGGAAATTTCAGCATGGCAATTATATTTACGGAAATGCCGGCGGTTTCTCTATAGGTATAATGGAAGCAGAAAGTCCGCAGAGGAAAACTCTGCAGACTTTCTGTGAATAGCGATGCGGAAAAAACCGTGATGCATTTCCCCCGTGGTTTTTCCCGGAGCGCTTTTTCGCTGCGGCCTGCTTCGTGGGTCTTAGCCTCATAGCTGTTTGCTCCATCATCACTTATCTTCTTTTTCATCCAAAACCCCTAAATCATCCGTCCATCATTTGTAGTCATTTCAGTCCCATGTAATTCATCCATCAGTCATTGTGTATCATGGATTGACTATATGTTTATATCAATGTAATATAAAAAAAAAAAAAAAAAAAAAAAAAACGGAATTATCGACTCCAACTCTGACTCCTTATAAATGGCTGACAGCCATGGTCAGATAGAAGCAATAAAAAGCCTCTAATTCCCAAAAATGTCAGTGATTCATCCCTATGATAGTAAATATACTATACTATACATCTAATAATATTAATAATTCTATCATATCATTAATAATCCAGTGATTGATTCCTATGACAGTAAAAATATAACAAACTATACATCTAATTATATAACATTAATAACTCTATAATATCATTAATAATCCAGTGATTGATCCCTATGACACTAAATATAAAACAAACTATACATCTAATAATGTAATATTAATAATTCTATAATATCTTTACTAATCCAGTGATTGATTCCTATGATAGTAAATATGTAACAAACTATACATTTAATTATATAATATTAATAATTATATAATATAATTAATCACCCAGTGATTGATTCCTATGACAGTAAATATGTAACAAACTATACATCTAATAATGTAATAAGAATTATATAATATCTTTAATAATCCAGTGATTGATCCCTATGACAGTAAATATGTAACAGACTATACATCTAATTATATAATATTACTACTGTAATTCTATAACATCATTACAAATAATAAATCATTTTATTTTGATCCCGGAGTCAGAGTCAGTGACTTTTTTCCATCTCCGACTCCACAGCAAACCCTTTTCTTAGTAGATATAAAGCACACACCGATATAGCAGATGATTTTCTCCTGTGACTGACCAGATAAACCATAAGCCAAGCACAGAAGTCCGCTGAGAATATATACGATTATAAGGAGAGTAAAATGGAGTGCAATGTAATCGTCATCATTAAAAAAGAATACAAATTCTATGATGTATATTCCCTGCACCACAGAACCCGGCCTCTAGGGGGTGCTATATACTATGCCAATGGTCGGTCTAATCTATGACTGTCCAGCTCCTCATCTGCCGCATCTTCCTAACAATCTACATATCATCTTATTAGGGAATTGTCAGCAAGTGTCAGATGTGGCCTCCCAGTGATCTGGATTATCCTCTGTGTCTTCGGTTGCTGGTTCTGACCCTTCACATGCTCATAAACCATAGGTTGGCTAAAATGATGGTGAAACATCGTCAGACAAACCGAGAACACTTCAGATATCTCTCCATATAATATGGATATATTTCCATAGGAGATATCCATCCTGAATCCATATTTTTGTGCAGCCAAATGAAAAAAAACACTTGATGTAAAATAGAGAACTGACGCGTCGCCTCTTGGGCCAGCTGTACATGGGCTTTGATGGTTCTGAAACTAAGGTCCGTGTACATGGACTTGCCGTATCAGTTCTCTACGATGATGTGAGTCTCTCCCTCGCTATGAGACTACTGCCCCATCAGGTTACAGAGGGGGAACAGAGACTTCCAGCATCACAGATCATGCCGTGAGGACGGGTCTCCGGACACTGGACAGTTCCAAGTTGGACAAGACGCTACACTCACACCTGTGTCGGCTTGTCCATTCTTTTGGTTCATTGGAAGACCAGAAGAATGGAAAAACAGTCCATGTAATAACACACAGCACTAGATCCTGAGGGATCCCACTGATCTTGTCAGTCATTGCTGGGTCTCTGCCGCACTCTACACTGGAGGTCCCAAACAGAAAGTCTGCCGCAGATGTGAACGTAGCCTTAATCTGCACCAGATTTATCACCATGGCTGATGCCGGATGATGTGTGCTTTGCCAGTGTGTTTCATTGTGATCTATGACCCCACGTATGCTTGTGAAGTGACTGGGGCTGTAAGGCACAGCAAGCACACCGATATCACCCACGTGCCCTCCATGCCGTCTTATCACGGACCCGGCCCATGTCCACCACAACCCGTTGTGCACCTTGCTTGCCACATGTTAGATGGAGTGGGGTGGGCCAGGGATGCCTTGGCCAGACATATTTACTATAACTCATGCCAGTTTTCGGGTGTGAGTTCTAATGGAAATCTACAACAGTTCCTAACTGGCGTAGATCTCCATGGTGGTGCACGGGCTGGGGCCTCTTCATAAATCATAAACCCAGCATGCACCTGGACTTGAAGCATTTTAGAAGCTGATTTTTCCCACTGAACTCAATAGAAGGTGGACATTAACTCCATGTGAAGTGCTCCTGTTAGGTCCCTCTCTCGTCCAGCATTGCTGACTGTATCACCGGTGAGGCAATGTATCCGAGTAGTCATCATGTCATATTATTGTTATAGTAAATATTGGCCGGGGTTTGATTAGTAGAAAACCAGTTTATGCAAATAGGTGAGCAGCCCTCAGGACTGGAGAAGATGAATTAGACAGAGCCGGATGTCTGAGGTTTACAGCAAGTGGGAAGGGGTTTGGTCGGCTGATACTTCAGGGTTGTATTTCTCAACATAGTGTTTTTTTTTTAAGTTGACACTTTCAATCTTAACACTTTCCACCCCAGGTAAAATAAAGGTAATTTCCATAGCGAAAAATGCCTACTCAGCAGAGAGCAGGCAATAGTCATGAATGAAAGCCTCAGAGCACTGTAGGAGGACTGAAGCGGCTTCTCAGTAGCGTCAGTGGAAACTAAAGCATGTCAATATGTCTTGTGGTTTTTTTGCAGCGCAAATCGAAGTCATTCCTTGCAAAATCTGTGGCGATAAGTCTTCTGGGATCCACTATGGTGTAATAACATGTGAAGGATGCAAGGTAAGAGCCCAAGGAAATATCATAAAATATCTGAAAATAGGAGGGCAATATAATAAGAGTCTGAATATAAAGGGGGGAATGTCATAAAATATCTGAAAATAGGAGGGCAATATAATAAGGGTCTGAATATAAAGGGGGGAATGTCATAAAATATCTGAAAATAGGAGGGCAATATAATAAGGGTCTGAATATAAAGGGGGGAATGTCATAAAATAACTGAAAATAGGAGGGCAATATAATAAGAGAGTGAATATAGGGGGGACATCATAAAATATCTGAAAATAGGAGGGTAATATAATAAGAGTCTGAATATAAAGGGGGGAATGTCATAAAATATCTGAAAATAGGAGGGCAATATAATAAGAGTCTGAATATAAAGGGGGGAATGTCATAAAATATCTGAAAATAGGAGGGCAATATAATAAGAGTCTGAATATAAAGGGGGGAATGTAATAAAATATCTGAAAATAGGAGGGCAATATAATAAGAGTCTGAATATAAAGGGGGGAATGTCATAAAATATCTGAAAATAGGAGGGCAATATAATAAGAGTCTGAATATAAAGGGGGGAATGTCATAAAATATCTGAAAATAGGAGGGCAATATAATAAGAGTCTGAATATAAAGGGGGGAATGTCATAAAATATCTGAAAATAGGAGGGCAATATAATAAGAGTGTGAATATAGGGGGGGGGACATCATAAAATATCTGAAAATAGGAGGGCAATATAATAAGGGTCTGAATATAAAGGGGGGAATGTAATAAAATATCTGAAAATAGGAGGGCAATATAATAAGGGTCTGAATATAAAGGGGGGAATGTCATAAAATATCTGAAAATAGGAGGGCAATATAATAAGAGTCTGAATATAAAGGGGGGAATGTAATAAAATATCTGAAAATAGGAGGGCAATATAATAAGGGTCTGAATATAAAGGGGGGAATGTCATAAAATATCTGAAAATAGGAGGGCAATATAATAAGAGTCTGAATATAGGGGGGGACATCATAAAACGTCTCAAACAGGAGGGCAATATAATAAGGGTTCTAATATAGAGGAGAACATCAAAAAAGATCTGAAAATAGGAAGGCAATATAATAAGAGTCTGAATATAAAGGGGGGAATGTAATAAAATATCTGAAAATAGGAGGGCAATATAATAAGGGTCTGAATATAAAGGGAGGACATCAAAAAAGGTCTGAAAATAGGAAGGCAATATAATAAGAGTGTGAATATAGGGGGGGACATCATAAAACGCCTCAAACAGGAGGGAAATATAATAAGGGTTCTAATATAGGGGGGAACATCAAAAAAGGGAGAACTATAAAGGGGGGAATGTAATAAAATATCTGAAAATAGGAAGACAATATAATAAGAGTCCGAATATGGGGGAGACATCATAAAATATCTGAAAATAGGAGGGCAATATAATAAGAGTGACTATAGAGGAGGACATCCTAAAAGGTTTCAAATAGGAGG
This sequence comes from Leptodactylus fallax, assembly GCA_947044405.1. Taxonomy (NCBI): domain Eukaryota; kingdom Metazoa; phylum Chordata; class Amphibia; order Anura; family Leptodactylidae; genus Leptodactylus; species Leptodactylus fallax. The sequence goes on from CAMRHE010000490.1 coordinate 1,153,301, forward strand.
GCAATATAATAAGGGTTCTAATATAGGGGGGACATCATAAAAGATCTGAAAATGGGAAGGCAATATAATAAAGGTCTGCATATATAGGAAACCTCATAAAGGGTCTGAAATAGGAGGTCAATGTAGGGGGAAACATCCTAAAAGGTCTCAAAAGTCCCGCTGACTAAATAGGCCTGAGTCTATTGACAGTTCTATGGGAACAGACAAAAAATAGAACATGTCCATTAAATCAATGGCACAGTATTTACTAACACTGTCTAAAAAGTAGACAGTGGAAACTTATCGCCAGTGTCTGAGGCTTAATGCAGCAGGTGGTGCTGAGCCGCAGACCGTACCGTTGGTGCCTGAATGGTGCAGCCGGAAGCTGAAAAACTAATTTAAAAATATACATAGTTACAAATGGCACCATGATGTATGGAATAGCACACTACACTAGTCTACTACACTATTCTATTCAGTCTAGCAGTATACTGACATGTACCAATCAGAAGAAGGCTGAAAGGACACTCTTTTGGCCTCCATCTTGCAACAGAAATCTATGCACACATTTAGCGAGTATGTTGAGAGATTTCCTAAAGCAGGGGTCCCCGAACACCGTTCCGCGGACCACTGATGGGACCTCGGTGTACAGCGCTGTAGACCAGGTCCCCACCATTAGCTAAGTATCAGTGAATGAGCCCTGATACATTGTATCAAACTATCAGGACAGGAGACGTGTGGCGCTGATGTGTGCAGCTGACAGTAACAAACCCTGAGCTGTGATAAGTAGTATTTGAGGTAGGGGGTTTCTTTTTCTGGATGCGAAGCAGAGATCCTGGATATGGCAAAGCTCTGCTGCACAAAGTTTTATACACATAGTCTAGAAATCTGTTCAACATCAAGTCCGATCTGGTCTGTGTGACTGCGCTGTATATGAGAATATAATATGTACATTTATGGCATAAACCTGGCCATACACATTACATTATGGTCGGCTAAAACCTCTGATTTGGGTGGGACCAGCCGACTATTGAATGTGTATGGGGGACCTCCCAACTCTCCTCAATGACAGATGTCCAGAGGAGAAAATGATCGGACATGTTGAATTTGAACACACTCAAGGGGTGACCTCCTGCAGAGGTGTCCGGCAGTCTAGTAGATGGCCCAATATTAACAACAATTATCAGGAATGCATGGCCATACAGTGCGAAAAACTGCACAAGACCAAAGACATACCCCACCACCACGATCGCCATGCGTTTCTACAGGTATAACTCAGTGTTACCTGCAGAATTGCGGGGCCCTCGAAATGTATTCTCTATTTGGTGGGACAATGTAAATTTGACCAGCCAGGGATTATTCTCACATCCAAATCACTTGCTCTGCTTAATAGGGCTTTTTCCGCCGGAGTCAGCAGGGGAAACCAATCTACTCATGCAGCCAGCAACAAAGCTGTCCAATTGACCGCTCCAGCAGGAACCGATGCCAGCACTGCCGGCTGCAGAAATGTCTATCCCTGGGAATGTCCCGAGATGGTAAGAACTCATCTACACAGCGACGTCTCTCTTCTCTGTGAGTCATTAAGCTGTCCATGGACCAACCACATGGGCAGGAAAGTAACATGACCAAATGAAGAGTTCAGAGGTAAAGCACGGTGGTATGTGGCTAGCAGATGGTCAGAGTGTTATTACGGGGCCGCAGCAGCAGGAAATGTGACAAAATAAAAAATAACTTGTCTGTTCACCCACCAACACCACCACACCAGTGACCCCTGCTAGTCTAGGTTAGGTTCTATGCAGCAGTGACATCACAAACATCCAAGTGACCACTGCAGCCAATCACAGGTCTCAGCAGTCTTGTGCTGTCATGATATCACTTCCGAGGACAGAGATTGGCGGCAGTGGTCACAAACACATACGGCACATCATCGGAACAAAAAACAGCAGGACCGTTGAAGCTGCGTGGGATTGAACGGGTGACTAATGGTCATTGCCTGTTGTTAGCCATTTCTTTAAATGCCGGACAGCCCCTTTAATCTTACAGTGCCTTGCGAAAGTATTCGGCCCCCTTGAACTTTTCAACCTTTTGCCACATGCGTGCGTTTCCTCCGGGTACTCCGGTTTCCTCCGACACTCCAAAGACATACTGATAGGGAATGTAGATTGTGAGCCCTATATGGGACAGTGACTGACAATGTCTGTAAAGTGCTGCGGAATATGATGGCGCTATATAAGTAACCATAATAAATAAATAAATAATTTCAGGCCTAAAACATAAGGATATAAAATTTAAATTTTTTGGTGAAAAATCAACAAGTGGGACACAATTGTGAAGTGGAACGAAATTTATTGGTTATTTTAAACTTTTGTAAAAAATAAAAAACTGAAAAGTGGGGCGTGCAATATTATTCGGCCCCTTTACTTTCAGTGCAGCAAACTCACTCCAGAAGTTCAGTGAGGATCTCTGAATGATCCAATGTTGTCCTAAATGACTGATGATGATAAATATAATCCACCTGTGTGTAATCAAGTCTCCGTATAAATGCACCTGCTCTGTGATAGTCTCAGGGTTCTGTTTAAAGCGCAGAGAGCATCATGAAGACCAAGGAACACACCAGGCAGGTCCGTGATACTGTTGTGGAGAACTTTAAAGCCGGATTTGGATACAAAAAGATTTCCCAAACTTTAAACATCCCAAGGAGCACTGTGGAAGCGATCATATTGAAATGGAAGGAGTATCAGACCACTGCAAATCTACCAAGACCCGGCCGTCCCTCTAAACTTTCATCTCAAACAAATTTGGCACGCCCCACTTTTCAGTTTTTTATTTTTTACAAAAGTTTAAAATATCCAATAAATTTCGTTCCACTTCACAATTGTGTCCCACTTGTTGTTGATTCTTCGCCAAAAAATTAAAATTTTATATCTTTATGTTTGAAGCCTGAAATGTGGCAAAAGGTTGAAAAGTTCAAGGGGGCCGAATACTTTCGCAAGGCACTGTACCTAGAGAAATACTGACTCTTGCTGTTAGGGATTGACTGTTATAATAAAAAAACAGAACATGAATTTCAATCAGCCTCAACTATTTTATTTTTCAGCCGTAAAGTTTGGCCGTATGTCTAAGAAACAAAGGGCTATACTGCAAGCTGAGGTCCAAAAACTTCTGAAGGAGCAAAGATCGGAGATCTCTGGAAGTCTACAAAGTTCTGAAGCCCAGGCTGAACAACCATCCACTACCACTCCTGAGCTGCCTCACTCCATCCAACCCGCTGTATGGATGGGCCACAGTAGATGGGACTCCTCCTGTTCATCCCGGAGCTGTTCACTGCCTAGAATGCAACTACAGAGGGAAGCCCTTGTACTTCACACCCCAGAAAAGACACAGACAGACGTCACAAGTAGGAAAAGCTATCTTCGAGATCAGCAGCTCCATCTGGAGAATGTAAGACCGAGTGTATTCCACAATCTGGAATCATACTGTAGCCTAAATCTCAGCAGCTGTTTGCCCCCAGAGTGCATAATGTCAGCCACGGAGCTTGGTGAGTAGGTCCGATCTTAATGTAAGAGATTGCAACATTTCCTAGTGCTACCATCCTCTTCATTTACGACTAGCATTGAACATTTCATTTCTTATGGTGCTTTAGAACTACTCATGCAGAATGTGGTGTTTGCGCACCAAGAGACGTGCCAATTTCGTCAGGAGAACCTGCAGATCTTGAGATGGGAAACATTTTCACCTGAAGAGGTGCAGAGCTTACAGCAGAAGGTAACCAGCTAAGTACCACATCTACTGGCGATATTATTGGTGATATCATTAGGAATATGTGTGTGATACGTTACATATTCACACACGACTTCCTGTCTCTCTTTACAGTCCATGGACCAGATATGGGAGCGCTGTGTCTGTCACATTACAGATGCCATTCAATATATTGTAGAATTTGCAAAGCGACTCAGCGGCTTTATGGAGCTGAATCCGAACGATCAGATTTTACTTCTGAAAGCAGGTAGCAGAAGTCATAGTATCAGTCTGAGCAGGGGGAGCTAGACATACGGTACATTACCAGGACCACAAATTAAACCCCCTTTACTTGTAGGTGCAATGGAGCTGTTGTTGATTAGAATGAGCCGGGCCTTTAACTGCTACAATAACACCGTCTTCTTCGAGGGAAAATATGCACAACTGGAGCTCTTCCAATCTTTAGGTAAGTCACTGAAATATCCTGCACCAATATCCTATCATACTCTGCGCTTCTGCGGTGTATACTGTACATACTTCTTGCAGTTTAGTCTCCTGTCTGCTTCTGAACAGAAAACATCTTGAATTTCAGATTCCCCCACTTTCTCTCATTCTGTATTGTGATGTCCATCTCGTGATTTTAGACAGCATGCTCTCCTCTATATTTTCCTAAATCAGATAAAAGACCACAAGTAAACAGTAAAGGAGGCTAAACCATCTTCTTTATTATAACTGTGTGACAGAAGCCTGGCCAATCTTCGGCAGTAACGGTGTCCCCCTGAGAATTGCCTGTATGGTATAACCTATGTCTAACCATCAGCACTATGAATGACTCCTTTATTTTTGTAGGATGCAATGACCTAATCAGCTCCATGTTCGAATTCTGCCAGTCGCTCTGTGCACTCAACCTCTCTGAACATGAAATGGCTTTCTTCAGTGCCATGACCCTGCTCGATCCCAGTAAGTCATCTGGTCTCTTACGGAAATGTATCTAAGCCAAGTAACCAATAACGGATACCAATTATAAAATTCACATAGGACGATCAGCAGGAATTTTGAGAATATTCACAATAAAAGTTGTTGTTGGGCAGAGAAATATGGTCCCTGTGTCGGATACATTTCCCATAATGCCTCCTGTGAACTGATTGTCATAATAATTTATAATAACGTAAGCTTCAGAACTACTGGGGTCCTACTATCCTGTGCCTAATGCTGTAAGCCCCAGACAGTAGGAATCCATCAGTTTTGAGGGTTACAGCATCATACGCTGGGAGAATGTTGTACATTCAATTCACAGGAGTCACGGTTGGATTTAGGAATATGACCAATAAATAGGCTGTACTTTTTCCCAAAATAATGACCCTTTTTGGAAGGATTCTCGAATTTCAGCTGATCGCTGAGGCTCCCTGCAAGTCAATATTTTGTAACAAATTACTGTTACGGAATCCTTTAAACATTGTCAGGTAGCGAACCTCCTCACAAACACACTTATGTGTTATCAGAAAAACCAAGCTGGCTGCGCCCACTCTTTTATATCTTTTGAAAACTTGAAAAATGAGAACTGCTCTGATGTCTACATTTCTGTACCACTATCTATAAATTCATACTTCACCTTTCATCAGGTCACCCATGGCTACAAGAGAAGCACAAGGTGGATACTCTCTACAGGAAGATACACTTGGCATTCCGACACTTACTTAGGAGAACACATCGCGAGTTCATATTAATGAAGGTTAGACAATTGTTCTCTTCTAATAAATAGAACCAGTACATATCTAACGTCTTACGCTAGGTTCATACTAGCGTCGCCTCCCATTGTTCTGGTCTATCGGAGGCGGACAACTGAAATAGTAGTAACATACAGAGACCGACGGAGATGCCAGAGCAGATGCAAACGTAGCTTTAATCTTTACACGTCTCTTCTTCTTCATGTTACCACAGCTCTATGTAATCCTCACACGGCTCTCCTTCTTCATGTTACCACAACTCTATATAATCCTCACACGTCTCTTCTTCTTCATGTGACCACAGCTCCATATAATCCTCACACGTCTCTTCTTTATGTAACCACAGCTCTATATAATCCTCACACGTTTCTTCTTCTTCACGTAACTACAGCTCTATATAATCCTCACACGTCTCTTCTTCTTCATGTTACCATAGCTCTATATAATCCTCACACGTCTCTTCTTCTTCATGTACCACAGCTCTATATAACCTCCCCTCCACATCTCTTCTTCATGTAACTACAGCTCTATATAATCCTCACACGTCTCTTCTTCTTCATGTTACCACAGCTCTATATAATCCTCACACGTCTTCCTCTTCATGTGACCACAGCTCTATATAATCCTCACACTCTCCTCTTCCTCTTTCACCTTACCACAGCTCTATATAATCCTCACATGTCTCTTCTTCTTCATGTTACCATAGCTCTATATAATCCTCACATGTCTCTTCTTCTTCATGTGACCACAGCTCCATATAATCCTCACACGTCTCTTCTTTATGTAACCACAGCTCTATATAATCCTCACACGTTTCTTCTTCTTCACGTAACTACAGCTCTATATAATCCTCACATGTCTCTTCTTCTTCAGGTGACCACAGCTCTATATAATCCTCACATGTCTCTTCTTCTTCATGTAACTACAGCTCTATATAATCCTCACACGTCTCTTCTTCTTCATGTTACCACAGCTCTATATAATCCTCACACGTCTTCCTCTTCATGTGACCACAGCTCTATATAATCCTCACACGTCGCTTCTTCTTCATGTTACCATAGCTCTATATAATCCTCACATGTCTCTTCTTCTTCATGTTACCATAGCTCTATATAATCCTCACATGTCTCTTCTTCTTCATGTAACTACAGCTCTATATAATCCTCACATGTCTCTTCTTCTTCATGTGACCACAGCTCTATATAATCCTCACACGTCTCTTCTTCTTCAGACCACAGCCACCCCCACCCCCCCTCTCCCAACCACAGCTCTATATAATCCTCACACGTCTCTTCTTCTTCATGTTACCACAGCTCTATATAATCCTCACACGTCTCTTCTTCTTCATGTGACCACAGCTCTATATAATCCTCACACGTCTCTTCTTCTTCATGTTACCACAGCTCTATATAATCCTCACACGTCTCTTCTTCTTCATGTCACCACAGCTCTATATAATCCTCACAGTTTCTTCTTCATGTGACCACAGCTCTATATAATCCTCACACGTCTCTTCTTCATGTCACCACAGCTCTATATAATCCTCACACGTCCTCTTCTTCAGGTAACCACAGCTCTATATAATCCTCACACGTCTTCTTCATGTCACCACAGCTCTATATAATCCTCACATGTCTCTTCTTCATGTTACCACAGCTCTGTATAATCCACACACGTCTCTTCTTCGTGTGAACACAGCTCTATATAATCCTCACACGTCTCTTCTTCATGTTACCACAGCTCTGTATAATACACACGTCTCTTCTTCATGTGACCACAGCTCTATATAAACCTCTTCTTCATGTGATTAGAAAACTTGTGTAAACTTGTGTTTAGAGTTTGGAGCTAAAATCCCTCTATTGTAACGTCTGCTCCAGCCAAAAAGCATTACAGAAAAATCTAATTTTGCCGTTACTTTTAGTCATCCATTGCACAATTAGGATTGTAACCCTGTTTGACTTCCAATGCATTGCACAAGTAGCTGTGTAGCCTCAACCTTATTCTCAAGAATGGCTTTAAGATAATATTTTTTTTTACTATTCCCATATCTTCAGCTTCCAGAAAAGGAAAAACTCTCCAGCATATGCCAGCTGCACCTAGAAAAGCTGAACATCTTCAGACAAATGTACCAGAGCATTGCGTGGGAGAGATTCCCTCCTCTGTACAAGGAGTTGTTTATCTCAGAGACTGAAAATTCATGAATAGAACTGGATATCCTGGATTGTTCTGATCTCCTGACACAAAGTCCTCTTGTCCTTCAGTAACATTTTGTTCTGGAGAAAAACTATCCTTGAACATCATGAAGAAACACGAAGAGCTCGTAAAGTCTTCTCCATCTATTTCTTCTTATTCAGACATGCAAGTGGTCATGAACTGACAATTACAAAGCTGGCTAATGAAGAGTTCATGGCTGGTTCCTAGATCTAAGGGCATTATATTATAACCTAGTGCCGGATACAAGGAATTGCTGTTACTAGTAGTTCCTCAGTCCTTGATTTTTTTTAAGTGTCTCAAGCATTAACCAGTGGAATGTGATCATTAGCCCCAATTGTACGTTGACTTGGTCCTCAGACCCATATTGTATATTTTTTGAGCTATTGTATATTGTATCAACCCATTAGCCCTAAGTAAAAGCTTCCAAATAAAAGTTGACATCCCCTTCGTTCTTCCTTTTTCAGATTATGTCCACCTTTACCATTGCTATTTTATTCAGCCAGTCAACAATAAGCTATTTTTTTTTTTTTTTTAATAAAATGAATTTCATGGACCTCGGCCAGCATGGATCTTTTACTATTTATATGGGTTTCTAGCTAACTAAATGTCTCTTAGGCTAAAGCCCCACGTTGCAGATTTACCAGAATGGAAATGTCTTCCTTTATATTTTCCATTCCTTTTCAAGCCACTCCTGACTTTGGCTCAAAAAAACTGCAGTAAAATCTGCAACAAAAAACGCTGCGTTTCCACAACGTGGGGCTTTAGCCTTAAGGGAATGTTCACACGGAGGAATTTGGTGCAGAATTTGGGGCGGATTTCGCCTCTAAATCAGCTGCAAATTGAGCCTGAAACCATTCATTTCAATGGGAGTAAGCTGCAGATTTTTCCTAGGGAAAAAATAAGCATCATGCTCGATCTCCGGAATCATGTACCGGAAACTACAGAGGAGAGACATGATTCAGAAAAAAAACTACCAAATGTAGTGAAAGACAGGGCAGGGATCACCAATACCTCGGCAGCATAAAGACATGCAGTGGGTTTAGGGCCCCCAAACTGGGTGACAAGTTCCCTTTAAAGCCACACCTTCAAGACAAAACATCTCAGACTAGGTGAATCTGTAAAGTTAAAAAGTTACACCTAGGTGAACGCGATGCCCATCAGCAAATTGGAAGTGTTGCACCAAAAATTGGAGTCCTCAAAGACAAAAGTTAAAAGCATCTTGTCACGTCCGGGTCTTCCTAGCACGTGACACGGGTGAGGCTGTCAGGGGTCGACTCAACTCCGCTCACTCAATCTTGCACTCACCCAAACACAGTCCACGCACCCCAAATACACGCTGCCACCACCACTGATTTACCGGCTCAGTGGAGACCTCACTCACATATACACTTCAAAAAGATAATGGGTTCATAGAGCATACAAAAAGTGACCTTAAAGTTAACACTTTAATACCAAGATGGTTCAGTGTTACAGATACAGAGAGATAACAAATGACACAATACAAACAGCTATAAAATAAAAAGGAATATAGCAGAAGAATACGTAAAAGTCTTTGGTTCCAGGAGTTTGGAGATCTTCTGTAGTCACAATGGACACATCCAGCTCTCTTAGCTGACTCCATAGATGTGACAAAGAATCTTGGTCTTCCTCTCAGTTAAGGCCAATGTCCAGCCACACATCCCTTCCAGAGGATCCTCAGAAAGAAGGATGTTTTTCTGGCTGCGGGAAAGCTGTGTGTCTCTGGGTTGAGCTCAGGGTGATTAGCCCTCTCTCCTTCCTTTGACATCTGTTTGTCCTGAGGTAATAAAACTATTTGGCTGGAGCCAGAAAGGGCGATCTCCCCTTGTATACACATAAAACCAGACCAGCAATGTAAACACGACATAGGACGAACAGGAATAGGGAATTTGTATATAACAACACATATCAAAGAAGAATACACAACTGGGGGTCTCTTATCAGCACACATCTGATACAGCAAAGATAGATGACCTGTATGAGATGTAGAATGTGATCTTTGGGCAGATGACTTGATCGGTGCCAGGTCAGGGATCACACTGGGTTGAGGGCTTACAGCAGACGGCTGGGGCCAAGCACACCTTGTGTTTGGTCACACACCGCTGAATCTCGGTGTAGTACCTATGCATTTCTTCCCCTTTCAGTAAGGGCAGGGTACATTAAATATTAATGGCTTATAGGTGTAGCGTGTCTGTCTCAGTATGAAGCCTGCTTTCCAGATGCTGTCTCAGGCGAGCTCTTCCTGGCACTAATCGACATCCAGTAAATGCATAAAGCTGCTCAGTGGGACGGAGGCAGGGAAGCTGTGGGGGCTGCGATACACAGGTAGGACAACGTCTATTACATGCTATCTCGCTCCATTATTATCCAGACTGCTGGCCGTATAACCACACTGCGTACTAGAAGTCAGATTTCTATAGAAGTTCCTGGAAAGTTGCTGACAATTTAAAGCCGCCTTTTCATCTTCTTATGTGTGGATTTGATGATCGTGTCATAGTTATAAGCAGGAAGGAATAGGAAAGCCAAACCTCCGACTTGGAATCAGACTCCTCTGTTTTGCAACAGCTCCGACTTCTTCATGAACGGCCGACAGTCACGACCAGTAATTTCCTCTAATTCATAACAGATATAGTGATTGTATTCCTATAAAAGTTAATATGTAATAAACTGTATCTAATTAATTATATAATAGCAATAATTATACAATATTATAAAAAAAATTCATTTTATTTTGAAGCCGGAGTTGGAGTCGGTAACATCTTAATAACTCCGACTTCACCCAAAATTGTCTGACGCCAGGACTCCTAGTTTTAGGATGTTTATGTCATTTTGTATCTTTACTTTTTCAACAAAAAATACTTGTAGGTTCAGCCAACGTCGGGATTTCTTAAACCATGCATTGGTTCAGGAGGAAATCCTGACTGTCTCCCAAGGGAAGATGTCAAGAAGAAGGGTCAGTCAGCTGGTAGTTGGTGTTATGCAGGAGCTTATTCCCCTCTTTCCATTTAGTACACATGCACACTCAGCATGGGGAGAAATAGCCAATATCCAAATGAATGGAGCAGGAGCGTAGCAAGGGGAGTCCGTGTGCCCCAAGTGGTGGCTGTCAGGGAGCCACCAACAAACCACGTCTATGTATACAGAGTAAGGACAGCGAACTGAACCTTCTCCCCGAGTGATGGACAGACTAGATACAACCCAAGAGCTCTCTAAAATGTATGATTAACCTTATTCCCGAAGCTAAAAATAACAACAGACCCGTAACTAACCGAGCAGCTCACTTTGGTTAGGTCTCCATAATCTGATATGTTATAATATCATTGGGCATAGGATTCTACTTTCTATAATTGCCAATCTCAATCGTAAAAATCAGACAATGCTCGGTAAACTACATATATGACGTTGCTAAATAACTAGAGATAAATATCATTAGAATAGCTCTGTCCATATACCCTACTATTTTACATAGTAAGGCTGGGTTCATACGTTCGGGGATTCTGTTCCCCTCTCCGCTTCAAATTTTTCGCACTTTTCGAGCGGAAACCATGCGGACCCCATTATAGTCTATGGGGTCCGAGGGTAACTGCTTTTTTAATCGGATTAGGTTTCCGTTCGGGGGGATCCGCTTGTGGAAACCCAACGTAAATGTGAACCTAGCCTTAGAGACGTAGATCTCCTAGGTCAGAGCAAAACCCTGCTATAAAAGCTCCGAATCTTGTAAATCCAGCGCGTGCATTCATTGCTTTCCTCCATAGAATCCTCCATCAGGATATACAGTGACATTTTATTAGAATAATCAGATCCAAAGGAAAACGCCGGATCTTATATCGTGGCTTGGAAAATCTTTACATCTACGACCGTCTTCATTTCAGGCAACTGCTGTAAAACGTGGATCTCTGTAGATAACGTACTGGTTGTAAGACAACCCAAAAATGGAGCAAAAACACTCGTTTTATAATTTTATTCCTGCTACAAATATTCTAATAACAAGAGAGCAGTTTTCTTAGAAGGTGTCAGGTCACAAGCATCATAAAGACAAGGTAATACGGCAAGACACAAGAACGTAAGGACTAGAAACGTCTCCGTAAAACATGCTTTATATGTATGTGTAGGAGCGACGGCCATAAATGTGATAATATAAGTATTATGACATACTCCAGCAATGTTTTAGTCGGATCCTATCGTGAATCTGTACATCAGTTCTGAGTGCCAGAAAGATAAGATGACCTGGACAACATGTAAAGGGAAATTGTGATAAGACCTGGAAAAGGCAGATAAAGAGATACCACTATTTAGGTGCCCATAGGTCCACAGCCCAACCTACTGATTTCAGCCGACCGCCCGTCCATCTATATGTGTATGAGGGTGTTGCTGACTCATCTGTCCAGAAAGAAGTATTGGGCATGTTGAATTTCAACATGTCTGATTGTTTGTTCTCCCAGGAGATGAGACGTCACCAGGGTTGCCTGGTAGTGGCTGACTCTCATCTGCCTAATGACAACACAGACATTTCCGCTAATCCGAGGGTGTGTGTGTATAGCAGGGTTGGGAGAAAAAGTCCACAACAGATGATAGAAAAAAGAAGTAAAATAGCAGCAAGGACCACAGAATAAGAAAGGGTGAGAGTAAGGCACCTTCACAGCCTTTCATCTTCTGCTCTGTCGTAGGACCAGAAGAATGGATCAAACAGTAAAGATGGACTGTCTAGTGACAACAATGGATCCCAATGACTAAAATGGGGACTGTCAGGTATCCATTGTTTTCCCCTGACATGGCTGGCCGAAAAAGTCCTGCTTACAGATCATGTACCAGATGGACACAGGGGCGGATATGAATATAGCCTAAGAGGCAAAAAAGACAAGGGAGTTGGGGCAGTTCCAGAAGCGGCCATGGCGTACGTAACAACATTATAGGTCTGACCCAAGTTTTAATGCTGATCGATGGGGCTCAGAAAGCTGAACTCGGAGAATGTGTACTGCCAATCTAATCATTCTCTATGGCACAGTCAATAGAGCAGAAATGCTCCTGTTCAACCATAGGGGGCCCCGTTGTCATGATGGGTGGATAATCGCCATATTGTCAAGCACTAGGCCACATTACAGACCAGTATTAGATAAATCTGTAATAGTGTGCCCATACATTGTCATGCTATACTCTTTACACCCCATGGAAGAACTTGCATTATGGGGTTGAGCAGGGTGTCATGGAGGAGAACATGGAATACAAACTCCTATCTCCCCTTGACATCCATGAATTACTTTTACCGCTGATGCCGTTATACACACCCAATGTCTTCCTGTCTGTAGCATCTGTTATTGTATAGGACTGAAGAAGGTCCCCGTCGCTGACAGAAAGCTACAACTCTGACTATACCGCTCCAGATTGTGTTTCACGCTTGTCACAGAACAGGCAGATTATCTCCTCTGGTTTCAATCCACTGCCTGCACTCCCCTAATGCATCTTCTGTCAGCTATCCTGTCCTGAAGTCTTCATTGAAAGAAAATACCCCATGCAAAATTTCCTAGAAAATGGTAATAAGAGGACGCCCTGCCAGGACAGAACGTCACTTCCAGTTTTCAATTAAAACTCTTCATGGCTGCATTGTACGCTGAGAGCGTCTGCGGCCGGGCTCACGTATACGGTTCTGACATTAAAGGTTCTTTACGTGTCATGCAGGCAATCTACTGAGATCACATCTGTTAGATAACTGGGATTTAAGCCTTTGCTGTGCTGAATGAAACACACACCAGTCTGGTGTTTCCTTGTCCTGAGAGCTGAAATGATACGGCAGACCTCCGCCTGACTTCTTGTCTTCTTTCCAAGCAGAAATCTGCTTTCTAGGCTGAGTATCTGGCAAGCAGCCGCTGCACACTGGACACCGAGGTCAACTCAGCCTACTTACAGATGCATGTCATTTCAGGTTATGGCCAAACAGCCCTAGTGCACCATGTTCTCAGGGGGGAAAAAAGAACACTGATGGAAGACTGGCAGCTACTTAATCCCCTCTCCCCATTAGCAACACATCCATGAACCGAGTGTGCATATGTATGAAGGAGTCAGGAGGAATAGCTGTCTGCTAAGTCAGTGTCCAACAGCTATTAACGGGGCTCTCCAAGGGGTTAAATTCGGCTTCTTTCCTCCGGAGGTTTCTTCATGATGGACCTAGGGGTTCCGGTCTGATTCCAACTATGGTTCACGTGATTGAAACCAGCCCCTGTCCCACGGGTTACTCTGCCCCCTCCAGGTTAAGGATTAGTAAAGACAGCCCCCATAGCAAAGGTACCTGTGCAAACAAGAGAGTAGGGAGGAGGCAGCGTGACCCGTGAGATAGGGCCTGGTTCCGATCTCGTGAACCAGGCTGGAACCCTCAGGTTCAGCGTAAAGAAACCACCGGAGGAAGGAAGGTAAATTTAACTCCCTGAACAACCCCTTTAACAATGCCTTTAGGCTATGAACATGCATAACCTGATGCCATGTACAGTAGCATTGTAGTGGATGGGATTTCACCTGCAGCATGTCTATTATTGCCAAGGGTTTGGGCACACTTTTCATCCTGAAGGATGGGCCAGCCACGAAGGACTCACGTCTGGAAGCCAGACAATGTCATCAGCTTCTTTGCCATGGTCATATCTCCATAGCCTAACACTGCAACCGACCTGACAGACGAGATTAGTGGTTACTAATCTCCACTCCGAATTACCATAAGGAACACTGATAAAATGGATGTTTTCACTTCTTTTGATCTTTTTTTTTTCTCATCATTTTCACAAGCTCTCCTGCTGAGGGTTTCATTGAACCCTTTCTCCTGTAGGTCCTGGTGCAGTTGTCTTACTGTTTGCTATTTCAGTAACACATTACTTTCTTTTATATTAGTTATAAATAGCCTCACGATGACCCCCCCTACCTTCTCTCCAAGGACACGGACTGGTATATTTGTGTGTGGCAGGTCTGACGCTCAGACATATGGTCGGCTGATCTTTGCTCACCATTTATACGAGCGTGCAGGAGGAAACTTCATCTTCTCTATTCATATTTTCCTGGGTACAGTCCTCTCGTGTCGCAGGCCGTCTCCGCCAGCCAGGATACAACAAAATTAGCAGATTAAATATTCAGCAGAAGGGGCGCTAAGATTTCACATTGATGCCATCAGAAACTCAGTTAACAAGAGGAGCACTGGGACTTTCTCTGCTGCTTTCATGACACAGAAGGGATCACTTGCCAGAGAGGACTGAGACAGCCTATTAACCTCCATTTGGCGAGTTAACGGAGCAAATTATAGAAACTGCAACATATATGAGTTTGGGAGGAAGCCGTAACCAGCCTGAAATCCATGTCAAGAGAACAGCATGGAAGCTGCATCTATATAGGAAGGTATATACTGTGTTCTGAGGTTATACGAGCGGTATTGTCTATGGCCTGCAACCTACAGATGTTCCACTGTTGCAAAACCACAACTACCAGTTTGTTGTAGTTTAGGTCAGTCTCAGGTTGCAGGACAATGCTATAGATAAATTTATGTTAAACTTCGAGAGAAATGTTGATACTTGGAGACTCAGTAAAGACTGTCAGGTATCAGGCAAGGCTATAGTCATCTCTGCACTGGGGTCGCAGGGCTTTTTCTTCCGGTGATTCGAGACGGATCTGCACTGGACATGTAGTACTGTCACTGTGTAACATAGAACATCATTCAAGAATATGGGAAATGTCATAAGTCATAAGTTTCAGGTTCTTCTGCTTTTTTTTATTATTAGGTGTAAATGCAAATTTGCCCAATTGACTTCACACCTTAACCTTACACTGCCGAGCAAAAGGGTAACAATGTTCTGACCCTGTGACTCTCAGGCTCCAGATCTCACCATCCACTACAGCTTGGAACGTGAGACTCCCACCATTTACAAGTCACATTTATGTATGAGATAGCCAAGAGGATTGTCTATAACATGATGGGAGTCTCACGTTCCAAGCTGTACTGGGTGGTGAGATCTGGAGCCTGAAAGGTACAGGGTCAGAACATTGTTACCCTTTTTCTCGGCAGTGTATGTCTCATATCATTGCTCAGATAATACTTACAGGCTACAATTTCAAGAGTTTTGGCACCAATGTTTTTTTACGTGATGTCAGTATGTGTATAGGACACAGCCCTAATACTTTGCTTTGATAAATCCACAGGTCTGGAGAAGAGACAGGATGACCCTTCCAGAATATTAACCTTCTTGCTCTCTGTGAAGATGGATATCCGAAGTTGTCCACAGAGTCTGCACCCACTAGCCCTTGTTTTGTCCATCGGGATCTTACTTCGGGTTTTGTGCTCCTGCTGCCCCTCTAGTTGTGTCTGTCCTGCCCACGACAATGCCACCTTGTGCAAACACAGGCTTCTGAGCTTAGTTCCGGTAGAAATCCCTCTCACCTCACATTTCCTGGATCTTAGTTATAACCGTATCAGGTCCGTGCAACATGGAGCCTTTTCCCATCTTCAGTATCTACAAGAGCTAGACCTGAGCCACAACCAGTTATCCCGCATAGAGCCCGGAGCCTTTAGCGGCCTGCCAAACATACGCATCCTATTAATCCATCATAATCAACTGAAACTTCTGCCTCCTGGGGTCTTTACAGGCATGCCAGATCTGACGTGGCTGGATGTGCGAGCAAACCAACTGGTCATTCTGCTGGATCAGACATTTCGTGGGCTGAAGGAGCTCCGACACTTGGAGATCAGTGACAACCCTCTTCTCTTCATATCTCCAGGGGCTTTCCTTGGAATGCCACTACTACAGAGACTGGGGCTAGAGAAAACGAAGCTGAGCATGGTACCAACTCACGCTCTTACTGCACTTCCACGTCTTTCAGAACTAAGATTGGGTGGAGTGACCAGCACTGTGCTGTATGATCTCTCATTTTCGGGGTTGCCGCTTTTGAGAGTACTGGATATGGATCACTGGTCCTCCCTGAAGTCTCTGGGCCCATTGAGTCTGTCCGGACTTAACCTTTCCTCCCTTTCACTGACCCAGGGTAACCTAACCTTAGTTCCTAAAGAAGCACTGGGTTCCCAAGTCCATCTTCGCAGACTAGATCTCTCTCAGAATCCAATTGCTGTCCTTCAAGAACGGTGTTTCGGTTCTCTGAGAAGTCTGGAGGAGCTTCGGCTTTCAGGGTCCAGACTGTACTCAATACCTTCAGGTTCATTCCATGGCCTTGATTATCTACGTTTGCTAGATCTGTCTCATAATCCACTTCAATGGGTAGCAGAAGATGCGCTCCCTCCTCCTGGAACCTTAGAAACGTTATTGCTTTCCAGTACCAACCTTTCGTGTGACTGTCGTCTATGTTGGCTCTTGCACCAGAAAATTAATTTTGGGGGGAGCCCGCCAGTCTGTTCAGCTCCTGCAATACTACAGGGAAAGGTGATCCCAGACCACTCGGAGGTGCTCTGCCCAGAACTCTTCACCTGCCAACCTCCCAGGATAGTAGATCAAGGGCCACGAGAGTTAAAAGTTAAAGAAGGCGACAGACTGACCATAACATGCCAGAGCTATGGAGTACCAGAGCCGTCCACACAATGGGTGCTGCCAAAGACTCCCTGGACGGTAGATCCTAAATCCACAGAGCAAGAACTGATGGGGAGGGTGACCACAGAAGTTCCTCAATACACATCGACTCCGGCAGCAGATGTGACCAGGTCAGTATGGCCGCATACACAGTCCCCGAAATGGAGAGCAATAAACATGCCCCTGATGAAGAAGTCTGTAGAGGATGTAGCTGGAAGGATCTCTGTCTTACCAGGAGGATCCCTCCAGTTTCTTCAGGTCCAAGCACAGGACACTGGCGCCTACCTCTGTCTGGCCAGTAACTTGGCAGGTAACGACTCAGCCTGGGTTCACCTGGAAGTGACGCCATATAACGGTAGCGCTCACCTTCCACCACTCTCCATAGTACATACCCATCTGCTGGCTGTTATTACCGCGGGGGGAATCCTGCCCTTTATCAGCTCGGTCACTCTCTGCTTTATCTTTATTTTCCTTTGGAGCAGAGGACGTGGGAATATCAAACACACAGTGAACA
Organism: Leptodactylus fallax; assembly: GCA_947044405.1. Lineage (NCBI taxonomy): Eukaryota > Metazoa > Chordata > Amphibia > Anura > Leptodactylidae > Leptodactylus > Leptodactylus fallax. The sequence goes on from CAMRHE010000490.1 coordinate 1,171,036, forward strand.
TAGACTATATCCCGAGGACTTCTCGAGGAACAACGTCAGCAGAAGATAACAAATTTACCATGAAGCTTATCTGAAGACATTTTTTACAATGTTGATGCAAAGTGAGTTTAACTATCAATTCTGAGAAGTTTATAGGACAACTCAATAAAACTGATGTATATAAAACACTTTATTGTGGTATCGCACAAGGTGTACGCCTAGTCTAAAAGAACAGCAGGAGTACCCCAGCTATAGACACAATACCCGGAACAAAAATCTGATATGGTCAAGCTCATTATTTATATACTCCTTTATTGAGAATACATGGAAAACTTACAATTCATGTAAATTCTTTAGTGCCTGATGAAACTGTATATATGTCGCTTTGCAATGTTTAAAGGGAACCTGTCAGGGCAATTTGGGACACTAAACCAGTCATAGGTCCTTATAGACTGTATCTAGGGTTTAGTATAGCATTTCTACTTACCTGTCTCCGGTGTTTCCATTGCCAGCGCAGTTCTTTAGTGAGGCCGGAGGAGTACGCCTCAGCTTTAGTACGCATGTGCCAGATCTTGGGCGCATGAACAATGAAGCTGGGGTGTACGTCCCCAGCTTTACTAAAGAACTGAGCAGTAAAGTTCCTCTAATTTATTAAAGGGGTTGTCCAGAACCTAAAAGCAATGGATACTGATGACTTGGCCTCAGTAGCAGATTAGTTGGGGTCCGACACCCGATCATCTGCTTTGGCTGCAGGAAGCCAAATACTAGGTATAAATCTGGAAGCAGCCCTCCTCCTATTCAAGTAAATGAGAGAGGGGCTGCAATCAGGGCTGTGGAGACGGTACGCCAAAGCCCCGACTCCGACTCCTCAATTTCCCCTGACTCCGACTCCAACTCCGACTCCGACTCCACCAAAATAGGCACCGACTCCGACTCCACGACTCCGACTCCACAGCCCTGGACTGCTAAACCTTATAGGTTCACTCAGAACTCAGTCCCATCATTATATGAGGAATAGAACAGACCTTTACAGGACATTTCATCATTTTCAACATTTCATCATTTTCCCAAATTCTTATGAAAATATATTCAGCACATACTGCATTGTACTACTAACTGTACCAATTTATTATATATTTTGGGAGTCGGAGTCGGTACATTTTATACCGACTCCGACTCCACCAAAATAGGCACCGACTCCGACTCCACAGCCCTGGCTGCAATCGTGGACTCCACCACTACAGTATACACTGTATACAGCTTCCATTTCATACAGTATAGTGGTAGCACCTACAACTACAGCCTTGAATGGGAGCATCCTATAGCGTCCGGCTCTACCCAAATCTGGCCCAGGGTCCAACAACGACAGCCCTGTGAAAAAAATGTAGATCTGAACAGTAGCCTAAAAGTAAATGGATCTGTGCGTTGTCAGTGTCTTCTAAATGAGCCCTAAGTCACCCAGTGCTGCCCCAAATGTAAAGACTGACAGGTCACGATGTGCGGCGACCATAGAAAAGGGATGCATAAGTGGACTTGGTCACTCCCAGCATGCACCAAACACCATATCGGCATAAAGATTGAAAACACTTTAAAAGCTATGTCCACTGTATCACTAACCTCCTTACTATAACATACAGAGGGTTTAGAAGAGATTTTGGTGGTGGCGGACTCCCTTTAATACAAACAGTCTCCCAATATATATAGACTTGACATGTGTTTGTACTGGCCCCGGGTATTTAATAATAATAATAGTCCTTTAGTAGTCCCACAATGGGGAAATTCAGTGTGTTACAGCAGCAAAGATAAGCAGATAGAAATACAAATACAGCATGTACAGGAATGTTCCAAGGTGAGAGGCATTACATTGATAATTTAGTAATGTAATTACTCCTACATTTTATGAAAAACATGAACAGCTCGTTGACGCCCTCTAGTGGCAATGCCCAGTAATACAGCCACATACATATAATATTTCCCAAATGTGCTAACTATGACGTATACCAACAAAACCACCCGCCTAATATTGTATAAGCTGTCGAGATCTGGAGTCTTTAAGACCTCTACAGGTGTCCTGTGCTATCTGGTAAGAAGATGTCAGCAGTCGGTCTTGCTAGTCCTGTCAGGTGCTCGGTGCGGCCTCCATGAATCTGACTTGACTTTCCAGCACATCCTACAGAGTCCATCCAGATTCTGGGGAATTTGAAGACCAACTCAGCATCACAAACTTTTTGTCACGTTCCTTAACATTTGTATTATCCTGCTGAAAGAGGCCACTGCCATGAAGAGTGGGGTGGGGGACCTGGTCCGGACAAGCACTTGGCTGTCTACATGATGGCTGTCCATGTAACCCTACAGACCAGGCCACCTTTCTTCATTGCTACATGGTCTTGCCGACTCTGGCTGTAAGTGCTTCTGGTGGTGGACAGGGGGCGGTATTGGTACTTAAGACTGGTCTGTGTCAAGCACTGATGTCCTGTGTGTTCTGACATCCTTCTATCATACTTGCCGACGCCTGTGGCTGTACCACGATTTTTTTTGTCCCACCCTATATATATACACGAGTGTGGTATTCATGTAAATGTGTGTGTTTATACATCATAGCGCATGGCCTCTTCATCAGAGAATGAGCGAATTTCCCCAACCTTCCCAAAATAGAGGGCTTACTTTTTTTTTTTTTGTCGTTGAAAATTGCTTTATTTTACAACCAGTCGCCCATTCACAAGCATACACGTAAACTGGATCACAGCACATAAAATATCACGTCTACAAAGTAGCACAGCATACAGTAGAGGCTAAGTTCGCATCTGCGCCGCAAAAAACGCCAAAAATCAGTGGAGAGAAAAGCCCCGACAGAGGACAGTTTCAGTTTAGAAACGGTGATCACCCGACGGACCCCATTATAGTCAATATGTCCGTGTGTAACCCCTAAAAGAGTAGTCCATCTCTCTGTTGTTGGGGCCCCCGGCAGACCCCACCGATGGAGAGACCGGCGCAGACGTGAGCCCCGCCAGAGCCACAGACCCTACTACACATTATACCTCTGCTCTCACCCACATTCTAGTAAACCTCCATATACAGTATCAGTCAGTAAATCAGCACATAAGTGATAAGGGGAGGAAATCACCGGCCCAAGGCTTTACTGACAGACACACCAAGCGAGGGGTGAGGAGAGGGGTATCCATCCTCTTCTTCATCGGAGTTCACACAGTACATAATGAAATAGTCTCTGAACCGCCTGTGGCAGTCCTGGACGGACATCCTCTCCCAATTCATGAATATGCATTTCCTGTCAAGCCACAAAGCGTCCTTATCACCACTCACAAGGCACCAGGCTTCCTGGATAGTCCCAACGCTGAGGATCCCAGGGAAACGTCCACAGAACACAGACATACACTCCAGGCTGTTCCTGGGAACAAAGTCTGCACAATTGGGCACTGCCATAAGAGGTGTAAAGATGACTCCGCAATCACTGGCGTAACTAGGAATGGCTGGGCCCCAAGGCGAACATTTGACATGGGCTCCCCCCCCCCCGAACCGGTTACGGGTCCCCAAACAGTAAAATATGCTCAGCAGAGGCCCCAGATAGTATTATATGCTCCACAGTGGCCCCCAAACAGCATTATATGCTCCACAGTGGCCCCCACCCAGTATTATATGCTCCACAGTGGCCCCCACCCAGTATTATATGCTCTACAGTGGCCCCCACCCAGTATTATATGCTCTACAGTGGCCCCCACCCAGTATTATATGCTCTACAGTGGCCCCCACCCAGTATTATATGCTCTACAGTGGCCCCCACCCAGTATTATATGCTCTACAGTGACCCCCACCCAGTAGTATATGCTCCACAGTGGCCCCCACACAGTATTATAAGCTCCCAACAGCCCCCCTCCGCTTCGATGCTATTATTATACTCTGGGTCTCCTCAGACCCCAGAGTATAATAATCGGAGGCCCAGGGAAGGGGATTAAAAATAACAAACATTCATACTCACCTTGCCTTACCTTTCCTTGGCATCCTCGCTCCATCCTGCCGTCTTCAGCATCTTCAGACCCTTTTCCGACATCGCTGCCGAGGCCTGTGATTTGGCCTCAGCGGTCACATGGGGGCGCAATGATGTCATTGTCACAGGCCTCAGTCACATGACGGAGGAGCGCCGGAGAGAACGCTGTGCTCAGGAGAGGTGAGCATATGTATTTATTATTTTCAGTCATAATGGTCCGGGGCCTGGTCATCTCCAGCTGGCCGCGGGCTCTGTACCCTGCCGCGTCCGTTCGCGGTCACAGGGGGTGCGACTGCGATCATTACTGGTTTGTGGGGTTCGCGGTAGCATCTGCCACAGGGCTCCGGGGCCCCTAATGTCCCGGGCCCTGTGGCAGCCGCTACCGCGGCTACCCCGATAGTTACGCCCCTGTCCGCAGTGAATAGTCCCCTCAGGCAGTACCTGGTGTTGTATGGTCCACAGTTACGTATGAAAGTTCTCAGGTCAAGGCTTAAAATGATCTCAGCTCCTATAGCCGATAGTCCTGTGGTTACAATTGTAGAGCAGAAAGAACTTCGTACAGTCCACACCTTGTTCAATTAAAAATGGTTAAAGAGGGTGTGACACGTATTCCCCAAAATGTGATAATCATGCAAGTTCGCCTCCCTGTAGAGTAGCTATGCATGCGCCCTCTTCATTTACATCATTTTTACATTTCTTATGAGAGAAAAGCCCAGATCTCTTTTTAGAAAACACCCTGTATGTATTTGGCATCAGTATACAGAAACCCGGCATCTACTTGTGTAGCAGGAGAGCAGGATAAGTCATTGACCCAGTTGTATTAAGTCTTCTATGTCAGTTTTCTGGCGTACACAGCATAAAAAGTGGCATTTTTTCTGTAAAATATGATTTTGCACAAAAATTTTTTGACTTTTTTAAATCTTCGCCACTTTCCCAAAAAGTGGGAAAGTGGTGTACATTCCCCCCAGGCTGATAGCCCAGCAGAGTGTGGCAGTCTTCACATACAGCACTCAGGAGGGTATGGATGTGACCGCAACCTCTGTAGACTCAGTGTTATATCATACAGGGATAAATAATTATAGAATAGAAATAAAAAAATCACTCTACCTTATGTCAGCAAACCAGCAGGGATGAAAGGTGTACCAAACGTGTCCTAAAGGAAAAAGAAAATCAGTGGTAGGTCAGAAGACACTATATGTAAAGGGTTAAAGGACTGGAAGAAATCTTACAAGGGTGTATTCAGACACTGTAGTTGAACTGAGATTAAAAACCGTATCAAAACAGAATCCAAAAAACTGCACATAGTCTTCTACAGGTGAAGCATATTTGTCTTACATCTGCAAAAACTGCAACTACATTGAAAACTATGACAAAGTCCAAAGTGTCCAACCCCGGTCACCCCCCTCAATCAGATGTGTGACTGAGCTGCATCCATTTCACAGGCCATGTAAAGTCACATTCATCCATCACATGGTCTATTCCCATCTTAATCCCATTCAAGTGAATGGTGCTGAGCTGTAATACCAAGTACAGCCACTATACAAGGCACGGTACTGTGCTTACTAAGCAGAGAAGAGGCCACAGCGCATATCTGGTGGGGGTGCCGAGTGTAAGGATAGGTCATTAATATTTACATCCCAGAAAACCCTTATAGAGAGGATATACTGCAAAAATTATTTATCCACTATCCATAAATTACTGATCGGTGTTTTACCCCTGCTGTGAATGTAGCAGTGAATGCAGAATGCCCATTCACTTAATGGTGGGGATAATCTGTCAGTAATGGGTTAATAGAGGATCTATTGTGTCAGTAATAGGTTATTGGAGACTCTATTGTGTCAGTAATGGGTTAATGGAGGATCTATTGTGTCAGTAATAGGTTAATGGAGGATGTTCTGTCAGTAATGGGTTATTGGAGGATCTATTGTATTAATAATGGGTTAATGGAGGATCTATTGTGTCAGTAATGGGTTAATGGGGATCTGTTCTGTCAGTAATGGGTTAATGGAGGATCTATTGTGTCAGTAATGGGTTAATGGAGGATGTTCTGTCAGTAATGGGTTATTGAAGGATCTATTGTATTAATAATGGGTTAATGGAGGATCTATTGTGTCAGTAATGGGTTAATGAAGGATCTGTTCTGTCAGTAATGGGTTAATGGAGGATCTGATCTTTCAGTAATGGGTTAATGGATAATAGGTTAATGGATCTATTGTGTCAGTAATGGGTTAATGAGGATCTGTTCTGTCAGTAATGGGTTATTGGAGAATCTATTGTGTCAGTAATGGGTTATTGGAGAATCTATTGTGTCAGTAATGGGTTAATGGAGGATCTATTGTGTCAGTAATGGGTTAATGAAGGATCTGTTCTGTCAGTAATGGGTTAATGGAGGATCTGATCTTTCAGTAATGGGTTAATGGATAATGGGTTAATGGATCTATTGTGTCAGTAATGGGTTAATGAGGATCTGTTCTGTCAGTAATGGGTTATTGGAGAATCTATTGTGTCAGTAATGGGTTATTGGAGAATCTATTGTGTCAGTAATGGGTTAATGGAGGATCTATTGTGTCAGTAATGGGTTAATGGAGGATCTGTTCTGTTAGCAATGGTTTAATGGAGGATCTATTGTGTCAGTAATGGTTTAATGGAGGATCTGTTCTGTCAGTAATGGGTTATTGGAGAATCTATTGTCAGTAATGGGTTAATGGACGATCTGTTCTGTCAGTAATGGGTTAATGGAGGATCTGTTCTGTGAGTGATGGGTTATTGGAGAATCTATTGTGTCAGTAATGGGTTAATGGAGGATCTATTGTGTCAGTAATGGGTTAATGGAGGATCTGTTCCGTCAGTAATGGGTTAATGGAGGATCTGATCTGTCAGTAATGGATTAATGGAGAATCTATTGTGTCAGTAATGGGTTAATGGAGGATCTGTTCTGTCAGTAATGGGTTATTGGAGAATCTATTGTCAGTAATGGGTTAACGGAGGATCTATTGTGTCAGTAATGGGTTAATGGAGGATCTGTTCTGTCAGTAATGGGTTAATGGAGGATCTGATCTGTCAGTAATGGGTTAATGGAGGATCGATTATGTCAGTAATGGGTTAATGGAGGATCTGTTCTGTCAGTAATGGGTTAATGGAGAATCTATTGTCAGTAATGGGTTAATGGAGCATCTATTGTGTCAGTAATGGGTTAATGGAGGATCTGTTCCGTCAGTAATGGGTTAATGGAGGATCTGATCTGTCAGTAGTGGGTTACTGGAGGATCTGTTCTGTCAGTAATGGGTTATTGGAGAATCTATTGTGTCAGTAATGGGTTAATGGAGGATCTGTTCTGTCAGTAATGCGTTAATGGAGGATCTGTTCTGTAAGTAATGGCTTAATGGAGGATCTGATCTGTCAGTAATGGGTTAATGGAGGATCGATTATGTCAGTAATGGGTTAATGGAGGATCTGTTCTGTCAGTAATGGGTTAATGGAGAATCTATTGTCAGTAATGGGTTAATGGAGCATCTATTGTGTCAGTAATGGGTTAATGGAGGATCTGTTCCGTCAGTAATGGGTTAATGGAGGATCTGATCTGTCAGTAGTGGGTTAATGGAGGATCTGTTCTGTTAGTAATGGGTTATTGGAGAATCTATTGTGTCAGTAATGGGTTAATGGAGGATCTGTTCTGTCAGTAATGGGTTAATGGAGGATCTATTGTGTCAGTAATGGGTTAATGGAGGATCTGTTCTGTCAGTAATGGGTTAATGGAGGATGTATTGTGTCAGTAATGGGTAATTAAAATAATAAGTTAATAGAGGATGTATTCTGTCAGTAATGGGTTAATGGAGAATCTATTGTCAGTAATGAGTTGATAGAGAGGCTAGTCTGATAGTAAAGGGTTAATTCCACGCACTCTTCTGACAGGACACGTTACCGCACCGGTGTGTACAATACACAGCGCTCCGTCCTCCCCTCCCTGAGGAGAATGAGCGGGAATACTCTGGGCCCTGAGTGATTAGAGCTGACTGACAGGCGAGACAACCAATCACACAGCGCCTCATGTTCCTTGTTGGCAAACATCCATGAAGCCACACCCACATCTTTCCTATTGGTTCACCCAGGAGATCTCAGCCAATCAGAAAAAAAAAGTGCTGTCTCCATGTAAGGTGACGTCACTGACCTCACAGACTACGGCATGCAGGTAAACGTGTGATACTGGCTGGAGACGTTCCCATAGCAACGGGGTGCAGCGCTGTACGTGTGGCCCCAGGTCTAGCTGTATTGCCACACATAGAGCATTATGGGGTGCTCAGCAGACTGCGCAGGATTAGATATATGGTTCAGCAGACCTATCTAACATGACAGGATGAGATACATGGCTCAGCAGACCGTATCACACATGACAGGATGAGCTACATGGCTCAGCTAAGTAGACTGTCACACGTAAAGGGAGTCTATCATTCCTAATATGCTTTTATAAATAAGCCCACGTTGGCATAGCCTTTAGACAGAATATTCTAGTCCTGCCCCTGCTGTTCTTCTGCTCACAGCCGCTTTTGAATAATATGGGTTTTAGCTATTATGCTATGACGTTCACGGAGCACGCGCATGCGCGGTACGCTTGTGTAAGAAGACAGTAAAGATGGCCGGCGGAGCATGCGCTGTACGCTCGTGTAGGAAGACAGTAAAGATGTCCGGCGGAGCATGCGCTGTACGCTCGTGTAGGAAGACAGTAAAGATGGCCGGCGGAGCATGCGCTGTACGCTCGTGTAGGAAGACAGTAAAGATGGCCGGCGGAGCATGCGCTGTACGCGCGTGTAGGAAGACAGTAAAGATGGCCGGCGGAGCATGCGCTGTACGCTCGGCCCAAACCGAAGTGGCCCAGTGTACAGCGCATGCGCAGGATATCGATCTCGCTGAAGACAAAGAAGAGGATGCTGACGTGAACTCACCTACATAGACGGGGGCGTGCAGAAAAGGGCCAGGAGGCGAAATGAAGGCCATGAGGGGTATGAGACTGCTGTGCTCAATGCACAAGGGGAACGCCCCCTGCGCTCCATGAGCTTCATTAGCATAATAGCTAAAAAGTATATTTTATTTTTAAAAGCATATTTAGAATGATAGACTCCCTTTAACAGGATTAGATACATGGCTCAGCAGACTGTATCACATGGTAGGCCGAGCTTAGTAGACAGTATCACACATGATAGGATTAGATACATGGCTCATCTCTATCAGAGCGCTGTACAGATCTGTTCCTCAGAGCTATCAGTCGTACAGGTTGAGGCCATAGAGCGGGTGATATACAGCGCCCCCCTTTGTTGTCCTGCGCCTGGGCTCAGGTGTCTCTCTGTCTCATGGGGAGTCTTAAGATGGCATTGCCCCGAGGACTGTGAGGTCATCAGATGTCCTCCTGGGATTGAATGTTCATCTTGTAGCTCACGTGGATGTGGAGACAGAAGAACCAGTGAGCCCAGAAGAGCGGCCGCCATGTCTGATCGAGGTCTACAGTTCTGGACACAACGGGTGGAGGTTTATCAATCCCTCTGTGTCAGTTTTCTGGTGTAACCCGTTCCACTCCTGGCTCGCCACATTGTGAGTACGTGGTGGAGCAAGCGGGGCAGATGTCTCAGCCAGACGTATCCATTATTACTCACACTCACTACGGTTCCTGACTAGCGTAGATCTCCATTTATTGTTCCTAACTAGTGTAGATCTCCATTTATTGTTCCTAACTAGTGTAGATCTCCATTTATTGTTCCTAACTAGTGTAGAGCTCCATCTACGGTTCCTGACTAGCGTAGATCTCCATCTACGGTTCCTGACTAGCGTAGATCTCCATCTACGGTTCCTGACTAGCGTAGATCTCCATCTACGGTTCCTGACTGGCGTAGATCTCCATCTACGGTTCCTGACTGGCGTAGATCTCCATCTTCGGTTCCTGACTGGCGTAGATCTCCATCTACGATTTCTAAGTGGCGTAGATCTCCATCTACGGTTCCTGACTGGCGTAGATCTTCATCTACGATTTCTGACTAGCGTAGATCTCCATCTACGATTTCTAACTAGCGTAGATCTCCATCTACGGTTCCTGACTAGCGTAGATCTCCATCTACGGTTCCTGACTGGTGTAGATCTCCATCTACGGTTCCTGACTGGCGTAGATCTTCATCTACGGTTCCTGACTAGCGTAGATCTCCATTTATTGTTCCTGAATAGTGTAGATCTCCATCTACGGTTCCTGACTAGCGTAGATCTCCATTTATTGTTCCTGACTAGTGTAGATCTCCATCTATGGTTCCTGACTAGCGTAGATCTCCATCTACGGTTCCTGACTAGCGTAGGACTCCATCTATAGTTCCTGACTAGCGTAGATCTCCATCTACGGTTCCTGACTGGTGTAGATCTCCATCTACAATTTCTGACTGGCGTAGATCTCCATCTACGGTTCCTGACTGGCGTAGATCTCCATCTACGGTTCCTGACTGGCGTAGATCTCCATCTACGGTTCCTGACTGGCGTAGATCTCCATCTACGGTTCCTGACTGGCGTAGATCTCCATCTACGGTTCCTGACTGGCGTAGATCTCCATCTACGATTTCTGACTGGCGTAGATCTCCATCTACGATTTCTGACTAGCATAGATCTCCATCTACGATTTCTGACTAGCGTAGCTCTCCAGCTACGATTTCTGACTGGCGTAGATCTCCATCTACGATTTCTGACTGGCGTAGATCTCCATCTACTATTTCTGACTGGCGTAGATCTCCATCTACGATTTCTGACTAGCGTAGATCTCCACCTACAGTTCCTGACTAGCGTAGATCTCCATCTACAGTTCCTGACTAGCGTAGATCTCCATCTATGGTTCCTGACTAGTGTAGATCTCCATCTACGATTTCTGACTAGCATAGATCTCCATCTACGATTTCTGACTAGTGTAGATCTCTATCTATGGTTCCTGACTAGTGTAGATCTCCATCTACAGTTCCTGACTAGTGTAGATCTCCATCTACGATTTCTGACTGGCGTAGATCTCCATCTACGATTTCTGACTAGCATAGATCTCCATCTACGATTTCTGACTAGCGTAGCTCTCCAGCTACGATTTCTGACTAGTGTAGATCTCTATCTATGGTTCCTGACTAGCATAGATCTCCATTTATTGTTCCTGACTAGCGTAGCTCTCCATCTACGGTTCCTGACTAGCGTAGCTCTCCATCTACGGTTCCTGACTAGCGTAGATCTCCATCTACAGTTCCTGACTAGCGTAGATCTCCATCTATGGTTCCTGACTAGTGTAGATCTCCATCTACGATTTCTGACTAGCGTAGATCTCCATCTACGGTTCCTAACTAGTGTAGATCTCCATCTACGGTTCCTGACTAGTGTAGCTCTCCATCTACGGTTCCTGACTGGCGTAGATCTCCATCTATGGTTTCTGACTGGCGTAGCTCTCCATCTACGGTTCCTGACTAGCGTAGCTCTCCATCTACGGTTCCTGACTAGTGTAGATCTCCATCTACGGTTCCTGACTAGTGTAGATCTCCATCTACGATTCCTGACTAGCGTAGATCTCCATCTACGGTTCCTGACTAGAGTAGATCTCCATCTACGGTTCCTGACTAGCGTAGCTCTCCATCTACGGTTCCTGACTGGCGCAGATCTCCTTCTACGGTTCCTGACTAGTGTAGATCTCCATCCGGGCGAGGTCTATGATAACGCTGCACCACTTATTAGTTGACTTAAAAAGTCTTGGTGTATTTTTAGTATTGCAACAGAGGCCCCGCCCCATTGCCACAAGGTCCCACCCCTTTCCCAATAGGCCCTGGCCACCCCTTTTCGCACAAGGCGTCTTGGACACTTAATAAATGTGGCGCACGCCATGTTAGACAGTTTTTTGTGCAGATGACCCCAGAATTCTGGCACATCTTGCTTAATAATTCTCCCCCGCCGTATAGTGATCCCCGCGTGTTCTCGTGCAGTTCTGTCAACCAACCATTAAGTTACATAGTGGTGCCAGACAGCCACATGTGCCCACATAACTCAGTATGACCCCCTAGTGGTAACTAAAACAAGAAACACAGCAGAACTTTCCCCTATCACAAGTGCTGAGGGCTCGGCCCCTAGTGGGCGCAGTTGTTTCTCCGTCGGGATCTTTAGCCCATGGAAGGTTCCTGATCTGTAACCTTTCACCTCTCAGGAGGAAGTAGAGGAGTGACAGTGAGCAGTGGTGCGGCTGCTCCTCCCCACTTATCTGATGAGGAGTTACTGGAGCGTGTAGTGCAGGAGGGAGATTTTCCTGCTTCCTTCTGTATTGTTCTGTGACACACTAGATAATCAGCCTGACATCTCTTAAAGGGATTTTACAGAAATACACCCTGCCTGTGCCCCTCTGATAGAAGGAGGCCGCACACAAATCCCAGCACAACGTCTGATCTACCGGAGATATGGCTGGAGTAACCCCCTATACATGAAGACAGCTGGACAGTGAGGTGGTCAGCCTGTGCAGCGTGTGCACCCTGTGCTGCCGACTGTAGCCTGCGTGTGCACCCCGTGCTGCCGACTGTAGGCTGCCTGTGCAGCGTGTGCACCCTGTGCCGCTGACTAGCCTGCGTGTGCGCCCTGTGCTGACGACTGTAGGCTGCCTATGAAGCGTGTGCACCTTGTGCTGCCGACTGTAGCCTGCCTGTGCAGCGTGTGCACTCTGTGCTGCCGACTGTAGGCTGCCTGTGCAGCGTGTGCACCCTGTGCTGCCGACTGTAGGCTGCCTGTGCAGTGAGTGCACCCTGTGCTGTAGGCTGCCTGTGCCGTGTGTGCACCCTGTGCTGCCGACTGTAGGCTGCCTGTGCAGCGTGTGCACCCTGTGCTGCCGACTGTAGGTTGCCTGTGCAGCGTGTGCACCCTGTGCTGCCGACTGTAGGCTGCCTGTGCAGCGTGTGCACCCTGTGCTGTAGGCTGCCTGTGCCGTGTGTGCACTCTGTGCTGCCGACTGTAGCCTGCCTGTGCAGCGTGTGCACCCTGTGCTGCCGACTGTAGCCTGCCTGTGCAGCGTGTGCACCCTGTGCTGCCGACTGTAGGTTGCCTGTGCAGCGTGTGCACCCTGTGCTGCTGACTGTAGGCTGCCTGTGCAGTGGGACCGGGAGGCTGCCTGTGCCGGGTGCACCCTGTGCTGCCCTGTAGGCTGCCTGTGCAGTGTGTGCACCCTGTGCTGCCGACTGTAGGCTGCCTGTGCAGTGTGTAGATACTGTTATGGTATATGGACTCTTGTGCATGGTTTAAACCCTTGGATGGTGTTTGTGTCTACTTTTGTGCATTGTGGTGCCTGTGTATACTTTAGTGCGCTGTGTAGCCTCTTGCGCAACGTGTGTACTTTCATTCAGTGGTGGCCTCTTGTAATAGTGTATGTACTCTTTGCATAGAATGTGTACTTTAGTGCGCTGTGTGGACTCTTGCACAGTGTGTGTACTTTAGTGTGATGTGTACTTTTGCAGTGTGCGCTGTGTGTCTCCTTGTGCGATGTGTACTATTACAGTGTGTGTCTCCTTGTGCGATGTGTACTATTACAGTGTGTGCACTGTGTGTCTCCTTGTGTGATGTGTACTATTACAGTGTGTGTTCCCTTGTGCGATGTGAACTCTCGCAGTGGGTGCACTTTAGTGTGCTATGTGTCTCCTTGTGCGATGTGTACTATTACAGTGTGTGTCTCCTTGTGCGATGTCTACTATTACAGTGTGTGTCTCCTTGTGCGATGTGTACTATTACAGTGTGTGTCTCCTTGTGCGATGTGTACTATTACAGTGTGTGTGTGTGCGATGTGTACTATTACAGTGTGTGCGCTGTGTGTCTCCTTGTGCGATGTGTACTATTACAGTGTGTGTCTCCTTGTGCGATGTGTACTATTACAGTGTGTGTCTCCTTGTGTGATGTGTACTATTACAGTGTGTGTCTCCTTGTGCGATGTGTACTATTACAGTGTGTGTGTGTGTGATGTGTACTATTACAGTGTGTGTGTGTGTGATGTGTACTATTACAGTGTGTGCACTGTGTGTCTCCTTGTGTGATGTGTACTATTACAGTGTGTGTCTCCTTGTGTGATGTGTACTATTACAGTGTGTGACTCCTTGTGCGATGTGTACTATTACAGTGTGTCTCCTTGTGCGATGTGTACTATTACAGTGTGTGACTCCTTGTGTGATGTGTACTATTACAGTGTGTGACTCCTTGTGCGATGTGTACTATTACAGTGTGTGTCTCCTTGTGCGATGTGTACTATTACAGTGTGTGTCTCCTTGTGCGATGTGTACTATTACAGTGTGTGTTCCCTTGTGCGATGTGAACTCTCGCAGTGGGTGCACTTTAGTGTGCTATGTGTCTCCTTGTGCGATGTGTACTATTACAGTGTGTGTCTCCTTGTGCGATGTGTACTATTACAGTGTGTGCGCTGTGTGTCTCCTTGTGCGATGTGTACTATTACAGTGTGTGTCTCCTTGTGCGATGTGTACTATTACAGTGTGTGTCTCCTTGTGTGATGTGTACTATTACAGTGTGTGTCTCCTTGTGCGATGTGTACTATTACAGTGTGTGTGTGTGTGTGATGTGTACTATTACAGTGTGTGTGTGTGTGATGTGTACTATTACAGTGTGTGCACTGTGTGTCTCCTTGTGTGATGTGTACTATTACAGTGTGTGACTCCTTGTGCGATGTGTACTATTACAGTGTGTGTCTCCTTGTGCGATGTGTACTATTACAGTGTGTGACTCCTTGTGTGATGTGTACTATTACAGTGTGTGTCTCCTTGTGTGATGTGTACTATTACAGTGTGTGACTCCTTGTGTGATGTGTACTATTACAGTGTGTGTCTCCTTGTGTGATGTGTACTATTACAGTGTGTGACTCCTTGTGTGATGTGTACTATTACAGTGTGTGTCTCCTTGTGCGATGTGTACTATTACAGTGTGTGACTCCTTGTGCGATGTGTACTATTACAGTGTGTGTCTCCTTGTGTGATGTGTACTATTACAGTGTGTGTCTCCTTGTGTGATGTGTACTATTACAGTGTGTGTCTCCTTGTGCGATGTGTACTATTACAGTGTGTGTCTCCTTGTGCGATGTGTACTATTACAGTGTGTGTCTCCTTGTGCGATGTGTACTATTACAGTGTGTGTCTCCTTGTGCGATGTCTACTATTACAGTGTGTGTCTCCTTGTGCGATGTGTACTATTACAGTGTGTGACTCCTTGTGCGATGTGTACTATTACAGTGTGTGACTCCTTGTGCGATGTGTACTATTACAGTGTGTGACTCCTTGTGTGATGTGTACTATTACAGTGTGTGTGTGTGTGATGTGTACTATTACAGTGTGTGTGTGTGATGTGTACTATTACAGTGTGTGTCTCCTTGTGTGATGTGTACTATTACAGTGTGTGTCTCCTTCTGTGATGTGTACTATTACAGTGTGTGTCTCCTTGTGTGATGTGTACTATTACAGTGTGTGTCTCCTTGTGTGATGTGTACTATTACAGTGTGTGTCTCCTTGTGTGATGTGTACTATTACAGTGTGTGTCTCCTTGTGCGATGTGTACTATTACAGTGTGTGTCTCCTTGTGTGATGTGTACTATTACAGTGTGTGCACTGTGTGTCTCCGTGTGCGATGTGTACTATTACAGTGTGTGACTCCTTGTGCGATGTGTACTATTACAGTGTGTGTCTCCTTGTGTGATGTGTACTATTACAGTGTGTGCACTGTGTGTCTCCTTGTGCGATGTGTACTATTACAGTGTGTGACTCCTTGTGCGATGTGTACTATTACAGTGTGTGTCTCCTTGTGCGATGTGTACTATTACAGTGTGTGTCTCCTTGTGCGATGTGTACTATTACAGTGTGTGTGTGTGTGTGTATGTGTACTATTACAGTGTGTGTCTCCTTGTGCGATGTGTACTATTACAGTGTGTGTCTCCTTGTGTGATGTGTACTATTACAGTGTGTGTGTGTGTGATGTGTACTATTACAGTGTGTGTCTCCTTGTGCGATGTGTACTATTACAGTGTGTGTCTCCTTGTGCGATGTGTACTATTACAGTGTGTGTCTCCTTGTGCGATGTGTACTATTACAGTGTGTGTCTCCTTGTGCGATGTGTACTATTACAGTGTGTGTCTCCTTGTGCGATGTGTACTATTACAGTGTGTGTCTCCTTGTGCGATGTGTACTATTACAGTGTGTGCTCCTTGTTGTGCGATGTGTACTATTACAGTGTGTGTCTCCTTGTGCGATGTGTACTATTACAGTGTGTGTCTCCTTGTGCGATGTGTACTATTACAGTGTGTGTCTCCTTGTGCGATGTGTACTATTACAGTGTGTGTCTCCTTGTGTGATGTGTACTATTACAGTGTGTGTCTCCTTGTGTGATGTGTACTATTACAGTGTGTGTGTGTGTGTGATGTGTACTATTACAGTGTGTGTCTCCTTGTGCGATGTGTACTATTACAGTGTGTGTGTCGTGTGCGATGTGTACTATTACAGTGTGTGCTCCTTGGCGGGTACAGTGTGTGTGTCCTGTGTGATGTGTACTATTACAGTGTGTGTCTCCTTGTGCGATGTGTACTATTACAGTGTGTGTCTCCTTGTGCGATGTGTACTATTACAGTGTGTGTCTCCTTGTGCGATGTGTACTATTACAGTGTGTGTCTCCTTGTGCGATGTGTACTATTACAGTGTGTGTCTCCTTGTGCGATGTGTACTATTACAGTGTGTGTCTCCTTGTGCGATGTGTACTATTACAGTGTGTGTCTCCTTGTGCGATGTGTACTATTACAGTGTGTGTCTCCTTGTGTGATGTGTACTATTACAGTGTGTGTGTCCTGTGTGCGATGTGTACTATTACAGTGTGTGTCTCCTTGTGCGATGTGTACTATTACAGTGTGTGTCTCCTTGTGCGATGTGTACTATTACAGTGTGTGTCTCCGTGTGCGATGTGTACTATTACAGTGTGTGTCTCCTTGTGCGATGTGTACTATTACAGTGTGTGTGTGTGTGTGTGTGTGTGATGTGTACTATTACAGTGTGTGTCTCCTTGTGTGATGTGTACTATTACAGTGTGTGTCTCCTTGTGCGATGTGTACTATTACAGTGTGTGTGTGTGTGTGCGATGTGTACTATTACAGTGTGTGTCTCCTTGTGCGATGTGTACTATTACAGTGTGTGTCTCCTTGTGCGATGTGTACTATTACAGTGTGTGTCTGGCCTTGTGTGATGTGTACTATTACAGTGTGTGTCTCCTTGTGCGATGTGTACTATTACAGTGTGTGTCTTCCTTGTGCGATGTGTACTATTACAGTGTGTGTCTCCTTGTGCGATGTGTACTATTACAGTGTGTGTCTCCGTGTGCGATGTGTACTATTACAGTGTGTGTCTCCTTGTGTGATGTGTACTATTACAGTGTGTGTCTCCTTGTGCGATGTGTACTATTACAGGGGGTGTGTGCTCCTGTGTGCGATGTGTACTATTACAGTGTGTGTGTGCGTGTGTGATGTGTACTATTACAGTGTGTGACTCCGTGTGCGATGTGTACTATTACAGTGTGTGTCTCCTTGTGCGATGTGTACTATTACAGTGTGTGTCCCCCTGTGCGATGTGTACTATTACAGTGGGCCCGGGCGTGTGTGATGTGTACTATTACAGTGTGTGTCTCCTTGTGCGATGTGTACTATTACAGTGTGTGTCTCCTTGTGCGATGTGTACTATTACAGTGTGTGTCCCCGTGTGCGATGTGTACTATTACAGTGTGTGTCCCCTTGGCGATGTGAACTTGCAGTGGGTGCCCTGGCGGTGTTTGTGCGATGTGTACTATTACAGTGTGTGTCTCCTGGTGCGATGTGTACTATCGGTGTGTGTGCGGTGTGTGCTCGTGTGTGTGTGCGATGTGTACTATTACAGTGTGTGTCTCCTTGTGCGATGTGTACTATTACAGTGTGTGTCTCCTTGTGCGATGTGTACTATTACAGTGTGTGTCTCCTTGTGCGATGTGTACTTTACAGTGTGTGTCGTGTGTGATGTGTACTATTACAGTGTGTGTCTCCTTGTGTGATGTGTACTATTACAGTGTGTGTCTCCTTGTGCGATGTGTACTATTACAGTGTGTGTCCGTGTGTGATGTGTACTATTACAGTGTGTGCTCCGTGTGCGATGTGTACTATTACAGCGTGTGTGTCTCCTTGTGCGATGTGTACTATTACAGTGTGTGTCTCCTTGTGCGATGTGTACTATTACAGTGTGTGACTCCTTGTGTGATGTGTACTATTACAGTGTGTGTCTCCTTGTGTGATGTGTACTATTACAGTGTGTGTCCGCTCTTGTGTGATGTGTACTATTACAGTGTGTGTCTCCTTGTGTGATGTGTACTATTACAGTGTGTGTCTCCTTGTGTGATGTGTACTATTACAGTGTGTGTCTCCTTGTGTGATGTGTACTATTACAGTGTGTGTCTCCTTGTGCGATGTGTACTATTACAGTGTGTGTCTCCTTGTGCGATGTGTACTATTACAGTGTGTGACTCCCTGTGTGCGATGTGTACTATTACAGTGTGTGTCTCCTTGTGTGATGTGTACTATTACAGTGTGTGTCTCCTTGTGCGATGTGTACTATTACAGTGTGTGTCTCCGTGTGCGATGTGTACTATTACAGTGTGTGCCCTGTGCGATGTGTACATTACAGGTGGCCGGATGTGTACATACAGTGTGTGTCCCGTGTGCGATGTGTACTATTACAGTGTGTGTCTCCTTGTGCGATGTGTACTATTACAGTGTGTGTCTCCTTGTGCGATGTGTACTATTACAGTGTGTGTCTCCTTGTGCGATGTGTACTATTACAGTGTGTGTCTCCGTGTGTGATGTGTACTATTACAGTGTGTGTCTCCTTGTGCGATGTGTACTATTACAGTGTGTGCTCCTGTGTGATGTGTACTATTACAGTGTGTGTGTCCGTGTGCGATGTGTACTATTACAGTGTGTGTCTCCTTGTGCGATGTGTACTATTACAGTGTGTGTCTCCTTGTGTGATGTGTACTATTACAGTGTGTGCTCCTGGGAGGACACGGGGCCCTGTGCGATGTGTACTATTACAGTGTGTGTCTCCTTGTGCGATGTGTACTATTACAGTGTGTGTGTGTGTGTGTGCGATGTGTACTATTACAGTGTGTGTCTCCGTGTGCGATGTGTACAACAGTGGGCCCGTGTGTGCCCTGTGCGATGTGTACATACAGTGTGGGGGGGCCGTGTGTGATGTGTACTATTACAGTGTGTGTCTCCTTGTGTGATGTGTACTATTACAGTGTGTGGGGGGTGGCTGGGGTGTGTGCGATGTGTACTATTACAGTGTGTGTCTCCTTGTGCGATGTGTACTATTACAGTGTGTGTCTCCTTGTGCGATGTGTACTATTACAGTGTGTGTCTCCTTGTGCGATGTGTACTATTACAGTGTGTGTCTCCTTGTGCGATGTGTACGGACAACATTCAGTGTGTGTCTCCTTGTGCGATGTGTACTATTACAGTGTGTGTGTGTGTGTGTGTGTGCGATGTGTACTATTACAGTGTGTGTCTCCTTGTGCGATGTGTACTATTACAGTGTGTGTCTCCTTGTGTGATGTGTACTATTACAGTGTGTGTCTCCTTGTGCGATGTGTACTATTACAGTGTGTGTCTCCTTGTGCGATGTGTACTATTACAGTGTGTGTCTCCTTGTGCGATGTGTACTATTACAGTGTGTGTCTCCTTGTGCAGATGTGTACTATTACAGTGTGTGTCTCCTTGTGCGATGTGTACTATTACAGTGTGTGTCTCCTTGTGCGATGTGTACTATTACAGTGTGGTGTGTGTGCGATGTGACAACACGCAACAGTGGGTGTGTGTGATGTGTACTATTACAGTGTGTGTCTCCTTGTGCGATGTGTACTATTACAGTGTGTGTCTCCTTGTGCGATGTGTACTATTACAGTGTGTGTCTCCTTGTGTGATGTGTACTATTACAGTGTGTGTCTCCTTGTGTGATGTGTACTATTACAGTGTGTGTCTCCTTGTGTGATGTGTACTATTACAGTGTGTGCTTGGCGATGCTAGTGTGTGTCTCCTTGTGCGATGTGTACTATTACAGTGTGTGTCTCCTTGTGCGATGTGTACTATTACAGTGTGTGTCTCCTTGTGCGATGTGTACTTACAGGTTTACAGTGTGTGTCTCCTTGTGCGATGTGTACTATTACAGTGTGTGTCTGTGTGCGATGTGTACTATTACAGTGTGTGTCTCCTTGTGCGATGTGTACTATTACAGTGTGTGTCTCCTTGTGCGATGTGTACTATTACAGTGTGTGTCTCCTTGTGCGATGTGTACTATTACAGTGTGTGTCTCCTTGTGCGATGTGTACTATTACAGTGTGTGTCGGGGTCGGTGTGCTCCTTGTGCGATGTGTACTATTACAGTGTGTGTCTCCTTGTGCGATGTGTACTATTACAGTGTGTGTCTCCTTGTGCGATGTGTACTATTACAGTGTGTGTGTGTGCGATGTGTACTATTACAGTGTGTGTCTCCTTGTGCGATGTGTACTATTACAGTGTGTGTCTCCTTGTGCGATGTGTACTATTACAGTGTGTGTCTCCTTGTGCGATGTGTACTATTACAGTGTGTGTCTCCTTGTGTGATGTGTACTATTACAGTGTGTGTCTCCTTGTGCGATGTGTACTATTACAGTGTGGCGGTGTGTGTGTGTGCGATGTGTACT
Source organism: Leptodactylus fallax (assembly GCA_947044405.1). Taxonomy (NCBI): domain Eukaryota; kingdom Metazoa; phylum Chordata; class Amphibia; order Anura; family Leptodactylidae; genus Leptodactylus; species Leptodactylus fallax. The sequence continues at coordinate 1,191,776 of CAMRHE010000490.1, forward strand.
ATTACAGTGTGTGTCTCCTTGTGCGATGTGTACTATTACAGTGTGTGTGTCCGTGTGCGATGTGTACTATTACAGTGTGTGTCTCCTTGTGCGATGTGTACTATTACAGGGGCGGCGGGCGTGTGTGTCTCCTTGTGCGATGTGTACTATTACAGTGTGTGTCTCCGTGTGCGATGTGTACTATTACAGTGTGTGTCTCCTTGTGCGATGTGTACTATTACAGTGTGTGTCTCCTTGTGCGATGTGTACTATTACAGTGTGTGTCTCCTTGTGCGATGTGTACTATTACAGTGTGTGTCTCCTTGTGCGATGTGTACTATTACAGTGTGTGTCTCCTTGTGCGATGTGTACTATACAGTGTGGTCGGCGATGGACACAGGGGTGTGTGCGATGTGTACTATTACAGTGTGTGTCGGGAGGACAGTGGGCTCTGTGCGATGTGTACTATTACAGTGTGTGTCTCCTTGTGCGATGTGTACTATTACAGTGTGTGTGTGGCGTGTGTGCGATGTGTACAGAGTGTGTGTCTCCTTGTGCGATGTGTACTATTACAGTGTGTGTCTCCTTGTGCGATGTGTACTATTACAGTGTGTGTCTCCTTGTGCGATGTGTACTATTACAGTGTGTGGCCCGGGGGGTGTGTGCGATGTGTACTATTACAGTGTGTGTCTCCTTGTGCGATGTGTACTATTACAGTGTGTGTGTGCGTGTGTGTGATGTGTACTATTACAGTGTGTGTCTCCTTGTGCGATGTGTACTATTACAGTGTGTGTCTCCTTGTGCGATGTGTACTATTACAGTGTGTGTCTCCTTGTGCGATGTGTACTATTACAGTGTGTGTCCTTGTGCGATGTGTACTATTACAGTGTGTGTCTCCTTGTGCGATGTGTACTATTACAGTGTGTGTCTCCTCGTGTGCGATGTGTACTATTACAGTGTGTGTCTCCTTGTGCGATGTGTACTATTACAGTGTGTGTGTGTGCCTGTGTGCGATGTGTACTATTACAGTGTGTGTCTCCTTGTGCGATGTGTACTATTACAGTGTGTGTGTCGTGTGTGATGTGTACTATTACAGTGTGTGTCTCCTTGTGCGATGTGTACTATTACAGTGTGTGTCTCCTTGTGCGATGTGTACTATTACAGTGTGTGTCTCCTTGTGCGATGTGTACACAGGGTGGTGTGTGCGATGTGTACTATTACAGTGTGTGTCTCCTTGTGCGATGTGTACTATTACAGTGTGTGTCTCCTGTGCGATGTGTACATGTGTGTGTGCGTGTGCGATGTGTACTATTACAGTGTGTGTCTCCTTGTGTGATGTGTACTATTACAGTGTGTGTCTCCTTGTGCGATGTGTACTATTACAGTGTGTGTCTCCTTGTGCGATGTGTACTATTAGAGTGTGTGTGTGTGTGCGATGTGTACTATTACAGTGTGTGTCTCCTTGTGCGATGTGTACTATTACAGTGTGTGTCTCCTTGTGCGATGTGTACTATTACAGTGTGTGACTCCTTGTGCGATGTGTACTATTACAGTGTGTGTCTCCTTGTGCGATGTGTACTATTACAGTGTGTGCTCCTGTGTGATGTGTACTATTACAGTGTGTGTCTCGTGTGCGATGTGTACTATTACAGTGTGTGTCTGTCGCACGTGTGTGTGTGCGATGTGTACTATTACAGTGTGTGTCTCCTTGTGCGATGTGTACTATTACAGTGTGTGTCTCCTTGTGCGATGTGTACTATTACAGTGTGGGGGGCTCCGGTGTGTGTGCGATGTGTACTATTACAGTGTGTGTCTCCTTGTGCGATGTGTACTATTACAGTGTGTGTCTCCTTGTGCGATGTGTACTATTAGGTGTGTGTGCGTGTGCGATGTGTACTATTACAGGGGCAGTGTGTGTCTCCTTGTGCGATGTGTACTATTACAGTGTGTGTCTCCTTGTGCGATGTGTACTATTACAGTGTGTGTCTCCTGGGGTGTGCGATGTGTACTATTACAGTGTGTGTCTCCCTGTGTGATGTGTACTATTACAGTGTGTGTCTCCTGGTGTGCGATGTGTACTATTACAGTGTGTGTCTCCTTGTGCGATGTGTACTATTACAGTGTGTGACTCCTGTGCGATGTGTACTATTACAGTGTGTGTCTCCTTGTGCGATGTGTACTATTACAGTGTGTGTCTCCTTGTGCGATGTGTACTATTACAGTGTGTGTCTCCTTGTGCGATGTGTACTATTACAGTGTGTGTCTCCTTGTGCGATGTGTACTATTACAGTGTGTGTCTCGTGTGCGATGTGTACTATTACAGTGTGTGTCTCCTTGTGCGATGTGTACTATTACAGTGGGGCCGCCTGATGTGTACTATTACAGTGTGTGTCTCCTTGTGCGATGTGTACTATTACAGTGTGTGTCTCCTTGTGCGATGTGTACTATTACAGTGTGTGTCTCCTTGTGCGATGTGTACTATTACAGTGTGTGTCTCCTTGTGTGATGTGTACTATTACAGTGTGTGTCTCCTTGTGCGATGTGTACTATTACAGTGTGTGTCTCCTTGTGCGATGTGTACTATTACAGTGTGTGCTCCCGTGTGCGATGTGTACTATTACAGTGTGTGTCTCCTTGTGCGGTGTGTACTATTACAGTGTGTGTCTCCTTGTGCGATGTGTACTATTACAGTGTGTGTCTCCTTGTGCGATGTGTACTATTACAGTGTGTGTCCGTGTGTGATGTGTACTATTACAGTGTGTGTCTCCTTGTGCGATGTGTACTATTACAGTGTGTGTCTCCTTGTGTGATGTGTACTATTACAGTGTGTGTCCCGTGTGCGATGTGTACTATTACAGTGTGTGTGTGTGTGATGTGTACTATTACAGTGTGTGTCTTTGTGCGATGTGTACTATTACAGTGTGTGTCTCCTTGTGCGATGTGTACTATTACAGTGTGTGCCTGTGCGATGTGTACTATTACAGTGTGTGACTCCTTGTGCGATGTGTACTATTACAGTGTGTGTCTCCTTGTGCGATGTGTACTATTACAGTGTGTGTCTCCTTGTGCGATGTGTACTATTACAGTGGTGCCGGGGGCTCCTTGTGCGATGTGTACTATTACAGTGTGTGTGTCCGTGTGTGATGTGTACTATTACAGTGTGTGTCTCCTTGTGCGATGTGTACTATTACAGTGTGTGTCGTGTGTGATGTGTACTATTACAGTGTGTGTCTCCTTGTGCGATGTGTACTATTACAGTGTGTGTCTCTGGGGGGTGTGTGTGTGTGCGATGTGTACTATTACAGTGTGTGTCTCCTTGTGCGATGTGTACTATTACAGTGTGTGTCTCCTTGTGCGATGTGTACTATTACAGTGTGTGTCTCCTTGTGCGATGTGTACTATTACAGTGTGTGACTCCTTGTGCGATGTGTACTATTACAGTGTGTGTCTCCTTGTGCGATGTGTACTATTACAGTGTGTGTCTCCGTGTGCGATGTGTACTATTACAGTGTGTGTCCCCGTGGCGAGGACACGGGGCCCCGTGTGCGATGTGTACTATTACAGTGTGTGTCTCCTTGTGCGATGTGTACTATTACAGTGTGTGTCTCCGTGTGCGATGTGTACTATTACAGTGTGTGTGTCCGTGTGCGATGTGTACTATTACAGTGTGTGTCTCCTTGTGCGATGTGTACTATTACAGTGTGTGTCTCCTTGTGCGATGTGTACTATTACAGTGTGTGTCTCCTTGTGTGATGTGTACTATTACAGTGTGTGTCTCCTTGTGCGATGTGTACTATTACAGTGTGTGACTCCTTGTGCGATGTGTACTATTACAGTGTGTGTCTCCTTGTGCGATGTGTACTATTACAGTGTGTGACTCCTTGTGCGATGTGTACTATTACAGTGTGTGACTCCTTGTGCGATGTGTACTATTACAGTGTGTGTGTGTGCGATGTGTACTATTACAGTGTGTGTGTGTGGGTGTGTACTATTACAGTGTGTGTCTCCTTGTGCGATGTGTACTATTACAGTGTGTGTCGTGTGCGATGTGTACTATTACAGTGTGTGCTCCGGTGCGATGTGTACTATTACAGTGTGTGCTCCTGGCGAGCACAGTGTGTACTATTACAGTGTGTGTCTCCTTGTGCGATGTGTACTATTACAGTGTGTGTCTCCTTGTGCGATGTGTACTATTACAGTGTGTGTCTCCTTGTGCGATGTGTACTATTACAGTGTGTGTCTCCTTGTGCGATGTGTACTATTACAGTGTGTGTCTCCTTGTGCGATGTGTACTATTACAGTGTGTGTCTCCTTGTGCGATGTGTACTATTACAGTGTGTGTGTGTGTGCGATGTGTACTATTACAGTGTGTGTCTCCTTCGTGCGATGTGTACTATTACAGTGTGTGCTCCTTGTGCGATGTGTACTATTACAGTGTGTGTCTCCTTGTGCGATGTGTACTATTACAGTGTGTGACTCCTTGTGCGATGTGTACTATTACAGTGTGTGTCTCCTTGTGCGATGTGTACTATTACAGTGTGTGTCTCCTTGTGCGATGTGTACTATTACAGTGTGTGTCTCCTTGTGCGATGTGTACTATTACAGTGTGTGTCTCTTGTGTGATGTGTACTATTACAGTGTGTGTCTCCTTGTGCGATGTGTACTATTACAGTGTGTGTCTCCTTGTGTGATGTGTACTATTACAGTGTGTGTCTCCTGGCGTTGTGCGATGTGTACTATTACAGTGTGTGTCTCCTTGTGCGATGTGTACTATTACAGTGTGTGTGTGCCTGTGTGCGATGTGTACTATTACAGTGTGTGTCTCCTTGTGCGATGTGTACTATTACAGTGTGTGTCTCCTTGTGCGATGTGTACTATTACAGTGTGTGCTCCTTGTGCGATGTGTACTATTACAGTGTGTGTCTCCTTGTGCGATGTGTACTATTACAGTGTGTGTCTCCTTGTGCGATGTGTACTATTACAGTGTGTGCTCCTTGTGCGATGTGTACTATTACAGTGTGTGTCTCCTTGTGTGATGTGTACTATTACAGTGTGTGTCTCCTTGTGTGATGTGTACTATTACAGTGTGTGTCTCCTTGTGTGATGTGTACTATTACAGTGTGTGTGTGTGTGATGTGTACTATGTAGAGTGTGTGACTCCTGTGCGATGTGTACTATTACAGTGTGTGTCTCCTTGTGCGATGTGTACTATTACAGTGTGTGTCTCCTTGTGCGATGTGTACTATTACAGTGTGTGTCTCCTTGTGCGATGTGTACTATTACAGTGTGGCCTGTGTGCGATGTGTACTATTACAGTGTGTGTCTCCTTGTGCGATGTGTACTATTACAGTGTGTGTCTCCTTGTGCGATGTGTACTATACAGGGGGGGAACAGTGTGTGCTCCTTGTGCGATGTGTACTATTACAGTGTGTGTCTCCTTGTGCGATGTGTACTATTACAGTGTGTGTCTTTGTGCGATGTGTACTATTACAGGGGGGGAGCTCCTGGCGTGTGTACTATTACAGTGTGTGTCTCCGTGTGCGATGTGTACTATTACAGTGTGTGTGTGCGATGTGTACTATTACAGTGTGTGACTCCTTGTGCGATGTGTACTATTACAGTGTGTGTCTCCTTGTGCGATGTGTACTATTACAGTGTGTGTCTCCTTGTGCGATGTGTACTATTACAGTGTGTGTGTGTGTGTGATGTGTACTATTACAGTGTGTGACTCCTTGTGCGATGTGTACTATTACAGTGTGTGTCTCCTTGTGCGATGTGTACTATTACAGTGTGTGTCTCCTTGTGCGATGTGTACTATTACAGTGTGTGCTCCTTGTGCGATGTGTACTATTACAGTGTGTGTCTCCTTGTGCGATGTGTACTATTACAGTGTGTGTCTCCTTGTGCGATGTGTACTATTACAGTGTGTGTCTCCTTGTGCGATGTGTACTATTACAGTGTGTGTCTCCTTGTGCGATGTGTACTATTACAGTGTGTGTGTGTGCGATGTGTACTATTACAGTGTGTGTGTGCGATGTGACATACAGGGGCCCGGGGCTCCTTGTGCGATGTGTACTATTACAGTGTGTGTCTCCTTGTGCGATGTGTACTATTACAGTGTGTGTCTCCTTGTGCGATGTGTACTATTACAGTGTGTGACTCCTTGTGCGATGTGTACTATTACAGTGTGTGTCTCCTTGTGCGATGTGTACTATTACAGTGTGTGTCTCCTTGTGCGATGTGTACTATTACAGTGTGTGTCTCCTTGTGCGATGTGTACTATTACAGTGTGGGTGTGTGTCTCCTTGTGCGATGTGTACTATTACAGTGTGTGTCTCCTTGTGCGATGTGTACTATTACAGTGTGTGTCTCCTTGTGCGATGTGTACTATTACAGTGTGTGTGTGTGCGTGTGTGCGATGTGTACTATTACAGTGTGTGTCTCCTTGTGCGATGTGTACTATTACAGTGTGTGTCTCCTTGTGCGATGTGTACTATTACAGTGTGTGTCTCCTTGTGCGATGTGTACTATTACAGTGTGTGTCTCCTTGTGCGATGTGTACTATTACAGTGTGTGTCTCCTTGTGCGATGTGTACTATTACAGTGTGTGTGTGTACTCGGGGCTCTGTGCGATGTGTACTATTACAGTGTGTGTGTGTGCCTGTGTGCGATGTGTACTATTACAGTGTGTGTCTCCTTGTGTGATGTGTACTATTACAGTGTGTGTCTCCTTGTGCGATGTGTACTATTACAGTGTGTGTCGTGTGCGATGTGTACTATTACAGGATACAGTGTGTGACTCCTTGTGCGATGTGTACTATTACAGTGTGTGACTCCTTGTGCGATGTGTACTATTACAGTGTGTGTCTCCTTGTGCGATGTGTACTATTACAGTGTGTGACTCCTTGTGCGATGTGTACTATTACAGTGTGTGTCTCCTTGTGCGATGTGTACTATTACAGTGTGTGTCTCCTTGTGCGATGTGTACTATTACAGTGTGTGTCCGTGTGCGATGTGTACTATTACAGTGTGTGTCTCCTTGTGCGATGTGTACTATTACAGTGTGTGTCTCCTTGTGCGATGTGTACTATTACAGTGTGTGCTCCTTGTGCGATGTGTACTATTACAGTGTGTGTGTGACTCCTGGGGGGTGTGCGATGTGTACTATTACAGTGTGTGTCTCCTTGTGCGATGTGTACTATTACAGTGTGTGTCCTGTGCGATGTGTACTATTACAGTGTGTGTCTCCTTGTGCGATGTGTACTATTACAGTGTGTGTCTCCTTGTGCGATGTGTACTATTACAGTGTGTGACTCCTTGTGCGATGTGTACATACATGTGTACACTCAGTGTGTGTGTGTGCGATGTGTACTATTACAGTGTGTGTCTCCTTGTGCGATGTGTACTATTACAGTGTGTGTCCGTTGTGGTGTGTACTATTACAGTGTGTGCCCCCCTTGTGCGATGTGTACTATTACAGTGTGTGTCTCCTTGTGCGATGTGTACTATTACAGTGTGTGTCTCCTTGTGCGATGTGTACTATTACAGTGTGTGCTCCTGTGTGATGTGTACTATTACAGTGTGTGTCTCCTTGTGCGATGTGTACTATTACAGTGTGTGACTCCTTGTGTGATGTGTACTATTACAGTGTGTGACTCCTTGTGCGATGTGTACTATTACAGTGTGTGACTCCTTGTGCGATGTGTACTATTACAGTGTGTGTCTCCTTGTGCGATGTGTACTATTACAGTGTGTGTCTCCTTGTGCGATGTGTACTATTACAGTGTGTGTCTCCTTGTGCGATGTGTACTATTACAGTGTGTGACTCCTTGTGCGATGTGTACTATTACAGTGTGTGTCTCCTTGTGTGATGTGTACTATTACAGTGTGTGACTCCTTGTGCGATGTGTACTATTACAGTGTGTGACTCCTTGTGCGATGTGTACTATTACAGTGTGTGTGTGTGCGATGTGTACTATTACAGTGTGTGTCGTGTGCGATGTGTACTATTACAGTGTGTGTGTGTGGCGATGTGTACTATTACAGTGTGTGCTCCGTGTGCGATGTGTACTATTACAGTGTGTGTCTCCTTGTGCGATGTGTACTATTACAGTGTGTGACTCCTTGTGCGATGTGTACTATTACAGTGTGTGACTCCTTGTGTGATGTGTACTATTACAGTGTGTGACTCCTTGTGCGATGTGTACTATTACAGTGTGTGTCTCCTTGTGCGATGTGTACTATTACAGTGTGTGACTCCTTGTGCGATGTGTACTATTACAGTGTGTGTCTCCTTGTGCGATGTGTACTATTACAGTGTGTGTCTCCTTGTGCGATGTGTACTATTACAGTGTGTGGGGGGTGTGTGACTCCTTGTGCGATGTGTACTATTACAGTGTGTGTCCCCTTGTGCGATGTGTACTATTACAGTGTGTGACTCCTTGTGCGATGTGTACTATTACAGTGTGTGTCTCCTTGTGCGATGTGTACTATTACAGTGTGTGTCTCCTTGTGTGATGTGTACTATTACAGTGTGTGACTCCTTGTGCGATGTGTACTATTACAGTGTGTGTCTCCTTGTGCGATGTGTACTATTACAGTGTGTGTGTGCTTGTGTGATGTGTACTATTACAGTGTGTGACTCCTTGTGCGATGTGTACTATTACAGTGTGTGTCTCCTTGTGCGATGTGTACTATTACAGTGTGTGTCTCCTTGTGCGATGTGTACTATTACAGTGTGTGTCTCCTTGTGCGATGTGTACTATTACAGTGTGTGTGTGTGCGATGTGTACTATTACAGTGTGTGACTCCTTGTGCGATGTGTACTATTACAGTGTGTGTCTCCTTGTGGATGTGTACTATTACAGTGTGTGTCTTGTGGTGTGTGTGATGTGTACTATTACAGTGTGTGTCTCCTTGTGCGATGTGTACTATTACAGTGTGTGTCTCCTTGTGCGATGTGTACTATTACAGTGTGTGACTCCTTGTGTGATGTGTACTATTACAGTGTGTGTCTCCTTGTGTGATGTGTACTATTACAGTGTGTGTCTCCTTGTGCGATGTGTACTATTACAGTGTGTGTCTCCTTGTGCGATGTGTACTATTACAGTGTGTGACTCCTTGTGCGATGTGTACTATTACAGTGTGTGTCTCCTGGGGTGATGTGTACTATTACAGGGGCGCTGTGTGACTCCTTGTGCGATGTGTACTATTACAGTGTGTGTCTCCTTGTGTGATGTGTACTATTACAGTGTGTGTCTCCTTGTGCGATGTGTACTATTACAGTGTGTGTGTGTGTGTGCGATGTGTACTATTACAGTGTGTGACTCCTTGTGTGATGTGTACTATTACAGTGTGTGTCTCCTTGTGCGATGTGTACTATTACAGTGTGTGTCTCCTTGTGCGATGTGTACTATTACAGTGTGTGTCTCCTTGTGCGATGTGTACTATTACAGTGTGTGACTCCTTGTGCGATGTGTACTATTACAGTGTGTGACTCCTTGTGCGATGTGTACTATTACAGTGTGTGTCTCCTTGTGCGATGTGTACTATTACAGTGTGTGTCTCCTTGTGTGATGTGTACTATTACAGTGTCTGTGTGACTCCTTGTGCGATGTGTACTATTACAGTGTGTGTCTCCTTGTGTGATGTGTACTATTACAGTGTGTGTCTGCGTGTGTGTGATGTGTACTATTACAGTGTGTGTCTCCTTGTGTGATGTGTACTATTACAGTGTGTGTCTCCTTGTGTGATGTGTACTATTACAGTGTGTGACTCCTTGTGTGATGTGTACTATTACAGTGTGTGTCTCCTTGTGCGATGTGTACTATTACAGTGTGTGTCTCCTTGTGCGATGTGTACTATTACAGTGTGTGTCTCCTTGTGCGATGTGTACTATTACAGTGTGTGTCTCCTTGTGCGATGTGTACTATTACAGTGTGTGTCTCCGTGTGTGATGTGTACTATTACAGTGTGTGTGTGTGTGTGCGGATGTGTACTATTACAGTGTGTGTCTCCTTGTGTGATGTGTACTATTACAGTGTGTGTCTCGTGTGTGATGTGTACTATTACAGTGTGTGTCTCCTTGTGTGATGTGTACTATTACAGTGTGTGTCTCCTTGTGCGATGTGTACTATTACAGTGTGTGACTCCTTGTGCGATGTGTACTATTACAGTGTGTGACTCCTTGTGTGATGTGTACTATTACAGTGTGTGACTCCTTGTGCGATGTGTACTATTACAGTGTGTGCTCCGTGTGCGATGTGTACTATTACAGTGTGTGTGTGTGTGTGCGATGTGTACTATTACAGTGTGTGTCTCCTTGTGCGATGTGTACTATTACAGTGTGTGTCGGCGTGTGTCTTTACAGTGTGTGTGTGTGTGCGATGTGTACTATTACAGTGTGTGTCTCCTTGTGCGATGTGTACTATTACAGTGTGTGTCTCCTTGGCGTGTGATGTGTACTATTACAGTGTGTGTCTCCTTGTGCGATGTGTACTATTACAGTGTGTGTCTCCTTGTGCGATGTGTACTATTACAGTGTGTGACTCCTTGTGCGATGTGTACTATTACAGTGTGTTACTCCTTGTGCGATGTGTACTATTACAGTGTGTGTTCCGTGTGCGATGTGTACTATTACAGTGTGTGACTCCTTGTGCGATGTGTACTATTACAGTGTGTGTGTGTGTGATGTGTACTATTACAGTGTGTGTGTGTGTGTGTGTGTGATGTGTACTATTACAGTGTGTGTCTCCTTGTGTGATGTGTACTATTACAGTGTGTGTCTCCTTGTGTGATGTGTACTATTACAGTGTGTGTCTCCTTGTGTGATGTGTACTATTACAGTGTGTGTCTCCTTGTGCGATGTGTACTATTACAGTGTGTGACTCCTTGTGCGATGTGTACTATTACAGTGTGTGTCTCCTTGTGCGATGTGTACTATTACAGTGTGTGTGTGTGTGATGTGTACTATTACAGTGTGTGACTCCTTGTGCGATGTGTACTATTACAGTGTGTGACTCCTTGTGTGATGTGTACTATTACAGTGTGTGTCTCCTTGTGCGATGTGTACTATTACAGTGTGTGTCTCCTTGTGCGATGTGTACTATTACAGTGTGTGTCCGTGTGCGATGTGTACTATTACAGTGTGTGACTCCTTGTGTGATGTGTACTATTACAGTGTGTGACTCCTTGTGCGATGTGTACTATTACAGTGTGTGGCCTCTTGCACAGCGCCATTGCCTTACACTATAATGTCCCGTATATAGCTACAGTTGGGTCTTCCCGCCGCGCAGTCCGTCTTGTGTACACCTCAGCACTCTCCACCTGCAGAATGTGCTCTTCTTGCAGTGACTCTTCCGGCTCGGGAGGGACACACCTGTGTAATCTCGGTCACCATTAACCTGTGCGACAGGTGTCAGGGGGAGGTCCACACCCAGGAAACCTGCCAAACAACAGAGGGTGGTACCTGGCGGCCCCGTCCAGGATGTGCAGATCCTGGAACCGTGCAGACTGATCAGCGCAGGCAGCGAGGAGACGGTGAGAAGAGCTGCAGGGGGCTCTGAGGACAGGCAGCCCCATAGGGATGATTTAGGGGAGGAGGTGGTTACAGACCGGTCTATAGGATTATACAGTCTCCTGTATAGGTGCAGAGCTGTAGTGCTCGGGTCACTGTGGCTAGTGAATGCCTCAGTGCTCACACAGCTGACTATCTAGGAGCCATACTAGTAATGAGACTGAGATCTGGCTATACGCAGCTGTAGGGATCCCATAGGGGCTGACACCATCTGTTTGTCTCCGTAGGGATAGCACCTCTCCATCCCCCCTTCCCCCCTAACATGGACTCCTCCAGACCGGACCTCTTACTTGGATGCATGTTTGAGCCACAGGACAATCTATTCCATTCGGAGGGGTTTCCGGGGCCGGACACTGTGACGTTCCCGTTACCTGAACCCCATGGATTTCCCAGTGACAAGATGTACGAGGAATGGCAGGTCAGTGGACGGGCGGTAAGTCTGCTGCTGTTTGTGCTGGTATTATGTCCACTAGGTGGCACCGCAGTGTGTTATTGTATGTTAGGCTCTATATATACTGTGTATATATATATATATATAGGGTCAGGTGGGAGGCGGTGACGGCCTCGTGTTTCACACTATATTGTGCGCAGTTATTTATAGCGGGGTGTTGTCACTGACTATATATATTGCAGTGCTGAGGCATTCTGAGACTTGTAGTTGCACAGATTTCCCAGGCTCTCCGCTGTGCCCACATCCGGTTGGATGATATTTATCCTGATCCTGTGTTTGCTCTTCGATGTCCCCAATCCCTGGGCAAATATTTGCTTTGGACTGGAATCGAGCACGTGCAGCGCAGAGAAGACGTCGGACACTGTTCAGACCTGCCCTAAAGTCACGGCTCACGCTCAGCGAGGGCACCGGCAACTACGAACCAAGGGAATGGCTACAGGAAAGCTGAAAGGCAGCCATATTGGTTATCACCCAGCTTTCCCGGGACACTTGTACCACAGCTTTAGGTCGCTGAGGCCCCGACGCTGCCCGATTATCCCAGTCCTATTAACCCTTAGTTATGGGGTCCTCTCCGTTGATTTCAGGGACTCAGCGACAGAGAAGATGCCGACGAATTCCTGCAGATGATGATCAACCCCAACGATGTGTACAGCACCGAGGCGGCCGCCAGCGAGTCCCCCGAGAGTGACAGCGGCTTCTCCGATGACCCCCGCCCAGACACTCCCATTAAATGTGATGGGGGCGCCCCGCTGCCCAAGCCCGCCCCGGTCTATGAGCTGGTGTACGACATCGGGGCCATGGAGGAGCAGAAGACAGGCGGGGACATGAGCAGCGTCATCTCTATACAGCTAGGTGTGCACCCCCAGATATAACAGCGCCCCATAATACAGGGCACAGCTATACAGCTCGGTGTGCACCCCCAGATATAACAGCGCCCCATAATACAGGGCACAGCTATACAGCTAGGTGTGCACCCCCAGATATAACAGCGCCCCATAATACAGGGCACAGCTATACAGCTAGGTGTGCACCCCCAGATATAACAGCGCCCCATAATACAGGGCACAGCTATACAGCTAGGTGTGCACCCCCAGATATAACAGCGCCCCATAATACAGGGCACAGCTATACAGCTAGGTGTGCACCCCCAGATATAACAGCGCCCCATAATACAGGGCACAGCTATACAGCTAGGTGTGCACCCCCAGATATAACAGCGCCCCATAATACAGGGCACAGCTATACAGCTAGGTGTGCACCTCATAATACAGGGCACAGCTATACAGCTAGGTGTCCACCCCATAATACAGGGCATAGCTATACAGCTAGGTGTGCACCCCCAGATATAACAGCGCCCCATAATACAGGGCACAGCTATACAGCTAGGTGTGCACCCCCAGATATAACAGCGCCCCATAATACAGGGCACAGCTATACAGCTAGGTGTGCACCCCCAGATATAACAGCGCCCCATAATACAGGGCACAGCTATACAGCTAGGTGTGCACCCCCAGATATAACAGCGCCCCATAATACAGGGCACAGCTATACAGCTAGGTGTGCACCCCCAGATATAACAGCGCCCCCATAATACAGGGCACAGCTATACAGCTAGGTGTGCACCCCCAGATATAACAGCGCCCCATAATACAGGGCACAGCTATACAGCTAGGTGTGCACCCCCAGATATAACAGCGCCCCATAATACAGGGCACAGCTATACAGCTCGGTGTGCACCCCCAGATATAACAGCGCCCCATAATACAGGGCACAGCTATACAGCTAGGTGTGCACCCCCAGATATAACAGCGCCCCATAATACAGGGCACAGCTATACAGCTCGGTGTGCACCTCATAATACAGGGCATAGCTATACAGCTAGGTGTGCACCCCCAGATATAACAGCGCCCCATAATACAGGGCACAGCTATACAGCTAGGTGTGCACCCCCAATAACCATAATACAGGGCACAGCTATACAGCTCGGTGTGCACCCCCAGATATAACAGCGCCCCATAATACAGGGCACAGCTATACAGCTCGGTGTGCACCCCCCAGATATAACAGCGCCCCATAATACAGGGCACAGCTATACAGCTAGGTGTGCACCCCCAGATATAACAGCGCCCCATAATACAGGGCACAGCTATACAGCTAGGTGTGCACCCCCAGATATAACAGCGCCCCATAATACAGGGCACAGCTATACAGCTAGGTGTGCACCCCCAGATATAACAGCGCCCCATAATACAGGGCACAGCTATACAGCTAGGTGTGCACCCCCAGATATAACAGCGCCCCATAATACAGGGCACAGCTATACAGCTCGGTGTGCACCCCCAGATATAACAGCGCCCCATAATACAGGGCACAGCTATACAGCTAGGTGTGCACCCCCAGATATAACAGCGCCCCATAATACAGGGCACAGCTATACAGCTCGGTGTGCACCTCATAATACAGGGCATAGCTATACAGCTAGGTGTGCACCTCATAATACAGGGCATAGCTATACAGCTAGGTGTGCACCCCCAGATATAACAGCGCCCCATAATACAGGGCACAGCTATACAGCTAGGTGTGCACCCTACATAATACAGGGCACAGCTATACAGCTCGGTGTGCACCCCCAGATATAACAGCGCCCCATAATACAGGGCACAGCTATACAGCTCGGTGTGCACCCCCAGATATAACAGCGCCCCATAATACAGGGCACAGCTATACAGCTAGGTGTGCACCCCCAGATATAACAGCGCCCCATAATACAGGGCACAGCTATACAGCTAGGTGTGCACCCCCAGATATAACAGCGCCCCATAATACAGGGCACAGCTATACAGCTAGGTGTGCACCCCCAGATATAACAGCGCCCCATAATACAGGGCACAGCTATACAGCTAGGTGTGCACCCCCAGATATAACAGCGCCCCATAATACAGGGCACAGCTATACAGCTAGGTGTGCACCCCCAGATATAACAGCGCCCCATAATACAGGGCACAGCTATACAGCTAGGTGTGCACCCCCAGATATAACAGCGCCCCATAATACAGGGCACAGCTATACAGCTAGGTGTGCACCTCATAATACAGGGCATAGCTATACAGCTAGGTGTGCACCTCATAATACAGGGCATAGCTATACAGCTAGGTGTGCACCCCCAGATATAACAGCGCCCCATAATACAGGGCACAGCTATACAGCTAGGTGTGCACCCCCAGATATAACAGCGCCCCATAATACAGGGCACAGCTATACAGCTAGGTGTGCACCTCATAATACAGGGCACTAGCTATACAGCTAGGTGTGCACCTCATAATACAGGGCATAGCTATACAGCTAGGTGTGCACCCCCATAATACAGGGCATAGCTATACAGCTAGGTGTGCACCCCCAGATATAACAGCGCCCCATAATACAGGGCACAGCTATACAGCTAGGTGTGCACCTCATAATACAGGGCATAGCTATACAGCTAGGTGTGCACCCCCAGATATAACAGCGCCCCATAATACAGGGCACAGCTATACAGCTAGGCAGGTGTGCACCTCATAATACAGGGCACAGCTATACAGCTAGGTGTGCACCCCCCACCCCAGATATAACAGCGCCCCATAATACAGGGCACAGCTATACAGCTAGGTGTGCACCTCATAATACAGGGCACAGCTATACAGCTCGGTGTGCACCCCCAGATATAACAGCGCCCCATTATACAGGGCACAGCTATACAGCTAGGTGTGCACCCCCAGATATAACAGCGCCCCATAATACAGGGCACAGCTATACAGCTAGGTGTGCACCTCATAATACAGGGCATAGCTATACAGCTAGGTGTGCACCTCATAATACAGGGCATAGCTATACAGCTAGGTGTGCACCCCCAGATATAACAGCGCCCCATAATACAGGGCACAGCTATACAGCTAGGTGTGCACCTCATAATACAGGGCACAGCTATACAGCTAGGTGTGCACCCCCAGATATAACAGCGCCCCATAATACAGGGCACAGCTATACAGCTAGGTGTGCACCTCATAATACAGGGCACAGCTATACAGCTCGGTGTGCACCCCCAGATATAACAGCGCCCCATTATACAGGGCACAGCTATACAGCTAGGTGTGCACCCCCAGATATAACAGCGCCCCATAATACAGGGCACAGCTATACAGCTAGGTGTGCACCTCATAATACAGGGCATAGCTATACAGCTAGGTGTGCACCCCCAGATATAACAGCGCCCCATAATACAGGGCACGGCTATACAGCTAGGTGTGCACCTCATAATACAGGGCATAGCTATACAGCTAGGTGTGCACCCCCAGATATAACAGCGCCCCATAATACAGGGCATAGCTATACAGCTCGGTGTGCACCCCCAGATATAACAGCGCCCCATAATACAGGGCATAGCTATACAGCTAGGTGTGCACCCCCAGATATAACAGCGCCCCATAATACAGGGCATAGCTATACAGCTAGGTGTGCACCTCATAATACAGGGCATAGCTATACAGCTAGGTGTGCACCCCCAGATATAACAGCGCCCCATAATACAGGGCATAGCTATACAGCTCGGTGTGCACCCCCAGATATAACAGCGCCCCATAATACAGGGCATAGCTATACAGCTCGGTGTGCACCCCCAGATATAACAGCTCCCCATAATACAGGGCACAGCTATACAGCTAGGTGTGCACCTCATAATACAGGGCATAGCTATACAGCTAGGTGTGCACCCCCAGATATAACAGCGCCCCATAATACAGGGCACAGCTATACAGCTCGGTGTGCACCCCCAGATATAACAGCGCCCCATAATACAGGGCACAGCTATACAGCTCGGTGTGCACCCCCAGATATAACAGCGCCCCATAATACAGGGCACAGCTATACAGCTCGGTGTGCACCCCCAGATATAACAGCGCCCCATAATACAGGGCACAGCTATACAGCTAGGTGTGCACCCCCAGATATAACAGCGCCCCATAATACAGGGCACAGCTATACAGCTCGGTGTGCACCTCATAATACAGGGCATAGCTATACAGCTAGGTGTGCACCTCATAATACAGGGCATAGCTATACAGCTAGGTGTGCACCCCCAGATATAACAGCGCCCCATAATACAGCGCTTAGCTATACAGCTAGGTACCAGCCAGCCATGTCAGGAGAGGAGAGGCCGACTGTAGGACAGGGGAATACAATCTATTACTATCTGTTATCAGCCATGTCAGGAGGGGAGAGGCCGACTGTAGGACAGGGGAATACAATCTATTACTATCTGTTATCAGCCATGTCAGGAGGGGAGAGGCCGACTGTGGACGGGGAAACAACTAATACAGTTACCCCCAGAGAGGCAGGGGAACACCATAACGTACGCCAGGAGAGGCCGACTGTAGGACAGGGGAATACAATCTATTACTATCTGTTATCAGCCACGTCAGGAGGGGAGAGGCCGACTGTAGGACAGGGGAATACAATCTATTACTATCTGTTATCAGCCATGTCAGGAGAGGAGAGGCCGACTGTAGGACAGGGGAATACAATCTATTACTATCTGTTATCAGCCATGTCAGGAGAGGAGAGGCCGACTGTAGGACAGGTGACTACAATCTATTACTATCTGTTATCAGCCATGTCAGGAGAGGAGAGGCTGACTGTAGGACAGGTGAGTACAATCTATTACTATCTGTTATCAGCCATGTCAGGAGGGGAGAGGCCGACTGTAGGACAGGGGAATACAATCTATAACTATCTGTTATCAGCCATGTCAGGAGGGGAGAGGCCGACTGTAGGACAGGGGAATACAATCTATTACTATCTGTTATCAGCCATGTCAGGAGGGGAGAGGCCGACTGTAGGACAGGGGAATACAATCTATTACTATCTGTTATCAGCCATGTCAGGAGAGGCCGACTGTAGGACAGGGGAATACAATCTATTACTATCTGTTATCAGCCATGTCAGGAGGGGAGAGGCCGACTGTAGGACAGGGGAATACAATCTATTACTATCTGTTATCAGCCATGTCAGGAGAGGAGAGGCCGACTGTAGGACAGGGGAATACAATCTATTACTATCTGTTATCAGCCATGTCAGGAGGGGAGAGGCCGACTGTAGGACAGGGGAATACAATCTATTACTATCTGTTATCAGCCATGTCAGGAGGGGAGAGGCCGACTGTAGGACAGGGGAATACAATCTATTACTATCTGTTATCAGCCATGTCAGGAGAGGAGAGGCCGACTGTAGGACAGGGGAATACAATCTATTACTATCTGTTATCAGCCACATCAGGAGGGGAGAGGCCGACTGTAGGACAGGGGAATACAATCTATTACTATCTGTTATCAGCCATGTCAGGAGGGGAGAGGCCGACTGTAGGACAGGGGAATACAATCTATTACTATCTGTTATCTGCCATGTCAGGAGGGGAGAGGCCGACTGTAGGACAGGGGACTACAATCTATTACTATCTGTTATCAGCCATGTCAGGAGGGGAAAGGCCGACTGTCGGACAGGGGAATACAATCTATTACTATCTGTTATCAGCCATGTCAGGAGGGGAGAGGCCGACTGTAGGACAGGGGAATACAATCTATTACTATCTGTTATCAGCCACGTCAGGAGGGGAGAGGCCGACTGTAGGACAGGTGACTACAATCTATTACTATCTGTTATCAGCCAGGTCAGGAGGGGAGAGGCCGACTGTAGGACAGGGGAATACAATCTATTACTATCTGTTATCAGCCATGTCAGGAGAGGAGAGGCCGACTGTAGGACAGGTGACTACAATCTATTACTATCTGTTATCAGCCGTGTCAGGAGGGGAGAGACCGACTGTAGGACAGGGGAATACAATCTATTACTATCTGTTATCAGCCACGTCAGGAGGGGAGAGGCCGACTGTAGGACAGGTGACTACAATCTATTACTATCTGTTATCAGCCACGTCAGGAGAGGAGAGGCCAACTGTAGGACAGGGGAATACAATCTATTACTATCTGTTATCAGCCAGGTCAGGAGGGGAGAGGCCGACTGTAGGACAGGGGAATACAATCTATTACTATCTGTTATCAGCCATGTCAGGAGAGGAGAGGCCGACTGTAGGACAGGTGACTACAATCTATTACTATCTGTTATCAGCCACGTCAGGAGGGGAGAGGCCGACTGTAGGACAGGGGAATACAATCTATTACTATCTGTTATCAGCCACATCAGGAGGGGAGAGGCCGACTGTAGGACAGGGGAATACAATCTATTACTATCTGTTATCAGCCATGTCAGGAGGGGAGAGGCCGACTGTAGGACAGGGGAATACAGTCTATTACTATCTGTTATCTGCCATGTCAGGAGGGGAGAGGCCGACTGTAGGACAGGGGAATACAATCTATTACTATCTGTTATCTGCCATGTCAGGAGGGGAGAGGCCGACTGTAGGACAGGGGACTACAATCTATTACTATCTGTTATCAGCCATGTCGGGAGGGGAAAGGCCGACTGTAGGACAGGGGAATACAATCTATTACTATCTGTTATCAGCCATGTCGGGAGGGGAGAGGCCGACTGTAGGACAGGTGACTACAATCTATTACTATCTGTTATCAGCCACGTCAGGAGGGGAGAGGCCGACTGTAGGAGAGGTGACTACAATCTATTACTATCTGTTATCAGCCGTGTCAGGAGAGGAGAGGCCGACTGTAGGACAGGGGACTACAATCTATTACTATCTGTTATCAGCCATGTCAGGGGAGAGGCCGACTGTAGGACAGGGGAATACAATCTATTACTATCTGTTATCAGCCATGTCAGGAGAGGAGAGGCCGACTGTAGGACAGGTGACTACAATCTATTACTATCTGTTATCAGCCATGTCAGGAGAGGAGAGGCCGACTGTAGGACAGGGGAATACAATCTATTACTATCTGTTATCAGCCATGTCAGGAGGAGAGGCCGACTGTAGGACAGGGGAATACAATCTATTACTATCTGTTATCAGCCACGTCAGGAGGGGAGAGGCCGACTGTAGGACAGGGGAATACAATCTATTACTATCTGTTATCAGCCATGTCAGGAGGGGAGAGGCCGACTGTAGGACAGGGGAATACAATCTATTACTATCTGTTATCTGCCATGTCAGGAGGGGAGAGGCCGACTGTAGGACAGGGGACTACAATCTATTACTATCTGTTATCAGCCATGTCAGGAGGGGAAAGGCCGACTGTCGGACAGGGGAATACAATCTATTACTATCTGTTATCAGCCATGTCAGGACGGGAGAGGCCGACTGTAGGACAGGGGAATACAATCTATTACTATCTGTTATCAGCCATGTCGGGAGGGGAGAGGCCGACTGTAGGACAGGTGACTACAATCTATTACTATCTGTTATCAGCCACTTCAGGAGGGGAGAGGCCGACTGTAGGACAGGTGACTACAATCTATTACTATCTGTTATCAGCCACGTCAGGAGAGGAGAGGCCAACTGTAGGACAGGGGAATACAATCTATTACTATCTGTTATCAGCCAGGTCAGGAGGGGAGAGGCCGACTGTAGGACAGGGGAATACAATCTATTACTATCTGTTATCAGCCATGTCAGGAGAGGAGAGGCCGACTGTAGGACAGGTGACTACAATCTATTACTATCTGTTATCAGCCATGTCAGGAGAGGAGAGGCCGACTGTAGGACAGGGGACTACAATCTATTACTATCTGTTATCAGCCACGTCAGGAGGGGAGAGGCCGACTGTAGGACAGGGGAATACAATCTATTACTATCTGTTATCAGCCATGTCAGGAGAGGAGAGGCCGACTGTAGGACAGGTGACTACAATCTATTACTATCTGTTATCAGCCATGTCAGGAGGGGAGAGGCCGACTGTAGGACAGGGGAATACAATCTATTACTCTCTGTTATCAGCCACGTCAGGAGGGGAGAGGCCGACTGTAGGACAGGTGAATACAATCTATTACTATCTGTTATCAGCCATGTCAGGAGAGGAGAGGCCGACTGTAGGACAGGTGAATACAATCTATTACTATCTGTTATCAGCCATGTCAGGAGGGGAGAGGCCGACTGTAGGACAGGTGAATACAATCTATTACTATCTGTTATCAGCCATGTCAGGAGGAGAGGCCGACTGTAGGACAGGGGACTACAATCTATTACTATCTGTTATCAGCCATGTCAGGAGAGGAGAGGCCGACTGTAGGACAGGTGACTACAATCTATTACTATCTGTTATCAGCCATGTCAGGAGAGGAGAGGCCGACTGTAGGACAGGTGACTACAATCTATTACTATCTGTTATCAGCCATGTCAGGAGGGGAGAGGCCGACTGTAGGACAGGGGAATACAATCTATTACTATCTGTTATCTGCCATGTCAGGAGGGGAGAGGCCGACTGTAGGACAGGGGAATACAATCTATTACTATCTGTTATCAGCCACGTCAGGAGGGGAGAGGCCGACTGTAGGACAGGTGACTACAATCTATTACTATCTGTTATCAGCCACGTCAGGAGGGGAGAGGCCGACTGTAGGACAGGTGACTGCAATCTATTACTATCTGTTATCAGCCATGTCAGGAGGGGAGAGGCCGACTGTAGGACAGGGGAATACAATCTATTACTATCTGTTATCAGCCAGGTCAGGAGGGGAGAGGCCGACTGTAGGACAGGGGAATACAATCTATTACTATCTGTTATCAGCCGTGTCAGGAGAGGAGAGGCCGACTGTAGGACAGGTGACTACAATCTATTACTATCTGTTATCAGCCATGTCAGGAGGGGAGAGGCCGACTGTAGGACAGGGGAATACAATCTATTACTATCTGTTATCAGCCATGTCGGGAGGGGAGAGGCCGACTGTAGGACAGGTGACTACAATCTATTACTATCTGTTATCAGCCACGTCAGGAGAGGAGAGGCCAACTGTAGGACAGGGGAATACAATCTATTACTATCTGTTATCAGCCAGGTCAGGAGGGGAGAGGCCGACTGTAGGACAGGTGACTACAATCTATTACTATCTGTTATCAGCCATGTCAGGAGGGGAGAGGCCGACTGTAGGACAGGGGAATACAATCTATTACTCTCTGTTATCAGCCACGTCAGGAGGGGAGAGGCCGACTGTAGGACAGGTGAATACAATCTATTACTATCTGTTATCAGCCATGTCAGGAGAGGAGAGGCCGACTGTAGGACAGGTGACTACAATCTATTACTATCTGTTATCAGCCATGTCAGGAGAGGAGAGGCCGACTGTAGGACAGGTGACTACAATCTATTACTATCTGTTATCAGCCATGTCAGGAGGGGAGAGGCCGACTGTAGGACAGGGGAATACAATCTATTACTATCTGTTATCAGCCACATCAGGAGGGGAGAGGCCGACTGTAGGACAGGGGAATACAATCTATTACTATCTGTTATCAGCCATGTCAGGAGGGGAGAGGCCGACTGTAGGACAGGGGAATACAATCTATTACTATCTGTTATCTGCCATGTCAGGAGGGGAGAGGCCGACTGTAGGACAGGGGACTACAATCTATTACTATCTGTTATCTGCCATGTCAGGAGGGGAGAGGCCGACTGTAGGACAGGTGACTACAATCTATTACTATCTGTTATCAGCCACGTCAGGAGGGGAGAGGCCGACTGTAGGACAGGTGACTACAATCTATTACTATCTGTTATCAGCCACGTCAGGAGAGGAGAGGCCAACTGTAGGACAGGGGAATACAATCTATTACTATCTGTTATCAGCCAGGTCAGGAGGGGAGAGGCCGACTGTAGGACAGGGGAATACAATC
Source organism: Leptodactylus fallax (assembly GCA_947044405.1). Taxonomy (NCBI): domain Eukaryota; kingdom Metazoa; phylum Chordata; class Amphibia; order Anura; family Leptodactylidae; genus Leptodactylus; species Leptodactylus fallax. Next base: position 1,214,606 of record CAMRHE010000490.1, read on the forward strand.
TATTACTATCTGTTATCAGCCATGTCAGGAGAGGAGAGGCCGACTGTAGGACAGGTGACTACAATCTATTACTATCTGTTATCAGCCGTGTCAGGAGGGGAGAGGCCGACTGTAGGACAGGGGAATACAATCTATTACTATCTGTTATCAGCCACGTCAGGAGAGGAGAGGCCGACTGTAGGACAGGTGACTACAATCTATTACTATCTGTTATCAGCCATGTCAGGAGAGGAGAGGCCGACTGTAGGACAGGTGACTACAATCTATTACTATCTGTTATCAGCCACGTCAGGAGGGGAGAGGCCGACTGTAGGACAGGGGAATACAATCTATTACTATCTGTTATCAGCCATGTCAGGAGAGGAGAGGCCGACTGTAGGACAGGTGACTACAATCTATTACTATCTGTTATCAGCCATGTCAGGAGGGGAGAGGCCGACTGTAGGACAGGGGAATACAATCTATTACTCTCTGTTATCAGCCACGTCAGGAGGGGAGAGGCCGACTGTAGGACAGGTGAATACAATCTATTACTATCTGTTATCAGCCATGTCAGGAGAGGAGAGGCCGACTGTAGGACAGGTGAATACAATCTATTACTATCTGTTATCAGCCATGTCAGGAGGGGAGAGGCCGACTGTAGGACAGGTGAATACAATCTATTACTATCTGTTATCAGCCATGTGGAGGGGAGAGGCCGACTGTAGGACAGGGGACTACAATCTATTACTATCTGTTATCAGCCACGTCAGGAGGGGAGAGGCCGACTGTAGGACAGGTGACTACAATCTATTACTATCTGTTATCAGCCATGTCAGGAGGGGAGAGGCCTGACTGTAGGACAGGGGAATACAATCTATTACTCTCTGTTATCAGCCACGTCAGGAGGGGAGAGGCCGACTGTAGGACAGGTGAATACAATCTATTACTATCTGTTATCAGCCATGTCAGGAGGGGAGAGGCCGACTGTAGGACAGGGGAATACAATCTATTACTATCTGTTATCAGCCAGGTCAGGAGGGGAGAGGCCGACTGTAGGACAGGGGAATACAATCTATTACTATCTGTTATCAGCCGTGTCAGGAGAGGAGAGGCCGACTGTAGGACAGGTGACTACAATCTATTACTATCTGTTATCAGCCATGTCAGGAGGGGAGAGGCCGACTGTAGGACAGGTGAATACAATCTATTACTATCTGTTATCAGCCACGTCAGGAGGGGAGAGGCCGACTGTAGGACAGGTGACGGCAATCTATTACTATCTGTTATCAGCCATGTCAGGAGGGGAGAGGCCGACTGTAGGACAGGGGAATACAATCTATTACTATCTGTTATCAGCCACGTCAGGAGAGGAGAGGCCGACTGTAGGACAGGGGAATACAATCTATTACTATCTGTTATCAGCCATGTCAGGAGGGGAGAGGCCGACTGTAGGACAGGGGAATACAATCTATTACTATCTGTTATCAGCCATGTCAGGAGAGGAGAGGCCGACTGTAGGACAGGGGAATACAATTTATTACTATCTGTTATCAGCCATGTCAGGAGAGGAGAGGCCGACTGTAGGACAGGGGAATACAATCTATTACTATCTGTTATCAGCCATGTCAGGAGGGGAGAGGCCGACTGTAGGACAGGGGAATACAATCTATTACTATCTGTTATCAGCCATGTCAGGAGGGGAGAGGCCGACTGTAGTACAGGGGAATACAATCTATTACTATCTGTTATCAGCCATGTCAGGAGGGGAGAGGCCGACTGTAGGACAGGTGAATACAATCTATTACTATCTGTTATCAGCCATGTCAGGAGAGGCCGACTGTAGGACAGTGGACTACAATCTATTACTATCTGTTATCATCCATGTCAGGAGGGGAGAGGCCGACTGTAGGACAGGGGAATACAATCTATTACTATCTGTTATCAGCCACGTCAGGAGGAGAGGCCGACTGTAGGAGAGGTGACTACAATCTATTACTATCTGTTATCAGCCGTGTCAGGAGAGGAGAGGCCGACTGTAGGACAGGGGAATACAATCTATTACTATCTGTTATCAGCCGTGTCAGGAGGGGAGAGGCCGACTGTAGGACAGGGGAATACAATCTATTACTATCTGTTATCAGCCACGTCAGGAGAGGAGAGGCCGACTGTAGGACAGGGGAATACAATCTATTACTATCTGTTATCAGCCATGTCAGGAGGGGAGAAGCCGACTGTAGGACAGAGGAATACAATCTATTACTATCTGTTATCAGCCATGTCAGGAGGGGAGAGGCCGACTGTAGGACAGGGGAATACAATCTATTACTATCTGTTATCAGCCATGTCAGGGGGGAGAGGCCGACTGTAGGACAGGTGAATACAATCTATTACTATCTGTTATCAGCCATGTCAGGGGGAGAGGCCGACTGTAGGACAGGGGAATACAATCTATTACTATCTGTTATCAGCCGTGTCAGGAGAGGGAGAGGCCGATTGTAGGACAGGGGAATACAATCTATTACTATCTGTTATCAGCCGTGTCAGGAGGGGAGAGGCCGACTGTAGGAAAGGGGAATACAATCTATTACTATCTGTTATCAGCCACGTCAGGAGAGGAGAGGCCGACTGTAGTACAGGGGAATACAATCTATTACTATCTGTTATCAGCCATGTCAGGGAGAGGCCGACTGTAGGACAGTGGACTACCAGCTATTACTATCTGTTATCAGCCATGTCAGGAGGGGAGAGGCCGACTGTAGGACAGGGGAATACAATCTATTACTATCTGTTATCAGCCATGTCAGGAGGGGAGAGGCCGACTGTAGGACAGGGGAATACAATCTATTACTATCTGTTATCAGCCATGTCAGGAGGAGAGAGGCCGACTGTAGGACAGGTGAATACAATCTATTACTATCTGTTATCAGCCATGTCAGGAGAGGCCGACTGTAGGACAGGTGAATACAATCTATTACTATCTGTTATCAGCCATGTCAGGAGAGGAGAGGCCGACTGTAGGACAGGTGAATACAATCTATTACTATCTGTTATCAGCCATGTCAGGAGGGGAGAGGCCGACTGTAGGACAGGGGAATACAATCTATTACTATCTGTTATCAGCCATGTCAGGAAAGGAGAGGCCGACTGTAGGACAGGTGAATACAATCTATTACTATCTGTTATCAGCCATGTCAGGAGGGGAGAGGCCGACTGTAGGACAGGTGAATACAATCTATTACTATCTGTTATCAGCCATGTCAGGAGAGGAGAGGCCGACTGTAGGACAGGGGAATACAATTTATTACTATCTGTTATCAGCCATGTCAGGAGAGGAGAGGCCGACTGTAGGACAGGGGAATACAATCTATTACTATCTGTTATCAGCCATGTCAGGAGGGGAGAGGCCGACTGTAGGACAGGGGAATACAATCTATTACTATCTGTTATCAGCCATGTCAGGAGGGGAGAGGCCGACTGTAGGACAGGGGAATACAATCTATTACTATCTGTTATCAGCCATGTCAGGAGGGGAGAGGCCGACTGTAGGACAGGTGAATACAATCTATTACTATCTGTTATCAGCCATGTCAGGAGAGGCCGACTGTAGGACAGTGGACTACAATCTATTACTATCTGTTATCATCCATGTCAGGAGGGGAGAGGCCGACTGTACGACAGGGGAATACAATCTATTACTATCTGTTATCAGCCACGTCAGGAGAGGCCGACTGTAGGAGAGGTGACTACAATCTATTACTATCTGTTATCAGCCGTGTCAGGAGAGGAGAGGCCGACTGTAGGACAGGGGAATACAATCTATTACTATCTGTTATCAGCCGTGTCAGGAGGGGAGAGGCCGACTGTAGGACAGGGGAATACAATCTATTACTATCTGTTATCAGCCACGTCAGGAGAGGGAGAGGCCGACTGTAGGACAGGGGAATACAATCTATTACTATCTGTTATCAGCCATGTCAGGAGGGGAGAAGCCGACTGTAGGACAGAGGAATACAATCTATTACTATCTGTTATCAGCCATGTCAGGAGGGGAGAGGCCGACTGTAGGACAGGGGAATACAATCTATTACTATCTGTTATCAGCCATGTCAGGAGGGGAGAGGCCGACTGTAGGACAGGTGAATACAATCTATTACTATCTGTTATCAGCCATGTCAGGAGAGGCCGACTGTAGGACAGGGGAATACAATCTATTACTATCTGTTATCAGCCGTGTCAGGAGAGGAGAGGCCGATTGTAGGACAGGGGAATACAATCTATTACTATCTGTTATCAGCCGTGTCAGGAGGGGAGAGGCCGACTGTAGGAAAGGGGAATACAATCTATTACTATCTGTTATCAGCCACGTCAGGAGAGGAGAGGCCGACTGTAGGACAGGGGAATACAATCTATTACTATCTGTTATCAGCCATGTCGAGGAGAGGCCGACTGTAGGACAGTGGACTACCAGCTATTACTATCTGTTATCAGCCATGTCAGGAGGGGAGAGGCCGACTGTAGGACAGGGGAATACAATCTATTACTATCTGTTATCAGCCATGTCAGGAGGGGAGAGGCCGACTGTAGGACAGGGGAATACAATCTATTACTATCTGTTATCAGCCATGTCAGGAGGAGAGAGGCCGACTGTAGGACAGGTGAATACAATCTATTACTATCTGTTATCAGCCATGTCAGGAGAGGCCGACTGTAGGACAGGTGAATACAATCTATTACTATCTGTTATCAGCCATGTCAGGAGAGGAGAGGCCGACTGTAGGACAGGTGAATACAATCTATTACTATCTGTTATCAGCCATGTCAGGAGGGGAGAGGCCGACTGTAGGACAGGTGAATACAATCTATTACTATCTGTTATCAGCCATGTCAGGAAAGGAGAGGCCGACTGTAGGACAGGTGAATACAATCTATTACTATCTGTTATCAGCCATGTCAGGAGGGGAGAGGCCGACTGTAGGACAGGGGAATACAATCTATTACTATCTGTTATCAGCCACGTCAGGAGGGGAGAGGCCGACTGTAGGACAGGTGACTACAATCTATTACTATCTATTATCAGCCATGTCAGGAGGGGAGAGGCCGACTGTAGGACAGGGGAATACAATCTATTACTATCTGTTATCAGCCATGTCAGGAGAGGAGAGGCCGACTGTAGGACAGGGGAATACAATCTATTACTATCTGTTATCAGCCATGTCAGGAGAGGAGAGGCCGACTGTAGGACAGGTGACTACAATCTATTACTATCTGTTATCAGCCATGTCAGGAGAGGAGAGGCCGACTGTAGGACAGGGGAATACAATCTATTACTATCTGTTATCAGCCACGTCAGGAGGGGAGAGGCCGACTGTAGGACAGGTGAATACAATCTATTACTATCTATTATCAGCCATGTCAGGAGGGGAGAGGCTGACTGTAGGACAGGGGAATACAATCTATTACTATCTGTTATAATTCTCTTCCCTCCTGAGATGACTGACAACAGTCTTATTACAGAGATTCTCGCATTATATTCATCTGTGTGTGTGTTTCCCAGCAGAGGACTGGCACACTCCTGTGCTCATACCAGACAGCTGTATAGTCAGTGAGCTGCCCGGCCTCCGTAAACCTGTGACATTACCCGGGCGAGTCGCCACTCCAGACCTGCTCTCGGTGGAGTCTCTGGTAAGGGATCTTTATAGCGTGCCCGCTCCTCTGTGATTAACCCTGTATATGCTGATCTACGTCTGTGTCTGCAGTACCCGAAGCTTCACCTGACCGATGAGGAGAAGAGGCTGCTGTCTCAGGAAGGGGTGGCGCTGCCAAACAACCTGCCGCTCACCAAGGTACAGGCCACAGCACTGCCATGTATACAGGCTGCAGTACCACTGATGACCAGCGGGTGGCATGTACATGTCGTGTATGGGCAGAATTAACCCCTTCTTGTTTCTGCAGGCAGAAGAGCGGATTCTTAAGAAAGTGCGGAGGAAGATCAGGAACAAACAGTCTGCCCAGGACAGCAGGAGACGCAAGAAGGAGTATATTGATGGCCTGGAAAGCAGGTGAGAGATGAGTCCTCTAAGCTCACAGCGCCCCCTGCTGAATAGGATGCAGAGTAACAAAGCACTGTCTCTTTAATTCTAGAGTCGCCGCCTGTTCTGTCCAGAATCAGGAGCTTCACAAAAAGGTTCTGGAGTTAGAGAAGCACAACATGTGAGTGCGGCCGGGATCTGGTCAGGGACTGCGGGGGGCGCTATGTTACAAGGGGCAGATTACAGAACCTTTCATTCCCCCTTAGATCACTCATCACACAACTGCGTAAACTGCAGACCCTGATCAAGCAGACGGCAAACAAGGCTGCCCAGACCGGCACCTGCATCCTGGTAAGTTCTGCCCCGTCCCCTCTGCCGCCATCCTGCCAGCCGCCACTTGTCACTGAGCTGACACTCTCTTACAGATTCTCTTCTTCTCTTTGGGTTTACTCATCTACCCCAACTATCACCCCCTGCGCTCTGGAGACGCCCCGAACGACGGCACCACCTACATGCCAACTGGAGGTAAGAGGCCAGGGAGGACAGAGTCTTGGGGTATAGTTCCCCCTTTATACCGGGGCCACAGGTGGTCGAAACGCGTTGTTATACAATCACATCAAAGTGGATGGGATTCTAGCAAATCCCATTGCCACTTTGCAGAAAAATACATACAGTGGCGACGCTGCAATTTCCACAACCGTTGCGGTTTTGGAAATCTCAGCATGTCAGTTACACCTACGGAAACACCAGCGGTTTCCCTATAGGTATAATTGAAGGAGAGAGACTTTCTGTGAAAAGAGCTGCGGGAAAAACGGCGATGCGTTGCCACCACGGTTTTTCCGGCAGCGCTTTTTTGCTGCAGGACGCTACGTGGGGCCTTAGGCATGGGGCATTTTCAGTAATGGGGAGAAAGGGTGACATCTGGCTGCACCCTAATGGTCGTGATCTCTTCTACTGCAGTGATCTCCAGAAATATTCTGAATAAAGATGGCTTTCTGGAGAGCACAGAGACGGCGATACCTGCCAACCCAGACCCCAAACTGCAAGACAAGATGGCGGAGAACATAGTGAGGACTTCAGATATCCCAGAACAAGAGACCAGGCAGGAGGTCCCTCCTGTCAGCTCCACAGAGAAAGAGACACCGCCCCTGCACCAAGAGAGCGCTGCTCTGAGGGAATTGTCTAAAACAGGGAGGACTGATGAGATGTGACCGCTCACTGCTGCTGCACGGACCGTACTAGTGATACTCACCGCTAACTGTGATTGGACATGTTACACATAGACTCTGCACTGGTACAAAGCGAGAGGAGGAGGTGACAGGGAGCCCCCCGAAAACTGCATGTCACAGCAGTCAGCCCCCGTACACACCTCACTCTATACAGGTCTGTGATGATTCTGCTTAAGTGTGGCTATAACTCAGATGTATTGTGATCTCTGGGTATAGGATCTCCCTTCTTGCTTGCACTCATTCATACTATGCGCAGCTATAAGCCTAGGTGCATATTGGCAGTAGTGGCCAGGCTGGAACAATAGGGCTCGATTGTATTCCTATACAGCCCTGAGTGATCAAACAATAGTGCATTGTTCAAGCCTGGGCTGTTGATCAGATATGACTGATAACAGGGTATCAATTCACTTTGTCTCAGCTCTATACAAAAGATCTGGATTTGATTGAATTAACTCATCAGACGTACTGTCGCCGGTGACCTCATTCTGAGAGGTGGCATAAAGGGTATAAAAGATGAGGTAAGAGGTCTGTGGGAGGAGATTACACTATAGAGTTCATGCTATGAAGACTGGGCTGAGATTACACTATGGAGACCATCAGAGACTAGAGAGTTGACACAGACAGACCGTGAGGAGAGGCTGCTGTGATGAGATTCTGTTGAGACTACTGGACTAATGCTGAGATTCCTGTGAAAAGCATGCAGGCTGGATTATTGTTTTAATGCCACATGCTGAAAAGCCTCCACTGGTGATCTCCACATGCTATGTGTGAGTGTTGGACTATAGAGCCACCTCCAGGATATGTGTGGTAAAGTAATTATTTCACCTTTAATCCCTTTTATTTTATTTGTACTGTATCTTGTAACTAGTAACTGTTAATGCTTGTATATATCTGCATATCTGTTCTGATCTGTATATGTTAGATGTTAATACCGACCCATTTAGGGGTTAATAAATATATAAAATTTAGAAGGCTTGTCTTGTATTTATCTGGTGAACCCGGCACTCACTGGCGGTGAGTGTAGTTTTTAATGTGAAAGATCCTCCGTGCGCCAAACCGCTTTGGCCACACCCTGAGTCCTCTTTCATATAAAAACCACACTCACCGCCAGTGAGTGCCGGGTTCACCAGATAAATACAAGACAAGCCTTCTAAATTTTATATATTTATTAACCCCTAAATGGGTCGGTATTAACATCTAACATATACAGATCAGAACAGATATGCAGATATATACAAGCATTAACAGTTACTAGTTACAAGATACAGTACAAATAAAATAAAAGGGATTAAAGGTGAAATAATTACTTTACCACACATATCCTGGAGGTGGCTCTATAGTCCAACACTCACACATAGCATGTGGAGATCACCAGTGGAGGCTTTTCAGCATGTGGCATTAAAACAATAATCCAGCCTGCATGCTTTTCACAGGAATCTCAGCATTAGTCCAGTAGTCTCAACAGAATCTCATCACAGTAGCCTCTCCTCACGGTCTGTCTGTGTCAACTCTCTAGTCTCCGATGGTCTCCATAGTGTAATCTCAGCCCAGTCTTCATAGCATGAACTCTATAGTGTAATCTCCTCCCACAGACCTCTTACCTCATCTTTTATACCCTTTATGCCACCTCCCAGAATGAGGTCACCGGCGACAGTAGGTCTGATGAGTTAATTCAATCAAATCCAGATCTTTTGTATAGAGCTGAGACAAAGTGAATTGATACCCTGTTATCAGTCATATCTGATCAACAGCCCAGGCTTGAACAATACACTATTGTTTGATCACTCAGGGCTGTATAGGAATGCAATGGAGCCCTATTGTTCCAGCCTGGCCACTACTGCCAATATGCACCTAGGCTTATAGCTGCGCATAGTATGAATGAGTGCAAGCAAGAAGGGAGATCCTATACCCAAAGATCACAATACATCTGAGTTATAGCCACACTTAAGCAGAATCATCACAAGATCACAATGCAAACCTGGACCCTCTGCCATAGTGACCAGGATCCTGATTATACGCACACGTGACTCCAAGGTGATGTCAGTAACAGGGGGCGGGGCTGTGACAACCTCTCAGACATGATATATACACCTGGTTGTCAGTAGTAATAGATGAATAGCTGTACTGTAGTATAAGGTGTGCGGATCTCATGTCTGATCACATGACATATTATATCAGTGATGTCAGTAACAGGGGGCGGGGCTGTGACAACCTCTCACACATGATATATACAGCTGGTTGTCAGTAGTAATAGATGAATAGCTGTACTGTAGTATAAGGTGTGCGGATCTCATGTCTGATCACATGTCATTATATTATATCAGTGATGTCAGTAACAGGGGGCGGGGCTGTGACAACCTCTCAGACATGATATATACAGCTGGTTGTCAGTAGTAATAGATGAATAGCTGTACTGTAGTATAAGGTGTGCGGATCTCATGTCTGATCACATGTCATTATATCAGTGATGTCAGTAACAGGGGGCGGGGCTGTGACAACCTCTCAGACATGATATATACAGCTGGTTGTCAGTAGTAATAGATGAATAGCTGTACTGTAGTATAAGGTGTGCGGATCTCATGTCTGATCACATGTCATTATATCAGTGATGTCAGTAACGGGGCGGGGCTATGACAACCTCTCAGACATGATATATACAGCTGGTTGTCAGTAGTAATAGATGAATAGCTGTACTGTAGTATAAGGTGTGCGGATCTCATGTCTGATCACATGTCATTATATCAGTGATGTCAGTAACGGGGCGGAGCTGTGACAACCTCAGACATGATGTACAGACTGGTTGTCAGCAGTAGTAGCTGTTCCTGTAGTATAAGGGGTGTGACTCCATCTTGTCTCCTCCTCTCAGTGCTGGTACCACTTATCTCCTGCTGGACTGGATCTTCCTGATATTCAGAGAGATGTTTTATAATATTTATATTCCGGATGATTCTATTAGAGTTGGGGGTTCTGATGATAATCTCCTGGGAACATGATGAGATTTGTTAAATATTATAATAAAGATAATATTTAGTTTGTAGGTGCTGGTGAGCACTGAGGACATCTTCTACTAGTGTCCCTTAGGTACCTGGTTATGGTGGACATGGAGAACTCTCCCCTGCTCTTGAATCTGATGAGACTATAAAAACTTGATTCCTCCTCCGGAAACCCTTGCTCCAGGACAGGTAGACCTCCAGAGGATGACCCTCATAGTCCTACACGAGGAGAGCAGGCACCCTATCTCCTGGTCAGTACTGGAGAAGGAGGGATATTTCAAGCTACAGGAAAGCAGAGTCCTCAAAACCACCTTCTCTCCATGGCTGGACAAGTAATACTCTTTGGTTATTTCGATGATGTGATCACAACCCTGAAAGCGACCTTCTGTGATAGGTACAGAGTGTGGTGTCTGTGGTGGTTCAAAGGATTGTCCATTAGGACCAGCGGTAAATTCAGCTTCAGAAAGGACTTGGTTCGGTTCTAGTTGGCTAAAGATTTTAGATGGCCAGTAGGAACTGCTTCAATGGTGGTTCTCTTGATAAGGGCTTAACCAGGAAGGCCAAAAGTGTGGTGATCTGGATTCTGATGGTATTGGGCTCACATACATCCTAAAAGATCTCTCCAAAGGTTCCTTCTCAGGTCACCCCATCTCATTAATATGGAAATTAAAAAATGTATTTGTTGACGTTCCTCAGGAAGCCAAGAGCGTAGAGACTGCTGCAGCCGATATGCCCATGGTTCTTCGTAGGAGCCCATCACCTTCTATGGTATCAGGTCAACAACGCCAGGTTCTCGGAGCACTGACTGTTCTGTGGGCCACAGACAGCCCAGTGCCCAGTCTGATCAGAAAACTTGAGTAGGTTCCCTGACTCTTACTGTACAGTAGTTGGCCGAAGATTACGGATGGTCAACAGGAACTGCATCATCGAGGGTTACCTTGATGGTGGCTTAACCAGGAAGGCCAAACCTGTGGAGATCTGGACTTTTCATAGTATTGGAGCTCAAATACATTCTGTAAGAACGTCAGGTATGAGCAGAAAACTCCAGAAGCTTCCCCGACTCCTCCTCCAGAATAGAGAATTTGAGACTTAGAGTCAAAAACATCCAATAAGGAGTGTAAGATGTCTCCAAAGGAGGGTTTCTTCTCTGGTCACACCATGTCGTAAAGAACTTGTTGACATTCCTCAGGCGGCTATTACGATAGAGACCGCTTCCTCTGATAAGACTGTGGTTCTTGGCATCGAAGGTTATGGACTATGGGCCCGGACACCTCCTGTAGTCCCAGGTCTGGTCTAAGAAGAAGACTCCAGAGCTTCCCAAACTTCTCCTCGGGAACACAGAATTTGATTCTAGTTGGCCAATGATAAGTAAGAATTGCTTCATTAGGGAGTCCCTCGATAGGGTCTTCACCAGGAAGGCCAAAAGTGGTGACCTGGATTATAATAATGGAAATACATCCGGTAAGAACTGTAAGATATCTACAAAGGCTGGTCCTTCTCTGGTCACACCACCTCATAAAGAACTTTTTTTCTCACGTTCCTCAGGTGGCCAATAAGATAGAGACCGCTGCCTCCGATAAGCCCATGGTTCTTGTGATTGAGTGAGATGAACTACGAGGCAGGACCCCTCCAGGTTCTCATAGAGCTGACTGTTCTGTGGTCCCAGGTCTGGTCTGAGTAGAAGACTCCAGTAGGTTCCCCAACTCTTCCTCCAGAACAGACAATCCACAGGCTTCTTCTCCAGAATGGTATGACAACCATCATGGAGGTCTGGTCTTACTTGACCCTTGTAGCCAATGGTATGAATGCCATCGAGTATAATGTGAGGGACCAAACAATCCCTGGAGAGGGGAGCAGCCACCAGTCCACGAATACAAGGGGAGGAGCTAAGGCCTTGTTATAGGGTTGGTTCAGGTTCATTTAACCCTTTGTCGCCTGTTTAACGCACATGGTAGGTAGGAGGATGAATGTCCCTTGTGGGAAACCCTTTCCTGGTTAAATCAGCATTATCTTCCTCCTTAAAAGCCCCACCCACAATCTAGGCCCCTCCCACATGAAAATTACAAGAGTGTGATTCCTTCAGTGACCGATCCAGCACTCGCCTCTGGTTACACAGATTTTAATCTTTATCCAGGTGTAGATGTGATGGCGGACTCGGCCTGGTGTATTCCTTCCTGATCTCCTGACATTGGCAGCCCCATATATTACCTCGACCTGGGAGACTATAAGGAGGCGGCCATTTTGTTTCAGTACTGACCTCCTGTGAGGTTGCTTTCCATATACAGATCTCCTGCCACCTAGTGGCCATGAGCGGTACTTCATTTACCTATATACATACACACATACCTTCCCATGTAATAGACTGGCGCAGTATAGAATACACATTATATGAGGTGTACGCCCATACCTTTGTGTTTCTAAGACCTCTCCGTAGATTATTTGCCCCCAGCTCCCCCGCTCACACAGCTGACGGTCTGGTACCATAATCATAAACCAAGACAATCCCCTGTGAACCAAACAGTCACAATCCTGGACTGATACATTGTAACAAACTATCAGCTCTGGATAGAAATATGTCTTATTGCTGTCTTTACATCACAGAGGATTATCTAGACTAGATACAATTGTAACAAACCCTCAGCAGTAAGCGGTATATCAGAAGACATAGAGCCCCAGCACAGGCAGGAGGTGAGAGGCTGCCTTGCTGTCCGTCAGCTGCTGGCGTCAGTGCTATCAGCATCCATGATCAGAGGTGAGGTGGAGCTCATCTCCTAGCATGTGGGGAGGAGGCAAGGGGTGCAAGTATATATATAGGAGCCCGGGGCCCCGACTGCTCAGAACACTGAACACCCAGCTATGGAGAGAGTGAGGCGTTGTCCTGCCGAGAGCCGGGGGCCCCCCAAACACTGCGCCCTCCTGATGGCGCTATACCTGTCCGCACTCATCCTGCCAGGGAAAAGTGAGGACCCCAGACTGGAAGTATATCAGGAGGAGCTCCCCCTGCAGGCCAACAGTCTGGTGAGTATATACCGGGGGTGTATGATACAGGAACCTACACATCTGCAGAACATCGCTCCTCTACCTCCTGATACATCCTGCAGAGTATTACACCACTGACCTCTCTACTGCAGAACATCGCTCTGTCCTCTCTACCTCCTGATACATAGTGATCTATCCTGCAGAGTATTACACCACTGACCTCTCTACACATCTGCAGAACATCGCTCTGTCCTCTCTACCTCCTGATACATAGTGATCTATCCTGCAGAGTATTACACCGCTGACCTCTCTACACATCTGCAGAACATCGCTCTGTCCTCTCTACCTCCTGATACATAGTGATCTATCCTGCAGAGTATTACACCACTGACCTCTCTACACATCTGCAGAACATCGCTCTGTCCTCTCTACCTCCTGATACATAGTGATCTATCCTGCAGAGTATTACACCACTGACCTCTCTACAGACCTGCAGAACATCGCTCTGTCCTCTCTACCTCCTGATACATAGTGATCTATCCTGCAGAGTATTACACCACTGACCTCTCTACAAATCTGCAGAATATCGCTCCTCTACCTCCTGCCACATAGTGATCTATCCTGCAGAGTATTACACCACTGACCTCTCTACTGCAGAACATCGCTCTGTCCTCTCTACCTCCTGATACATAGTGATCTATCCTGCAGAGTATTACACCACTGACCTCTCTACACATCTGCAGAACATCGCTCTGTCCTCTCTACCTCCTGATACATAGTGATCTATCCTGCAGAGTATTACACCACTGACCTCTCTACAGACCTGCAGAACATCGCTCTGTCCTCTCTACCTCCTGATACATAGTGATCTATCCTGCAGAGTATTACACCACTGACCTCCCTACAGACCTGCAGAACATCGCTCTGTCCTCTCTACCTCCTGATACATAGTGATCTATCCTGCAGAGTATTACACCACTGACCTCTCTAAAGATCTGCAGAACATCGCTCTGTCCTCTCTACCTCCTGATACATAGTGCTCTATCCTGCAGAGTATTACACCACTGACCTCTCTACTGCAGAACATCGCTCTGTCCTCTCTACCTCCTGATACATAGTGATCTATCCTGCAGAGTATTACACCACTGACCTCTCTACAGATCTGCAGAACATCGCTCTGTCCTCTCTACCTCCTGATACATAGTGATCTATCCTGCAGAGTATTACACCACTGACCTCTCTACAGATCTGCAGAACATCGCTCTGTCCTCTCTATCTCCTGATACATAGTGATCTATCCTGCAGAGTATTACACCACTGACCTCTCTACACATCTGCAGAACATCGCTCTGTCCTCTCTACCTCCTGATACATAGTGATCTATCCTGCAGAGTATTACACCACTGACCTCTCTACAGATCTGCAGAACATCGCTCTGTCATCTCTACCTCCTGATACATAGTGATCTATCCTGCAGAGTATTACACCACTGACCTCTCTACTGCAGAACATCGCTCTGTCCTCTCTACCTCCTGATACATAGTGATCTATCCTGCAGAGTATTACACCACTGACCTCTCTACACATCTGCAGAACATCGCTCTGTCCTCTCTACCTCCTGATACATAGTGATCTATCCTGCAGAGTATTACACCACTGACCTCTCTACTGCAGAACATCGCTCTGTCCTCTCTACCTCCTGATACATAGTGATCTATCCTGCAGAGTATTACACCACTGACCTCTCTACAGATCTGCAGAACATCGCTCTGTCCTCTCTACCTCCTGATACATAGTGCTCTATCCTGCAGAGTATTACACCACTGACCTCTCTACACATCTGCAGAACATCGCTCTGTCCTCTCTACCTCCTGATACATAGTGATCTATCCTGCAGAGTATTACACCACTGACTCTCTATACTGCAGAACATCGCTCTGTCCTCTCTCCCTCCTGCTACATAGTGATATATCCTGCAGCGTATTACACCACTGACCTCTCTACACATCTGCAGAACATCGCTCTGTCCTCTCTACCTCCTGATACATAGTGATCTATCCTGCAGAGTATTACACCACTGACCCCTCTACAGATCTGCAGAACATCGCTCTGTCCTCTCTACCTCCTGGTACATAGTGATCTATCCTGCAGAGTATTACACCACTGACCTCTCTACAGATCTGCAGAACATCGCTCTGTCCTCTCTACCTCCTGGTACATAGTGATCTATCCTGCAGAGTATTACACCACTGACCTCTGTACAGATCTGCAGAACATCGCTCTGTCCTCTCTACCTCCTGATACATAGTGATCTATCCTGCAGAGTATTACACCACTGACCTCTCTACACATCTGCAGAACATCGCTCTGTCCTCTCTACCTCCTGATACATAGTGATCTATCCTGCAGAGTATTACACCACTGACCTCTCTACACATCTGCAGAACATCGCTCTGTCCTCTCTACCTCCTGATACATAGTGATCTATCCTGCAGAGTATTACACCACTGACCTCTCTACAGATCTGCAGAACATCGCTCTGTCCTCTCTACCTCCTGATACATAGTGATCTATCCTGCAGAGTATTACACCACTGACCTCTCTACAGACCTGCAGAACATCACACTGTCCTCTCTACCTCCTGATACATAGTGATCTATCCTGCAGAGTATTACACCACTGACCTCTCTACAGATCTGCAGAACATCGCTCTGTCCTCTCTACCTCCTGATACATAGTGATCTATCCTGCAGAGTATTACACCACTGACCTCTCTACTGCAGAACATCGCTCTGTCCTCTCTACCTCCTGATACATAGTGATCTATCCTGCAGAGTATTACACCACTGACCTCTCTACACATCTGCAGAACATCGCTCTGTCCTCTCTACCTCCTGATACATAGTGATCTATCCTGCAGAGTATTACACCACTGACCTCTCTACACATCTGCAGAACATCGCTCTGTCCCTCTCCTGATACATAGTGATCTATCCTGCAGAGTATTACACCACTGACCCCTCTACAGATCTGCAGAACATCGCTCTGTCCTCTCTACCTCCTGATACATAGTGATCTATCCTGCAGAGTATTACACCACTGACCTCTCTACAGACCTGCAGAACATCGCTCTGTCCTCTCTACCTCCTGCATAGTGATACATCCTGCAGAGTATTACACCACTGACCTCTCTACTGCAGAACATCGCTCTGTCATCTCTACCTCCTGATAGTGATACATCCTGCAGAGTATTACACCACTGACCTCTCTACTGCAGAACATCGCTCTGTCCTCTCTACCTCCTGATACATAGTGATCTATCCTGCAGAGTATTACACCACTGACCTCTCTACTGCAGAACATCGCTCTGTCCTCTCTACCTCCTGATACATAGTGATCTATCCTGCAGAGTATTACACCACTGACCTCTCTACAGATCTGCAGAACATCGCTCTGTCCTCTCTACCTCCTGATACATAGTGATCTATCCTGCAGAGTATTACACCACTGACCTCTCTACCTGCAGAACATCGCTCTGTCCTCTCTACCTCCTGATACATAGTGATCTATCCTGCAGAGTATTACACCACTGACCTCTCTACAGATCTGCAGAACATCGCTCTGTCCTCTCTACCTCCTGATACATAGTGATCTATCCTGCAGAGTATTACACCACTGACCTCTCTACAAATCTGCAGAACATCGCTCTGTCCTCTCTACCTCCTGCTACATAGTGATCTATCCTGCAGACTATTACACCACTGACCTCTCTACCTGCAGAACATCGCTCTGTCCTCTCTACCTCCTGATACATAGTGATCTATCCTGCAGAGTATTACACCACTGACCTCTCTACAGATCTGCAGAACATCGCTCTGTCCTCTCTACCTCCTGATACATAGTGATCTATCCTGCAGAGTATTACACCACTGACCTCTCTACCTGCAGAACATCGCTCTGTCCTCTCTACCTCCTGATACATAGTGATCTATCCTGCAGAGTATTACACCACTGACATCTCTACTGCAGAACATCGCTCTGTCCTCTCTACCCCCTGATACATAGTGATATATCCTGCAGAGTATTACACCACTGACCTCTCTACAGATCTTCAGAACATCGCTCTGTCCTCTCTACCTCCTGATACATAGTGATCTATCCTGCAGAGTATTACACCACTGACCTCTCTACTGCAGAACATCGCTCTGTCCTCTCTACCTCCTGATACATAGTGATCTATCCTGCAGAGTATTACACCACTGACCTCTCTACATCTGCAGAACATCGCTCTGTCCTCTCTACCTCCTGATACATAGTGATCTATCCTGCAGAGTATTACACCACTGACCTCTCTACAGATCTGCAGAACATCGCTCTGTCCTCTCTACCTCCTGATACATAGTGATCTATCCTGCAGAGTATTACACCACTGACCTCCCTACAGACCTGCAGAACATCGCTCTGTCCTCTCTACCTCCTGATACATAGTGATCTATCCTGCAGAGTATTACACCACTGACCTCTCTACCTGCAGAACATCGCTCTGTCCTCTCTACCTCCTGGTACATAGTGATCTATTCTGCAGAGTATTACACCACTGACCTCCCTACAGATCTGCAGAACATCGCTCTGTCATCTCTACCTCCTGATACATAGTGATCTATCCTGCAGAGTATTACACCACTGACCTCCCTACAGACCTGCAGAACATCACTCTGTCCTCTCTACCTCCTGATACATAGTGATCTATCCTGCAGAGTATTACACCACTGACCTCTCTACAGACCTGCAGAACATCACTCTGTCCTCTCTACCTCCTGATACATAGTGATCTATCCTGCAGAGTATTACACCACTGACCTCCCTACAGACCTGCAGAACATCGCGCTGTCCCTCTACCCCTGCTACATAGTGATCTATCCTGCAGAGTATTACACCACTGACCTCTCTACAGACCTGCAGAACATCGCTCTGTCCTCTCTACCTCCTGATACATAGTGATCTATCCTGCAGAGTATTACACCACTGACCTCACTACACATCTGCAGAACATCGCTCTGTCCTCTCTACCTCCTGATACATAGTGATCTATCCTGCAGAGTATTACACCACTGACCTCTCTATAGACCTGCAGAACATCGCTCTGTCCTCTCTACCTCCTGGTACATAGTGATCTATCCTGCAGAGTATTACACCACTGACCTCTCTACTGCAGAACATCGCTCTGTCCTCTGTACCTCCTGCTACATAGTGATCTATCCTGCAGAGTATTACACCACTGACCTCTCTACAGATCTGCAGAACATCGCTCTGTCATCTCTACCTCCTGATAGTGATACATCCTGCAGAGTATTACACCACTGACCTCTCTACAGACCTGCAGAACATCGCTCTGTCCTCTCTACCTCCTGATACATAGTGATCTATCCTGCAGAGTATTACACCACTGACCTCTCTACTGCAGAACATCGCTCTGTCCTCTCTACCTCCTGATACATAGTGATCTATCCTGCAGAGTATTACACCTCTGACCCTTCTACAGATCTGCAGAACATCGCTCTGTCCTCTCTACCTCCTGATACATAGTGATCTATCCTGCAGAGTATTACACCACTGACCTCTCTACTGCAGAACATCGCTCTGTCCTCTCTACCTCCTGATACATAGTGATCTATCCTGCAGAGTATTACACCTCTGACCCTTCTACAGATCTGCAGAACATCGCTCTGTCCTCTCTACCTCCTGATACATAGTGATCTATCCTGCAGAGTATTACACCACTGACCTCTCTACAGATCTGCAGAACATCGCTCTGTCCTCTCTACCTCCTGATACATAGTGATCTATCCTGCAGAGTATTACACCACTGACCTCTCTACAGATCTGCAGAACATCGCTCTGTCCTCTCTACCTCCTGATACATAGTGATCTATCCTGCAGAGTATTACACCACTGACCTCTCTACAGATCTGCAGAACATCGCTCTGTCCTCTCTACCTCCTGATACATAGTGATCTATCCTGCAGAGTATTACACCACTGACCTCTCTACTGCAGAACATCGCTCTGTCCTCTCTAGCTCCTGATACATAGTGATCTATCCTGCAGAGTATTACACCACTGACCTCTCTACACATCTGCAGAACATCGCTCTGTCCTCTCTACCTCCTGATACATAGTGATCTATCCTGCAGAGTATTACACCACTGACCTCTCTACACTGCAGAACATCGCTCTGTCCTCTCTACCTCCTGATACATAGTGATCTATCCTGCAGAGTATTACACCACTGACCTCTCTACTGCAGAACATCGCTCTGTCCTCTCTACCTCCTGATACATAGTGATCTATCCTGCAGAGTATTACACCACTGACATCTCTACAGACCTGCAGAACATCGCTCTGTCCTCTCCCCTCCTGATACATAGTGATCTATCCTGCAGAGTATTACACCACTGACCTCTCTACACATCTGCAGAACATCGCTCTGTCCTCTCTACCTCCTGATACATAGTGATCTATCCTGCAGAGTATTACACCACTGACCTCTCTACACATCTGCAGAACATCGCTCTGTCCTCTCTACCTCCTGATACATAGTGATCTATCCTGCAGAGTATTACACCACTGACCTCTCTACAGATCTGCAGAACATCGCTCTGTCCTCTCTACCTCCTGATACATAGTGATCTATCCTGCAGAGTATTACACCACTGACCTCTCTACACATCTGCAGAACATCGCTCTGTCCTCTCTGATACATAGTGATCTATCCTGCAGAGTATTACACCACTGACCTCACTACACATCTGCAGAACATCGCTCTGTCCTCTCTACCTCCTGATACATAGTGATCTATCCTGCAGAGTATTACACCACTGACCTCTCTATAGACCTGCAGAACATCGCTCTGTCCTCTCTACCTCCTGGTACATAGTGATCTATCCTGCAGAGTATTACACCACTGACCTCTCTACTGCAGAACATCGCTCTGTCCTCTGTACCTCCTGCTACATAGTGATCTATCCTGCAGAGTATTACACCACTGACCTCTCTACAGATCTGCAGAACATCGCTCTGTCATCTCTACCTCCTGATAGTGATACATCCTGCAGAGTATTACACCACTGACCTCTCTACAGACCTGCAGAACATCGCTCTGTCCTCTCTACCTCCTGATACATAGTGATCTATCCTGCAGAGTATTACACCACTGACCTCTCTACTGCAGAACATCGCTCTGTCCTCTCTACCTCCTGATACATAGTGATCTATCCTGCAGAGTATTACACCTCTGACCCTTCTACAGATCTGCAGAACATCGCTCTGTCCTCTCTACCTCCTGATACATAGTGATCTATCCTGCAGAGTATTACACCACTGACCTCTCTACTGCAGAACATCGCTCTGTCCTCTCTACCTCCTGATACATAGTGATCTATCCTGCAGAGTATTACACCTCTGACCCTTCTACAGATCTGCAGAACATCGCTCTGTCCTCTCTACCTCCTGATACATAGTGATCTATCCTGCAGAGTATTACACCACTGACCTCTCTACAGATCTGCAGAACATCGCTCTGTCCTCTCTACCTCCTGATACATAGTGATCTATCCTGCAGAGTATTACACCACTGACCTCTCTACAGATCTGCAGAACATCGCTCTGTCCTCTCTACCTCCTGATACATAGTGATCTATCCTGCAGAGTATTACACCACTGACCTCTCTACTGCAGAACATCGCTCTGTCCTCTCTAGCTCCTGATACATAGTGATCTATCCTGCAGAGTATTACACCACTGACCTCTCTACACATCTGCAGAACATCGCTCTGTCCTCTCTACCTCCTGATACATAGTGATCTATCCTGCAGAGTATTACACCACTGACCTCTCTACTGCAGAACATCGCTCTGTCCTCTCTACCTCCTGATACATAGTGATCTATCCTGCAGAGTATTACACCACTGACATCTACAGATCTGCAGAACATCGCTCTGTCCTCTCTACCTCCTGGTACATAGTGATCTATCCTGCAGAGTATTACACCACTGACTTCTCTACAGATCTGCAGAACATCGCTCTGTCCTCTCTACCTCCTGATACATAGTGATCTATCCTGCAGAGTATTACACCACTGACCTCTCTACTGCAGAACATCGCTCTGTCCTCTCTACCTCCTGATACATAGTGATCTATCCTGCAGAGTATTACACCACTGACATCGCTACAGACCTGCAGAACATCGCTCTGTCCTCTCCCTGATACATAGTGATCTATCCTGCAGAGTATTACACCACTGACCTCTCTACACATCTGCAGAACATCGCTCTGTCCTCTCTAGCTCCTGATACATAGTGATCTATCCTGCAGAGTATTACACCACTGACCTCTCTACACATCTGCAGAACATCGCTCTGTCCTCTCTACCTCCTGATACATAGTGATCTATCCTGCAGAGTATTACACCACTGACCTCTCTACACATCTGCAGAACATCGCTCTGTCCTCTCTACCTCCTGATACATAGTGATCTATCCTGCAGAGTATTACACCACTGACCTCTCTACAGATCTGCAGAACATCGCTCTGTCCTCTCTACCTCCTGATACATAGTGATCTATCCTGCAGAGTATTACACCACTGACCTCTCTACACATCTGCAGAACATCGCTCTGTCCTCTCTACCTCCTGATACATAGTGATCTATCCTGCAGAGTATTACACCACTGACCTCTCTACAGATCTGCAGAACATCGCTCTGTCCTCTCTGATACATAGTGATCTATCCTGCAGAGTATTACACCACTGACCTCTCTACTGCAGAACATCGCTCTGTCCTCTCTACCTCCTGATACATAGTGATCTATCCTGCAGAGTATTACACCACTGACCTCTCTACTGCAGAACATCGCTCTGTCCTCTCTACCCCCTGATACATAGTGATCTATCCTGCAGAGTATTACACCACTGACCTCTCTACAGACCTGCAGAACATCGCTCTGTCCTCTCTACCCCCTGATACATAGTGCTCTATCCTGCAGAGTATTACACCACTGACCTCTCTACACATCTGCAGAACATCGCTCTGTCCTCTCTACCTCCTGATACATAGTGATCTATCCTGCAGAGTATTACACCACTGACCTCTCTACACATCTGCAGAACATCGCTCTGTCCTCTCTACCTCCTGCTACATAGTGATCTATCCTGCAGAGTATTACACCACTGACCTCTCTACAGACCTGCAGAACATCGCTCTGTCCTCTCTACCTCCTGATACATAGTGATCTATCCTGCAGAGTATTACACCACTGACCTCTCTACACATCTGCAGAACATCGCTCTGTCCTCTCTACCTCCTGATACATAGTGATCTATCCTGCAGAGTATTACACCACTGACCTCTCTACTGCAGAACATCGCTCTGTCCTCTCTACCTCCTGATACATAGTGATCTATCATGCAGAGTATTACACCACTGACCTCTCTATAGACCTGCAGAACATCGCTCTGTCCTCTCTACCTCCTGGTACATAGTGATCTATCCTGCAGAGTATTACACCACTGACCTCTCTACTGCAGAACATCGCTCTGTCCTCTCTACCTCCTGATACATAGTGATCTATCCTGCAGAGTATTACACCACTGACCTCTCTACACATCTGCAGAACATCGCTCTGTCCTCTCTACCTCCTGATACATAGTGATCTATCCTGCAGAGTATTACACCACTGACCTCTCTACAGACCTGCAGAACATCACACTGTCCTCTCTACCTCCTGATACATAGTGATCTATCCTGCAGAGTATTACACCTCTGACCCTCTCTACAGATCTGCAGAACATCGCTCTGTCCTCTCTACCTCCTGATACATAGTGATCTATCCTGCAGAGTATTACACCACTGACCTCTCTACTGCAGAACATCGCTCTGTCCTCTCTACCTCCTGATACATAGTGATCTATCCTGCAGAGTATTACACCACTGACCTCTCTACACATCTGCAGAACATCGCTCTGTCCTCTCTACCTCCTGATACATAGTGATCTATCCTGCAGAGTATTACACCACTGACCCCTCTACAGATCTGCAGAACATCGCTCTGTCCTCTCTACCTCCTGATACATAGTGATCTATCCTGCAGAGTATTACACCACTGACCTCTCTACAGACCTGCAGAACATCGCTCTGTCCTCTCTACCTCCTGACATAGTGATACATCCTGCAGAGTATTACACCACTGACCTCTCTACTGCAGAACATCGCTCTGTCATCTCTACCTCCTGATAGTGATACATCCTGCAGAGTATTACACCACTGACCTCTCTACTGCAGAACATCGCTCTGTCCTCTCTACCTCCTGATACATAGTGATCTATCCTGCAGAGTATTACACCACTGACCTCTCTACTGCAGAACATCGCTCTGTCCTCTCTACCTCCTGATACATAGTGATCTATCCTGCAGAGTATTACACCACTGACCTCTCTACAGATCTGCAGAACATCGCTCTGTCCTCTCTACCTCCTGATACATAGTGATCTATCCTGCAGAGTATTACACCACTGACCTCTCTACTGCAGAACATCGCTCTGTCCTCTCTACCTCCTGATACATAGTGATCTATCCTGCAGAGTATTACACCACTGACCTCTCTACAGATCTGCAGAACATCGCTCTGTCCTCTCTACCTCCTGATACATAGTGATCTATCCTGCAGAGTATTACACCACTGACCTCTCTACAAATCTGCAGAACATCGCTCCCTCTACCTCCTGCTACATAGTGATCTATCCTGCAGACTATTACACCACTGACCTCTCTACTGCAGAACATCGCTCTGTCCTCTCTACCTCCTGATACATAGTGATCTATCCTGCAGAGTATTACACCACTGACCTCTCTACAGATCTGCAGAACATCGCTCTGTCCTCTCTACCTCCTGATACATAGTGATCTATCCTGCAGAGTATTACACCACTGACCTCTCTACTGCAGAACATCGCTCTGTCCTCTCTACCTCCTGATACATAGTGATCTATCCTGCAGAGTATTACACCACTGACCTCTCTACTGCAGAACATCGCTCTGTCCTCTCTACCTCCTGATACATAGTGATCTATCCTGCAGAGTATTACACCACTGACCTCTCTACAGATCTGCAGAACATCGCTCTGTCCTCTCTACCTCCTGATACATAGTGACCTATCCTGCAGAGTATTACACCACTGACCTCCCTACAGACCTGCAGAACATCGCTCTGTCCTCTCTACCTCCTGATACATAGTGATCTATCCTGCAGAGTATTACACCACTGACCTCTCTACTGCAGAACATCGCTCTGTCCTCTCTACCTCCTGGTACATAGTGATCTATCCTGCAGAGTATTACACCACTGACCTCCCTACAGATCTGCAGAACATCGCTCTGTCATCTCTACCTCCTGATACATAGTGATCTATCCTGCAGAGTATTACACCACTGACCTCCCTACAGACCTGCAGAACATCACTCTGTCCTCTCTACCTCCTGATACATAGTGATCTATCCTGCAGAGTATTACACCACTGACCTCTCTACAGACCTGCAGAACATCACTCTGTCCTCTCTACCTCCTGATACATAGTGATCTATCCTGCAGAGTATTACACCACTGACCTCCCTACAGACCTGCAGAACATCGCGCTGTCCTCTCCCTCCTGCTACATAGTGATCTATCCTGCAGAGTATTACACCACTGACCTCTCTACAGACCTGCAGAACATCGCTCTGTCCTCTCTACCTCCTGATACATAGTGATCTATCCTGCAGAGTATTACACCACTGACCTCACTACACATCTGCAGAACATCGCTCTGTCCTCTCTACCTCCTGATACATAGTGATCTATCCTGCAGAGTATTACACCACTGACCTCTCTATAGACCTGCAGAACATCGCTCTGTCCTCTCTACCTCCTGGTACATAGTGATCTATCCTGCAGAGTATTACACCACTGACCTCTCTACTGCAGAACATCGCTCTGTCCTCTGTACCTCCTGCTACATAGTGATCTATCCTGCAGAGTATTACACCACTGACCTCTCTACAGATCTGCAGAACATCGCTCTGTCATCTCTACCTCCTGATAGTGATACATCCTGCAGAGTATTACACCACTGACCTCTCTACAGACCTGCAGAACATCGCTCTGTCCTCTCTACCTCCTGATACATAGTGATCTATCCTGCAGAGTATTACACCACTGACCTCTCTACTGCAGAACATCGCTCTGTCCTCTCTACCTCCTGATACATAGTGATCTATCCTGCAGAGTATTACACCTCTGACCCCTCTACAGATCTGCAGAACATCGCTCTGTCCTCTCTACCTCCTGATACATAGTGATCTATCCTGCAGAGTATTACACCACTGACCTCTCTACCTGCAGAACATCGCTCTGTCCTCTCTACCTCCTGATACATAGTGATCTATCCTGCAGAGTATTACACCACTGACCCCTTCTACAGATCTGCAGAACATCGCTCTGTCCTCTCTACCTCCTGATACATAGTGATCTATCCTGCAGAGTATTACACCACTGACCTCTCTACAGATCTGCAGAACATCGCTCTGTCCTCTCTACCTCCTGATACATAGTGATCTATCCTGCAGAGTATTACACCACTGACCTCTCTACAGATCTGCAGAACATCGCTCTGTCCTCTCTACCTCCTGATACATAGTGATCTATCCTGCAGAGTATTACACCACTGACCTCTCTACAGATCTGCAGAACATCGCTCTGTCCTCTCTACCTCCTGATACATAGTGATCTATCCTGCAGAGTATTACACCACTGACCTCTCTACTGCAGAACATCGCTCTGTCCTCTCTACCTCCTGATACATAGTGATCTATCCTGCAGAGTATTACACCACTGACCTCTCTACACATCTGCAGAACATCGCTCTGTCCTCTCTACCTCCTGATACATAGTGATCTATCCTGCAGAGTATTACACCACTGACCTCTCTACAACCTGCAGAACATCGCTCTGTCCTCTCTACCTCCTGATACATAGTGATCTATCCTGCAGAGTATTACACCACTGACCTCTCTACCTGCAGAACATCGCTCTGTCCTCTCTACCTCCTGATACATAGTGATCTATCCTGCAGAGTATTACACCACTGACCTCTCTACAGACCTGCAGAACATCGCTCTGTCCTCTCCCTCCTGATACATAGTGATCTATCCTGCAGAGTATTACACCACTGACCTCTCTACACATCTGCAGAACATCGCTCTGTCCTCTCTACCTCCTGATACATAGTGATCTATCCTGCAGAGTATTACACCACTGACCTCTCTACACATCTGCAGAACATCGCTCTGTCCTCTCTACCTCCTGATACATAGTGATCTATCCTGCAGAGTATTACACCACTGACCTCTCTACACATCTGCAGAACATCGCTCTGTCCTCTCTACCTCCTGATACATAGTGATCTATCCTGCAGAGTATTACACCACTGACCTCTCTACAGATCTGCAGAACATCGCTCTGTCCTCTCTACCTCCTGATACATAGTGATCTATCCTGCAGAGTATTACACCACTGACCTCTCTACACATCTGCAGAACATCGCTCTGTCCTCTCTACCTCCTGATACATAGTGATCTATCCTGCAGAGTATTACACCACTGACCTCACTACACATCTGCAGAACATCGCTCTGTCCTCTCTACCTCCTGATACATAGTGATCTATCCTGCAGAGTATTACACCACTGACCTCTCTATAGACCTGCAGAACATCGCTCTGTCCTCTCTACCTCCTGGTACATAGTGATCTATCCTGCAGAGTATTACACCACTGACCTCTCTACTGCAGAACATCGCTCTGTCCTCTCTACCTCCTGCTACATAGTGATCTATCCTGCAGAGTATTACACCACTGACCTCTCTACAGATCTGCAGAACATCGCTCTGTCCTCTCTACCTCCTGATACATAGTGATACATCCTGCAGAGTATTACACCACTGACCTCTCTACAGACCTGCAGAACATCGCTCTGTCCTCTCTACCTCCTGATACATAGTGATCTATCCTGCAGAGTATTACACCACTGACCTCTCTACGACTGCAGAACATCGCTCTGTCCTCTCTACCTCCTGATACATAGTGATCTATCCTGCAGAGTATTACACCACTGACCTCTCTACAGATCTGCAGAACATCGCTCTGTCCTCTCTACCTCCTGATACATAGTGATCTATCCTGCAGAGTATTACACCACTGACCTCTCTACCTGCAGAACATCGCTCTGTCCTCTCTACCTCCTGATACATAGTGATCTATCCTGCAGAGTATTACACCACTGACCTCTCTACAGATCTGCAGAACATCGCTCTGTCCTCTCTACCTCCTGATACATAGTGATCTATCCTGCAGAGTATTACACCACTGACCTCTCTACAGATCTGCAGAACATCGCTCTGTCCTCTCTACCTCCTGATACATAGTGATCTATCCTGCAGAGTATTACACCACTGACCTCTCTACAGATCTGCAGAACATCGCTCTGTCCTCTCTACCTCCTGATACATAGTGATCTATCCTGCAGAGTATTACACCACTGACCTCTCTACACTGCAGAACATCGCTCTGTCCTCTCTACCTCCTGATACATAGTGATCTATCCTGCAGAGTATTACACCACTGACCTCTCTACACACCTGCAGAACATCGCTCTGTCCTCTCTACCTCCTGATACATAGTGATCTATCCTGCAGAGTATTACACCACTGACCTCTCTACACCTGCAGAACATCGCTCTGTCCTCTCTACCTCCTGATACATAGTGATCTATCCTGCAGAGTATTACACCACTGACCTCTCTACAGATCTGCAGAACATCGCTCTGTCCTCTCTACCTCCTGATACATAGTGATCTATCCTGCAGAGTATTACACCACTGACCTCTCTACAGATCTGCAGAACATCGCTCTGTCCTCTCTACCTCCTGATACATAGTGATCTATCCTGCAGAGTATTACACCACTGACCTCTCTACAGATCTGCAGAACATCGCTCTGTCCTCTCTACCTCCTGATACATAGTGATCTATCCTGCAGAGTATTACACCACTGACCTCTCTACAGACCTGCAGAACATCGCTCTGTCCTCTCTACCTCCTGATACATAGTGATCTATCCTGCAGAGTATTACACCACTGACCTCTCTACACATCTGCAGAACATCGCTCTGTCCTCTCTACCTCCTGATACATAGTGATCTATCCTGCAGAGTATTACACCACTGACCTCTCTACACATCTGCAGAACATCGCTCTGTCCTCTCTACCTCCTGATACATAGTGATCTATCCTGCAGAGTATTACACCACTGACCTCTCTACACATCTGCAGAACATCGCTCTGTCCTCTCTACCTCCTGATACATAGTGATCTATCCTGCAGAGTATTACACCACTGACCTCTCTACAGATCTGCAGAACATCGCTCTGTCCTCTCTACCTCCTGATACATAGTGATCTATCCTGCAGAGTATTACACCACTGACCTCTCTACACATCTGCAGAACATCGCTCTGTCCTCTCTACCTCCTGATACATAGTGATCTATCCTGCAGAGTATTACACCACTGACCTCTCTACAGATCTGCAGAACATCGCTCTGTCCTCTCTACCTCCTGATACATAGTGATCTATCCTGCAGAGTATTACACCACTGACCTCTCTACTGCAGAACATCGCTCTGTCCTCTCTACCTCCTGATACATAGTGATCTATCCTGCAGAGTATTACACCACTGACCTCTCTACTGCAGAACATCGCTCTGTCCTCTCTACCCCCTGATACATAGTGATCTATCCTGCAGAGTATTACACCACTGACCTCTCTACAGACCTGCAGAACATCGCTCTGTCCTCTCTACCTCCTGATACATAGTGATCTATCCTGCAGAGTATTACACCACTGACCTCTCTACACATCTGCAGAACATCGCTCTGTCCTCTCTACCTCCTGATACATAGTGATCTATCCTGCAGAGTATTACACCACTGACCTCTCTACACACCTGCAGAACATCGCTCTGTCCTCTCTACCTCCTGCTACATAGTGATCTATCCTGCAGAGTATTACACCACTGACCTCTCTACAGACCTGCAGAACATCGCTCTGTCCTCTCTACCTCCTGATACATAGTGATCTATCCTGCAGAGTATTACACCACTGACCTCTCTACACATCTGCAGAACATCGCTCTGTCCTCTCTACCTCCTGATACATAGTGATCTATCCTGCAGAGTATTACACCACTGACCTCTCTACCTGCAGAACATCGCTCTGTCCTCTCTACCTCCTGATACATAGTGATCTATCCTGCAGAGTATTACACCACTGACCTCTCTACAGACCTGCAGAACATCGCTCTGTCCTCTCTACCTCCTGGTACATAGTGATCTATCCTGCAGAGTATTACACCACTGACCTCTCTACAGCCTGCAGAACATCGCTCTGTCCTCTCTACCTCCTGATACATAGTGATCTATCCTGCAGAGTATTACACCACTGACCTCTCTACACATCTGCAGAACATCGCTCTGTCCTCTCTACCTCCTGATACATAGTGATCTATCCTGCAGAGTATTACACCACTGACCTCTCTACAGATCTGCAGAACATCGCTCTGTCCTCTCTACCTCCTGATACATAGTGATCTATCCTGCAGAGTATTACACCACTGACCTCTCTACTGCAGAACATCGCTCTGTCCTCTCTACCTCCTGATACATAGTGATCTATCCTGCAGAGTATTACACCACTGACCTCTCTACAGATCTGCAGAACATCGCTCTGTCCTCTCCACCTCCTGATACATAGTGATCTATCCTGCAGAGTATTACACCACTGACCTCTCTACAACTGCAGAACATCGCTCTGTCCTCTCTACCTCCTGATACATAGTGATCTATCCTGCAGAGTATTACACCACTGACCTCTCTACAACCTGCAGAACATCGCTCTGTCCTCTCTACCTCCTGATACATAGTGATCTATCCTGCAGAGTATTACACCACTGACCTCTCTACAGACCTGCAGAACATCGCTCTGTCCTCTCTACCCCCTGATACATAGTGCTCTATCCTGCAGAGTATTACACCACTGACCTCTCTACACATCTGCAGAACATCGCTCTGTCCTCTCTACCTCCTGATACATAGTGATCTATCCTGCAGAGTATTACACCACTGACCTCTCTACAGACCTGCAGAACATCGCTCTGTCCTCTCTACCCCCTGATACATAGTGCTCTATCCTGCAGAGTATTACACCACTGACCTCTCTACACATCTGCAGAACATCGCTCTGTCCTCTCTACCTCCTGATACATAGTGATCTATCCTGCAGAGTATTACACCACTGACCTCTCTACACATCTGCAGAACATCGCTCTGTCCTCTCTACCTCCTGATACATAGTGATCTATCCTGCAGAGTATTACACCACTGACCTCTCTACACACCTGCAGAACATCGCTCTGTCCTCTCTACCTCCTGCTACATAGTGATCTATCCTGCAGAGTATTACACCACTGACCTCTCTACAGACCTGCAGAACATCGCTCTGTCCTCTCTACCTCCTGATACATAGTGATCTATCCTGCAGAGTATTACACCACTGACCTCTCTACACATCTGCAGAACATCGCTCTGTCCTCTCTACCTCCTGATACATAGTGATCTATCCTGCAGAGTATTACACCACTGACCTCTCTAACCTGCAGAACATCGCTCTGTCCTCTCTACCTCCTGATACATAGTGATCTATCCTGCAGAGTATTACACCACTGACCTCTCTACAGACCTGCAGAACATCGCTCTGTCCTCTCTACCTCCTGGTACATAGTGATCTATCCTGCAGAGTATTACACCACTGACCTCTCTACAACTGCAGAACATCGCTCTGTCCTCTCTACCTCCTGATACATAGTGATCTATCCTGCAGAGTATTACACCACTGACCTCTCTACACATCTGCAGAACATCGCTCTGTCCTCTCTACCTCCTGATACATAGTGATCTATCCTGCAGAGTATTACACCACTGACCTCTCTACAGACCTGCAGAACATCGCTCTGTCCTCTCTACCTCCTGATACATAGTGATCTATCCTGCAGAGTATTACACCACTGACCTCTCTACAGATCTGCAGAACATCGCTCTGTCCTCTCTACCTCCTGATACATAGTGATCTATCCTGCAGAGTATTACACCACTGACCTCTCTACACTGCAGAACATCGCTCTGTCCTCTCTACCTCCTGATACATAGTGATCTATCCTGCAGAGTATTACACCACTGACCTCTCTACACATCTGCAGAACATCACTCTGTCCTCTCTACCTCCTGATACATAATGATATATCCTGCAGAGTATTACACCACTGACCCCTCTACAGATCTGCAGAACATCGCTCTGTCCTCTCTACCTCCTGATACATAGTGATCTATCCTGCAGAGTATTACACCACTGACCTCTCTACACATCTGCAGAACATCGCTCTGTCCTCTCTACCTCCTGATACATAGTGATCTATCCTGCAGAGTATTACACCACTGACCTCCCTACAGACCTGCAGAACATCGCTCTGTCCTCTCTACCTCCTGATACATAGTGATCTATCCTGCAGAGTATTACACCACTGACCTCACTACACATCTGCAGAACATCGCTCTGTCCTCTCTACCTCCTGATACATAGTGATCTATCCTGCAGAGTATTACACCACTGACCTCTCTATAGACCTGCAGAACATCGCTCTGTCCTCTCTACCTCCTGGTACATAGTGATCTATCCTGCAGAGTATTACACCACTGACCTCTCTACTGCAGAACATCGCTCTGTCCTCTCTACCTCCTGATACATAGTGATCTATCCTGCAGACTATTACACCACTGACCTCTCTACACATCTGCAGAACATCGCTCTGTCCTCTCTACCTCCTGATACATAGTGATCTATCCTGCAGAGTATTACACCACTGACCTCTGTACAGATCTGCAGAACATCGCTGTGTCCTCTCTACCCCCTGATACATAGTGATCTATCCTGCAGAGTATTACACCACTGACCTCTCTACTGCAGAACATCGCTCTGTCCTCTCTACCTCCTGATACATAGTGATCTATCCTGCAGAGTATTACACCACTGACCTCTCTACACATCTGCAGAACATCACTCTGTCCTCTCTACCTCCTGATACATAATGATATATCCTGCAGAGTATTACACCACTGACCTCTCTACACATCTGCAGAACATCGCTCTGTCCTCTCTACCTCCTGATACATAGTGATCTATCCTGCAGAGTATTACACCACTGACCCCTCTACACATCTGCAGAACATCGCTCTGTCCTCTCTACCTCCTGATACATAGTGATCTATCCTGCAGAGTATTACACCACTGACCTCCCTACAGACCTGCAGAACATCGCTCTGTCCTCTCTACCTCCTGATACATAGTGATCTATCCTGCAGAGTATTACACCACTGACCTCACTACACATCTGCAGAACATCGCTCTGTCCTCTCTACCCCCTGATACATAGTGATCTATCCTGCAGAGTATTACACCACTGACCTCTCTACTGCAGAACATCGCTCTGTCCTCTCTACCTCCTGATACATAGT